>JAKGUB010000377.1:1970000-3170000 GCA_026261675.1 Hippocampus mohnikei
TAAAGCATTCCGAATCAAATTTGAGTTAGGGGTTTTAGACAGGGTTAGGGTGTCATGTTAGGGTTCCAAACTAGTGTTTAGGGTTCAAAGCCAGGAGTAGGGTTTCAAAGAAATTAGGGTATAAAATTCAGGTCAAGGTTTCCAGCCAGTGCTAGGTCTTCAAGTCTGGGTTTGATTTTTAAGACAGGGTTAGGGTGTTTGTTGATGTCGAGCACTCATTTCAGCACAATTACGGCATTCTGTTCAAATGAACACTTTGCTAATGAGGGTTTACGATCGCTAAACGATTCATGGCTGAAATAATTCCGGAACAATCCCCATGTTCCCACGTGGGGAAGCGGGAACAACACGGGAACAGACGACACAATATGGCGGCCGCCCCAAAGCCGGGGTGTCGGGGCGCGATCGCCTAAACGAGTCAATTGAACCGAGCTAAAGCGGTGCCCTCGCAGACGTGCCCGCTTGCCAAGCTTGGCACGGACGGCCACCAGGAATCGCGGACGGGGGCCAAGAGACGAGAAAGGGAGAAGAATGCGAAACTAGACAAAGCCGGAATCTTATTTATAGGGATATGTTCGGGGAAAATGTATTTTGAAAAGCTGCATCCGATAATGATAACCAGCACATTTTAGCAATGTAATTATTAATTAAATTATTGCCCATTGATTGTCTGGCGACTGGTTCAGAGTGTCCCCACCTGATGCCCAAAGACAGCTGGGGTAGGCTGCAGCACCCGCCGCGACCCTTGTGAGGATACAGCGGATCAGAAAATGGATGGAAGGATAAATTATTTCATGATAATCCGACCAAATGTTTTATACATACCCTTTAGAAAATACCTTCCACAAACCCCATGATGGATGCTTGATTATCAGGCCATCACCACCCTTGTGGTCTTCTCTGCAAATATGTACGACATTATTCGAACAGGTTCTGAAGGAATGCTTTAGTACATGGGGAAAAAATTGCCGTGTATCAACTTTTGCTTTTGTAATCGTTTTCACTTCAAGTCGGTAGTGGTCAATGACCTTTCTGCCACTCGTAAGTAGCCACATCATTAAACTGTTCACAATGTACTCGTTTCCTTCTCCTGCTCTACTTAGTAGGTGCTGACCTCTAGTGGACCGAAACTGTCACTTGGCTTGAACATTAATTTTGGTCTCAATTAATTTGGGTTTCAACTCAAGGCAGGGTTAAGGTTCGTCAATTTGGATCTGGGTGTCATGTTAATGTTTAAGACTAAGGTTACAGTTTGAAATTAGGACTTCAAAATAGAGTTCTGGTTTCAAAATTCAGTTTCAAGGGTTTTAAGAACGTGTTGGAATTGGGGTCTCAAAGCGAGGGTTAGTGTGTCATGTCATGTCATGACAGTTTCAAATTATTGGTTTGAAGATAAGGGTTTTTTAATTTCAAGTGATTAGGGTTTCAAAATTGGGTTTCATGCTGGGGAGTTTCAATTTAAGGTTCTGAGGGGGTTCAAATGAGGGTTTTAAGACCGAGTTATGTTTTCAATGCTGGGTTAGGATTTCACATCAGGGGTCGGGTTCACCATATACGCAAATATTTCCTAATGAATATAGTGATGCTTTGTTAATTTTTTTCTCCGACAGGTATGCACCTTTTATGTCCCTCGAAGTCTGCAAAGCAACAATTGGGCGTGCAAATGTCACGTGACCCGGAAATGAAGCAGGCCGTTTCCGACGGCAGTCAATTACCGACGTCGCACGCAGTGTGCCGGCTAACCTTTAACATTACTCCTGTCGTACCATTTTTTAGGGTCGGGTACGAGTTCCACGAGGAAATTAAACCCATGAGACTCGAATGTAAACGAGAATAAAGTAAGGCAAGTACTCAGGTACCACCTGCAGCGGTTTGTACCGCACCTGTTTTGCTAATTGTTAAATGCGTCTTGTTTGGAGTATGTTGAAGACGTTAATAGATAAGTTACACCAAGCATCCTTCTTAGCTTTGGTAGTGAATTATTTGTTTGTCAGCAAACCTTTGTTGCTGCTCTCAGGGTTATTATTACTATTTTTTATGGATTTTGGAACTAACCAAGGGGCTTGGAATCTTCCGCGCCACTTTGCTGAGATGTCGCGATATTTGCGGCAACGGTTGATTGCGTCATCAGCCTTCGCGCGAACACGCGCCGCTGTGTTGCTTCGTGACCGAGTGTGCGTATGTGGGAGTGGGACTGACACGAAGAGACGGAGATTGGAATTTCTGACAAGGGTTTGGAGGCTTGTGATCATGGAGCCCCTTTTGCCTGCAGGGATCGACACGACTAGAGTGGTGCGAGAGCCCGAGGACAGCGATGCCAAGAGGAAGATCCAATTCTCGGTGCCTTCGGCGGTGCCCATCCAGCTGGACCCGCGACAAGTGGAACTGGTGAGAATCATGCAGGGGAGCACAAGGCATCTATTATATCACATTAGAGTGGATTGATGGACCTAGATGGATTTTAAAAAGTGTTCCATATATCATAACACGCAATTGATATCAAAACAACCGAATAAAACTGCAACAGTAATAGTTATTGAGTAAATAGAAAGCCTCGAATGATATATAATTAAAGATTCATGACAGTCCTAAGACTCAAACCTGTTATCTTTGAAATGGCAGAACCGTGATACACCTGTTCCTACTCTCACAATTTCTGTCTTCAATCCAGACACCAAGTTATTGTGTTACCAAGCGTAATATAATATATTTGCTTGAGGATGATCACAATTGTTTTATAAAAACCCCATCAGCCTAAATCAAAGCTAAACTTCTTGAGCCAAGCCTCCTCTAACTGCCTGTCATTCGACTGCTTTTCCAGGTGATGGTCATCTGACATGAGTGAGCAAAAGTGTGACTTTGTTCTGTTTGATTGTGTGAGGCATCTATTTGAGGTATGGCATTAATTTATTCCAGAGGACAGCACCATCAGTTCAACACAACACGACGTCTATTTGGAGTAGGCTCCGACTACTCTTTATCAATCAAGAAGTGGCCTTCTTTAGTCCAAAAGTGCGTTGAAGTGAACTTTGTGTAACCTTCGACTGCATTTTGTCAGTCATCGTGTTGCCCTCTTATCCCCGCACCAAATTGACTGCTACTTACATAATATGAGGAGTAGAAGAACTCCATTTTTTTTATGTATTACCATCTGTTGGTAGCAGAGTATGGACAGCACTGGGATTAAACTGAGCCGTTGAAGCTTGACTTTTTGCATCTCTTAGAAGTGATGAGGCATCAAAAGGAGTGGAGGAGGAGCTGACATGAGGGATAAAGCCCTGTTAGAAATATTAAAAATGAGATTGTACACAACCACTGCCAATTTCAGATGCAGAGCAAAAGTAGGTAATTTAATCTTCAAATTTAGGTTTTTGAAATTAATGTTTTCAGACAGGTTGAGATTTTTAAGACAGGGTTGGCATTTCAAATCAGGGTGACAAGATCGGGTGTTGGTTGGGGTACCAAACTAGCGGCAGGGTTTCACGATAGGGTTCGGGTATGTTCAGGCCAAGGTTAGTGGTTTTTAAAGTGTCGTGATGTTTTCAACTTCATGTTAGGGTTTAAAGTCAAGCTTCAATTCTGCTATAAAGGGCCCTCGCAACCCTGGCCATGTTGGGAGACTGGAACAGAGGACAATAACCCTCTAAAATATAAATGGTTTTGCCAGGCCTGATGTCTGTGCAAAGTAACGTGAGTTTTCATCTCCACGAAATGAGCACGAATCCAACACATGAGAGAAGCAAAAGCGGACATGCCAAAAAGCCGCCCACGTGTCGAACCCACGCTCTTCGCTGCGATTGGCAGACGAGCTCTCCTATATTGCGGCAAACTGTCTTATTTCCATAATGTTACAAAACATTGGTGATGATGACTCTTCAGCATGCTTTCACACTCTTTGGCTCGGCATGTTCTACCAACCAATATCCTTGGTCGAGAACAGCTGCTACAATAGGAAGTGAGGTCCATTTTACATTTAGTCAATTACATAACTCTCGGCGGTTGTTATGACTCACTCTCTTTTGTACGAGAGTGTGAGGATGGTTAGTAACGCAAACCATGTGGCCTTGGTACCCAACATCAGAGCCTTTGTTGTGAATTACTACTCGTCTTTATAAAGCAGGAAATGAATACAATGAACCACTACCATGAGAAAAAATGGCTTACGAAGATTTGATTTTAATAAATGACTACATAGAAAATGCACTGGAAGTGAAAGGTTTTTCCAAAATGGAAAACGACGAGGTGCCAAACAAACCCCTGCCAGGGCAAGTTGAAAGAAAATTTAGAAGCGCGTTCCTCCAAAGGTGAGTCGAGGCCTTCTCCATGTGTTCAGATTCGACGTCGGAGGCCCACTCCCGCCACCCTCTTCCGACTGACGGACCCACCGTCGCCTGAAGATGACACTGGGTCTCATCAGGTACAGCAGTTTTGCCCCATTTTTGTCGCGTGTCTCTCCAGAGTGTATTGATATGTCCCGCTGCCCCGACCCATGCCACCTGCAGTGGTCAGTCGGAGAAAATGGGGTCCTGAAGGTGAATGCTGTCAACAAGATGCCAAGCACCTACCAGCCGCCCTCGCTTAAAGGTCAGTGGGCTTGCGAGGTCTTGGTGCTCCACATTTGTGTCGTACAATTATGTAACAGTTGTAGTTTACCGCCGTGTAATTTGAACACTGTCCGCAGACGGTGGAAAAAATCGTCCGTAGTTTCGTCAGCCTTTTGAATGCATGTGGCAATTTGTTTTGGATCTTGCGTCCGCTCGTACGCCTTGGCGCAACGTTCCATAATTTGGTCAAGGGGCCCCCCGAGCTGCGTGAGTTCATCATAGCACAGATAGCCTCCCGCAGCCCTTCTACCATTAAAGATGCCCACAACTGCGCCAAATTTAGAGCCGGTCGTCAACGAGAGTAATTTAAGCGTTTCACCTGCGTTAAGCCTATGGCTGTGGACTAAATCTGATAGTTCTCTCACAAACTCGTCTGGGTTGTCTTTCGGTTTTGGAAGCGACGCGGCGATGTCCCTAAATTCGGCTGGCGTCCACGGCCTATATACATACAGCGATTCATCTTTCATTGACGGCATTTGAACCATAGGGAACGCTTGGAAAGGGTACTCTTCGGATTTTGGTTCGTGCGAATTATGCTCTAGCGGGGTAGTGGTCTACATTTGTCCCAAAAAAACGTCTGTGTGTGTGTGTGATTTGAGATTAGAAGCAGAGGCAGCTCTGGATCATCCGGGATTATGAGATAGACACAGCTGCGGCAACACAGCCCCAATTGAATGTCATGATAAGAAACTGTTTACAATAAGTGCTATTGGTGATATTGAGCATAGGTGGGGTTAAAAACAACAATTAGATAAGAGTGGTTGAAATGGCCTGATCATCAAGGTTCGGATGCCATCTGTTGCTTTGGTATTGGCCCGTGCAATAATGTAAATGCAATCCTGTGTTCCACTGTAGTTAGACGTAAGGTTGGTTGAATGTTGGGATGAGTGCCGGTACATGGAATTGTTTAATTCATTACCATTTAAGTGTGTGTGTGTGTGTGTGTGTGTGTGTGTGTGTGTATATATATATTAAAAAAAAATATATATATATATATATATATATATATATATATATATATATATATATATTTCAGCTGTGCAGAGAATGGCCCAAGCGCACCTATCTTCCATAGACATGAGCTCTGTGGACCAAGACGACCCACCTTCCAGAGAGGAAGAGGAGAATGCAAAGAGCACGCAGCTGGACTCAGGTAAAAATAAAATTAATAATTAAAAAGTCAGATATGAAGAAAATGTTTCCTTAACCCTTTGCTCTATGGGTTAAATGTGCACTTTTTGACATTTGACTACAACAAAATTACACTCAATGTCATTCTTTTTCCGAGAAAATTATGATAACTCATCCTGACGTGACCCAAAGTGCACAAAAAGGAATGGATCCAAGGAACTAAGGGGTCAAAGGTCAAAATTGATCCGGAATGTCCATTGTGTGAAAATGGAACAGTTTATAATTTTTTTTTCTCAATGCTATCATTTCTTTGCAGATGCTGGAACGCAAAACAAAGCCCAGAGGGATCCGTCACTGTTAGGACCCGCAGAAGAGGCCGACGTTGGAGACAAAGTAGAACGGCGGAAGATCTCTTTTGCATAAAAAGCATGGACAGGAGGTTTGTGTGCATGCATACTTGTAAATGTCCTGTAAATACAGTATGTGCAAGAACATCTCGGTCGGTGCCACAAAGTGGTGTTTAAAAGAACCCACAATAATGTAACCAGACATTCTTGTCCATTTGATGGTACAAGTGATGGTTTGTCTATTGGGCTTTTCATGTGCTTCTCCTGTATAGTATAGTAGTATTCAACATATGCTTTGTAATGGTTGCTAATAAAACCTCCGTCATGGCTTTTGAAGCATATTATGTAGTGTCTTGATTGAAAGACACACAAGACTTAACTTTGATTTACCAGTAAATGAAGCTCTTTTAATAGTAGTGTTTCAAAACATTAAAGACCAAAGGTATGACATCACTTCACTATACATAGATGCAGAGGGTGCATACATGTGCATAGTATAAACACCAATTGATTTTTCATGAAAATAAAACTGAAATACAAGATGTAAAATAGTACCGTTGTGCAATAATTCGTATTGAATCTTTAAGTTCATTTTTAAATACATGAAATGACAGTTTTATACCAGTAATCTGGTTTTATATATTTTTTCCATAAATATTTAATACATGCAGAAAATAAAATATATGATCATTATATTGTGGACAATTTTAAAAGTCGAAAAAGTGGAGAAAGACTTGGCTAACTTTGGTTTTCCTGTAGTAGCTCTTTCAGGACTGCAGGGGGTGATGTATAACCACATAACAAAAGGAGAGCCTCGTTCCTATCTGAAAATATAACTCAATTCAGCAAAGGCACATAGAATGCAGTTGAACAGCACTTTTTGGACACACTCATCTTTCAATCCTTCTTCGCTTTTGCAAAAAACACCCCAGTCACATCATCCACCCCCACTCTCATGTCCTGAGGCAGCGTGTAAACTTCCAGCCGGATCAAGGTGTAGCCGGTCTCCTTCAAACTGGTGCACACCTCCGCCTCGCCTAGTGGCACTACGGGGATCTTCACCCCGGGCCCCCCGAAGTAGAAGCTCTCCCCCAGGGCTCCGATGAGCAGGAGGTGGCCGCCGGGCCGGAGCAACTTCCCGATGTGGCCCAGGGCCCTGGTGAAGGCGGCCAGGTCAGGGCTGACACTCTCCAGGCAGAAGCAGGACACCAGGCAGTCTGCCCCTGCCGGGGGGAGGACGCGAGGGTCCAGAGGCTGGGGACGGTGCACATCGATGGGGAGGATGTCGGTGATCGCCTGACGGAGCTTGGCCGCCTTCTCTGTCCATGCCGAGGCACTGAAAGTGACAATTGAAATCCTGCTCCTGATCATTTGAATAAGGTGTGTTGGAGGAGCAAAACATTTCAAACATGCAGGATAGCAGCACCCACAGCCGGGTTTCCACACCCCTGGCCTCAACGAAACACCTCAAAATACTTCCTTGACACCAAGATAGCACCAGATGGCCTCGAAGCAGCAGATTGTATCAATACAAATTTCACTGAGAGTAGTTGAATAGTAACTGTCGTTCATGCAAGGGATCACCGTATTTCACATGAAAAATTATGTCTTTTAATACCGTCGCCCCTCCAGCTTGCAGACGTGCTGCAGATAAGGCGTCCAGTCCAGGCTGCAGGTCTCGTCGCCCTGCAGCCAGCGCCTCAGCTCCTTTCGGTTGGCCTCCAGGAAGTCAGTAAGAACCACCTCGTTGAATACCTCGCAACCGCTCAGGACTTGGTACAGGGTGGGTCCCGAGCCGATGTCCACTAGCAGCTCGCCGCTCATGTCACCTTAGCAAAATATCAGGTGTGTGTTTATAGAATACTGTTCGTCGGGGTTACAGACCAAGCCATAACCATATCCGTTTTTTTAGCATCTACAGGCAATTCTAAGCCTTTTTCTGTTGACCTCAAGTCCTTTTTCACTCTTTGTGGCAGGGCTCCATCCCTATCCCGCTGTAAAATCCAAGCTATGCTCACAAACCTATTAACATTAATTCAAACTTAATTTGCAGAAATTTAGATTTTGGAGAAGAAAAAAAATCACCAGATGTGTGAGAAGGCTGGCATGTATGTTGCCGTAAACACAAACATACCAATGACTTCTAAATCTGCTTCCCTATCAGCTAATTTATTGCCTTTGCGTTGATAATACTTGCTGTCAGCCTACAAGGTTGGGACCAGCATCTCGGCAATGTGCCCCCAGCGCCTTACCTTCAGTGAAGGCTCTATGCAGACACGCCAGTTTCCACGGCACAATGCTGTCTTTCCTGTCAAAGTCGGCCCGCGGTGGCGTGTAGTTGTATTGTAGATATGCCGCCGGGTCAAAACGCTGGTAACAGGCCGCCATGGCTGCCACTCCATTTTCTGTCCCCGTTTGCTCCATTCTTCCGCTGCGGATACAAGTCGGTTCACTTGTGAGCTTCCAGGTGCACCGTTTACCCTCTTTGGAGCCTCCTTTTATATAGCTGTTTTGTGTGGGTGTACCTAGCTCGTAATTTTGGGGACGGTCGTGTTGAATCCTGATAGCGTGCGTTTGTCCTTTCTTTCTCTGCCCTCAAGCACTGATGCCATCAGATTAGGGGGCTTTCAGCAACACTAATGGACGCATCATTGCTTTCAGGTCTTGCAACCACCCTTCAGCAGGCCTCTATCTTCACCATCAGTCCAGGTTTGCCTTTGCCTGCCCACCAGCAGATCACGGCTTTGCCTCTTTCTTCGAGATATCGCTGTACTGTTTATGCGGGGCATCCATTTCTGTATTCTAGTGGTTATTGGATTCTAAATCTTTGGAAAATGATTCTTTTTGAATCTTAACAGGAGAGTTGAGCATTCGTATTTTGGTCCATTGCGTCCGGCACTTGAAGTCCCCAGGCCAATCCCTGACGGATGGAACTGCCGCGTTCCCAAATGTACGGTACTTCAAAATATTCGGCATACGTAAAAACAAGGCACACATGCGTCATTTGTGTTGTTTGGACGCATTCTGCAGAGTCATAGCCAACCAATATTCACCGTCGGTAGGTTGGAGTCCTATTTATTGCGGGGGTTAAAGGCCCATGTTAGACTTTGAACAGCGCAAGCAACCAAGGACAGCTGACAAAACACAGTTTGAGCCGCTGATTCGATTAATTCAACACCTATTCTCAGTGTAAGCCGCAGCTGAACTGCTGTGGAAAATTGCCACGTTCTCTTCAAACTGCTTTCCCCTGGGCTCCCTTGACACCTCGTTCATCCCTGGCAGATGGACACACACACACGCAGTCTCAGTATTTGGAATGTGGAATTTTGCCACATGTCAGTTTTAAAATTAGGTGATGTGATCATCTCCCTGGCATCACTTTTGAGAGCGTTTCTGTGATGAAATAACTCAAAACTATTCATATATCTGAAGGAAAACAAACGGGACAAACCGGTCACCTCTGCTTTGTGGTTTATTAAAAAAAACAACCTACATTTGCAAAAGCATTTACTGTATATCCATTGGTAATCAGCAAATCCTTCATCCCAGGAACCTCGGCAATGTCATCTTCATGGTCGTCTTAGCTTCTAACACGAGGCTCTTTGGAGTTTTGCAGTCAAACCCTCCTTCCTGGATGTGCAGTGAGCTTCCATGCTCAATCTTTTTGAAGGGCCCCCTTACGGTCTCTGGTGGCAGCCTGTGACTGATTGCCCCCGAGAGGAAACGCTGCAGGAGTCGCCTGGCTTCCCAGTATTTCTCCGAGCGCTCCGCCTCGGTCACTGTGGGCCTGGAGGGGAACACAAAATAACGTCTACTTGGAATTGATTGTCCCTCCTTTACATGGATTCACCTATTCAGAGCCAAAAAGCCTAAATCTCGCAACATATCCTAACTCAAATTTTAATCTTACCCCTCACCCAAACCGCAAAGTTTAACTCTAGCCCTAAACATACCCTAAAGTCGTAACCCAACCCTACCCAAAGCATAGACGCATCGTTTTTGCATTTTTCAAGGGGTGCAATGGCGGCCGTGATAGCACACGTCAAAAAGAACAAAGAGTCGGTTGCTCACCTTTGCACCCGAGACACACCGAGACTGTGCCAATGAGCCGAGTATGTCTGTCCTCTCTGCCAGTCCTCCTCCATCAGGCAGCAGTCTAGCGCGCCGCAGACGCCGCTCATCTTTACAGAGTCGGAACCGAACAGAAATGGCATTGTTAAATTTGTTTCGACTGTGAAAGGCTTACTTACTTTTTCTCCTGCGCCTACCGAGTGCGCCTGACGGAATGTGGTACAAGTGTCGGGGCAGGGTGGGTGGAAGGCGGATTAGTGCCCTGTTTACATAGTTGTGCGTCTGCGGTTATTTTGGTTACATGCCAATGTGAAATACAAAAGCATGGTTCTGAAAACCTCTTTCCAGTCTGACCTGGGATAGTGAGCCCATAGTTTTCACAGAGGAAATGTTTCAGACGCAACTGCAACTCCCCCAAAAATTGCGATATGCTTTGTGGAGAAATCATGCAACCAAAACAATTTAGAGAGAAGGGAATATCTCAAAATGTTACCCGCACTTTGTGTTCGTTTGTGCGTTTTTATTAGTATGGCCCTGGGGCATCAAGGTAAGCAAGGCTCCGCTCCTCCCGCTCGTCAAATGGACAAATAACAGATGACGACGAAGTGTAGATAAAGAGCAAAAAGTGGACTCGAGAGAAAACAGGGCCGAAATAATGGAATAACGTGCAGCTAAACTCCGAGACGATTGAGTTATGGTGGACGCTGAGGGACAGGTGGCGGGGAGTCCGCTGTGCTTGGGGCTCTCTGCACTTACAAACTTGCCTTTACCTTCACCTATGACCTTTTTTTTTTTTTTCTTTCACTAGAGAGTAAATATAAAAGATGCACAAGTCACGCTTTTGTTTTCAATAAGTCATCAAATGGCAACGTCAACTTGATCAAAAACTAAGTACTCTCATACCTCTTTTTTTTATGGCGTGTTCTGGATCGAATTTGTAGAATTCTTTCATATTATTTTACTGATCCCGCATTTTATTT
Organism: Hippocampus mohnikei; assembly: GCA_026261675.1. Lineage (NCBI taxonomy): Eukaryota > Metazoa > Chordata > Actinopteri > Syngnathiformes > Syngnathidae > Hippocampus > Hippocampus mohnikei. The sequence continues at coordinate 1,981,134 of JAKGUB010000377.1, forward strand.
ATTTATTAATTATCCCACTCACCTTCAGGCAGTTTTGAAAGCATTTACGGTATTTACAATGGCACCTTTAAAAGAGCACGGAAGTCGAAAATTGCCACTTTCATCCGGCGGTTTGTGTCAGGATGGGGAGGGAAGGGAAGGTGAGGGAGGGCTAACCGAACCCACCAACATCAGCCTCCACTTGGCACTAAAGTTGCCATAAAAGGGCCAATAGCTCACTGACAAGGTGGATTATCATCATCATCATCAGCAGTGTAAGTACGGACACTCTCGCACTCTTCACCTTGTGCTGTGTAAACTGATGCCAATTGAGTTGTTGTGGATGCTCTGGCAGGTGCTGTAAATCTGTGAGAAACTGTCAAAGTCGGCATGCTGCTCCAGAGGCTGCGTTCCAGGATTCAGATGGGCCCCTACAAACACTGTTGGAGGATCACCAGGACGCTCTCACAAGGCAAGCGAGCGGCATCCCACATTCTTGATGTTGAAACGGGAGGGCAGATGTTTCTATGGGAAAGGCCTTCATTGCCAGCTTTTCAGTGTGCGTTTGCGTCGAAAGCTTCAATCTTTTTACACGATACGCATACATATTCTCTTCGAGTGTCAGATGGTCAACCTCACGCTTCTGTTTCATCTTTCGGGTATTCCCTTATACTCCGATACTCATTCCAAAGGTCGCCTTCGTCCATACACCACCAAGGGTTAAATAATATCCTCGTTTGACTTGGCGAAATACTTTTAACCGGTTAACTTTAGCGACAGTGTTGACGCTGTGAGGACTAAAGTTAAGTGCCTTCACACTTGTTGAGTAAACTGCTTGTGGTGAACTTTTTCCGCCTGTTGCACACCTCATTGTTCCCGAGTGATGTCTGCAATTTTTTTGTGCTGATGCGGCTGTCTGTGCGTGACCAAGGTTACAGATCCACGTGAATGGGGGGGTTGGGGGTGGGGGGTGCTCGATGCGTCCGATCGTAAAATATTATACATTGGTGGGACATTCCATTTGAAATATTTTCATTTCATCAACTTTTATTGCTGTCAACTGACAAAATGGGTCAAATTTGACCAAAAGAGTACCAAAAAAATAAAAGAAGAAATCTTATTCTAAAAAAAAAAAGGCAGAATAAAAGCTTCCACTATATTCCCTCGGGCCAAATTTTTTATGTCTTCTTTTACTGTCCTACTGCATATAATGTCCATTGCGCGCCTTGCTGTGTCTGAAGGCAAAGTCATTACCTTATGTTTACCAAGAAAAACAGCATAATGTGAGTGAGACTATATTATTTTTACTATTTACGCAAGCCAAAGTACCACCTGTCCCCACCTCTGGTCAACATGATTCTTTTGGCATACTTTGGCTTCCCTGTTGTTTCCCCCGCCACCCAGGTCCCCGGAGAAGCGGCCCCTTCGCCCACCGCAGCGAGCTCAGTCACGCCAAAGGATCATGGTGAAGCTGGGCAGCGCCGTGGTCACCCGAGGCGACGAGTGCGGCCTGGCCCTGGGCCGGCTGGCGTCGATCGTGGAGCAGGTGAAAATTTGGCTCGAGCAAATAATAAAAAGTCTTGCCTGCACCTTTTTTTTTTGTTTTATGAGCAGTCGGAAAAGGATGACAGCCTCCGGCGAGGAAACATCGTGTGCTCGAGAAATGTATAACACACAAAACGAGGAAGGTGTCTGTCAGGATGAGGGGCTTATTTTGGATCATTGAAGTATTCTACAAGATTTTTTTAAAACTTTGTCATTGTAGATGTTGTTTCTCTTCATTTTGTTCTGCTAAGTTGCAGCATTACAACGCGATTGCTTTCCAAAACAGCAGTAACTCTTGCACTTGAACTTGACGCTGTACGTGGCCCACAGGTGGCGGTGCTCCAGAACCAGGGCCGAGAGATGATGATCGTCACCAGCGGGGCTGTGGCATTTGGCAAGCAGAGGCTGCGGCATGAGATCCTGCTGTCCCAGAGCGTCCGGCAGGCACTGCACTCGGGACACAGTCAGCTCAAAGACACGGTCACTGAAATCACTGGCTGCGCTACCTTGACTTACAAGTGCGTCGACTCCAAAATTTGCCATTTGAACGAGCTTCAGACACACCGCCGCTAGATGGCGTCATTGAGCTACACATCAGCGGTTACCTCGCTTTGCCACCAACTTGTGGCATCTTTAGGTGATTACAAACCACTCTCGCCGTTTGTGTGGTGTTCAGTGACAGTAAGTTGACAGTTTGCCTTTACATTCTATTTTACGTGTTTAATACAGGACGGTACTGTTTTAATTTCATTCATTTCAAAAGGAGCAAACGATTTGAGATATAAGTTCTTTTAAGTCAAGCTATCGCTGTACATTCAACACATTAACTCAAGCGAATGTGAACATTTATTTTTGTTTGTTTTTCTGCATTGCTCTTGCAGTCGTTGCCCGTGTTGGAGGCCCGGGCGTGCGCGGCTGCCGGCCAGAGTGGCCTGATGGCGCTGTACGAGGCCATGTTCTCACAATACAGCACCTGTACCGCACAAGTACTCACTTCGCCTCCTTCAAGTGACGTGTTGTGGGGAGAGAAAAATTCCCATGTTCCATCCTACCTTCCTGCACAGGTTCTGGTGACCAACCTGGACTTCTATGACGACCAAAAGCGCCGGAACCTGAACAGCACTCTGCGGGAGCTGCTGCGCATGAACATCGTTCCCATCGTCAACACCAATGACGCGGTGGTGGCCCCGCCGGAGCCCGACAGCGACCTGCAGGGGGTAAACGTGGGTAACGATGTCAAGGGGTGGTCGAAGGGTGCACGCTTGGTGGTGGGCGTGAGCTGGAAAAATACGCAACACTAGCACAGTCCAAAGAGATCAATGACAAGAGCTGTATCTTCCCCTGCAACCTGTTGAGGCAGCAAACAAGTATGGCCTGAAAAACAGAACTTAATCAATTGGTGGGTATTAAATCTTGCTTTTCTAGCTCTTAAATTAATACCTATGTAGGCAGCAAACTAAATCTTGAGATGTGGACGTCTGTTTCATTTGATTTATTTGTTGTGTATTTATAGCAGGATGATCTTAATTAAATTGATCACGTACGTGTCAGGACAAACTGTTTGATTCAGCTCTTTTACGAGATCTGATTAGATAGGCTGACAGCATGCTATCCTCTTTTTCCTGCACTTAAGCAAACATTACATTGACTTCCTCCAGGACAGCTCAGTGACTGATGTGTGCTGACATCAGCCCATTTTTTTTTTCCCCCTGTAGGTGATTAGCATTAAGGACAACGATAGCTTGGCGGCGCGGCTCGCTGTGGAAATGGAGGCTGACCTCCTCATCGTGCTGTCCGACGTGGAAGGTATTTGTCAACACCACTTTGGAACTACTCTTAAGCAGTGTCAGTCGTGCGGGGGTTAATGCCTCGTCGTGTCGACGAGAGATGTCACGATGTCCCAACGTCATAATACAATATTTTCGCAATAGGAACATCACGATACAACAATTATCACCTTACCCATGATCTTTTTGATTCTAAGGACTGTACAACTGCTGCCCTGGAACCGACGACGCCAAGCTTATAGATATCTTCTATCCTGGAGACCAGCAGTCCATCACTTATGGGATGAAATCCAGAGTCGGAATTGGGGGCATGGAGGCCAAAGTAGGTGGAAACATGTGCTCCAAAAATGGCCTGGCATCATATTTGCACAAGTCAAGTGATTTGGCTAAAAGTGGGACCTTATTTCCACACTTACCTGTTTGAGCTTGTCAGTTTGCCTGTCGTGCAGGTTCGCTCGTCCATCTGGGCACTACAAGGGGGCACCTCAGTAGTCATAGCCAGCGGCACGCATCCCAAAGTTACGGGCCACGTCATTGCCGACATTGTGGAGGGCAAAAAAATGGGCACATTCTTCTCGGAGACCAAGCCGGCCGGTGAGCGAACATTTTTTTCCCTCCAACTCCTCACCGGCTTTTTACACCAGTGCTGTTAGCTTCTGACTTCCCCTCCAGGCGTGACTGTTGAACAGCAAACAGAGGTGGCACATACCCTCTGGAGAAAACTGGCATCACTGAGTCCGAAGCAGGTAGGAATTTTAATTCTGTGCGTGTCTCAATACATATGTCCAAAGCTGCCCTCCGTTTATGCCCAAGCGTCCCAGCACATTGTCCAAAGCTAAACTTCCTGTGTGGCCAGGCGTACGAAAACTTTTGTCCATCTGCTGATGCTCATCCATATTTGCTATTTGATTCCTTTATTAACACTGACATCTTATGGCAGAGTGAGGTATTGCAGGACTAATCTTTCTTCATGTTTTCAGAGGAGCGATATCATCGGCCACCTTGCAAATCTTTTGATTGACAGGAAAGACGACATCCTGTCTGCCAACAAGATGGACGTGGATCTGGCCGTCAGCCAGGGTAAGGCAAACAGGAGTACTTTTTGGAGTCATATCACTTCCTGACGTTATTCTCCCCCCATGAAGGTCAGCTCTCGGCTGCCCTGTTGGCGCGTCTGATCCTGACTCCTTCCAAACTGGACAACCTGGCCGTCAGTCTCCACCAGATTGCCTTGGCAGCCCTGGACTGCGTGGGCCGCGTCCTGCGCAGGACCAAGTTGGCCCACAAATTAGAACTGGAGCAGATCACCGTGCCCATTGGGGTCCTTCTGCTTGTCTTCGACGAACGCCCAGAGTGCCTGCCGCAGGTGACCCCAACGTCGGGAGGAATTGAATTTAAGAGAGAACAAACTGGACAGTTTCTGCAAAACAGAGCTAATAAGTTCAATAAACACGGCAGCGCAAGACATTGTGGAGCGACCAATACTAGTCATAAAGTCAAATAATTTGCAAGGAGACTCCACTCAGGACGTAATCTGAAATCAGTAGATGCTACTGTTTTGGTAAGCAACATATTTGTATTTCCTGTTCATGTGAATTGTAATGATTACTATAATGACTTGCCCCCCCCCCACCCCCCAATTCAGTTAAAAATTGAGGCGCTCATTCGGTGGGAGGCTTCGATTTGTTGACTGTCAAAGTTGATGTCGTGTCTATTTCCTCACTGCAGATGTCCGCTTTGGCTATCGCCAGCGGCAACGCCAGTCTGCTGAAGGGCGGCAAAGAGATGGCCAACACCAACCGCGTCCTCCACCAGCTCACCCAGGAAGCCCTCGCCCTGTATGACGTCACACAGGCCGTGCAAATGGTAAGGTCGGTTTTATTTGTTTGCTTTGATTGGCTAGAAAAAGAAAAGAAGACTCAAAGTCAGACTTAAACGTATTTTATTTATTTATGTTTCTCATATTTATTGAAAAGAACAGACAATTGTTCAAATTGTGTGATTTAGTTTTCATTTTAATGTATTCTTCTTATTAATTTATCTTGAAAGTCTTCCCATTTACCATTTTATTATTATTTTTTTACATCTAGCAAATTTTGATGTTGATGTTACCATGGAAACAGGAGCCTCCCACTCTTTCTTTGCAGGTGAGCACCTGTGAGGAGGTTTGGGACCTCTGCCAACTGGACAAAATGATCGACCTGATTGTCTCCCGCGGCTCGGCCGAGCTGCTGCGAGATATCCGGCGGGCCAGCAGCGGCATCCCGGTGCTGGGCCATAGCGAGGGAATCTGCCACGTCTACGTGGACGCCCAAGCCAGTGCCGACAAAGCCCTCAAAATTGGTAAAGATTGTGGAAAAGTTGGAAACTTTGCATGGCAATTAAGGAAAATAAGGTATGTTTCATGGTGATGAGGATGATGATGATGTGGTTGCAGTCCGAGATTCCAAATGCGACTACCCGGCAGCGTGCAACTCCATGGAAACGCTGCTGATCCACCAGGATGTCCTCGGGATGCCACTCTTCAATCAGATGATTGACATGCTCCGCGCAGAACGAGTACTGAGTGCACACACACACACACACTATATGCCAACAGCCAAAGCCATTTTTTAAAATTTGTTTTGCTATGAGAAGGGCAAAAAATCACAAAATGTGTTTGCCATCTGAAACATTTTGTGAGTTTTGTCTTTTTACTCTCAAATATCCGCCAATGAGTGATTGACGCATCTCCCCGTTATGGTTTTGTGAGCAGGTGAAGATCTACGGTGGCCCCCGCTTCGCCTCCTACCTAACGTTCGGCCCTGTGGAGGCACGCTCGATGCGCACAGAGTACGGCGATCTCGAGTGCTGCATCGAGGTGGTGGACGGCGCGCAGGCGGCCGTGGAACACATCCGCAAGTACGGCAGCTCCCACACGGACGTCATCGTCACGGAAAACGGTACACCCAGCGCGAGCGTGGCCGTTGCAAAGGGTGTTTCATAGGGGGAAAACACGCACGTGCGTTTGTCTTTCAGTTTTGAGTGGTGTCTTTCTCATCTGAAAAGCAAACAAATATTTAAAAAGTCTAAAAAGAAGAACTTTTCAGCGGGCACAGCGGAGTGGTTTCTGCAGCAGCTGGACAGCGCCTGCGTATTCTGGAACGCGAGCTCCCGTTTCGCCGACGGCTGCCGCTTTGGACTGGGTGAGTGCCGCGTGACTTCTCTGTTGTCCGGCAGCTATCAGAATCAGAATCAGAATCAGAATCATCTTTATTGGCCAAGTATGTAGAACACACAAGGAATTTGTCTCCGGTATACACGCTGCATTAGTATCATCATAAACAAGAACATGACAAATTGGTATGGAGGGACATTTCATAATGTAAGTGAACCATAGTTTCAAGCAGAGCTAAAGTGATCAGTGGTAGAATACAATACTATTAGTTTGTACAGTTGGTGCAGAAAATCATTGAACCATTTTAGAGAGATACAATATTTGTTGCACAAGAAGAGTGACTACGTCAGTGACTGTTTAGGAGTTAATGGCTAGAGGAAGAAGCTGTTCAAGTGTCTGCTGGATTTCGTGCGCATGGATCTGTAGCGCCTGCCTGAGGGGAGTAACTGGAAAAGGTGGTGGGCAGGATGCGGGGATCCAGGAGGATTTTCCGTGCCCTTGTCTTGATTCTTGCGGTGTGCAAGTCCTCAAGAGTGGGTAGGGCGGTGCCAATGATTTTTCCGCCGTCCTAATTGTCCGTTGAAGTCGGATTTTGTCCTTCTTTGTGGCGGCCCCAAACCAAACCGTGATGGAAGAACACAGGATTGATTCGATGACTGCCGTGTAGAACTGACGTAGCACCTCCTGTGGCAGGCCGTGCTTCCTCAGCAGCCTCAGGAAGTACATCCTCTGCTGGGCCCTTTTCAGGATGGAGATGGTGTTGACTTCCCACTTCATGTCCTGGGAGACTGTGATTCCCAGGAACTTGAAGGTCTCGACGGTTGACACAGGGCCTCCTCTTCCTACTTTTTTTTTCTGCGCACAGGAGCAGAGGTGGGCATCAGCACGGCGCGCATCCACGCCCGCGGCCCCGTGGGCCTGGAGGGGCTGCTCACCACCAAGTGGGTCCTCCGGGGGGAAGGCCACGCGGCCGCCGATTTCAGCGAGTCGGGCACCATGAAGTTTCTCCACGAGGATCTGCGGGCGGGCCCAGCTGAGGAACGGCAACAGCTGAGTTGAAGAAACCTTTTCATTCAGGTGACTCGCTTGTCAGTTTTGCACAGCAAATTGTGGAGTGCCCGAAAGCTTCACAGGAATTGTTATTCTTCCCTTAGTGGGGAATTTCCATGAAATTTGCACAAAAATATTCAACATATCGTCGCTCTCCATTGAGAAATATCTGTCACGAAATTGTTTTTATTATGATTGAATCGAAACAAAAAGAAAAAACATGGCAATGTTTTTTTTCCTCAAATTGTTTTCTTTGAACTAGAGTACTTTTTTTTAATCATCAAAACAAACAAATGTGGAGTTCCACATATTCCATCCGAAGAAATTCAAAGAAAATCATACGGAAAAAAGCAGATCTTTATCAATAGTATATTCCTTTTTCTCATCTTGATCATGATGAACTTCAATCTGACTGTAATAAGAGTTGTTGAACTTTTCTTTTTGTGTGTCCTGCTCATCACAGAATTTACACTGGAATTAAATCAGATGAAACATGCACAGAGTGTAATCCCTATTTCCATCGGGGACTTGTTAGAAAATGATGGCTTCTTAAATGAAGTCTCTCCTTGAATATTATCATCGGAGCATCTAAAAAAAAAGCCTTAAAAAAGAATATTTGGATATTTAGTTTCAAACGCGGATTTGGTCGACGCAGCCGCCGTATCGTCCCGCCCCCCCGCCCCAAATTAACGAAGGGCTCAAAAGGAAAGAAGTGCTATTGATGTGTTCGCAAGCATCGGGCCCACAGGGGATCTCCCCCGTTGCTGCTGCGAGTGGGGCGAGCAGAGAAAAGATGCAAGACAATACTACAGAGGTTTAATTATCCGGCCGTCACAACTGAAAAAGAGACAGAAGGAGACTTCACAATGGGAATCACAGGATTTCTTGCTCTCTTTTTTTTTCCTCCCTTCTTATCACCTAAAGAAGTCCCGAAAATGCACTACTTTACCCTTCAATCAGCTCCACGGCACCAAAGAGGCGCAGACAAAACCCCACAATTTTCTCCGTTCAAAAGGCAGGAAAAAGTGGAGCGCACTTCCTGTTTTTAATTGCAGACTACGATTAAAATATACGTACCATATGCAAGTGTTAGGATAGGACATTGGTGGGAAAACGTTTTTCCCCTCATACCAACTCGTGAAATGATTTGAAGTTAGTCTACTTTTACCATGAAAAACCCCCCCAAAACATTCGGAGTGGCCAAAAGAAGTATATATTTAGGTATGTACGTATGTACACTTCTTTCACTGATGTGGGACATTTAACTTCCGAGTTGATCTGACATGGTCCATGGGTTGCCACAGCGCCTTGTAGGAATCCCATCCATCCATCCATCTATACGTACGAAAAGTCAAAGGGCTTGACGGGTGCACCGAATAAGGCGGAAATCCTTTAATTGGACATAACTGGGGGCCAAAACTCATATTTTCTCTCGCAGTTGATCTTTAGAGACCCTCAAACGTGCTCCATTCTTTTCCTCCTTTCCTTCGCAGTCAATAATTAATGCTCAGAGTGATTTATTCATGCGAATCTCGGCCAATTACGCAGTGCTTAATTAACAATTTCAATAATTGATATTTATTTCTAAAAGAGGAATCTCAGGCTGATGTAAAATGCATGAGCAGCAGTTTGAGTTTATTTTTGTGTGTGTTGGTTCTGAGCGAGTTTCCCACCCGCTGGCTTGGGGCTAATAGCGGGACACTTTGACGGCGTGTCTTTGACGCGTGTGATGTGGATCTAACGTGGACTTCTTTCATGGCGCCATGTGATCTGCTAAAGACGCTAACTTGTTGTACATCCGCCTGTAGCCTCTCGTGCTCTTTAATAGCAACGCGACCTACAAAAGAAGATGGAGGCCACCGCTTGCCTTGATGATAATGGTTGACTATGTGCCTGGAAATGCCCCCAAAAAAAAGTAGAGGTGGATAACTGAAGCAGAAATAAAATAATTCGCTCTTTAATTTGAAAAAAAAAAGAAAGAGATTTTACTCTTTTTTTGGGGGGGGGGGAATAAATTATTTTGTCATTCGGAGCTTTACATTCAAAGACAAAAAAATAAGATGACAGGTTCTGAAACTTCAATTAAATTTCAACATCACTTATCCTGCCCACTCACAAGTTGGGCGAGTGTGCCACTAACACCATCAGCAACTTTCTCAAACTAAATTGCAAAAACCTGTGTAATTGTCACAATGAATACACGTCCGAATGTTTTTGAGTCAAATGTTTGAGAATGGTCTTTTTTTTTTCCGGCTAAAAACGGCTGAAGAGACATGGTAGTTTTTTTTCAACTAAAAACGCCGAACGAAACATGGTCGTTTATTTCGGCTAAAACCACCTTACTATACATGGTCTAGTAATAGTTTATCCAATCCAATCCATGCTGATTTATATAGCGCTTTCACAACAGCGGCAGCTGTAACAAAGCGCTTAACAAAACAGTTAACATAAAGTAAAATAATAAACACAACACACAACATAAAACACAAACATAAAGTAAAATAATGAACACAACACATAACATAAAACACGGACAGTCGTGCAGTCCGAACCACTTTTCCCCTCATACGCTTTGTTGTTTAAAGCAGTTTAAGATGAAAGAGGAGAGAATCAGTGTCCTTTCACCAGTACATACACAATACACAATACAGTAATCCCTTGTTTATCGCGGTTAATGGGAACTGAAACCACTTGGGATAAATGAAAATCCGTAAGTCGCGACCAATTAATAGGTAAAAAATAAAATAAAATAAATAAATTTTAAAGTCCGCAAATGAGAGTTCTTTTGCAGCTACTGCAAAACGGCTAGTCACATCGAGCAACATACTGTATACAGTACTGTACTCCATGTATATGGGAAAAAATTATATATATATTTATTTTTTTAAGGAAGATTTGAAAAAATCCGTGATGCACTGAAGCCGCAATAAATAAACCGCGAAATACTGTAGCAGGGATCACTGTACATGGTAGTGTGGGGAGAAGGGGGGGGGGGTCGGTGATGATGTCACTTATGGGAAAATATTTTATGTGAAAGTGAACGTGCTGAAAAAAAATCCGAGCGAGATGATTGAGGCTTTGCTTACGAACAACACCCGGACTCGAACTTGGGTTGACTCGTCTATTTTGGTTTTCGCAAAAGTTGTCACCGACAGCATTTCTCATATTGACCAGGTGAGGGCAACAACGTGGCGCCTGAGGACGATGAAAATGTAACGAGAGCCGAGTTTGTCGTATTTTATGCCATGTTAATCACTTTAATATTTGGGGACGCTGAAAGTCGAGCAATTTCCGGGGTAAACCAAAGCAGTCGCCCTGGCGGGTCAACTGGTGGCGCTCGTGCGCAAAACTCCGTTGAACAACAAGCACCAGAAGAAGAAGGTTGGCTCGGATTGGCCGACGTGACGTCAGGCTAGCAAATGAATTGGAGTCAGGTGTGCACGATGGAATTGAGAAAGCGCGGTGCACCGCTGCGGCAAGATGGCGACCGAGCGCGTGGGCTTTTATTCGGTGAGTGAGCACACGAGCAAATGTTTGTTGCTTTTTGTCCTTTCTCACAATGTCCTTTTGCTTGCCCGATTTGCAGCGTTGGAGGTTGGAGTGCAGGACGTCACAATACATTTGTCTTTCCCTTGATGGAGTACATTGTGCTCTTTGTTTCTTTTGCCACGTTTTCAACTTTTTGCTTTGTTTTTTTTAAAGCTGGCCAGCTCTTTTACTCTTTTTGTTTGTTTTTCTGTTTTGTTTTAAATTGTTGCAAATTACAAAACCGACGTTTTTGTGCTTGGGATTTGAACAACGAAAGGTTTTGGTTTGTTTGTTGGACCAAATGTTTGAACATGGCATTTTCTGTCAGGTGGTACGCATTTATTTCTCTGATTCATATGTCTGGTTTTATGAAGTTTACTGCCTTGGTCAAAAATGTGTTTTCTTTTTTTTTCCCCTCACCCAATATGAGGAAGCCCAATTGCATGTCTAACCTTTGCAGGTTAGTCACCAATGTCCTTCGCTGTTCTATAAACGTGAATATTATTGTGGAAGCCTGAATCGTTTCATGAATGCACATTTTCAGCCCTTTCTGCTCCAAATACAGCCAAAAGTACATCTTTATTCGCCCACTTGCGGGCTGCGAGAGGCAACAAGGTTCATGAGGCGAGAGTAAGAAAACCAACGGTTTGAGACGTGAAAAATGCAGAACCCGAGTGTTTTTTTTTTTTTTGCAGTGTGAAGTCGTGATTTGGGACAGGATGCGCCGGCGAATGAGAGCAGCATAAAGATGAGAACTGGATAAAAGCAGTCTGCGCGGTTTGCAGGGTGGAAGAGGAGCCAGATGAGTTGGAAGAGCGGCAGGGGGTAACAAAACACATGGCAATTCAATTAATGAGAGGCACCTGCAAAAATGTTTGACTTTTTGGGTTGCAGGGCTCACATGGAGCAGAATGGGATGAGAACAAGGAGCAGTTCCACAGACGAAGCGAGCGGCGCACCGATGAGGATCATCCGTCCACGGGCTGCCTGAAAATGCTGAACGGGAGGGGCCAGAGTATCGAGCTTTGCGTTGTGCCTCGGTTGAGCGTGGTCGGGGTGGGTTGTCAATATCTGATGGGAACGGTGGCAGTGGCGGGCGGTGGAAGCCGTGTCTTTGTGCGCACTCGAGTGCTCTTTGGCAAGGTGTGTTGGAGATGGTCAGCTAGTTGTTTGGCTTGTCTGGATCCAGAGCAACTTTGTGGTGTTTGTCAGTTGGGAAGCTGCTTTGTGGGCGACAGTGTAGGCAGGGCTGGAAGAAGGGCACGGTCATACTGTCAAGGAAAAACATTTTGTCTTTGTGTTTCAGGGTCGCACAGGCGCCGGACCGCATGAGGGGGGTCGCAAGAGGATCTCGGACCAGGGTCAGGAGTACATCACAAATTAGTTGACAGGCACGCCACAAACATGAGTTTTCTTTTTCCAGTTGTGCGCGGTGGACAAAGCGTTAAACTGCCAAGTATGCGAAGCCGACAAACGTCATTTGCTGAATTGAGCTTTTAAAAAAAAACTGAAACAGCAGAGCCGTCTAACTCGCTGCCCTTGTGTCCAGTTGCATCCCGGGTAACCACCTGAAATTCTTCTGGCGGTTTTTGTCGGCACCCCCCATTTTTTAACCTTTTTTTGTGTCAAAGATGGTGCAGGCCGAGATGGTCAGCATGGTGCCGCCGCGGCTGGATGTGCCCGTCGGCGACAACCCACGACATGGCATTTCGGCGGTTTTATCCTCGGCCGTCGAGTGGGTGGTCATCTGAGTGCTGTACATGAGACGGACGAACGTCCCGAGGTCCCGACGAGGAGGCTGATGGGGGCGCTTCCGGCCTTCACGACTCGGACTCCCGCTGACGCAGCCGTCTCACCGGCGGTGAGCCTGCGGTTGACTTCAACCACGACGAGTCATGTGATTCTTTTGTTGTTCTGTCGCTCTTAATTTGCCGACATTCTGACGCTGCAAGTCACGAAAACTCCTTCGTGACTCGCAGCGTAAGAATCACCCAAGTGAAAAATGCGCAACTGTTGGGACTCTTTGACGACATTTGTGTTTTTGTGCATAGAAGTAAGATCGGGCCTAAAATGTCAATCGTTGGGTCGGGCTTTTCTCTCGCAGACTTTAAAAAAAAATAAATATATGTTTTTAAAAATGTACACTAAAACGATGTGCGGATACTAAACGAAGGAATACTTGTTTTAAAACAATTTGGATAAAACAGAAGGCGCTGTAATGTAATTGCAATTTAACTGCTAAACAGGAGCGCAGACGGCCAGACGCTGAGCATGCACTTGCGCACGTGTAGCGCCAAATTACAGACGACGAAAATTGAAACTTGGATGTCAAATTTTGTTTTCACAAAACCATAGAAATAATTTCATCAATCTTGACCTATTTGAATGATTCTCTTGAAAGCCTCGTGGGCTGCAGGATTTCTCTGCGTAATTAAGCAAATGCGCACCAAGCGCTCTCTTTGTCTGGCTTCTTATTCTGCGTTTCAGCGTTATTTCGTTGTGCAAATGCATTGATCATGTTCATTAAAACAGGTCGATTATTTGAACCTTAAGAAATAAAATGTGAAATTTCGGGTTTGTTTCGGGCTCGGCCCTGCAAATTAAGTTCATTGCTCGGGCCCGGTTGGCTGTGGGGCCCCCCCCCTTTTTTTAAAAAAGGACCGATCTTACCTCTACTTGTGTATGCAATTCATTTTTCTTTTCCGCAGGCTACGCTTTGTATTTGGTTTTTTTCCTTTTTTGAAGCCAGCGTGACGCCTCGACCCCCCCGCTCTTCCCGGCCAGCTCCGTCCAGAGCGCGGTCTGGAGAAACCGATTCCACACGTGCAAGAACAACCGTTTTCATCACTTTGGGAGTGTCCGTGCTCCGTTTCACGGTCTCTGTTGCTTCTCTGAGCCATCGTATGTTTGTTTGTGTTCTTCTGCTCCAGTAATGTTTGCATCGTCGCAGTCCGTGATCCGATTCTCCCATTGGCAGCGGTTTGACGTAGGTTTCGGCGATCCTTTTGAGCTTTTGCCGTTTGGCCCTTTTCTCTTGCGGACACTTTGCAGGCGGGATGGGCGTCGCCGACCCGTCTGCGCGCACGCTTGTTTTGTTGCATTTCTATACTTGCAGGGGGAAAGAGGCGCGCCAAAGAAGTGGAACGGGGCTGAGTGAGAGAAGAAAACCCAAGCGGCAGTCTCCAAAATAACGGGCCGGGTTCTCGCGTGGCGGTCTGGCAGACTGAAAGAGGAGCCGCAGGTTGAAAGGTGGCAAAACACGCGGCGAAGAGATCAACAAGTCGAACAACGTTCATCTTTGCAGGGCTTGGACACGGATGGGATGGGGGGGGGGGCGAGTGCAACTTGAGTGTGCAACTTGAGTGTGCATTTTTAAAAAAATATACGATGACAAGTCATGTTCAGAGGACTCTCTGTTTTCCCAGACGAGATATTTGGCGGAGGCCAAGGCGCCGGGAGAGCAAAGTGGCAAACCTGCAAGGGGGAGTACGTCTCGGCTGTTCCGCTCGGGGTGTTTGTCGCCGCCGCCGCTCTCACTCGCTAACTCACTGGGTGTGCACTGACTAACGCCGAATGCGCGATGCGGATTTTGGATCGAGGCCATCGTTTTCAGCTCCTCGTCGATGCGCCGACCCTGCCGACCTCGAATCTCCAGCACGCCTCGGCAGATGACAACTGGCCCGCAAATGAATCTCGGGTGGATTTTTCGAAGTCTCTGAAGAGTCGTTGGAGGCGACGGGAATGAATAGCGGCAGCCGCAGCCTTCTCGAGGCGACGATGCTTCGATTGTGTACTGTGAAGTATTTTCAGATATTTTTTTGCAGTTTATTTTTGAGGGCTGTGGGGGAACCTGTAAGACATTTCTCTTGATGGTTTTGTCTTTGAATAAAAATGTGAAGTGACTTAAAGTGGTCGAACTTGCGCATTGGGAGGAATTACATGCACACATGCGGGTTTCTGTTTTGTTTTTTGACAGTGCGAAATGGCAACAACACGGCAGAGAAGCAGAGCAGGATAAAGACGCAGTCTGTGGGGTTTGTAAGGTGGAAGAGGATCCTGATGAATCACAAGAGCGTGCAGAGGTAACAAAACGCGTGGCAATTCCATCGATGAAGGGCGGGGCACCTGCAAAAATGTTTTACTTTTTGGGTTGCAGGGCTCACATGGAGCTGAATGTCATGAGAACAAGGAGCAGTTCCACAAACGAAGCGAGCGGCGCACCGATGAGGATCATCCATCCACAGGCTGCCAGAAAATGCTGAACGGGAAGGTCCAGAGTATCGAGCTTTGCGGTGTGCCTCGGTTGAGCGTGGTCATGGTGGCTTGTTCTGATGGTAACGGCAGTGGCAGGCGGTGCGTTTTGAGCCGGCGGTGGAAACCGTGTCTTTGTGGGCATTTGAGTGCGCTTTGGCGTGTTGGAGATGGTCAGCTAGTTGTTTGGCTTGTCTGGATCCAGAGCAACTTTGTGGTGTTTGTCAGTTGGGAAGCTGCTTTGTGGGCGACAGTGTAGGCAGGCTCGTTTTGCTGGACGAAAGAACGGTCGAAATGTCATGAAACACACGGCGAATAAATGCATGAGTGGCGTTGGGCTGACAATGTCCTCCTCCTCCTCCTCCTCCTCCTCCTCCTCCTCCTCCTCCTCCTCCTCCTCCTCCTCCTCCTCCTCCTCCTCCTTTCAGGACTCTGACATGGATCTGATCTGGAAGGGGCTCAGAGGTGAACGTGGCGACTGAGGTAACTTGCGTGCATCTGAATGAAAAAGGACAAGCATGAGACACATTTTTTCCCCCTTTTCTGCCGCAGTGTTTCCAAACGAGACGTGGAGGCCAAGGTGCCGGGAGAGCAAAGTGGAAAACCTACAAGGGAGAGTATGTCGATGTTGTACCGCTCGGGGTGTTTGTCGCCGCCGCTCTCACTAACTCACTGGGTGTGCACTCACTAACGCCGAATGCATGATGGGGATTTGGGACTGAGCTGTCGGCGTTGAGCGAGTCCGCCAACGTCGTCGGCCCCTCAACGACCAATTCAATAAAATATATGTTTCAGCATCTTTGGTGTTGTTGTCAATGACATGTGCAAAACGATCAAGTTGTGCAAATCTCAGTCGGTTGTCCAAGCACGTGAACAGCAGTTGCAGCTTCTGTTTGGGACGACGGTGGCGGCAGCAGCCTTGTTGGAGGCGACGGGGAGGAGGAAGGCAGCCGGACCCTCCAGGCAGCGATGGGTCGGTCCAACATTGGATTTTGGGTGGCGTTTGTCTTTGTTCTTGAATTAAAGTGAGATGGGCGGTCAAGTGGTCTCCTTTCAGCATAGGGGAGGGTCGATATGGAACATGTTTTGTTTGTAGGGTTTTTTTTGTGTGAAAAGAATGAGAATGTAGGATGAATTTGTGAAAATGCCATGATTCGAATAAATATATTGGGGGGGGGGGGATTTCTACCTGGGGTTGGGCTCTTGTGCAATTTATTGAATGTGTTGTGAATAGAGTACTGACCTTCCCCCGTTGTCAGTCGTGCTTCACGGTTTTAGTCAGACAGTGAAGAGAAAAAGTTTGGTAACGATTGAATGTTACTTTTGTGATCGAAATGTGTTGCCTCGTGGTCCAATTGGCTCTATCTGACCCCCCCCCAAAAAAGTACTCTTCCTGTCATGCATGGACTTGAGGCAAAGTATGGAGTTATGTCGGTTTTGTATTCCTTTGAACTTCAAATAACTTGAGTTTCTGCGCCGATGAACCAAACGGCACCTTCCAATTGAAATATTTCCTCCGAATATTTGCTGTCACCGAACTTGGTCTGGGCGGCCCGGTGAGGTAGGAAGCGGTTCGTGCTCGGACTCCACCTCGGTGCTCCGCGTGGCTTTCCTCCGGGTACTCTGCTTTCGTCCCACATCCCCCAAGTGCACGCCGGGTGAATCGAACACTCCAAATTGTCCCGAGGTGTGAGCGCGGAATGACGGTCGTGTCTGTGTGCTTGCAGGCCTGCGATGGGCTGGCAACCGGTTCAGGGTGTCCCTCGTCTCGCCCGAAGACGGCCGGCCGGGATAGGCTCCGGCAACCCCCGCGACCCTTGTGAGGATCAAGCGGACAGATCGGCGAACGAATGGATGAACTCGCCACCTGAGGTTCGCCGTCTGCGTGGCGGTCCCGTTCTTGTCCGGCACGTCCCAGGACTCGGTAAAACCCGCTTCGAGTTCTTCCGACTGCCAGCAAGGGTCGTCGTTTTCCGAGCCAATTTGAACCAAACACGAGGACCGGCTTTTCTTGTTCGCGAGGCGTTCTGGCGTTTCTTGTTTTTTAACCTCCAAAAATATCTAACATTTGTGTACATGCAAAAACACCAACATGAGTGACCGACGGTTCAGAAGAAAGTCGGTTTGTTTACACGCAGGAAAGAACGGGAAGGTGTTTTTAGCCCAAAAAAACCGACATAGTATCGTACGGCGTTTTTAGTCGAAATAAAACGACCAAGTATAGTAAGGCGTTTTTAGCCGAAAAAAAAACGACGTAGTATACAAAGGCGTTTTTAGCCGAAAAAAACGACATAGTATAGTAAGGCGTTTTGAACCGAAAAAAACGACATAGTATAGTAAGGCGTTTTTAACCGAAAAAAACGATGTAGTATACAAAGGCGTTTTTAGCCGAAAAAAACGACATAGTACTGTATAGTAAGGCGTTTTTAACCGAAAAAAACGACGTAGTATACAAAGGCGTTTTTAGCCAAAAAAACCCGACATAGTATAGTAAGGCGCTTTTAGCCGGAAAAAACAACATAGTATAGTAAGGCGTTTTCAGCCGAAATAAAGGACCATGTATAGTAAGGCGTTTTTAGCCGAAAAAAACGACATAGTATAGTAAGGCGTTTTTAGCCGAAAAAAACGACATAGTATAGTAAGGCGTTTTTAGCCGAAAAAAACCGACATAGTATAGTAAGGCGTTTTTAGCCGAAAAAACGACATAGTATAGTAAGGCGTTATTCAGCCGAAAAAAACGACATAGTATAGTAAGGCGTTTTGAACCGAAAAAAACGACATAGTATACTAAGGTGTTTTTAGCCGAAAAAAACCCGACATAGTATACTAAGGCGTTATTAGCCAAAAAAAAACGACAGTATAGTAAGGCGCTTTTAGCCAGAAAAAAACGACATAGTATAGTAAGGCATTTTTAGCCGAAAAAAACGACATAGTATAGTAAGGCGTTATTAGCCAAAAAAAAACGACAGTATAGTAAGGCGTTTTTAGCCGAAAAAAACGACATAGTATACTAAGGCGTTTTTAGCCGAAAAAAAACCGACATAGTATACTAAGGCGTTATTAGCCAAAAAAAAACGACAGTATAGTAAGGCGCTTTTAGCCAGAAAAAAACGACATAGTATAGTAAGGCGTTTTGAACCGAAAAAAAACGACATAGTATACTAAGGCGTTTTTAGCGAAAAAACCGACATAGTATACTAAGGCGTTATTAGCCAAAAAAGCGACAGTATAGTAAGGCGCTTTTAGCCAGAAAAAGCGACATAGTATAGTAAGGCATTTTAGCGAAAAAAGCGACATAGTATAGTAAGGCGTTATTAGCCAAAAAAGCGACAGTATAGTAAGGCGTTTTAGCGAAAAAACGACATAGTATAGTAAGGCATTTTTAGCCGAAAAAAACGACATAGTATCGTAAGGCATTTTTAGCCGGAAAAAAACGACATAGTATAGTAAGGCATTTTTAGCCGAAAAAAACGACATAGTATAGTAAGGCGTTTTTAGCCGAAAAAAAGACATAGTATAGTAAGGCATTTTTAGCCGAAAAAAACGACATAGTATAGTAAGGCATTTTTAGCCGGAAAAAACGACATAGTATAGTAAGGCGTTTTTAGCCGAGAAAAAACGACATAGTATAGTAAGGCGTTTTTAGCGAAAAAACGACATAGTATAGTAAGGCGTTTTTAGCGAAAAACGACATAGTATAGTAAGGCGTTTTTAGCCCAAAAAAACGACATAGTATAGTAAGGCGTTTTTAGCCGAAAAAAACGACATAGTATAGTAAGGCGTTTTTAGCCCGAAAAAACGACATAGTATAGTAAGGCGTTTTTAGCCAAAAAAAACGACATAGTATAGTAAGGCGTTTTTAGCCGGAAAAAACGACATAGTATAGTAAGGCGTTTTTAACGAAAAGAACGACATATAGTAAGGCGTTTTTAGCCGAAAAAACCGACCATGTATAGTAAGGTGTTTTTAACTGAAAAAAAATGCTAAAAATGCTTTACGAAACGTGTTTTTTTTCAGGTTCACTCAGCATTAATTTTCCTGTGCAAAAAAAGTTGGTGTCAAATATGACTAAAGTGCAGACCAAGTTACAGTCACTGGTAGTCTAGTGGTATACTCGCCGGCGTTGCGTACATGCAGTGTGGGTTCAAACCCTGCTTAGTGACATGTGAAAATTAAAATTCAGTTACTTTTTCCTGTGAAAATAAAATTTCAGTTACTTGCCCGTGTGAAACCTCATTTGCCAAATACGCATTTCGTGCAGAGCAAGTCACAGTCTCCGGTGGCGTAGAGGTATACACGCCGGCTTTGGAAGCAGACAACCTGGGTTCAAACCCCGCATTGGGATGTTTGAAAATACAAAACCAAACAGTTTTCTTGAAAACCCTCGAAAGTGAATGTCAAATACGCCTATAGTGCAGAACCACTCACAGTCACTGTTGGCGTAGCGGTATACACACCGGCTTTGGAGGCAGGCGACCCAGGTTCAAACCCGCTGTGGGCAATTTGAAAATACAACACCGAACACTTAGTTACTTTTTCCTGGAAACCCTCGAAAGTGCATGTCAAATACGCCTATAGTGGTCAAATCGCCTATAGTGCAGAGCAACTCCAAGTTACTGGTGGTGTAGAGGTATGCACGCCGGCTTTGGAAGCAGACGTCCCCGGTTCAAACACCACTCTGGGATGTTTGAAAATGCAACACCAAAGTTTTCTTGAAAACCCTCAAAAGTGTATGTCAAATACGCCTATAGTGCAGAACCATTCACAGTCACTGGTGGCTAGAGGTATACACGCCGGCTTTGGAAGCAGACAACCCAAGTTCAAACCCCGCATTGGGATGTTTGAAAATATAACACTTAGTTACTTTTTCCTGGAAACCCTCAAAAGTGCATGTCAAATACGCCTATAGTGCAGAGCAACTCCAAGTCACTGGTAGTGTAGAGGTATACACGCCTGCTGTGGAAGCAGAGAACCCGGGTTCAAATCCCGGCCAGGGACAGCCTAAATGTGAAATTGCCAATGCTGGGATAGGCTCCAGCAAAGACAAAGTCACTGGTGGATAGCGGTACACCCACTAACGGGGTACTACTTGGCGTGGGTTCGATTCCCACCCAGTGGCAGTCGATGGCCAATGCTGGGATAAGGCTCCAGCAAAGACAAAGTCACTGGCGGTGGCAGGTACACCCACTAACGGGGTACTCGCAGCGTGGGTTCGATTCCCACCCAGTGGAAGTCGATGGCCAATGCTGGGATAAGGCTCCAGCAAAGACAAAGTCACTGGCGGTGGCAGGTACACCCACTAGAGGGGTACCCGCAGCGTGGGTTCGATTCCCACCCAGTGGCAGTCGATGGCCAATGCTGGGATAAGGCTCCAGCAAAGACAAAGTCACTGGCGGTGGCAGGTATACCCACTAACGGGGTACTTGCAGCGTGGTTTCGATTCCCACCCAGTGACAGTCGGGATCGGTTCCGGATGGCCAAAGCTGGGATAGGCTCCAGCAAAGACAGTTCAGAAAACAGCGGCCCAAAAGCCCCCCTTGGCCCGGGGGGGTGGGGGGGATGGAGAAAAGGAAGGAGGGTATGCACCGGGCGGTCGCAGGGGGGAGCGGGCGGAAGACTGTAAGTAAGCGTGCGGCAGGAGGGTAAGAAGAATGTGTGACGTGGGAGGAGGTGAGGAAAGCGCGGAGGAGGAGAGAGTTGCGCGCGGAGGAGGGCGTCGTTGCACACATCTGACTCTCCACCGCCCGCGCAACACTCTCCTCCACAAGTGACTCCCTCTCCTCCGCGCGCGACTTCCTCCTCCTCCGCGCTTTCCTCACCTCCTCCCACGTCACACATTCTTCTTACCCTCCTGCCGCACGCTTACTTACAGTCTTCCGCCCGCTGCCCCCTGCGACCGCCCGGTGCATACCCTCCTTCCTTTTCTCCATCCCCCCCCCCACCCCCCCGGGCCAAGGGGGGGGGCTTTTGGGCCGCTGTTTTCTGAACTGTCTTTGCTGGAGCCTATCCCAGCTTTGGCCATCCGGAACCGATCCCGACTGTCACTGGGTGGGAATCGAAACCACGCTGCAAGTACCCCGTTAGTGGGTATACCTGCCACCGCCAGTGACTTTGTCTTTGCTGGAGCCTTATCCCAGCATTGGCCATCGACTGCCACTGGGTGGGAATCGAACCCACGCTGCGGTACCCTCTAGTGGGTGTACCTGCCACCGCCAGTGACTTTGTCTTTGCTGGAGCCTTATCCCAGCATTGGCCATCGACTGCCACTGGGTGGGAATCGAACCCACGCTGCGGGTACCCCGTTAGTGGGTGTACCTGCCACCGCCAGTGACTTTGTCTTTGCTGGAGCCTTATCCCAGCATTGGCCATCGACTGCCACTGGGTGGGAATCGAACCCACGCTGCGAGTACCCCGTTAGTGGGTGTACCTGCCACCGCCAGTGACTTTGTCTTTGCTGGAGCCTTATCCCAGCATTGGCCATCGACTGCCACTGGGTGGGAATCGAACCCACGCTGCGGGTACCCCTCTAGTGGGTGTACCTGCCACCGCCAGTGACTTTGTCTTTGCTGGAGCCTTATCCCAGCATTGGCCATCGACTGCCACTGGGTGGGAATCGAACCCACGCTGCGAGTACCCCGTTAGTGGGTGTACCTGCCACCGCCAGTGACTTTGTCTTTGCTGGAGCCTTATCCCAGCATTGGCCATCGACTGCCACTGGGTGGGAATCGAACCCACGCTGCGAGTACCCCGTTAGTGGGTGTACCTGCCACCACCAGTGACTTTGTCTTTGCTGGAGCCTATCCCAGCATTGGCAATTTCACATTTAGGCTGTCCCTGGCCGGGATTTGAACCCAGGTCCTCTGCTTCCACAGCAGGCGTGTATACCTCTACACTACCAGTGACTTGGAGTTGTCCTGCACTATAGGCGTATTTGACATGCACTTTCGAGGGTTTCCAGGAAAAAGTAACTAAGTGTTATATTTTCAAACATCCCAATGCGGGGTTTGAACCTGGGTCGCCTGCTTCCACAGCCGGCGTGTATACCTCTACGCCACCAGTGGCTGTGACTTTCTCTGCACTATAGGCGTATTTGACATTCACTTTCGAGGGTTTTCAAGAAAACTGTTTGGTTTTGTATTTTCAAACATCCCAATGCGGGGTTTGAACCCGGGTCATCTGCTTCCAAAGCCGGCGTGTATACCTCTACGCCACCAGAGACTGTGACTTGCTCTGCACGAAATGCGTATTTGGCACGCACAATTGAGGTTTCACACGGGCAAGTAACTGAAGTTTTATTTTCACATGTCACTGAGCAGGGTTTGAACCCACACTGCCGGTGCGCAACTCCGGCGAGTACACCACTAGACTACCAGTGACTGTAACTTGGTCTGCGCTTGAGTCATATTTGACACCAACTTTTTTGCACAGGAAAAGTAACGCTGAGTGAACCGAGAAAAAAAACACGTTTTGTAAGGCATTTTTTGCCGAAAAAAACGACCATGTATAGTAAGGCGTTTTGGGCCGATGTCGTTTTTTTCGGTTAAAAATGCCTTACTATACTATGTCATTTTTTCGGCTAAAAACGCCTTACTATACTATGTCGTTTTTTTCGGCGAAAAACGCCTTACTATACTATGTCATTTTTTCGGCTAAAAACGCCTTACTATACTATGTCATTTTTTCGGTTCAAAACGCCTTACTATACTATGTCGTTTTTTTCGGCGAAAAACGCCTTACTATACTATGTCGTTTTTCGCTAAAACGCCTTACTATACTATGTCGTTTTTAGGTTAAAAACGCCTTACTATACTATGTCGTTTTTCGCTAAAAACGCCTTACTATACTATGTCGTTTTTCGCTAAAAACGCCTTACTATACTATGTCGTTTTTGGCTAAAACGCCTTACTATACTATGTCGTTTTTCGCTAAAAACGCCTTACTATACATGGTCGTTTTTAGGCTAAAAACGCCTTACTATACTATGTCGTTTTTCGGTTAAAACGCCTTACTATACTATGTCGTTTTTCGCTAAAAACGCCTTACTATACTATGTCATTTTTTCGCTAAAACGCCTTACTATACTATGTCGTTTTTCGCTAAAACGCCTTACTATACTATGTCGTTTTTCGCTAAAAACGCCTTACTATACATGGTCGTTTTTCGCTAAAAACGCCTTACTATACTATGTCGTTTTTCGCTAAAACGCCTTACTATACATGGTCGTTTTTCGCTAAAAACGCCTTACTATACTATGTCGTTTTTTCGCTAAAAACGCCTTACTATACTATGTCGTTTTTTCGCTAAAAACGCCTTACTATACTATGTCGTTTTTCGCTAAAACGCCTTACTATACTACGGTCGTTTTTTCGCTAAAAACGCCTTACTATATACTATGTCGTTTTTCGCTAAAACGCCTTATTATACTATGTCGTTTTTTTCGCTAAAACGCCTTACTATACTATGTCGTTTTTCGCTAAAACGCCTTACTATACATGGTCGTTTTTTCGCTAAAACGCCTTACTATATATACTATGTCGTTTTTCGCTAAAAACGCCTTACTATACATGTCGTTTTTTCGCTAAAAACGCCTTACTATACTATGTCGTTTTTTCCGCTAAAAACGCCTTACTATACTATGTCGTTTTTTCGCTAAAAACGCCTTACTATACTATGTCGTTTTTTTCGCTAAAAACGCCTTACTAGTCGCTTTTCGCTAAAAACGCCTTACTATACTATGTCGTTTTTCGCTAAAAACGCCTTACTATACACGGTCGTTTTTTTCGCTAAAAACGCCTTACTATACTATGTCGTTTTTTTCACTAAAAACGCCTTACTATACATGGTCGTTTTTTTCGCTAAAAACGCCTTACTATATACTATGTCGTTTTTTCGGCTAAAAATGCCTTACTATACTATGTCGTTTTTTCCACTAAAAACGCCTTACTATACTATGTCGTTTTTCGCTAAAACGCCTTACTATACATGGTCGTTTTTCGCTAAAACGCCTTACTATACTATGTCGTTTTTCGCTAAAAACGCCTTACTATACATGGTCGTTTTTTTTCCGCTAAAAACGCCTTAATATACTATGTCGTTTTTTTCGCTAAAAACGCCTTACTATACTATGTCGTTTTTTTCGGCTAAAAACGCCTTACTATACTATGTCGTTTTTTCGCTAAAAACGCCTTACTATACTATGTCGTTTTTCGCTAAAAACGCCTTACTATACTATGTCGTTTTTCGCTAAAACGCCTTACTATACTATGTCGTTTTTCGCTAAAAACGCCTTACTAGTCGCTTTTTCGCTAAAACGCCTTACTATACTATGTCGCTTTTTCGCTAAAAACGCCTTACTATACACGGTCGTTTTTCGCTAAAAACGCCTTACTATACTATGTCGTTTTTCGCTAAAAACGCCTTACTATACATGGTCGTTTTTTCGCTAAAAACGCCTTACTATACTATGTCGTTTTTTCGCTAAAAACGCCTTATTATACTATGTCGTTTTTTTCGCTAAAAACGCCTTACTATACTATGTCGTTTTTTTCGCTAAAAACGCCTTACTATACATGGTCGTTTTTTCGCTAAAAACGCCTTACTATACTATGTCGTTTTTTTCGCTAAAAACGCCTTACTATACATGGTCGTTTTTTTCGCTAAAAACGCCTTACTATACTATGTCGTTTTTTTCGCTAAAAACGCCTTACTATACTATGTCGTTTTTTCGGCTAAAAACGCCTTACTATACTATGTCGTTTTTTTCGCTAAAAACGCCTTACTAGTCGCCGCTAAAAACGCCTTACTATACTGTGTCGTTTTTCGCTAAAACGCCTTACTATACTATGTCGCTTTTTTCGTTCAAAACGCCTTACTATACTATGTCGTTTTTTTCGCTAAAAACGCCTTACTATACTATGTCGTTTTTTCCGCTAAAAACGCCTTACTATACTATGTCGTTTTTTTCGGCTAAAAATGCCTTACTATACTATGTCGTTTTTTCCGCTAAAAACGCCTTACTATACTATGTCGTTTTTTTCGGCTAAAAATGCCTTACTATACTATGTCGTTTTTTCGGCTAAAAATGCCTTACTATACTATGTCGTTTTTTTCCGCTAAAAACGCCTTACTATACTATGTCGTTTTATTTAGACTAAAAACGCCTTACGATACTATGTCGTTTTTTTTGGGCTAAAAACGCCTTCCCGTTCTTTCCTGCGTGTAAACGAACCGATTTTCTTCTGAACCGTCGGTCACTCATGTTGGTGTTTTTGCATGTACACAAATGTTTGATATTTTTGGAGGTTAAAAAACAAGAAACGCCAGAACGCCTCGCGAACAAGAAAAGCCGGTCCTCGTGTTTGGTTCAAATTGGCTCGGAAAACGACGACCCTTGCTGGCAGTCGGAAGAACTCGAAGCGGGTTTTTACAGAGTCCCGGGACGTGCCGGACAAGAACGGGACCGCCACGCAGACGGCGAACCTCAGGTGGCGAGTTCATCCATTCGTTCGCCGATCCGTCCGCTTGTTCCTCACAAGGGTCGCGGGGGTTGCCGGAGCCTATCCCGGCCGTCTTCGAGCGAGAGATCACCCTGAACCGGTTGCCAGCCCATCGCAGGCCTGCAAGCACACAGACACGACCGTCATTCCGCGCTCACACCTCGGGACAATTTGGAGCGTTGGATTCACCTACCGTGCATTTGGGGGGGGGGACAAAAGTGGAATATCCGGAGGAAGGCCACGGGGAGCACCGAGGTGGAGTCAGAGCCTGCACCCCCGCACTGTGAGGTCGACTCACAAACCGCTTCCTGCCTCACCGGGCCGCCCAGACCAAGTTCAGTGACAGCAAATATTCGGAGGAAGTATTTCAATTGGAAGGTGCCGTTTTGTTCATCGGCGCAGAAACTCAAGTTATTTGAAGTTCAAAGGAATACAAAACCGACATATCTCCGTACTTTGACTCAAGTCCATGCATGACAGGAAGAGTACTTTTTTTTGAGGGGGGGGGGGTCAGATAGAGCCAATTGGACCACGAGGCAACACATTTCGATCACAAAAGTAACATTCAATCGTTACCAAACTTTTTCTCTTCACTGTCTGACTAAAACCGTGAAGCACGACTGACAACGGGGGAAGGTCGGTACTCTATTCACAACACATTCAATAAATTGCACAAGAGCCCAACCCCAGGTAGAAATCCCCCCAATATATTTATTCGGATCATGGCATTTTCACAAATTCATCCTCCATTCTCATTCTTTCACACAAAAAAAAACCTACAAACAAAACATGTTACATATCGACCCTCCCCAATGCTGAAAGGAGACCATTTGACCGCCCATCTCACTTTAATTCAAGAACAAAGACAAACGCCACCCAAAATTCAATGTTGGTCCCGTCGCTGCCTGGAGGGGGGTCCGGCTGCCGTCCTCCTCCCCGTCGCCTCCAACAAGGCTGCTGCCGCCACCGTCGGCCCAAACAGAAGCTGCAACTGCTGTTCACGTGCTTGGACGACCGACTGAGATTTACGCAACTTGTTGATAGTTTTGCACATGTCATTAACAACAACACCAAAGATGCTGAAACATATTTTATTGAATTGGTCGTTGAGGGGCCGACAACGTTGGAGGGCTCACTCAACGCCGACAGCTCAGTCCCAAATCCCCATCATGCATTCGGCGTTCGTGAGTGCACACCCAGTGAGTGAGAGCGGCGGCGACATACTCTCCCTTGTAGGTTTGCCACTTTGCTCTCCCGGTGTCTCGGCATCTCTCGTTGAGGAACGCTGCGGGGGACACGGGGACAGACTTGTCACATGCCTCGTTGTCCTTTTTCATGCAGACGCAAGTTACCTCAGTCGCCACGTTCACCTCTGAGCCCCTTCGACAAGAGCAAGTGGCCCTTCCTCTTCCAGATCAGATCCATGTCAGAGCCCTGAAAGGAAAGGAGGAGGAGGAGGACATTGTCAGCCTGACGCCACTCATGGATTTATTCGCCGTGTATTTCATGACATTGCGACCCTTCTTTCGTCCAGCAAAACGAGCCTGCCTACACTGTCGCCCACAAAGCAGCTTCCCAACTGACAAACACCACAAAGTTGCTCTGGATCCAGACAAGCCAAACAACTAGCTGACCATCTCCAACACGCCAAAGCGCACTCGAATGCCCACAAAGACACGGGTTCCACCGCCGGCTCAAAACACACCGCCTGCCACTGCTACCGTTACCATCAGAACAACCCACCATGACCACGCTCAACCGAGGCACAACGCAAAGCTCGATACTCTGGACCTTCCCGTTCAGCATTTTCTGGCAGCCCGTAGATGGATGATCCTCATCGGTGCACCGCTCGCTTCATTTGTGGAACTGCTCCTTGTTCTCACCCCCAGTCGGCTCCATCGGAGGCCTGCAATCCCAAATATAAAAACATTTTTGCAGGTGCCCCCCCTCGATGAAATTGCCACGCGTTTTGTTACCTCTGCACGCTCTTGCAATTCATCAGGATCCTCTTCCACCTTACAACCCCCCGGGCTGCTTTAGTCCAGGCCGCGTCTTCAGCCTGCTCTGCTTCTCTGCTGTGCCGTGTTGCCATTTCACACTGCCAAAAAACAAAACAGAAACCCGCATGTGTGCATGTAATTCCTCCCAATGCGCAGGTTCGACCACTTGAAGTCACTTCACATTTTTATTCAAGGGCAAAAACATCAAGAGAAATGTCTTACAGGTTCCCCCACAGCCCTCAAAAATAAACTGCAAAAAAATATCTGAAAATACTTCACAGTACACAATCGAAGCATCGTCGCCTCGAGAAGGCCGCGGCTGCCGCTATTCATTCCCGTCGCCTCCAACGACTCTTCAGAGACTTCGAAAAATCCACCCGAGATTCATTTGCGGGCCAGTTGTCATCTGCCGAGGCGTGCTGGAGATTCGAGGTCGGCAGGGTCGGCGCATCGACGAGGAGCTGAAAACGATGGCCTCGATCCAAAATCCGCATCGCGCATTCGGCGTTAGTCAGTGCACACCCAGTGAGTTAGCGAGTGAGAGCGGCGGCGGCGACAAACACCCCGAGCGGAACAGCCGAGACGTACTCCCCCTTGCAGGTTTGCCACTTTGCTCTCCCGGCGCCTTGGCCTCCGCCAAATATCTCGTCTGGGAAAACAGAGAGTCCTCTGAACATGACTTGTCATCGTATATTTTTTTAAAAATGCACACTCAAGTTGCACTCGCCTCAATTGCGACACCGCCGTTCGCCCCTCTCTCGCCCCCCCCCCCATCCCATCCGTGTCCAAGCCCTGCAAAGATGAACGTTGTTCGACTTGTTGATCTCTTCGCCGCGTGTTTTGCCACCTTTCAACCTGCGGCTCCTCTTTCAGTCTGCCAGACCGCCACGCGAGAACCCGGCCCGTTATTTTGGAGACTGCCGCTTGGGTTTTCTTCTCTCACTCAGCCCCGTTCCACTTCTTTGGCGCGCCTCTTTCCCCCTGCAAGTATAGATATGCAACAAAACAAGCGTGCGCCGAGATTGGTCGGCGACGCCAAAAGGGCCAAATGGGAAAAGCTCAGAAAGGCTCACCGAAACCTTACGTGGGACCGCTGCCAATGGGAGAATCGGATCACTGACTGCGACGATGCAAACGTTACTGGAGCAGAAGAACACAAACAAACATACGATGGCTCAGAGAAGCAACAGAGACCGTGAAACGGAGCACGGACACTCCCAAAGTGATGAAAACGGTTGTTCTTGCACGTGTGGAATCGGTTTCTCCAGACGGCGCTCTGGACGGCGCTGGCCAGGAAGAGCAGGGGGGTCGAGGCGTCACGCTGGCTTCAAAAAAGGAAAAAAGCCAAATACAAAGCGTAGCCTGCGGAAAAGAAAAATGAATTGCATACACAAGTAGAGGTAAGATCGGTCCTTTTAAAAAAAAAAAAAAAAAAGGGGGGGGGCCCAGCCAACCGAACTTAATTTGCAGGGCCGAGCCCGAAACAAACCCGAAATTTCACATTTTATTTCTTAAGGTTCAAATAATCGACCTGTTTTAATGAACATGATCAATGCATTTGCACAACGAAATAACGCTGAAACGCAGAATAAGAAGCCAGACAAAGAGAGCGCTTGGTGCACATTTGCTTAATCACGCAGAGAAATCCTGCAGCCCACGAGGCTTTCAAGAGAATCATTCAAATAGGTCAAGATTGATGAAATTATTTCTATGGTTTTGTGAAAACAAAATTTGACATCCAAGTTTCAATTTTCGTTTGGTGCGACACGTGCGCAAGTGCATGCTCAGCGTCTGGCCGTCTGCGCTCCTGTTTAGCAGTTACATTACAGCGCCTTCTGTTTTATCCAAATTGTTTTAAAACAAGTATTCCCTGTTTAGTATCCGCACATCGTTTTAGTGTACATTTTTAAAAACATATATTTATTTTTTTTAAAGTCTGCGAGAGAAAAGCCCGACCCAACGATTGACATTTTAGGCCCGATCTTACTTCTATGCACAAAAACACAAATGTCGTCAAAGAGTCCCAACAGTTGCGCATTTTTCACTTGGGTGATTCTTACGCTGCGAGTCACGAAGGGAGTTTTCTCGTGACTTGCAGCGTCAGAATGTCGGCAAATTAAGAGCGACAGAACAACAAAAAGAATCACATGACTCGTCGTGGTTGAAGTCAACCGCAGGCTCACCGCCGGTGAGACGGCTGCGTCAGCGGGAGTCCGAGTCGTGAAGGCCGGAAGCGCCCCCATCAGCCTCCTCGTCGGGACCTCGGGACGTTCGTCCGTCTCATGTACAGCACTCAGATGACCGCCCACTCGACGGCCGAGGATAAAACCGCCGAAATGCCGTGTCGTGGGTTGTCGCCGACAGGCACATCCAGCCACGGCGGCACCATGCTGACCATCTCGGCCTGCGCCATCTTTGACACAAAAAAAAAGGTTAAAAAATGGGGGGTGCCGACAAAAAACCGCCAGAAGAATTTCAGGTGGTGGCGACAGTTTATCCGGGATGCAACTGGACACGAGGGCGGCGAGTTAGACGGCTCTGCTGTTTCACTTTCTTTTTAAAGCTCAATTCAGCAAATGACGTTTGTCGGCTTCGCATACTTGGCAGTTTGACGCTTTGTCCACCGCACACAACTGGAAAAAGAAAACTCATGTTTGTGGCGTGCCTGTCAACTAATTTGTGATGGACTCCTTACCCTGGTCCGAGATCCTCTTGCGACCCCCTCATGCGGTCCGGCGCCTGTGCGACCCTGAAACACAAAGACAAAATGTTTTTCCTTGACGGTATGACAGTGCCCTTCTTCCAGCCCTGCCTACACTGTCGCCCACAAAGCAGCTTCCCAACTGACAAACACCACAAAGTTGCTCTGGATCCAGACAAGCCAAACAACTAGCTGACCATCTCCAACACGCCTTGCCAAAGAGCACTCGAGTGCGCACAAAGACACGGCTTCCACCGCCCACCACTGCCACCGTTCCCATCAGATATTGACAACCCACCCCGACCACGCTCAACCGAGGCACAACGCAAAGCTCGATACTCTGGCCCCTCCCGTTCAGCATTTTCAGGCAGCCCGTGGACGGATGATCCTCATCGGTGCGCCGCTCGCTTCGTCTGTGGAACTGCTCCTTGTTCTCATCCCATTCTGCTCCATGTGAGCCCTGCAACCCAAAAAGTCAAACATTTTTGCAGGTGCCCCACGTTAATTCAATTGCCATGTGTTTTGTTACCCCTGCCGCTCTTCCAACTCATCTGGCTCCTCTTCCACCCTCCAAACCGCGCAGATTGCTTTTGTCCAGTTCTCATCTTCATGCTGCTCTCATTCGCCGGCGCATCCTGTCCCAAATAGTGACTCACACCGCAATAAATAAAAATGAGAAACACTCGGGTTCTGCATTTTTCACGTCTCAAACCGTTGGTTTTCTTACTCTCGCCTCATGGACTTTGTTGCCTCTCGCAGCCCGCAAGTGGACAAATAAAGATGTACTTTGGGCTGTATTTGGAGCAGAAAGGGCTGAAAATGTGCATTCATGAAACGATTCAGGCTTCCACAATAATATTCACGTTTATAGAACAGCGAAGGACATTGGTGACTCACCTGCAAAGGGAGGGAGGGGGGTTAGACATGCAATTGGGCTTCCTCATATTGGGTGAGGGGGGGGGGGGACACAAACATTTTTGACAAAGGCAGTAAACTTCATAAAACCAGACATATGAATCAGAGAAATAAATGCGTACCACCTGACAGAAAATGCCATGTTCAAACATTTGGTCCAACAAACAAACCAAAACCTTTCATTGTTCAATTCCCAAGCACAACGACATCGCTTTTGTAATTTGCAACAAATATTAAAAAAAAAAAAAAAAAAAAAAAGGAAAAGAGCTGGCCAGCTTTAAAACAAACAAAAAAATGTGAAAACGCGGCAAAAGAAACGAAGAGCACAATGTACTACATCAAGGGAATGACAAATGGATTGTGACGTCCTGCGCTCCAACC
The DNA here is from genome assembly GCA_026261675.1 of Hippocampus mohnikei. Lineage (NCBI taxonomy): Eukaryota > Metazoa > Chordata > Actinopteri > Syngnathiformes > Syngnathidae > Hippocampus > Hippocampus mohnikei. Next base: position 2,012,924 of record JAKGUB010000377.1, read on the forward strand.
TCCAACGCTGCAAATCGGGCAACAAGCAAAAAAGGACATTGTGAGAAAGGACAAAAAGCAACAAACATTTGCTCGTGTGCTCACTCACCGAATAAAAGCCCGCGTGGTCGGTCGCCATCTTGCTGCAGCGGTGCACCGCGCTTTCTCAATTCCATCGTGCACACCTGACTCCAATTCATTTGCTCGCCTGACGTCACGTCGGCCAATCCGAGCCAACCTTCTTCTTCTGCTGCTTGTTGTTCAACTGTGTTTTGCGCACTAGCGCCACTTGTCGACCCGCCAGGTGCATGCATGCTTTAGCTTCCCCCGGAAATTGTTCGACTTTCAGCCCCCTAAAAAAATCAAAACGATTAAATGACATAAAATACGACAAACTCGGCTCTCGTTACATATTTATCGTCTTCAGGCGCGACGTTGTTCCCCTCACCTGGTCAATATGAGAAATGCTGTCGGTGGGAAAACCAAAATGGACGAGTCAACCCAAGTTCGAGCCCGGGTGTTGTTCGTAAGCAAAGCCTCTATCGTTTCGCTCAGATTTTTTCCCAGCACATTATCTTCACATTCACTTCCTCTTTTACATAAAATGTTTTTGACGTCGTCGCCACAAACCTATTTCAATCGGGGAAACAAGGGAATCATTTCTTCTCACCTTTGACAGGCTCCGCTCGTCCTCGTCCACTCGCTGCGCCGCACGCCCTTCCACAAGATCATGGAAAACAACAATTTTCTCGTGATGGATCCACGAGGCGGCATGAAGCGTGTTGACACGATGACGCACTGTGTGGATCCTGTGTCGCTGACACCTGCAGGCAACCCATTTGACAGACTGATTTGACGACAAAGTGTATCCAATTTCATTGGCGTCAATGCATTGAGATTGTTTCTTTCATTATGTTTGAATAATGTGTCAATTATGTGAATGAGGATGCTCGTGGGCTTTGTCTTCAAAAAATCTTTTTTCAGAACACTAAGTTGCTCCAGTGTTTGGAATTTGAGTCTGTTGCATTCCTTGCATGCTATTTCCCCTGCCGCGGAGAACACGCGCTCACGTGGCACTGATGAGGCCGGCGTACAGAGAAACTCCTTTGCGAGGTGGGAGAGGGTTGAAAAGGTCGTGTGCTGGTTCTCCCTATACAACAGAGGGTCTTGACTGCGTACATCTGATGCCAGGTACCGCTGGACCTCAGATGTAGCGTCTTCGAGATGAGGGTGCGCAAGTCGGGTTTGGTTGTCCCGGTTGGGTTCTTTGCGACATGTAGAATCATTCGGGTCAAGTCGAGATTCCCGACCATCGGACTCATCGGGTATTTGAAACAGCGAGGCGAGTATGACGCCAGTTTTGCAACTTGTTGTGCCCTCGGATGATCTTCCGCTTGGAAAGCCAGTGGGCCTTTCAGGGGCGTGACACCATTTCGATTTATTCATTCATTTATTGTCTTTTTTTTTCCCCCCTCAAACATTTCTACGCCGCTGCCTCAAAGTGCCAGGAGCCATGCGTGTGATTAGCGGAATTAGAATGAAGGCGGCGAGTCTTCTGGGGTCGGATGATCCTTCGTTTTCAAGGCTGACTGCTTCTCCTTTGTGGGCCTCGCAGGCAGAGCCTTTCATGCCGCGACCTGCCAGCGGATCTCCAAATTGAATCAAAAGCCACGCTGATTGACATCCATTTTGAAAAGGCGGCCATTTGATGTGCAAGGTGAGCGGCGGTACACGGGGGCGGGGGGTGGTTGAGTGGTGTTTTGGTGGGGGGGGGGCCGAGCTGTCTGTTTGACTGACTTACCGGTGGGAACGGCTGGCGGGAGCGGCTGCGGTCTTTGACGCCAACTCAGTGACCGTCTTCCGCCCAGATGGAGTCGTGGTGGCCCGGGCGGCGGCGAGTCGCGGCGGCCTTTGTCGAATACGACCTGGAATGCAAAGTGGAAAGCGGCGTCCCGTCCGGACGGCTGACGCACGGCCGAGAAAGTGTTCAACTTCGCACCGTTTGAAATGTAATCGCGAAGGCCGTCATGAGGAGAGGCGCACCGAAAGTTTCAAGAAGTCAAGCCTGCCATCGTTGTCGGAAGGCGCGAGGCGCTCGCTTCCGTAGCCTGCAGCGTTCGCGGCGTCAAGCGCGTTTCCACCGGTGGTCCCTGCGTGCGGATGAAAGGGACGGTGGGAAGGTTGGGGGCAAGGGTTCACGTCTTTGTGGAAAAGCCCAAGATGGTTTGGACTCTTGAGCTCGTAGCCGCAAGCGCAAACGGGCCAAGAAGCGATCCCGCCACGAATCGGCGCTTCACATCGTCCCGCTGCGTGCCAGAAAGGTCACTCTGGTCTTTTAGCCTTTCGCGGCGAAACAAAGAGCGAGCGCCGCCCTCTTCGCGTCGGCTTTTTGTTGTTGCTCCGCGGAAAGAGAACCGCCGCAAAGCTTTGGCGCCTTTTCATGTTCCGCGCGCATTTCCTGTGACACAAGCAGATCGCGCCGAGCCTTTCATCACAGCGCGCTGCCTAATGGCGGCAGATTCGCGCACACGCCGGATGCTTTTCTTTGGTGACTTCAACATCCGTGTTTATGTCGAACGTATGAGGAAAAGACACCGGAGACCGCTGGCTTAGCTGCCGTTTCTTTTGAGACGCTGCACCGAAGTACAAACGCGTTTTTACAACAACAAAAAAAATCACCGTCGTCATCATCACCCCGACCACGTCACGCGACCTCGGCAACTCCCCAAACGTTCCTCGGCGACAAGGCCCCTCCCCTCCCCGAAGGCACTGTAACTGTGCCTCGCCTTCTTGCTTCTTCCCGGCTTCCCCCTCGGAGGACAAGAAAGCCCCCCGCTGTGGAGCATAACACACTTCATCTGAGGATGACGGAAGGGGGGGGAACAGGGAACAGCGTTGGGATGGGGAGGAGGGTGGGGCGCTTCATTTATGTCCGAGGTGCCGGCTGCTGCGCGTTGGCGTGTAGCCGCGCGGGAGGATGACGACACCGTTAGCCCAGAGGAGGTCTGTCAAGCGAGAGGAGGCGCTTGATTGACGCGCGCCCCACCGAGCGAGGGCCGACCGCAACGCCGACGCCAGTTACTTTCATCCGTGCGCCTTACAAAAGGAAACAGACCGCGGTTCCTCAATCGGGTTCGGGAATGTGATGTGCTGAACTATTTTTTTTTTATTGTATCGTCATCAAATGCCATCCAACCGTTTTGTAGCAGCGCCGAATATATTCGTCAAGTCTGTTTTTCAACGGGTTGCCATACAAAAAAAAAAAAAAACACTTCACATCCTTTAGGATTGTTTTTTTTCTCCATTTGTAAAAAAAAAAATAGCTTGAACCCATCGTAATATCGTTCGAGACATCTGAGATGACGTTTTGGCGAGATCGCACAGCCCTACCTCGTGAGAGTCGGGTCGCGCCAGGTGGGAAAAGATGACGCTGTTCATGGAGGGAATGGCGAACGCCACGGAGAGCAGCCACTGGGAAAAACAAAACTAGTTTAGTTTTTCTTTGCATCAATACGAGGAACTTTGCTTTTGAAAATGGCCCCGGTGACTGAGTTCATGGCCTTTCACATACTAAAGGTTCAGAGGTCAATTCTGAGTCAACAATATGATGTGAGAACAAAACCTGGGCTGTGTGACGCACTACATGACCAACTAACTGCCCCCCCAAACTTAGTTCAACCTAACAAGCATCCAAACTCTGGTTTGCAGGCCACTTTTTGTCAATTAGCATCCCGACAATGAGACGGGCGGTCGCGACGTACGATTGGCACAATCCAAAACAGACACGCGGGGCGACCCCGGCGTATAGAACAAGTGTCACCCCAAAAATGTTGCCGGGCGAGATAGGAGAGCGGCTCCTCTCGCTCTCAAAAGCGCAGCGCCGCCGAGGTGTAAACAATGGCTCCCCGCACGAGGAGCTTAATCTGGCGACGGAGGAAAAAAAAAAAACAACCCACAAAAATCCCCCAAATCAAAATTGCGCCGGCCAAGTAAGCCTTCCCAAATGAGGAGCCGGCGAGCTCATCCTAACCGTTCTTTGTCGCCCAATCTGCAGGCGTGCCGCCGCCTCTCTTGTCACTGCCAGCGTCGCAAAGTCTATCGGGAACTGCAGGCGGCGGCGGCGGCGCTGTGAGCCCGTGCCAGGGCCTCCGGATTTGCCGCCATGTGTCTGATGTGCTCCATCGTTTTGTTTTTGTTTTTTTGCTGGGGGGATAATTAAAAGAGGAAGCGGTTTGTTGGAAGAGCGGGAAGCAGGCGTGAGGCGCTTGGACGGGGCGAGCGAATGCATGCAGCTGTCAATTATGCTCGCTTGCAGCTCTTGGAAATTTGCAGCAAACGTTCACTTCATGAAAAACCCCATCCAAAGTAGTCCGACGGCCGCTTCGGCATTCACCGCCGAGCCTTTCGCGCAGCGTTCATTGCTTAGTGCGTCACATAGCCGACTTGGAGACTCTTGAGTGGCCGTAGAAATGTCACAGGTTGGTTGGCGTCAATGAACTCTCTTGGCAAGTGCTGCAGCTCAAATGTTGAGCACACGGCTACCGATCCTCCGCGTGACTCGCAGGCAACTTTTCACTCACCCTGCCATGCGGGTGCCTTTCAAACAAAGCACGCCGTTTACTGACACATGACGAAACCTCACCTCAGAGTTTAGCCCAGTCGGTCCTACAGAGCCCCCCGTCACCCCCCCCCCCATCCATCCCTTGCACGCCGCCTGCCTTTCAGCTCTCTAATCACATGCGACGCCCTTGTTCGCATCTTCAAATTTGTCATCAAAGCAAATGTGTTCTGACAACAGCAAGTGACAAGCGCACCAGAGGGGAAGCGGAAAATCAGCCCTTTTTTAAATTTTTTTCCATCGCACCGCCTATCAATTATTGATCATGTTACCCACCAGCACTCCTGCCCACCTGCCAACCACTCCCGCCCTGCTAAGTTATGCTCATGATGAACTACATCCGTTTAAAGGAAAAAAAAAAAAGCCCCCGACTTTGATTGACTGCCTGCACTTTTTTTTTTTTTTTTTTTGCAGCTCGGCAACATGAAAGTTATTTTTTATTTTAATAGCCAGGGGCCATTTGAAATTTATTTAGAGGAAGCACGTCGTCCTGTCCCGGCAGGTAGAGCGGGGCAGCGGGGACAACTGACACCTCCATACTCCCAAAAATTAAAGGGGGGACTTAACATGAGCAAAGCTCATCACGAGCTCCAGAATAAAAGTTTTAATCGATGAAAAGGGCAATTTAATATCATGGCGTTTGAGAGGTTTCAGTCAAATTGGTCTTTTTTTCCTCCCCTAAATCACAAATATTTGCAACGCACGAGTCCACTAAAAATCGGGTTTCGTTTAAGATGACGGCGCTCAATTTTGATTGGCATCGGCGGAGACGTACTCATGGAACAATCGCATTTTTTTGGGGAGTCGTTTTGGAGCTAGTTGGATTGCATCATACCAAAAAGCGCCTCTGTGAGCACTTGTGAGTGACACCTGCTTGATGGTGTCCCTCACACTCTTATCTTAAATTGTCAAGTTTTGTCCGGGATGTGCTCCTAGAAGAGCAATTTGAGGACGTTTTCTTTCGACATAATCACATCAGGCTTTCAAAATAAAAGACTTCAATGTCATGACAATTGGGTACAGTATCTGTAACCTAATCAGATGTCGGCTTCATGTGGACTAAAATGCCCCTAAATTGTTTTTTTCCCCCCAGGATTGAAAAAAAAAGACATTTGAGCATTAATAATGCAACATAAGCACCTGTGCCTAACGATCAAATTACAATAAAATAAACTCCAAAGTGAAATCGGCGTCTTTCAACATACCGCGAGCGTTTGAATGATTCTGAATCTGTTTTTTTCCCTGCCCTCGTCTCACAGCAGGCGCGCGTATAAAATAAAAGCGCCGCATTAGAGGAGTTGAAGTGATGACATTAGAAGGCGGCGTCCTAAGGGGAGCCTTGCGCGCTGTTTGAAATGAGCTTCTGACTGCGCGGCAACAAGAACGAAGAAGAAGCAGAAGCCCAAGCAGCTGCCGCAACCGCCGCTCCTCACGCTCAAAGAAGAAGAAGAAGCAAAAACATCTGCCTTGACTTCATTAAGCCTGATAATAAATACTTTAACTATTCATGCTTCAACTTTTTACCCAGCTAGCTTCAGAAAAAAAAAAAAAAGAGCCAACACGTGAAGTAAATATGAAATAAATGGTTAAAGTTTTTGGCACATTTTAAAGGAATGCGCTGATAAATCACACCTTTTATTTTCCTATTTAAATTTGACTTCGACTTTTATTTTGTCATTTTTTGACACAATATCTAGCTGTTCGTCCGTCCACATATTTTTAAATCAAACACATTTAAATATTAAAGTGTAAGTAAAAATAAGTTTCCTTTATTATCATCATCAATGTATATGAATAACAAAAATCTAATCAAGACATACATTCTAACAAGTAAAAAAACACAAACTGAAATATACATTTTCTATTTCAGTAAAAAGTTTGGATTGATATTTCACATGAAAATCCATGAATTACAAATACAAACATGAACAACTATGCATGTGTTTTTTTTTCCTTCTCTTTTTAAAATCGACGCCAATCCCATCCAGATGAAACTGACAAATCCTTTCCCACCACTAGAGGGCACTGGAAGCCAAAGCAAAAGCTTCCATAAGAACTTGCAGTTTTGTTTTTTTATGCTCGCCTCTTTTTCTTTTCAACAGCAGCCATGTCTCTGTTGCAGCTTGGATGTGCATTTGTTTGCTTGCATCTAAACATTTGTAACACACGAGGGCTCGATGTGTGTGCGAGCAACAGAAACAACAACAACAAAAATCACTCGAAGACTGACGTGACCCGCGTCCCCCAGCACGCAACCGCTTTCAAAGCTAACAGTCAAAAGTCTCAGACACGCACACACACACACAAACGTCATGCTTTTGGAGCATCGTGTGTGTGTGTGCGCCCGCGCGTTTCTTTGGCGCGCAGGGCCGTGGAGACGGTGGCTGTGAATGTCGGGGCCTGGCGCGGGAACGGCCCCCTTTTGTGGTTGTGACGCGTTTTGTACTGTTGTTGCATTTGGCCTTTTCAAATGTTCTTCCGTCTTGTTTTGAAAGCGGCACGGTTGCCATGTTTTGTTGGGGTTTTTTCTTTACACATTGTACATTTTTGTCCGACGACGACGCATGCGGTGATGTTTTGGGCAGCCCTCCAGGAATGCTTTTGTTTTTTTTTTTACATTGCCGTATATTAGGTCAAACAAATGATATCATTTTGATGGCTTTCCACATCCCGTGGCCCTCCAGATGTTCGAAAATCCAGCTGCACTGAGCAATTTGCAATTTGGTGGACACATCTATTACGATAGGATGCAGGGGAAAAAAAACGTCTCGAGTAGTCAGGCTTGAAAAATCAGCGCAAGGCTGCCATTTTGATTTTGAGCGGACATTTTGGTCATTTCCGGTGAGCTTTGAAAGTGAACTCGCCTGCAATTTGGGGAAGGCTCATCTCTTCAAGCCAGTTTCACTCCGCAACGAGAGATTCGGTCGGCCCATCCCTCTTGATCAGTTGCTCCCAAAAAGTGAAGAAGCCATGCCTGAAAAGACACAAAGTTGGTTTGAAGCAGACACGATCGGGCCATTTTTGTGACTCACTCGCAGGGTCATTTAAAAGTTAGCTCGTCCGAGGGACTTCATCCCATCGCTGCCATACGAGACGGATCATCAGCACGACATTTCGCTGAATTTGAGTTTCCATCATTGTGTGCGCGGGCGGAGCATAGCGACCAAGTTTGATGACTCACCATAAAAACGGAGACGCTAATAACTCGGCTTCAGCTGCACATCTCCCGTTCGCGAGTTCCTCTGAAGAGGCCTCTTCTCCTTTTTTCCGCTTCCCTACTGGGACTGATGAGCAAAGGAGGTAGAAATCAAGCGTGGGATTAACAACCGCACGCTATCTTCTGCCTTAAAAGGTGCACTGGCGACTTGAGAGCAAGGCCTCCGAGGAGCGCAAGCGGCTCCGGATTTCCCGCTCCTTGAAGACCGTCAGCGGCGCCGAATTAAAAAAGCATGACCATCTAATTTGCGTCATCAAGACCCACAGTCTTACCTCTTTAACTTTTAGGAGGGGGCTGCCCAGCCACTGTTGTTTTTTTTGCAGCTTGTTGTCGCCGGCGCCGCTACAGCCACTTTCAAACGCTCGCCTGTCAGGCGTCGCCTTTGAGGCCCCGTTTCAAATGTTCCTACGTACACGTTGTCACGGAGCCGTCGAGCCGTGATTGACGGGGTGCGGGGGGAGGGGGGGGGGCGTCCCAGAACAACAGCGGGGCTCGGAAGGCAGGCGTGGATGTCGGCAACAAAGGCGAGGAGCCACAAGAAGGAAAAGGGGGAAAAAAAAACCACACACAGATAAAAACTGCTCTTATAGCCTTAAAAAAAAATAGATGGGAGAAATTGTCTGGAGGAGGCAGAATGCAGTATTCAAAGTCTTCCCATTAGCACGGCTCTAAGGTATTGATTTCGTCACATGGGCGTCCAATCTAGAAATTCATTATTGCATAACATTCATTTTGTTTTTCTATTTGGGGTATTTCTCCATCATTCTGCCCAACCAGCTGAAACGGATGACAAAAGGCGAACGCAAGCATTATTGTGGCTAAGGCCTTCATTCGTTCGTTCTGTCCACGCGTCAAGCGTTTGTATTTCTTTTGTCCCAGCTAGCTTCGCGCCGACGCGGCCCTCCGTGCCAACGCAACGGGAGGGCCAACAAAGCCACCGGCGGAGCCTCTCCCCGTCGTTACATAATTCATGTCAACCATATTCAAATAACACTTATCGCATTGTCAATCACGCCGCGTCGCGCCCGTAACCTTATAAATTAGTAAGAGCCGGCGCGTTTAGTCATTCTGTTTGACAACACCAGGAAAAGGGGGCGATTCCGCAGGGGAGGGGAATCAAATTCCACACTTTTGCACAGATATCCTTCGCCTCGGCGGAATGCCTACAATGTGGAGCACTTGAGTTTGGGCCGCAAAAATCGGGAAAACATTCTGTGACAACATGGAGACTTATGCAACTTTAAAAAAACATTTAATCAAGTGGTAGCAAAAAATTGAGGGGGGCTGAATTAAAGGTGCAACTTACCCACTCACAACTTAACCCCCACTGAAAAAAAATGTATGCCTTTCTGTTTTTCATTGGTCGACAAACTAAGAGGCATCTTTTGTTTCTCAGAGTAACAAGCTGGTCCTTTTGCTAGCAAGCACAACAATATTTAGATAGCCCCCCCCAACCACTACGGCGCCCTCTGCCGGACATGATCGGACAAGGGTCAACGCTTCATGACAAAAGGCACGCGTTGCCATTTCCGCAACTTCTTTCCTTCTTTTCCGTGTCCTTGTTTCTCAGAGCCGGGCGGCGGCGAGGTACGACGGTTGGAAAAACACGAGCGCCTCTCCGCCAAGCGAACGACCCCGCTCACGACCTGCGTCAATAAACGATTGTGACGGGCCGCTGTCATTTGCATGCGCGCCAAAGTGACACCTTTAGTCTACCGAGACGTCTCGAAGGCGTTTCTTTTTTTATTTTTTGGGTGGAACGCAAGACGGAGAGGGAAGAAGGGCTTTCATGAGAAAAGGTGCGCTTTGTCAAGGCGATCACACCGCGTTCCTGCAGGCGATCGCAGCCTCGGCCCCTCGCTTCGCTCTAATTAGGCGACAGACGAAATGATAAAGCGGCTTTGCCCTTGTCTGTTTTTTTTTTAAGGTCATTATGCAAATGGTTGGTGTTGACAAACATGAAAGGCGGCGGACGTTTCTGTCTCATTCTTTCTTTGAACATTTTTGATGTGACACATCGGCTCTCGGACGGCTTAATGCTTACCCTCGGCAGGTGCCGTGTCAATACCGAGTGGCGATCGATCCAAGTGGGCCCGTCCGAGGGGATTGTGACAGGAAGGCCCCAGAAAGAGAAGAAAAGGGGGGGGGGTATTAGCTGCATATAAAATAAGACTCATTTTTCTTTTGATGTAAAGGTCATTTTAGAAATGGAAAAAAGAAATCTTATTTGGATAAAAGGAAAAAAATGGATTAATGACAAGTGCCAACATACAGGTATATACGGGGTGTGTGTACAGTTTTTTCCAGATAAGTAAACAATATCTTATCATAAATTGGCTCCTAATCCAGAATGTTCAAATTTTTATGTTTTGTACAACATACCTGATAAAGGTCTCAAAAATGTGATCCAACGTAAGGAAACAGACTGATTTTTCTGTGGTTTATTTTAACTTTTAATCTGAAAAACTTTTTATCCAAAAATAGTCCCGGAAAAACAAAATACGATTCGAAGTTTTTACTTGCAAGTTTTTTCCCCACAAACAGTCAAACCAATTTTTTTTTCTCCTTTTGTCATCTGATGAATGAAGAAAAGGTTTTTGGGCAGGATCCACCTTCTTTATCATTTGATTGCTTGGAAATAAAGCACTTTTATTTATCAGTCACGCACTCTGATAATAAGCTCGGGTTGGAATGTTGGATCCGAAAAATACCTCCAAAAGTTGTTTTTTTAAAATACAAATAATATTCCAAGAAAAAGCATAAGGCTAGATGTTTTCTTTAATCAAAAAAACAATCGTATCGACTTGTCAAAGTTTTTTTTGTACGAAAGGACAAAAAGTTGCCAAATTCAGCTCTCTTGATGAAAAGGGTTTTTCTAATCCGACGAACAAGGAAAATGTCTTGTCGTGCACTCCCAATAATTAGCTCGTGTGGAAATGTTGAATATCAACGTTGTTCAATTCGCGCCCCCAAAAAGCGACACGGGGCGGTTTAATCTTCAAGTTTTTCCCTTGATCGCAAACTTTGACCTATTTGCTTGACGAGCGTGAGCCTTTGAGTGAAAACGTCGAACTTTCCCCTAAGTCAGCCGACGACTCGCGAGTTCAAATAGACAAAACCAATATCCTCGCATGTTTACCGTCACCGACGACGCTCGTGGAAATGACAAAAAACAAACGTAAAAAGAACAATTAAACCCGCAGCCAGGCTAGCAATTAGACTGTCGCGAGGTTTTTTCTCTCTCTCTCTCTTTTTTTTTTTTTTTAAAGTTTGACGCCACTGATGTCGCACTTTAAATTAAAACCACAAAACAAGTTTGATCCCTGTGATCTATTTATAAGAGGTCGGAAGACTTTGCGTTCGCTCCGCAATATATCACAGGAAGGGCGGGGTGTGTCAAAGGGGGGCGTGGGGGGCCGGGGGGGGGGGTAATTGAGGAAACAGCCCACCCGCAGTCAACCTTTCCCACCTTTGTCTCGCAAGTCTTGTGACTTCTTGACAAAAGCGCTCCTTTCTGGGAGGGGCTGGTTGAGGTAGCGGCAAGCGCTAATTGCGCGGGGAGACTTTTTAGCGCTGCTAAAAGTTGGCTTGCGGCAAGGGCCGCGCTAATTGCTTCAAAACTTTGGCGAACGGCGGGCGCCGACGGATGCTTTTGACAGGTTGCGCTGAGGCGGCGGCAAAAATCGAGGAAGCCCGAGACGCAGATCAAAATTAAACAGGCGCTTATTTATTTATTTTTTTAATCCCCCGGCTAATTTATGTACAAGTTGTGCGGTGCTGTCGTTTTTTTTTTTTTTTAAAGCTTGCCAGCTCTCAATTAGCGTGCAAGCCTCAGGGAGCTAATTAACAAATAATTAATAAATTCCCTCAGAAAAGGGGAAAAAAAATCCCTGACATTTGCAAGCCACTCAAGATGTCTCCACTGAGTCTTATGGGAAATGATTTGGGGTGGGGGGTGGGGGGTGGGGGCTGTAGGGGAACAAAAGATGGACCCTCCCCATGACCTTTTATCGAGTGTCCGATCAATATCACGCCAGGGTCGGGCGTCTTTGAGCTTCTGACAGCAAAACAGGATGGGAAGGAAACACGCAGCCAAGAGGGTGGGCTCAAGAGTTTGTAAGGGAGTGGCGGGGGGTCCAGAAAGGAGAACATTTACTCCTAACGACCTATTCTTTGGTGGGTGCAATTTGATTTGGCACCGCTTTGAACTGTCTGGTAAACCTCCGCTCACTATTGGCAAACTCTTGAGTCTCCAATTTTCTTTCCATAGACATCGCTCAAACTGTTTTACCGGTAACTGGAAGATTATCAGAATTCCTGCCGGGGGGGCTCGTTGGGCTGATTGAACCTTGGGCGTGGCATCACGAGGTATCTCAATGCGTTACAGAAAGAGCGCCAAAATTGAGAATGCGGATACATTGGTGACTAGACAACCACATGTTACGGGCCATGTTGATTGTGTTGGATTTTCATAGCTAACGCCGCTCAGCCTTTGAGCTGGCTCCTGTTTTTAGCTCTGCCAACACTTACCGAATGGCTAACTGTCATCCCGCATTAGCCGCCACAACAAAGGTCGGGCCGAGCTTCACTTGGCAACTCCTTGGCCGCCCCCCCCGACGGTCAAACAGGGGCCACCTGGCGGACCTGGCCCCCGCCCCTCAACTCCTGCACCCTGGCAATCAAATAAGACAAGGAGTGAGATATCAGCGGCCCAAGTCCCATTAAAGGCAACGCCGGCTCATCACAGGCGGCGGCGCAGCGCATCGATCGGCAAAAGCGCGTTAAAAAAAAGAGACGAATGCGAGTCAAGAGGGGATCTCAAAGTGCGCCGAGCGGCGGAGGAGCCGTCCCGTTTGTTCCCTGGCAGCCTTGGACCGAGGCCTCTGTGACCGCGGCGCTCTCCGGCGGCCCCCCGCGGGACGGCTCCGCTAGCCCGCTTTGATGAGGAGACAAGGCGGGGAAGGTTATTTGTGCAAATATGCTGCTCCGACGTCTTAATCTTCCATAAGGTGATCTTTGCATGGGGTGCGGGAAAGCGGGAAAAGAGGAGGCAAGAGAAGAAGAAAAGAGCAAGTGTACTTGCGAGAGCGCCGGGAACTCGAGTTCACTACGGGGGCGGCAGGAGTCAACCCCTCCCTCCGCCATCACCACCCAGCCGCAAGCCCCGGGCCTTTTTTTTTCTTTTTCCCTGCAACATTAAAAAGCGCCGAGCAGTCAATACGGAACGTAACTCACAGAAAGAGCAAGGGAGGGATTTCAAAAAAAAAAATCCAATAATAAAAAAAAAGAAAAAAACACGACACGAGGAGCGCAAAAGGGTTATACAACACGGCGAGATCACACAAAATGGAGGCAGCGCGGCGCAAAGGAAGCCGCCGTCTCCGCGTGGATGCTTCATTGGGGGTGGCAGTAGGAAGGGGGAAGCTGGAAGGAGAGGCGAGTGCACTCCTGCTGCCAAGACACAAAGTCACGCTCAAAAGACGCTCACTCACCCCCCCCAAAAAAAGGGAAAAGTGCACGCAGCTGCTGCCAGGTGGAAGGATGGAGCACTTCTACCACAACACAAAAGTGGTCTCTCCGGAAATGCTAACACCAAGCTAAGTGGTGAGAGCAAAGTCCAAGCCACCGCTGCAAACTATTGGAAGGCAGCAGCAAAGCGCACACTTGCCACAAAATACATTTTGTCGCCGGACACGCGAGGGAAAAACAGCTAACGCCCGTGGGACAAATTGAAGGCCGGAGGAGAGCGCACGCTTTCAATGCAGAAGTTTGAAAAGTTTTTTTTTTTTTTTTTTTAAGAGCGGTTTTCAGTTTTTATGTCCTCAAAATCGCTTCGTTTTCGTTTTATTCGCCTGAGCATTAGTTTCATCCATCCATGATCAGAGCCATTTTTCCTCAAGGGGGTCGCGGGTGCGCCGCAGTCCGGGTTCACTCCCTGCCAAAAGATGACACCAAAGTTGCGAGGGCAGAGCCGCACGTGACGCTAAGGCAGAGGGGGGGAAAGAAGCGGCAAAGAGACGCCGGGACGGAGCCGAGCGGCGAAGAACACATGCTCGCCATGCTAATGAGCGCGGCGCGGAAAAGGAAACTTTCAAACATTCGCCCGCTCGCGTTTGGAGATGTGAGGACTTGTTTACGCGCGGCGCATTGTTCTCAAACGCTCGGCGCTCCCTCTCTCGTTGTCTTTCTGCGCCTCTCACAAGTTCTTTCAAACGCGAGCTCTCCCAAACACTCGACACCTGGCTGGCTGGCTGGCTGACTTCAAGAGCTTCGAATCATCGCACACGTCTGCACGCCTCCATCTCGTTTTTTGTTTTTTAATCAGTTATTCAGCTCTTTGCGCGTTCCAAGCAATCGGGGAAGACATCTGTAAAACGGGGGGGGGGAACAGGTGCGGGATGGTCGGTGCAAAAACAGGTGGGAAAAAGAAGGGCCTCTAAATTCCAGGGCTGATGCGAATTATTATTTTTCACTTGAAAATAATACTTTCATGTCTGTTCCAATACTTCTGCTTACTTGAAAAGTGGGAGAGTCCAAACAAAAGGGCGGGGTCTGTGTGTACGTAAGTCCGGGACAACTGTATTTCGTGAATTTTAGCCTCCAAAATGAATCTCATTCAATCTACATTTCTTCAAAACAACTTTAGAGGGGGGAAAAAATAACTTCATAAGAATATGCTTACGCAACCGCCAAACAAACGAAAACGCCTTCCATTTCAACTCCCATTTGTGGCCGTCCCCTCCCCCGCAACCTGTTCCAAAACCCGCCGATGACAACAAGTCCCCACGAGGAATACGAGAAGATTAAAAAAAACCCCAAAAAACAAGAGTTTACGGCAAAATAAAGGGCCGGCGGCACGTGACGAGCCTTTAAATCTGGGACAGCGCTCCCAAAGAGGAAGGCGCGCGCGCGTGCATCAGTTGCGGCAACATGAAAGCGCCAAAGAGTTTTTAAGCGCGCCGGCCGGGAGTCGCAGACGGGAGGCCATTAGCCGCATTGTGCGCTTCGCGCCTGACAAGTCTCCTACCCGCGTTTGAACAGTCTTTTTTTTTTCCTCCACTGCGGACGCTCAGATTGCCCGTGTCAGTACTGATTTGTAGCTTGAGACTGGAGCAAAAAAAAAAAAAAAAGGCACCCAAAGTGTTTCAAGCGAGAACACGGCCCATGTTGTTTTATTTTCTGAAAGGTTGGGCTTTCATGTGGAATTTGTCTCCGGGTGGAATTTAGCCTCGTTTTACGTCGGTTACGGTACCGTTCAGGGCGGTGAGCTCCGTCCGGTTTGCATCGCCTCATCTGAACAACAAATGTGTTGCCGAGCAAGTTGCAAATAGCAAAGTTCGAAAAAATCATTTAAAAAAACATATATTTCTTTATGTCAAACAAAATATTTTGATACAAGATTTTTTTTTAAACAATTTTCATTTCGGACACAGTCCAAACGCTACGTGCAATGGGGGCAATCAATAATTGCGGACCTCACATTCTGCCTAGCAACAAGCAGAGGACACATTCCGATGGTATATTTACGCTCTGACAAGAGGGAGACCAAAACAAATGGCGCCGCCGGGTTATTTCGGGAGCCTCTCACGACCCGACAGGTGAGCCGATGCAGGCCCACGCTATAATTAATTTTGCTGTTAAAGTGTCGATTGGTTGAGTGTTTGTCCCGAGGCTTATCACACACGCGCGCACGTAAACAATCCCGCAGCGCCGACTGGACCGTTTAGCAGCAGAGCGAGAAAGCTGTTATCGGTGCTCCCGATAATAAATACCTTACCCTACAGAGGTAATGCCGCGGGGCAAATAGAAAGATGGTATCTCCGAGAGCGGATCATGGAGACGCTCGCATCCCAGCAGGCTTCTGGCCGAGGCCTTCGAATGGGGTGGGGGGCACTTTCATTTTCCCCAATTGCAGCTTGACATTTGTCACACTTTTCCTATCGACTCGCTTTATGATCAATAATAATCGCCGGCCATCAAGATTAATTTCGATTGAGAGTCAAACTGCTTTACTTGAATTATGGAGGAAAAGCTTTCAGGATAAAAAAATAAAAAATTGTACCGACTACATGAAGGCAAGGTCAGTCAATATTTCTTTGACCAATATAATTGTCTTTTTTTTTTTTAGATAGCAAAATATGAATTGAACAATATTAGATGTTAAGTAAATTATAATAATATTAAAGTATATCCCTCCATATTTTTAAAATGAGCACATTTGTCATGGATGTGTCTAAAAATGGCCACAAACCTGTTCGGGGAATTTATTACATTATATTCTATTTATTCAGCGAATTCAATCATGGGTGTTTCTACATGATTTCACCAACTGGTTCAAGACGCTTACCTGACCGGATCGGCGCGCTCCGAGCAGGTGGGCTCCTTTGTTCACCTGCCCTTCAGGATATTTTGGGATACCTGCTCAGTGATTCATCCACCTTCGTCCAACGTCAAACGTTTCGCATGCCAACACTCGTCTGGTGGAGCTGGGGGGTAAAAAATAAAAGGGGGCTGGGGGGTTGCAAGGGTTCGGTTAGCGAAGATGGAGACAACAGCTGTGTAATTTCACCGGTGCAACTTTTGGGAGAGTAAGGGTATGCATACAGGACACATTGAATGGTTGACTCTGACACCCTTTATTTTTTTTTTTGAGAAAGTGGAGCAAGTGGGTGTGTTTGTGAGGCTGACAAGAGGTGAGGGGAGAAGACCAAGGAAGGAAGTTATGCGCCATTTTAACCTGCTGGCCAATTCAACAGTTTATTCTTAGCAGCTTTTGCGAGTGGGTCAAGGCGGCGTGTGCGAGCCAGACAAGCGGCAAGTCAAGCACTTGGTACCGAGAATGTCCAACAACCACAAAAAAAAACCCCGCTGTAAAAATCCCATTTTTGAGGGCTGACTGTACGGCAGATGTACAACTATGAGTTGATTGCTTTTGCGGGTGGAGCAAGTGGGTGTGGAATGAATTAGACATGTAAAGTCTTCCACAGCAGTGTTTTCATCAGTGTTGGAGGATGTTTGGGGGGGGGGAGGTGCTGCTGCTGCTACATTTGTCAGTATTTTTTTTTAATGTCTTTGTTGTGGCAAAACAAGAAGAAAAAGACCAAGAAGGAGGAGGACGTTTAATGATGACGCCTGCGGTCTCCAGAGTCTAAAACACAGGCGACTCCATTCAATTATGCAAATGAGGGCCTGCAACTGCCGCTTCGGCCGTCACTTTAATGACAACACACACACACACACACACACACACACACACACACACACACAATTTAGTTATTTGGAAGTTAATTGTGTTGGTCATTAAAAGAAGTATCAGCTGTCATGAGGATCTCACACACACACAAAGAAGAATGTAAGCGTGTATGTAGTTTGAATCTTCTCGAGACCCAAGCAGTGTGGGAAGACTGTTGGTGGCTGGATATGGCAGTGATGGGGGTTGAGGGGAGGGGGGCAGACATCCAGACACTAACCACCAGGTGGCAGAAGAGCACAAGGAAGGAAAAGACGCTCCACTCACCAGCTGTCTCCACTCCATTGGGTACACTCAGGGCAATCGAGACTGGAGGCAGCTTGGAATATTGAAAAAAAATGGATGAGGTGAGGAGGTATCACCAATAAGTGTGTTTTTAAGAAAATGCCCCCCAAAAAAAAAGTACAGTACTTGAATGCACCACTGTTTGACTATATTTGCTCTAAAGCAGTTAGCATTGCAGCTAACGCAGGTAGCACGTACGCTTGAGCACGGAAGCTGACAAGAGCTTCTGCATTTGATTTGCAACCCTGTTACGGTCACTAGAACAACGCAAAAATTATATTTTGTGTTACAATGAAATTGTACTTTAATTCCTCGACTGCTACATGTGCAGTTGTCCACGTGTAGTGATCCTGTTTGGCCTGCAGGTGAACTCTCATCAGGCTACATATCAAAGTGACAACATCATTCAGAAAAGTGAGCGTATTTTTCCCCTTCTTCCGTCTTCTCCAGCTTTGTGTTCTTTTGCTTTGTCTTTTGACTTGATGACTGCACAATGGTCGCCGTGAGCGCTGGTGACTGAAGACAAATTAACTTGGGAATGATTGTCACATCAAAGCGCTGCTCGCCGCGCTTGTCGTTTACGACTGCGGGCCATCGCGGACGGACGCGCGTGCACACGAGGAAAATTGCGGGCGGCTATTTTGCTTCTCGTGCGCCCCACTTGTCTTTTGTGTCCGGCTAATAAATAATGACCGGCAAGACGTTGAGGCATTCAAAGGCAGGATTGATATGGAAAGTAGTGATGCTTTAATATTGACATGAACCATACCAATAACATTGACAACATAGAGCGAGCAGTACCTTGATTTAGGATTTGTAGTTATGCCGTGACCTCAATTTACCTGTTTGGTGGTACCTCAACTTCTTTTTGGTTCAGAGTTGACGCTTGCACGACTTCTTCAAATTCCTCAATTGTTGGGTTGAATGAGAAAAAGAGGTTGTGAAATGGCAAAGAGTCGCAGTCGCCAATGCACTTTCAGCCTTGCAACTAACACAAAAACAACATGAAAACACTCCAAAGGAGTTCAGACTGGAGAAAAAATAAAATAAAGCTTTGTCATAATATTGCAACGTTTTTCCATTGGAAGAACTCAACTTTATTCTCTTGCTTTTGTGAATTTATTTAACTAGTAAACTCTTGAGTTTTAGTAAAAAATCCAACTATTCTTATTCTTTTGTCTTTTTTTATGTTCTCATTTTTGGTTCTGCTTTTCTAGTATTTAATACACTGGCAAGAAAAAAGGCAATTCTGATTCTAAACTATATGTAATTTTTGTAGTAAAATATTTTTTTTTGTTATATGATGAGTTTCTAGAAAATAAATCAGACACTCCCAATATTTATCTGATAAAAATGTGACTATTCTCTTAATTTGGCATCCTTTATTGTACAATCAGCCCTCATTGGAACTTTTTTCAGGTTATTAAAAATACCTTATTAGCCAATATAACTTAATTTGAATACTGATGATATATGAGCTCTGTCAAGTCCAAGCTATCCAAAAGTCTGTCCAGACATCATCCAAATCTCCCCCAAGGGGGATGATGTGACAAGGGATGATGATGTGTGTGTGGGTGTTGACGGTGAAGGGGGGGTCCGGCCTTCTTGACAGTATGCAGCACTCAGTGGGACACGCACACAAGCACACACACAGCTCACTCTTTGGTGTGTGGCGCGCTAATGATTTTAAGAGTCCAATCAAAGGTAGCTTGATGTGATGTGATGTCGCAAGCAAGCAGGAGGGAGGAAGCGCAATGATTCGTGTTCGATTCAGTGCAAGAACCACTTTGATTTCTTATTTTGGGAAAGAAGGGGGGGGCGATGGTGCTGTTCATCAATGCTGTCACAACATGATGGATAACTTGCATTTTTGGGCTTTGTTTTGGCATTTGTTTATTTATTTTTACCTTGCTTCTGGTTTATTTTGGACCTATTTAAAAAATGCGTGATCCCAAGAGAAATACAGATCTATAATACCATCAGGAATATCGATATAAAAAAGTTGCAAGCTAAGAATTGAATCAGATGATTAGAGTCCCCCCTCCCTCCTCCGCTTGCTGTTGAGCATTTAAGTAATTTTTTCATTTGAAAAAAATACTTTTCTCCCAACCCTCCATGATACCTTGTCATATGAATGCCCTAAAATGTAACTGTAGATAGATCGTTGGATAAATAGCGAGACTGATGGCTGCCAGCTAGCTAACTAGCCAGATAGCTGGCGAGCTAGCTAACTGACCAGATCGATCTTAATAACTCGATATGCAAATGAAGTTGACCTGTAAGCATTTGTAGTTCATCCTGAAATTTCAGAGTCTGCTCAACAAAAGTCGCGAAACACTCACCGCTTGATGTTGAAAGTTTGGCGTCGTTCAAGTCTGGTCGTTTGACACTTCGCGTCTACGGCTGTCAACACGCGATGAGTTTCCTCAAACAACAACGAAACAAGAGTCAACATCATTCCTTTTTTTTTTAACCGCTTCACATTGAAATCAATCGGAAACGTTTACCTCAATGTTTTGTCGCAAAGCAAAACGATTTTAAAACCTACGCGATGGAGTGACAGCATGTATAGCAGGCATGGCCAGCTCTGGGCCTGAAGGGCCATTGTGCGGCCTGTTTTCCAGCTCTCGCCGCTGCAACACACCTGATCCAGATGAGCTGTCAAGCAGCATTAGCGCGACGCTGATTATTTGAATTAGGCGCGTTGCTCCTGGGAGAGCTGCAAAACAGGCAGGACAGTGGCCCTTGAGGACCAAGTTTGGACACCCCTGATGTCAAGTGTCAAATTGTACGTTTGCACCATGTTTGGCCTGAGTGCTCATTAGCGAGTGAGCACGCAGCGCTTGTGAGGCTTGCCAGGAGAACAGGCTCAAGTGCTCTCTTTATAGAAGCCTGCCAGCTGTTTGTTGGCGCAGACACAAATTGCAAATACGGCTTTGCCACATAGGATAAGAACAGGAAGATATTGTCGCTGTCCAGCTATGTAGAACTCAATACAGTACATTCAACAACATTTTGTTGGCATTACTTCTTCATATCTGCATTTTGGAAGCAAAATTTGACTTGGAATGCAACGACAAGTTGCGGGTTAACCCTCAGTGCCCCCACCCCGCCAAAATAAAGGAGCACTTGTTTTCCCGCAAGAGTGCGTCTGTACATGCATGACAATAGGAAACACTGACAGAAATTCCTCTGGAGGGACTTAAAAAAAAAAAAAAATTTCTTCTTTTTGCTGATGTACAGAGTGGATGTGCCACTGTGTGCGTGTCTGCGTGCGCACGCCAAACGCCAACCTCATCATTTGGAAGACTCCAAGATGGAGCTGATAACAATAAAAAAAAAATGAGAGGAGGCTCCACTTCAGACAAGTCTCTCTTCTTCTCCTCGCTAGTTTCAAGTTGTCCCCGACTTTTATTTGGAGAAATATTAATTTGGGAGAGGAGTATGGCGGCGGCGGCGGTATCAGAAAGCAAAGGCAAAAAGAGGAAGAGGTGCAATGTGAGCACATTTCCCCTCGTTTGACGTTTTGCTGAAGTTTGTACGCCACTTGAGCCGCGCTAATGATACCAGCAGAGGCTCCCTGGGGAACGCCGTCCGCGGCTTCCGAGTTTCCAGCGCGAGGTATTTCAGGAGACGCTAACGCTCGGGCGGGCGGGCGGGGAGGGATAGGGACGACTGGGAAGCGTCGTTCCAGGAGCTCTTCCTTCGTCTTCTTGTTATTGTGCACACACAGACACTGTGCGGTTTTATTTTTTGGGGGGGGGGGGGGGGCATTTCAAGCATGCCAGAGAAATCTTTTATTAACCGATTCATCGTGCGGGGGGTGTGGGGGGAATCAAGCACCTCCTTCCCGCGCCTCTTGCCGCTCTTGGTTAAGGCCGATGAATTTTTAAAGAGGTAATTGACGACGAGGCCCTGGCACTGTCGTTTACAAACAGGCGCCAACAAAAGGAAATTCCGATGGAGACGCGAACACGACGGAGCGGCGCGTCCTCGGCGGGGGGTGCGGATGAATTATACAACAATCTGTGTTATGGCTCCTTCCTTTCATGGGAAGGTCAAGACAGTGTTGAAAAACAGCCCAAAATGCACATGAGAGTAAGAAACGCCTGCAAGACGCGTAGTTGACCGCCATGTTGGAAAACAAGTGGGGGCCCCCCCCCTTTTTTTTCTTCCCGAAGGAACATTTTTATCCAATTGCAAGTCATAATTTCCTTCTCAAATGTCAATAGAAATTCAAAAACGTTTTTTAAAGATACATTTGCAAGCAGTCTCAGTCATATTTTCGAGTCAAAATTCGGATTGAATGATTTTTAAATACATTTTATTAGATAAAAAGTATTTTGTTCAAATTGTTAAAATATCGCTTGGAGTCCAAAAACATGAGTAATAATTGCACATAGTCTATATATTTTTTGTTTTAAAAATATTTGAGAATAAGTGAAAAAGTCCAAACATTTGAAAGTGGCCTCAAGAATGTATTTTCATTAAAAAAATTACATACAATTTCAAAGTTGACGTGAAATGATGACATTTTCTCATTTGCTTTGATGTGATTGATATTGAGCCAAATCTCCCCTCCCATATGTTAAATATGTATTTTTCATGATTTATTTTAAAATTTGGACTATGCACTCACCATCCCAGATGGACCAAAAGTAGCCCTCCTATTTTTATTTGTATTTTTAAAAAAATCTTCCTGACGCACCCGAGACGCCGACTGGCCTCCCCGCGCGCCGTCCCTCCCCAATGTAGAATTGCCGATTTCGGGATGGAGCCGCCCGCAATCGCAACGCTGCGAGGAAGTTAGCGGCCTTGCCTCTCCGGAGGCCGCCGCTTTCCTCTTTATCTAGGCAACGGATGGGGGAGTGTGAGAGTACGTGCGCGTTTGTGTGTGGGCGACACAAAAAGTGCGTCATCATCCCAAAGATGAAAGTGCGAGCGTGTGTGTGCGTGTGTGTGTGTGTGTGTGTATTTTGGGCAAGGTGCCTGCCCTGGAGCGAGATAATGCAAAGACAAGCAGATGGGGGAACTTAAACGAAGTGCCACTCGGGTAAAGCCGAGCTGGCGCAAAAGTGAGAGGAGGTCTTTAGAACATCTCCCAGCCCAGGATGGTGAATGCCAGGGCTTTTTTTTCCCTATTTTTCCCCCCATGCATATTTATTCTTTTAGCAAACTCGCACTCGACAACAACTCCAAAAAAAAAAAAAAAATTCCAACAATCGCTTGTACACGCTGAACCCTGCTTCTCGGTTAGATCCGAACGGGAGCAAAACTGTGATGAGGATCGATGACAGGAGAAGGCTGACGCTGTGGTCGCGTCGCATCAATGACAGGCGGCGCGCGATGGTAAACGCACAAACGCGTTTTCCACAACGGCGTGTCGGTAAACGCCGGCGCCCTGTATATCCGACATGAAAGAGTCGCAAGGTGCCGTTTAATCAGACGGCGCAGCTCAAGCCAACCGATGACAAATGTTGAAGCGCAATTCATCCGCGGCAAACGACATCAAACACGGATGCAAAGAAAATAAACGCCTGACCCTAAATAGGCGCCGGGTGTACCGACACGTGTTGGCAAAATGGATGGCCTTTGACACGTGACTAGATTTCCTTCCTATTGATACTCCGCCTTCAGTCAATTGCGGGTCAGTCGAATAAACAAATGCCTCGCCCCGAATGAGAAGTAGCGGCAGCATTTGAAGGGGCCTTGTCGCTGTGGCGGCGGCCATAAATCAGGAGGCCCTCGCCGCACGACGCCATGCACATATTGCCGCCTGGCGGGCGGCTGACGCACAGGTCGTAGGTCAATGTGTCGGGTTAATAACACTTAAGTCCCTTATGAGACATAGTGCTCCCCCGCCTCCCAGTGGGCGAGAGGACACCAAATGTGCCCACTGTGAGCCAGGTTGCAAGTCCAACTGAGCTCGATTGAACATTTACTTGCCATCGATCGATCCAAATAATTGTCATAAGCGCTCTTTAAAAGGATGTTGCGGTTTGTCGCAAGAAGGCTGGATTAAAAAATAAATAAAAAAGATGGAATGAGCGACGCATTGCGAATGCTTGCTGCATGCAGTTGACATCCAGCGCCAACGCTCGCCCCGGCGTAAGATTTTGATGGAGGAGGAAATGCATGGCAAATTGCGCTGTCCGTCCTTGATGGATGACGCCATTTGGCCCCCGCATAACAAAACCACACTTGATGCTCTTTGAATGTAACGCATGAGGACGGCGCGAGGAGTTGACGCTGCTTTTTTTTTTTTTTAAATGCGAGCCCTCCCATCCATCTTCATTTAAGGGCGACCGGCGGGGTTTCGGCTGCATTTGTTTTCAGGACAACTCCCTGTTAAACGGTCCCTTTTGCAAGCGACGGATTATTGTTTGTGCCGCTTCAATTAGCGGCAATCGAACGCAACATGGCCGTCGGCGGCTGCTCGGAAGAGGCAACAAGGCGGAGATCTCTTGAAGGATGGGCCGTGGCGGAGGCCTTTAGGATCGATCTATTATTTGCGTCGCGGCGCAGAGTGGACGGCGGCAGACGCGCTTCAATTACGAGACATGCAAACGGTGACGAAGAGCGCGAAACCCCCCCCCACCCCACCACAGGAATTCTCGGCGGACGTTTTGGCATTTTGAGACAGCCTCGTAATAATGAAAAAGGAGCCGTCGGGACCCTTCCTCCGTGGACAAGAGTCAAAATTCAAAGTGATTTTGTTCATCATGCATAAACAATTTAAGCGCTTCAGGTGCTTGAGTTAGTATTTCAAATGTCTTATTTGAACCAACGGAAAAGGTTTGCGCTCTTTCATCTGGCAGCTGTCGGACGCTAACGTTTGTGTAGCTTCCCGGCCGATGCTAAAGTGCGGACATCTTAATCCGATATTCATTCAGATGTGCGCCGCACTCCTTCAAACGGCGGAGGAAGACAATAATTGGCCCTTTAACAGTAATCAATGCCCCCCCGTGTTCAATAAGGAACCCCCACCCCAGCCCCGTTCCCCGCGCCTCATCTGGAAACGTTGCGGCGCTCCGCGACCCTCCCTTCCAGCCGCCAGCTCCCCTCATGACCCCTGGAACCCGCCTTATCCCAAGACCGCCAGGCAACATATCAAAGACCATTGTTGGGGGGGGGGATCTTTCTAGCAAAATCATCTCAATAAATAAATATCACAAGATGCCGCTGGAGGGCAGGGCTTTGATGTGAGGGGGGTGCAGGGGGCCCCTCTTTTTCCCCCACCCCCTTCTTTTCCCAAGCTCACCTTTTCCTCAAGCATGGCGCTGCTTGATTCAACTAAGAAACTGCTTGCCTGCTGCGGTTTTGGTTAGCAAATAATCATTGTTAATAATAATAATAATAATCACAATACTTTTTGCATCCTCTCGCACAACAGCACTTGGCTGGATGGCTGCGGCGCACTTTATGCTGGGATGACCAGACCTCCCTCTGAAAACACCTCCTGCTCGCCTCTTAACTGGAGCACGTAAGAGGAAGCAGATATTTTGGTCCGTTTGGTCCGGCCAAATTTTAAATGCGCATTCGGAACGCAATTAAAAACACATAAAAAGTGGCTCTTGGAAGCGGATTAAACTTTACAGCAAATTGATTTGATCGGATATCGATTTGATCCGCAACAAGTACTTGTGATTGCGCCTGCCTCCAAAAAATAAAATAAAAGTTTGAAAACAAAAGGCAGCAGACAGAGGCGTGGGGGGGGGGGGTGTAAAGATGTTCCGCTTTTGTGCACGGCAGCAGACGCAAGTCGAGCAACAGTGTAGGAGGATTTTTTTTTTTCCCCTCTCTCGTGTTTGCCTGAGTGGCAATCCGTCAAGTTGAGAGCCGCCGAGCTCCTGGCAAGCCTACGAGGCATGTGCGGCACAGCGCGGCGCCGAGCCGCACTCTGTCCTGAGGGCGAGAGAGCGCGCGCACTTTTTCCAGGGGAATCGACGAGAGGAGGAAGAGGAAACTTTTTTGGTGTGGAAACAGCGCAGAGGGGGAAACAAGCGCTCGAGCAAGTTAAAACACCTCAACTTCAGTCCCACACTTCGCTTTTCCATTTTTTTTTTTGCACGACTACACAAGCTGAAGTTTTTTGAAGCGAGCGGGTTGAAGGAATTTGCCGGGAAGTCATCGACTCCCTCGGCAAGCCACCGCGCGAGTGACAAGAAGTTGAGCGGTGATGCTTCAAGACACGGCGTCGGCCAGTCCACGGTGGAGTCGCTAGGTGGCGCCACCCGCTGGGCGGGGAAGAAATGAGTGATGACATTGCTTTTGAGCAGCGGCATCGGCAAACTTTTTGGGGCTCAAGGGCAACATTTGAATGATAAATGCCAAACTGACAGGCTGATTTATTGATGAGGTTTAAAAAAAAAAAAACCTCCAATTACAATGTAATTTTAGTTTAAAAAATGTATTGTCAATTGAAATCATTACTTCACCAATGACTATTTAAAACTTACAAGTAAATATATATAAAGATGAATACATGTAAATACATGGTTCATATAATTAAAAAAATTGTCATTTATAAATTTCTAATTCATTTCATGAGCAAACTGATCGATTTTTGGTCATTATTTTCACATTTTATTTCAATAAAAAATTGATATTACTAATAAATGATAAATACATGTAAAATATTTATGACTTTACAATGAAATATTTCGCAATTTTTTTAGCTGATAATTATGCAAATTAGGATGAAAAAAACTAAACAAAACTCGCTCTCAATCGGCCAAAACAGTGCAAAGCTTGACTTGCGCACACTCACCTTGTCTTATTTTTTTCCCTAAGTGCAGGTTGCGATTGCGGGTCACTGCAGTTACTTAGACAGCAGGGGCGGGGCCACTGACGCCTGACGGTGACAATGGTTGTTTTAGCCACGTCCTGAAAATCTGAAAAAAAAACTGAAAAGGTGAAAAACAAAATTTAACACTCCACGAGTGCTACATCGTGATGCATATTCACATATTTAGAGACAAATCTCAAAATTCATTTTATAGGGTCTTTCAATAAATCTCTCGCAACAAACGAGCAAAAGGTAACTAAGCCACTCATTTGAGCCGCCTTTGCCGATCCAGAGGACAGCGTTTTTTTAAATTATTATTGACATGTGACAGCCACGCAAGTTGCATCACCTTGACAAGGTGGGGGGGAGTGGGGGGGGGGGGGGGAGAAAGCAACACGACTATTTTTTTTTCCCTTCTTGAGGCCCTCTGGTGGCTTCAAATCATTTTTTGTGAGGAAAAGGCGCCAAGCAAGGTGCGCTATTAAGCCCGGGGAGTGTCAGGACTGTTTAATGAGGCAGTGTGGCAAACTTTCAGCCGTGCCAGATCATATGAATTATTTGTCATTGGCAACGTGTGTGTGTGTGTGTGTCCCATCGCAAAGCGGGATGAAGGCGGACCTTGATGGAGAGATGTGGCACTAGCCTGGGGGCTCGCTCCACTCTGAGGCTAGTTAGCCGCCTGCACGGCACAGCGCCATCATTAGGGAGGAGGGCGCTCGTGGCGCCAAGGTGACACGCACGCAAGCGCACGGCCAGACTTGCACACACACCAGTCGTCAGTCAGCAAGCGTGCGGACAGACGAGTGTGGAGGTGTGCCGTCGGGCCTCATATCGGACTGGATGGCACTTTCGTTTTCGTTCCAGGGAAGCGGGCTGGTACGGGCTAAAATAAAATAAAATGCAATGAAATCTCAACTTCACAAAAGGTAAAATGTCAACTTTAAAGGGAATTAGAGTCAAACATTTGGTGGCCACACTCGACGCCGTATTCGATTAAAACTGCAGTCGTGCACAATGACGGAAGCCAATTAATCAAGCGACTTTCAGCCATCTCGATGGCTGACAATTTGGCATTGCGCCACCCTCTGATATTGACGTCAGAGTTCCCTCACAATGAAATCGTCACCGCTCGCTTGACATTTCGCAATGCCAGCCGAGGGCACTTAGACGTCAATTTCAGTTGACAGCAGAGGGCGATAGGGTATTCGGTAATGCAAAAAAGGACATTAATCCAAGCAAGTTTTTCTTGAGGTTTTGCCGATATAATACAAGCTTTAATACCCCCCCCCCTGAACCCCCAAATTGTTTCCAGCATTAACATTAACCGCCAAAATAAATAAATAAAATCGCATTGAACGAAGTTGTCAAAAGGGATGTAAACTAGAGGTCGCCGAGCTAACAATATTTTGTAGTCTACGCTAACATGAGCAAAGTCTAATCAAAATCCATTAATAGATGACCTCACAGACTCCAATTTTTTTCGATTAGATTTCTTTTTCAAAACAAAGGACCTCCCTTCACAAAATACTCAAGTAGCTAGCCAAGGAAGAAAACAACCTCCAAAACCAAAAGGACACTCAAAGCAGCTGAACTATGGCCAATTATCAAAGCTTTCAATTTGCTCAAAAGCATCGAAAAATGGACAGGGGGGGGAAGAAGACATCATATGTGATTGCGGCGAGCTGAGGGACGTGGAAAAATGGCGCGCTCGATTCGTACGCTCGCCGGCGGCGTTGGCCTTCGCCGTTGTTGTCGAGTCGCCACATCAAAAGCGGCGTTTCTTTGCCGGCGTATACAAAGCCTTTGGTTCTCCTCGCTATGAAATTGAACCGCTCCCGTGTTTACATGGCGCCAAGACAGTTCAAGGGCGAGGCCCACGTCGATGCATTGAGGGTGCGCACTCGAGACGCTGCATTCACGGAGAACAAAGACCACCCACCCCCCCTACCCCACACTTCTCCTCCCCCGGTTGTTGTTTGCGTGATTGGAGGACAGCCTATAGCAGAATACCTGTTCGGAATCTATATAGCCAAGCAAGTATAGAGGCAATTTTACACTTAGAGGAAACAAATAAATAAAAAACTAAGATTGGAAAAGTCTGAGCGTGATGCCATAATGCTCCCATAACCTTGATAGGAGAGTAACCACGAATGAGCTGGAATTTTGAAGGTCAAACAACATCTATGTTGGACATATACAAGGAACACGGGCAGATTCGCATCGCTGTGCGCGCGCCGTATGGTGGCAATAGATGCAACTCACTTTGGCAGATGTTGTAAAGTCTTCAAGCTGTTTCTGCCAAACTGAACTGAGGACACTGCATTTTAAACAACCACACCATATTGCCTTCCAGTCTGCTAGCTTAAATAGCTTCCCTGTGGCGAAACTGTCACACTTAAAAGCAATGGACATTTGAACACAAGGCCTGGCGGCAGGCAGTATAAAAATACTCACGGGCATATGTTCTTTATCCTCCGAAAAGAATATTACGATTCTAATACAAATGCTCGCCATTTGTCAGAAGGACGACTATGTATGAAGGTGCTGCACTCCCCTAAAATGAAGACAAAAGTGATGTTTTACAGTCCTGAAAAGAAGATGAACACACACACACAAGTGTCGACATCAGTCAAGACATAGGACGTCCAAGTTGAGCGGAAGCAAAAGGAAGACGCAGGCGTGCACATACTAAGTTGCTTTTATTAACACAGAACTGCATGCTACAGAGACTGTACAGCATTAACATTTATTTCAATACAAAAAAACGTGGCTTCGGGGAACCATTTCAAAAGAACGGGAAAGTAACAAACAAACAAACGGACAAACAAAGAGAAGAAAAGATAAGAGCATAAAAGAGAACAGGAACATCACAGCCGTTAAGGAAACATTCAAACTATTTATCATTAGCATCTTAATAAACCAGAGAAGAAATCGACAGTTTACAGTCGCGTCATGTCAACTACAATGGCACCGAGTGGATGATTTCGCTTGTAGCTTTTTTTTTTCTCATTAATATTTTACAGCCTCTTGCAACATCAACATGCCTATTTTTTTCCTACCTACCTATATGTAGTAGTGTACTTAAAAGTGGCAGTTTGTGTATTTTTTTTTTGGCATTTAATAGTTTTTTTTGTATGAACCTCCTAATATACAGAATTTGGCCCGTGTGGGTTTTATACAGTATGATGCCCGTGATTTTTTTTTCCTTTTTTCTTTTTTATTATTATTATTAGGTTTAAATTTTTAATATTTGACAATTTGCTACCAAACACATTTGTTATAGCAACATTTATACTACATACATAGCAATCTATGTAACGTCACAGCAAAAGGATGGCATTGAACTGAAACGAAAAGAGGAGGATCCTTACAGCGTGGTCTGGGGCAATGGGAGGGAGGGGGGCGGATGAAATTAGCGCAAAAAAATTGGCACGGAAAAATCTGTACACGGCGGAGCAACAGTCTGAAAGATGAAAATGATGACGGGTAGGGCTATCGACGCACTGGTTTTCGTGTCATGGCTTATCGACGCGTTCCTCCAAATATGTGCAGACGTCGCTTGGTGAGATCGACACGACACAAGGGCGGAATCTCGGTTTTCAGAAAGAAGATGGGGTGGGGAAGAACTTCTTGTAAAATGGCTCATATATATATATATATATATATATATATATATATATATATATATATATATATATATATATATACACATACATACATATATATATATATGATGCTTACCTTAAAAAAAAACATTTGTACATTTTACAAGAAAAAAAGAAATAAAAAGTCCAAAAAAGAGACACGTACGAGATACGACGAGCAAAAATCTCTAAAGCAATAAATACTACTGGTCCTAGCATGGTGACATTTTCAATCCAACGACCCCTTTTAAACACCCGCCCACCCCGACCCCTCCCCCAAAAGGTAAACAAAGAAAAAGCAGTGGAAGAATGCATAATTAACACGACATCCCCGACCCGACCAGCCCGTCCGTCCCCCTTGGCCTCGAAGCTCCAATTTGTTTGATTCTGTACATTTTAAACAACAAGTAACGTCACAATTCAAAAGTTGTTCCTCGGCGCGGCGTCGCCGGCAGGCTCTCGCCTCGCGCTGTGTGAAGGGGTGTGATTGGTTCGCGAGCTCGTATTTAATACAAATAAGAAGGAGAACCAACGCTAGCCGTACGCTTGTCCTGTCCATTGTTGTTCGCAACTAATAAAAAATAAAAACATTTTAAAGGAAAAAGCAGGGGCGGCTGAGAGGATACGACGTTAAGATTCTCAGACATCCGCGTCACTATCGACTGGACTGGAAGCGTCCGATTGCCTCCGCTGAATTTTGGCAGATCGACACAACCTGGATGAAATTCAAGGCGAAACGTCTCCGACGACCAAAAAGCTGAGATGTCGTCAAGTGGAATCTTCTTGGTTGTTGAAGACGTTTTCACCTTGAATTTTGCTTCTAAAACGTGACGGAGGAAGGAAGCCTATTGGGTTTCCAAGGTGAAAACGTCGTGGGAGGAAGCCGGACTTGTCTTGGTTGTTGACAACATTTGCGCGTTTCATTCAAACGGTTTCTTCAGTCCCAAAATAAAATGGAAGCAGCCTTTTAGAATCGCAATGGAGATACGACCTGGACCTGAATCGAGGAGCATTTTGAATGAAAGGTGAACATCTTCCAGAACCAAAAGGCAAATAGAAGACACTGGACTTTTCCAACCCAGCGAGATCTTGAACAAGAGCTTCTTCAGTTCTAAATGTTGACTGGAGAAATCTTTTGGATTGTTCACCAAAATTGAGGAAAAGTCCACAGTTTGTTCGAAAAGCTTTGGTCAAATTTAGAACGGACGAAGCAAAGTCATCAGAGTCACGGCCGTCCGCAAAAGTTGAATGGAGGCAAGCCAACTCCTTTGCCTGGTTGTTGAAAGGCTTCTTCTGTCAAATTTAGAACCGGCAAAGCCTTTTTCGATTTGCGGTGAAAACGCAAGAAGATTCCAGGTCCTCCGATGACCACCACATTCTAATTTTGACCGCAGAAGCCCTTTGGCTCAAAAGTCTTCAACAACCAAAAGTTGCGTCACCTCCATTCGACTTTGGCAGAAAGCAAAAAAATTAAATAAAATCTTTGAGCTGTTGTTGCAGCTCCGGGCGATCATTCTTGAGGACAATTCGACAGGCTCCTTGGCGGGTCAAATATTGACCAATGAACTTGAAAACAGAACAGTAGCTAGCAGCGGCGGCTAGAAGGAAACCAAGAAAAAGAAGAAGGGTCCGACTGCTACTCTATGGACTTGGTCACGAGCGACAGAGGCTGCAGTGAGCGGGAATGACACAGCAGTGGCGAGGGCCGGGCCATGGGGGACACCACCGAGGGGCCCGGTAGCCGCGAGGGGGGGGCGTCGCCGGGTTCCGGGGTCAGCGTTTTGCGGCCCGCCGCCGCCGTCGTGGCGTTTTCCGGCGGCCCGGCCAGGCGGTGCGGCGGGTGAGGGAGGAGCGGCTGGTGGGCGGGTTTCATAGTCAGTGAAAGAGGTTGCATTTGTTCAGTCTGAGGTTTGGACTCTTTTGGCGAGGGGGACGGGACCACGGAGGAGGGCGAGGACGGGGGGGAGTCTGGGAAGCTTCCGTCCGAGGAGGGAGGACTGGCGCAGCTGCCTTCACCTTGGATGTAGCGAATGCACTTTTTTTTCCTCCTGGATCGGGAAGGGCAAGGCGAGACAAGACAACCTTTCAGAGACGTCTGATTCGATGGCGGCTCGCGTCAATGCACCGCGGCGCGGCGGTTTGCCATGCATGATCAAGAAATGGCCCGCCCCCGCCCGCCCCCCAGAGTGGGAAAACAGGACATCAAGCAGGCGGGAAATGAGCGTGGCGGTGATGAGGAGTGGACACGAAAATCGAGTAATGCTCCCTCTCTGGGTTTACGCCGCCGCCTTTTCATCCCCGTGTCGCCGTTTTGTACGAATGGCGCCGGAAACGTGATGAGCGCGGGGCCTCTTCAGAAAGTCAAATTCCCTCACTCTGATAGCTCCTAACACACAGACTTCAGCCACCCCAGCAATCGATCAATCGGTCATCTCATGATGGCCCGATCCTCGAATTTTGCGCAGGTGACGATTTCCCACCTTCACTTTGCGTGGAAAAGAATTATGCAATGCCGACAGAGGCTGTCAAGTTTCACACACAGCTTTAAGTTTGGCCTGCTCCTGTTGTGCGCTATCCGACAAGCATTTTACACGTCGGACGCTGTCGCCAGCTACTCGCGATCCAAATGCCTTCTTAGCTGGGTTCTGTGTTAAAAAACCCGGCTTTGATATAGCGATTTCTGTGTGAAAGAGGCTTTTCTTCTAAAGAAAAGCTACAATTGCCTATCAACGTGCCCCCCCCCAACCCCCACTCGCCACTCTACGTCCTCCTCCTCCTGAGGGGGTCCCAGTTTGTACACTCGGCGCAGAATTTTGCTTTCAAAAAGAATCCAGAAAGATGCGCACTGGCGAGCACCTGCCCCACAGACACAAGCGTGTACATGAGGGGTCACGGCCTCGTGTTTGCATTCCTGTCGGGTTCGGGACCCCTCTCGAGTCCTAAGGTGACCACCCCGGGCTGGATCTGGTTAAGGGAGGGGGTGAAATCTGCCCCCGCTCGTGCTTTTACCTTGACCCTGGCGGTGAACCCGCCTGAGGGCAATAACGGAAACTCAGACTAGCAAAACAAAACAAAAAATATTTTTTTCCAATTTGGGGGGGGTGATAAAAACCAGAGAGAGCACATTACTGGGGATGAGGCAACACCAACAAAGCACATACATGCTCGGTGGGTGGGTGGGGTTACATGCGATTCAAGGAGGCGGGACGTTGAGAAAAGCATCGAGCGGGCCCACCGGGGTATCGTTTGGCCGCTAAGTACCTGCTAACCGTCCGTCAAAGAGCAACAAATGAGCTCATATCCATTTTTTTGAACACGCGCATCGATTCATCATATGCGCCGCTATTGATTTCTCTTTCTTTTTTTTTTTGGCTCCCGCCACCTCCCGGGAAATTACGGCGGATTTTCGGCAACGGGAGCCCCGGAGAGGACTCTTAACCTCTCGGCTTCTGTAATGAAGACGGAATTATCGCGCGCTGATCTTGCGATCCGGATGAATACGCCGTGTTCCGATGTCGGAAAAGGGGTGTCGACGTCGGACGCGGTGGTCACAACACAGATGGAATATGCCACGGAGAAAAAGGAAAGGAGAAGGGGCAGGGAATTTACTTAGCAGAAACAAATACCTACCATGAAAGCATTCCCAATTCAAAGACTGCTTGTGTCAGAACAGAAAGACAACAGGTAGGGACTAAGTCAGGGTTATTGAAGAGGAGGAAGAGAGGGAAGGAAGAGGAGGAGGAGGAGCACAGAAAAGAGCGTCACTGAGCGGGCCCCTTAAGAGGAAGCAGGGCTAAAATTAAAAAAATTTAAAATGGCGAGCATCACATCGCTATGCAATGAAAGGGAGGCGCCAATTAGGGCAAACATGACAAGTTAATACGATCGGGCGGGTCAGGGGGAGAAAATGGATTTCCAACATTAAAAGAAAAAAAGGAATCCATTTTCTACCGATTGGCTCGAACTAATCCTAATGGAAAGGGATTTGTTTATTTATTTATTTTTTAAATATGTCTACTGCAGGAAGTTCCGGTGTGGGGAGGAAAAAAAAAAGCAGTTTTCCATCTGTTAAGCACAATGATGGAAACGTGGCTTCGAGAAAGACAGAGAGAGGAAATCATCAAGGAACTAAGGAGAGGAGGAAAAATAAAAAAGAGGCGCATGGCGGTCGCCTTCCTCCCATTCAGGCAAGTTATGTACCTGCACGGTTTGCACCATAAACTCAGCTGGTCAAGCCCGAACAAGGCACGACACTTCTTTGGGGTATTTGCATCTGTTATAGCCAAAGAGGTAAGGACACAAACACAAAAACACACACACAGGAGACACAGGAAAAGGAAAACAAAACAAAAAAATGGACACGTCATTGCACAGACAAACCAAACAAACAAACAAATAAACAAAAAAACACACACACACACACACGCACGCACACACACATGGAGCCTGGGTTGAGGTTTAGGCTGGTAAACACTGGGACCTCCTCCATTTTGGACCTCCCCAAGCCCCCATCTGCCAGTCAATAAATCCCCAAATTTGATCACACTCATACAAGCATCACATGGGCACCCTTCGAGATAGAAGACAGACCGGCAGGGCGTGGCTGGAGGAAGCTGGCGTAGCTCGGCGATACAAACAGGAGAGAGGGGGGGGGGGACCAAATGAAAAGAAAAACAAACAAACAAAACAAGGGAGCGAGCGAAAGGAGGAGGAAGTCCCAGCGTGGCGTCACCCCCACCCCGCCGAGCCTGCACCCGACCCCGACCACCCCCGGACTAGGTGCAAGCACACCCCATACACACCTGCACGGGCCACACCAGTTATTCTGTTGATCGAGCCCAAAGCGCGCTCGACACTTCTTTGGAGCGCTCAGGTCTGATGCCGCGACGGCGAAGAAAGGGGGGGTGGGGGAAGCCAGCAAGGAGGAAGAAGAAGGGGAGAAAACAAAACCAAAAAAAAGTCGCACCAAAATAAAAACAAAAAACAAAAGAAAAACAAAGCACAAGCAGGAGAGAAATAAAGAGAAAGTTACACTGAGTCTATGGAGATTGACAGCTATTCTCAATAGTGCCTCGTGGCTGGATTTACACTGCCTGGTTCCACTTTGGAAATGGGTTTAAAAAACAAATTGGATTCATTTGTCAGCGTGCAACGACGACGTACGCAAATCTGCTCAATGAGTGAGGAAAGCCCAAATATGCGACATTCATCGATTATCCCCAAATGGGGATCAGGCCTGATCCCCGATCGGTGCCAAAAGTGTCTCGCCAAAATTAAATAATGTGTGAGGTGAACCCAAACTGCAGCAAATATCGCCAACTTGGAAATGGGGTCCACCTGCGACATTTCAGCTGATTATTTTCCGTCCTCGCGTGACCTGAAGACGCCGATTCATGCCACGTACAGGACGAGCAGCTACGCAAACAACACAAAGGACGTATGCGGTGAACCATTTACATATTGCGTTGCTGTTTAAATATTGCAATTAAAATACGGCGTTTAGCAAAACTGAATTGTGGCCCCCGCCATTGTTAAGTTTCCCGTTCCTGCTCTAAATGGAAATGACACATAAGGCAAATAAGTTTTGCAGTTGAGTCACTGGAGATGATCTCCATTTAACCTCGATTTCGACCTGCAGTGTAAATCCAGTCTCCGGTGGGATTGTTTCCAAGCATTATTAGTAGTCCAACCACATTCCATGCACACCATCAAAATCAGGATATCAATCGCATTCCAGTAGCGGAATCTAAGCGGAGAGTTAAAGTTAAGAAAATGCAAGGTGGATTCATCAAAACGGCCAGACAGTGGCGACTAGTTGTTGTTAGCCAGGGTTGAGGATTAATAAGGCGGAAGGGAAACCGACTTCCCAGATACTTTCAGCCACTCGCGTGTAGGCATGGGCCGGTTAACTATTCCAAGATTCGACGTGAGCCAGACAACTTTTCCCTTTGCCAAAAAAGTAAAGAGAAAGCATTTCAAAATGCAGTGGACCCCTTGATTATTTGTGGTTCCGCATTTGCATATTCACCTATTTGCAGATTTTTGGGCGAACTTCCTACCTGTTATTCCGAGGAAACCCCTTTTCCATTTTTTTTTTCTTTTTTAACTCAATCCCTTGCTCCACACTCGGTCCCGAATCGCTGGGAACAGTTTGGGTCCACTGTCATAGTTTTTTATATGTATAAATATATATATGTTTTTGCTCATGCTTATCAGACCATCCAAATTTGCTCGAATCCGGCCCATGCTTAGTCGCTTGCATTAGTGCAGGAGAGTGGCTTAAAATAATCTCGAGTGGGCATGCTAGCCTACAGATGAGGCACAAGGGGGAGCGTTTTATCCATTAAGGAGGTTTACCCTGGCATCAAACCCTTCAGACAGTAAACTCAGAAATTATATCAATGTATATCAACATTTGGTTTTTTTAGCATTTACAGTTTTTTTTAAAAAGGCAGTAGAAAAAAAGGAGAATATTTTTAAAAATTCAACACATCCATAAATAGATAAAGAGCAATTAAAAAGGAAGGAAAACAAGTTAGTATATTTAAGAGTCAAAAAATGACATTAGCACCTGTAATCGGAGGGAGTGAAAGGCAAGGGTTTGGAAAATATTCTCTGTGTTCTGCAACGAAAACAAGAACAGATAGAGAGGCCTTCAAGAGGAGATCACCGTCACCAAAAAACAAAACAAACAACCCCAAATGATATAGGTATTAAAAAACAAAACAAACAAAAAAAAACTGCGGCAATCATCACAATGAAAGCGAACATGATCGGGAGAAATATATACGTGTGAATTATGAAAGATGGAGCAGTCACAGAATGAGGAAACCTCCTTAATTTCTGTTTCGATTGTGATCAAGAGCGAGGCAAGCGAGGGGGCAGCCCAGTTAGTCTTCCACACACACGTACACACGCGCACGCACACGAACACACACAGTACTGGAGTATATTTGCAGGCTGCAGGCATTATAAAAACAGTTAATTTCATCTCAGAGTATTCTCAAATACACATATACCACAATGCTAGCGGGCAAAAAGGGGGGGGTATGGGATGGGACAGGAGGGGGTCTTAAGGGGCTTCATGCATATTCAGCTGTTATTAGCAAGGGAAGACTACAGAAAAGAGGGAAGGGATGGAGGGAGGACGGGGGAGTGTTACTGTACAGCCAACGCTACCATTTAAATATTGCATTGCATGACTATGATGAAAAAAAAAGCAGCATAAACACACACACACACACACACACACACACACACACACACACACACACACACACACAACAAAACTAGCTTGACTTTTATCTGGCGGGGTGTCACATGTGGCTGACACATGACGGGGC
This sequence comes from Hippocampus mohnikei, assembly GCA_026261675.1. Taxonomy (NCBI): domain Eukaryota; kingdom Metazoa; phylum Chordata; class Actinopteri; order Syngnathiformes; family Syngnathidae; genus Hippocampus; species Hippocampus mohnikei. The sequence continues at coordinate 2,050,048 of JAKGUB010000377.1, forward strand.
CGCTCTAATATGGGAGATAATTGCCGCTTGCTTACCGTTGCTCTCCGCTTGCTGCTTTTCCCTTTTTCTCTTCTTCCTTTTCCCCTGTTGGTTAGCCGCCAAAAAAATAGAAAGAGGGGGGAAAAAAAAGGGGGGAGACAGACACAGACAGGAACCTTAGTTATTATATTGCAGGACGCCCCAAAACATGAAACCGGGAGACTACAACTCTTCTTTGTGTTTACTTATTTATTTATTCACTGCTTCTTTCTCCGTCTTATTTTTTCTCTCTCTCTTTTTTTTTTGCCCTGCGGTTGGTACGAGCCTGATGAGGATTGTGTTTTCTTGTAGCGCCTGCGCTCCTCTCGCTTATTTTCCTCAATTTGTCTTGATGGGCTCCCAAAACCGGACTTTAATGACCAAACATTTGTGAGGCTGGATTCACACGGAGCTAAAAAACGACTACGGGAGAGTCAACTGGGGCAGCGTCAATCCCAAAGTAAACAAAGACGCGTAAATAACAGAAATACAGAGAGTTGCAATGGTCACATTTGGACTTGAACAGCGACCGCAAACAGCAAATTATTGACTTTGGAACCGAAAGTGCAAAAATGACCTCGGGTTGATGAGCCACATGCTGCTTCACCAAGTTTACCGACAGATTGACGATTCTCTTCGTTTGCGACGTAACAGAGGGTGAATGGCTTTAAAAGGCGGGGCCCGGTCTGGTGAGTGACGTGGGCGTCAGTCTAAGCTTTCGCCTTGTGGAGTTACACAGACTTACAGTTCTACAGAATGGTTTCTCTGACAAAAATTGATTTCTGGGGAAGCGGATCCAAAAGATGATTGGCTTGGGGTTTGTTGGGGCGAGGGAAGAGGAGCCCGTTACGACTTGTAAACTTCAAAACTTACATAGTTGTCTCGGGCCGACCAGCCGGGGTAGAGCTGCATGTGGAGCTGTCGCTCTTTCCTGGCCAGCTCGTAGTATTTGGCTTGCTCCTCCCTCGATAGCGCGTGCCACTGGAAGAGGACGAGAGGGGAGGTGGCGGTGGGGTTCCCACAAGATGAGGTGAGCAGGAAGCGGGTAAACGCGCTCTGGGACCCGAGCGCTCGCCGCAGGGGTAACTCACCCTCCGCCCCAAAATCTGGTTGATGGCAGCACTTTCCTTCAGCGTGCACTCGGCCACCACCTTGGCCCGCATCTCCTTCATGTAGAGCATGAAGGCGTTCAGCGGCTTCTTTATGTGGACCTGCTTCTTCTTCTCCTCCTCCTTTTTCGCATCTGACTGTTTCCTATGGCAAAGAAAGGTGGAGAAACTAAAAAAAGTCTGTCCCAAGAATGGGGGGGGGGGGTAGTCCATCATTGTGTGACTACTTACGAACTGTTGAGGGAGCTGATATCGCTGTGGGAGGATTCCTGCTTGACGTTGGGCGTGACGATGGCTGGGTGCGGGATGCCCGTGGTGTGCAAACCGTGGTGGGGGGGCACCATGTGTGGGGGGAACCTAGAGGACAGAAGACTGTGTAAATCGTCAGAATGGACACGGGTGAAATGGGGCCATGAAATGTAACAATAACACGACAGTTCAGCGGGCTAGGTTCCGATAGGCGGATTAACCGTCAAGCGGGCAGGGGCGGGGCCACAAAATGCAAACAGCGGACATATTTCACAACAATCAGTCAACAGTCATTCAACGTTGAGAAACTTGTATTGTGTGGAAACGACTTTTTTTTTTTTTGCTGCGTTCCTTGCACTCACGTGCTGTCAGGATGCGACTGTCATTAATTCGGACAGGTAACTGCGAGCAAGTGAAACACGGGCGTCATGTTGAAGAATGGAACGTTGTTTTGGCCCTAAATTGGCAACGACCGGTCTCGCAAAGTCAGTAAATCCAAACGACTTTCTTTCCTAGAATTTATACTGTTCAGAGTTCCAAAGAGCCTATCAAAGACCATACATTTTTTCAAACTAGCATTCACGAGAACATAAAGCTGCTACTAAGTGAGACACGAGTTTCACGCCGCCAAAACCAAAAGCTACTTCGTTTGTAAATTGGTGATTACAAAAAGTCAAAAAGTCGGAAAATCCTTCAATCCATCCATCTGCTTTCTTCCACTTATCCCGTTATCAAAGTCCATCAATTGCTCCCTTGGAATCTAATCAAAGTTTTCACTCAGCCAGTTAGCTGCTAATTAGTGAAACACGGGCATGAAGTCGAACAGTACAGAGTTGTTTCGGTCGTGGACTACAGAGCAGAAGTCGGCAAATCCCTCCATTTTCTACCGCTTGAGTCGGACGGGAGAGCCCATCAAAGTCGATAAATGGCCACATCGAGCATCGACTGGGCTCGTTCTTTTCTCTCGTCCTCCCTTCTTGCTCGGTCATTCCGTCTTCTCCATCAATTTATGAAAGCGAGCGCGTTCCCGCAGGAATGCACTCGAGTGTGCACGCATCCAGCCATCCGCAATTGTTGACAGTGCGGGGCCACCATGTGACCAAACATCCAAGAGAGAGGGATGGAGGAGGAGAAGGAGAAAAGAAAAGATTTTTTTCCCCCCAATTTCTGCCATTTCTCTCTTTTTTTCTTGTGTGTGTGTGTGTGTGTGTGTGTAAAGCTCATTATCTCGCCGTGCCTGGCTGCATGGCTCGGAGCCAGAAAATAATGATGAGGATAAACTCGCCAGGAACAACTAGTTTCTGTTGGAGGCCATCTCAGGGGAGAGCGAGGCGCCCCCAAACACACACACACACATACACACACCCTTCAAACTCTTTTCCCTTCCCCTGCCTTCATCCCTGACACGTTGGTGTTTGTGCCATGTCATGTGCTGATGGGGAGCACGGCGGGGCGGGCGGCGGCTGAGCGTCGCCCATCATTAGGGGCTGCTGCCGCCGCCGCCGCCGCTTCCTCCCTCCCTTTCGCGCCTCTCTGTGCACTTGTTAAAATTTCCTCAGTTCCAAATCTATTTCCCCCCACCCCTTTTTCTTCTCTTTCCTGTCCCCTCGCCACCTCCAAGGCTGCCTGAACCAACCCCCCACCCCTTCGGCGTGCCCAGGTTATGGTTAAAACATGACGGCCGTCCCTTTGAAGAGCAGGGGGCATCGTCATCGCCATCGTCAAGAAACGCGGCGCCTCGGTCCAATTTAATCAACGCAGAGAAAGGAACGCAGTGGAGGGCTCCGCCCCGACCCCGGGCCCGTATGTCTCAATCAGAAAGGTATGTCGGGAGGGGCGGTATCGCGAAGCAGTGCCGCTTAATTGCCGAGGTGAAGCGCAACCCTCCCGTGCCTGTTTAATGTGTAATGATCCGGCTGAGAAGGAGCAGGAACGACGGGATTTGGCAGGGGGTGGGGGCATATCAAAGGGCGGCCCACCTGTCACAGGCAGCTGTGCGCACACACGCGCACACAATACAGGTACCGAGAGCCCCATCATTATCCAAAATCTTATCTCACCCCATGATGCATTTTTAACAGGAGGTGCAAGGTGCTAGCAGGTACCAGATCCATTTCCTGTCCGCTAATTTGGGGTCAGGTGTAAAGAGCGCGATGGTTCCGAAGTCGAGAGAGAGGGAGACAATTTTTTTCTATGCTCAAGTCTTCAACCCGCCGCACAGAGAGCCATGCGGCCAAACCATCGCACACCAACCAACTTCAACTTGCTGCATCCTTTGGGGTTCTTATCAGATATTTTACACCAAAAACAAGGCTCGATTTTTAAGGAAGACATAGTCATACTGTAATCATACAAAGCGAGGAGAGGGGTACGAGAGGCTGTTGGCCGCATGGTCCAATAAATCTATGGCAGAGACTCTCCACGCTCCGCTTTTTAGCCACAGGTGCGTATTGTCAGCCAATGGCAAAATTGTTTTGAGTGTTTTTTTTTAAAAACAATTTTTAAAATAACTAAAAAATGAATAACTTCAAGAAACTGGCTGCCTCAATTAAAATTTTGATGATTATCATGATCTGGATATCTACAGGAAGGGAACTGCACATTTGTACAGTACATTTGTACGGCTCGGTGGTCGCCTTGGTGCCCCCCCCACCCCTCTTTTTTCTATTGGGTAATTAAATTAGGGGTTTCATCACAGGGCATTAGCTCCCCACACACACCCCGCAGCCGGCAGATTCAATTAGCCACGATGGAAATAGGATGATGACAACGCCGAGAGTGAATTATCAGTCACTTAAAGGCCCAGTTGGGACGCGGACGCCACTGCCAGATGTCTGGAACTCTGCTCCAGCGGGGACAATCTGGAGAGGCCTTTTACATAAAGATCGTCTTCAACGAGGTAGACGAGTTACTGAGGACAGTTTAACGACTTGGGAACAGCTGTGTCAGATTGAAAAATCAGTTTACTCACCCCCCCACCCTCTCCCGAAATCCCTCGTTCCACACTGCCTCCCTCCCCGCATGGACATGATCCATCAATGTCGCAGAGGTCTAAATACAACACCCACAGGAGCTGCTTTTCCATTCGGGCCGCAATTAAATTCCAGCTCCAAAGGGTCCCTCGGCGCTGAACGCAGCCCCCGAAGTCCCGGGCTGAGTCCAGCGATAGAGGGGGAGAGCTGGAAAATGGCTGACAAGGCGGTAATATGTACGCCAGGACACTAGTTGGCGGCTTTGCAGAGAAACTACACCCAAAAATGTCTTGTCCTCAGCGATTCGATCATTTTTGGACTACCTTTCACTGGCGCGATTGACAAAAGAATACAACACGTCATTTGTTTACTTAAGTACATTCGAAATAGCAACACGACAAGTCGGCGCCATCTTTATGGAGTGAACGTGGAACATTGAGGACATTTTTTAGGCCAGATTTTCTACTTCTGCGACTTCTGACCATGACGGTAGCAATGTCGGACATTGGTAGAGTAACGTGAGAGAGAAATGATTGATATTGTTCATCTATTTCCTTTCAAAATAGTCCTTTTTTTTTTTGCAGCCAATTGATTTCCATGCGTCCAATTTTTATCAAAGTGGATTTGCCAAAATCAAAAGTGTCCCGCAAGAAATGCCAAACATGTTTAATTCATTTTCCACACAAAGCCAGTTTCTCAAGGGCATCACATGACTGTAAAGACAACAAAAGAGGAAAACACACACACACACACGCATGTATGTATGCACAAAATGCTTACAAGTACACATAATATGCACGAACGTTCATAGCGGCACTTTGGAATGAAACTATGCCTCGTAACTTTTGTAACTCCCAAAGCGCTGTTGTGTTTTGTTTACGTCTGGCAATTACGCAGCCCGGCTGATTTAGCATCAGCCTGACGTGCAGCGGGGGCTAAATGTTCTTCGGGGGCCTCATTAAGGGTTGGCGGGGGGAGAAGATAAATATAATTAATATTTGAGCACCCTTGCTGAAGATTTGGCCTTTTGAATATGGGAAGGCGTGAGGGTCCTTAAGGGAAAACTTGCAACGCTAGCTAAGAGGGGTTTGTGTACACGGATGTGCGTGTGTGTGTGTGTGTGTGCGTGTGTGTGTGTGTGCGTGCGTGCGTTCCGTGCCAAGGGCTTGACTCACCTTGACATGGATGCGTTGACAGTGAGCGCAGTTGGGTAGGGGTGTCTAAAACCCCCTGTTGTGATTGGATAAACAGGTTGACCTTGCCTGGGAAGAAAAAGAAGAAAGGTAAAGAAACAAGGTTGACAGACGAGAAGGTAGCGAGCCCCCTCAAGTCGGCCTCTTTTATTCTCATTTGATCGGGGACAAAAATCTGGGGGATTGCCGAGCGGCGGATCAAAGGCGGGGTGGGAATAAACTCCCGACAATATTTAACGCCGCAAATCTTGATAGCGGCGGCTAATTAAATTTCATAACCCTTCGCTCGGTGCGCCGGCCCCCTGGTCCCCTCCCCGAGCTGGAACTAGGTGTTTTGTTGTGATAATTAAAGACGAAGTGCGGCTCCCTTTAATGGAGCCATCACGCTAATTGAGGTCTACACCTCCAAAAGACAAACAATAATGAATGTAAATTTATACCGAAAATAAAGTGCAGCAAATCAAAGGGCGGCGTGGCGGCGCTCGGGGGCCCTTTCTCGCTATTTAGACGGCAGCGAGAAAACATTAAATTAACAGAGCTTAATTTGTAGCCTTTTGTCAAATTAACAAGTGTTGACAAGAGTTACCAAGGGAGAGTCCCCGTACGGGATTGCGGGTAAAAGGCGGGCAATCGCCATTCGTTTACTCTAATTTGGCCCTACAGAGACATGCAAAGTAGTGAGCGCCATTAAAAATAAAATAAAATGGTAATGAGAAATTCGTGTCAAGATTCTGCCGTTCAGCAAGTTTGGGGACGAGGTTTCAGCAAGATGGAGAAACTTTGTGACAAGGCTCTGTCGGAATACCACAAGGAGCAACAATTGGAGCGCACTTTGGGGGTGTAGGGGGATCTTGTCCGAGAAGCCAAATCCATGTCTCAGGAAGAATATTGCTTTGGCTGCCATCTTTTGTGCTAAGGAACTCGGTTGAACTGAAGGGAGTAGCTTCATTTTGCGAGTCTAAAAGGAAAAAAAGTGCTTTGTCGCCATCGAGTGGCATTTGAGGGCAGTTTTAAATCTTTTCACGTGAGCGTTCAATCACTCGATTTTTCACAATATGCATCATCAAGGTGAGTTTATTCACAACTCGGAGAGTGGACTTGTCCTAACTTTTCGCACAGCTCGCGAGAGAACAAAGTACAAAGAGGAGAAGTAGTAGTACAAAAAAAAAGGGATTCGCTTACTGTGGTACTAACCATCCTAGGGGATGGGGGATCTGGCCGACAGTGCCAGGTGACAGCGGGTAATAAGGAGAAATATCTGGAGGATGCGGAGGCCTTGGAATTCCTGCGGAAAAAGCAAGATGACACGTTGAGGAGGTGGACAGGATGAAGAATCAAAATCTTTTGTCAGAATCCGGAGCATCGCACACATCACAGGTTGGGGAGGGAAACGAGGAGGAGGAAGAAGCCTTGTTGCTACCGTGTACGTGTCGCCAAAAAAGAGAAAATATATCATAAATAAATAAATGAATGAACACAAAAAAGGGAAAAAGAAGAAAAAACTTCCTGATCAAAGGCCTCGTCAGGCGACAGCGGCACAATGTGTTTGGAGGAGGCAGAGAGGGGAGAGAGGTGAGGAAGAGGAGGAGTGGAATGAAAATAAAATAAATAAGACGCAGCCGCGATTCTTGTCACGTTTGTCACGCGATTTCAGGAGATTAATGATCTAAAATGACGCAGGTTTAGAAGTTAACAAAACTCAACAATATCATTACGCCGTTGCAAGTGATCAGAGGGAGGTTGCCTCCCGATTCCCTGTCAGCCGCATCATTCTATACGCGCAACAAAAGCTGTGCGGAAATGTGCAGCTGTTTAACATGGTTAGCAAAGCGGTTTAGGCTAATTGGTGACTACTACAATTGCTGTTTGGTGTCAGCGCCGGTGAAAAATGTACAATTGTCTTTGGGGAGCGGGCGCCTTTGATTTCGCCACATCAATCAAAGCGTGCGGATCGCGCAGCAGGCGCGAGTGTCGCTTCTGACTGCAGAAGACGAATAACAATAAGGTGGATGAAAGCGCCTAATATTAGCTTTGGATGAACTGAAGGTACTATGCTAACGCTGGCTATCGATTCGCAAGTGCGCTATATAAATCAGGATGTCTTGTAACTTTGTGAGGAATTTTGAGATAGGTTGCACAGTGGCAAAGTGTTAAGAGCTAAGCTTTGGAGTTGGTGAAACGACTTGACTTGCAGCATGTAAGGCTAACGCTAGCTACCGAGCCCAGGCTAACATCTTCAGGTTATTCAGCACAGTTTCCATTGGTATGTTTGAAAGACATTCTGTTCTGTCCTGTGCAGCCAGTCTGGTTTAAAAATAACTTCTCACCTAAGTACGAGACTTTTTTTTTGTTTTGTTTTTGCAGGTTTCTTCAATCGTACCAGCATTGCTGGAATAATAATAATAATAATAATACATTTTATTTATAAGCGCCTTTCAAGACACACAAGGACACTTTACAATTAACAAAAACAATACGGGTTGAGCAGCGGCAGCCAAACGCGCCAGCGTTTAGCACCAGGAATGACTGCATCTTCGGGCTGAAGCGTTCAAGAAATATATACTGCTTTTTGGAGCGCTGTTTTGCTTAAAAGCCACACAAGCAGCTCACCGGACCTAATACGCCTCGTTAATTAAACACTGAGCCTCGATTAAGGCCCCATTTAGGCACTGCATTAAACAGCAGCTGCCACATTATTTCCCTACCCGTGAGGGCCGTTGTAATAAGACATCATCATTATCTAAATGACTGACTGGAGACCAATGAAATACTCGATAATAGAACGACATGGTTCGGCATAAAGAGGCAGGTTGACCATGAAATAAACAGACAAATAAATAAATAAAAGAGGGCAGCAGATCAAGTTCCGGTGACGACCTCAGAATGACGAATGTGAGAAACTGTGAGACCCACGGGGGAAAGGATTAGGATCCATAATCACAGACTGGCCTGCAGAGCCCCAAAAAAACACCCCAGGTTTCTGCAGATGCAAAAACCCATCTTTGCTTTCGTACTTGCTGTTGACTTGGTCCAGACACTTGCCTGTTTTGGGGTCCACGTCTGTCTGTAGGTGTGGCGGCGGGTTCCCGGGTGTGAAGTGCTCATTGCTGTAAGTGATCAGCGGTGTGAGAGGGTGCACGTGGTGAGGGTGCTGAACCACTGGAACCTTATTCGACTGCAGAGAGAGAGAGAGAGAGAGAGAGAAAAAAAGAGGTCAGGGTTCATATTCAGAGAAACATAAAATAAAAGCGTCTCGTATTCTGTGCGTTCTGGAGGTGCCAAATCGCTGGGCCTCAGTGAAAACATTGCGGTTTGTAATTAAAAACACTTCTGCGGTGTCACCCTGGAATTCAGAGAGCGTCTATGAGGCCCTGGGGGGACAGGGGGGTGGTGTGGGGGAGGGCTTGTTGCCACTTCTCATTTGGAGCTTGATGTGTGATGAAGCACTTTTAACCGCAGCGGCAGCGCAAGTCATCGATCTTGTGCTAACCGCCGAAAAGCAAGACAACGCATGTAAATCCAGAGTCATTAGTGGCTTCGGTCAACACGCCACCGTTGCCTCCGTCTTCCTCGCGCCCCCCCTGGGCCTGATTCTCGAGGGGTAGTAGGACTATATCCTACTTAAAGGGTTAGCAGCTGAAAATCCATTTCTGCATTTTTTTGCCAAATTACTTGGAGCTATGTAATCTTTTCTTTGTGCTCCTAAGTGGCGCAGCCCTCCCTCTCCTTTTATTTTTTTTCAATTACTCAAAGATTACAGTGGAGCTGCCGTGCCCCCCCCCCCTTTCCCCTCCATAGTTCTGGGCCCGGGACTGTACCCCCGGCTACCAGATAACCAGATTAGAGCGGGGCTGTAGATTAGCCTGGTGGCTTTCGCCCGTTCACCCACACATCCTTATCCTACCCTCAGCAGCTAAAGAAGCAGCACTAATCAGGCTTATCATAACATGGATGATATGTTCAAGGGGGGTCAAAAGAGAGGGAAAGGGGTGGATCTGCTTGAGTGCGTGGTCTCGTGTAGGGCCTCATACAACCTCATTAGTGACTTAAATCTATGCATAAAAAAACTATCATGGCGGATTTAGGGGGTGGGGGGGGGGCATGCGACTCAATATGGGATTTTGGAGTTGATCTGCCCCAATGTGTTACGGCAACCTGACTCGGGTACATTTTGGGACTTGGTTGTGTCGAGGAGGTAGCTCAAGCCATCTCTCTTCCAAGACCTTTTCTATTTTGGTTGGAGAATTGCGGAAGGTGGCCGAGGAGGTGGATGGCGAGGAAGGGGGGGGGGCTTAGGTGGCATTCCCTATTGCCATGGTCCCAATGAAAGATTAATGAACCCCCGCAGAACTCCGGGGAGGCAAGCGAGACTCCTGGGACTCATTCACAGCCCTGAGCTGAAAAGGCTGAGGAGGAGCGGGGCTGAGCAGAGCAGGGAGGGGAGTATATGTGCTTGTGTGTCGAGTTGGAGGCGTGGGGGTGTGAGGTGGAACGGGATTCGTTAGAAAGAAACACAAACCAAGGCGCTCGTGATCTGATCTGCACATCCACAATAGACGGATGATAGGGAGGGAAAAAAAGCAGGCTGATGACAGCTGCCGCATGCAGCTGACGAGTTCTGTCACTCTTCCTCTGTTTCCCTTGCCCTCCCCCCACCCCACACTCTTACCCCCGTTCCTCCTCCTCCTCTCACCTCCTAACCTCTTGCTTCGCAAATGCCTGCTCCTCCCTCGGGTCAGGATGTGAAAGAATGTTGTCGATTCTTCATCTGTGTTCTGAAAAGCTTTCCTGGCTATTTGAAGGAACTCTTTTGTCCGCGGGCCTCGGCCATTGAGAGGACGGTTCAAAATGCCCGCGTCGCAACTTAAAGGGGGGGGAAAGGGCTCGAGACCAAGTCGATTTACATCATAAACCCCCTTTTCTGTATTTGGCTACAGTAGGCAAAACCTTTTGGGTTTCTGGGAGTTGAGGACCGAAACGGCTGACGCACACCGAGCTCCCTTCTTGCCTTATAAGAAAAAGCAAATTCCAGATAACCTTAAACACGGGACTAACGGTCTCGCGAGTGAACGCTCATCGGTGGCGGTTGCATCCGCTCCGGTCGCCGATGACGTCAAATCAAGAGTCGGCGGTCCCACGCAAGCAACGAAGCCCGGCCGGCACCTGCTCCGAATCCTCGCACTTGACTGGCGGGGAGGCTCGGGCGCTTCTGTCGCACAACAGCGACACAACAAAGCGCCAGGAGACAAAAGCGGGCGACGTGGGAGGCTTCTCTACAAGGGCCACGGTAAGAAGAAAGAACGTTTCCTGCCCCGACACCCCCGCTGACTCGGATCCGTCGTCACTAGAGCAAACAAAAATAGCATCAGACAAAGACGGCCGAGCTTTTCAAGCCGCTGAAAAACAAGTGGCGTCAATGAACGCGCAGACTTCCTCAATTGTCCGGGACACGCGGGGCGCCCGCTTGTCGAGTACGCCAACCTACTCAAGTGTATGCGTGGGACTTGACACCTCCGGTTATGCTACTGAGATTACCAGAGGTTCGATTTATTTCACCGCTTCGCTCCTACTTCCTGCTGCCGGGCTGACATATTCAAAACAGAGCATTTCATCCCTTTTTCGACCGTGCCGTTTCCAACAGGCCGTACTTTGCAATTCCCACGTGTTGGCTTAAAATTCCTCCGCAGCGACGAGCAATGGATGGGCTGCAACGCTAATCTACTTTTGGAAAGAGCAGTCACTAACTGTTCAAAAGTGCCCCCGAAAGGCGGTCAAATCAATGTGATGCTTCAAGTCAGACCTCCAGTGAGAGGAAAGGAGCAGGGGCGGTGTGGGGGGGTAGGCCAGGGGGGGCTCAGAAAGTGACAGCGGGACAGAGCGAGACAAAGGCGGCGGGGGTGGCGAGGTGAAGGCCGGACAGGAAAAAGCTGTTGGCCCGCATTTCCGCATGCCGGCACCTCGCGGGGGCCCTAAATGCGAAGGTGCCGACCTTGCGCTGGGGTGGGGGTGGGGGGCTGTCCTACGCGAGTGCCGCCGCCTTGCTTCTGCTTTGTGTCATGATATGATGAGTTGTCACAACAGCTCGCCGGGCCGCTAATGAGCTGCAAGTGAGGCCAGGGCAGGGCCGACTTGGAGGGATGAAAGTGGCGTGATGGATCGGGGGTCCGCTCGGGCCTGCGCATTCCGGGGGGGTCGACACCGCGCGGGAAAACAAAAGTGCACCACAAGGTGTCAGGATGAAGTTTCGATTAAGTTCGATTCTCATAAGTGTCAGCTCGGTGGAAAAGCGGATTCTTATTTTTCTTTTTGGCGGGGTTTTGAATGCCCCTTCGGGGGCACAAATCCTCAAATTCAAGCAGACAATCTAAAAGGAATACTTAAGAGATTAACGGCAATGGAATATGAAATGCCGAGACAAATTAAAGGCTTATCGGAGGCCGGATCCGCCGGCGTTCCGCGCTGATTAGCCCTCACAAATCATATTTCTTGGCCAGCCCGAGATTGATCCGGAAGTGTTGATCTCTCTGCCGAGAGAGGGTGCATCTCCGGGGGCAAAAAAAAAAGTGTGTGTGTGTGTGTGTGGGGGTACCCCAAGATGTTTTATTGAACTTAATTATTCACTTTGCAGTTGCTTGATCAGAGTGCGGAACAAAAATATTACGCGGGCCGGGCCTTTGCTCCCCCGTCCTCGTGCTGCCACTCAGGTCGCTCGTCAGCGTTCATTTCCCCGCTTGCCGCGCCTTTGATAGTCGGCACATCAAATGGAATGGCAGAGAGGACACGTTCTGATGTGTCACACGCAAATAAAGCTGCGCGCAAGTCGCTGAAATATGAAGTGCTATTTGGTGGAAGTGTTGACAAATTGACTCTCGGGCGTGCACGTGCGTTCAAGCTGCCCCCCACCGTACTCCACCAACAAGCTTCCTCTTCTCGCTACACTTTTCAACATAAACAGCCTCTTGAGCTCTGGTACCTGAGTTAAACGGGCGATATTGTGTCAAGAGCGCGAGCGAATTCTGCTTTTTGAAATGCAATCAGCCGCGCAGAATTTCACTTGAAAGGCTGGCAATCAAGATTTTGAATTGGACGCCGACAAAAGAATATGTTAGGCTGTCGAGCGCGTTGATTTTTTTTTCCCCCCTCCCATGCCATGGATAAGGCATGAGATTGATGAAACACAGTTTCCTCGGTTAAATAAAACCGCTTTTGACGAGGGGATGAATAAAATCCACTTGTAAAACGGATATTGATGGCTTTTGAAAGCGGATGACGCTCTGCGTGTTTACATCAACCAAAAGCAGGTGGCCTTGCCTTAATAACAACAGCTCAGAAATAACCCCCCCCCCCTCCAAAAAAAAAAGACGCGGCCTACTCACCCAACTGCCCAGATTGAGATGCCAGGTGCCCACCAGGTGCCCACCCGAGCCCAGGACTCCAGCGTCCTGGGCCGGAGATCCATCCCGCGGGTACATGACCGACCCCTGGCCCCCTCCGGCCACCCCCCCAGCGATTCCCGCCCTCCCTTTGCACGGCGTGCAGAAGCTCCCCTTTTGCCGCGCCGCAAAGTCTCTTCTTTCCTCGCCGCCTTCCCGCGCTGAGTGAAGCGTGCTTGTGTGTGGGTGAACTTGTGTTCATTGTGCACTCTCTCTTTACACTCGCCCGTGGCCGACCATTGTTCCCCAAGGGTGTTAGTCATTTGAGCAGCTCTCCGGCGGGCTGCGAGGCCTACCACTACCTCGTCCCGCCTCATCCATCACACACGCTCTCCTCGCAGAAAGTTTTTGATACCGGTGACAAGAAGTGGGGGGCGAGGGGATGAGGAGGCGGTGGATGACCTCAGGCAACAATAGTTCATAAGAGAAAAAAAACTGCCGTAAGTATGTGACTGTGTGTGTGAGTGTTGGGAGGGGGTGGGGGGGCTGCCTTGCCCCTCGAATGACAAGCTCTGGCAAAGGGGGGAACACATAACATAGTTCACAAAGGGAAGGCAGTCGCTTTGCCAAACAAGAGTCTGTGGATCTCACAAAGGGTGGGGAAGCATTTTTTAAAAATTTGTGGGCTAAACGTTTGGCCTATTCAAAAACAAAACAACGCAAAAGCAGCAACAACAACAACAACAAAAATCCTCGGAAGTTTGATTTATCACCAGGGTCACATCAAACACTCGAGGAGGCCATGTCAGGCCCATGAGGTCCTGATTTCAAGAATCCTGAAAACAGGTTCACCCCCCTTAAAAAACGTCTCCATCCAAGACCCAACACAATCCAAACTTTCTCCATTGTTTGTACCAAAGGGGCACGGCGAATCATTGACGCGACTACTACTGCCTTGAAAAATGACACGGCAATCAAAGCTCACAGCAGAGGCCACGTTGAAATGGTTTCCATTTTGGGATATTCGAATGACACATTTCCAAAAACTCTCGCAAATAAAAAAAAATAATTACAGCAACAACAAAACCCCCCCCAAACAATATATTTATTTTTATCGTATTTTTGACGGCCTTAAATTCCAAACATATGCTTTAATGACCTAACATCCAAGCGCCTAGCAACAAGAACCACACCAAATTAAATATTTATAGCCGCTATTATTTAAACATGGGCACTGTATCTCTGAAGGGATGCACACTGAATCAAGCCTCAACAAAAGTTTCAATGATAAATGCTTACAGATCAATCATTAAATTTCAAGGAGAAAACCGGGCACTTGCATCTCATCTCTAGCTAGTTTGCCAAAGCCGAATTTCTGCGAGCGCGTGTATTTTTTTTTAACTTTCCCAAATATGTACATTTTCCCCGGGCGTCCTGCAGGCCGCATCGCAGCGAGTCCCGTCCCGAGGCCCGAAAGGCAAAAAAAAAAAAAAACAAAGCTGGGGGAATGTCAGGCACAATAGCGACGGGTGACGGCAGGGGGGCTCCCGGGCTTGACAAGTAAAAGAGGCTAATTGCCCGCCGTCCATTCAGCCGGGCCCGCCACGCTCCCGCCGCCTCCCTTTTGTCCCACGTGCACTTTCTTCAGTCAACGCAAAGTGATGGACAGCTCGCCATCGCGCAGGCACAACGGCATCAACAACACGGGAGGGAAAAAAGAAAAAGAGAAGGATGGAGCATGAAATACTTTCCACTGTACTAAAAGTGGCGCAAGAATTAAGAAAGCCGCGATCACAATTCAATTTCAATGATAAAACAAATTCTTTGCTTTTGAAATATTTTCTTTTTTTTGGGGGTCAAATGTGATTATTTTTAGTGTTGTTTTGACTAACAGAAAAAGTCTGAAATATTTCCCTTGTTTGTTGCAGCTTAATATTCATCACATTTGACTCAAAACAAAATACACACAAAAAACTGAATGCCAAAGTCCAAATGTGATGAAATAAATCAAGACAATGAATGTCATCCTTCCTTCCTGTCAAATCAATTCTAAAAAGACGGCAAACAAATAATCAGTAGCATCTTTTTCGGGACGCCTCGGACTAATTCGTTCCTGTCAGCCTGTCCGGAAAAAAGCCATCAAACGCTCCCTTTCATGAATCCAAATTGTCAATCTGTCACTTAGCAACATAAGTGTCATAAATGACCCAAACGGCGCCCCGGCCGCAGGAAAAGCAAGAAAACAAAATCTCACATGATCGTCAAAGCCATGCAGGAGAGAAACGGCATTTGCACACGGAAAAAACAAAACAAAAACAAGAAAAAGAAAGTGTGAAAAGTCTTACCATTTAAAAGAGCTGAATTTGGGATGCTGCTCGCTTCCTGGTTAAAACGCGCATGCCGCCACTCGCGCTCGTGCACTCACTTCAAGCAGACTCCCACCACCATGTCAGCCACTAATCCACTGGGGGGCAGCACCTCGTCTACGGCGGCCCCCCTCGCTCACGCCCCGATGGGTTAAGCCGATAAGACGGCCGCCGCCACGCCGTCCGGCCGCCGCCACGCCGTCCGGCCGCCGCCGACTCCGGCCCTTTGGGGTCGAGCCGGCCGGCGCGGCCAACATCGCCCAGGCCGGCCGCCATCCGACGCTTCGTCAACGCCGTCCGCCCGGGACTCCCTCGCTCTCCCCCTCATGCGTCTTCATATCCACCACCAGCAGCACGACCACCCCTCGCTGCGAACGACCCTTTTGTGTCCGTGTCTCCCGTCTTTGATAAAGTGAAAAGAAAAAGAAGAGAGGCTTTCACTCACCGACTCGGCGGACATAAGGCGAGTGGAGTGTTGCGTCTTTTTAGGAGTTGCCCTAACTTGGCTAAACTCGAGCAGCGGGGTGTCTCTCCCGTCATGTCAGTAATCCCCCCCCACCCACCCCAGGAAAAAAAAAAGAAAAACTATCCACGCTCCATTCAGCGCCGGTCACACTACGTTAGACGCAAAATCGAGGGGTGGAAAAAGCATTCCGAAGATTTTCCACAGCTGGGAAAAAAAGCGTCAAAAAGAGCAAGCGTCACACTTCCAAGTCTGCCGAAAAAGTCGGCAGCAACAACGGCAAGCCTGTCAGCGTCGCCGCCGCCGACGTCAACAACAACAACAACGGCGGCAGCAGCTAAACAGGGAAAAGTCAAGGGGGGAGAGGAAAAAAAAAAAAAAACCAACAGAAAAAGTCAAGGCGGAGGAGCCGGCAGAGGGAAATTGCGGCCGAGTGGCGTCGGCGCGAGGAGGAAGCCCACTCTTAAAGCCGTGATCCGACCAGCCGCCGCTCACCACCGCTGTGAGCCTTTCAACCGCCGCACACCAAAAATGACTATTGATCTTCAAATGCTGATAATTGAAAAGATCAAAAAGATGAAACAAAAAGGGGAACAAGGAAAAAAAGAAAGGGGAAGGAAAAAAAAAATCAAGAATGCGCCGACTTACCATTTTGTGCGTCCTCTCCTTTTTGTTGCCAGCTTTTTCGGAGCGCTTTTGTTTTTTTTTTCAAAAAAAAAAAAAGAAAGGACACAAAGTATTTCGCATTGAAGGTGTCAAATTTTTTTCCCGGCCGCGTCCTCTTGATCGTATTACTTCCACGGTCCTGCGTTCCAATGCGTCTGAACTTTTTCCCTTTTCTCTTTTATTTTGTTTGTGCTACCTTGCCTTTTCTCCCCCCCCCCTTTCTTTTTTCCTCTTCTTTTTCTTCTCCTCCGCTTGAAGACTTTAAAAAGGCTCGCCGCCGCCGCCGCACGCGCACTCGCCCGCTCGCTCGCGAAAGCAGCACAAATTATCTCGCCACCTTGCGCGGCGCTCTGATGCTTTTGGCCGCCAACTTTGCGAGGCCCTTTTACGACTGCATCAAAATTAGCATTGTCAAAGCGGTTAATGAATATTAATATTGTATTTGTCATTGGAGCTGGCCCGTTGCTGAACTCCGAGTCATCCATCAGGGACAAGATTAAGCACACAATTATTTCTGACTGACAGGGACCAAATCTGGAAGATTTTTTTTCTCCCTCCCCTCCCTTCTTCCGCCCCCTCCGACAATTTAAAGAAAAAGACACAACATCGTCTTTAAGGTGATTCTCGGGAGACCGGGCGAGATTAATACACTTTTAATGAAGCAAGATTCCATAGTTACTTGAGGGGGAAATGGGAAGGAAGAGAGGGGGGGGCATAAAAAAAAATATATACTATCTTGTATTTCACTGTTTTGACGAGAGATACGGGATTTCGTCTTTTCTCTTTTTTGGGGTGCGGACAACAGTGGATTTTTTTTTCCCTGCCACGAGCGCTGCTTAAATCCATCATGAAAGATTTATTAAGAAAACGCCAGACCCCCGGCATTCGCTGTCTCCCACGGCG
This sequence comes from Hippocampus mohnikei, assembly GCA_026261675.1. Taxonomy (NCBI): domain Eukaryota; kingdom Metazoa; phylum Chordata; class Actinopteri; order Syngnathiformes; family Syngnathidae; genus Hippocampus; species Hippocampus mohnikei. The sequence goes on from JAKGUB010000377.1 coordinate 2,067,360, forward strand.
GAGCGCTGCCGGGCCGACCGCCGCGGACCACCGAGGACCACACAGGCAGCCTTGTGCTGCACCCGGCAAGCGAGAGGGACGACAAAAAAAAAAAAGCAGCGGCATCCGTGTCACTTTTCAAAGGATTTCTGTCATTCCGAGTCAATTTAGCTCTCTCAACAAACACTTTTGTTCTGACCATTAATTTTCTCCTTTTTACGATCATTATTTTTCCCCCTTTTCTTATTTTGCCATTCTTCCCTTTTTTTGGGTTCAATAATTTTATCCTTTTCACCACCAAAATTGTTTCCTTTATTTTGCACATGTTCAGACGCCCCCCCACCCAAAAAAAAAAAGATAATTCTCAAATTGTTCGAATGAAATTCTGCCCCTTTCCGAACATTATGATCTCCTTTTGTACCATTATTTGGCCACAAGACCGAATAAGTCTCGCTGAAACAAAACGGCAATAATTGCCAGACTATAAATGTGAATTGCTGTTCCTTTCCCGACCATCATTTTGTCCTGGGAGCTGTCATCGTAAAATAAAGCGAAAAGAATTTTAAGACGCGGCAGATGTGGGGCACAAACGCCGGCCGTCCCGCGAATCGACGGCGAGGACGGGAGGTGGCCCTCGCCAGACCCGACCGAGCAGCCGTCCGGCCGGTGGACGGGGCGAGCGCCCACCCCGCGGGCTGCCCTAATACCATTAGCAACCCTTAGATGAACACACTAAATTGGCTTTTGTTCTCCAGGTTGCAGATCCGGCACGCAGATGGCGTTTTTCTTTTTCTCCTCTTAAGTCGGCTGCGAGCGCAAAGGGGAAAGTTTGCTCATTCGCGCCTGCCGAAAAGCTGTCGGGGAGACCTTTCAATTTGCTTCATACACACAACCCAAACATTAATTGGTGGTGTTGTGCAATTTTGTCTTTTCTTCCAAAAAGTGAAGCTGGCCTCCAGAAAGAAATCTAATAGTGGAAATAAAACAAAACTGAAACTAAATCATACGCAAAACGAATTGGGGTGACTTAAAATAATAAACACAATTTCAAAGAGGTAATTTGGGCTACAAATAAAACACGATTACTCAGAAAAAAATGAATAATATTGTAATTCGTACCTAGACCAACCTTTTTTTGGGGGGGGCAGATTTCAAAGAGGTTTTAAAAAAAAAGATGAAGCAGAATAATGAATTCATACAATGTGCTTGCTAATTCACATGAATAAATAATATGGACGCTAAAGACGTATCAAATGATCAATTTTGATGAAGGATGCCGCTATCGAACGCTAACATCACAGATGTCATTCTTGCCCAACGCTGACGTCCCAGAAGGGTTATCGTTTTTCAAGGATGCTCCAAAAAAAGGAGGTTTAAATTGATGAGCAGACAAATCCTGCCGACTAAAAAACAGCTAAAAAAAGGTGGAGGGGAGAGCAAGCGAGGGATAAACCAAAGAAAGAGAGAGAGAGAGAGAGAGCGAGAGAGAGAGAGAGGCCCAGCGTGATCACATCGGCGCTGGTATCAAATTAACGCGGCGACTTTGAAACTTATTGATCTGCTATTAAGACACTCGTGAAGTTGATGAAGTGAGTGCTGTAGGTGACTCGGGCCACTTCAAAGCAGCCGCATAAAACAAGATACGCTTTGATCAGGAGAGCGGGGCCTTCACACGACCGGGGAGGATATTAAAAAAAAAAAAAACACCCACCGCCAACCAAATTCACCTCACGCTTAACCCGATCCGGCCCGGGTTTAGATCCGGCTCCAGCAGGAGTCCAAAAGCATTTCGAGGATGCCGGTGACATTTTTCAGATTTTCTATCATTCGTACCTAGCAGATGAAATTGCATGACAAAAAAAACAAACAAACAAAAACAACAACAACAAAAACACTGTGGCGATTTTTTTTTTGGGGCCCAAGTGCTTTTGTTCAGACGCGCTTTGCGATTCAAATGACAACACAACGCAACGATGGCCATTAACGCTCTGCGGCGATAAGAAGCCGGGATGGAGGATTCTTCGCGGCAAATACGGCGTGTAATAAGGAGCACAATGAGCCAGACAAAGCAAGAGCGCGAGCGAGATAGCGGCACTATTGTGCGCGGAACACAACCGTACCCACTTGGCTTCAGGCACACAACATTAAATGCGGCGCGCTGCCAATCACACCTGCACTTTCTTGTCCTTGTTACCGCTGGGTGGTGGTAGTAAGTCGATGTTTCTGCGCTCGCGTCTCTGGCGACGTTGTTTGAGGAAGCCGCAATTGGGACCTTTTAAAAGGCCGCTCGCTTCAAATTTGACACCTCTCGTTCCGAGTAGCAATCCTGCCAATGAGACTGATAAAGACGCGTTCCATTTGAAGGATGCTTCCGCCAAATGCTAACATGGTAGTGACAGGAGGAGACGAGTATGCTAACGACTATTTGACCACGTGAGAGGGATGACGTATTTTGGGGTGATATTTTTGACACACATGACAACTGCCCTTTTTCTGCTTGAATTGGAAACATTGACGTCAACGCAGTATGACTCTGCAAGCTAACAAACAACGATGCTAACCTCAAAGAGATATTTAGGGAGAAAGAAATCTGGGGAAGCTAGAAGCACAATAGGACACGTTTTGTGTGCGCTCAGCTGTGTTTATGACTTGACATAAATATTAACGGCTACATTAATCGTCGACAAGAGGCCGCTCGTGTGCGTGTGTGCGGGCTAAGCCGCCTGTATTTCATTAAGGGGCCGAAAACAGATGACAGTTAAACATTTCAAGCGCTCTTATCTCCCATTTTGTTGGGCGGCGGAATTAGCGGCCGGCGTGTCGCGACAAGTCAGCAAAGCGGCAAAACAGCCGTTTGCTGACAGTTGCGTTGACGTTCTGCGACTTACTTGCGGGTGTGATGGCGTTAGCAAGAGGTTGGACGGGTGCGTGGTGGGCAAGGGAGGGGGGACGATAAACCAAATGCTAAATGACAGCGCCACTTAATTATGTATATAGGGATGTTGAGCGGTGCAAGAACAATTGCAATTAAAATAACTGGAATAAAAGCTTGTTTCTCCCTTTTATCCTGACTGCCAAAGACCTGATATGCTTTTCCGCAATGATTCCCACCGCGGATCAGGCACTGATGCATATTGCCTAGAGTCAATGTCAAATCCCAGCACAAAATAAATACATAAATAATAATAATTAAAAAAACTATAATAATAGAAACACCGAGATGGAACAAAGCCGGCAGCACATACATCACTATACCCACTCTGCTTCATCATCACCTCAACTTGTAATGTGACTGCATTCAACTGCCAAAACAGCAACAAAGTGACATTCCACGTGTTAAGATGGAGGCTCGAGAAATATCGGATGCAGTGGTGGGGGTGGAGGGGGGGAGGCAGGAGAGATGATTTAAAAAAATAAACGCTCAGGGGCCACATTTGATCTTTAAATCAGACAGATGGGCTTGGTCATTACAAGGTGAGGTAAAAAAAGAAAAGAAGTTGAAACATAAAAGCCTAATTCTGTCATTACTTTCATTTTTAATTAGATTCTTTATATCAATTAAATGTACCAATTTACTCAAATATTTGTGAGCTGCGGATGTTATTATTTATAAGAAATTAAATAACGGAAGGACAAATTAATCATTTAAACAATACAAATCAACAAATACACGTAAATTAAATTAACGAATTAACGGGGGGGGGATTGTTCAATTCATGCAAGAAATACATTTTTGTATTCACTGTGTCATGACTTCCGTAATTAAAACGGATTAATTTTTAAACAAAATGAAAGAGCTGCTCAACAAAAGAAATTCAAACAATAAAATTATTCATCCTTATTTTTCAATTCCCATTATAATATAACTAGTATTTAAAAAACAAACATTCTAAAAATATCTACAAAACATAATATTGTTTTGGATAAATTTTAGTTAAATTTTTTTGACAGTTAATCAATGAAAATACGTTTCATTTTTACGTTTACATTTTTTAAATTGGCATTAGAATATACATTACCCCAAAAAATTCAGACGTTCAAAAAAACAACCCCCCGCCCAAAATAACAATAAAAAAACCCCTAAAGGTATAAAAAGCAAGCTGGGCCAATGAGAGAGTAGAAACGGCAAAGGAGCCGCTACTCGTGCTTGGGCTGCTTGTGCCGCTCAAGCTTCTGCCGCTGCACTCCAGAGTCGGCGGGACTCGGGGCGGCGCTGTCATGTCGGGGATTGATCAACAGGCCCGCCATTTCCAATCGCATGTGGTCATGGCGAAGCCAAAGTCACCTGCATCCGCCCTCACAAAACCTCCGTTTATGTAGATATATTTATGGACCCGAAAAAATTCTACGGGGGAAAAAAAGGACAATTTAACGGTGCGTCACTGCGATTGCCTACTTTCATTCACATTTCGGCCAAAATATAACCGGCAAAAGTCGTCGCTCCGTTTCATTTTGGGGGGGGGGAAGAAAATTGTTTTGAGCTTTTGGCGACGAAACATGCTCGGGCTCGGCAACAACGGGGATAAAGTCAATCAAAAGTTTACGGCGAACTTGCGAGTTCAAGGTAGCGGCGGGCGCGGGGGTGGTGGGAGGGGCTACTCGGAGTGCATGTCACGTACAGTTAACCTTTTTATCGGGCTCGCCTGTGGTCTCATCAGTCGATGAAATTCTTCGCCGGCGGCCGGTGGCGGCTTAACCGAGGGGACGCCGACCAATAGAAAAATATTTCATGGTGTTAGCATTTCAAATGGCGAATGGAGGGCGTTGAGGGTGAGGGGGTGGGGGGGCGCTCCAACCGATCGTTGCCAGCGGAATTAATTGCCTATTCCGAGAATAATGTCCCTTATCCGCAATCCTCGAAGGGCTCAACGCGAGCAGAGGCTACTTTGTTTTTTTTTTGTCTTTTTTGTTTCAAAAAGCACAGTGTCTAGTGGGGGTCGTGGCCCATTTCGGGCCAAAAAAGTGCACTCGACCGAAATAATCCACATGATAATTGTATTATTTTACTGCTACTTAAAAGTGTGTGAATTCATTCAAAACTACATTTAAAAGCAATAAAACAACACACTTTTTAATGTTTTCGATGTTTTTTTAAAATAAATGTTTAACACTTCTGTGTTTGGCTAGCCGCGAAAGCTCGCTAAATGGCTCAAGATGGTGCGACACTGGTGGCGCTCCTATCCTTTTATTTGGGGGGGATTTAAGATCAGGCTCTGTTACACATTGGCCAAGCATATGCGCTGACCCCGACTTATATCGCAGCATTTTCTTTTCGTTTTTCCCCCTTAAGCTAACCCTTTCTCAAGCAATGCGGCTTTTCAGACTCAAAACGGCATTCAAAATGCGGATTGTTCCAATGCTAAGAGAGAAAATCTTGCCCCCCGCCCCCACTGGAAAAACTGAGCTCTCATTAGTCAGAAAACAGTCGCCGATGAAAAAAGAAAAAAAAGCAAATATTAACGTTAATTTTTTTTGTTTTTGTTTTTGTCAACGAGCGGATTTTTGTTCCGACGGTGTCGATTTCACTCCTGGCCAGATGGACGTGGTAAATTCGCCGTCACCCCCCAACCCGAAATTACGCGCTTCGCATGCGTTCATTGCGGATTCAGCCCGACGGAGTCAATCTTATTAACTTCCACGCCGGTTCACATGTGACATTTGCTTCAATTTTTCCCCGGCCAACATCAAAAACATCAATTAGCAGCTGGAAAATGGGAAAGCGCGAATGACGGACGCCGATAACGGCGGCTCATTTGAAGCGGGAGGGGAAATCTATTCTCCGGTTTTGAATGTGCTCATTACGATTGCCTGTTTTCAAAGAAGACCTCCAAATAGCAAAGAAATTAAATTTATCTCATCCAAATGGCCAGGAATTGTTTTTTTCTCCCCCTCTTTCTTTCTTTCTTTTTTTAATCCGACGTCTATCTCGCAGCCTCAGCCGCGGCAACACTTTGTGTCAAAGCTGCATTCTTTCTTTCCTTCTTTTTTTTTTTTTTTACTATTTCTCATTAGAACAGATCACAATTCCCCGCAGAAGTTGAAACCCAACACCGTTGCCCCGCGCGCGACCTGTCGAGATTATTTTTTTGAAGACGGTCCGGCGTCGCTTCAGACGGGGGAAAATTATGCGCTAAAGTCGCCTAAATGTGACCGAGCGTTCACAGCCAAAGCGCTAGAAACGATAAATGCCGTTATCACATGAAAAGAAATATAATTAGATGACCCCCCCCTCCCTTCGGAACATGTGTCAATGTTGCAAATCTAAAGCATCTGTTATTGTGCGCGTTTGGTAAACAAAGCAGGCATTTGCTAAAGTTGTAACATCTAAATATTTTCATACACAGGCTATTTATTTATTTTTTTATATTTCTTTTCAACTTTGAAAATGTTTTTGTTTGAATTGTTTTGGTTTCAATTGCTCGTTAAAATTTCAAAATGGGTAATATTGCAAGAGAATTATTATTACATATTTCACAATATATGCTTGCACCAAAAACGTGTTTTTATTTCCAAATATATAAATGTATAGTCATTAAATAAAAATAATCTTTTTCAGATGAACCTTGATTTTGCCATTTCAAATCATTTTAAGAATCGTTTGTGTGTGTGTGTGTGTGTGTGTGTATCTATATAATTAATATAAATAGATTTTATTCTTAATTTGTTGTGGAAATGAATCACATCCCAAAACATATATATATATATTTTTACACTTTCAGAATAATCAACGTTCCTAAAAGCACAAACGCTGCAGGAAATCTAAAAAATAACCGGATTCAAACAAATTTGGGGGGGGGGGGGGGGACAACATGAAAAAAACATTTTTAAAGATCACAGAGTGGCATTTGATTTAATTTAATCTCGTGTTTCACGGCGGCATTGATTCGCGGCTGCCTGTTTCATTAAAAATCTGAAATCGGATGCCGGCCGCCCGCCGAAGGCGCAACTCAATAAAGCCGCAACCTTTAAGTAAAAGGCTATTTTGGGAGTCCAAATCCAGCTATTGTCAGTGGCTTCCTTATGCTTGAGTTACATCTCCGAGGCACCCGAACAAAAGCAACTTTGGCGGCGGAGGGAAGACGCTGGTAACGTATCAAATTCCTCCGGCCCATCATCGATTCCTGCTCTTTTTGACGTTATTTCGATGCATTTTTTTTCCGTCTTCGTCTTGTTGCTCGCGTGACACTAAAGACAGCCGCCGTCCAAACAAGCCACGCGGGGGACTATCTACTATCTGTCAAAAGAGCGGGCCGGTTCCCGGTATGAAGCGGCCCGACGCTGGGATGCGGTGCCGAGAATCAGCGGGATGAAAACATCACTCTTTATAATGGAGGCTAATCAGATTTCGGGCTGCTGTTTGCCTCGGGGCTGAAGACAAGACAAAAGGTCTCGTAAGCAATACACTCGCCGAGACAAAAGGCCAAAAGGAAACATTTTAACAAGCGCAAATGTGACGCGACGCTCATCGCTACCATTCACGTCAGTCAACTGAACAAATTTCATTTTGTGTGCGTCAGTCTTTGGACATTTGAAGTTTAGCGCCGGGTGAACTAAAAAAATGGGTGTCACGTGGCCACGTGGGGCGTGATCTTCTACCATCAAACTTTTGACACCAAGTACCATGTTTTGAAAGGCAATTTTACTCTTCTTTAATTCGGTGATTCTGAAGTGAGCCCCGCGCTACACACTTTGGGCAAAACCGGTCGACCGTGTGTGTTTTAATATTAGATCGCTTCCGAAATGGCCAAATGGTCTATTTGCAATTATTTGCATTGTAATTATTCAACATGGGGGGGAACAGGCTGCTTCACAAGTGTGCACAGTGTCTGAGCAAACAAAAGCCTTGTGCATGCACACTGGTTGGAGAGAGCCACTCCAGGCTATTAACCCATTACGAGGCTAAATATCAAAATGACAAACAAAACAACGGCAGCGAGGTGCAATTACCGTCGCGCATTTCCCAGATTAGGACTAACCACCCAAATGGACTTTCCACGACAACGGGAGGAGAAAGAGTACAAAGGCACTTTTGCATTCCGCGCAGCGAGATGTTCCCCTCGCCTCAACATTGACGCATGCCAAAGTCAACTTTTGATTCGCAGGTGTTGACGGAATTTTGCAGTCGCCACAACCTTGCCCTGAGGGTCGACCTTGAGATCCTGTTCTTAAGCCTCCGACCGAGTCTTAAAAGGGTCCAAATTACTCAGCCCTATTATAAGATGTCATAACATACCCTTACCTTTCCAAATGACTTTTAAGAGTTTGGACAAATTTGCACTTTCATGTGTTGGCGGACAAGTCGCTGCTGAGTGGGGGCTTGAAAGGAGAGATTTTTAATGAGCTGAGGTGAGGTTAATTGGTCCGAGTGATGTACTTCTTCCTTGTGAAATGAAGTCCATTTCCTGGACACCTTTAATAAACAAACACTTCATCCCACATTTAGCTTCTTGCCAAAAGAGAGAGAGAGAGAGAGAAAGAAGGGCGAGCCACGGCCCGATGGATGGCGTTTTAAACAATACGGTTTTCAAGGGATGATGACACTTGCCATGAGGAACCACATGACGTGGCTCCCGGGCTACGAAGCCATCTCGTAATCGAGTGCGAACGGAATGCGGCCGCGTACGGCTGGCCTGTTCAACGGTCCTGCCGCTGTAATTACGGAGCAACCGATTCCATCCGTCTTCATCGCCGCCGGCGACGCCCCACCCATCGATGGATAGTTAGCATTCGAAAGTGACAAAGGCCTGAAACAACCGAGGCGTGTGCAGCAGAGTGCGTGCGGTCGTAGGGATGCCTCCTGGCCGAGAGCCACAATGGCAACCTTTCCTGCTATTTGATATCACTCAAGGCAGAGATGGGAAATCCAGATCCGGAAAGCAAACACGCTGCCGCAGTTTGGCTTTGGCCACAGGTGCTTCGACGCAAACCGGCTTGTAAACAAGCTCATCAAGTATAATGTATGTCCTCATTATACATGAGAAAACCTTCACTCGGTAGTTTGCCGTTACGCATTGTAAAACGTAACCCGCGCTTAATGAGGACCCCCACAAAGGTCTCCAACACAAACGCTAACAATCATCATACACCCAAAACCTGACACTTAAAAGGCGACCGAGACATTCTCACTATACATCGCAAACCTGACACGCTCGCTCTCACGCCGGCGCACACACACACATTCCCATTCTTTGCAACTATGTGTACGTGTTCACATACAGATACAAAGACTTAGCTGGCGGTGAGCCCCACATGCAGAAAAGCCAAAAAGCTGGAGTAGCTCGCCTTTTAGAGCACGCTGCTCCAACTAAAACACATGCGCGCACACACACAAAGATGCACGCAGCGTCTTCAGCCAAAGATGAAAACCACACGCTGCCACTGGTCTATATTTTCAGTCTATATATTCAGCAGGCTATATATCTTAATTATGCCTCTTCTCTGAGAAGACAGAAAATGAGGCCTTTCCCGTCTTGACTTTTACGGGGACATTATTACACGTCTGCGCAAAAAAAAAAAAAAATCACCCACGCACACACACACAAACACCCCCCCACCCCACCGCACACACACACACACATTGGGCTTTATTTCACTCGCAGGGCCCAATTCACATTGTCATTGAAGAAGAAGGAAAAAAAAAAGCAAACGTGCTGTCAAAATGAAGAGCAGCAGGCTGTGCTGGATTAAGACCTCACAAGGTAGAGAAGACGGAGAACAAATGGCCCCCAAGACTTCCAGCTCAGTGTGATTATCTCCTCCCTTTTTCCTCATGGGTCGCAGCTTTTAGGGGTCACCACCATTGCGTTCACACACACGCACACACACAGGTTGAGAGGGCTTTGCCGTTTCAGTGGCTCAATCGCATCTGCAGCTCTCCAGCGATAATGCTCAGCGACCCGGCAAAGGCCCGCATGGCGGGCGCCCGGCCCCACCTCTCTCCTGGAATTAGATGGGGGGCTATATCACCGTTGGGCCCCCAGGTGGCGCTGCTGCAGGCGTGTGGGAGTGCGACTTGAGCTGCGGCCAGCAGGAAAAGCACGCGGCGGGTAGTCCAAGATAGCAAAGAGCCAAAATGAGTGATAAGGTCTTAAAACAAAGGCAGCGGTCGACACATGCACTTCATTTCCCACTCCCACCCTTTTTTGTTGTTGTTGAAGTTTTCATGCTAAAATATTCTGCTGCACTTTTTGTTTTAATCTGAGAAGGGAAAAAAAACAGTTGCAAATCTGAAAAGCCGTTTCACAAACACAACCAAGCTTGATGGAGTTTGTGTTCCTCAAAATGTTGACGCCAATATTTGCCTTTTACTGCAAATATACGTCGGCTTGCAACACCAATTATTGGTCTCCTAGGCTACTAATAATCGGCATTGACGCTGACAAAAACCCCCAAAACAAGACAAAAACTACAGCAAAAAAACTCCCTGACATAAATTTTGATCCAGTATGTACCGTTTCAGATTTGACGAATCAGCGAGAAGGCAAAAAGTGAACAGCAATATGGCAAAGGACGACTGGAGACTACCCCAAGATGGCACTCAGGAAGTCTCACCCAAATCAGAATAAAAGGCCCTTCAGAATTGGTGACTCGTTATCTGAAGCTTGGGCCGGGTGGCCTGCTGCAGTTTGTTTAGCCACACTTCCTTTGACGACACCCCAAGGTTGCAATTAAGCTACATTAGAGCCTTTTACCGAGTTAAGAGGCGCAGACTGGTCAGTGGGAGGGGGCAGCCGAGGGAAAACGAAGAAGCAAGCGACTCTCTAACAGGCCAGCAGCTGAACAGGCACGAAACAAATGTGACAGCCAGTGAGAGTCAACGAAAAGTCGGTGTGGCGTAAGCTGTCAAAAAAAAAAGAAAGAAACAAATTTGACTTTATAAGTCTTTTTTTCGGGGGGTGATCAGAGCATCGAGGTTACAAAACAAACCGCTCTATAAATACTCGTCGGCTGAGGGCGAATGCGCAGATGCAGATGTCACAAAGCAATTTTTCGGAAGGGGGTTAAGTGGGTGGTGGCTGTGCGCGTCGTTCTGTGCCCCCCATACGCTGAATAGAGCAATACAGCTGGCTGCGAACAAAAAACGCCGCCTCTCTTTCATCAGCGAATCAAAAACAACACCCGAAAAAAAAAAAAAGACGACGGCGAAGAAGAAGAAGGCAAATGAATGGATCATTTCCATCCCTCCTCCTCCTCCTCGTCCTCACAATTCCTTTTCCGTCGACCCCTCGATGAAGATGTTTACAGATCAGCTCTCATTCCCCCTCTTTTTCACATTTGCGCTTGGACACGTTTCAAAAGCGCGGGCCTTTTCATCTGCGGGGAAATTTTGCTCCTTCATGGCTTTCAAAACAGGAAGCGGCGACAATATGAAAGCTGAAGGCGCATCACTGCCGCCCCTTCAGTCGACGCATCCGAGTGCCAAGGTGCCAACTGTGCCAGTCACGCTGACCCCCCCAACCCCACCCCACCCCATCTGCACCAGGCAACTCAACACCACTGCTCCACCAGCCGACTCCAGCCTGAATGGCATTCACGGCTCGGGCTGGGAATTGTGGTTCGAGCTTGCGCGCGCTATTGTGCTCTTTGTTCACAGCTGCTGCGTTTATTTCAGGAAAAAAAAAAAAACTTTATTCACGGAAGTCAAGGGCAAAAGGATCCAGGAATACATTAATGTGCAAATCATTCCGTCATGAGCCTGACTAGAGACGATTCCCTGAGTTTTATCGGTGACCCGCAAAAGAAAAGATTTTTAACCTGACATGACCATAAAATCTCTTGTGCATGCTATAAAAACCAAAATTTTCATTCAATCATCCATAAGTGACTTGGCGTAGTACCGGGACGGTCCTGTGGGGGGCAGCAACAAGTCTAGGTTGCTAGGAAACTGTTTAAAAAAAAAGGGAAAAAAAGCAACAGCAGACCAAAAATCCTCATTTGGTCCATACTTTGTATTTAAGGTCGCACGGGTCAGATTATGTTGGGTACAGGAAAGGACGCTAAGGCAAAACGAAAAGCGTCCTACCCAAAGACGGCCCCCAGAAAGTTTCATCCAAATCTAATGTGCCATTTCGGGGTAAAATTCCTTTGATTCCTCTCTGAATTCAGGGTGGCCTTCAAGTTTGCCCTGCTTCCACTCAACCGCTCCATTTGTGGCCATTGCTTGCTAACCCAGGAATGCCCCCAGGGAGGTTTGTGAACATTTGCTGTCTCGTTGCAGAAGGAAAAAAAAACAAAAAACAAAAAAACGTGCGGGTAATTATCTGCGACTGTAATTGCCTCCGACTTGCCGTTTCCCTGTTACCAATCAACCATTTCAATTGTGGCTGTTATTAGACGATCCCAGGATGACACCCGGGAAGTTTCGTCCAAACTGACTCTCATTAACGACGGACTCTTTGCGAGCTTTATACAGCTTTACACCGACCGGCAAGTGCTATTTTAATGGCACGTACGTAGGTGTCTGTTTACTCATGTTGTATTCATAATTCGGCCTCCTGCAGGGCATGCGTGTCCACCGAGTACCCTCGAACACGCCATGAGGAGTCTTTCCAAAGGCAGCTACTTGTACACGCGCTGGTGCACACTCGGATGAAACAAAGCCTAACCGCACAAGTCAACCTCACCAAAAGAACTCTTTTCAAATGTTCAGATGTTCTCTCCCTGGGTAGGAAAGGAAAGAGGAAAAAAACCCCAACAACAACAAAAAAACATTTTTCCACATTCACAACTCAGTTCCCCTCCCGTAGCGCCGTTTCCACGGACCGGAGTGAATTCCCTCCCATCGATTTTCTCCCGGCTTTCCGAGCCCGGTGTCATCTCCTTGTGCCCTCCCCCTCTTTTTTTTCTTCCTGTGGCATGACGCTAAAGAGGGACGGGAGGATTCACCGAAACGGGCGCTGCAAAGTTTTGGATATTGATTCCGTTTTGATGCGAAAAAGAAAAACAAGCTCAAAAGATAAGCGCAGTCTTTTTGATCAGCACTACAGCGAAGCCAGTTTGTGTGCCGATTGCGCATTGCGTTGCCGGCCATTGCGCAGCCTCCCAAAAAGGTCTGCGGGGCCTAATAGATGCAGTGACCATAAAGGAATCGCGGACAGGATTCCTGCTGTCCGATGGCCCAGAGAAAGTGTCACCATGAGGCCTCCAACGCTAAAATGAGAAAACAAAAACAGTCTGTGTATTCAAGGACAGTTACTTCAAAAAAAAAAAAAAAGAAAGAAAAAAAAAGAATCAAAGGCAAGTAGCGTGTCGAAAAGTGTGCTTTTCACCGTGCGCTCAATTGCTGTGATGTGCATCCGTGTCCACTGGGGGCTACAATTAGCCCATCAAACTTATTCCGGCAGGGAATCCGCAGCAGCACACCAATCGCCTTTTCTGGCTCTCTGAAGCCGGGGCGACTTGTCTAAGGAGGTAGCCTTTCATGTGCTGCGGCTGCACGCCCGCCCTCCCCGCTCGTATTTTGCAGCCGTCAGCGCTGACGAGACGCAATTAAAATGGCGGCAGAAGCTGGTCGACGTGCGATCGACGCCAAATCAGGTAAAGGAGTGACTTATGAAGCACCTAGAAGGCTTTTGGCTAACGGTGCCTTCCCTGCAAAACAACAAAAGCTGCATGTGAGCATTTATTTCTTATTAGGAGACTATTTAGCCCAGGCAGTGAACTAACGCTTGCCGATTACAATCATCCCATTTTTTAGGTACAATTTTCTTTTCTTTATTTAAGAATTAGCCTTCATTATGTAGCACGGAAATTCACAATTTAATTTAAATAGAAAAAGTCGGACTGTCCTCATGACAGCAAGACCGATGTGATTTTTTTTTTAAGGCTGATATGGATATTGGGTGCTTAAAAAATTTTTAAATAAATAAAAAACATCACCTGATCAGCGATATATTGGCCGCTAATTGAAATGATATAGACAGGATATATTCTGCACATGACGCGGAAAATACCAAATTTTTGTTCATGGGCAAACAAACGTGCCGTTTCGGGGGGTTGATTTTGGAGTGACCGGGTTTCCACCTGGCGCCGGCGAGATAATCCAGTGTTACACAACAAAGGTGGACGCGAGCATGCACAGAGAGCTTGCAGGCCGTGACCTCATCTCGGCCTCGCGAGGGCCCGCATTTCGCCCAGAACTGGAAGCTCCAGAGGGCCTTGGTGGCAGGCGGCCAGGTGATTACACACTTTGTATGGTGAGCGCAACAATTGCACCACTGGCAATCTGTCCTCCTCCTCCTCGTGACACACACTCAAACACGCGCTAATGCCTGGCCAAACACAAGGACGACATTCTGTCAAGGAGGATTACAACCATTCCAACTTGACCCCCGCTTCCAGCCGGCCCGCCTCTGGCGTGACCGCGCCTGAATTTACGGCAGCGGGGCCAAAGAGCGTTTAAACAGGTGCGCGGCCCATGCAGATGCTCGGCGGGCGAGCATGTGCTTCGCATTAGCGAGCGCGGCGCGGGCCAAGGGAAGCTTGTCAGGCGCAGTCATTTGGCCGCCTCGTAAATTTCCCCTCGTGGAGGAAGCCAATTCTGTCCGGGAGATTCTGAAATGCGCAACTCGGGAGTGAAGTGACAGTAATCTTGCTTTCATCGAGTATTTTGGAATCGCGAGTGTCGACAGAAAATCTTGACCCAAACCCTCGACCCCAAACCAAAGTGCCACTCCTACCGAGCATCATCTTGTTCGAGTGTGTATGATGTTACCACAACGCCACCCCTTAATTATTGGAGAATGCTAATTGAATATACTGGAAAAAAAAGAGTAGCAGACTACAAAGGCTGCGCTCACACCACACCAATGTTCGAAACGCGACGACTGTGGTTATATCATCTTTCCAAACTCTTTCTTCTAAAGTCTTAGAGCCACGACTGATGCAATAAACAAAACAATGAGCTGACTAATAGTTAAGTAGGCTGAAATGAATCGACACACAAACGTACTTTTGTGGCCGGCCGGCCCCTTTTGCACTGAAGCGATCCGTATCCACCCCAACGAGTTTCGACACTTCTCAGACACTTCACGTGTTCCAAGAGTCAAGGCTTTTTGTTCTCCGGCTATATTAAACACTTTCATAACCGGCGGCGTGAGGGCAGACCAAACGTATCGAGCGCCCGAGTTTCAAGATATGAATTTGAAACGAGCCAAAACTCCGAATCCAAACCCGAGCCGCTAACGTTCGAAACACTGTACATTTAGCAAACGTCCTGAAAGAGGTCTCAGCAGTTGCTTTTGCACAACACGGTCAGATTTGTCGGATGCAAACATCAAGGCGCAATGAATCGAGTCGAGTAACAATGAGACATTACAAATGCGGAGGGGTGGGGGGCGGCGGGGGTTTGGGGACAGTGTGGCTAAAACGCGGCAACAAAGCGAAGGGGTAGTCACGCTTCAAGGGAGCATCTTCCGCGTTCGTTATTCCAGAGTCGCCACCCCCCCCCCCAAAAGAATCTGCCATAGATTGCCCCTGAATGCCAGCCACAAGCAAGGCAGCCATTCATGCCGGCGCTTGATTTAGGCACGCCTCGCTGAACGCCAATCAGCCCGGCCCCCTTCTGCCTCGGCAGCCACTCAACTTGTCTGACGTTCCGACGCAAGATGGAGACACTGCCAAAAGTTCCAATTACAATGCCCGTTGGTGGGGGGTGGGGGGGGGGGAGAAAAAAAATAAAAGGAGAAAGAAAAAAAAAAATCACAACAAATCCAAACTAGACTAGCTTGAGGAGGTGAGTAGATTCAACGTCTGCCCATTCAACATCAGCGCCATTTGCTGTCCGCTAATGAGCCCGCAGAGGGAAAGGCGGCTTCTGTCCAGCTCCAATCACAACGCCGGATCTTTTTCTTTCCATATCCGGCGCAACTGTCACACAAAGTAGTGCCGAAACGCAGCTCGGCTAACTCTGGGAGGGTGTTAACAAGACAAATGAATGAATAAATATGGCGCTAATGTGTTTCGGTAATGTTAATGGTGAATGAACGCTAGGCTGCTTCTTTGACAGCGCCGCCGATTCCATGACAGGCTCGTTTATTCTTTCAGTTCTCGGAATCTTTCACCGGTCTGCCGTTATTAGTTTGGACGTATCAGCCCCGATATGCCGTCAGGATTGAGCCATCAAGCATGATGATCCCCCCCTTAATCTCGCAAATCCAGCTCTCCTTTTCACCCCGTCACACTCGCCTTCCGCCGAGGGTTTGTTTTTCCTCCCCCCCAAACAGGATCTTCAAGTTGTTCATTTTAACACAACTCGCTACCTGAGCAGGTGTAATATTTTGTGGGGGGTTTTCCTAAGATAGTGTTATCTGATATTTCTGTGACAACCTTTTACATCTTTTAATTTTGTATTTTTTCAAACATATTTGGAGAGTAATTTTGGAACTTCTTTTTGGGGGGGGTCGCAATGTTATCAAAATTTATGTGAAATATTTTTGCATTTCTTTTGCGGTTTGTATCAGATATTTTGGTGGAATATTTGTTTTCTGTTATACATTTCTTTGGAATTATTTTTCATAGTATTTGGTGAACTACTTTTTATTTGCTCATGAATTTACTTTTAAAAATATATATATTTCTGTTTAGGCTGAATCATTTTTGATTTTTTTCCTGACGTGTGTGTTTTTCATTAAATATTTTTATCAGATATGTCGTTTCATTTCTTACTTTTTTCAGCTAATATTTTCATGTGTATTGTTCCTCTTTTTAAAAAAAATCAGATTGTTGGTATCATTTTAGTTTTGACTGTAGGAGTATTTTGTTGACATTTACCTGTATATTATACATGATTTATGTTATATAGTTTATTCATATTCTAAAAATGTCATATTTTCTGCACGCTTGCATGTTTTTGCTAGCTATGTCATTTTTCGCGATATTTTTGTCATTCTCATGTCATATTTCTGTATTCGGGGGGTGTGGGGAAGCTGTGGCGCGTTTTTTTTTCTTTCCTAGTAAAATGGAGTTGAGTACCATGTTAAGCATTTGCCGTTCAACTAGGCCAGCATACGTAATGTTTTGACTCGTGCCACTCCCATTGGCAAACGCTGTATTTCTTTTTGGCAAGGCCACAATAACACCGGTAGGTTAAGGATGAGTAACCCGCCGAGCATGTGCACACCTGCACAGGTATGCGTACGCCGTCTGATCGCATCATCGCCCGTCTCACTCAAGTGGCCAAAACTTCCAGGACAGGAACAGGAAAGCACGCTGAGCGCAAACTACGCCTCATATCGAATTCCTTCCAACACATAACCCTGGCACGCCGACAACGTCTGCGACACCGACTTGGAAGATGGCGCATTTAGAAAAAAAGAATAGAAGAAAAAAAAAAAGATATCTACACACAGCAACAAGACACGCATCAAAACGAGTGCCAAACAAACTGGATGGAGTTCAGGTGGGTCTTTCTTGGAACTGCGGAGAAGAACAAAAATCAAATAAATTGGGGGGAGCTTTAGTGTGGTTCTGACTGGCCCGGCCAACCTGAAAGCATTGTTTGCGGTACACCGGCAGCGTGACGGTGGAGTAGGAGGGATGGGGCCGGGCGGGGGGAGGGAGGATCATGACGCCAGACGCCTAAAAACAGAATTGAGCAGATACCCCGCGTCCACCCCTGCAAAACCTCAAAAGAAAAGCCCCTCTCCTTCTATAAGGGGGCTGCAAACAAGAATTCCAGGCAGCTTAAGTACTCAAGGGAATCACTCAGCATTCCACAACAACGTTCAAATTTGACTGCGACGGTGTACTCATCCACAACTTCAAATTGTTCCTTAAGGGAATTCAAATATCCCCAAAAATAAATGTCAACGCTTGGTATAAATTTTTGTTTTGCCACCTTGACTTCAATGTGCACGCACACACAAAACGGCAACTTTCAAGTCAATAAAACTGCGGAAAGGGCGTCTTGACGACTCGAATGCGGCATCCAATGCATTTACAAGTTTGCAACTTTCACCACCACCGAAGAAGAACCCTGACCCCGAATGCTCAGCATTTATTGGCACAATTGACGCACTCTTTGACATTAAGCCACATGGTTTGTTTTTTTTGTTTTGTTTGTTGTTTTCCCTGAAAGCCTGACACAAGCATTGTTAGCAAGGCCCCGGTCTCGCTTCTTCTTCACAATGATGCCCGTCTCCCTTTTGTTCGCGCACGCCGCATACTTTGTTTGTGTCTGCGTGGCTTCAGACTGCCGCGTCTTATGAAAGGCAAAAAAAAAAAAAAAAAAAAATGCATTCACCTTCTCAGAAGCTTGTCGTCTTGAAACTTCATCGAAAAGGGGGAGGGGGGGGGGGGCAGACCTCTTGGGAATAACAAAGCGGGTCATTCACGGGGACGGAAATGTGACGAGGCCCACACATGTCGGGAGCGACAACAGCCTCCGTGTTACTTTGCGGATAACTTTGAGAAAACGTCTGATAGTTAGTTGTAGCGTTTCAAACTTCCTTCTTGAGAGCAATTCCTTTTCGGTTTCTCCCATCTGGTGAATGCCTTAACAACCCCCAATTAAAAAAAAAAAAATCTAATAGGGATTGCATAAAAAAAATCTGTGATATTTTGCTGTTTTTACTTCTTTGTCATAAAAAAAAACAAAAATGACCCCGCCCCTCTAAATAATCTCCTGATTGTATTTTACATGCGTGTCGTTTTGTCAAATGACAGGTTTTACTCCTCATTCCATCACTGCAGCCAACTTGTCATCCCCCATCGAGCCCGCCCCCGCCTTCCATCCCCTTGTTGTATTCCCTCCTCCTCCTTCTGGCTGCGCCCCCGCCCTTCCCGTGCCCTCGGCCCAGTGCTAATTGCTAAATCTGTTGAACCATGCCAGAGCCAACAATGAGACACCTGGAGTTCTGTCAAAACAAGTTTCCCTGTGAAACGGCCTCCGGTGTTCATACAGTAGCACAGCCAGCCGCCGGTTCTGTTGTCACTCAACGGGCCGGCCAGCCAGCTGCCACAGGCGGCTCAAGTTTGGACTACAGCAGACAGGGGGGCGGGAGGGAGGGACTGAGGGGTCCGCAAAAAAAAAAAAAAAGTCGGCTGTACAGTTCTTCAACAATACATTGGATTATGGATGCCACTTTGACTAATTATTGACGTAAAAGCTGCGAGTAAACTGTGATTACCGCATTTTTCCAACGCCTACTTAACACCGCCGGAGGGGGTTAAACGAGTTCAAGTTGTTGTAGGCCGTGACAAGTGACGCCTGCGACTCGACCTGCGTCTGACGAGCTGTCATCTGAAACTCCGGTCACGCCTTTCCACGGCGGGCCGTGAAAAAGTGTGTTTGTGTGACACCGATGCATACACGCGAGACAGACAGGCAGGCAGGCAGGCAGGTGAGCGGGCACACCCAAACGCGATCCTGCCAGACCTCGTCAAACAAGTTCTAGCAAAGACGCATCGCATGAGAGCCAAAGACGGCCAAGGTGACACGCGGAAAAACGGCACCGTTTCCTTTTGTGTTTGGCTCGTCTCGTTGGCACAATCAGGTGCGCTTTGTGCCTTGAAGGGCTCGGCAAGTCAACAAGGCCGCGACTAGCCAAATGATTCCAGGAGGAAGTCCCGACTCAACCCCTCCGGGATCGATCTGAAATACTCCAACTTTGAGACAAACACGGATGGGGATTTTTCGTGTCCTAACTCCTTCATTGTTGGAATCCAACAGTTTACCGCCACAGAGAAATCTATTTTGTCAAGTCCGTTTTGCAACAGGTGGGCATGGAGGAGGGTCTCGCCCAGCTTGTGCTTGTCAAGCAGTGTCATGACAAACAGAGCCTTGTATATCATCAATTTTTCAGAGGGGGGATGGTGCATTAAGCATCTATCTGTCCATCTAGATTTTGGCAGATTGGTGACCAAGTGTCGCAAGTAAAAATACAATCCGAGCCTTGGTTTTCCATATGCGGACACGCGTGCGCGTATTTATTTATTTTTAAACAGACTCTGAGCGCAACAAGTATCTCGTCGTCATGGTAATGAAAAGGCTAAGTATGCAGTGGCTCATTTGCATGAAACGATCCCGCCTCCTCAAAACAGGTTGATTTCAGAGGTGTATAAAATTACGGGCGGGGGCAGGGGGGTTGCACAATTGAAACGCATCAGCTGGATCACCACGGAATGTTAAGGATGAGACAGAAAAAGCATGAGAGGTGGCGGGGCAAACATACAGAAAGAAAAAATATCAGACTTAGTTTGGTTATGAGGAAAAAAGCTCAAAAAGCCCAAGAAGCAACATAGCGACAAGAAAGCAGCAGCAACTGACTGAGCAACAAGCAGAATCAAAGCGGGATTATCAGCATCATCATCATCATCATCATCACCATGATCCCAAGGTATCATTTTTTTTTTCTTTCAAATCAACAATTAGCAAGGGTTAATTTGGGTGGTGTGGAATAAAAACAAATCCATAAAAGTCTAGCATGATATCTCGGGGGAATTCAAAGGTCTCTCACCAAATGAAATTGGTGAAGGCTCAGATCTGACTGTCCAGGGAATTCCCAGCAGAAGGGCCCCTGAAAGGCAAAGATGGACGGTCCCAAGTCACACAATTATATGAGCTCTTCACAGACACGCGCACGCACACACAAAGCGGAGCAGGATTTATGCAAAAGCAAGGCGTTCTCCTTAGAAAATCCCACACTCCCTTATTTTCTGACTTATTCAAACGACGAGCTCGTCTCCCCGGACTCGGCCTCCTCCGGGGTGCATGTCGGAGTCGGTTATTAGAGCTTTTACTGTCAGAAACCAGCAGAAAGACGGCGCTCGTTTCTGGTTGCGTCGCTGTCTGTACCGGCTGGCTCCTTGTTCGAACAATATTACACTCTTGAGTACATTCCGGACATTTTGCTTGCTTTTTGAGAAGAAAGGATAGAGGCCGGCCGGGATTCAGTGGCACCGCCGGAATTTGTTGGGGGAAAGAATAGTCCAATAAAAAAATATATATATAAATACATACGCGCCAAAAATTTGTAGATTTAAATAAGATCAAATGTAAGAGTCTCACAATGGAGAAATTTGCATACTACCTTCAAGTCCTCAAAAATTGGGCGGCCATAAATCTCACAAAGTTGCACGGGCCAAAATGAAAACAAAGAAGTAAGAAATCAAAGTAACCGTGAATCCTCCAAAATCTATTCAAATTCATACAAAATAATCTATTAGTAGGTGTGGACCCACCCACATCCTGCCTCGTTTTTTGTTTGTTTGTTTGTTAATTCATTTGCTAAGTGTGCATATGCAAGATCGGGCTACCTCGGGACATCCGCAAAAGAGCAGCAACGTGTTGTTGAGCGTGCAGCTGTTGGCGCGAGCTATCTCAGCCGGCCCTCGGGGGGGTTAAGTGCAAGTGCAAATAGAAGCCAGTGATCTCAGCGCCGAGAAAGCAACTTGTCGGATTGCTTTCAGGCACCGGGAGTTGGTCAGTACACCAAAGGTTAGGTTTGGTTTTCTGCAAAGTTCTCTGTCCTCTCTCTCTGGCTCACTCTTAAAGGGAGCGTCAAGCCAAAAAATGATATTTACAAGAATAGGTTCCATGCAGCCCCACTGAACACGGTATATTCTGATTGATATCACGTACGTGGAATAGAAATTAGGCAGTAAAATGCAGCCTGTCCATGTCAGGGAGCGGCCATTTTGCCACTTCCTGTCGACTGAAAATGACATCACAGCTGCTCAGAGATGAATTCATTCTGACAATGTTTTTTCGGAAGGGGACCTCCTAGAAACGGGTCTCAATTGAAAGGATCAGCGTGACTCTTTGAGTCATTGTTGCCTTGCTGACAAAGTCAACACTGCCAGTGGATTGTCTGCGTCCAGACAACAACATCAGGCCCCCTTCCGTGATCCCTTAAGCAAACGTCTGCGGAGGACGACGTGGAAGAGATAGGCATCAACGCGTGCGTGGTCTCGGTGAGGTCCTAAGCTCGGCGCGTGGGTGGTGTCTGCTGACCACGAGGTCATTCGTTCATAAGAAAATCCCGCCAGGCCTCCCCCCTCGGTCCCGAGTAAATGTTCCGATGGTCCAGGTGCACGGCCCATTCAGACCACAAGAAGCCCCCTTGTCTCCGACTGGAGAGAGAAGTGACAAAGAAAGGTGAATTTGATCCTGTCTCTTCACTCGCTGACCTCGTGGAGCAGTCATCACGTGACCATCCAGTGCCACTCAAGAGTTCAACGTGCTCCTAATGTTAAAGTTAAGGGCACTAAAACGCTGGGGGGGAGGGGGGGAGGGGTCCCGCTAGCCGTAAAAATGTCAAGATTCCATCACTTCCTCTTCGCTAATTATCACACACTCAAGGTGAGGGGGGGGGCAAGGGCCCTCTCCGCCCGCCCCCCATTTCCTGGTCCCCGGGACGCTCTCTCTTCACAGCCTTGACGCCACAATGACGCGCTCGTCGAAGCACCGTCGGGAAATGGTTAACGCTCCAGCCATCCCCTGCTGCCAGTGAAAGCCGGCAAAACAATGGCGGCATTGTTGCCCATTAGACGTCCATGCTGTGAGCGCGCGCGAGTGCGTGCGTTCATACTCCTGCCCCAATTCCGAGAGTGGCAAATTAAGAAAAACAACCAATCAGATTGCGAGTTGCTTCTACCTACGGCCATTTTTCTGTAACCAACAAATGATGTCATGGTATTACTTCTGTTTAAAAAGAAGATAAACTGTTAATGTGGCACTTTCCTTTAAAAAAATCAATAAATATTGATGTACTTTTCTATAATAAAAGATGAACTATGTCTGTTGCTGCTTCTGCACTGTTGATATTTCACATTCCGAAAACTATCAATACAGGAGCGAGAGGTGACAAAGCGACAAGTGTTTTATTTCGCCATTTTCCCTGCGGCGCTGCGATTTTCTTGGAATGACTTCCTCGATAGAAAAAAAACTAAACAAAGTGTTTCATTTGCCATTTTGCCAAACCCGAAACGCGTGTCCATATCGTAATAGGTTTAATTTGCAGTGGTTTCGATTCTTCGCCTGGCTGGCCCCTGGCCATTTGGCCGCTTGTTAGCAACACTTAAACCGGCGGCCCTTATCTCGCTGACCAATCGGCGGCGGCATCTTATCACGGCGGGAGCAGCCCTGATACAAGCGCTGCGGGCGGGGCCAGGTCAAAGGTGTCGGGAGTGATTTCCTCTCATTTGCAAACAAAAAAAAAAGGAAACCACTGTTGACAGCGCTTATTGATAAGGAGAATCGCGGGGCTGAAACGACGAGGCCGGCTTGCGGTCAAAAGATTGATTGAGTGACACGGGCGGGGGGGTGGCGGGGTCGACAATGAACGCAGTCCACAGGAATCAGTCCCCCCGCCCCCCTTTTTTTTCTGCTCTTCTCTTTTCCAGATGCAACACAGTTGGTATGATGCAAACCAAGGAAACATTCAATTGCACCTCCTTCGCAGTCAAGAGGTTGATAGCAGAGCAGGAGGGAAGAAGGAGCGCCAACAATACAAGCTGCGTTTCACGTTCAATTTCATCACGCGCAGCAACGGCAACTCGTGTGTATGTGCGTGCGCGTGATGCTGCAATGCCCCGGAGCTTTGCGTCCTGTGTGCTGAAGGGGAAAAGAACGAGGAAAAAAAATAAAATAAACGGGGGTGGGGTGGGGGGAAGAAAGTTATTTATCATCAAGTTCAAGAGTTTTTCTTGACCCAACAAAGACACCTTCAGAAGTGGACGCACTCAACTTCATTAACTTAGCGACAGGAGCGAAATACACCGAAAATAATTGCATACAAAGTGTTTTGCCAGGGCAATACACTGACTTGTATTTGATTCACTGATCGCAACCTGCGGACTTGCAGTATTCTCAAGCAACTGAGCAATTAGACACCATCACAGTAGAGTAGTGCCAAAATCTTTGCAAATGGTGAAAATCCACAAACAGCAAAAACCCATGGAGAACGAAAATCCACAAACAGCAAATCCTGCAAAGAGCGAAAAACCACAAATGGCGAGCAACTCAACACGCCGCTGGCGGCGATGAGAGAGCTGAGCACAGCAGAGATTGTCAAAACGACAATGACGGCGAAACGTGTTCATTTTCCCCATGTTGCCAAACGCCAGTTTCGAGTTGCAACGCACTGCTGTCTTTTGTTTTGCACTTCGGACTGTTTTAAAGAGAAACAATAATCGCAGCCACAATGATGTCAGATGCTTCTTCGTTAGTGCACAAAGGTTGCAACGCCAAGCAATAAACTTTGTTCCCGAACTCCGTTTAAAAGGAGTCATAAAAAGCGCTCATGGAAGTTGGAAGCAAGGCCCCGTGGGCATTTCAAGCCGGGTGAGTCATTTTCAAGAAAAATAAAAAGCGGGAGTATTTACCTGCCTACCACCGCTTTAAGGACTCATTTTCAGCGAGTCCTGAAATAACAGCGCAAGATAAAAAAAAAAAAAGGGGACCCGCTGAACTGGCGGGTTTAAAAATAACACCAGCATTCCGCGCAAGAGAAGGAGCGACTCCAGACGGTTTTGTTGTTTTGTTTTTTTTTGTTCGCAATAACACTTTGTCGTCTGAATCGACCTTACCAGGGAGGCTGAGGAGTGTGAACACTCCGATCCCCTTCTTAAAAAGAGGGACCACCACCACCTACAACGGCCTGCCAATCCAGAGGGAATTCCAAACAATCAAATGAGAATAAATTCGGTTCTTCAAGTGAACATATTTCATTTGTACTCCACTCCGAATTTTGCCCACGACTGCCAGAGCACTTTCACAAATTCTCCATCTCAAACACAGAAACCTAAGGCTGCTAATTTGCCAGCAACCCCACTCTCATTGATTTTCCCTCCTCGCTGACCCCGGCGACCAGCGCCACCTCATCCTCACACTCAACCTCGCCGCCGACCTCTGGAAAAACTTTCCGCCTCTGAGCGCAAACTAAACAACGAGGCTGGAAGTGCGACCGGCTGCCTCCTTCGGTATCGACATGCCCGCGGTGGACGGATGCTCGGGCCCGGCCGGCTTCTCTCGTTCTCGCCGACAACTGCCAGAGTTTTCTGTCCTGCATCTCCGCGGGGTCGGATAATCAATGTTGGACAACCGCCCACACTCGGCGTTACGTCATTCCCGAGTAAGCTATCGAAATGCTTGCACCTGCCACTCTCCCAAAGGTTAGCGCCTCGCCAATGGAGTCAAAACGTGCAAACAAACGCAGGCATTTGTTTATTAACTCTGTTGGTGCATTTGGCTTTGGAAAAGGAAGGGGGGCGGGGGGGGGGGGTAGTTGCTACTTACAACGATGTGTGCCGGTGACGGGGACCTGGCATCTTTAAGTGCTTGTCTACTCTGAAGACCTCCTGGTTGAACATCTAGCAGGGGCCATTTCATCTGTAGGTACTGAAGGGCAGAAAGGAAACAGAATGGAAAGAAAGGGAACAAAACATGTTAATGCAGAAAAGCAAACCACAACAACGTAAAGTCAGACGAGAACAGCGGACAATTCTTTCGGTGGCCGTGCAAAACTCAAAAAGATGGATGGCGCGCTTGATTTCACACTCGGCCGGTGCCGAGACTTTTTTTTTTTTTTTTTTTTGCTGCCTCTTTGAGGTGAATTGTCTTCGATCAACTTTTTTCCTCCTCTCTGAAAACACACAAACATTCTTCTTATGTTTGAATTCTTCTTCCTAAGTCCGATACAGTTTTTTGAATCAATACCGCCTACTAATAGATTCCCTCATTTCAAATCGTTAATTTTGTGCATTCTGTACATTTTAACCTCAATTAAAGGTAAGGTGGAGGTTCCACGAGCGCCACGCAGTTTGTGGCTCGGCGGTGACCTCATGTCATAAATGCGACTGTTGAGAGTCTTTTATTGACAGCCATAAAAAGGTCCGAGCGTGGCGTCTCAGCAGGCTAGACCTCCTGACGGCTCGCATAAATGATTGACTCGGCCCATATCAGACGTTTCACCCTAAGCCTTTCGTTCTCGCTCGCTTGCCTCGCCGCGTCACACGTTCGCGCACAGATAAGCAGAAACAAGGGTCATGTGAAACGTTTGTCAGAATGGGATGACACACTGGATGGACTATTCCAGCATGTCATACTTTTTCCCAGCAAGACTATTCCCGGAGACTTTTCCTTTCCTCGCAAATCACTTTTGTGTGTGTGTGTGTGTGTGTGTGTGTGTGTGTGTGTGTGTGTGTGTGTGTGTGTGTGTGTGTGTGTGTTCCACCGCAATTCACCTGAACCTTAAAATGTCAACCTAACTGCAACCACATGACACAACGACCTGGAAACATGCTTCAAATATGCTGACAATCAGGCAAAAAGATGTCTGGTATAAATTTCGGGTTCTCCCCTCCCCACTGAAAATTGACAGTTTTGGAGATGTACGATTCTGCCCGACATCGCCGCCTTGTATGAGTAGTTCAAATAAAATAAGATTTCTTTGAAGGGTCCTCGAAATGGGCCCTAAAGACCCTAAAATGGCTGCTTCAAAACAAAATGGTGGGTTCTTTTCATTGATTGGTTTATCAAAAAAAATTTTTTTTTTTGGGGTGACATGCCGACCAAATTTGGGTGACTTTTCACACGCAAATCAATTCAACTTAAATTACCCACGGGAAATTGACTTTAATGTCTCCTATTGAAATCTTGATATGGGTGTTAGCATGTTCTAGGAGAAGGACCTTTTTGTTCCTTTGAGCACACTGCCTTTTTTTGTCCAAGGAATAATATTGTACATTCCCACCATCAAGACAGAAGTTTGCTTGAGGTCGAGATGGTGTCAGACTGACGTTCTGTATAAATCGTGAGCGCAGATCTTTGTTTATTTTTAATGCTGACCTTTTTTGTGTACGTTGCCATACAAGTGCAAGGTCAGATGAAATATCTTTTGGGTTGCCATCCAGCAGGAGTGCCCGCTAGTTTGTATGCGCGTCTGTCTGTGTGTGTGTGTGTGTGTGTGTTTGAGTCAGCTCTGGTCGGAGAGAGTGTGTCACGACCCTTCCTGAGACTGTGTCTAAATCAGTGGTAATTAGCGCAGAGTTCACCGTGGGGTGCCTGCCAGTGGTCGAGGCTGGAGGGAGTTATTGACTCCATGACCACAGTTACAACCCCTGCAAAGGAGGGTGTGTGTGTGTGGGGGTGGACTGTTGCCTGGTGTTTCTTCACTACTCATTTATGACCACAAGACAGATTTTAGTGCTGGAAAGCTGTCTTTGTTTATGCTTGTTTGTATGTGTGTGTGTGTATGAGGAGGGGGGGAATGAACCGTTGTAAAAACCTGCGTTGAGGTCCGTCGAGGATTTATGGACCCCCTACACGCTGCTAATTAATTGTCACGGCAGGGCCAGGGGAGAATGACGGGGAGCGGATGGAAGGAAGTGACGGAGCCGTCATGTATGCAATGTCGCCGCCATGTTGGATGTGTCAAAGTGGCGCGGTCGGAGAACACGCGTCCATAATATGCTGACTGAAGATGTAGCAACGATTTGACAAAGCCAATTTCTCTTGGGGATTACCTGTCACGGAACAATGTCATGACTGTATTCGGCCATGACAATGTCATTTCGCAAACAGAATTCGACGACTTGGTGCCGAACTCTCTCAAGTGCCACATTTGCAGAATATTGAAGCCAGCCTCCAAGCTATAAGCCTCTCGAAGTTATTAGGTTGATATAAATCATGAGTTCAATATGCATCATTAGAGCAACAACGTTAAATCCACTGATAGCTGTAAACACTCATGAAAACATAAAATCACATGAATTATTAATTATTTTGTGCAATGTGTTTTTGTTTAAATGCATTTTAGTCAAGTCATATTGTCTTGCAATACTGCTGAGTTTGGGCTTTAGTGCTTGCGCGGGCCAGGAACGAATCCCCTGCGATGGACGCCGTTCACTCGACTTGCATTCGTTTACGGGGAAGATCTGACATTTTCAATTTGGCGGAAGTGCCGGCGGACTGCAGCAACGAGCCAATGAGGAGCCTCCGCATGTGCTGTATGTCTGCGGAGCCGCTGCTGTCATCTATGCGGTAATTCAAGAGGAGTGCGGGAGATGAGCCAGCGAGGCCGGCGAGGCCAGCGCCGCCGCAGCGGAGGGGCAAACTGCAAAGCCGACCGTTGGAATGTCCCGTCGGCGCATGTGCGCACATGCTCGCAAATATGTCAACGCAGCTGTAGCATGAGGACATTCTGAGGGAGGGTGAAGGTGACACCCTCCCGAGAGTGGCACTGGGTTGATTTCGGGGGGGGGGAGACGAAGCGCATGTCCAAACAAGTGGCCCCACTTTAGCTCGCCGATTGCAAATGTCCTCGCGCACTAATCTCTCCTGCAGCTTTTACATGCATGCCAAGGAAAACGGAGCCCTGGCAAGCGCCGGCTTTTCCGACCAACCCCCCTGCCCCCGCCTTTCCCCCTCTCCCTCCATCAACGGACACACTGCCTGGGCTTGAGTAGGCCGCAACCTCTGACCCGTCTCTGCGGCTCCCAAGCCCCCGCCGGCTGCCCCCGCCCCCTACGCCGCAACCTGAAAACTCACCCGCTATGAGGGGGGCCTCCTGGGTAACTCAAGAGCCATTCCAAAGTGACAAATTGCTGCAGAGTTCCAGGATAACTCTCTCGTCTCCGCTTGTCTCTCTTCCTGCACTCCCGCCCCTCCTCAAATAAACCCCCCACATGGTAAGAACCACCCAGATTGCTCCTCTCTCCCCTTTGCAGCCCCCCTCACCCCCTTCCAAGGCCACCCCTTCTCGTCACCCCCAGCCGGCCCCACAACGGAAGCTGAATGACTCAATTGTCTCTGATGAAGTGAAAGACAACGGGGTCCTCCAAATCATTGTATCGCAATGAACTCAACTCCCGCCGGGGCAAATTTTTCACCCCAGGCCAACCAAAGCTTTTTGGCGGGGGCTGCCGGGAGGGGTTGGAGTTGGGATTATTTCTGGTTTTCAGCCTATTAAAAGAAAGACTTTTAAAAGGCAAAAGTCTTGAAATAGCTTGGGGTGCTCGAAGCAATAATTTGAATGACCACGAGTCCAAGTGACACGTGTGTGTGATGACACACACGTGTCTAAATGGGTGTGTTAGTCAGTCACAGAGGCCAAAGATGTCTTCAAATTTCCAGTGAAGACCAGCGCATCTCGGGATTTGTGTGGAGTCCTTACCTATTTATATTGGACGAGCCATTCACTTTCCCATTCTCTCTGGAACGGCCCTTGCTCGTTTGTGCCTTGATCAGAATTTATTTGCGGCCGGCAGATTTATTGACCAAATGATTGATGCCGTTTCACTCGTCCAAGTGCGAAAGGCCAAGTCTTTGGAAAGTTCTTAAAAAGAGACCATTGACTTTTCCACCATTTTTTTTTCTGTCAATCAAGTTGCCACCTGATAAATTGCATCACAGGACCGCCGAAACAGGAGCCAAAGCGCATCTCGCGTTCGTTGCGGGATTACGAGTAAACGGTAGCAGACGGATCCAACGTGTACGAGACAATATGGCGCTCAAATTCTGATTCGCTCTTCGGCAGGGGGGGGACCGTTGGACAGACGAGGGGTCTGACAGGCACCCCGGCCGCAGCGGCAACGTTCGGGCGCAAGAGGAGGGGGTGGCGGGCTCATAAACAGGCAAATAGCAGCTTGGGTTTACAGTCAGCATATGGATGTTGTGTGTGGCGATGGGACTGCAGCAGAGCTCCAACCCATCTGCCAGACATGGCCGACCATAAACCAGACACGATTGTGCGGAAAATTCCTACTTGCGCAATTAGACACACCTGAAAGCCGCATTTGGAAACACGTTTGGTCAAAGAAGCCCAGATAAAAAAACAACAACAAAAAAAAAAGAAACACGCTCGGAGATGGGATTGACATCGTGCAGATTACACCCAATCAAACCGCTGGCGCTCTAAAGAGCTTTATTAAAGTCTGACGAGCTAAAAAAACGAGTTTGAGAAGCCCATTAAAAAGAAAAACCCCTGTGAGTAAACTACCCGCGGATTAACCCAACTAGTTTGGCTACAATCTGATCCCTCTAAAAGCACCCAGGCCGCGTCTTCGCTTGATCTGTTTGCAGCGAGAGTCCGTTCTTCGGAACAGGTGGAAGGCAAGGCGCAAACAACAGTTGTTGAGGATGGGACACTTTAATTTGCTGCGCGACAGAGGTCAGCCGAAGCTTAATTCTTCCTCGTTGGAATCCCCCCCCCCCTCCCCCGGGGGTTGAAAAAAAAACAAATGCAGGGATACAGATGTTTTTGGAGAGGTCACTGGATGAAATTCCGACGCAAAACAAGCAATGCGGGCAGCTTGGGCCTACTAATGCACATTTTATGAGTAAATATTGGAGAGGAGAAAAAAAATAAAATACGCCCCACCTGCATTGATAGCCGGAGGCAATTCGCAAGCAGGAAAATAAAAGGCAGAATATGGGAAGGCCTGGGGTTTGCGTGCCCTGCGGCGGGAATGGCTCCGGCGCAGCGATATTCACTCCAGCGGCGGAGCCACTTGGGGGATTGCGAGGAGGGTTCCGCCGGCCCCGAGAGCGCTCGGGCCGTCCAGGCGGTCCGACATCCGCCGGCTCAGACTTGGTGCCTTGCGGGGAGGAGCTCGACCGGACTCTTACAAATAAACACCAATTCTGACGGCTGGTGCCCGCGCGGCCTCCCCTGTCTCATGACCAAACGTCGACTTGACTCGCATTTTAAAAACTGAACGCGCAATTGTCAAACTGCACTTTTTAAGTTGCATCAACCTCAGATATTCTTTCGCCGCCGGGGGACGTTTATATTCGTCACTTGGAATCTAACCACGGACCGACAGAAACGTCACTGTTCTGCTTGTGTGTAAAAAAAAAAAAAAAAAGCTTGTTTTTTGCTGTCAGGAGAATCTTCTGCTTCTCATTATAAAAAATGGAAAGAGCAAGAAATTAGAGACTTTTTTTTTTCTTTTTCGGGTGAAACAAGTCAACACTTTGTTTCAGCAGTACAGGCAAGTCTGCTTTGAAAACGTCTGGCGGCGAGTGAGTTGGTATTTGTCAACTTGGTCACTGAACAGCCAAGAGAAGACATGTACACCACTCCCGTCACAATATCTCGCATGATTTCGTTCCAGAAAATGTTTCCAAACTCAGCGCGCTCGATTAGTGGTTGTGTGTCATGCTTGGCATGTCTGCCTCGAAGAAAGGCGATCCGGGTTTCATTCTGCGCTGGAGTTTCCACGCTCCAGGTCCCAAAAACATGATTCTTTGGTTAACTGGACAGACGAAATTGCCCATAGGTGTGAATGTTTGTCTATATTTGGTCTGCCATTGACTTCATGACCAGTCCTGGGTGTCCCTAGCATTAGTTTTTTATTCTCTTTTTTTCCTTGCCCTTATTTTAAGACTCCGTGAACCGACACTTGACCTTTGACCCGGCCTGTCATGGATGTTTATCCTGCTCTCTTGAATATTGGTTCGTGAGATAAATACAGTTTCTCCTCTTGCGCTGTTGACTTAATAGGTGTGGACAAATGTGCGAGTCAAACACCGACCCCAGTGACCAGTAAATGGTGAAGATTGCGTAACTGCTAGCTACCTTGTAAAGGAAAAAAAAAACGTCCACAAATGTTGCAAAACGACGGCAAGCCTGCTGGCTATTCTCAGCTCTACAGCGCCTCCGTTCGTTGTCAAATGATGCATCTTATGTACATCTCTGAACCATTAATCTGAGCGACAGAAAATGTTGAAATGATTACGTTAGCCATGTCGGAATTTTCCCCATTTTCAAATCGATTTACCTGTTCAAATGAAAATTACAGCTGGCCTCGCAAACACCGTGGTGACATCATTGGGAAGGTCAATTCAGATGTTTTAAATAGTTGAACCGGATTTGACGTGAAGATCCAGTGACAGAACTTGGCTTGAGTGCAATCTATCACCTTCTCAATTTGACTCAGAGGAGTCCACCGTGTTCCATTTCTTCAAACTCTTCCCTCCCCCGTCCCGCCTTCCCTCATCCAGTGCCATCAGGAGTATCTTGGCCGCTCTATAAATAGTGACAGTGAGGATGGAGGGCCAGCAGGAGATGGCGAGGCTTCCATCAGCCTGACTAATGAACAGGCCTTCCCTGGCAACCTTTAGCATCGGGCGACGCTGCGGAGCCTCTCTTTAAGATGCTTCCTACTCCAACAGAGTCGCGCTAGCTGTTCATCTGCCCTGCGTGGCGACCAGTTCAGGGTGCGGTCCGACCCTCTGCCCGAAGTCAGCCGGGATGGGCTCCAGCAAGCCCAATGATCGGGATAAGCGGTGTTGAAATGGTTGAATGGATGCTAACCAAAATGAAAACATCTTTTTGCCTGAGGCGGAGCCTATCCCGGCTGACTTTGGCCACTAGGCAAGGCACACCCGGCTGCCAAACAATAGCTGCTTCTAACTCTCATATGACGATGAAAATATTTGCGTCATCCCACCCCTCTACATGTCAACATATTTTTCACATAATCCTGTCAACTAACAAACATTTTTGGGGGTGTCATCCGGCTAATCGACCAACAAACAATCAACGTACAAAACTTCCAATGACCCAAACAAACGGCACTTGTGCTAACGGACAAAGAAAGCAGCGACAATCACAACCTTTTTTGAGTCATCTTCCTCAAAAGCTAATGTTCCTTTCCAGCGTGCAACTCGCAATCCACCTGTGCTAACACCGCAGAAACTGGATCGACTGGTCCACCATCAAAAAGGCTGTCACATTTGGCAAATCTAAGGGCCTGAGAAACCGCTGCAGTTCAGCGCAGAAGCCTTTTCAAAAGCATTAGAAATAAAGAGAAACATGATGTTGCCTGAAGCCATTTTCCCGACGAAACTAGTCGCGAAATTTTATTGCTATGTGGTTCAGCAAAATGTCCGGCCAACAATGCAACACAGTCTTCATACATATTCGTTCTGTCCCTTTGGGTACCTTTAAAAGAGGTTCGACTGTATTATAGTCCACGCCCCAAAAATCTCGAGTGGCTCGACTTTTGATTGCATTTAATTCGCAGTTATGTTCACAATACTTTCAACTATTCAGATTGAAATCTGTAAAAATCTAGCGTGGGTTGTAGCGCTATTACATGAAGCACGCTCGTGGATTGTCCGCGCTACCGCGCTGATCGGACTGACCTACGAGATGGTCCGTCTTGCTTTTTGGCGAAAGGCAAGGCCAGGGGGAGGGTAGGGAGGAGGTCGGGCAACCCTTATCATAAGCTCATTGCGAAGGGGGGTGGGGGGGTGCGAGTTAAAAGGTGAAGCGGCAACTGAGCTCAGCTGAGGGTGTGAAATGCGCAGCGCCCACAGTCTGCCGTTATTTGTTATAGCGCTACGAGGAGAGCTGCCCTTGATGTTTTTTTTTTTTTTTTTTTTTGTTCTGCGAGAGTTCCCTGTGAATTAGTTAAACGGCAGACGGGATATAAGGAAGCTGCTCCTCACAGGGGAGACAATGTGTGCACTCTCAGGCTTCAACAAAGACTTCCGACACGCCGGGAACGCCGCCGCGCACTATCACACCAATCCACCTACACATATTCATCAATCCCAAAGTATCACGCAGGAGGCACCGCGTACACACACAGGCAATTAATCCTCACAAAAGCAACGTACCGAGCGGCAAACAAACGTTTTTTTGTTGCCGTTTTTTTTTTTGGTCTCTTCGGCACCTGAAAGTGCACCTGGAAGCAGTCCAGCCTGAATATTCATGACTTGAGAAATGACGCATCACAACCCGAGTCCCAAAGTTCTGGATTTATAAACACATCATTTATCAAAGGATTCGTTTTTAGCATTGCGTAGTTCGCATCATGGCGCAATCAAGATGTTTGGATGGCACCTTGATTCTCGGTTGGTCTTTTCCGTTCAAATAAAATTCTGCACGCAAACACTTGCTTGGTTTGGCATCATCCAACCTACAAGCGGTGATCAAAACATCAACTTCACAACCATTTTTTTTGTGGAATTCTTCTTATATCAAACATGATCAAAACATTTTTTCCACATGGTAGCACAACGACCAGTGATCAAAAAAAAAATTTTGCATTACATGCCAATTATTGAGGAATGCAACAGAACCACAAAAATACTTGAGTGAGACTAATTGACTTTATCTGTGTTATAATTATTTAAATAAAGTCCATATTCTAGCCCCCTCCTTCCCACTTCGGTATCTTCAGGCCTCGCATTGAGTACCCCCCACCCGCACCCGCCCCTGGACAAAAATCCCACGCCGAAGATAACGTGTCAATAATGAGCTGGGGCCATCTATTGATCAGCTTAATTTTGCATCTATTAGCAAGGGAACAGTTTGCTCCGGGGGCGAGGGAAGCTGGGCGCTAACACGCACCGACAGGCTAGATGGAGATCATTACAACTGATGTTCACTCTCACACACACACACACACATGCGCACACACACGTATGCCGTGACTGACATGGAGATAAGGCAGCAGAAGCTGGCGCACGCCTCCCCGCACACCGCGCTAATGATACACCAAAACATGCGCATGTGCTCAAGTCTATCTAGGAAGCTGCAGCGGGGAAGAAGAAAAGCAGGCCGCACTGCTTTTTTTTTTGTCGTTGTTGCTAATTGGCACAGTCAGACAAGGAAGCTCATATGCAAGAAAGAGAGCGAGAGCGAAAGTGAGAAAAAGCGTTTAGCGCAGCACCTCGGCTGGTCTCAACTCATTTAAATACTGGAAAAGCAAAGCGGAGTCAGGCTACGACCAGGATTTTGTGGCACTCGCTGTGGGGGAATAAAGAATTTTGCAACCCTTGTGGACGTTCCATCAGCTCCTCTTTTGTATCGAGGCGCGGGGACAGACTAATTCCTGGTTCATGGCAGCGAATGCTCACAAGTGGAGCATTTCGATTCTGTGCTGGACCGAAAGAGTGAAACCAAATCTCTGCACCCAATCTGCATGAAAAAATACTTTTGCAAACATCTGCCAAATATGATGGCGGGACATGGAAGATGAGCAGAGGGTGAAATTCTCATTCATCGATCCGGACGAACGGAACGGTGTGCTCTTATTGGGATATTTTCCTCACTTCTGGCAGGTGTGATGAAGGCAAGGGGAAGATTAATTCCTGGAATAACTATGTTGCGATTCCCCTCCTGCCACAACGGGCCTGACGCTTGGCATTGATGCAACCGCCTGAAATATACAGGAGGAGGTTGCCCTTTCTAACCACGCAGGCCAGACAGCAATACCTTTGTGTACGTCTGAAATTTACGCGGGGAGGAGTTCAGGCATCGCGCAACCTCGACTCGATGGAGGTGAGGTCGGAGGTATTAAAAACCTTGGCTAAAAACAGTTTGTGTTTTTCTCCTTGTCAGCTGAGAGATGCAGCAGAGGGATCGAGGGAGCGGCGGGAGGGCGTGTAGCATTGGAGGTGTGCAGCGGTGGTGGTGGTGGTGGTGGGCTAGAGGAGGAGAGAGGCTGAGGGGTGCAGCCTGGTGGTGGTGGTGGTGGTGGGGGGAGGCAAAAGCCCTCAGCCAAGCCATCAAGTTGAACATTGAACTTCACAGTAGTAGCTGCCTTTCTGTGCCGCGGCGTTTGATGTTACCTCCAAAGCAAGCGATCAAAGGCTTGGAGTGTGTGGCGTGGGGAAGTCCCAAGCTCTTAGCCTGCCAGCTTGTGATATATGCAAAGAGCTAAAAATAAATAGATAAATAAATAAATAAATGAAATGGAAAACCGAAGGAAGAAATCTCATATTGAATACGACGTCGACGAGAAGAACGCGTCGCAACCGGCCGCTTGCTTACGTCGCGCGTTTGGATGGTGACAATCGAGCAAACGCAAGGACTGCGGCTGCAGGTGACCGCCGTTGACTTGAAATGAAAACGACAGCTCTATTTACAGCATGCTCGCCATTTCATCACCCAACGAGCACATCTGTGCCATTATTCTAATCGAGGCAACAGAAGAGTCAATTAGCCAACAGCTCAATGACTACATTTAAGGTACATTTTTTTAAAAACCACACAGGATGACAGGATTTAATTGATAGGGGGCTATGGTATGCGAGAGGGGGGGTTTGCTGGTGTGACAAGTTCCTCCGAACCTCCCCTCCCCTCCCCTCCTCAAGTGGCGAGAGACGGTGTCGTCTGGATGTGAATCTAGAGAGCGGCGTTTAAAGGCAGCACTGCGGTAAACAAACCTTGGTCGTCTCAATGGAGCACAAACATACACGTGGACTCAGCTGCGCCACAGTGTTGCGAGAGGTGTGCACTAGAATTCACACACACACACACACACACACACACACACACCCTTTCCCCAAGGCTGTAGGATTAAGAGGTCCAGCTGGCTGACAGCAAGCCCCTTCCTTCCCACGTATCCTGTCAGCCGGGCTTCACCCCACCCCTGCAGAACACTGTGTGCCAGTCAGCTGGGCCGAGTGTGCCAGCACCGCGCACCTGAATTTAAGGCACGTCATCTTGCGCATCATTTCTGGAGGCGCCGGTCTGCGGCGCGGCGGCGTGTGAACGTCAGTCGATTGATGGAGAATCGGAAAACTGAGCCCGGGAGCCTTAGAAACCGTTGAAAACATTAAGCTGGGTGTCCTCAACGCAAGCGACGGGATACGTTCCCACGCTCGGATGGTGAGGTCATATCAACCCTCCCTACGTGGGCTACATGAAGTCATCTTTCCTACGAGCTCGACACCAAATCCTGATCTGGCTCGTCTCGGCGGCATCCGCTACGTCATAGTGTGACGTCTTAAGCGGCGTGACGACTCATTTTGCGGTCTTGCTTAGCATCTTCAGCCGGAGACAAGCACAGAGCGAAGATTTACCGTCGCCCAATCAATGGACTGGAGCATCTTCCTGAACTGACATGAAAAGGAAGGCTTCATACAAACGGGGCTGGAGTAAGGCGGCAGTCTCTTCGAACGTTTCAATAAAAACGCCACGGTCTCAAGACGCACGTTAGCATGAATTACACTAAGCATGGCTATACTCTCAGATAACGCGAGGAACCATAGCAGCTTTGTCGTATGGCAAAAAGGAAAAGCTCTTTGCACGTCATTAACGGACACCCTCCAACAATAAAGATGCAAAGGGGAAGAAAGAAAAAAAATGCCCACTGTGCTGTGCCGAACCAAAGGGAACTCGGACGGCCTCGTCGAAGCAAAGGAATATTCCTTGAGGAGCGGCGAGCATCCCAACGAGAGCCTTTTCTTTCCGTAGCATTGTCATTTCAGTCGTGCGCTCATAAATATGGATGGCAGAGTCAGAGGTGAGAAGACCCAAACACGTCAATTCTTCAACTTCCTTATTACCGAGCCCGGCATGAGCGCGGGCCTAATATGAGAAAGTTTCGGCGAAGACGCAACACGAGCGGCACAAAAGGTTGCGAGCACCACCACGGAACGCAAACACGCCCAACTTGGAGCTGCCTTGCTTGAATATATCACTAATGAGAGCAGAAGAAGGGAAAAAAAATCTAGCTAGCTACCCTGATGCTGTTGGCGGAGCAGAAAGGGGGTGTGGGGGGGGCAGACAAGGTGTATGGAAAGAATAAGAATGAGGGAGTGAGAAATGGAGAAAAGGAGAAGGGGGAAAAAAATCACTATGATGACACATAAGTGCAAAGAGCGATTAAGGATTTACTTTCAAAAGGACTCCCATTGATCTTTTTTTTGATAGACCCGCAATAAATCAAACTGGATTGACTCGCATGAGAACCAGGCCTAATCCTTTAGTCAGATCCGGGAGAACTCCGACCAAACCAGCTGTTAATTTAGGCTTTACAAGATAAAGAAGGAGAAATCCAACCTGATGTACCCTAGGGCAGAGGCTTACATCATCTCTGTAAAGCAATCAACTTATTGCCAGTTTGGAGAGGTAATCAGAGCGCATACGGGGGGAGAGGGAGAGAGAGATGGCAGGGGAGGGATTTCGAAGAGAGTAGGGAGGGAGTTTGAAGGGTGCAAGCGTGGCAGACAGAAAAAGAAGTTGAGAAGAGGAACAACTTGAGGCATGCTGGGGAAGATGTGATGATGGATTTTCGAGTATGTAAAAAAAAATAATATATATGATGACATCATTTACAACCTGGGGCAGCACGGTGGCCCGAGAGGTTAGCGCGTCTGAGCTTTGGGGGTTCAAATCTCAGCTTCGGCCGTTTTCCCGCGCTGGGGTTGATTTTCTCAGGGTCGTCCGCCTGCTTCCTATCACTGCGGCGCGTTCGGTTCATTGAAGAATCTAAAGGGTAGCGACATCTGGCAACACGTGTCAACCGGAAGCCACCTCTCGACCGCCGACGGGGCTCGGCCGGCGCAGGCTCCGGCGCTCGCAAATGCGGACAAGCGCGACACAAAATGGACGCGGCGCCCTGCAATTTCCTTGGAGGTCAGCCCAGATCTCACCCCCGGGCCTCCCATGCCACCTCAAATGGGGTTCCTGGCTGCCACGAGGCCGCCGCCGCCGCAACCTAACGCAACCATAGCAATTTCAATGGTTATTTTTGGAGGGATGTTGTTCCTCCCTGAAAGAACGTGATGGGAGCGTTGCGAGGCACAGACTGAAGCGCGCTAATGTCTTTGACAGATCCGTTGTTTCTGTTTACTCGAATCGGACCAACGCAGGGGTGTCGCCTCCTCTTCGCGCGTGTCACCGCGACAGCGGATGCAGAGGATAAGGCTTGAAAACTCCAAGCACAGCCGCCCGCCGCGCTCACGCTGACACAAAGACTCATTAGCTCGCCATCTTTCCCCCCACCGCCGCCGCCACCCTCTGTCTTTAATGTCCTGTTTACGCTGCAAAAACAACCAGATCAGGCCTGAAATCCAATAACGGAGCTTTGCAGAGCCCTTTGCGCCGACCTCGCTGGAGTGCTGAGGAGAAGCAGGCCTTGTAGTCTCTGGACGCTGTCCAAAGGGAAACCAAAGCTCGGGAGTCCGTACAAAACCACACATACTGTATAATAAGGAGTTAAAGCAGCAGTCGTCGTCGTCGAGGCGATCAACGAACCGCGCGGACACGCTCAGTCAATCTTTCGTCTCAACCATCGTCACCATTTTTAAGGCAAGCCCAGACGGGGGCGGAAAAACATTTCATTGTAAATGTCGGTGTCCCCATCCGGTGAAGCTACATCCCATGCAATGTTTTTTTTTTAATTTAAACTTTAAATCTTTGGCTACTGGCACCCACCAGAATCTCCCTTGATGGCCCCAAGGTCACATTTAATTACAGAGAGTATTAATCTCACCGGACAGATGGCAAGCAGGCTGCCTCTCAATTACTTTATGCCCAATTGAATCATTAACCGGGGCGATTCGCTAAATCACGGCATGGCTGAAAGCGAGGCAAGGGCTGGGGGGGGGGGCTACAAGTGGGGTAAAAGACCGAGTCACAAGGGCAGGTGACTCGGTCTTTTTCACTGATCGCTGCGCTATTTAAGACAGAAAAATAAATAAATACACAGGCTTTTTATTGAAACTAAAACCAGAGCGGAGGGGGCTGATGCGGAAGCAGTCGGCTCCAGGCGGCCCATCCGAGGAAACCGCATGGCAAGGCCAATTCCAAACATGAAGAAAACGATTGTCTCCTCGCCGTACGCCAAGAAAAGTGGGATTTGCTGTGGTTAGCGGGGGTCGATTTTATGACAACCATTTGTCATTGGGGAGCGATCCCAGCGGGCTGCGCTGGCTTCCAGCAACACCCCCCCCCGAGTGGAAGCAGTCCCATTGCAGCATCCACCCATGCTGATGCCTCAATCATCATTTTGAAGCAATTAGAGGTCGACTCTCTCCGGCGTCTCTGACCGCATCTCGTCGTCTCGCCAAGGACGTCGAGAAGCCAACAAAGGAGACTCTCATGGAGTCGGGGCCAGTTTTGTCAATTCATTTGTCGCTCA
Organism: Hippocampus mohnikei; assembly: GCA_026261675.1. Lineage (NCBI taxonomy): Eukaryota > Metazoa > Chordata > Actinopteri > Syngnathiformes > Syngnathidae > Hippocampus > Hippocampus mohnikei. The sequence continues at coordinate 2,107,167 of JAKGUB010000377.1, forward strand.
AATGTCAGCGGGGGCCTCTTTCCGCCTCGGCCGCAGAATATCTCAACCGTGCCGACTGTCCAAAAATACGTGCGGAATTCCACGCGTGTTCTCCAGGTGACGTTTTTTTTTTTTTTTAACATTTCCCACTTGAGATGTTGAAAACGATCCCTTGAATACCTCTGCAACTGAGCGGCACAGCGTGAAACTAAATCCAGCAGTAGTGAAAAACATTTGTCCAACTGGCGGCCCGAGTGAGACTGGCATCCCGCCACTAACTGGGAACAGTTGTGTAAAGACCGCTGGCCCGACCGACGAAACTCGATCTGCAGGGGCGTATAGAAAACTTCCACAAGTTCTCCTTTTTCCAGGTCGGGGCAGGGAATTCCTCCTGCCGAAACGCGGCAGAAAACAGTTGTTCTCTCTGGAGATTGGGAAAAGCACTTTGGGCGGCAGCTCGCAGCCGAAATAGGGGGAGGATGATGACATATGCACATGCAAAAGTTACAGTGCTGGATTTTCACACTCCCAAGGATGGGGTGGGGGGCTGCCACGAAGATGCCCAGAGGACTTCCTGGGGCAGCCCAGAGACCATAAGGTGGCTCCGAAAAGGTGCATCCAGCTAACTTCCGCCACGGGAATTCATCAGAGTTTTGTTGTTCGCGGCTCCTTCACAGTCAAGGAGGGAATTCAAGCCGAGGCCTCTGACCCGAACTTGACCGCGAGCCTTAAGTCATTCCCCAGCTGCGGCGCGTCAAGCCTGAGGGACGGCAATCGGCACCTGTCTTTGACAAGCCTCCACAGTCACTCCCCCCCCCCGGCACGGTTTTACGCGGAATTTCTGTCAGGTGACAAATGCGACACACGCACTCGGCGGCGTCCAACTGTGACGAGAGACACGTCGGAGTGACGCGAGCGACTTATGCGGTATCATAGCGAGAGAGGCAGCTCTGATAAGACGGCGGCTGAAGAGTTGTCAAGCAACTGAAACCTCCGTCGACACGGACGCTGTCCTCACCACGCTTTTTGCAACTGCTAAGCGATTCGACTCCGGCGAACAATGGACGAATTTCAGCCATCGGTGTTATCGCACGCGCCGCATCTTTCGCGACTTCCGTGTCCGGGCGTCATTTGTTTTGTCCGCCAAGAAAACTCCTTTCGCGAGCGACGGGCATCTCTCACGTCCCGTAATCCCTACGCGGCCTCCCCCGGCGCCGCCACGTCCATCCACGCCGGCGAGACGCCACACGCGCGCCCTTCTCCCCCCCCCAGCCTGACTAATGTGCCCTGACACTCGTACATCACCCCGCAAATTGGCCAAATGAATTAACCGCGGACCCTGCTGAGCTTTACGGGCTTTAAATGGATTTCCTCCGCTGCAGGTCTGCCCAATAATTGCATTTATCCATCTTGTTGAAGCCGGGTTTACACACTCCCAAAAGATCCCGCCAATCCCCTGGAAACATTTTCCGCTCTGGCGGCCGGCGGCGCGAGACACATTTGTCATCGGATCATAACGTGCTAATTCAAACAACAATTAGCTTGACGACTGGACCGTACGTCAATGTCGAGCTCCTTGTCAGAGGCGCCGTCGACCTCTTCATCCGTCGATACGCACGAATGCACGCCCCTGCTAGGCAGGCATCGAGCACTTGCTTAGTAGGGGTCATCTCAACACTTGGGAATGTTTGAAGAGACGTGCATTAGACACTAGAGGGGGTAGGAGAGGTGGGGACGGGGCAAAGGACAATTCAACAATGTAAACACGCAGCTACTTCCTTCCCTTCCCTGCGCTCCTGAAACGAGCCACTGTTCAAACAGTGCATATCGCATTCTTGTGCAAAGGAGCCGAGACCAGCGCCTGCCTGGACCGTGACGGATCGGGAGAAGGGCGACAGACAAGAGTGAGGGCTTCCACAGCCGCTCCCCGGGGCGCGAACCCACAGGGAGTCGGTCGTCTCCTCCGTATTTTGTAACGAACCGAAATAGGCGCAAGCGTCGGCGGCCAATAAAGATAGGCGGGGCCGTAAAAAGTGAAGATAAGGAGCCTCCAGGTTCTAAAGGGCACCGTGACGTGCGTCACATGACACGGAGGCCACCCCCGGCAGAGTGATGCCATCTTCTAATCTCAACTTTCAGAATGACGGCTGAGGTTTCTGATTCATAGCCGGCGTCGTTTATCAACCTTTCGATTGCGTGCCGATAGATTGTGACCTAAAATAACTTCCTATCGGCGACTCCGATGGTTACGCTCATTTTATCACCCGAAGCGACTTGGGCGGGAACGGCCCAGATTTTTTTTTTATGTCCAAAAGTGAACGCCGTGTTATTCCAGAGTTTGTCTTGAGCGAATGGCATTGTAGCCGAGGCCTCCAAAGACACATTTTGCGGTGTTAATTTTGGACTTCCGACACTTATGTGGCTTGCAAACTCAACAAAAATAAATAAATTTTAAAAATTCGGTCTCCCACTCCCTCGGATAGGAAAAGAAACTGCCACTTGGGAACCTGCCGTCGAACTCGTCCCAATTTTGTTTCCAGACCCCGTCATTACAGAGACAGCAGGATATAGCCCGCGTCGCCATGAGGCGAGGTGCTCAGATTCAAACTGCAGGGACGCGCGCGCCAAAAATCCAATATATCCGTCACCGCTGGGGCTCGCCTCTGCCTCGCCTCGTTGCGGCAAAACAAACGCCATTGTTCAGCGGGGAGATGCGGCGAAAAGCTGTCAGCCAGCGTGTAACGTGCGATCATTATTCCAATCAAACAAGTCATTCCGGGGTGACCAAATTGCATCGCCTTCCGCCTCAAAAGTGCCAAATCGCGTTGGTGGCCTGGCCCTTTCCTCGCTCTCTCTTGTTGATTAGTCAAGTTAGTCAATCCCCGCCGGCTGGATGGCGAGGGTCGCGGTCGCCCACGCAAGTGACTTCATTCAATCTGACCCCTCCACGCAAGGAGGACAATTGACAATTCACTCAATGCAGCGAGTCAATTTGGGAAGTGACCTACACCCGATGCGGCGCACTGAATTGAACACGTTGACGAGGTGGAGCCGAAACGAAATAACGACTGGATTTTGGGCCGCGGTCCTGCGATATGCGGCCCTCAAAATGAGCGCACAAAATGAGGCGTTTCGAGCAATGTGCAACAGAGAATTTGTGTCCTGCGTATCCGGAAAATAACATTTTGGCACACGCTTGAGGCCCCACGCATGTAAAGGGTGATAACGAAAAATAACGCCCCAAAACAAAAGGCGTTGTAAAACTAATTGGAAGTTTAAATAAGGCACCGGTGAGAGTGGCGTTAAAAAAGCAAATCAAACCAATTATTACAAAAAAAAAAAACACCAAACACAGCAAATCCGCTTCACAACTTGTCGCCGTTGTGTTTTTGGAGCCGTATTAGCGACGCCATAGCCCATTACCTTCATTATAATGCTTGGCAGGGCCCACATGCTTGGGAGACCATGTGTGGCCACAACAAGCTGTTCACATGAAATGTTATCTCGAGCGGTACACAAGTTGACAGCTGTCTCTTTACAAGAGACGCATTATTATTGTGCAAATAGGTTTTCCAAACATCTGCTTTAGGAGCCAACATTGGAATTTACTCTTAATCTGCTTTTCCACTGGAATTTGCTCATCAACCTCCGAGGGTGGAGGGATTTAAACAAAAACAAAAAAGTGCACGGCGGGGGGTTATTTTATTTATTAGCCTTTCGCATTTTCAAATCATGGCGCAAATTTTTTTTCTGTCTTTTAACGTGCAAATCCTGCCATAATCCGTCGATTAGCAGATGAATTTATTGCGCCGCTCGTGCGCCGGCAAATCTCCCGCTTACCTTTCGCATGCGGCTACGCGTCCGCCACTCAGATCGCCTCATTAGTGCCCTTGCACTGTTTTTTTTTTCTTTACACAATTGCACATAACTCCTCAGAGCTTATCCCGCTTCAATTAAAAGTTTAATGAGTAGATTAAAAATACACAGGCTGGAGTTTTATCGCAGTTTAGGATACAGCAAAGCCAATTTCCAACAGGAACTCCCTGCAGAGTGAACACGCCAGATATAAAATAAAAAAAGTGTATAAGTGCATCAATGAGAACGGACAGATGGATAATTGGTGAGAAATGAGCTTCATTTTGACAACTACGGTGTCGCGGCATGACCCCATCTTTGACCCGATACCATGCTGCAAACTAGGTCAACAACAACAACAAAAAAAGACTTATGTATTTTCTATGAATTCATTTTGATGTGGTTTGATTGATGAGCAAACGTGTGAAAAGTGCATTTTGGGGCTCTGGAATGAGGATCGATTAAGCTGCAATGGCGCTGCTCGGAGAGAGAACAATTACCATGAGTTGTCACAAGGCACGTGTGGTGGTCAGAAAAAAGGATGCCCCCCCTACCCCCAGCACTCTCTTTCTTTGTCAACGTCAAGCATGTCAAGCACCGGTGCCCTTTGACCCTTTCCCAAACTTTGCGCACAATCCGCCGGCGGCAGACCAGCACAGCGAGACTTCAACACCTGCGGGAAAAGTGAGTTGGCCAACCTCGCTCCATTCCCGCTCTGCTTTTTGTGGAGCCCGCGTTTTCGGTTTTGGAAGGGATGGGGGAAGCGTGGGGTGGGGGGGGGGGTCATTGTTTAGACATCTAACCAGGAACTGTCGCCGCTCTCATTGCCCCGCCATTAGGAGCAATTATGCACTCCATTCAGTTGGCTTTTGTGAGAGTGACCCCGCAGCCCAACTCCACTGCCGCTTAACCCCCACCCCCCCAGCCTACCCCCGCCACCCAGCTTGTCCCCACCCTCCGACTCCCTCCCTTCCACTCGCACTCGTTTCCCGCTTTCTTGTACTTTCCCCTCCCACTTTACGACTTTCCCCCTGTGAATGAACTTGAATTTTAACCACGAGCAACTCTCCAAATCGTCCCCGGGGGATTTATGAGTCGGCTTGTCCCGATTCCGACCCACATGACTGGAAATCGGGGATTGATCACTGATCGGTATCAGCCGAAAAGATCGGATTTGTAAATGGTCTTGATTCAAGAATAAAAGATTTTAGTTCACTACTGCTGATTTATAGGCATAAACAAAAAAAAAAAAAAACAATCTTAGGTTACGTTTATCCCCCTCCAAAAAAATAATTGAGACAATTTTGATTTTTGATGCGGTTGTTAATTTCTTAGTCATTGCATTGCAGAGGTATTGAATCATGACTACATATTGGCGGGTACTTCAATCAAGTGGCTCGCACTCAGACTGCGGTGCAAAAAAAAAAAAATGTGGTCGGAACATCGCTCTTTAATAGTCACCTATCTGCTTTGGAGAACAAAAGGAAAAGCCATTTTTGGCACTTGTGACACTTTGCGTTCATGTAGCTGAACTTGAATGTGACACCACGAGGAAGCCTCCAAATCGCTGCCAACGGATTTATTCATCTTCAATCCACTTTGGAGAGGAAATCAATGCTGCATTTACGGATGTTGGATTGTGCGCGTGACGCCTGAGATACTTCAAGTTGGTGCAAACGTACTTGAATATAGCCGCGAGCGCACTCTCCAAACCGCCACAGGTTGATCTACTCGTCCGCTATTGACGTCAGAGATGAAATAAATGTGCCGTTTACGTCTTTGCTGATGAGCTGTTCATTTTGAATCAGCTGTGTTCGAGGAGGGGGAAACATCGAAATAGAGGCCCTCGAAGACCGGAGCTTGACACCTGTGCTAGGAGAACAAATGAATCTGGCATTTGTGGCCCGTGTTTGCACTTGAGAAGCACTTGAGGCCGAACCGCCGCAGAAAGATGCGACTGACAAGCATTTTGATGGTTATCCATCGGACTCCAAAGGCCTCCTTGACGCTGAGGTTGCTCTCGAGGCAAACGGAGGCGTGTCATTCCGGCGAAAATAAGAGGCCCGCTTGCGCTCCTGCTTTTTTTTTTTTTTTTTATATATATATGTAAACTTTTTACCGCAGATTCGAGAGATGGAAGAAGGAAAAAACGGGTTAACGTAAACACACGTGGATTTAAGAGCCAACGCAGCGGATGGGGCCTGTATTTAACAAGATGCCAAAAGTTGGCGTTTCGGATGTACGGTGCTATCTTTGTGTGCTGCTGCCACAACGACTGCGGCGGCTATAGAAATGCACGGGAGAAAGAGCTAGCGAGCGCGGGAGGGAGGCAGGGAGGGAGTGAATAAGAGAGGGGAGTGCGACGGCGGGAGGGAAGGTTGGGAGTGCGGCTGGCTGAAAAAAAAAGGGGGGGTTACACTAAAAGGGGGGTTGGGGTTACTTGCTCACAGCTGCCAAACGAATGCCTTTGTGCAAGCCTGTCGACATAAAATGAAAAATATGTCAAGATGTTAAAACAATAGTGTCAATAAAGTTCATTTTAAGAAGGAAAAAATATATCCAAGCTCGACGTGACTGCAGCTGAACCGCCCCACCACCACCGCCGCCGCCATTTTGCTCAACGCTCCCTTCGCACCAGTTAAAAATCTGATAGGAAACACATCCACATTTTTATTTTTAAACGTTTCAGATGGTGACAGCTCAGCCTGCCAACATCCTCCGATTTAGACAATTAAGCCCCGCTACCAGAGATGATGGGGGGGTAAAAAAAACAAACACACATCCTCTCAGTAAATATTTACGGCTAAAATCTTTCCCATTCATTCGCCAGGCACTGACAAAACCTTACTGTACTGCCTCTCCAAAGTCCCCCCACGCCCCCCCTCCCTCCCTCCCGCGCTTCTACATCTGCGATTCATTGACTTCACAATTTACCACATGTCGAGCCGGGGAGAGGTCGAGCCTCCACGTGAATCACGGCGCAAATATGCGAGTGATTTATTGTTCTGTTAAAAAAAATAATAATAAAAGTGAAAGAGACAGAAAAAAAAAGAGAAAAACCTCTCACTCTCTCTGCTCGCAGAGCGTGAACAATTACATTTCGGACTAATTAAGCCGAGAGAATGCGAGGCCGATAATGTATCGCAGGCCCCGTGTTTTAGTGTGCCAAACTTCCTACCCCTCCTCCTCCTCCTCCACCCCCCCTGCAGTCGCTTAAAGTTAACTCGGCAAATCCAAAGCAGATTTTACGAGTCGTGGAGGGGAAAAAAAAATTCTGGAAGCTTCCACTGCCGTACTTTTTTTTTTCTCTCTCAACAAAAATGATTTGCAAGACAAAAGGGCCCAGCAACGTTGCGCGGTTTTGACGCCCAGCATCCCCCAGCCCAACTCCCTGCTCCCCTGCAGACACCAATTAGACCCCATTAGCATGTAAAGCCAATTTGATAAGGTGTAGCCCCCTCCCACGTTGCACCCCAAAACACACACACACACACACACACACACAATCCTTTAAATCCTCATCTTTGGCCCAAAAAGGGAAAAAAAATCCATTTACAGGAGGACGAACACACGTAATCCATACGATGACGCATTGTTGTGCTGACAATGCCGCCATGTTGAGCCCAGATACCGTCGCTCAGTGCGCCAATTAGAACGGATACAAAAGGATGCCGTCGTTGCACGTTTCTCGGGACAATAAAAGCTACAATGAAGAAAAGAAAAAGAAGCGCAGTGTGTTGAAAAAAATCAAATAAAAAAATGAAAAAAGAACTATTGTTTCAGTGTGTGTGTGTGTGTGTGTCAGGGGAGCGGGGGTAATATTACATCCGGATGAATACAATCCCTTGGCCAAAACTCTAAATTATGAGGCCAAGGGGTGGGCCAACGTGGAAGGGTGGAGGGCATTTACCTGTTGCAGTGGGATGCGAGCCCACACTGAACCGATGTTAAAAAAATAAAAAAAATAAAAATTTAAACGAGAGGCCAAGCGCAGCCCAGCAAGTCTTTGTGCCGGCTTTAAGGAAAAGTCTGAGCTGAGCGGACGTCTGCCGAGTGAACAGCGAATGGGGGGTGCTTTTTAAAGCCTGGACACGTGTCAAAATTATACTCAATTGGCGGCCTCTTTTAGAAGTCGGCGGCGCTTGGCGAAACAAATTCCCACCAGAAGTCACATAAATGATGTTAACCCTCCCTGCCGTTCGGTTTAAAAAAAAACATTGCCTCCAAATCCAAATCAAAGCCTCATTTTTTTTCTCTCTCAGTCATCATCGCGAGTTGCCGCGTAACAGACAGCTAATCAATGTCCAGGTGAATTATTAATGGCGGCTTTAAGTCGAATACATTGATATTAGAGCCACCGACCACTTCAAAGACGCTAATGGCTTAGACACAGCAGGAGGGGATGTTGGGGTGGGGTGGGGGGGTTATTTACAGACCATCCGCAGGCTCAAGGAAGTCCAACTGCGGACATTTTGAGGATTTTAGGGCCCCACCTTGATGAAATGTAAGAAAATATTATCGCCTTACAAATAGCAAAGCTTCCCCACCACAAATGACTCGCAATGAGTCCATCCACACAAAACACACAAAGAAAGAAATAAAGTAAGAACTAGCAATTAAATGTTTTTTTAAGCGTAATTAAGGCCTTCCTTTTGGAGTTCAAGGGATGTGTGTTATCCGGGAATTGAAGCTACTTTTTAGTTGAGGTGAGGAAAGTCTTAAATCTGAAATTTCAGATGTTGAACGAGGCATTTAAATCAGGGAAAATCTGGATCGAGAAATTGAAGACGATGCTTGTTTTTTGTGGATCACAATTATAAAAGGATGACGCCGAGGTGGAATCGAAAGAGCAAAGTGCAACGCGTCGTCACACGACTCCTTGTACAAGGAAGTGTGGGGTGTGTGTCAGTTTTAATGAGACTAAATGATGGACGGCAAAAGACCTTAATCAAAAAAGGAGACGGGTCTCGTCCTGTTTACCTTTTCAATGATAAAATCCAGGAAAAGACGGCTCAAAAATTTACAGCGGCGCGCAATATTTTCACCCTCATCCAACGTATTCATTTTTCAGGGTGTGCACAATAGAGAACGGAGGAGACAAATATGAGGCGTTGAGCTTGGACTGAAAAAGGGGGTGAGGGGTGTATTGCGGCTTGGAGGGTTCCAATTTCCTACATGCCTCGCTTACGCCTTAACCCTGTAAAATGAGATGACAGGCCCTAAAGTGCTTGACTAGTAATTGCAAACATTTAAAATAATATAAGGGGAGTATGTAAAAAGGGAGGAAATTGGGGGTGGGTGGGTGGGGTTAACGGCGCTGAAGGCTCGCTCTTGTCCCAGTGGGAATCTGCGAGTTGTATAATTAAAACCCCAGCTAAATAAATAACCTGAATTTATTGATGAACTTGGAATTTCAATTTCGATTTCATGAAAGAGGTGCACCCCACCCCTGAAAATAACAACTAACTGAAAATAATCCTGCAAATGAAAACAATCCGAATGTGCGGACGTTCTTCCTGCTTTTTTTTCTTTTTTGACACATGCAAATAGCAGCACACTTGCAGCTCATTTGCATATTTCATTGGGGGCAGCTTTCACATTGTTGAGAAGGGAAAAGAGGGCATTTTTGATGAGGGATGAGCAAACACCACGTAAATGCATTATTCATGACCTAAAGAAATCCCAATCAAGCAGTACTATTTTTTATAATAACAATAATAATACATAATTGTTGTTCTTGTGAAAAAATTGAACTATGCTCGCACGCACACGGGCACACACACAAACTTGGCCTGCCACATAAAGCCCCTTTTTCATTAGCCACTTAGCATGCTAGCAGCGACGACAGCCAGGACTCGGGAGCCGCTCCAACTGTACACTTTACGGACAGAGGCAAAAAGTCGACTATTGCTACACTTTTGCCATCCCCCCTCTTCGCGAGACGCCGGTGACAGGGTTTGCGCGTGTCGTGTCGCGTCGTTGCAGGAAAGACAACAAAAAGGGTTACTTACTGTGCGCGCTGTGGGAGAAAGTGATCCGTTGGGGAGGTAGGGGCTGGTGAGATCGGGGATCATAATAAACGGGTAGCCCGGGTACGGTGGGCTCTTGAACAGACCTCCATCTTGCCTCTTCGCTGCTAACATGGCGGGACCGGAGTTGTGGTTGTGGTGGAAAGAACAGAGAAAAGAAAGGGCCAAAAGTTGTTTTGTTTTGTTTTTAACAATAAATGAAAAAGACACAAACGGGGCGGGGGTGTGTGTGGAGTTTCAAATGGAAGCCAGACTCACCCTCCTCTAAACTTTCTCGCGTTTTGTCTCTGAAAGTTTCAGACCGAGGCGGAGGCCGTCTCTCCGCCTTGAGAGACGTCGGAGTGGGGAGACAAAAAAGAAAGGGAAAAAACTATGAAACACGGGCATTGCGTGAGCGGGACACCCAGGCCGAACTTTGCCTACGAGTTGTCCGCCTCACGAGCCGACGCCGCCGGCCACTCGGCTCGGAGTTGTCCGGGGGGTGGCGTTGTGGAGGGGCTGCGGAGCTCCAAACTTACCTCCGAGTCGGACGAGCTGTTCTGATTTGTTTCCGACTCGTTGACGAGCGACGACTTGACGTCCGCTAAATCCCTTTCGGCCGACGAGTTCTCCGAGGTTTTCTCCTCCTGCTCCCCTTCGTCTTTGAAGGAGATCATCTCATCGTTGGCGCCCAGGTCGTCCCCTCCACCGCCGTTCAGTTGCGGCATTTTCGCTCCGCTTTTTCCCCCCACGAGCTTCACTGAAGGCGGCTAGCTTGCTGCTGCTGCTCTCGTTAGTGGTGGTGGGGGGTGGGGGGAAGTCCTCCAAAAGGAGAAACTTTTTGTATATATTTTTTAAAGGACCCCTCACCGTCGAAAAAAAGTGCCACTTTGCGCGACTTCGGGGGTGTCGTTGGTGGCGTTGCCCCCCTCCAGTAGAAAAAAAACACACGCACGCGCACACACACGCACACGCACACACAGCGTGTGGCGTTCGCTGTCCCCACTGAAAAAAAGTCCCCAAAAGAAAAAGAAGGGGACCCTTGCCGGAAACGGGGAAGCCGGAGAAGGAGCCGCGGTGCTCGGATTGAGAGAGTTGAAGTTGGTCGGAGTGGTTTTCAGTTCAAAGGCGGCGCTGATTGACAGATAGAGAGGGATGGAAATAGAGAGAGTCTGGATTCGGGATTATTGACAGGGAGAAACACACAAGAAACTAATGAGATTCAAACAGGGAGGGACTTGAAGTGACGTTTTCATAAATCGAAAAAAAAAGAAAAGGAGGAGGAGGAGAGAGGGAGGAAGGAAGCCGGCTCTGTCGGAGCATGCGAGGTAGGACAGTGAAGGCAACACTGCAGGAAAAAAGACACCAAGGAGTTGTTGCATGCATGAAAAAAAATTAAATAAAAGCACACATGGGCGGGCTGAAACGAGAACTAGCTTCACCATTCCCTCACATCTATTTACATTTTTAAATATTTCACCATCTTCCTCTCCTCAAAGGCCTTCTTGCGGAAAAAAAGCACAAACCCTTGTTTGGTCTGCAGTGATCTATTTTTTCATCATATTAGGTAATGTTTCCTCACCATTTTTTTTTGCACTCGGCCTGCGTGACAGGTGAGATGTCCTGTGGGACTAACCAGAATTCCTCATCTCTTTTTTTAAATTCCACTTTGGATTATCATCCTCGGCGGGCAGGGGAAAAATAGTTTGTAAATGAGATTGTGGAAAGAAAAAAAAGAGAATTGTTTCTACACGTAAACATGAATTATAATGTAGACATAAATATATATACATATATATAATTGAGAGTGGGAAGAACAAATGTCCATTTGATTTCTATTTTGGAGGTAAATGTTTACTATTATTATTATTATTATTCATTTAAAATCATCTTCCAACCTTTTCTTTGAGACAAAAAGACAATTGATCCACATATAAAAATAGATCACAATGTGTAAAATAAATTCTTTTTAAACCGAGTCTGAAAAATAAATACTCCATGTAGACTTGTATGAGCTGTTTGTTTTTTGTTTTTTTTTAATAAAATCATTGGATTTTTACCACCATCTTTAAGATATTTATTCTCAAGACATTTTTCATGTGAAGCCAGATTAGAATAAAAGAATAAAATTAACCCATGTTAATGAGATGATGAAACATGCTCACATAAGCTGTTTTCCATGTTGGGGAGGGGGTGTCAAATGATGAGCTTTTTTATTCATCTCTTCTATTTTCAAAAAGGTGAACAAAAGACACACAATGCTGTACTAGTAGCTTACCTGTAATGTAAACAAAAGGAGGAAGAATCATTTTCCTTTTCCAGGGGCCGTGTGTGTGTGTGTGTGTGTGTGTGTGTGTGTGTGTGTGTGTGTGTGTGTGTGTGTGTGTGTGTGTGTGTGTGTGTGTGTGCGCGCGCGTGTATATCAATCGGTGATGAGCGCCGCTTCCACTATCTCCTCGTTTCAGAACATGCCGTCTCTCTTTGGAGCTGTGGTTGAATGGAACTGTGAGCAAATTCACAATGAATTTCACATGGACGACACACAAATGACACAATTATGAACGCGGCATTGGCGATTCCAACATTCCAGCCAATTACATGGGGAGGCAGCTTACACACACACACACACACACACACACACACACACACACACACACGTTCCCTGAGCTCATGGGCATGAGCCCCCACTTTCCAGACCAAAGCAGACGAGCACCGAGCAGTTGTTGCTTCGGATCGCTTCGGATCCATCGTGACTGTCATTGTGAGCTCGATTTTGACCATTTGAATAAATATACACATTTGTTGCTTTAAAAGTGTACCAACGGCTGATTATGCATTGAAGCACCACCCCCTTTTGTGGCCAATATTGCCATTTAAAGTCATAACTGCAGGTACACCTTTTTTGGGGGGTAGCGTATGTTGCGTTTTGTTATTCATGCATGAATGGAAGACGCGTTCCATTTTAATTAGCAACAATGTCGATCTTTGTATGAAAGAAATTATTCCACGCGTTAGCAGAATACATTCAGGAGAAGGAGAGTCCCCCCCCCCCCTCCCTTGAATGACCAAGTCATTGTACATAGACCATCGACTTCATCCACAGACATTTTGACAGAATTAAATCAATGACTGTTAAAATTCTTGGCATGGCTGTACGAAAACTAGTAAAGATGTATCCAAATCAAGGCCGCACGGCCAAAGAATGTGAGTTGTTGTTAACACCTGTGTGATTGATGTCGATTTTCACCGCGCTGCAAGTCGCCAAGACGGCTGCTACTCACCCCCAAAGCATGATGCTCGCTGGAAAAAGGTTTTTCAACCGCAGACGCGAGAGTCATTCATCATGGTCCGCGGCGGGTCCTGCACACACCCAACATGGAGTCCACCTGAGAGACGAGCGACCTCATAGGATGGACAAAAGGCACACGCGCACACTCATAGACGCACGCTCACACGCCTCAGCCGTCCGTCACACGGCGAAGCCAAGAAGCAGACGTCTGCTGCCCGCTAAATGCAACTCAGAGGTGCATTTTGACAAAAGTGAAGTTGATCGCGTGCATCTCTTTTTAGCAGGGGTGGACAAAACTTTTTTTGCTCAAGGGGCCCAAGTTTGATCAAAGGTGAAATGTGAATATCAGCAGAACACCCATTGACTTATTCATGTTTTCTGTTTCGTCCATCCGTTGCCAATTTGTTTTTGTTTTTTAGTTAATTTTTTAACGTGTAGTTTTGATTTTCTTATTGCAATTAAAAATTAAATCAAAATTAAAATATTTAATTATTAATTATTAAATTATTTATTTTATTTTAAAATTCTTGTTAAATTATTCATTATTTAATGACACATACAACTACAAATTAGCGGGAAATTGGCCAAATATTGCAAGAAATATGAGAAGGCCCGTGATAAAGTCCAGCTTGATGCTTGTCATCACGAAAGGAAAAAAGAAGCGCTTCCTGTTGCCACCCGACAAGTCCAACGTTTTGACCGAGGGGAACCCCCTCCCCCATGTTTTAATAGGGACAAAATGTCCTTTAAAAGGCCGGGGAGCATCTTGTCCAAGGGTCTTCCTCAAACAGGAAGCAGGAGGTCTGCTTTGTGACACAAGCAAAAGAGGTAAAAGGGTTCTTCAACAATTACATTCCAAGCCTTTGAGGGACTATAAAAAAAACACAAATTGCCTCTTTTGAGGGGGCTGGACTCCCCCCCCCCACCAATTTTTGTAAGCTCCTTTCACTGAATGTATTGAAGGGCTACCGTTGCCTCTACCAAAATTTTGCCAACTCGATATTTCGCACCTAAAGCTTCCCCCAAAGTCTATTGCGTTGGAGAATTTCGGCTAAATTCAACTCCTGTTATGATTTGACTAAATCCCCCAAGTAACAAACAGACAAACTGAATTTGGGGCTTCACAGCGCCCACTTGTGGTCACAATTGTCTGCTCATTCGATGATTTTCAGAGACCGAGCCCTTCAACAATTGGACTGACTTGAATTTTGGTTGGGGGTCGTAGAATTTTGGCCAGCCTAGCGCCAGAAGACAGCTGAGATCGGCGCCAGTATCAACATTTAATCACGATTTCGAGGATTAGCCATCAAGTCCCTGCTTAAATCCAACGTTGAATTTTTTCCGTTCGAAATAAACACACCGTGCAAAACCAAGGACCGTTTTATTTTTCTTCTTCTCCCATTTCAACTAGACACCGCCGCTCATTTGCTCATTTTACAGCTGTTGCAGGTGTTTTTCTACCACGATCGACGAGCCTGGCAAAAAGCTGAAGAATCTTGTCGAATCTTTTCCCTTTTGAAACGCCACACACTTATTAACGAGGGCCACAATGGCCGCTGACCTTGAGTCAAACGCCGGCACAAACGAGAGCAACGTGTGCCGTTCATTAGCCAGAGGGACGGCGTACGGGGGGGGGGGCTATTGTGCTCGCCACAATGCAAAGTCAAAAAGGACGCCGAGCGTCATCAAGGTTGCGGTGGCGACGGGTTTGTGCGAGCATATTGTGCTAATAAAGGACGGGAGAAAGCGACGCGCACTCAACTACAGTCAATGTATTCATCAGAATGTTTATAAAGTTGGTTTCATTTGCAAAAGCACTCCCACGCTCCCCCCCACACACACACACACAGCACACCTGCGTTGGGCAGCGGCGGAAGACGCAATCACAGCTTTCGTTTGTGTCATAAAGCTTTTTAATAACAGTCATTCCGGCGAGCTTGAAGACAAAAACGGATTTTGCAAATTTCGGTTTGACCCGAGCTACAATTCTGGCCACCTTTTCTTCGGCTACGGCGATAGCAAGTAGCAGTCCTCACAAATTTCGCGGCAAAGCTGCTCTGTTGAGTGTGAGACTCGCTCGCGTACGCAACCGCCGTCTTTTGTTTGAAATTTGAGGCCACATTTGTTTCACCTATCGATTATCTCTCAGGTCTTCCCAAAATGTGGATCGTTAGGTGCCGCAAATAAACACTCGTAGACGTGCGCGCCTCGCCGACACTCGAGCGCAGTTTCGGGGCTGCGGCCCTCGCGGTCTTCCTCGGTCCTAATTTGAGAAAACGAAGGCGGCAAAATCAATGGGCCTCAAGTTTTGCATCCGAGGGGTCTTCTTCGTCTTGCGCAACAATCAATGCGCTGCACATCGCTGCAGGATTTGGCCAGATGAATTTCAATGAAAGCGGCGGCGCTAATGAGTTTTGCCTGTGATGAATAATGAATATTCCGGGCCACGGGATGACATATTGTCTCCGCGTCGCTGAGGTAAAGGCCTCGAGCTGCTGGATCACAAGCTTCGCCTGCTCAACTTTTCAGAACGCATGCGAGTCCGTCGCCCAGGAAAGATCTTCTCAAACTTTGGACGACAATTAGCACCGTCGGATGCAACATTCAACAACAATTCGTAAAAAGTAGATTTCACACCGCTGCACATGCATTTGCGGGTGTCAAAATGGCCATTTGGGTGAAATTCAAAATTGCCCAAAGTACATTTTTTTTACTGAGGTCGACCGCTACGAGAAATTTGACCTAACCCCCGCCCCCACTCCTCTTTGTTCTTATTAGCCACCTCCCAAACTCGTCATTAGATCACCGTCATATTTGATCAATATCAATAAGGGGAAGCAAAACAAATTGCCGCCGTCTCCTCAGAGCTTTCATTTGGACCATTACGAACACCTCGGCATCTTTTAGATTTATTTGAAGAAAAAAAAAACACCCCTTCCTTTTATTTTATAATACCCGACACGCATCTCCTAAAAGCTCGAAGAAGACAAAGATTTGATTTGCATCCCCATACAAGTGTCGTTTTCAATTGATTAGCAAGCGGCTATTGATGTGGCGCAAATGGATGTTTTCCCCTCTGTTCTTAAGGGCGCCTAATAGAAGGGGGCGGGCAACCTGGAATGGGGCGGGGGGGGCACTTTGCTACTTTGATGTTCAGTAGGGAGAAGGCAAAAAAAAAAAAAACAACTTCTTTGTCGGACTGTGTTTGGTCAATAACGACGACGAAAGGCAAAGATGGAACCAACGGACAATGTGCTGGAGCCTCGATTCTCGATTTGTGCAACACATTCCAACGTGACCTACACGTGCACGCGCACGAACTAAAAATTGGAATTGCCCCCCCCACCCCCAATAACACAACAGGGGGTTATGAGAGTGGCACAATGGCATCAACCAACCTGAAGCAACAACAAATGGAAACAATTACCTGAAATCTAATTAAAAAAAAGAATGAATGAATGAATAATAACGTAAAAGACATACGTAAATATATATATGCATTCACTAAAGTGTGAGGAATAGAAAATGAAATAAACTTGATTTAATATGTTTCTGCAGCTCTCCTCCATGGACAATGATGTCTTCCAACACTGCAAGACATCATTGTCAAGGGAAAATAATTAAATACTTAAATAGTTAAATAATGGTAAAATAATAAAAAAAACAAAATCATAAGAATACAACCAACCAGAAAAACAAAACGAGAACTAAAATAAAATAGTCATAAAAGATGACCTAAAAATTAAAATAATAAAAAGAGACAATGGAATTAAATATATTTAACGTCACTAAAACGGCAACAAAAAAAATCTATTCAAAAAAGTACCCAAAAATGCAAACACATAAAAATAAAATATAATTTGAAAAATAACTAATAAATTAAATCTTTAACTTTATGATTCAAATGAAGCGTTAAATCTTGATTATGCATCCCTAATATTTCTCAATAGCAAAGATTGTTGCACAAGGTCATCCTAATTTGCGAAGGACATTTGCGTCTGCGCTGAGTCGCAGCTACGACGCGGTCGAGCCTCGTCGGCCCCGCCGAGGATGGCCGTCGCGCGGCGGCGGCTCACTCCAGCCCCTCGCAGGTCAGCCAAGCTGAAAGGGAACAGAAGAGGCTCTTTCTTCCACTCGCGTCCCCAAAAAGCTTTGCTGCCTCAACCTCAGCCCAACATCAAGCCAAACTCCAAATATATCTCACCCAAGCGACTAAAATACAAGGGCAAATTTACATCCTGGTGCCAACCGACCGCGGGGAGAAAATATTGCGCAACTCTTATCTTTCTCTGTCTTTTTATTTGGGGCTGCTGCAAGTGATCGGGATCGGGCCGATACCGGCTTTATTATCGGGTACTCCCGAAGGCTACCAGCCACGATACATAAATGATGTTGGGGGAAAATGATGTTGAGTAAGTCATCCCCAGCACTAGTAGGTGCTATACTACGGCAACTCATCTTCTCAGTCCGAAGGAAAGGAAGGAAGATCCTTGCTCACATTTGTCATTTTGCTCACAGAAAAGTTCTGTATCCAAAGATTTCATGGCATCGATAGTCAGTCTCGACTTGTTGAAATGAACTGTCGAGCTAGCAACAACAACAACAATTCCATGATAGCTTTAAAAAAAAAAAAATCAAACTGTCCTTGGCAGCAAACTTTGTTGTCTTTGTCGGGGGCTCGAAATAAAAATTGCAAGAAGGGCAGGTCCACCCGCACCCGTGTCAAAAAGTCTGTTTGGGCGCAGGAGCTCATCTGCATATGTGAATAATACATGCTGCTTATAAGCATATTAAATGGCGGGCCGCAATGTGACGGCTGGCCACTTGGTGTCATGTGAGGAGGAAGAGATTAGACCTCGCCGCTTAATTATAAAGATGTCAAGTGTCAGCGGGTGAACTCGCTCCCGGGGGGGTCGGCGCCTTTAGTTTGCTGATTATATGCACAAACTATAGATAAAGTCTCATCATACGGGCTATTAAGGCGGCCGCATTAGCATGCTAGCGCTGTGTGGCTGAAGAGGAAGCGCACGCGGGCGCGCGTGCTGAAGCGCGACGCTCCGTTGGGGCTGCACAATTCGTCGAATTTCAAAAGAGACCACACGCTCATTGACGTGAAGTGGTTGCACAAAATGCAATAATCTGGACCCAGATGCAGATTTGTAAAGCAGCTGGACAGTCTTCTCATGGAGTAAATACGACAAAAAAAGAAAGTTCACATCAGCTCAAATTTGACCATGTCCGCAAAAATAGCTTTGGCTCAACTCAAACGAACTTGATTTCTCGAGCGCATGAAGAGCGGGACAGAAAAGACCATCGTTGAAATCATACCAGAGCGGAGTCTTTGCGAGAAGCTGGACGTCGACGAGCGAGCGTGGGTGGACGAGGGTGCCATGATGTGAGGATGCGCTCCTCGCTGAGGGGGACGTCAGCCATTGAAACGAAAATAGAATCAAGCATCTGTAACAGAAGTGAAAATAAGTCACTCTGTCAAAAAAAACAACATTTTCGCAACATTGTAGCATCAATGCTAATGCTAACATAACATGGGGTTACCATGACAACCGTAGGCAATAGGATTACCTCTGACAAGGCGATTTTTTTTTTTTTTGCTTTTTGGGGGCGGTGCTGATTCCAAATAGTGAAGGACACCTTTAAATGTGTGCGCGTGTTTTTGGGTGATTAGCAGCACGATAAGGAGCCAATCAGGGCAGCGGTGCGGCGTGCTGGAAAGCGGGCGGGCAGGCTGGCGGAGCCCTGAGAGAGCAACTCGGCTTCATCCTGACAGGAGAGCCCGTCAAAGCGGGTCGACCCTTTCTGTGTTCCTGTCAATCTCAAGGAGAGCCCCCCCACCCCCCACCCCCGAGGAACCCCCACTTCCACCTCCCCCTCCCCAAAAAGCAGAAGTTGGTTTAGATCATAGGCATCAAACGCGAAACAGGAATGTAAGCAAAATCATTTTACAAAAGTGACACAAACAAACAAAACATTAATTTCCGAAGGTAAGGCTGTGTTTTGATTTGGGGAGCTGGTACAGCAGCCCCCCACACGATCTCCCGTCTCCTGCCACCCATCATCCCCCTGCCTCCTCAATATTTCATGTGTTGAGCCCATGCTGAGTATGTGAAGGCCACGCTAGCAGGCTACAAAATGAAAAAAAAAAAGAGCAACAACACAAACAGAAAGGACGGCTGCAATCTTGCCTGGATCCGAGTTGCACATATTTGCCATTCAGTTTGGCTTGCCATCGAAAACAACGTAAGGCCATTCTTCCTATTACGGCAGAGGAACACCTGCCTGGATGGAGCAGCCGATATTGCAGCGGTTACGTGTCCTGCCTCGAACCCCGGTGGAATTCATAACAAGGCCTCACTTTCTCTCTCAGCTCATTAGTGCGGCGCTAGTATCAGTCGCTATATTTGATATTTGAATGTGAGTCCTGCGCATGTTGCTGCGCCGTTTTGTTTTCAGTCACTTGCTTGAAAGGTTAAAACACTGCAACCGAATTAGCATTAGCATCAAGCTTATTGGATTGAGAGGCTCGGCGATGGGAAAAAGTCTTCAGTCAGGCGCCACGAGATGAGTCAACGGAGTACAACTGCTCACCTAAGTGGCGACTCAAATAGATTAGATTGGCAACTGTTAGCATTGATGCGAACCTCTAAAGTGGTAAAGGAGGTTGACTTGCTTGTTTCAGCCCCCCCCCCCAATTTAGGTTTTAGTTAATTGCATATCTCTGTTGGTTAGTTTGTAGCCCCCTCCATCCCCCCCAAAAAATCTGCAATTAGGTGAGTTTAACAGTGGCGAATGGACAGGCTCGCTTTTGTTGCTTTTTGGAAAATGCCGTCCGGATGCATGCGTGGAAAAAAAACATCAAACATTTGCCGTTTTTCTGCCTTCTTTTGTCTGCAGCTGGATGTCATTGGAGAGCAAAAAAATGAATAAAAAAAACTAAAAGTGTCCCCCCCGCCCCCTCTCACTCTACATGCGTGCGTGTGTGTGTGTGTGTGTGTGTTTCGCAAACGAACACGCACGCAGGCTTTGTTTTCCTTTTGAACATCCCTTTGATGCCGCTGCTTACTTATTTATTTATTTCCCCCGCTCACTTGCCGGCTCGGCCGGATGAGGCGCGCCGAGTGGCATCCATCAGCGAGGCGCCTCTCTGGGTGACCTCCACTCCCTGTCAGCGTCGAGGGGGGGATGTGGGGTGGGGTTGTGGGTGGGGCAATTGTGAAAGAGGAAGCGCGCGAGAAAACCGGAAGGCCATTATTTGTGACTTGCGATTCAATCCGTTACAGACCCCCGCGTGAAAATGAAATCAAATTATGACACGGTGGCGACGACGCTCGAGAGGGAGCTTGAAAGAGCCCAGAGAACTGTCCGTGGTCTCGGCACATGTGCGCGGGTTCCCCAGAGAAACACGCGCACCTGTTGGTCGTGGAGGAATCTCTAAACAGTGAAAGAGGAAAACAGCATCACAATGAGTAATGGATATAAAAAGTGTACACACCCTTGGCTCAAATGTCGCGGAGCATAAACGTCCTGATCAGGAAGGTCCGTCTTTCCTTTTTGACGGGGAAGATCCGACAGCATCTGGACAATTCTCACGGTCAGCTCAACGGTGAAGGACGCTGCAGAATCTGTCCATGGTGCTGAAATCCCTCCTGCATTTTTTTTTTTCAAATTTCATCTTTTTTTTGGGGGGGGGGTGCAAAATCCAAATGATTTCTTGCAGACATGCATTAATTCCTCTCTCACCTGACAAGAATTTCTTCCCACGCGTTTTGGGATTGAAAAATGTCACCATATTTTATTTAAAGGCTTTTGTAAGGCGTAATATTCTGCGGCTGTGATCTGTGGTTGAATGACAATTTTCAGGGTCAAGGAGGGAGCGGGAGCAATGGGGAAGCGGGGTTGCAACAGGTGGCGTTGTGGTGTGGATGGGGTGGGGGGCGGGGTGGGGGGAGAAGTGGGGCTGTGGTATTGATGGGATTCAAAAAAATCTGAAAAGAGAAAAGGGGACAGAAGAATCTCATGAGTCGTCTTTAAAAATGAATGAGGAAATGGGCAATCCCAGAGTCATGAAAGGAGGGGCTGTGGGGAGGGTGGGGGGGGGGGATCAATATGGCCTCTCAACTCACTGGGGTCTTCAGCAGGCCTTGACATGAGCAAAAGTTGTTGCCTTAGCCCTCGGAAGACGAGTTTTGTTTACCCCAAGAAAAACAGTTGGGCTCATTATTTTATTTGTTTTTGTCATGGGGGGGCGGGCGGGGAGGGGGCCGCCCCTTCCTGCAAAATCTCCAACGGAGAACCAATCAGATTGTCACGTTTTCCACCGTGCCTAACCGAAAGGAGTTTGGTGGCAAAGCACAAATTCTTCTAGCCGTCGGTCCATCTGTTCATCGCGAGTGCTAAACGCACCCCAACGCCACCCCCGCCGGCACCCCCACCCCCCTCATTCATTAGCGAGCTCTTCAGTAGCCTGTCACGGCGGATGTGCTCCATCAAAGCTGATCGGCCCGCCGTTTTTTCGCGGCGAGATGTCGCGGGTTATCACGCGGCGCTCAGATCTCGGGCTACGGGCGGAGCGTGACTGGCAGGCCGCCTTTTGAACGAGCTGATTCCTCCCAGTTGGAAATTTAGAATCGTGTCGGCTAAGACGCCGCACGCAAAGTAAATTGCCGAGCGCGCGGCTGGGTGGAGGGACGGCAGAGTAAAAGGTGCTCGCTCTCGATCAACGTCCAAGCCACCTCCAGGAGGAATGCGTCTCGGCCTCTTTGGACTGCGATGGGACACAAAATACGCGTACAGTATTCTGGCAGAGACGTAACGAGACTTCTTATCCTGCCGTCTTCAAGTCTTCGATTGACTTCAAAGAATTTTTCCAGGCAATTCAATTTTACAGCTGCTGCGCATCACGCGGTAGTCTCAAAGGGGGCCTAGCTATCTAACGAAAGAAGAAAGGCTATGAAAATGACAAACATTGGATGCTGATGGATCGATATTCTACCGAAAGAGCGAGGACAACAGTATCCCGAAGTAGCGATATCAGCGGCGAAAGCACTGAAGACGGAACAATATTGGATGTTGGTGTATCCAAACCGTACCGAAAGAAATAACGTCAGTCATGAAGCGATACCGGCGCTGGATGATACTGGATGCCGGCGGATCGATATCTCCTGTCAAAATGGCGGCCATTGTTGCATCGCCGAGAGAACCTGAAAAAAACACTGCCGGCCAAACAAGCCGTTCGCTTTGGCGTACAAGCGGAGAACGTGGCGCCTCTTGTGAATGGCGTAACACTACACCGTGTGTCCCACCATGACAACAACAGTGGCGGATTGATTGTGGCGCTCAAACGACACCATTGTTGTGTCTCCTTGGGGAGTTGTCGCAGTGACGAGTCTTCTCATGTACGTGTGTGTCGGTACGTGAGCATTATAGGGTGTTACAGGTGGGGGTGGGTGCTGGGACGCCTTATCCAAGTGGACAGCCACGCCCCCCCCTTGTGTGACGGTGCTCCTCTCATCATGATCCCTTGTCATGGTAAATGGCTGACAAACATCAGGCAGGTGGGAAACTGGTCCTGTTTTTTTCCCCCCCATTTGCTCTCACAGAACGCCCCACGAGGACGTAAGAGGGATGCCATCAGCATTTTGTCGGGATGAAGGGTCGGGGGGGAGGTCCGCAACTTGGGGCAGGTTCCTCTTTGAGTGGGCGCAAGAAGGCCAGCGAAACAATCCTTTGGAAATCCAAGCAGGAATGTCTCTCGATGGTCAAGAGTCAAGACCACTCGGGGAGTGGAGCGCCCCGCTGAGGGCAGGGGCGGTATAACATCATGAAGGTTGGGTGGGGTCCCAAAGTTTTAGTGCACACAAATCACCTTCCCACCATTCACTTTGTCAACATTGCAGATGGGGAGCGAGTCTACAACACTTTTTTTTTTTAATGGTCATGTGGTGGAGGGAACTGAAAGAGGTGGAGAGTGACGTCAACGTTCATTTGAACATTCAAGCAGGGACGTTTTCACTCTCGCTGGGCCCCCCAAACTGAGGATGGGGGCGGCATGACATCATCCATTTGTTTGTTGCTATGGAGGGCGGGAAGGGGGTCTGAGACTCTTTTTTTTTTTTTAGTCCTGCACAATGGGGGGTGTGGGGGGCTTAGCGATCATTTGAAAATATAAGCGGAGACGTGGGCGGCGGCTCAAAGGGGAGGGGTGGCCTTACCTGCCTGCTGGAGGAAGACCTAACCAATATTTGACAAGTTTAAAAGGTGGGATACTAATGAATGGGATGGGGGAGGGTGGGGCAGGGGGGGGGAGTGGGCTGACGTCCCTCAAAATGATTCTCGGCTTGCCGGTTTTTAATGCTGCCTCTTAATGAACATAATCGCCCGGTGACAGTAGTGACAAGAAAATAAAAACATCTAAAAAGGAGATGGGGGGGGGGGGGGGTAGTAAGCGCGCACCTCCCTTACCCAGTGCACCCCCCCCGCCCCCTCCCTCAGGTTGTCGCCGGCGCTCAATTATTTCCTTGTCAAGTGGCGGTGTTTTTAATGAGGCCCTGTGGGACTGACGTCTGTCAGTCAGCCCTGACTTTTTGACACCATTACAACTTCAAATAGAAGCCGCCGCCGCCCGCCACGCTGCCTTCCACCCTCTCGTCTGACAGGCTGGCGGGGGAGGTGAGGGAGAGAGGGAGGCAAGGAGGGAGGGGGTAGGAAAGGTGCCAGGAGAGGAGGGAGACGGAGGAAACACAAGAGCGTGCAGGTAGGCTGAACACACGCACGCATCGCTGGTCATTAACCGGCCTACCCCCCCCCCCCTCCGTGTTTCCTGCATCACTTCCCGTTCCTGTTTCGTGACAACATTCGGTGGGTCGCTCCCCCCCAGCATGGGATGGGCCGCTATTTTGTCAATCGTTAATGGGAGACTTTGAAGCAGGTCTGTTTGTGATGCTAACACCCCCCCACACACACATTACAGGGGGGGTAAAAAAAAAATTGCAAATCCGCCAAGATGGCAGGGACGAGCACCATGTTTCTTGCATGGGCGCCGGGGGTAAATCCAGGTAGTTTGGAAAATGTGCGCAAATAAGAGTGTCGACCTTGCTCCTCTCTTTGCCGTGAGATCAATTCAGAGGATTGCGGTTGGGGCAGGGCACAGGTCGCATCCGGCGCACCACAACTGCTCCTTTATGTTTGGATTGTAAATGACCTTGCAGACGCAGTAACAGGTCGACACTCCTTCCCCGGCCATCAGGTTGTACTTGATCCGTCTCCTTTGCCTGCACAAATGAATTTAATTAACTGTCATTATCCTTAAAAGTTGTTGTCCCGTCTCAACCTCGAACTGGCTGAGGGGGAAGTTTTGGTCGGTTTGTCTTTTGTGTGAATGAGCCAATCAATCGCTAGCCTGCGCGCTAACACGAGCGCTGTTGCCAAATAGTGAGCCCTGTAAAAATAACTGTTTAAATGGCTCAAATAGAATTTGTAACCTGTTTTTAAAAAATCCTCAGAAAATACAGTTTGAGCACAAAAAGATGCCTTTATAAATAAATAGCAGAATCACTTTCATAAACATCTCCAAGCTATACATGAAGTCCATTTCGACGTTAGTACACAGTGTAGAAAGTTGAGTCGAGCAGAGAAGAATGAGAGGGGAACGCGTCTGTACCATACATTGAAATGAAACGAATCATTGACATGAGATCACCATTTCTGACTAACAACTCGTCATTGATCTCCCGGTTCATTTTAAAAATGGGGCGCGAGGACGGCGATCTGAAATAAGTTCCCGCAGATCCCACTCTGTCCTCCTCTTCCCGTGTGTGCAAATGTGCACAACGAAAGGGGCTGAGATCAACGCCATGAATCGAGTTCTGTCCCTGGAGAAGGACGCTGGAGCATGACCGAGGCGAAAAGACAACAAAACGCAAGACGACGACAACGAGGAGGAGGAGGAGGGTTAAAAAAAAATCCTTGTCAGCCGTTGGAAAAGCTTGATTCATGGTGACCATTTGTCCTAATTACAGTCCAACGATGCTTTTTGTCGCTATTAATCATGTGTGTGTGTGTGTGTTTGTGTGTGTGTTTGGTGTCAAGACGTGTGTGTGTGTGTGTGTGTGTGTGTGTGTGTGTGTGTGTGTGTGTGTGTTTGGAAGATCAGCGGCCCCGCAGATTGAAATAGATGGCCAGGATGATGGTGACGACGATGAAGGCTCCCAGGACGAAGACCAGCACGCGATTCTGGATGATCCTGCAAACAGAGACCAAAAAAAAAAAAAAAAGGTGGGACCTCACTTAGCATATCACGCAGGGCGGGGCAAACATGCAAAACGTTTCTGTGTCATAATAAATCATTGTGCATAAAAAAAAAGTGACAACTTGAAGCAAGCACGCTAGACCTCTTTTTTTGGCCTTTGGAGGTCATACCGGAGCCGTAACAGAGGCGGGACACCCACGCAGGCCGGGAGAGGAGTGTGAAGTTTAACACCCGACAGTAACAAAAGTTACATGCCAGCGCAGAGGTGCGCCCCTAAAAGTTTATTTGCGAGCGCGGAGAAAAAAAAACAGTCAGCGTTTGCTGGGAGTCATAATAATAGCAAACTAACAACGGAATTTGCCATCAAAACATTTTGACCAGGCCTGACTTTGGAGGAGGACGGACGATGGAGGGGGGAGGGGGGGGGGGCGCAAGGGTGCGTTCGCCTGGTAAAATGTCCACAAGATAGATCGAGCGCTGAAGCATTAGTGCCTCCCCCCCAAAAAAAAATTTCTCCACACTGGCTGCCACTGACAAATGAGAGAATTATCACATTTGCTGACATGTGGAGGAGAGGGCGAGGTTGGGGAGGTGCGCGCTGTCCACTTCTCTAAGCGGGAGATGAATAGCCACCCCAGTGGTGGTCATTTATCACCAGGGTGCTCAGTCACCCCGGCCCAGCCCGCTGCCCACCATCTTGTGCCTACGTCTTTATTTCTAAACGCGCTCATTACTGGAAGATGTGCATCGGTTCAAGAGTGCTGGCGGTGACGGTGGTGCGCCGGCTGGGGGAGGAGACGCCGCGGCGGTGTGTTTAGCCAAGCCCCGTCTCATCGCTATTAATTGACATGCATTATTTACTGTCATTATTTATCCCGGCCAAATATCCCAGAGGAAGGAGGGAGGGGGTGCGCATCACAGTGTGAGTGTGTGTTAATGCTAATTTTGCACATGAGGAACTGAGGGGAGGGGAGGGGCTGGCAGAAAAGCCTGCTAGCTTTAGCACGGGGGCTAACAGAGGAAGGCGGGGGGACGACAGACTCAAGGCAGCTATTGGATGGTCTCTGACTTCAAATGGGGAGAGTTGGATGCTCGTGGCTCGTTTTTTTCCATCTTTTCTCATGCTCGCACACCCACTCCTGGAGACTGTACCACAACAAATACTCAAACAATCTCTGTTCGAGCATCAGGTGCCTCAACTTGTCATCCATCCAAAATGTTGCCATTTTACTCCCTCATACTCAACGTGACCTACCGGAATTTATCACCTCATCTGTATCTTCTCTTCAAAAGCTGTGCTGACCCTCCTCCATGCCTCGCCATTGGAAAATGTACTCGGCGGAGATATTGGCGGGTGGCAGAAAAAGCCACTGGATTCCACTGAAAGTAAGCCTCCACGGCAATCCAAGAGTTCACACACACACACACACACACACACACACACACACACACACACACACACACACACACACACACACACACACACACACACACGCCTCCGTCCCCCTCCTGTCAAAGCTGCAGGACGGATGTGGTTTGATAAGTTGTGTTCCGTCTCGCCACGTGTCAGGACAGGATCAACGAGTCGCGTGTTCTTCACACTTGAACTTCTCCTGGCTCGTATCCCCCCAGCCCCTCTCCCGCCTTCTCTTTCTTCCTCGCGTACAAGCTGAAGCTGAAGCAGAAGACACTTGGGTGCGTGTTACGGGGCCACCGAACCTTGTCACGCTCACCCTAAACACGCATCCGTGTCATTTTGCATCCCGGCGTGGGGAGAGCATCGCAACGGA
Source organism: Hippocampus mohnikei (assembly GCA_026261675.1). Lineage (NCBI taxonomy): Eukaryota > Metazoa > Chordata > Actinopteri > Syngnathiformes > Syngnathidae > Hippocampus > Hippocampus mohnikei. The sequence continues at coordinate 2,134,350 of JAKGUB010000377.1, forward strand.
CTGTTTGCTCGCATTTGAAAAAACCCAAAACAAAACTATGTGAGCCTTTCACCCTGAACTTTCATCACTATTTCTTTACTTTGCTTTTAAATGTCTTTAACTCTTTTGGCTGTGAATGCTTTTAAATGTTCTCCTTTTAATTGTGAGGCACATTGAGCTAACTTGTGTATGAAATGCAAAATAGAAATAAACTTGGCTTCATTTTGTTTTACAAACGCACCGGCCGGAGCGTTGGAGTCACGCTTACGGTGCAACAGGTGAACCGAAAAACGGGACGATGACTGCCAACCCACATTGGTTACTCTACAGACTGACGATGCGTGTTCAGTCAACAGCTTTGGGGGTGAGAGCAAAAAAAAAAAAAAGACAAGAGACAAAGCTCTAAAGAAAAAGGACGGTGACGGACAGAACAGTGGAGAGAGAGCGCGAGAGAGGGTCCGTTTAGCTGCGGGGGGTTGGGAGGGCTCGGAGGAGAGAGAGAGAGAGAGAGAGAGAGAGAGAGAGAGAGCCCCTCGGAGACCACATGAAAATAATGAGGACTTTTCTGTCAGGAAAGATTTACAAAATCGTACCAGTGTTATTAAAATTTAAAATCTCCCGTTTTTCCTCCTCCTCCTTCTTCTTCTTCTTCTTCTTCTTGCTCCCTTCCATCCTCTTCTTTTTTGCCTCCCTCCCTCCGCAGCCTTATTAGCTGTAATGAGCGGCAGGGTACACCTAACCGTGCGCGCGTGTGTGTGTGTGTGTGTGTCGGGGCGCGGGTCCGACCTAGATGCCGCTCTCGTATCTTGGTACGCCGCCACCTTGATTGGCAAGCGGAATTTATTCGGCAAGCGCGCTCGGAACTCGCGCGTGGCCACTCGTGTCTCAAATCGCGACTCCTGTGATCCGCCATATTGTGACGCGGACAAATTGTTTTGTTTACCGGTAAAATACAGTGAAAACTGCTCAACATGGGCCCATCGCAAAGGCTAGGCCCCACCCACTCAGTGGGCAAAAAAATAAAATAAAAAAAAGCCCCCAACATGTCCGCTAAGAACAAAGTTAGCTGCAGAGTTTCATCTCCCAAGGCCTCCTCCTCGGCACCAGAAGCCCGATAAAATAAAAATCAATGGCTGTCTGAGCTGCTCTGACTCTGCCCGCCAAGAGCCTGGGAAGCTACGGCGGCTGGCGAACGGGCCAGGAAGAGAGCGGGAGGAGAGGGAGGAGAGTGGGGGGATCAATGCGCTCACAAATGGTTTGAGTGACGGACACGGCGGAGGGGAGGCGCCGGACCAAAGCGTCCACTTGTTAGCAAAATCCCCAAAACAAATAAATGCCTCCTTGTGCTCGACACACACGCGTATACTCACAAAAAAATTTGAGCTTGTTTTTGGGCATCATTTTGATTTTGATTTGATTTATTGGATTTTTATGGATTCATTTTTAAACAAATTGTTGTTCACAGGATTCGATATATTTACATACACTTAAAGAATTATTATAATTTTTTTTTGCAAATAATTTGAAAGAAAACGAATATTGAGCTGACTTGAAACAAGTCCGCGTCGACGCATACAACGTTGACCGCCACCGTCCCGCCGCCACGTTTACGTTCCGCCCGTTGCTCTCGAGGGGGCCGTTCAAGATAAACGATTTGACTTATTTGTTGATTCTTTTTTTGAATGTCTCCCCTGCCCCCTGGAAGCCCCCTTTTGAGCAAAGCAGCTGCCCAAGTGCGGCGCCTGTCCGTCCGTCCGCTCGCCGCTTAATTGCAAGCTGTTTACGCTAATGAATTATTGAAAGATCATCGCTTGATTCCCCGCAGATGGGGAGAGGGTGCGCAGAGAGGCCGCCTCGCACCTTTGACGCTCTCTCCGCTTGTCCCAAAGTGAGGCGTGCCTTGCAGGGGGCGCAGGAGAGGAAAAGTGGAATGTAGTGATTGGGTCACCGTATCTGTTGAGAATCTGAAGGGGGTGCATTCAGGAAAGATTTTTTTTAATCTTTGCCAGCTATGATTGCTTTGGACCGATTCCTGTTGTTCATTTTGGTTGTCCCCTCCAATGGCAATTATAAGAGAGTGTCAATTATTTGTGGATTTTTGCTAACCGCAATCCGCCGATAGCGCGGGTCTACTGGATATTTAGTTCTTATAAAAAGCATTGATCTTCAGAGGTGCCGCTTTTATTTCTTTTTTTTTCCAACCAATGTTGACGACGCGTCGGGTCCAAAGTGATCGTTTTGAAGCTCGTTTCCATCGCGGTGAAAGTGTCGAGGCGTTTTGTTGCAAATGACATTTGGATCGGATCCACCACATCAATGAGCAACAGGTTTTTATTTTGCAGGCGAGCTTGCTTGCATCAAGGTTTTTCTTGAGGGTTCCCCCAATTCACCCCCGCCCCTCCCCTGCGCTCAGTGGGAGCCGTGAAGGCAGGAGAACGGCGCGGAGGCTGTACAGGTTCATCCATTTTTAATTCACACGGCTAACAAGGCTGGCTGGCTTAGACTGGGACCTCCTTCTCTCCCGGGCCAAAACCAGCCAGCCAGCGAGCAAGCATCGACTCCATGTGAAACGGAAAGAGAGAATAGGGGAGAAAAAGAGAGATGAAGAGGACAAAGAATGACGCCAAGGAGGAAGAGAAAGCAGATACGCTGCAACCGGCACTGGAATTTGTCCTGGTTTTTTTTTAGCCGGCAGCAATTTTGGGTGTCTTTGGTGCTCTCTGCTTCCGTGTCGTCCTTTTAACTCATCCTTCGCGTAATGTGTCGTCCATTTGCAACTAAAAAACGGATTTTGAGGATGAGGAATAACGTACTTATGCTTTTTGTGGGGGACGGGGCGGTATTCGTTATTTTGCCGATTTTTCTAGCAGGTGGCGTCGGCAACCTCCAATTTCAAAAGTTTGTGAAAGTCTGGAATTTGGCGTCATGCAAACGGACGGAAAAGCCTCCACGCTCGGCTACTCAACACCAAGTTCATTGTGGTGAAACGTGACCTCGCTTCTTCGGGCGAGAAACACAAGCCTCACGTTCCAAGTTTCATGTGAACATTTGGAAAAAGATGCGCCGTGTCTTTGTCCTGGTATCATTTTCCTGCATATTCATGAAACACCCCAAGGATCAAGATTCAAAGCTTTGAAGAGTAGGATTGTCGTTTTTAAACAACTCCTGCTTAGAACATATTAGAAAGTCCCGCAAGAGGTCAAGGACAGACGCAGCCACCGGTGCACTTTTCAATCATGTTACACATTAAGAAAACAATGCCGATAGCCACAACTCGATTCGAGTCACACGGCCAATTCCCCGACACCCACGTCACTCACCAGGCTGAGCCCGGCCTTTCAAAACCATCCGCGTTCAAAGTGACACACATACGACACACTTGGCAAGTTGCGCAGCAACGGTTCCACCAAGAGCTAACGCAAGCTACGCACAAGGCAGACCTTCAAAATAAAAGCACGGGCAGGCTTCAAGATTTGGGACGTTTTTTGGGATGTGCGCACGCGGGTGAGGTAGCGGCGACAACGGCAGACACCGGCGGAGAACGTAAGGGCTCTCATGTCATCCTCCAGCTGACTGTTTGACACTACAAGGGAGGCTTTAGTCATCCTAAATAATCCATGCCGTTGCATTAAATTTGCACAGCAGCTTCCGCAGCCCCCTTACACACTTGCTTGCCTTTAACTGTTTAATAGGAGAGAGTGAGAGAGACTGGAAAAGGAAGTTTGATTATGACAACGACATAGATAATGTCACAGACTCAACGGCCGGGTGGTCAGTCCCGAAAAAGAAGTTCGCCAAAAGGAAAGGGGCAACCGAGAGGAAAAAAAAAAGTTGTCTTTTTTTCTCTTCCTCTCTTGGAGGCGAGAAACTCTCGGCATCGGCGTGGGCGTCAAGCGCCACGAGAGATGCAGATCGGCAGCTTCAACCTTTTGCGTTTGCTGCCGAACCGGGTTCAAGAGTCAAGGGGGTGCCCCCGGATGCTTTGGGACTTTTTGGAAACGCAAAAGCCAATCCATATTTGCGGGAAGCCACGGTGAAATCTCAGGAGTGGCTGATACATAACGCAAAAAGGTGCGTGGGGAAGGGGGGGGTATGAAGTGTTGAGAGGGCATTCATTGGAAGCATGTGAGTGTTACACAGAAGAGAAGCCGTGTGACCAACAAACACACAAACGGCTGGTTTTGTTTTGCTTTGTTTTTTTTCTGGGTGGGGGGGGGCCCACCGGTCAGCACGCCGAGGCTATCTATCTGTATTCGAGTGTTGGCCACATCACAAGCCCGCGACGATGCAAAATTCATGGAGGAACTGTCCATCAAGTATTCATGATCAAGTTTTTTTTCTTCTTGTGGTCACCAAGTTCCCAGAAGAGCAAACACCAAAGAGAAAAGCAAACGACAGAAAGATGGAGTATGGAAGAGGGGATGGGGGGGCAAAAGTGTGGTGGGCTAAGAAAAGGCTACAAACATCTTTGGGTGTACAATATTTTTCTTTTTGAAGGCCGGCGCCTAAAAACTGGGTCTTGATATGCGGGTCCCCAGGTATCAACACAAACTTGTCGGCAGTTTGTGCCTCTTTTTTTTTTTTTTTTGCACGCCAACACCCAATTCACAACATCTTTTGAAAAAGACACACCTGAAACAACCGGGACTGAACGTTCTTGTGTATTCAGACATGAAAAAGTCCGTTTGCCATCATGCCAAGGATGGCAAAGAAACCCGATGCTCCCGAATGGGAAATTTCAGACAAGCTCCCGCCGACCACCGGATTGGCGGCAAAAGTGCAAGGTCAGCAACGTGCCCCTGCGGCCTTGCTGACCGACACATAATCATAATCGCCTCCTTCCGCCGTCCCAGCGTCTCCCGCGATATGGGGGCGGGGCGGGGGGGCTTAAGGAGCCGCTTGGATACGTTAAAACGGGCGGGCCGTGGTGATCAAACGGGCAAATACCTCCCAGGTCAGCAAAAGGGCTACCCGGCATCAGTTAACAATGCAGCATTTAAACATCAGACGTATGCAAAGCGACCGGTACACAGGAGGGGAAGGTGATGGAGAGTTGTGGGAAGCAAAGCCCGGCCGGGCGAGATAAAGAGCGGCGGGGGCGCCCCGAGGGAAAGCGTCAGGAGCTATTTAACGTTTGTTGCATCAGCGCCGCAAACATTTGGGATGCCAGACGAGGAATGGCAGAGCGGTCTGATCACAAGACTCAAGTCGGGTGACCGTTTTCCTGTCGCTCTCAAAAGTACGATGGCAGAATCTTGATGGGACGCTTCCGGAACTTTTACGGCACCAAAATGAGACAAAAATGTCACTCCCTCATAAAATGAATGTCGCCTGAGACGGATGGGCCGACAACGGCCATCGGACCTCCTGCTGGTGGACTTCTTCTTTCGCCTAGTAAGTGTAGAAGCAGAGAGCCCGATGAAGGAATCACAGGGGTGGAAAGGTAGAAAAGGGTTGGGGGGGTTTCCTTGTTGCCCAGCCGATTCCGTGTCTGCCTCTGTTGCTTGCTTGCTTAACCGACTGACCTGCTGTCAAAGGAGCCTTTGTGATGGCGCTCTGGCAGGAGGCCCATCCGATCCTGCGCATGTCGGACTCACAGGGAGGGGGGGGGGGGTATGCCGTCGGCGGCAGGAATGTGCAGACAGTCTGACTGGTGTGGCCTGTCCTGAACGATGTCCAGGGAATTACCTGCTTGGTGGGGGGCAAGAGATGTGAACGGCCCGCGTCGATTCACTTAGCAACATTCGCATCGGCATCATTTCTAGTTTCAAGTTTCTATGCGCACGGCCTGGAGGGTCCTCTCAACAAGGATGTGAACAAGTGACAATTCAGAGGTGGAGAAACTCGGGAGTCAAGGTAGCACCGCACTGGACGGCCGGCAACCGGAGGAACACTCGGATCAATCAGGATCCTCACAAACCAAACGCGTCGCGACAAGAAAAGTTCCGACGGCGCTGCTTTACGCTAAACGGAGATCACAACTTCAACACTGTACTTTACAACTTGGTAGAAAAAAGAAAGGAGAAAAAAAAAAAAACTTCCAACCTGCCAGAGACAGAAAACAAACAAAAAACAAAACCGCCGCGACAAAGTGCCACTTGTGACACATCATCCCGGGTAGCAAGTGTTTCCACGGCTGCTTCACAAACACAACTTCTGACAGTGGCGGATGATCAAAAGGGGAGCAGGTGTAAATGATCCCCCCCCCCCCACACCACCTTCCATACTTATCCGAAGCCCCGCTAAAGCTGCCGCAGCCTCAAGCGTGCCCCCTCGACTTCGCCCCGTGGGAGAAGGAAAGCGGGGCGGACCCTCGGGAAGTGAGTCAACAGGAAAGCACACCCGCATTTGGAAAATGACGAAAGAAATCAATCGTGTGACGCCAACACGTTGCTTTAACCCACTTCAACTATGCTTGCGGTTGCAGATCTGGAAGGTGAAATTGAGGTACCATTTCACACACACACGCTCGCTTCCTCCACAGCCCCTGCGACATCCAGTTGAGCCAAGGAGCGGGAACACAATGCGCCGATCAAACCGGAAGACCGGCGAGGGGGGAGAGCGAAGGAGACCGAAAGGGCCTCGTCGAAGCCTTTTGTTGCTCAGGTCGATCCAGAGGGCATTTATTGGTCAAGCGCCGCTGCCGCGGTGCCACGGCGAGTGTGGAGCGGATTTGGTCGACTCGTCTATTCTGGTCTGGAAGCCGCAGTGGTGTGTAAAATGAGAAGGAAGGCTATGTTTGGGGAAATCTAATTTGAGGGCTTTGTTTGTTTTTACTGCCTTATTTTGCAAGTTGGAGGTTGGCTCCAAAAATGCTCGCTCTCTTTTCCCCGACTTTTTTTTTCCCCGCCCCTGAAAACAACATTGAAAAAATTGCTTATTTCCAACGGAGGCAAGAAGGAAGTCCAAGTCGTCTTGGGCTGGATGTGCGGCGCGATTATGCGGCTGGTTAATTGCGAGGTTATCCCCGCGTGTCACCAGAACATATGCACGCGCGCAGACGTATAGGCGCATCTGAAAGGAGAGGATACGAGCAGCCATCGTTAATTGGGATGTATTCCCAGCGGGACGACCGAGGAGCTGTTTTGGGGGAGAGATAATGCGCATTAATGAGCGGGGAATGGAGCCAAGTGCCATTATTTACAAACGCCGATAATCTGGAGCATTTTGGCGGCATTTTGTTTCATGTTACAGAAATATGGCGGCCAACGGCGGGGGTTGGCGGCCAGGCAAACAGATGGGGGAGGCCCGAAGAACGTACGCAGTGGCGCTTGGACGAAAAACATTTTCACCGGTTGAAACGGACCGAAATGCCATTCAGCTGTTCCGGTCAGTCGCCCGGCAGTTGAACGAGGCCGATTGGGAGATTGCAATTGTGGGCAAGAAGAGCCTGATTTTGTATTTTTGGCTTTGGCTGGTGGTGCCGTTCAAGAAATGGCATCGGTGACTCTCCTTGCTCACGCGCTTGGGCATTACACTACTTGACTTCAAGCATTGCATATCGGCAGCTGTTTTAGAGCATTATGACTGATATTTCAAGAGACAAAATGTGACAATATAAGCATTGAAAAACCCCACTGGTTTTGGGTGAAACCAGTGTTTTGGGTGAAACTGTCACTGGTGGTGGTTAGACGAATTGTATTTAATAAAACACAGAAAACTAAATCCAAAACAAAGTCCAAAGTATCAAACAAAACGCATGACTGAAGATAAAAACTCTAACAGAAACATGATTGAAACAAACCTGACAGCAGCAAACAAACAAACAAACATGACAGTGGCAAAAAGCTACAAACAATCATGACAGTAGCAAAAGCTACAATGACCTGACACTGAATGCTCGGGTGGGGTGGGAGTCCTTTTAAAGCACTAATTGCCAAATGACCAACAGGTGTGCAGCTCAGGGAGAGCCATGACAGAAACACTGGTTTCTGGCCCCAAATTGGAAAAAAAAGTGTCAGGCAGAACTGTGAAAATATTTTTTTGCCTCGAACCTCAAATAAAAACAACAAAACAAACGAAACAAACGTTTTTTTGGGGAAATAAAACCGGCAAAGCAAATTTTTTTTTTTATCAGTGGCTATTTGTTTATGAAATCAGGTCATGTAGGTGACAACCACGATGTATTTTTATCCCATTAAGTCGTTAGCCATGAAGGTTTTTTGCGTCCTTGAGGAAGCAGTTTAGACACGAGAGGGGGATTAGTCGAGCTGCTCAGACGGGGAGTGTGCTCACTGCCTGGTTTTAGGTAACAGTATCCGGTGTTCGCTGACACCGATGACACGGCCCGAAGCCCCCCATAGCGGGCGACCCATTCGCTCTCGGTTGCTATCCTGTGTCCTAAACAATGCCGGCTGTCAAGAAAGCCAAACTTGAACTGCCTTCGAGACGCAACGAGCAAGTCAAGTGCATTGTTAGTCCGCTAATGAGACGGTGGCTGTTATTTCCCAAACCCAAAAGTTGACGACGCCGGGCCACGAGATTGGACAAGGGCTTCGCTTGACCCCCCCCCCCACCCCCGAGCTGAAGGGAAACTTCCCAGCGAAATTCAATAGCATCCGAGAGGAGCGGGCGTCTCTAATTTGTTCATCGCAGCTCTCGCCACACTTGCACGACCTATTTTCCCTCCGACCGACACGCCGATCGATCTACTTATCTCTGCGAGATCAAAGCCTCGCACCGCCCGTGTACATTTAGCCCCGACTCTGGTCCTCCCACGTCACGTCTAAATATTAATGATAATAAAGTCTCACAGCCCTTCGCCGTGTCAGGCAATTACGGCCGACATTGATCGCCGGTTGGGCGCTCCAATTAGAAGCCGCGGCTTGCAACGTGTCCTGGCACATCAAAGGAGATCCGCCATTGATCCACTCCGAGATCTTAACATTTACCGTTAGGAGACAGAAGACGGGCGGGGATGTGTGATCCAAAGGGAGAAGGTTAACCCCCCGCCAAAAAAGAAAACAGAGAATCTTTTCTTCCAGCCAGGTCCGGCAAGGAAGTGTACGGAAGACGGGCGGAAAATGGGCGAGTGATGCGCCACGCAGGGGGTGACTGGAAAACAAAACAACAACCAAAAAAAAAAAAAAGTTGAGATTCCGACAGAGGAGAAAGGAAGTGAGGATCCGGAACCCTGCAACGAGGCGTACGCAACACCGCGATGGCGTGAAAAGTGTAAGCCCTTGAACATTTTGCCGTGGCCTTAAAAGACAAATATGGCTACTTGGCTAAATTGTTCATAATAATCATCTTGAAGAGCGACCCTTGTATGATTGTCAAGCTCGCAAAAGAACAACGCCGCGCATACACTAAAGTACAATATCGCGCAGGAACAGACCTAAGCTCCCGTCCCCGTCCCCCGCCGTCCAGTCAATAGACAGCGACGTGTCCCCATTAAACCGGCCGCATTCCGCGCACAATTGCCACCAAACAATCGGGCCGTTGACTGCGTGACAGGGCTTGTTGTTGGCGTCTTTCTCGGCCGGGCCGATAGCTCTGATGGTCCCGAGGTTTATCCGTTGTTCTGCTTTACAATGCCGCGCTTCACGCCACTCATAATGGACCGCGGCGGCGAGCGCCAGTGAAATGCCGGCCCCTGTACGCACAGCTGATTGACTGGCTTAGGACTGGAAGTATGTTGGGAATGAGGCAAGTTAAGCGAAAGAGGCCAAATGAAGAAAAAGAAAATGGGGCAGGATGGTACTCGGACGGTTTTCTACAAGCGGCCATTCATCGGGTTCCGTAGGGCTTGTCGGCTAACGACAGAAGACAGGCGGAGTAACAACCCGGACTGGTTGCCAGCCAATCACAGAGACCGACTGACGACAACCATTCACACTCACACCAAGGGACCATATCGAGCGTTCAATCAATCTCGCAAGCATGTTTTTGGAATGTGGGAGGCGGCCGGAGCACCCGGAGAAAAGCCTCGCAGGCACGTGGAGAAAATGCAAACTCCACACGGGAGGGCCGGGAGGGCGGATTCGAAACCCGGACCTTTGCCCTTGTGAGGCGGACGTGCTAACCGGTCACACACCGTGCCGCCGGGGGAAAACACTTTTTCCAAAACTTTTAGCCCATTCATGGTCGCAGAAGTCGCAGCCGATCATAGTAGACACCCAGGACTGGTCGCCATCAAATCAACGGGCACATATAAGAGGGAGACTACGATGAACCGGGTTAGGCCAGTGAAAAACGACACCGCCGGGGAGTAAAATCATTAAGCTTTTCCAAGGTTGGTTTTTGCGTATGATATTTTTGCCTGTGGATGCGGTGTCCCTCACTATTATACGCTTTGCGAACACGGTGCCCCACTTCAATTCTGTACCTCGGCTTTCCTACCAAACGATGTAATTAAAGATTGGTCGAGCGAAACCAGTGTTTAGAAAACTGTTTGCGTCAAGTCCCGTCGTCCCCGACGTTCTCGTCCAAAGGAAAAACTTGTCGGCTGGTTGCTCTTGGAACGGACTCTTGAGACTATTCAACAGTCAAACAATCCAGACTAAAAAAAAAAAAAAAAAAAAACCATGGGAAAACATTTGTTGCTGGATCCTGGCGTATGCGTGCAATCGCCGCTGATGCAGTCGGGTCAGATGAGGAGATGGGGAAGGGATGGGAAAGTAACACAGGGACGCCAAGCCAAAACTTCAAGATCCTCACCACTCGCTTTCAACACTCAAGCGACGTTACAAGGCTGGCGCCGTCGGAATACAGGGGGGGGCCCGGCAGGGGTTAAAGTTCAGCCAATGGCCCACAGGATGTGCCCGCGTGACCCCGACTGGGAAAACAAACCAAAACCCGAGAAATGTGAATTTTCTGGGCTGTACATGATAAGAATTTAACATGGTGGACCCTCTGCTATGTGCCTTTTCACCATGATGTCAAATCCATTGGCACCACTAGTAAACATACCACCTGTGATAAACCGTCATCTGACCATTCGAGACCAACTGAGAAAGCTTTGGGCATGTTCAGGCCCCTAAAAAAACAAAAAAAAGCTTTGAATTCATAGGAAGACAACATGAAAAAACACAAACAGTTCTCAGGACTTTTCAAACTCCCCCGTGAAGACAGTGCCAATGTGCCCCCCAAATTTATGGCTTGTACAGTTTCACAGCTTTAATAGACAAAGGCTCAAGTTTGACCCAGGAGGGCGTCCATATTTGCGAACTTTGTAAGACCTGTACAAAAGACTGACTTTTGGAAAGAATTTAACGTCGGCTAAGTCTGTCAAATGTCGTACTCGTCTTCCATCTTCATTTGTTTTGCACAATTTCCTCAATGTGGAATTTCTCCGAGGAGTTTCCAGTCAGGCGGAATCGTCGAATGAAAACCTGACGCAACTTAGCAACGGTAACTCTGGGCGTCGGGTCTTTCGGCAAATACATTCCCAAACGGCGGCGCGGCTAAACGGGGGCCGATGACCTTTTTGGGACGGCGGCCGCACCTCGGCGCAAGCTTGCAGTGTCTTCTGTTCTGTCAGGAGCTGTAACATGTTTGTGAATGTGAGCCTTATGTTGCCGTGGACAAAACAGGCGTTGGCTGCCAAAACTATAAATACCCAATTACACAGTACAGTAGCAAATTCTTGAGCGAGACAGCTCGTGGAATGATGATGTTGACCCTCGAGGTGCAAGCCGAGATCCCAGTCGCCACAGAGACGTGAAGACCGCGTGGAGTCTCCCCGCCCTACCCCGCCCCCACTTGACCACCACGGGCTGGCAACGAGCCTGGCCTAGCACCGGGGTGCTCGGCCAAAAGCCTGTCCCCCTCTGTCAGAACTCCCACCCCTCCAATCGCCTCGCGCATGCCAGTCTGTTTGGCTGTGTCGTCGGCCAAAGGCGAGGGGGGTGGCGAGAGAAGTGCTGCCAGCTGGGCCGCTACTTCGTCGCAGAGTAGCACTCTCCCCAAACAAACACAAGCCGTCGGTTACATGCAACCTGTCATTAGCAGTCGTGCATGACTGACTGGTCGACTCCCCAAAAAGCTCCGCCAAGGCTTGAACATGCGCCGCACTTGTCTCGAACAAACGTCTCGGCCAAAAGGAGATATTTTGGCTGCTTCGGAGCTTTATCAGCGGCGGTGTAACTCGTTTGACTTGTATGTATTTTTATGTTTGGAAGGTGCGAGACGAATGCCAAGCGGTCTTTTGGGGATTAACCCAGACCTTCTAATTACACAAGAGTTAGTCAACTTCCACAGGCTAAAAATGGAGGCTCGACATTACAGGGTATCGATCGAGGCTCGACAGGCTTTTGCGGCGTCATTCTTCTTTGGTTTGGGTTTACGTTGTGCTTGCCGGAAAAAAAAGGCATTTTGCGAATTCCCGAAACACTAATCAGTCGGCGGCGGGGACGTTTCCAGCGGAATGCTCTTCCATTGGCACAAAAGGCATCCAGGCATGAGAGTAACAAACCAAATAATTTACGTCAGTGCTGCGCACAAAGATGAGAGTGTGCTCCGACGGGTCTGGTGGCTTAATTCAATCGCGTGAAGGCGGAAAATGCACCTAAGTGGTCATGCCTGTGTCATTTATCTGAGGCTGATTGTTCAAATCAGCATGATGGCCTAATAAAAAACGGCTAGCTGCTCGGTGGCTAACATGGCAAGTTTATCGAATAGTCTGCAACTTCACGCAGTGATCCTTATGATGGGTTTGCTATGGTTAAAAAAAGTGTTTTTGAATAAATCGAACACAAGGGCGTCTTCGTGGTCGACCCGCACCAAAAAATTGAGTTGATGTGTCGTCGAGCATCTTTTTTTTTTTTCCCTAGCCCTCCTTTAACCCTGGCTGACTGTCACTCTGACAAGACGGCGGGAGATCAGTGGCGCTGGGGTCCCTTGAAGTGCCTCCAGGTGTCACTCCAAGGGTACCCGCCCCGTTTGATCCGCCGTCGAGCGCCTGTTGGGCCGAGGTGGCCTCTGATTTTGCCCGTCGGAAGGGTGGTGGCGGGGGGAAGGGGGTTCTAGGAAGGCTTTACCTGTCCAAACGTTCTTTGGAGTGACGGCTAGTGCTAAAGGACGCCGAGTGGGAATGGTTATAGGTTTCCGAGCAGCAGGTAAATTACCAAAAAAATAAATGCCTCCCTTCAGTTCGTAGAGGCGATTGTTTACACAAGCACCCTCTATTGCGCACCAAAACAGCAGCACCGCACATTTTTCAAGCCACCACACAGGGTCTGAAGAACAGAAGATAACCTCAGTGGATCCTGATGGTGCCTCGAAAAAAGAAAAAAAAAGAAATGTCACCATTCTTTCTCTTGTCAACATCAGTTTCCTCTAACGGGGCCAAACCAAAAGCACCGCATCAGCACTCTCTAATGGACGAGCTGGGAGATGGGAGAGGAGAAAAGATGAAGCGAGAGAGAGAGAGAGAGAGAGAGAGAGAGAGAGAGAGAGAGAGAGAGAGAGAGAGAGAGAGAGAGAGAGAGAGAGAGAGAGAGAGAGAGAGAGAGAGTTGAGGTGGCGGTGGCGCTTGTGTGGCGAGTAATGAGGGTGAGGCGAGCAACGCTGCCATTGTCCCAGCGGCGGCCCGTACAAACACACAACCCGTTATTAGTCTAGTGTAAGTATCGCCAGCGTATTGTTTTGCCTACATGCAGCAATTCCTCAAATAGCGGCTGTCATCGTATATGCTAGCCACTTAAAGACAAATAAATGCCTCCCTCAAATTGTAGGAGAAAAAAAAATCGAAGCACCAAGTGCTCGTCAAGTAAATAAATGTTAAAAACGCCTCCATCAACTTATTGGGAAGAAAAAAGATTGCACATCCCAATTAGTTGCAAGATGGTCTTTGTTTAAAGACAAATAAATGCCTCCCTCTAAGTGTAGTTGAAATAAAATGGAATGGGTCCCAATCTGTCACCAGGTAAATAAAACAAATAAATGCCTCCATCGAATTCTTGGGGGGTGGGGGGGGGGATGTCGGAATTAGTTGCAAGGTGCATCAGTTATAGAAAAATAAACGCCACTTTCTAAATATAGGAAATAACAATAAGTCACAATTAGCCGTCGGGTGTGTCGTCCACTTAAGTAATAAATAAACGACAATAAACACCCGCAAATGACACGTAAAAGTGGCCCGTACAGAAAATAATGTAAATACTCACAAATAGTTGCCAGGTAACCTGAAACCGCCGAGCCCATTCGAAGTCAGTTGCTGACCAAAACAGCAGTTCCTTCTTGAATGGTCTTTTGCTGTTCATGTCCACGACGGCAATAAATTCAACACTTTGCTTAGCCAACCAAAGACGCCCAATCCATGGCACGCGTTCATGTACAGAGCACAGCTGCGCACTTAAAAGTTGCAGGGGTCAGACACAATTCCCCGTTTTCAACTTGATGCCAGAATAAAGACGTTTGAACATGAAAAGCTTCCCCGGCGGGCTCGGCGGGATGAGGACTGACCCACAGGGGATGTGACAATATGGCATCGTAAGCAAAGGCAAACGTGTTTCAAAGTACTACATGGAATCCATGGGCGAGATCACAGGCAAAACGGGATCCGGCGGGAATGTTCTGCCGCTCAGGCGATGATGAGTTCACGTTAGCATGTACGAGTCAAGTTCAACAGCCAAAACGGACTGTGCTTTTCAAAGAGGGATGGCGCCCTTTTAAACTATGTTGCTAACCCAAACAGTGACCACAAAATACAAAAGCATGGTAGGTTCAAAAACAAAAAGACATATAGTGCTTGGTCCTAATTAGTCGCGAGATGCACGTAAAGACAAACAAAGACCTCCCCCAAATTGTAGTCTCATTGTGAAACTTTTTGGAGGGGCTGCCGGGGTTCCAAATATTCATCAAATGCAATTTTACAAATAAAGGCCTCCCCCAAAAGATGACGTTCTGTGTGGAACTCCCCGCCCTCCACGTTTTCCCCACTCGTCTGCCCCTAAAACCAGACATCAACACTAAATAAATCAAGGGAGAGTACAAAAGGCGACGGCGAAAGACGTAAACAGCAGTGCGCTCTATCTTTCAGCTTCAATTATTGCCAAAATCAAATGGTTTCATTTGATCGAGCGCTTCAAGAAGGTCCCGGGATGCCACCATCAGTAGTGACATGACCTACATAGCCGTATTCCACAAAAACAGACCCACGAGCCGGAAACGTTTACAACATATGTCCTAATAACACCATAGAAGAGGGACAAAGGGAATTTTAGCCTGATTTACGCAGATCCTAAACAGCAAACATAAGAGAATGCGGAGCCGGAAGGGGTTTCATGATCAGTAATCTGGCATGACACCTTCTTGTGACTGGCTCCAGCCATTGGATTTTTCCGGAACTCCAAAATTGCAATGTCTTAGTGAGTTAAAAATAAAAATTAAATAAACAGCAATAATATTGCTGGATGCGGAAAAGACTTTTCACACGAGGCAAACACGAGCCTCCCAACTGCCAGTACTAGCAGCGGAAATGTCGGGGTTGGAAACGTGGCTGCCGGCCCAGTTCGGAACCAGTGGGAAGAAGTGGGCACGGTAAAAAGGGGGCAGTGAAGCAGGCAAGACAAGGAGGAGTGAAGCAGCGGTGCCGTCGGTCGGACCCTGGCTGGCAGCTGATCCCACATGCAGGTGGTCGACTCGGTCGCCAGGCAGATCAAAAAGTCAAGGCCCCGGGTGGACCTCCCTTTGAAATGGGAATGGAGGGGCCTGGATATCAGACGGAAAACATAAGCAAGCTCCCGGCCGCAGAACAGCTCCATATTCATGCGGCGCGGGGCTGACGGGATGGACACTGCTCGGAGGTGGACTGCTCACATCAGCCCGTGTCGGGTTCCGGGTGCCCATGACAACGCCAAAAACACAAAAGATGCCTTGCATTTTAGTTTTGGGTCACCCCAAAATAACTGAAAACAAACCGAAAGTAGATGCCCCGGAGGTCCTTTTAGACAAAGCGCGCTATGTGGTGACGAGCGTTGAGACTAATTGGCTTTTCTCGAACCCTGACAAGTGGCCTAATGGGTGTCTAATTGTTTCTCACCTGAGGTGACAACTGGACAACCGAGGCGACGCTTGAACAGAAGGCGCGAGGGAAAACATGCCATTCAGGGCGGCTTTTTTGCCTTCAACAAAAACGTCATGTTACCACCATAGTCATTCAGTCTTTTTTTAATTTTTTTTTTTTTAAAGAACGTTAATTTAGTTTGACATTTGCGACTATTTACACGCCGAAAATCCGACGTATCATGCGTTTCCATTTGAAAAGACTCAAAAGATCGATAGTAGACATTTCATACTTTTAGATTCAATACCTTTGAAGACTTTTGAAGGATCGGCTGTGCGAAGAATTCAAAGTGCTCAAAAAATGTCACCCGTGAGAGCGGCCAGCGCGGCGCAGCACTGACACAATGAATCCTTTTTTTTTTTTTTTAAATACGTGTATTGGAGGCGTCATTCATTTCAATGGGCAAAGTTGATTTTGAAGGAACAAATTACACTTGTAAGCCACAGTGTCAATCAAAAGGGAAGGGGTAAATGCTGGAAAAAGGAGGGGGGTGGGGGTGCAGAGGAGCCGTCTCAACGTACTTTTCTGAGATGCGCCTCTTCCAACTTAAAAGGCAAGTTTTCTTTTATTCAAACACAATCCAAATATTTGTGCTTTGAGAAGAAGGGGGGGGGTGAGAGCGGGAGCGCTCATAAATCCTGATTTGAGCTGGGTGTTCGGGGGGGGGCTCGCACGAGACGGGGGTTGGTGGGACGCTACGTCTGATTAAGTCTTCCCATTAGGTGACAGCTGAACTTTAACATTAATATGATAATATTGAAATAAGGCTGTTATTTACTTAGCGCAGGAGACGGGATGATGAATGATTGTCGGACAGTTCTGGGTGACTGACCGCCCCTCGCCCAAGGCCCCTCCGCTGGCAATCTCCCTTCGCATGCCGTAATCAAACGTGACAAAATGGAGACATATGCAGAAATATCGGTTACAGTCGGCCTGTCTTCTCTCGTAGCCAACCCCCGCCCCCGCCCCCCGCAAGCCCAAATTGTCTACGGGCACTGAAGCATCTATTTCAATTGGCACTTCCTTCCCGGCCCCTCGATTTTACATTTAGGCGCTGTCATTTACATATTACTCTTAATCAAAATCCACAGTGGGGCGACAGCCAGGGAGGGGGGGCGACAAGAAAGAGGGAGCGGGGAAACAAAACCGCGGCGTCGCGGTTCAGGGGGCTGGCACTTTATGAAATGGAGATGTGATTGAGCGTGCGTGTGTAGACACGGGTGGCGCAGCAGCCAGGATTGAATTATTTGTGTTTGAATTGAGCGTTTGATGGCGACAGCAGCAGGACACACGGGCGAAGGCAAAGTTTTACATCGACATCGTATGAACAGAACAGGGAGCTTCCAATGCTGTCGAGCTTTTAATCATGTTTGTGAAGGGTGGGCCCACTTCGGGCTGGCAGAAAGTGATTGTGTCTCATTGGCTAATAAATACGGGGAGGCCAATCTTTTTCCCTGCGGCGTGCGTGTGCTGGCGATTCCTTCACTTCAGTTGGACGCCACAAAATGAGATCGGCGGCTAAGTTTGAACATACGAGAGACGGTCGCTAAAGTTCAAAGAGGACATTTTACAAGCCCGGGAATGGGAGTTTTTGGTGGAGGTGGTGACAACAAGGAAAAGAACAACACCCCCCCATCCTCCCTAGCCTCTATGGCACAAATGCGATGTCGGCGCTGTGTGTTTGCGAGCTGTTTGGACGGCACGTCGGTAGAGATTCGTACCTGCCGCTTACCTTCTCAGCATGCCGGTGAGGATGCGAGAGCTCTTGCCCAGGTTGGCGTCCGTTTCTCGCAGCTGGAAGGATGCAAGCAGAGGGGGAAAGGATGACGTTTATGAGTTGTTGTTAGGTCCTGAACCGTCACTTGTCAAATCGATTTTTAATTTTTTTGGGATGACTGACAATTAAAGACCAGGATGAAATGAAAACAGGCGGGTCAGGAGTAGGGGTGCCCAAGTTCGGTCCTCGAGAGTCCCTACAATCAGGATCATTATCAGTAAGTTGGAGGAGGGAGACATCGAAAACAGGCTGGATAGGTGCTCTCGAGGACCAAACTCTAGAATGTAGCCGCCATCATAAACGGGCATTCAATATCGAGGAGATTCTTTCAAGGTAAGGGGCTGGCTTCCTTTCGCTTGAGGTGAGACAACTATTTTGTACCACAAAAGCAAAACAAAACGCTGCATCTCCTTCTGAGCATACTGTAACACTTGATGCTGTGTGTGCATATGGTGGGTTGTTTTAAGAGTGGTGGGGGGGTTGCAGAGGCACGGCGGTTCTAAACTGAAGAAATCTTCATGCATCAAACATTTCTATGGTTGTTAACTACCTCTTCTAACCGCGTCTATTTATCTCCTGGCTTCTTTTTACTTTGCTTCTGCCCCGCCAATGGACTTTATAGTTGTGCGCGTGTGTTTGTGTGAGTGCAGTGGGGGGTGGGGGAGGGGGGGGGGACTCTCGGGAAGAAAGTAGAGAGAGAGAGCAAAAAAAAAAAGAAAGAAAGAGAGAACGTAGCCTCAGTAGACACAGTGGAGCATTTTTGAAAGGAGATGTTTGATTTCCTTTGAAAAGGCCTGAGCGAGGCCCACTGCCTTGTTGTGATCCTTAAGCAGTCTGCGTTGAGGGGGCCGCCAGGGGTGGGGCGGCCCTTCCCGTCTTTGCTCTCCTCTTGCCTACCTGCCTTGTCTGTCTCTCTGTTTGGCAAGCGTAGGATAGCTGGGGATGTGGCAGCTTTAAAACTCAAGTTAAATGGGAGTCAACACACGCCCGCCACCATCTAAAGTGCCTCTGGTCCAACCCCACTTTAATTCAGATGTTCTAGTAGGCTTTTCGTGTCATTTGTTTCCTTTCCTTCTCGCAGACGGCCGGCATTTTATGCTCGCGCCGACTTCTTTTTAGAATCTGAGGCCATGTGGTCCAGCCTTAGGTGAAGGCAGCGCACTGGATCTTGGGAGAGGATGATTCCGCCGCATGTGACCTGATGGACGCCGGTGTTTACGCAAACAAAACAAACCCATTCAAATAGATAACGAACGGAAACACGCAAACACTAAAGTGCAGATGTGCCCGAGGCGACGCCGTGTCACGACGGCGCGCGCACAAGCCATGTTTGTCCGCGTGTATCGGCCGGGCCAACGCTTGGATGGCAACACTCACCCTCTCTCTGGCCCGCTGGATCTTCTCGCGGTCGGTGTGAAGGTTGGAGAGAATCTCTTGGCCCACTTGTTCTGTGGAACAACAAAGCAGTTGAAGCAAAATGATCTGCCAAGTAGACTAAAATACCTTATTGAGATTTTTAAGGAGGAGTTTGCAATTTTAAAAACTCAGCCGACAAGTGAGCGACTGACATATCGACAGACTGACAGAGAAAGATACGATTGAGAGACGGACAGCTCAGTGGACTGATATTATTGGTCCATCTTGGTGGCCTGATTTGAGTATTTGCAGTATTAGTCACGGCTTTCTGTTTCTTTTTCTTTTTTTAAATCCCTTTGTTTTCTTGAAATGCTTCTCGCCAGTCGTGGGTGCAAACGCATTAACGCGCCATTACAAAAAAACATCGCCGACAAGGCACCTGACAAGCTCCACGTTGGTCACTGTCAGTCTTCCGTCCCTTGGGTTGGATACACCAAAAAAAAGACCACCCCGTCCCTCCCCACACACACAGAAAAAAAACAACAACAACACTCCTTCCATCAACGTAGCGGCAGCATTAGCGTTTAAAAATGATGGAGGCGAAAGGATGAATCGGGAGGGGAGTAAAGAATCCTTGCGCGGATCAAAGACGGGCTTTCAAGCGCACCAAACAAATGTGGGATAAACAACACAGTTGCTGACTGTATTACACTACACAGGTGCCGCACACCAAAGGGCCCACGTGCTGAGCGCCTGCTTGGGAGGGGCGGGGGGAAAGGAAAAAAAAAACGGGGCTACATCTGGCAGCTAAAGAAGAGAGTGCAACGGGGGGGAAGAAATAGATGGCATTGTTTTTTTCTTGTTTTTTTTTGGGGGGGTGGTCTGAAAATGAGACGACGCCGTCAAACGAATGACACGCCATTCATCTCCCGAACCTTTTAGCTCGCCGACACTGTAAGTGACTCAAATGCGTCGCTTCCTGCCTTCATTAATTTCTAATCCGGGAGCAGACAGATTGAAGGATACCCAGATTAAACAGCGCAGTCAGACAGTCACATGTGACAAATAGGGCAGATTAAAAAGACTGAGCGCAGGTATTAATAACCGTAACAGCCCAACCGGGCCACCCACCCCCTCCCGTCGCTATCCGAGTAGAACAAGGGAAGGAACAGGAAGGCGGCGGTAGCGGAAATCTTCTGTTTTAAGGCACAAATAAGCACATTGGTGTCACGGCTGTGTTTTCTCTCCTAAATAAATGAGTGTGACAAGCAACACAGCTAGCAAGTAGATTTGTGTCGGAAAGGAGGCCCCCCCCAACATGCCCGATGTTGTTTCATTCGAATTTCATATGAACTCTTAATACAGTCGTGGCCTGACCTTGTCCAAGAGGGAAAATGTAGACAATGACCTTCTCAAAGGGAGACTTTTTTATTATCATTATTATATATATATATAAATATATATATATATATATTTTTTTTTTAACATGCCTCAGTAGAGTCCTTTGCTGTCTGACTAACAAGGTTTAATAACAACTTGTTAACGCAAATACTTTAAAACGGCAACAACAACAACAACTTTATTGGATTGAGCGTACTTTATTTCGAGCGTTACTCATTTTCTGGCAGCATAGCGCCATTTCCATTCATCTCAATTCTTAACGTTTTGGTTTGCAGACTTCATTACTTCATGGGAACAACAACAATATATGCTAAAGTAACACACATTCATCATCAGGAACAGGGAATGGAAAAAAAAAAGGCCAGCCAATGCCAAGAACCGGAGAGCAGGAGAAATTCTACAGCCGCTGCCCTGGACTTGTTGCTCGTTAGCGAGTCAAATATTCCCTGGCAGTTTGAACAGCGATTAACAATTTAAATAACCCCGGCGCTGAGAGCTCGCGCTGACTCACTCGCAAAAGATGGCCGTACCCTAAGGTCTATTTAACAAGCCCATTATTACATTACGTGACGCTCCACAGCTCCAGTTTAACTGGTCGCTCCGAGCAAGCGCCGCAGGAAAGAATTAGTCTCAAAAATGAAGGCCTGCATTTAAGATTGTGAGGAGGGAAATCAGATGTGAAAAGAGATTTCCCCCACTATAAAGCGAGGAGTTGGCCCACTACGTTACGACGATCGCTCAATGGCTCGCAGTTTTACCAGCATGGTTGGGAAGTATGTGTAGTGGAAAAGTGGCACCAAGGCAATACGTTTCTACACATTACAATACAGAAGATGCATGTGAGTTGCAGGGACTACTTTCATCCACTTGGGGTGGCCATCCTCGAGTTCTGCACTGTCGTATCTGCGACTGTGAGCGGCTTGAAAAGGCGGGGCCTGACCCGTTGAGTGACGTGGAAGTCAGCCAATGAGATGGTTTCTACAGAGAAATAGGGAGACTGGAAGAGTCACAGAAAGGCACGGACGCGAATTTCCTCGCCGGCCACGCAAGCGCGCCAGGAACAGAGAAGGAATTCCCGCCTGGGAAGTGTGCGGCAGACGTATGAGCCACCACTTTGCCAAAACCAAGACTCTGAAAGACCAAAGTTGGAGGCCTGAACTTCCTCCACTAGACGGACCCGTTTAATTGGACACAACATTGATTGCATTTTACAGGAGAGCCCCCGGTGTCACGCTATAACCCCCCCCCCCCATATCCCTACAAACACACACACTCCAGCAAACAGTCTCTGGCGACCCCACAGGGGCATGCACAGAAACCCAGACAACATTTTAGACCAACCCCCCCCCCCCCCACATACAGATTTTTCTGTAGCTCAGACAGTGTGTGTGACAAAGCGGAGCAGCCGACTGCCAGAGACTCCCCAGTGCATAAAGTTACCTGTCTTTGTACACTTTTTTTTTTTTTTTTTTTTTTTTTTCCGGGGAGTAATAACTTCTACAACTGGCTGGTGACACACTTTCATCACCTTTCATCAAAGTTGGACTCACACTGGGACGCATTTGTGATGCCGAGCCCACAGGCCATGAGGCTAGCGAGCTGAAGCGCTCCCGCTTCTTCGGCTCGGAATAAAGCGGTGCCAAGCGCACGGGATGTATCGCACAAGATTCAGTCGAGGAACAACAAACTCCTGTCCAAGTGAGTTGGGAGTTGGCAGATGCCGTCAGCATGGACATGAGGGTACCAAAAGCGTCGGGATGAGACTGTTTGTTTCGGGGTACGGTTTGTTTTGGATGGGGCTAACTTGATGAGCCTGATTTTGCAAGTAAATGGACATTAAAAAAAAAAAAAAAAGACAATAGTTCTTCCTGGCCTGCTGTGGAAATGGAACATTGTGGGTAAGGCAAGCTGGACTCCATTCTATCCCACGTTAGCCCTTCCTCTCGTCGGAGGGCAGTCAGGGTGGATTTGTGGGGCCTTTCTTCACTTGGCCAGGCTGTGTTTTATTCATCGCCGGCGCCCTGACCCCGCACGGCTCCTGTTCTGACAAATCACTTCTGATTAAGACAGATCTCTGTTAGTCAGCCACTCAACTTGGCCTATTCATCATTCTCGGTTTCTCCTCCTACCCCCGCCGCCTCCCGCGACCCCTCCGCCATCCCTCGCTCCCCCGCCGCCGGATCGTTTGCCTGTCCGTCAGACCGAAGCGTGGCGCGAGAGAGAAATTTCCGCCGCCGCTTTAAACGGCTGATTATGGACAATTGGCGGCACGGCGCGGCGTAAGGTAGTCTTATGGGTGATAAGACGCCAGTGTAATGGGTATAAATGACCAAGCTGGAAGGAGAACAGCTGCTAATAGACGCATTTGTTTAAAAATGAGCAAAGGTGCAGAGAATTGAAAGCTGCATTCCAGCACCGCCCCCCCCGCCCCTTTTTTCAAAGTCTCAAAGCTTCAAATTTACATGTATTATTTAAGCCCCTCAAAGTCACTCTGTGTTCAGCCGGAAATCAACTTCCTCCACTGCGGCATTTTCCTGAAGGCCCGCTCATATTTAACACCTGGCATGACACGTGATATTTACAATAAATGCAATCACCAAAGCGAATCAAAAAAGCATTCATACGCAAAATGCTTTAGCGCCGTATACAGACTCCTGACAATGTAGCCGGGCGCGCGTCGACAGGCATTGTGTTCACGCGCTCAACAAACTCCATTAAATTAGCCTGAACGCCGACTGGCGCCGGTGGCAGAGGGCGGCGGGGCGGGGAGGGATGAGCGCAGAAAGCCCGGGCTGCCGCGAGCGCAAATTGCTTGGACTTAATCAAGCGCTCTTTACTCAAGCATCCAAATGAAAACTAATGGACTTTGGCTGCTTGGGTGTGACAAGGCAAGAGATTTTTTTTTTTGAGGTCGTCAATTAAAAAAAAAGGCGATGATAAAAATTGAACAGACGACCGGTCAGCCAATACAGCCGAGCTGACATATTAATTCCATTTCCACTGTTGAGAAAATTATTATTTTTTTATTAAACTTGCTGGAATTGGTAAAAAAAAAAACAAATGTATGAAGAGCAGAATTAAAAGTCACCTTCGAACCTTGTATGCATTATTCAACACACTGACATTTGTTGTTGCGCAAGACTGTATGACGACAAAAAAAAAACAGTACACAAAAGAAAAATAAGTACTGCAAGATGAAACTAATGTAAGTCCATTAAAACTGTTTAAAACTACCAGCGTGGCGCTGAAGGATGGCGTACGATTAACGACACGATGCTGGTAAAGCAGGCAGAAATGTTCATTTGTCACCTGCAAAATCAATAACTGTTACGGTGTGGATATGTTGTCAGAATTTATGGATCAGGGTAAAGCACGAGCTCCCAGAACAATTAAAAACAACAAATGATGACAGCAAAATCATTTGACAGGCTAAGTGTCGAATTTTTCTTCCGAGTTGCAAAAATAAAGTCGAAGAAATTGGTTTTGTAGTTTGCGGTTTCACACTCATGCAGACAAATGGCCAAAACAGTGTTTTGTGTTTTTGTTGTCTTCTTAAACAATCTGGAGTAAATCGATCCTCAAATTGCTTCCAAATGTGCAAATGTGGAACAGATGCTGCTTTTGTACACGACACGCTACAGCTGAAATGTATTCGGGTTTTTGGGTTCCTATACAAATTTTGGCGAACGGACACGGACTGACTCATGCACTCGTCGTACGTCCACTCTGAAAACAAATGCGGTGCAGCTCAGCCTCTGGCTAGCCGACGTCACGGCTACCGCTATGCTTTTGACAGTGCAGTAACGTTTTTGACTCATTTGAGATGGCAATAGCTGTCTGCATTGTTAGACTCTTAAAAAGTCAAACGATTGATATTGCATTTTCCTGAACCATCATTTTCAACATTACGCCCCATTAAAACAAAAAACCCTGCACAAACAAACCCAACTTTTCGCACCCGCTTTTTGACTCTGTTTGGCCACGAACACACCATGGGCTGTCATTTTCAATCGAATACGACACGACGTGGGCAGAGGTGAAAAGTTTCCCAATTTGTCGGGAAAGCAGACCCGGCAAGAGACGTCTTCCCGGGTGGTGGGAGACAGGGGGGTGGGGGTAACTTGCCGTTCATTTTCAACAGTTTAAGAGCGCTAATCATGGCATTACCATTGATTAAAGGCGTGGGCGTCTTTAATCAAGAGAGTTGACGGGCAGATCAAAGAGGCTAACACAACATTTCTTGCCTTTTAATTATGTGTACAACAGCACACCTCGGGCACACTCCTTCACTGCCCATCCTCTCAAACTCCACGAAAGGAGATCTAACACTCCAAAAAACAGTTCATTACCCAATCAAATGGGAGATGGGTGAGAAACACACACACACACACACGCACACACACACACATTGACGCAAGTGTTCAGGTTTGATGATTAGTGAGGATCTGGGAGGAGGTCTTCCAAAGCCCGTTAACATGTCCCGAATTGGAACGCCTTCATTATCCTTGTCAAAAATGGGACACGGCATCAAGCTCATTTGCATGTTTTGACAAGGCCTGTCTGAGAGCCGCCTCCTCGCGTGTTTTATTTTTTATTTCTTCCTTTTGAGTCCTCCAAGTGTCTTTACCTCAATGACTGCTGATTACAGGCCCCTTGCCGCTAAATGAATTAAATAGCTTGTTAAACGCCACTCAGGCCGACCGACCGCCCGCCCGCCCTTCCACTGAGCGAGCAAAGACCACATGAAGGAGTTGCCGAAGGAGATAGCCACATCACATACACACACAAAAAAAAACAAGCGACAAAACCAACAAGAACTTCCAAAAGTTGACGATGTTTGTGTCCAGCTGTTTTTGGACGTTTCCCAAAGCCTGACAGGTTTGGCCACAACTCCTGCTGGATTTGTACAAGGGAGAAACTCAGCAAACGTTGCACATCAAGGGAGCGCGGCACCCCGATTTCGTTGATGTGCAAATATAAAGGCGCATTTAACAAGCGGCAGCGACAAAAGACCGATGACGAGGCAGCTCCAACACAAAGTTTGTCTTTGACTTGAGGGCAATACCCAGTGCGATATAAGGACAATAATAGCGCTATTATACATCGGCTGGCGACATCACGCGCCTCATTTAACAGCGAGCGGGGGGGGGGGCCTCTCAGTTGAAGGCCGAATATTGTCATTTGCCACTGTGAAGACGCGGCGTGGCACCACATGCGAGGACATTTCAACACACTTGTGTACAGCATGCAGGTTGTTTCTTTTTTCTCCCTCCCTCTCTGTACCTTTCTTCTTCAGTCGTCAAGTTACTGTGCTTGAAAGCCATGTCGTGCAGTGTGGGATATACAACATATAAGAGGACGAACAATGGGGAGCTCTTATGGCCAAGATCTTTTCTTACAAACCGCATGTTGGTTGTCTTCTTTGAATGGAGAAAAAAAAAATAATAATAGATGCATGTTTATTCACTGCTGATTGTGTTGAGGCTTACAAGACATTGTACAACATTGCTACGTGACTACACTTTCATTTTATCTGGGGGTGAAATAGTTAGGGGGGAAAAATAGCCTACGCTGTCATAAAAATGCATTAGTAATAAAATTCTGCGTTTTCTGCTTAGGGTTAACAAAACATTATATTGTAACAAGTATGTTGTTATAATTACAGATTTGGAAAAATAAACACCATACCCTGAATTGATGTTTTGGCAGTCAGTAGAAGAGTTCAATAGAAATGAGTAAATAAATACCGGGCAGCTACAGCTAGAGGAAATAGTGGACATGCAAAATATTTTATTCCAATATGAGCACGCTCCATTTTGATTGAGGCTGACACTTGACAGCCCGGTGCAGGGTCCCGGCCCGGCACGGCCACCTCGCCATACCCCGGGGGGCGCCGACCCGGCCCCCTTCCGGGCACTCCGCCCCACCTCGGTCACCGGGGCGTCATGGGGGCTAACGAGAGCGCGGGCGGGGGGCGGGGGGGAGCCTACTTAGCCATTCAAGCTCATCCGTCGGCTGGATGTGTAAGCAGCTCCCCGAGAGACCCTCGGCGAAACAAGTGTCAAAAGCTAAGGAGACGCTTTGTACCTGGGAGGTATATTAATGCTCTGATAGCTTCCGGAAGGAGGTGAGCAGGGGAAAGAAAAGGAAAAAAAAGTCTTTGTCCTCATAGAAGAAGATGAAGGACAAAGCCCGAGACAACTTTTGACGGCGTTAACTTGGACAGAACAAAAGGCAGACCTTCAGGGAGAAATCGTGAAACCGAGCTCCCTAAGACGCCTTAATCGAGGCGCCCTGAACAACAGCGGTGCGAGCACAACTTGCACGGGGATTTAAACAGGCGCTCTGTGCTCCTCCGATAGAACAAATTGCTAATCTACTTTCCTAAAAAGATCACAAACTTGATGTTACACTTTCTGATGAAAAGAAGACAATATTTTGATGTTTTATTTCCTGAAAAGAGAAACTATATGTGTTTCTCTTAACGTTGAAAGAAAACACGCCATTGATGTTTTAATTACTGAAAAGGAGATACTTGCCTAAAAAGAAGAAAACCAATCTCAAAATCGGAACTACGTTTATGAGCTTCCTTGCGCGGGACTGGGTTTGAACTCCAACTGGACTCTCCCAACACGCCCTCCGTAGGGCGATGCATAATTGAAGCAACGCAGAAACGGAAGCGTGTTGCTACCAATGTTTTCATTAGGCAAAGCTAGCACATGGGACCCACCGACGACGGGCAGTTGAGCGTGCGTTGAACCCAGAACAGGTTCTGCATCTTCTCATGGTCATTTAATTCCAACATCAGACCTTATAAAAAGGCACGCAGGCCTGCTCTCTTTTTTTTTTTTTTCTTCGCACCATGATACTTTTTCAATCTTTCCAAGCTTAAATTAGCCGGGATTTTTTTAAGATCAGGGAGTGCTTTTTAAGCTATGAAAAATGGATTAAATGAAGAGGAAGTCTGGCCTTAATGAGCTCCCTGGGCTACGGAGCAGCAGGGACTGTAGGGAAGGGGGGTCGGGGTTGGGGGGCTGGAATGAGGCGAGCCTTTGAGGAAGAAGAGGGGGTTGTAGGGGACGAGGCCGTGCCCAAAGTGTGCCGGCTTCTGCCAATGGCACAGACGGCACCTGGGCAAAGCCATCGTGCCAAAAGGAGGCGAGGAACAAGTTTGCGTCCAACCGGGAAACTTCACTCCGAGTTGGATTTTCATCACTTCTGCTGCACAAGGGGCGGGGGTTTGATTTGTGAGCACGGGTCGGTGGATATGGCGCTGTTTTTGTTTGCTACAGGTTTTGGAGAAAACGTTTCAACAACACAGATACGTTCAAATCATCTGCCAAAAACGCAAATACGTCAACGATGAGAAGACTTAGAAAGTGAAGTGTTTAACCTGACAAAATCGAAGTTAGCCCACTCTGCTTATTAAAAGCAGCTCATTTCTTTCGAGACGGCAAACACAAGTAGAGTGCGCAAATATTACGTCTGAAAGTTGCACACAGCTGTCACAGAGAACAGCAGTGGCGGAAGAAGGTGAGAGGAGCGATGGGGGATGCGGGGGTCCATCTTTGGCACATTCCTGGGCTACTTTTTACCTGACAGTGATTAAAAGCTGTCAGAGGCTCTCCGACCTGCCACTCCTCAGCGCTCAGCGGAGGCCTGTCATTACAAATAGACCCGGATTAAAATACCACACCGCCGGGGTGCGCGGGCCTTGACCTGGACAACTTCCCCGACTACACCTGCTTCAAACTGACAAATGTCGACATAAACCAGCGTACAGGGAGGGGTCTGAGGTTTACGCCGGCCGAGATGCATCACTGCAACATAGTTCCTTGACACAGTCTCGTGGCATCTGTGTGTGTGTTTTAGCACAAAAATGCAAATTGCCGAGTGTCCGGGCAAATAGTAAACCGCATTACTGTACCGTATCGCCCTCAAATTGCGCACGCCGCGCAGTTTAATGGGGGCTAATTGCGACAAAGCACCGAGCACATCCACGGGCCGTTTTCCCTGTTGCTGTCTGCGTCAGGAAAGTTAACGGAGAATAACGAGGCAGGCGAGCTCACGGATCTATCCGGTGTCATCGGCAATTGCCTGCCGTGACATTGACAAATGACCCATCTCAGCGGGATGACAGTCGCCGGCTGCAGCGCTGACAGGCCAATACAGTGCAGGAGGAAGGCATCAGTAGGATGAGCCTCGTGAAATGGACACAAACTCGACTAATGTTGAACACAAAAACAAATCACGTATTTAAAAAAATGCGGCATGTTGGAATGGGGAAAGCAAAAAAATAAAATAAATAAAAGTGACGGAAAAGTGGCAACTCTGCAGCAAGTTGAAAAAAAAACCTCAGATCATTTGGACTGCTAACTTTCAGAACCATTGGCACAAGTTTGGACAGCGGTTGGCCTGACTCGTCGCACCTTTGCCAGGGCCTAAAAGTCGTTGAAAAGGTATCACAACAGGCTGACAAACCAAAACTTGGGACCAATGCTAAATTGTAAAAGAAACGCGTCTATAGTATGTATCAGAATATAAAACAGACTCCCAACACCGGACTTATTTCAGTCAAAGTTGGCATCAAGTCAGCTGACTCGAACTCTGGATGTTTCTCAAGGTGGCAACGCAGGTCACGCGCACCCAATCATGAAAAAGCACCTTACCCAATTAGAATAAAATGCAAAAGCAAATCCCCTGGCTGCCAGTTGTACAGTGTTCACACAGTATATGATCGTGTGACGGTACAAGCATATAATGTTTAATGTATAGTCTGCTTTCTGGGCGCACATGGGGAAAAAAAAACATGCACATATTCATAAACCGGGAGGTGGTACGCAAGTGCAAGTGGCAAAAAGGAAAGGAAACCAATGCATGCTCGTGTGTGTGTGTGTGTGTGTGTGTGTGTGTGTGTGTGTGTGTGTGTGTGTGTGTGTGTATGCGCGTGCTTAGACAAACTCCCAATAGTGACCCCATTCCTCATCTCCAGGGCATAAACAAACATGTGTGCAAGGGCGCCGGTGGATTATAATCATAGAGAGAAAAGGGAATTCAATTTATTCCGCAACAGCCATGAATATTTCAGGCCCGTTACTGTAGCCCATGTGAAGGAGCATGAATGATTAATTTAGACATCACCTCTGTCACAAGCCCTTACCGGGCTCGGTCCGGGATCAACCCATGAGAGCAGTAAACAAAAGGGGGGCTCCCCCAATGTTTTTTTTGTTGTTGCTGCTGCTGCCGAGCTGCTCGGGTTTGGGGTTCGACCGGCGGGTGCTTGTGTTGTTGAACAAGTTGGTTGCCTTTGTGCTTTTAAGGCTTTTCTTCTAGTGCCGTGACCGTAATGACACAACTATCCGGAGGATGCAGTCACCGTGCCAAGAAAAAAATCGCTAGCTACGAGCGATCAAAAGTAGCAACTAAGTTGGAACACCCTTGTGGCGTTAGTTTCGTGGCCAGCTTAAATCCTGCGCCGCATAAGGGTGTCTCCCCACGTGGAGGCAAGTTGGACCCAAGCTTGGGGAGATGAGCACAGGCGGGCCGATCAGTGAGAGTGAGGGCTGCGCCGCTTTGGGAGCGGGCAATTAAAGTTATGGAAGCTGCACAATCAATTGGTTTGCCCGGCAGTTTGTTGCAATTTTTGGTGGGGCATAGAAGTATTTTCACACAAATCTTTCCCGTAATTAATTGAATACAGTACAAAGTTAGCGTAGGTTAGAGAGAGACGAACGTAAACATTTGGGTTACGGGGTACGCCGCAGAAAGGGCACTCAAAAATAAACCGAGGTATGAAGAAATGGGAAAATCCAGACTATGTTTGACCTTGCGCCTTACATCAAAGCGGAGATTCGGAATCATGGGAAATGTCTGTCATTACCGAGAGAGGGGAAAAAAAACGGAGATAAAAGCACAAACCCCAACATGACCATTCAATCCATGATTCCACAAAGCGGTTACATCAATAGCATGTTAACACCTTCGCGTCAATGGCGGCTGGCGGACGGGAAGCGGGATTGCGTCAATGCAAGATGAGTCTGCGCACGCGCCGTTTTTGATTGGTGCTGCAGGCTCCGCGTGAAGCTTGTCTGACAAGTGGAGATCACAAACCAGCGGCATCCATCTTGAGGGGCTGCGATGCCACCGCGACCGTCTTGTCAAAAGACACTTGGCCCTGTACCGTATGTAGGGTGAAGGCATTTCAGCGTCGGATTATTGGTCACTAAAAAAATTTGAAGTAGCAAGAGAGCAAATGAAAGCTTTTGTGCTCTGATTTAATGGGGTGTTTAAGCGGTGGGGAGGCGGGGTATGCGCGGCAACCTGCAGTGAGCCTGGCGGGGGCGGGGTGGAAATCAAGGCGCGATGACACTGATGGAATGTGTTGGCACATGCCCTCGGGTGGTTTTGGTGTGGTTGTCATTTTGTTGTTTTCCCTCCGTCGTCACAAATGTTTCATAAATAAATAAGAAACACGCGCGCGCACGCACACACACACAACAAGATGAATTGATGAGCTCTGATGTTTTGGTTGTTGTTTGGACAAAAGTTGTTGACAGGCACTTTTCTTTCTCGGGAGCTCGTCACACAGAAAAAGAGCTGGCTAAGAATACTTGTGTGAGGGCTTTTCGCCCTGCATCACCTGCATGACCTATGACACCCATTTCCAACATAAGGGCCAGGGGCCAGATTGGGACCGCCGCATCATTTCTGGTGGTTTCTTCGAAGGAATTAGGCTCATCTCTATTCGCAGCCATGTTATTAGTGTAAGCAGTGCTTCTCAACGGGGAAAGAACGACAAAAGCGATTAAATCAAAGGTTCTCTCATGTTTGATATCGTTCGTATTTGTCAACTGCAAAGCCCTTGGAGACTTTCTTGCGATTAAGGGCCATGTTAGTAAATTTGACTTTTCTTAAAATCGCCCGTACAACCTTACTCGATATACGGCATTCTCTTGGAATGCTTTTCTTCCCGCACAAACACAAACAGACTAAAAAAAACGCGAATATATCGGGAAATTAACATTACAAAAAAAGATTACATAGGGGTCTTATTTCTCGGCGTGGCTCATGGGACTTTCAGAGGTCAGCGTGCATCTGAAAAACTTTCCCCGGATGGAAGAGGAAAAAAATAAATAAATAATAATAAATAATAATAAATAAAAATGTGTAGGACTTAAAAGCAGAGTCAACTTCGCGACTCTGCTGGCTATAGTTTCTAACGCCAGCTGCGGATCGATACATAACCATACATATAGCGCGAGTGGAACAAGTCCTGTCAAAGGTTACTCCTTTTTTTTTCTCCACGCTTGCCTCTTCATTCGGAACGAGGAGGCTATGGAAGAGGAGATGGAGGCGAAAGACATGAGAGCCAAGACAGAGAAACCCGGGCAAAAAAACAAAACAAGATCCCGGCGCTTGTAGTCGCGGAACCGGGCGTTTAATGGGCTTTGACGTGCTCGCCGGAAGGGCGGGGGGGGACGGAGCGGCGAGGGAGTCCGGGGGTTGCATCGATAGCAGTGCGCGAGAGTGGCCGCGGGGAGCTCGGCGCGGCGGCTCGGGCCAAATCCCCGGTACGAGCGCGGACCGGGGGCCTGACCGCTAATCATTAGAAAGTCAATGAGTTCTTAAGCGCTCGCAGCCACGCTCGGTATGTCGCGGATATACAAATGTATACGAGAAATCCATCTGCCGATGTTACGCAAGCGTGTAGAGCCAGAGCACGACTGTGTTAGTTTGCCATTCATCTCAGTTTTTCGTCTCATCCATACGCAAATCGCGACCTCGTCGACTTGTGCTATCTGTGATCAGGGAAGAGGAGGAATCGAGACCAATTCGAGACTTTGGGGATTTGGGACCAGGTCAAGACCAAATACCTCAAGGAGTTGAGAGCAAGTCAAGAATAAGACAAGATCATGTCAAGACCTAGAATTTGAGGAGTCCAGACCAAGTTGAGCACAAAGACTTTGATGAAGGTGAAGACTTTAAAAACGCAGTCGCCCGCTGAGCTCGACACTTTGCTTTCCCCAGAGCTTGCGCTGATCCCGGTTCCTTTTGTGTTTCGGGGCCCATCTGTCAGTTCTAAAAAGCTCATTTGGCCCTTGAGCTCATCAAGGTTCCCCACCCCGGCAGTCGTATCCGCAATCTATTATTGGACTCTAGTGAATCCCCAAATGATGGCTACTCAATGTTTGTTTTGTTTTTTTGGGGTTCATCAGGTGCTTGTACATTCAAGCATATGCAACACCCTAAATCCAAATTGTTCCCAATCAATATCCTCCAAGCTACTTAGCCTCCCTCTGATCAATATGCACCCAACCTAAACATTTTTTTAACCAACGTTACTACTCTGACCGTCGCATAGATCAATGGCTTATCGATCAAGACGCTCAATCTTTTAAGGGCAAGATTTGGAAAGAACCCTTCTGGACATTTGGGTTTGTCACCTTTGACTTTAGAGATCTTTTTCCAACAAAAGGGTGGAACTTTTTGGACACTATCGGTTCTGAACCAGAACACCCCGCAAGGGTTTGGACCAGGGGTGGGCAAACTTTTTGTGCTTTTTGGATTTTTAATAGTGACAGACGGGGCCCGGCTGTGGTAGAAAAAATAAGTTAAATGTAGATGTAAATGATGTAAAATGGTATCTTTAAAAAATAATGGGTTGGGTTTTTATTTACATCTAAAATGAATGTCATTTTCATAACTTAGACAATCATTTAGAAAATCAAAATGTATAAGAATGCTCTTTTTTTTTGTTTTTTATTTATTGAGAGATGTGAATTTAAAAATGAATGACGCGTATTCGATGCAAAGAGGGGAATCGGAAGGAAGCGATGCAAGAACATTTGTGGAAAATGCCTTTGGATGAGAAGATCACGAGAAATAGGAGCAAAAAAAAAAAAACACAACAAATGGAAAAGAGTGACAGAGGGCGTGCGAGGGTGTGGGGCTGCCACAAACAGGGTCTTGAGAGGTGATTGACGTTCAGAGGCTTCTCAAAGCCGGCGAGACTCCTTTGAAGGGATTATTAACACATTTTGATTACTCTGGTCCAGTTGTCGCGGAAAATGTAACCCCCATCAGAGCTAGGGAACGGGCGGCCACAGTCTCCATCCCCCCACTCCCCATTGACTCAAAGTCGGCCGCTAATTACCGCCTAAGACGTTGCGGAGAATCGACGATCACCTTATTAGTCTCACAGACGCACGACGCTACGTCGGTCGTGACCTGCATTAGCAGAAATGTAAGGCGTGAAGTTGAGCACAAACTTTTGAGGGGCTGGGGGGGGGATTGGCCGGACTCTTCGAACTCGTGATTTGGTGCAGACTCCTCAAAGTCTTGACTTGGTCTCGTCCTGTCAAAGTCTTGGTCTTGACTTACTGCTGGTTCATGTGGTCTTGGGTCCACTGGGTCTCAAACCCTTCAAGTAGATCGTTTGGACACTTGCTATCCCTTGACCGAAATGCGAGTTAACATCGTGAACGTGGCGCTAGATACAGAGCCAGCTAGCAAAGCTAGCCTTGTGATCGTAGTTGCAATCGTGGGCCCAAGATCGATTCCAAAAAAAATTTTAAGCTAAAACTGAACATTTCTTAGCAGATGACGAGGGGAAAAAAAGAAATACCTTAGCTGACGATACTGTCACTTCATTTGAGTGTCTCGGCTCAAATGGACGTACTGCACAAGGATATGCTGGTTGCAATTACATTTTGCCCGCGTTGCAGTTTTGAGAAACTGTGTTGAGGCGCCGGGAACTCTCGGAATCCCCTAGCAATTACAACCACAGCCCACAACGTAGCATACATTCTGGCTTTTGTACTGTGACAATTACGGTCTTCAAGAAAATATGTCACGAGACCGAAACGGAATGGGGGAAAAATCACCTTCACAAATAAACTTGAAGTAATCAAGGGATCTTGCGGCATCCCTACTTAGGACATGCAACCTTTGTGATTTTGGCCTACGCCGGCTTACTGCTGGTCACCTCACTTGAATAAGACGCCACACAAGATCTAAGACGAGGAAAAGCCATCCACAACAAACTCTGCGTGTTGAAACGAAACGGGCGACTTTCAAGTTGCTCTTGATAATGAGCACAGCTAATGCTCACTTTGTAGCCGATCTGCAACGCCGGGTGTGAAACGTATCGTCATAAACAAACTTAAATGAGCCAAGGGGAGGTGGGGTTTTTTTTTAGAGTACTGTACACATGGTTAGCGGAGAGGGCCAACAAAGTCGACATCAAAAGGGTCCTGAATGACGCGAGTGGTAAAAGTAGGCCAGGCCACAGCCTGGGAGGGAGAGGATGCGGAGGACAGTGAACGAGCGAGAATGAGGGAGGCGGCGTGGCTGTGGAAGGGCTCAGTCCCAAGGTGGGAGGAGCTCAGGTGCGAGTTGTGAGGAGGCACCTTCTGTTCATGGCTCGGAGGCCCCGCGGTGGAGAGAAGAGGGGCCCGCACAGACACGGGCTCCTCATGTTTGGCCCAAATAATCCAGGTGGCTCAAGACGCGTGCCCCCGGTCACACCACGCGACTTCAGCGCCCCGAACTCCCTAAACTCGTGCCAGTGCTCAAAGTTGACTGAAAAGTGACTGTTGAAAATGGCTTGGGAGCAAAAGTACAACAGCAAAAGGTGCTTAGGTCCAATGATGCATTCATAGAAATTGGTTTAGTTCATTAACGTTTGTGGTTTTGACAGTTTCACAGCTGGAAAAACAGGTGGCGAGTCGTCGTGGCGTAATCAAGACCACATAAACCAGGACAAAGTCAAGAACAACATTTTGAGGACTCCAAAGTAAGTCTTGGAGATGTCCAAGACCAAGTCAAGACAAAGATGAAACCAAGACAAAAATCTTTAAAGAGTCCAGACTAACATTTTGGAATGATTCGATTCAGGAATTTGAACCAACGTGATTGGTGCGACATGACCACACTGTTTCACAAAGTCTGTACGTGTCGGGAAGTACATCTCATTGATGGACATTCCGACAGAGAACCGTCATTTATAATGGGGGGGGATACGTTCTCTCAGACTCACCCAAGATAGCTTCAAACAAACAAACAAACAAACAAAAGAATATCGACCCATAATAAACCAAAACCCATTCAAAACCATCGCTAAAATATCTGCGATATACAAGGACCGTGAAAGATGAACAGTGATGGAGTGTGGGGGTGTCACTGCGGAAACAATACAAGATTTTAATCAGCGCTATGTCCTTTGTATGAATGCAAGTGCACGTGTGCATGGGTGTGTGTGTGTGCGTGTGCATGTGTGTGTGAAAGGCATTTCCCTTTGCTCTGCATTTCCATTAATTCCATACATTCGGCCTTTCACAAGAATTATCGGCAGGACCGGTGGTCAGGGCCTGAACGTCTAAACAGCTCATTAAAAGCTCCACAATACCCGACTTCAAGCGCAGGAACCGAGGGGAAAATTGGCAGGCGACGCTACAAACTGCGGAAACGTCCGCGCGGGATAACGCACGCCGATTGCAGCCTCGTGGAGACCGTTGTATATTTCCTTTTGATTGTCAGACCCCGCTGGCTAGCCCTGTCCATAAATGTCTGAAAAAGGAAAAGGTGCAGTTTCTTCGTTAAAATTTGGGGGTCATTGCTTCTCCGGTTGTTGTTCATGTAACTGTCCCGACATTAAAAAGTCGACATGAATTCTGCGTGTTGCCACGACCGCGTGCACCTTCACATCAAACCGCGAGACGGTCCAGACCAAGCAAACGGGTCCCTTAGGCCACCTTAGCCAGTCCTTCACAAGTCCACTTAAAAAAAAACGGGCGGCGGTTGGCCTTGATTGATGCTCGACTAACCCGAGATCAGAGACGCGCTCGGGGAAGGACCGAGCCGAGCGGCCCTGCCGCTACCCGAGCTGCGCATACATCAGCCCTTCAGGATTAGCGGCACACGTCTCACGCGGCGAGGCTCCGACTGATGTGAGCGTCGGGGACCATGTCGGCCACTTAGCCGCCAATTTCTACCTGCTAGTCAACAGTCAAAGTTGACACGAGAGCCATTAGAGCGCAGGACACAAGAGGACTTTTTTTTCTCTTCCCCCCCCACCCCCTTTGCCCAATTCGCTTCTCTCTTCTAAATCCGGAATGAACATAAGACTTTAGGACACCCGTGCTCATGTATGAATGTGCCGCTACCCTTGGCAAAAGCAGGGGTGGATGAGTAACTACTTTCTATTCGCCTTCTCTTTTTAGGAACTTGGGCTCACACACCCGTCCAAATCATCGGTGTGTGTGTGTGTGTGTGTGTGTGTGTGTGTGTGTGTGTGTGTGTGTGTGTGTGTGTGTGTGTGTGTGTGTGTGTATCGAGTCGCACTCCCCTCAAGCACTTTGTGGTGAGAGCAGGCGGCGCCGCTTTCTTCGGCAGCTCAAGGGCGCAGCCTATCTATCGGAGAATAGAATGCGGGAGAGGGCCAGAGGAAGGAGGAATAAAAACTGCTTGGCTTTCAAAGAGCATTCACAGAAGGTTCTGGTTCTGCTACATCAACGAGCTACGAAACGAGAACGATACAGGGCCGAGTCTTTGTGGTTGTTATTTTAGATGTATTTTTGGGGTCATTTTTGACAGAAACAAAAAAACAAAAAACTGAATTTGTTTTGTCGTCTAAAACTGTCATTCAAGTTGCACGACGTGCCCGGGTAGCGGTTACCCCTAACCCACCCCCAAGACAAAAAGGTTGACGTGATTGCGCCTCAGATGGGAAGTTTTTGTTGTCTTTGGAGAAATATGATGTGAATTTTGTTTATTAGTTTAAACTGTGACTCAGGGTGATGTGCTTGAGTAGTAGTAGCAGAGCGCTCCTCGAGGCTTGACGTTTTGGGGTTTTTTTGTTCGGCTCGGGCTTATCAGCAATATTTTTATTTTTTTGTCGCCACATGGAAGACAAACCCAGTTGTTTTTTGTTTTTTACACTGCGGCTCAGGGTGACACGCTCGAGTAGCAGCCACGGAGCAGTCCCGGAGTTACCTTCCTCCCCAAAGACAAAAGCTTTGGGAAACTGTTGTTGTCTTTGGTCCCGTTGTAACAAAGCAAATTGGGTGCATTTGGTGTCGCCTTAACTGTGACTGACGCTCGGGCAGCAGCCACAGAGCGCCCTTAAGGTTACCTGCCTCCCACAGGAAAAAAAAAAAAAGCCTCTCCTTATTTTGTCTCAATATGGCAAAAATATCTAGATTTTTTTTTAAGGGCTTTGTCTTCTAAAAACGAGCCCGCCGTTTCTTGTGTGACGCACTCGAGGAGCAGCGGTTGAGCCCCGCGAAGGTTAGGCCCCTTCCCAAGACAAAAGCTTTCTCTTCTTTTGCCCCAGTAAGACAAGAATAGTTGTGTTATTTTTGGTAAGATGATGACAAACAATATCATCTTCTAAGAGACTCGAGCTGAGCGACACGCTCCAGCAGCAGCAGCCGTGGAGCACCGCTACGGTTAGCCCACCTCGGAGACAAAAGCTTTTTGCTCGCTTTGCCCTGGCGTGGCAACGAGAGTTGTGTTTTTGATAACACGCCGGGCAAATAAGTCGTTTTGACTCCGGTTGTGTGATGCGCTCGAGCGGCAGCCTCCGAAGATTCTTGCCAGTGACAAAAGCGTTTGCCTTGCGACTGAAAGCTTTTGATTGTTTGTTTGTTTGCTTCTTCGAGGGAACAACCCAGAATGGTTAAAGAGTTGTTTTTGTCCTGAAGCTGCGACTGGAGGTAGGCGATGACGTGTTCGGGCGGCATACGAGCAGCACCGGTCAGGTTAGCAAACTGTCATCTGTGGCCACAAACCCGAATCAGTTTGTTTTCGGCCACCTAAAAACGCCGGCGGGAGTCACGTAGCGGGCTCGAGGAGCACCCGCCGCCGAGCACTTCTGAGGTTACCCGGCCTCCCACCCCCTCCGAAACCAAGTCCCCGCTGTGCCCCTCCCACCACGGATGGGCAGATGGGCCAGCCAGCTGATATCCCGGCCCGGCTCCGTTTCATCTTGCTTGGGTGTCTTAAACAGGCGGCCAGTCCGTCTGATGGGCACTGGGACGGCAAAAGCGGGACGCTCCTTTGACACGCTCGAGGGAAGGGTGTATTGAGGGAAGGGGGGGCTTACGGTTGGAGGTCCTTGGGCCATCCTATTGAGGAGACGCGAGGACAGATGGAGACATTTAATGTGCCTGGGCGGATAGGAAGCGTCGCAAGACGCAGATGAGGAAGGAGCTCGTCGTGGCCGGCGTTGAAAATGCGCGTTTCTTTAGCGGGACTTCTCAAAGGCACTTTCACTTCACAGATGTTGCTGCATTGTCCATTTCTTTCTTTCTTTTTATTATTATTTTTACATCTGAAAAGGTGTCACGTTGCAAAAGTGAGGCTATCAGGTTAAAAGTGCTTAAAAAAACAAAAGATTTGTGGCGAAACGGCAAAACTGCTGCATCCTCAAGAGTGCAAAACAAAGACATGCATCATCGTTTTTTTTTTACATGGGCTTGCTTATTTATTTATGAATCATGCATCTTTGTAATTTTGGTCCTAATATTTATCGTGATTATTTGAGATGTAGATTAGAAAAAAAAATAGACAAAAGCAATCAAACTCAAATATTGCTTCTTGAAATCTGGTTTTACTGTTCCATAATTGTTTTGATATTTGTTTTGAACCACCAATTACTCAATAAAAAGAAAAAAACATTAATATTTTGTATTTATATGATGTATCATGAAATTTGAATTACACACTTGGTTATATCAAAAATTGATGATGGCTTTCTTTTTGGGGGGGATTAGTGACCAAGTGAAATCGATATTTGATTCCAATTTAAGAAGCATCAGCAATTGCCTTTTTAGATATAATTTTTTTGTTTCAGGCCCAGCGTGAAATTCTATAATCAAATAAAACCCTTTGAGTAATTTTTCAAAATGTATTTGACCAACATGCTATGAGATAATAAACATTTGATTCATAAATGTCATATGGACTTTTTGGGGGAATTAATCAAATTTCAAATTAAGAGTATCTGACTTGTGCAGATTATGAATAAAAACGCAAGGAAGGAAGGTTCCGTTCAAGGTGGTCTTTTGGATTAAAAAAATGTATTGCTAAAATGCTCGTTTCAAGGTAAAAATATGATAGTTCGTCATCCATCGAGTCATGATTACATTGTTTCTCTCTCCCACTTGGTTCCCCCCCCCTTTTTTTCTTAAATATAGCGGCGGGCGCCTCAGATGTAGTGGCCCTTTCAAGCGCCCGTGGGGGGGCTCAGAGTCCTCGCTTTTGTCTCCCATTTCCTTCTGAAACTGCTTTTCTTGAACCCTGCGCCGCTCTTCACAGTTGTTGTCTCGACTCTCTGCTCGCTGTGTGGCTCCTTCTTTTTTCCTACGACCAACAACCCCCCCCCAACCACCACCACCACCACCCAACACCACACTGCTGCCCCCCTCCACCACAGCGCCCCACCCCCTCCTCCCATCGATACCTCCCTCCCTCCTCCAGCTCTCTCTCCGTGTCAGCCAGAGGTCAATGCTACACTTTTTCTTGTGCATGCAACAAGGCTCGGAGTGTGCATGTGCGTGTTTGTGTGTTGGGGCGTGTGGGGGTCTTTTTACTCATTGTGACCTAAAAATAGAAAACTATATCTGCCCATTTTTAAGACACAAGACACAATATGCTGTTATGTTGTTCACATAAATGTGACATGCAAAAAAAAAAAAAAACTTTTAACAGACCTAAAATATTTTGTTGACTAATTTTTACTGCCATCATCCAATAATTCCCACTAAAATATAGAATTTCATTGGTTAATGGTTAAAAATTAGCGGCCACATTGACCCAGGAACATTTCTGGTGTACTGTGCCAGAGGATTCGGGTCAAACTGACCCAGGGGACAATCTCGCTAAAAGACAACACGAACAGAAAGGTTAAATAAATAAGTCCAACATTTTTTTTCCAAGTTTTGTGCCACCTGTCATATATTATAATTCATACAGATCTATTTCATGACTTTTTCCTCCCCGCACGCTCGCTGTTTGTTGTCTATGTTCCGCAATGTGCTTTGCATATTCTCTTTTCATTTGGCTGCTTGAATAAAAAAAAAAAAGTGAAATAAAATAAATAAATCCATAACAAAAGGACACTCCTTGAGGTATCGCATAACCAATGACTCTTTTGGTACGCCGCCACAACGTTGCATTGTGTGTTCACACGGAATAGGGCGTCATTTGATAATTGTTAGATTAATGGCGCCCAGAGCCAGGACGTAAATATTTCACAGCTTTGAGAAAAGGAGGCCTTGGAAGGAAGAAAAAAAAGAAAAATCATGTTTTGAAGAAGGAAGGGGGTGGTTGGGGGGCAAGTGTGTTTTTCTTCAAATTTAGTTAACTCTATTTCCTGAATGTATATGCTTCAGCTCTTAAAAAAAAAAAAAAAGAAATCCAGCCGCCGGCATGCTGTTTATCGCCGGATAAAAGGCAATGCTGTAATTATTCCCTCCCCCACTCCTTCTAATCGGACCTTGTCAGCACGCGGTCTTATCGAGAAGAGGAAAATGACACCGATGCTATCGAGGAGCCCCGGAGTCCGAGCCCGCGGCGCGTGTCCTCCCGCCAATCACGGGCCCGGGCCTCGTCCCCCGCCGTATCTAGCGCCGCCACAAACGGCAAGCGCACGCTTTTTCTTTTTTTCATGTGGACTTCAAAAAAAACGGTCGCAAGTCATTAAAATTGCAGCCGCGTCGTCCCTTTTTCGGCGGCGGCGACGGGGATCAGCCGCAACGAAAATTGGATGTGGGACGAGGAGACTGGCTAAACGTGTTAATTCCGTCCTCGCATGTTTACGGCTTAATTTTAATCTGTTTGAGGAGGAAGGGACGGCTGGCGAATGGAAAAGGGGCACGAGGGCCAATGAGAAAGCCGAGCGCCGCAATAAATCGCCATTATCTTTGACACCCTCGGACTGAGCTGTTCCGCGGGGATTTAGGGGCAAAAAGGGGAAAAAAAATTGTTTACGCTTCAACTGCGCTCGCTGAGGTGCCGCTGGACAAAAGGCCTTCGGTACACAAAAGCCAGCTAGCATACGGAGCCCTCAATGGGACGGGAAGAGCTGAATCAACAGACTCCAGCTTGGCCAGAAAAAAAAAATACAGTAATTCCCCGGTGGTAGTAGACCTTGTTATCATGTTTGGAGAGAATCAGTGCCAGGGTACTTTCAGGTGGTGGAACTGGAAGGGACTACTGCTGACTTGAACTGAAAGCAATGAGGGGAAACTTAAGATGATAATATAAATGTGATATTAGCCGCGGAGATGAACTTTCTTCGTGGGGATGCTTGCTGGAAAGCAGTCCACTGATTCGCCATTGCTGCCGAATCTCCCAATTAGTGTTCCATTTGACAAAGACTGATGCTAGTTAGGCTTTAAAATATTAAGATAGGTGTTTATGACATATATATATATATATATATATATATATATATATATATATATATATATATTAGAGCTGTCAGTTTACGCGTTTTTATTGGCATTAATTTAAATGAATTTTATCGGGATCAAAAATTTTCTCGCGAGATTAACGCCGCAGACGTCACAGCGGATGTTACGTTGCTCTATAAATAAACCAGAAACAAAACATCAATCGCTTCTGCACAGGTCCACGACGCTTGTTTTGCCAGCCACGGCAGCGCGAGACACCGAAAACGGATACTTAAATAATTTATGAATGGAAAGTTTACTTTTAAAAAGTTGCCAGATTGTTCCAATGACAAGACCAAAGTTACCTGTATGTTTTGCAGTCGTAAACTGAGCTATCATCATAGCACGTCGAGTCTGAAATACCACTTAATGGCCAAGCACACAGCTGACGTGCGTAACTCCGCCCCCTCGTCTCAGACCGACAGCTATGGATCATTTCAAAGCAAACAGCGTGGGCTAAAATGTTGCTAGAACAGGGGTTTCTTTATTTAGCTCATTTTTGCATAGTTGTCATGTTTG
Organism: Hippocampus mohnikei; assembly: GCA_026261675.1. Classification (NCBI taxonomy): domain Eukaryota; kingdom Metazoa; phylum Chordata; class Actinopteri; order Syngnathiformes; family Syngnathidae; genus Hippocampus; species Hippocampus mohnikei. The sequence continues at coordinate 2,176,846 of JAKGUB010000377.1, forward strand.
TCCGTCTGCAATCTGACGTTTAAACGAAGTAAATTGCGTTTCAGCTTGGGTTAATTCATGCCGGCGCTCCACTTCCGGGATTGAGTATTGGGACTTGTAGTTCTTTTGTTCAATTCGACTTGATATGTTTGTGTTGTATGGTTTCTTACGTTTAAAACAATGAATAATGATGACGATATTGATACAGAGTGAGATTAGGGTTGATTACATTATTTATTAAACGTATAGTTAAATAAAGGTATTAATTAATGTCAATTATATACATATTTACATTGTGATGCAGAAAGATAGATATATTAATTTTTTACTGCATTTATGTGTAGTTTAGGTTATTACCTGCTTCTGATACTTCTGTTACAACTACTACTACTACTACTTCTGCTGCAAAGTGCTCCAATAAATGATCAAAAAAGTACAGAACGAGAGATCCTTCCATGCTGACCGACAATCCCTATTCAGGGGGCCGTGAAATATTATAGGCTGAGTACTAGTTTACCTTAGATGTGCACTTTATATTGCGCTGTTTTGATTCCATAAAAAGAGCTGTTCAAGCAGCTGTTGTGTGACAAAATATTTTTTTCACTGTTGTTGATGGACAGTAATATTGTGTGAGATGATGTGTGAATAACTGCTCCAAGTGAAAAATGTTCATGTAAAATTGAAAATCGAAATTATTTCAGTAAATATTTGCATTTTGCACATAGAAAACTGATTCATGATTCCATGTTGATGAGAGCATTAAAATGGGGGAAAATAGGACAAAAAATATAAAAGGAAATTCAGAAACGATAAAAAATGCGTGAGTAATCATGATTATTTTTTAGTTAATTTGAGTTAATTATGACAGTTGAGTTTTTAATTAGATTAAATATTTTAATCGTTTGACAGCTCTAATATATATATATATATATATATATATAGCGAGGCTCCACTTTCAATCTTGCGCTCAGCCCATTTTGGGAATCCCTGCACTACGGGGGACGAGCACAAATTGTGTAAATGCCATATTTATTTTGTTGTTGATTTGTTTTTGTTTTTGTTCCGGCCGCCGACTAATCTTTCGGTGTGGCGCCGACTCTCCGCAGCCCGCCTGCCTGCATCCCTCGTCTAATAGCGCCGCCGCCCCAAATCAAAGCGCTTTAACACAAGCCGGTGCGGCCTTTAATAGTGTCGTCACATCATCACAGCGTCCTCGCTTAGCTTAGCCTCCGCGACTGCTGCCGCTGCCACTTTGTTGCTCGCTTCAATGATTTATGACAAAAAAAAACAAAACAAAAAAATCAAGAGAGGGTGAGCAGGAAAGGCGGATAGAAAGAAACAATGTGGTGCGCCTCCCCCCCTCGACTCTGATTGAGAGTCTCTGAAACCTTTGATTGACAAGCTTTAATCAGCTTATCTACCATCCTAATAAAGTTGATGGCCCGCGGTGCTGCTCTCTACCTGGCACATCATAAACTTTGGCGGGGGGTAAAGGCAGCAAAGCCCAAACCGCTCGGCTTATCGAAACGGGAGTGAAATCAATCCCAAATGAGCTGTGTGTGTGTGTGTGTGTATATATACTGTATATAAATGTTCACTAAAGACTTTTTTTTGTAAAACTGATACAAACCAAAAGTGGTGACAAAGCCCATTTCACTGTCCAAGTCATCTAAATGTGTATTTTTGACATACATGTGCAAAACTGTGCAAAAAAATGATTTTTTATTTTCTTTTTATTGTAAAAATGACAGAAAATCAGAATTCAAGAATACGTGTACATCATACCCATCAGGTTTTTCTCCTGAGCCAAATTGGAAACTGTCCTTGAGCTTTGTTATTTACAATTCTACATCTTATTTTAAATAAATAGTTAAGAGCGGTTTTATATATTTATTTTTTTTCCAAGCCAAAGCTAACTGCTATGCACGTTTGCGCCCACTTGCCTTTTTTCTTTTTTCTTTTTCTTATTCACTAACGAACTTCTATACTTTATTTATGAGAGAAACAGAAAAGCCTGCTTGTCAGTGTGTTGGGGAGGGGGTCCGCGTGTGGTAAATAAATAGCGCCGCGTGTCCAAAGAGTGTACTCGCTATCCCTTTGAGGGCTCTCACCGCTCCTGACAAGCCTTTGTTTTCTTTAAATACACGCGAGACGCTGAGAATAGTTTAAAAAGAGGGGAAAAAAAACAAGAAAGAAAAACACAAATGCTAAAATGTGATGATGATACATGGTGAGGATTCGTCTTTTCTTAGAACAAGTGCACCCCCTCCCTTCCCTTTAAATCTGACCCAGAAGCATCCCGGCTTTTTGTTCGCGGTCATTACAAGAGACGACGCTCGAGTCGGCAGGGGGAAAAAAAAAAAAAATGAAAAAGCGGAATTTCACCACCGTTTCTTTGTTCTCTGAAATAGATTTCAAACTTCCACTTCTCTATCGGCAGTCAACTGCATTTCTCAAAGGGCCCCGCCGTGAGAACGTGGGCCGCAACTTTGAATGAGCACAAGATAATGACCACATCTGGATACAGCTGATGTCCGATTGGATGAATGACTTGAATGATTGAAATGCTGCACCGCGCTTTGTTTTGCTAATTTGATATTTCCGCCGCCGTTCTTTCCCCGTTTTCCTCAACTGTGGACTTGATTGCGCGTTTTCCCCCCCCGTATGACTTTCTTCAGGCTTCTGATTGGCTCAGGTACGGCCCAAAAACGACTTGTGGCGCCACCTGTCGCTTTCGCCCACGTTTGCCTAAAACAGACGCCATGCGTGTGTCGTCCGTGTCAAAGTACGGGATAAAAAGATTGGGATATTTCGGTACGGCAAGAAGAAAAGTACATGCGCAAACAAATACAGTGCAGCTCAGCCTACAATTTGCGGAAACGTCACGGCCAGCGCTACGCAGAAGGCTGCACGTCTTTGTTTCGAACGGCATCACGTCATCGTTCAAACGTTTCGCCAAAACAAGTGCTCTATTTTGGATTTGGCTCCTGAACCAAGCCATAACCATCGTTACGTGGCAAACTGCGATTTTTAAGCAACCCGTTTTTTTATTCTCTATGCTTCATTCTTTATGCTTCGCATTTCTATCCAAGAGCGGGGCGAGAAAAATCTTTGCGGCCGCGGAAAGCGGCGCACTGTCTATTCCCAGCGCATCCTTCTTCTCTGTTGCAGATGCATCGCTTGTTTGACCTGAGCAGGCGTCGCCATTTCAGGTTGTGCAGCTGAGCAGAGGGCTGCGATCGACAGGCGAGTAAAGCGAGGGGTCACAGATTAAATGCGCCGGGGCGAGGCATCAACCCCTTCCCCTCCGCCCCCGCAACCAAACAGCCGACCGACGCACCCTGCCGTCGGTGCACGCGGGACCTCGCCGGGATTTTTCTTGGATGAGTCGACCGGCGGTGACGGAGAGGGTCAGAGTTCACATGGCGGCGGGATCGGCCGGGCGGGGAAGCCAGAGATTTAGCCACGTGACTAAAGGCAACTCAACTATTTGGGCCTCCGGCAGGGAGGCGAGGAGAGCCACAGTTGCCGATGCACTTTCAGACGGTTTTGAGAGCTGGATCTCATGAATGTTATTTCAATTCTTTTCAATGTGGAATACTGACTTGATCGAGCTTGGTAACGAAGCGGATAAACTCAAGTCAAGTGACCGTTTCGAAACACGATTTCCTAAAAACGTTAGAGTTTGGAATAGTCGCTAGGTAGAAATTTGTTCGTGGTTTGTCCAGTTGTGTCCTGCTTGTGCGGCTAGCTTATTCCGTAACACTCAGCGCCGAGTCCCTCCGCAGATAACAGATCCAAGCCGCTGCGTTTGCTCCGCGGGGCTTTCGCAGAATTTGCAGCATGGATGACGACGCCGGTTTCCGCGCATTTTTAAGCATCCGGCGGCTTGTATTTATGTATCCATGAATAGTTACACTCGCAGAAAAACACAAAAGTCTGTCGTCCTCCCTCAACTTGAATTATTAAATGTGTCAATGTCGCACGCGCGCCATTTATAGTGTAAATTGACAAACTTTCTGGAAAACTACAACGGAAGCCGCGGAACGACACTTGAAGAACTCGCCTTTGATACCTCTCGGAGGAATACGGCGTGGCAAGGAAAACGAGATGGGATACAAAAAAAAAAAAGTCAACGCAAACTGGTTAAATCTATTTAAGAACCAAATGAGGTGATGGAATTATAGACTGATAAAAACAACCTTATTAATAAGTTTTCTTTGAAGATGTTTTATTTTAAAAAATCCTCCACCTGAATTCAAAAGTTTATTTTCGTAAGACCCTTAAAAAGGAAAAAAAAATAATAAAACACCCAAACGCACACACACGCACGTGCAAGACGCACCCGGTGTGGCGCGGCGTATGCATGAATTTTCCTCTTTGGGATGTGTCGCTCGCTTTCTCACTCTCAGCCTGCCTCACCTTTGATGTGCACCCGAAAATGTCATCAGGCGTCAAGGAACCATTTTTTTTTTTTCTTTTATATATATATATATATATATATATATATATATATATATATATATATATATATACTTCTCTGCCAAACACCACCCTTCCCACAATCCTCCTCCCTGCCCCCCACCCGCTCACACAAACACACATTTCCACCCACCTCTCATCTGAGCGAGCCAATTTGCTGTCGCTCACTCATCCCTCACAGAATCGCACCCCAATCCAAAACAAGACGACGTACCGGTTTCCACCGCAATCTGGTAGCCGGCCTCTAGTCGTCGCGATGACCTTTCCAGCCTCTCTGTGTTGTCCAACAGATGCGCTCTCTACGATGACAACAACAAAATGGAGAAAGCGTTGAGGAAAAACACAAACTTTGATTGCGAGAGAGCGCTGGGACGCATTTCAAAAGAAACACGTCGCCAAGCCTAAACGCGGCATGACCGGCGCAGCGGCGCCAAGGTTGCCAATAACCTTCACAGGTAACAATGTTTTTAATGTGCTCGTGCAATCGCAGGCGCATGCATGTCGGCGATGACAATGACAACATTTAACCATTCGCATAAGAGACTGAACAAATACAAGGAGACTTTGCACAACAGGTGTCTAAAATGTATACAATGGACACAGTTGTATCGACAGGTAGAGAAGGCAGAATATTGATATTGACATGTTTGGTATTGTTAGCGGCGACAGAACCGTATTGATACTTGAGGTGGGATGAAATATCGATTTTGTGACGCATTCTAGCTTTAGTTCACAGCATCGATATAAGGGCTAGGACAACATGTCACCTTAGTGATGTATCATCACAGTAGCTCGCACGATACTGATCCAATACAAGAGTTGGGATAAAATATCTACAGGGAGAGCGACTGTATGGATCGTATCGTCAACGCAGACAACATAGTATCGAAGATATTTGATGGAACTAAATGTCGATAGTGCAATGTGTGATCTTGTCGGGTCTCACGGACCGGTAAGATATCAGTACTGAGGTCGGACAAAATACCGATACGTCGATGTATCATTTCTCTATCTTTTAAAGTATCAACACTACAGGTAGGGGGAAATTCTCAATATTGTGATGTATCATTAAGTTAGCTCTCACTCCGTCGACACCATATCTCACCATATATCATACGGTCGTGTACCGATACTAATGTATTGATGTGTATCTTTATCGTTTGGGACCAAATGTAGACACTGCAATCTACAGTATCGCATTGATATCGTGTCGTTACATTAGCTGTCATGACACCAAATATATTTGATTTCCACCGCCTTCACTGGAGCACACAGAAGATCACGAGTATGCGAGACTTCCATGTTTACACAAACAGGGTCGGCGTTTGATGGCCTCCCTCATTCGCGACGTATGTTGACACTCAAAAACAAAACGAAACGAGTTGATGCCCACCACATGAGCGAAGGGGACAGGGGGAGCGGGGGGAAATAAAATCTGGTGAGTGGGTTTCGCTGTCAAAACACGTAGCAGCTAATCACTCAGAGGAAACGGGAAAACACGCGAGGAGGGGGAGGAGGGTTGCAAATGAGTCGACACACTTTTCAAAGTTTGACAATAAGACGAAGGGGATGGAGAGAACTTGGCTTCCATCTTCTTGACAGATGTCATTTAAAATAGCGCAGAGAGGCTTTTTAGCCGCTAAAAGCCAGTGAATGCTAAGGATGGGGGGGGAAATAAAGCAAATGTGAATGTGATGGAAAGGAAGGCATCGGAGGAAATGACGTTTTTTTTTTTTTTTTTTGGCGTGAAAAAATGTTTTGTGAGCTCTCGCCGGACAGCATTCATACTTGGGAGAGATCAACAAAAAACTGATACTTGACATATCGTATCGGTATGTCTTCGATACGAGAGGTAGGGAACATTTTCAAAATTTTGCTTGGTCAGGGAAGGAACTGAATTTGTAAATGAATATAGAGAACTCTTCTTTCCCTCGGCTTCCATATCAGATGTCGTTTCAAATACAGGAGTGGCTTTTTTTTCGTCACTAAAAGCAAGGGCAGGCTAAAGATATGTGGAGCGAGCAAGCGGCAGGAAGTGAGTTGTTTTTTTTTATTTTGTTTTTGGCGTGGAAGTGGAGGCGGTGGCGCAGTGGTGCGGCTTTGGCGGATGGCGACAGCCTCGTGTTTGGCTATATAATGAGCCCCCACGGAAGAGCTGAGGCGGCGGCGGCGACGTATTGACGCGCAATGTCGAAGCCAACACACCTCGACCGTGGCTGCAGTGCACGCACGGGCACACTGACAGAGTGGCGCACTCCCCCGGCTTCTTCAAAGAAGCCCAAGTGATTAGTATGTTATCATTACCATCGGAAACGTGATTTTTCTATTCCCTCTTGGCAAAAGGTGACACGTCTCGGGGAGAGACGGCCGGCAGACTCGCTGCGATGGGAAGCCACTTCAAAGCCTTCTCCCCCTGAATCGCTCTCGCTTCTCTTCCTCCGTTCTGGGCGGGGCTTGGGGAAGGTAGACGCTGGAGGTGGCAGAGTTGGATGTATGTGTGTGTGCATGTGTGCGCGCATGTGTGATCATTAAGAATAATGCGCCCCAAGTTAGACGGCAAAAGAACCCGAGGCGAAAGGGTGAGGGTTCAGCCGCTAAGAATGCAATAATGACACGCTGTGACGCTCCTAATAGTGACACAAGCCCACCGGGATTTTATTTTATTTTTTTAAATACCTCACTTAAGGCAAGACAATAAGAAGTCCTTGCCATTCTATAATCTCGATTTTCACCAGAACTGTCGGCAAAAGCACACCTCTAAAGTTGATGCATGGCATCATTAGTGTGCAAATGAATGCCATTTTTTAATGAAATATATTACTCATTTGAATTACTGAAAGGGGACAGTCGAAATTATCGATACAAGGCGGTTGAACAAAATATGGAGAAATATACGGCATGGTTATCTCTGAGGGTACAGTGTAGACACTACGGGGAAGGCAAATTATTGGTATCAATATATTGGATTGTCATCACACAGTACAGTATCAATAAGATTCTGACAATTATCTTAAAGCAGCATAGCAAGACTAGGGGTGGGATGAAAAACCGTTACCAGCATTCGGTGATGGGTCGCTACCACAAGCGGGAGAGTATTGATCATCGAGTGAGACAAAATAGTGATATCGATATCAGAGTATCGTGTCAGTATCGCAATGCAGTGTATTGTTTTGACTTCACAGTACGGCATCGATACCAGAGGAAGAACAAAAGCGATATTACTACGTACGTACGGTATCAACAAATTCAATGCTGACCCCCTGTGGTTGTGATCTAAAATAAAAAAGCCTTTCGATCCAAATCTAAAGGACAAAGAACTGACCTCAGCCCGAGCATTTCAGTACATTACAGGCTAAATGTTGTGTAAATACAAGTGCAAACTCCTTCCATCTGCGCATCCTTTTTCCCCTCCATCTGACACCTACAATTTCATCTGAGGAGGAGCGAAAATTGTGTTGTTGTTGTTTTTGTGTGTGTGTGTGTGTGTGTGTGTGTGTGTGTGTGTGTGTGTGTGTGTGTGTGTGTGTGCGCGTGCGTGTGGCGAAACGCTCCTCAGTTGTAAGTTATTAACAGGAAGCCCCGGAACAATGCAGCTGAAGCTCAAAAGAAATCTCTCTCTCTCTCCCCTCTTCTTTTTCGCTCTCCTGCCTCGTTTTTTTTTTTCCTTCCTTCTTCCACTATCAAACACGGGCGGTTTCTATCACCATTTTCCAAAGTTCAGATGATTTCCTTATTATTTCAATAAGGGGCGGAGGAGGAGGGGGTGAGTCAAAGTGAATAATGATGACAGCTGTGATTCAGACTGACTGTGTGATCTTCCGCGCCGTTTGTTTGGGACTTGTAAGACGAGGAATTACAAGTGTCAAACAGCTGTGAATATGGCTGCTAAATATTTAAACATGTTTTGCAGCTGAAGAGAGATGGGTGAAGGGAAAAAAAAACTATACTTTTTTTTTCTCCTCTTTCTTTAAAGCCAAGCTTAAGTGCGTATAAGCTGTGCAGTCTTTGAAGACTGGCGGCGAAAAGGGGGCACCCGATCGAGGCCGATTACACCGAAGCCGCTTAAAAAGGGGAGTCGACAGGTGAGGTAAACGCGAGGTGTCTCCTGACCCTGAGGCGAGGAGGAAATTAACAAAAGTGTAGGAGGAAGAGAGGCAAAATCGAGGACAACTTAAAAAAAAAATAAAAACACAGCATCTGGGCCTGTTGGGTTGGCACTCTTAAATTATGAATCACCATGAAAAGGAGTGCAAGAGAGTGAGAAAAGCAGCTGGAACGTTGAAAGGTGGCACGTTGCAGCACCTGCGAATAAAAGCAGACCGTCGTGCCTCGTAGGACCTGAACGAACAAAATAAGCAAATGCTAAATGTTGATATTAACAATGTAACAGATCACGCCGAGCTTGGCATGTCTAATTTAAAGTTCTCAGGATTCGAGTTTGGGGTACTCGGCTTCTTCCCGCATTCCAAAAAACAGGCTTCTTATAGCCACTGCAGATTCTAAATTGTCAATAGGTGTGAATATAGCGTGTTGTTTTCGTCATGACAAAACCAACAATGTCGACGAAACGCGATGGATCCTGTTCTCTCACACGCCCCACAGCATGGCTCCGAAGGATGATAATATTGCAAACGATTGTTGACCGATGAAGTTATGGATTCGTTGCTTGAAAAAAAGGGGCAAAACTCTTCACCGTCTTAAGTTTGAGAGAAAGAAAAACTGGAGAATCTGGCATTTTTGTGAACTCATTATCTTTGACCTGGCCTTTAAGCGCTTCAGACCAAAGTCGGTCCAAATGAGCCCGATTTAATTTTCTGCGCAACAGACGAGGAGGGCAAATGGAAATTGCAGTGGAGGGACAGTGGGGGTGTGGGGGGGAGCAATTTAAATAGTCAGAGAAGCACTTACCTCTTCGCGCAACTTTATCAACTGCATCACGAGAGCAAGGCAAAGGGGGGCAGAGAGAGAGAGAAAAAGAGAGAGAGGAGAAGGAAATGAGAGAGGAAATATTTCCAGGATGAGGGATCCGTCACGCGGCGGCGCGTGCAAATTAACCTTGACGATTTTTCTGTTTGCACGCCGCGCCCGGAAATCAGCAGACAAACGCACTAAACGCAGCCGAGCGTTGACTTTTTTGTGCACAAACAAAGATCAAGTCGTCGCACTGTCACATTAAACGACGGCAAGGACGCGGAGAGCGCCGCCTGGCACCATCAGCTAGCATTAGCCGCAAAGTCACGTAGAAGGATGTTGCCGGAGAAAAGGGAGCACAATTTCGTACGGGCTCACGCTCTGTTCGAAATATGTCAAAACACGGACTTTAGCGTTGCTCAGCTGTCAGTCGGGTAAATTCTCTGGAATGGGATTTCGCGTAGCCGAGTATCACGGCGTTGGCGCGACGGGAATTAGTCAGACACGTTTCTGATAAAACGCGCGCCGAAACTGAAGTCGATCAAAAATGAATTTCACGGGGGAAGAAAAGTGAGGCTCGGTATTCGCGAGCAAACCATTTTCGTCGCAGAGGGGCGAACTCTTCCGTAGAAATGGGCGGCTAACGTTGTTTAACGCGACTACAATTACGAAAAAATTTGTGGTTCTTGATCACACGTGACAAATTCCAACTCAATTCTTGCAGATTTGGGAGTATTTGAGCATTCTAGGAAGAGCACCAAAAAAAAGCCACAAATAGGTGTGGACATCAGCAAAAAGAAAGAAAGAAAGAAAGAAGAATAGGGTGTGTGTTTTTGAATGACAGCAGAGTGTGTGCGTTGCCATCACTCATCCTCGCAGTTCACTCATCTAGTTTTCTTTTCCCCGAATAAAAACAGAAGCTCACTTGAGCTACGCAAGGTAAACAGGACAAAATGCGCGTCTTCCGAAAGAGCCGGCCGGTCGCAGCTTACAAGATGCTCCTTCGTGCATCCACACAGCATGATTGGCTTATTTAAAAGGGCAAAGTTTAAAACGCCGCTAAGGCCGGAGGGGGGTGATGCCGTGGGGGCTCACTGGAGAGTGTAGCAGATTTGACGATCGCTCAATGGGCCGCCAAACAAAACTTTTTCTAGGCTGGTTTGTGCCGCCTGACCGATTGCAAATCCTCACGGGAGGACTTTGCACAAAAGCCTGCTTGAGAAGTGTTTTTTTTTTTTGCTTGATTTTCCTTCACCCGACAGTGTCTTTAGCGCGGCCAACGACGCCGCTCGTATTGTGGAACGCCGTGAATGTCGTAATTATGCCGTGTTCGCCTTGTGTTTTTTTGGTGCCAGCCAGCCAGCCAGCATTCAAAATTGCACTGCTGCAATTTTTCCATTATGATAATCAGCATTTTTTTCCCCTCCAACAAAAGATTTTTTTCCCTTTCTTTTTTTTTTCCCTGCCGCCCCCTACCCCAATACGGAATTCGACACAAGTGGTAATGCGCTTCCTTTGTAGCTCGGGAAAATCTGGTCGGTGCCGGCTGAAACCGGCGCAATCTCTCGTGGCCAAGCCTTCTGCTGCCACTGAAATCGAAACTATTCGGCGTTCCGTTTATGTGTGCGTGTGGGAGAAGAAAAAAAAACAAAAAAGACGGGGAGGGGAAAAAAAAATGTGCCTAGCACGTGATAGCGCCAATTCCGCCTCTGCTGGCGTACAGATAACGAATAAATGTGCGACTCTATTAAATGGTCCTTTAGCCATTATCGCAACTTGGGACACTGGCCTATTTCCTTAAGCTGGAATTCCTTTGGCCTTGTAACCAGCACATTTGGGAGCCGTAATGATCGGTGGCGGCGGCGAGGGCCTACGCCGCACCTTCCGGGGCCCCCGTTTTACAAACGTCCGGCAATTTCGTTGACCCCTCCTTGCCCCCGGCTTCTGGTCCCTTCTCTCTCCGATCGCCACCATCTTTTGAGAAAAATATTTTTATAGTTTTATATATTTTTTTCTTTATAAGTACTCTAATTATGACAACACAACAATTATTGACACAAGATGTTAAATGCAAAACTAGGCCATGGACGAGTCATAAAGTCCCCAAAATATTGGTTTACTATTACTGTGATACTTGACTTTCATTCTTGACTGAATAAATAATAATTAAACAAAAACAAAAACAAACTAAAAACAAGATCTTATTTAAAATTGTTTAGTTTATTTTTAGAGTAGACTGTATTGAATTATATTCCGGATAAAAACAAAAATTCATTTGAGAGGCATCTCAATGTTTTTTTTTAAAATACCAATTTTTGGCAAATTATTATGGTAGTTATTGTTGTTTGTTTTTCTTTTCTTTTTTTCAGAAACAAATGTAACTAGAAATGAAAGAATAACTTTAAATGCAAAACTAGGCCCAAAAGGACAACTCCAAACTGGTTTATTTTAACTATTTTTTCCCCGGGTTTTCAGTCACACTGATTTTTATCATCACACTCACAGTTTGGTTGTTTTCTTTTTGTAAAGAATTTTGGGGATTAAAAAAAAACGTTTTTTTTTAAAAACCTATTGAAATCCACATAAGATCTGAAGATAGATAATTTTTGCAATATCACAGCTTATTTTGAGAAAACAAAGTGCATCTTATATAGCACATATTTTATTTCTCATTCAAATGTTTTGTCGTCATCTCTGAATTTTTTCCCAAGCTGTCTGCAAAAAGCCATTAAAAAAATAGATGAATGGTATTCCAAACGAGACGAGAATCTTTCTTTTTGGGCTTTTTTTTTTCGTTTCTTCTTTTCTCCTTGATCGGTGGCCGTCAGTGTCTCAAACGTGACATTGGTGACAGCGGATCTCCTTTCCCACTTGCGCGCATCACTTTTGTGTCTTGCTAATTTGCCGGCAAATATGCATATCAATTACACAGCCTGTATCAACACACACGCACACACACGCACACACACGCACACACACGCACACACACGGGCATATGTTGGAAGATGGTGAATGATCATTGAAATGGTAATAAGGAGATGATAAGAAAAAAATGTGCCTTATTTTACTTCTAAATATAATCTCATTTATTTTAGGCTAATACGATTTTGCATTTTGAATTGTCGCAATCTATAAATGAGTAGAAAGAGGTTTGGTCCGAGTTGTAGTGTGTGTGTGTGTGTGTGTGTGTGTGTGTGTGGCGTAGGTTTCTATATCTTTAAGAATGCATCCAAAACAACACGAGACATATTTTGCACTTTAAAGGCTGCAAAAAACAAAAAAAAAAAGGGTGGTGAATGAATATTCTACTTTGGTGTGTTTGTTTTTGTTTTTGGTTTAATGAAATGAAATGATTGAATGTATGAAGCAGACTCTACCATTTTATGTGTGCAAGGGTTTTGTTGTGCGTGTGTCGCGATCTAAATAATTCCATACTGCTCTTGTCTTATTCCGAGTGTGAAAATTATGCTTTCGGCATTAAAAAAAAAAACTCCCTTGGAACAAAATTTGAAGTGCAAATAGGAAAGCCAAAAAAAAATAAAATGCAGATCATATAAAATTGACTGAATGATTACTGTCTTTTTAATTACATTCAGGTGTGCTAATTTTCATAGCTGCTATGCAATAAACAACTTTTTTTGTCCTGATAACTAATTTAGAACAAACTAGTAAATCAGAACCAAGCCGAGGAAGAAAGCAGGAGTTGTGCACTCCATGATGGTTACTGTACTTTTTGAGACTCTCAGAAACACAACATTTTATTGGGGCTGTGCAATTGTGAAAAAAATACGTTTCATTTTGCGATCAGAACATATGTGACCTATTTTGCGAAACCGCTGTGAATGAATATTTTAGTTTTGTTAATGCGCGAAAAAAAAATTGCGCAAAGGAAACACTGCTTGTTGATTTCATAGCATTGCAATGTTGTGATGAGTAATCCTTGAATTGTTTTTGCCCTTTGAGCAGAGTTTGGAGTGATTGTTTTTGACAGCTTGTGGAATGGAAACAATCAGATCTTCAGCGTTTTGTGCATGTTTTTTGCGCAATTGTTTTGCACTTAAAGTCAGGGTGGGAGGCAAGTGGAGAGAACTGATATTTTAAAATCATGACATGCCAAACTGTGAGGTTTAACTAAAGTACGAAAAAAGAACAATCTGAATGCCCCTAAGAGTAAACTTTAACACACTAGTGGGTGATTTATTTATTTTTTCCTCGATTGACAGATGTGCAAAGAAGCAGATTTGACCGTTTTGTGTTTGAGGGCCTATTACGGAGCGACACCCAGCTGCGGCATGACTGCGGTTTGCTATTGAACTGCTGCTTTGCATTGTGTGTGCATATGCGCGTGCGCGCGCGTTCGGGTGGGTGCTGACAATCTGGCCAGTCCCATGCCCCGCGTCGGCCCAGCTTTGCATTAAACAGTGTTGCTTCCGCATGACTTGGTGACAATACGCCGGCGTCGTCCTCAGATCTGGCGAGGATGAGGGGAGCCCGCTGCCGCCGCCCGCCCCCCCAGCACCACCACACCAAACCAACCCCCAGGCCCCGATGTCGGCCTCCCACACCGGTCGGTGTCCAGTCAGGCCGAGGCTGATTAGCGGCTCACCTGGCTCTCCGAGGAGCTGGCGTCGTCCCCCAGGAGCTCATTGCGCACCTCGTCACTGTAGGCGATACGTGACCTTTTCTGCCAGGAGGAAGGAAAAAAGAAAAGGGGAGGGTGGAGGGGGGGGGGTGGCAAAAAGGAGAAAGCCGGTTGAGAAATATTGCTTAGTACCGTTGTTTTTTTGTATTGAGAAGAACAAGAAAACGACATTCCTGAAGCACGAGGGCCCTCTAATGGAAGTGGGTGACAAACGGGAGGCACCCCCCAAAAAAAGAAAATGTGGACTGACAAAAAACAAAAATCACCTAAAGGGCATTATTCGAAGTTGAAAGCCGAGATTTGGCTAACCCAAACGGCAGCAGCCCTGAATGTCTTGTTGCACGGGAGAGGTCCTTGCTCGGCTGGGGTGTCGAAGGGGGAGCTGTTCTGGTGTACGAGGTCAACTCGTGCCACGGGGTGGTGCCCGCACGAGTAAAATCAAATCCTGTAATCATTGAAAAGTTTGCGGGACGTTTGGGAGGTGGGTGGTGATATTAGGAGGAAGTGGCACTTGTCAGCACTAAATCTTTTCTTCCAAGCGGGGCACTAGAGGCAGATGGGGCCGGGGTGGGGCGTGGGGGGGAATGACTGTCAACGCTGTCTTCCCAGTGCATCGGCAGCCTCTGTGATAACGCCAATGCTGGGACTCAGACAGGGAATAATTCATCAGCCACTGGTCCGTACACACACACACACACACACACACACACGTGACAAAAATAAGACACCTGCAGGAGTGGGCTGGCAATGTAGCGTGTGTTTACAGACGGGTGCCCCGTGGAAAAACAACTTGTCGGCGTGCCCTCCTAAACTGATCGCGTGGCGACAGACAGCGCGGGCGCTAAAGTGTTTACTCAGCCCCATTTGCTCGCACCACCAACAACCAACCCCCCTGCCCCAAAAAGCCCACCCTGCTCTGCCTCACTGCTGTTTTTGGAGGCTGGGCCCCGCCAAAAAAATATCAAAAGATAAACAGGCTGACAGGACAATTTCTGTCGTAGAGGGGCGTTTTGTTGCATTTACTTTTCATTTGAAATGAGCTGAAAATTGAGCAGAAAGGGACGCCAATGACTTGTTCATGAAGGTCATCAAATAGAGGCCAGGTATCAATTTGGATTAGAAATCTGAAATTTTTGTCATTAAAAATAAGATTATTTATTGATTATCAAAATAAATCACAACATTTTGAGGGTTAGGGTAAGATAATTTTTACTTTTGTTTGATTTTATAGATTATATATCTATAAAATTAAATTGGGGTCATGTTTTTAAAATAAAAAATTGCTTATCTCATCAAAACAAAATATATTTTTAGAGATGAGGTCCTTTTTTAAATGAATAAATGTTGAATATTTTGGTGAATTTGGGTCATATTTTCGAGACAAAAAGGGGAATATTTTTAGAGAGGGGCGGGTCCACTAATTTAGCGAACACTACGTCCAATTTCACACATCAAGTAAGCAACAACGGCGTGAATTTGCAAAAGGCGCTCCTGATTTTGCAGGCGAATCAAGAAACCAAGACCCAAAAAAAAAAAAAAACACCCACGTATTGCATTTAAGTGGAGATTCATCATAAAGAGCCTGGGTGCAACTTCGGGGGAGCACCGACTTGCAGTCGTAATTGAGACGAAGGAGCGTCGCGAGTGCCATTGATTCCGATGTCTTCAAAAACAACAAACGTGTTTCTAAATAGCTGTTTGTGTGTGAAGCACTTCCGCAATGCGACAGGTAACTAAAGCAAAACGGTACAAAAGGGCGGGGAAATGTCAGCGCAATGAAAGCGCCGCCGCCGCGCTCGCGGGCGCACGGGGGAAACGGCGGCGGGTTTTTCCAATTCCCCCTCTGGAAAACAACACCTCCCCGCAATGATTAGCACCTTGCCATTTCATGTCAAACATCAACGACGTGTGCCGCCGTAATACGCTGACACATTTGATAATAAACAGACAAAAATGTGCATTTGCAGCTGGAAATCTACAAAATATGAATACGAGTTGAAATATGAGTTGAAAAATAATGGGGCAATCATGCTCGGAGGCTATGGTTTTCATTTCATGTCGTCTTTTTCCAATTGGGTTGTAAAGGTCAAAGGTCATTTAATGCGTGAGGATGGTTGATCTCAAGTTTCATGTCTCGACATCACAAACACTAGGCGTTTGACCAGGGGTGTGTAGACTTTTCATATCCCCTGTAAATGGATACACAGCCAGTGTCTATCTTTAAATAAAATCAGGCTTTGTCATCTAAAAAAGAATGGTCGCTTATTCCCGAGATTAAGGGAGGAGCAGGTTTTTTTTTTTTAATCCTTTTCAAAGGTCTGTCTTTTGTAACGTTTCTAATCTTGGGTGAACATTTTGCATCTTATTCCCACAAGCGCACACGTGAGAACGGTACAAAGGTACTTCTTGAACTTGATGCAAACGTCGTCAAAACAGTGCAGGTGTTGGTGTCCTGTCAGGAAGTGTGGGGGGACATTCTTCGTCATCCATCAAAACATAATTACATATGCACGCAGAACATTCACACCAGATATGCTAATCCGTTTTGCATAATCCTCCGTGTGTATTATCTCATTATCATAACATGTTTCAACTTTTTTTTTTTTATATTTCCATCACATATTTGAGAAGTCGCAAACTGCCAATAAAGTCCTACGTCCTTTATTTTCAAGAAAAAAAATAAAAGTTTATTAGGGGGGTGAAATTGTATTTTTAAAAGTATCTTTTTCTTACTGAAAAAAGTAGTGAAAAAGCCTTGATTTTATGCAATTTTTTGGGGGGGAACATTTTCTAGATTAAAAAAATAATCTAACAAAACGGAATTACGGTAAGTCATTTTTTTTCAAGTGAAATTTTCTTTTAAAAATTGACAATTATATATATCTGGGAGGAAAAATGTTACAGCACACATGAGAAAAGTAAGTCTCAGGCAGATTCAGTTTTATCTTGATCTTTTAAAATGTTATTTTTCTTGGGGCGGGGGTTGAATAAAAGGCATGTCTATTAAAAAAAAAATAAATAAATAAACAGTGTAATGAGGGGCCCCCGAAGTTCCATTCTCTGTTTGGCCAGCAGGCATGGCGTAAAGTGCAATTAAGCCGATTCGCTGCAAGGTGGCATCTTCCCTCGCTTCCCGACAAGAAGACCAAGAGGAGGGAGGACATGGCGGAAGAGCGCCGCAAAAGTCAGCAAATGGGGGGAAAAAAAGAGAGAGAGGTTTTTTCTTAATTCCAATGTTATGCCTTCAGACAACTTTTTTTCTCATACACTATTGGATTCTTACATACAAATGACTTTTTTTCAATTCCGCAAATTATGAAACATTTGTCTTTCCTGTTTGTTCTTGAAAATAGACAGTTTCTTCAAAATCAGATTCAACTTTCTATTAAAAAAAAAAGCTGATTTTTGTCGCAAAAATATATGCCTAATCTTTTTTTTTTTATCCTTCTTTTCCAGTGTGGCCCTTTTTACTTCCTTTCCGCCATCCAGAGTGGAAATAGAGCAGCGCAATACAGTGAAGCACAAGCTTGAATATTATTTTTTTTTCCCTAGACATAAGCAAGCACAGGAGGGTGTCGTTTGTTTTATTTCCGTCTTTGCCGACTTCCTTCGCTTCGCTTGCACGAGGGGCTACTGTACACTGAAAATAAGGAAAAAAAGAGAGACAGAGAGAGTGCGAGCGTCCTTTGGAAAGAAAGGCGACACACGGCAGAGAAAAGAGGAGCCGGGTGCCTCAGATAACAGCATGGGGGCCCCTCTCATTAGCTCACAGGTTGGCGCCTTTGGTGGCTTTCCACTCGACGCCTGCAATGTGTTCACTCTCCTTCCATGAAAACACAAAAAGTGTGTCACCCAACAACAAAATAATCATCAAGCGCGCTAAGAGTGAGGTGAGGATTCTTTTTTATGGGGGGTTGCGTTTGCTTGAAGGCATCCATTTCACTTAAATGACCACCATCCATCAAAGATGGAGTAAACAGTGTCCGGGGTCCAAAGGGTGACAAGGGGTGGGGGGCTTTGAAGCTCGGGCCTCTGTGATAGCAGCAAGCCGTCGAGTCATTTGAGCGGCCCGAAGACGACGATGGCGGCGGCGAGGAGTGCGGACCCAACAAAAAGGGAGCAAATTGATGGAGGGCTTTGATTGTAGGAGCTCTCCAAGGCTTGGTTGGGGCAGGAGGGTGCTCTCCATTCCACCCCACATTAAAATATGGAGGTGCGCCTAATGAAAAATCAAACTTGGCCCGTTTTTGCTGCCTCCTCGCCGCGGTTGTGCGGTAGGGACGTGTAAAGGCAAGAGAGGAACACGGAGGAATGGGGGGGGGGCGGCGGGGGAGTACTGCCAGTGCGAAAGACAGGCAGACGGCGTCGATTCGCGGGATGGAATCGATAGAGCAGAGCCGTCAGGGGAGAAAATGGGGGGGCTTGTGGGGGAATAATGTGGGCCTCCCCAGGTTAGCACCGGAGAGAAAGGTGAGATTACAGCAAAGTGGAGGAGGGATTTTCCTGACAGGCTACCTGGCAAGCCCAGCAACCAAGCGGCCCATTAGCCTGTGGCTACCTACACAAGGCTCACCAAACACCTCCCCCTCCTTGCCCGACACCTCCACACAAACCTGCACGCACACACACTTTTACTTTTTTTGTCGAAAGAAATACCTTCACTTTTAACCCGTTGCTCCACTTTGGAATGAGGCTTACTTCTGACCTCCATTTGTGATTCATTTTTGTTTGATGTCTATTCTCAGACTCTTACCTAAAATTGAAAACAGTCATAAAAAAAATAAAAAAAAGCTAGACACAAAAGGCGGGCGAGTTGGTCTGTGCGTGTGGATGGGTTTTATTTTTATCGCAAAATGAGAAATATTTTTCTTAAAAATGTATAACTTGCTGAAACAAACATACATGTATGTCTGTTTTTCTCAGGCAATAATTTTTAAAAATGGTGGCAAATAATTGGTTTCTGACGGGGAAATTATTTGTTTGCATAATCTTTTTCAATCAAGAAAACTTTTTGTAAGGAAATATACAACTTCTTCATCATGAAAATATTGTCACATAATAACATAGTCGCCCAAGTCATATTTGAAATATCAATCACGATTATTTAACTCAAAAACAGACATTGTTATTAAAAAAAGAAATAATAAAAAACAACCCCACACAAAACTTTTAACTTTCAAGTATTGACATGAATAAATACATTAGAAACTACAGTGGACTGGACTTTCTGGGAAATAAAGCGCTTTGGAAGGAGACTTACTTTTGACCTCCATTTGCGATTCATTTTTAGTTTGATGTCTGTTCGCGGGCTCTTATCTAAAATTGAAAACTATCGTGAAAAAATAAAAAAAAGGCGAGACACAAAAGGCGGACGAGTCGGCCTGCCGGTGTGTGCGTGCAGTGGACATGGACTTGCCGAAGACTATCTTGCCTTTTCTTGTAACGTGACCATTGTCGCTGGCCAATGGCGGACCTGATTAGCATAAGAATACGACGGGACGCGCATCGGGACTTAGCCAGATGATTATCGCTAACATATTGAGGTGTTACTTTGTTATTTCACATGGCGGGGGGCGCATTCACATGCTGATGAGAACACCGTCCCCTCCCCCGAGCACACACACGCTTGGACAAGCCTCCAATATGCAGAGTCCTGAACCACCCGAGCACTTTCCCGAGAGTCATCGGGCCTTGTCATGGAATTTGCAAAACAAAACAACAACAAAAAGACATTGTCATGGCAGGATTCAATTGTCTAACTCATATTTGAGCATTTTTGGGAAATACCTGCAAGAACAAAATATATATATATATATATATATATATATATATATATATATATATATTAATCACGCACAGTGGTGACAATGTAATGTTTGAAAATGACTTAGGCAATTATTTTATTAGGCTAACGATGTCAATAAGGAAATACCAATATGCTTGCTAAAAAATCTAGCTTTTTCGTGAGTTTTTTTGTTGAAAATGTTCAAGTCTGACTTGCAGCCATGTTTAACTGCTATAATGGAATTTTTACATTTTCGGAAAATGTTCAAATATGATTTTGATAGCGATGCAATTAGCTACACTGTTTTTAATGAAAAATGATCAATTATTCTGGAAAAAAGTGCAAATGTTTATCTCTTGTTGCACAAAAAAAAATCTAATTATTAATGCTGTGTTATGGTAATAAGTGCTCCAAAGCCTGCTGATTTTTTATTTTAAATTTTTTTAAGTAACACAGCGAACTAATCTTGTACAACGTATTTCCAGTCAAGGAAGTGTCAGAATCAACTGTGGCGGGGAGGAAAAAAAAAAACTGAGACAATTTAACTTAAGCAAAAATATGTTATACACACACATAGATTATATATATATATATATATATATATATATATATATATATATATATATATATATATATATATATATATATATATATATATATATATGCATGAACCCTTCTGTTGTTCTCCTTCTGTTCAAGCAAAATTCCAATGCCTTGAAAAACAGTGATAGAGAAGCCAATGGTTCATAATATATTTCATGAATACTTCATGAATCCTCCATACTTAAGCCAGTCTTGGAGGGACAAAAAAGAACATTGTCACCTATTCTAGTACCCGCTTGTCAGCACATCACTGGGGAGCGGGTGTCACCTGTCACTTCTGGTTTACGGCGCTGCGCGGGACGGGCTGCAGACACCGGGGGTAGGATGGCGCAGAAGAAAGTGATGCGCTAGAAGGGGAAGGGGGGGATGAGGAGGAAGGGGATGTTATCATATCATCACCCTGCGTCTTTATGTTTCCCTCCCTTATTATCTGCGCCCTCCCTCCACACTCACGGCAAGTCACTCAATCACACGAGCCCCGAGGACAGCGAGGGGACCATGGGAGGGCCTTTTCTTGTTTTTTTGTTTTTTTTTGCACAGCCAGATGAGCGTCTGAAAGCTATACTGATCGCTGTCAGCCAACGAGTGAGTGTGCGCGACTTTGTGAGATAAGCGAGAGAGGAAGCAAGAGGAGAACGAATTGCGGGATAACAAACAAACAAGCGGAAAAACGCGGTGGGCCATGTAGACAAGTGTTAGCGAGAAGAGATCACGTGATTGAGGATGCGGAAAAGAAACGAAAAGTGGAGGGGGGGATTTTGCTCTCACTCGCCTCTGTCGGAGAACATGCCGAATGACCGCATCGATTTTATCAATTAAGTCATCGGAATTCATACGTGTCTTTTCTTTTTATAATTGTCTCAAAATTCGATTACTGTCTTTTCTTAAAACATTAGCCTGTTAACATAGTTGCCAAAGTCATATTTGAATGGAAAATACTTTTTTGGCGGGGAGGTAACAGGAAGTGAAAAAATAATGGGCCAATTACGTTACTAGATGAGCAATATACAACCCCCCCCCCAAAAAAAGATCAACTTTTGTTCTCCGGGTATCAAATCACAAAATATACAACTTCCATGTCAAGCTACTACAAACAACCAAAACAAGACAGAGAAAGGGGCTTTTGATGGCATATTGACTTTCAAATTCTAAGCTATTATTATTAATCTTGTGACTACTGTTCATTACGAACGTAAAAGGTTTCTTCAATCCTGTCCCGTGCAGTTATTTAAAATTCATTAAGAGTGACGTGAATTCCAATGCAAAAAAAAAAGCGTGCTCGGCATCAACACACCCCGCAGTTGTTTGTGCGACACCGTCCTCCAACCCTGCTCTGACCCTCCACTGCCAATCAAATATCAAATCCCACAAAAAGAAATTGAGTCAGCACGAGCGGGGTGGAGGAAAAAAGGGGCTTATCCCGCAAACTTGCATGTTGTTAAAGATGAGCCCCCGACGTGACAAATCCGCGAAAAAAGGGAAAGGACGCATGTGTACGACAACAAGATCCGTTTGTTTACATCATAAATCTCGCCTGGCTTTTCATGGCGAGCGGCGAGCGCTTAGACTTTGGTGTCACTGATGGGGCTGCCGGAAGCATGAAAAGAGTCAATCTGCTTTGGCTCCTCGGCTGAATTAGAACAAGTGAGGAGGGGGTGCGGTGGGGGGTTTATTTATTCATTTTTTTTAAAGCACCCAACTCGTGTCGGACTGTCATGTCCGCTGCCGTTTGACGACGACCGAGGTCAAAACGACGAGAGGCCTTCATCACGGATTACAACAATGTGAGTGTGTAATGGTGAAGAAACTACATCTCGGCTTTCAAATTAAAAGGAAAAAAAATGACATTCAAAACTTTCCATTTTTTTGGTCAAGCCTCCGCAACCTTGACTTGTCCCCGACCGCTAATTAAAAAATGCCTGTGAATATTCATTCATGCCTTAAAAACCCACGAGCACAAAATACTGCGCCAACATCTCAAGAACGTGGCTTTGAGAGCAAGGACTAATAACACGCAGAGGCCAGCTCTAAATCGGGTATAATCGAGTTGTCATTTTAAAACCCACAAAAAAAAGGACAAAATGTTAATTCGGTGACATCTCGCAAAATGGCTGCCTTTTAATGCAAAAATCCCACAAAACTGCTGTGACATCCTGCTCTCATATACCGCATTTCCTCAGACATCAGAAGAATGAAGACCTACCTCAAATAAACGCCTCTCATTCCCCATTCATGAACACAAAAAAAAGTTGACAAAGCTCAGCAAAGTTGGAAATTGCAAGGACTAGTTGAGCTTTCACATTGCTACATGGCATCCGCTATGTAGATAATCGCATTTCCTCAAATGGCTGTGGCAAATGTGTCATACATATAAGTAAAATAAATAAATGCCTGCATAAAATTAATATCTGCGTTTTTCGAAAGGGGAAAAATAATGATAGGTAACGCAGTAAAGTAGCATGCCATAGCAACTTTCACACTGGGCTTGTATTTCATCAAAATGTGAGGGCCGAGTGCGTCATCCAACTTGGGAAAAGTAAACGCCTTCCTCCAACCAATTTTTATTTTTACAAAGCAGTGACAATCAGCACAAAAAATGCCATTGTTTACAGGCAGCGTAAAAGGGGGCAAATCATGAGCTCCTTCCCAGAGCAATTACCGCCGTCATGACACAAAGTGCGGCACTTTCCCTCGATCTCTTTGCGAGGAACATTCACCTGGGTCCAGTTGATAGTTAAATGATTTCGTACGCGACCATTCGCGCACAAGGGGGGGTGGGGGCTGTGAGGGCGTTTGGCGGTATTCATTAAACATAGATTGCATGTTTGTTGGGCCCATTTGAAAGCTAAAGTTATTTCGAGAAGGTTACGAATGAAACTGATAGAGCGGAAAAAAAGAATACAAAGAAAGTTGCGGAGGGTGGAGTTGGGGGGGGTCTGCACTAACGTTCTATTCACCTCGTCCGTCTGTCTGGCAAATAAAGTGCTCCGCATTTCAAGGTTGGGCTTTGGAAAGGCATTAATTACCTCCCTGGGCGGCTTCTTTATTTATTTATTTTCTTCAAAATGAAAAGGCACAGTCACAGATCCCACTTGACCGTGACTCAAACGCTAAACAACAGAAATGAGCAAAGGGATAGGTGAGCGTAACGGCGCACAGAATGCAACTGAGGCCTCACTGAAGTGAAGTAGGGACGTAAGTGGGGGTAGGGAAGGGTCATTGGCGACGGCCATTGCCGGCCATCTTGTAGTCAACTCGCACAATGTGACAAAGACAACATGTGGGGCAATAATGACGGCGGATTGAAAAGAAGTGTCTGGATGAAAAAGTATCAGGCTCACGAAGGGGATTTGGGCGGCACTGCCAAGCTAGAGGTAATCAATTAAATCGCCCGACTCATTGTGAGCGGGAACATCGCGTCCTCGCTTCTCAGGCCGAGGCCACCTTGACCGTGGCCCGTCTCGATTTCCCACTTCTGCTGTGTCCATCAATAAGATTCAGCGCTTTTGTGTTGAATAGCTGCCGACGAACCTTCAACCAAGTGGAGAAAGGAGAAACCTCTTCACAATTTGCTTGTCAAAAGTACGCGTTTGTGCGCCACTAGGGGGCAGTACAGGATATAGACATGTGAAACAATAACGCCAAAATGTAGCGGGGAAACCTGCGATGGCAAAATATGAATTGGATTGGATACATTTTTTTTTATATTTATTTATATGAAGGCCGGTACAGAAATAAGGTCACTTAAGAGTGAGCTTCCACAACTAGATGGCAACAGCCAACTTAAAAACACCCGGCCACAATCAGCTCACAGGGTATTTTGACCAACTTTCCTCATTTTAACCGGAGATCCTAAGAAAGTGAGCTGAGGGAAGAAGCGGATGATGTCCATTCGATTCCAGCTTGAAATTAGAGGGGCAGTGATTCTGTCACAACTCGTCAATTCATTGATGAACTAATGACAATCAATTTAATGGTTCAGAGACACTGAAGCAGGAGAGGAAAAAGAGCCTCTTTTGGCATTTGAAGAGGGTCTGGGTGGAAATGGTTTGCGTTGCGAGCACGGCCACGGAAGAAACCGATCCCTTAAGTCAAGGTAGCAGCGTGCAGGAAGTTGTTCTACTTTAACAAATGACCAAATGATCAATTTTCGCTGAGGGTTCGCTTCCGAGTGCGGCAGTAAATGGAGGCAAAGTATCTCCCGCAAGGACATTCGCGTCGCGTTATTTTCACATCTGTTTTACAAAGACGGGAGATCAAGCAGCGCAATAAGAGGATGTCTTTTATGATCAGACATCAAAAAAAGGGACAGTCATTTGCTAAATGGAGCCCAATATTGTCCTTGTCGTGAACCTTCCACAGAGAGGGGGTGTGGTGGGGGGGGATTCTTGGAGCAATGGTGCCATCAGCTGGACACAAAGAGGAAGCGGCAAGCAGGGATGCTTAAAACACCCAAAATTCAAAAGGGTTGCAAGAGATGCTTTTAATTATTTTTAACTAGCTTGTGTTGTACACAAGCTCGAAATTGATTACAATATTTTTCTTCATTTCATTTCACTTAAACTCCATTGAAATGATTTATTGAATCCAACACAAAAAAATTTTTGTGTGTTTCTGATTAAAGACAAAATCATTCCATAATATGAACAGATTTTAAAAATAATAAGAATTCATTGTATTTTATCCCAAGTAAATCATCGTCTTGATCGCCATTGTTTATTTTCATTCTGATTTTTGTTTTCCAATTGCATTCTTGTCATTCTTATTATCATTATTCATGTAGAATGTTTTATGGCTGACATCTCATCGCATTTAGACGTAAAAAAAAAAAAAACAAGCCCGTTCTTGACACTCGATCATTTTAAAAGCAAGAGGAAAAGAAAAAAAAAAGGAAGGAAAAAAATGGGAGCGTTGTTCCCAAGACGTGTGCGGACCCCCGCCGTCCCCGCTGGGACACGGCGACAGGCTCCTTTGAACACGGCGGGCTCTGTTTACCCGATAAATTTGATGAGATTAAGCCGACGTTGGGCCTCCTCTTTGCGTGATCAAAGTGGCAGTTGAGAGGCGCCAGTTTTCTCTGCCTCCGTGAGCAAAGTGCATCCGTCGGCGGCCGCTTTTCATGACAGCCTTTACTTCAGCCATTCTCAAAATGTCCTACAACGGCTCCCTCTAGTGGCAGGCCATTGAATCACTGCCTAAGGACTGTTCAGTTGTGTTTCACCTTTTTGGTGTGTGTGTGTGTGTGTGTGTGTGTGTGTGTGTGTGTGTGTGTGTGTGTGTGTGTGTGTGTGTGTGTGTGTGTGTGTGTGTGTGTGTGTGTGTGTGTGTGTGTGTGTGTGTGTGTGTGAGAGAGGGAGGGTGTTATCGACGGGCTGGAACATTTAGAGGATTTTGGTAGAAAAAAAAAAAATTCTGAGTACTTACAAAGTCCTTCTCCAGCTTCTCCACCTCCTGCTTGTAGCTCTTCAGGCGACTGTTGTACATGGCACGGCTCTGGACGGGGATCTCCCGCACCTCCAGGTCCATCTGCTCCAACTGCCAAAACACATTCAAAATGAATACGGTGCTTTCGCGTTGTGGTTCCGAAGATGGATGGGTGAAATGAAATTAAATCTTTTCCTTGAGTTCCTCTTTGAGAGGCAACCTCCAATTTTTTTACATTCCTGGTTTATTTTCATCATTCTTAATTCCCATGGAAAGTTTCCAACTTGGTGAATTTCCAGAATTTTGGTAACCTTTCTTGTACGTCAAGGAAGCACAGAAGACATTTGTGTTCTTGTCAGTACGAATTCATTTACATGTGGCGTGGCATAAACAAGACAGCTCTGAAAATAGTCAACTTCAGCAAATGACACAAGCGGCGTGCCGTTAATTACGTGCGCACCCGTGTAGATCGTAAGGCGGCGTCACTCATCTCGCCGCCATCAAAGTTGCGACAGAGGAAAACGTCGACAAAAATCCATGCAGATGAGGTGCAAGTGCATTTGATGCATGGCGAAGGCGGCTGTTTTGACTAATCACCGTGACAGAACGAGACAATTTGTCTCTTGTCGGGCTTGTTCGCATGATGACACCTGCTCTGTGAGAACGGCTTGAAATGTGTCACGGTGTGTGTCAGTTAAAAAAAAAAAAAGGACATTAGCGGGGGGCGAGTAATCGCGCAAAAGTGGGGAGCCTCCTCGACGTTTGACAGGGCGCGGTGACACTCCCGCCCAGTTCGTTATTTCCGAAGTGGAAATGAGCCATCAAAGACGTACCAACTCTCTGACTTCTTCAAGCTGTTTGTCGACATTTAGAACCAGCTGAGTCTTCTCCTCTGAAAGGGAAGAAGAAGAGAACACATATTGATCAGGAGGCGCTTTGTGACAACAGCCCCCGCAAAAAGGTACCAATGGTAGTGGCGGGTGGGGGTGGAGAAGAAGGAAAAAAAAACCTCAACATGAGGACACATTTGAAGCTATATTTATACGCTGCCAGTGCGTTTGCCTGACGCCTCGTGCGCGGGAGAGGCCTTTGTTGCCTTGACGGGGGGAAGCGACGTCGTGTCAGCTCACCTTGCGAGGCGGGAAAGCGGCGCGTCTCCTCTCACCCCGGAGCTGTTCATCTTCAACAATCGCCCCGTTGAGACACTTTTGGACTGCTTGTGCCTTTCTTTTGGCCAGCGACATCCATTCAATTGAGCGCGTCAGATTGCGCTGCTCTAATTGAGGACATTTGTTGTGATGTTTTCCATGGCGACAAACCGTAACAGAGCCAAAAGGCCAACATGGCCCTTCCTTATTCCAAAACCAAATAGAGGCGGACAGTAAGCAATTCCGTTCCAGATTGAATTTCCAGTTCAACTTGATTTCCAATTATATTCCCATTCAATTTCTGGTTTGACTATATTTCCGATCCAATTAATTTCTGATTCTATTGTTTTGATTTCCGATTACACTGACTTCCGGGTTGAGTGAACGCTGGCGCGTTTGGCTGCCGCTGCTCAACCCGTATTGTTTTTTTTTTTTTTGTTAATGTAAAGTGTCCTTGGGTGTCTTGAAAGGCGCTTATAAATAAAATGTATTATTATTATTATTATTGCAGATTCAACAACCAATTAGATTTCAAATCCAAATCCCTGTCACCCTCCACTTGCTGTATAATAGCTCGATATGATTACCAATTCCGTTTCTGTTTTAATTTCCAATTTAATTATCTTTTTATTGCTGACCACAGAGGCATGTGTTCTGAACTGCTATTACTGTAATACAAACTGAGAAGATTGGACTTGTTGTACAGCACTATTTTCTTTTACTTGAACCCCTTTGTGTTTTAATAATCAATGTATTTGTTCATTTTAATCAATTCGTGTTAATTTGCTTGTATCTTTATTTTAAGAATTATATTAATATTTTTAATTAGTTATTTTGGTAGTTTGGGGTAATTCTCATCGAGTTCACGTATTGAATCTTATTTTAACTGACTTGACTGGCTTCAACGTGTAACTTTGGAAGGATATCATGTTAATAACAGAATAAACCTTATCAGGTTCGAACAGAAAGGTTAATCATGTGGTCAGAAGTACGATTCGTTTACGAGTCAGAGCAAACGACACAAAAAATAACAAAGAAAGCGACAGAATTAAGAGTCCAAACTACCTAAAAACGTACATTTCCGTTTTGAAATGACGCTTATATGATTTGAAACAATCAAAACGTGAGGCTCCCCTGCAATCATTAGCTTGCCTCGTCTACCGACGATGAACATTGCACAAGCCTACCTCCACCCAGCTTGGGAATTCTGCCGATTTTGTTGGTAATTTCCGCCGTAACGGTTCCAAAGTCTTGCTCGTAGGCTTCGAAGTCTGAAGACATGTTGCCGTGTGCGTTTAAATGAAAGTTATCGCAGAGGTTTCAAGCTCACAGTAAGAAAAACAGAGGTACTCGGCTATCACTTCCTTGTGTCTCTCTAAAATACATCCGCCTGTTTTCCTTTTTTTCTTTCTTTCTTTTTTGTGTGACACTACACATCGTTAAGTTGATATCAGTCATTTATTATGCATTATTGTCAAGTAATTCCTAATGTTATATGATTCTGTTGACGTGTATTATCAAATATATAATAATTACTTGATACCATAGGACGTAACTTCCAAAAATGTCCGGAACAAACTACGACATGAGAAAAGGTTCCTTTCGTGACACAAACGAAGAAAGAAGAAACCAGGAAGTGGCCGGCTCGGTCAATTAAACTGACGGCTTTTTCGTTGTCATTCAAGCCCAAATATCAGCACAAAGTGTGATTTCGAAATCTGTAAGTAACATTATCGTCTGGCGTTCGTGTTGACTCTGTCGTAAATTCATTTTTGACGCCTGTCTTGAGCTGCCCGCTCATGAGCTAGCCGACTAGCAAGTGTCGATAGTCAATCGTGACGCTCAACACAGGGTGAAATGGACACACACAAAAATCGTTACTCCTTCATGCAAAGTGTTTGGTTGTTTTGTTTTCCTTTGGCTTGTGTGGCCCGTTAAACCGGTAATTTAGTTTAATTTCAAACGCATCCTCTCTGCTTACAAGAGGCTTCTTGAAAGCAATTTTCAACTTGGATATGTCATTATAGACACAGACCAAAGACTAGATTAAATAACATTTTGTTTTTGTTTTGTCTCTAGATGTCATTCGTACTGTTTCTTCCTTCCAAGATGGGGAGCTGGAGTCTGTCCCAAGCATAGATCCTCCGAGAGCACCAGTAGAGGATGCTGCTCACTCTCAGGACGAACAACAAAGGCGCACAGGATGTCCTACTAAGACCAGATCATTCCCTTTACTGGGTCACCGGAGGCAGAAGCGTCAAAATATGTGCACCGTCCTCAGCGCTTGCTTTGCAAGATAACACCAAATAACCCATTGGACCGTTGTGTTTCGAATAGTCCCTGTTGCATCATCATGATTTGGTTGGCGTGGGGCAACTTCCACGAGGTGCGCCGGTTGTGCCACTGGGGGCCGGTCATCGCCCTGTCAGTCATTGCAGTGTGCTCCACCGTGGCAGTGCTGGATTCCATCATCTGGTACTGGCCCCTGGACACGGCCGGCGGCAGCATCAATTTCATCATGCTCCTCAATTGGACCGTCCTCATCCTCTACAACTATTTCAATGCAATGTTCGTCGGGCCGGGGTATATCCCTCTCGGGTGGAAGCCAGTGAGTAAGCACTCTCAGTGGGGATCATAATGTGCGATTAGCAATCCTGCATTTATTTGTGTACTCCTCTGCTCCACACACCTCCCAAACAGGAGAACCAAGACGACACGCAGTACTTGCAGTTTTGCAAAGTTTGCCAAGGGTTCAAGGCCCCGAGGTCGCACCACTGCCGCAAGTGTAACAGGTACAAGTCACACAACAGGCTGCTTGTGTGATATTTAAAATAATTTGCAGAGGAAATAATGCAAATTATTCCAAATGCATATGCATTTTTGTCATCATTCTTTGACCCTGAAATGTGATAACTCAGACAGATGGAAAATGTACAGGCGCTACAAAGTTTTTGTTCACTCAGATTTTCTGCAAAAGCAAATTTCAGGATATATCAAGTGTGTTAAATCGCCACAGGTGTGTGATGAAGATGGACCACCACTGCCCATGGATCAACAACTGCTGCGGCCACCAGAATCACGCTTACTTCACCAGCTTCCTACTGCTGGCCCCGCTCGGCTGCACCCATGCCGCCGCCATCTTCGTCATGACCATGTACACGCAGCTCTACGAGAGGGTGAGCGAGCGCACCGCCGTAACTCCTTCTAACACCAAACAGTGAAACGTTACTGTAGACACCCTTAAAAATGTTAATAATTCCCTATATTGAGAGTTCAATCTGTAAATATATGACAAACTATGATATTTATTTATTATCTATCTGTTTGTTTATTTTAGTTAGTGATGGAGTAACTCCCCACTAATCATGGTGGATTGGAACCGAGTAATTGACAGTCTAAAAAGGCTTACAATTCCATATAAATGTCACAAGAGGGCGCCAAAGCACTCATTTTCTATTAAGCAGGGCTTTGGCACCATCCTGTGGTATATTAAGGCATTGCACCATCACCACAAATACAGTGAATTGGAGAGTTTTTCACAAAATAGCGTAAGATAGGTTCGAATTATATTTCCATCTATTCAGCAGTCCAGAAAGATCAATCACGGTGGGTATCTCTTCAGATCTCCTTCGGCTGGAGCACGGTGAGGATCGACATGAGCGCCGTTCGTCAGAGCCAGCCCCTCATGCCGTTCAGCGTCGCCGCCTTCGCCGGCACACTCTTCGCTTTGGGCCTGGCGCTGGGTACCACCATCGCCGTTGGCATGCTCTTCGTCATACAGGTACGTTGGAATCGGGCGGCGCGAGCGGCCATTTTGTGCTTGCACGGGTTGAGCGCTGCTCAAGTCAGACTTTTCAAATGAATTGTTTAATTGTTCACAACGCCAGCGGTTTCCAACCGTTTTGTGGCATTTTTGTTTTGTTGGTGTGCCATGAGATTTTTTTTTTTCCTAATGTAAAATGCCTGCCATGGCGAAGTGGAATGTAAATATGTCATTTATTTATTTTCAGATGAAAGTCATCCTTCGAAACAAAACCTCAATCGAGTCCTGGATCGAGGAAAAGGTCAGAATGGTTTTCTTATTATTTTTGCTTCATAGCATCACAGAACAGATTGTGTTCGATTCGAGAGCTTTCCTTCTTGTGCGAGTCGGACCACTAAAATACCGGGCTTCTCTCCCGGCCAAGCAGGCCAAAGACAGAATACAGCACTACCAAACTGGGGAGGAGTTCATCTTTCCATACGACCTGGGCAGCCGCTGGCTCAACTTGAAGGAAGTCTTCACGTGGTCGGGGGTGCCCAAAGGAGACGGCATCCTGTGGCCCGTCCACCCCGAGTGTCACCAGCACACCTTAACGGTGAGCTTGTGTTCCTTTTCCCTCCCGCCGCGTCTATGTCATGATGGAGTCGGTTTTAATTGTCCTTGCCCCGTTGCCACAGATCGAGCAACTCAAGCAGAAGACCGACAAACGGGTGAGAAGTG
The DNA here is from genome assembly GCA_026261675.1 of Hippocampus mohnikei. Classification (NCBI taxonomy): domain Eukaryota; kingdom Metazoa; phylum Chordata; class Actinopteri; order Syngnathiformes; family Syngnathidae; genus Hippocampus; species Hippocampus mohnikei. The sequence goes on from JAKGUB010000377.1 coordinate 2,208,303, forward strand.
TAAGTACCCGGCGACAATGAGCGGCGAGACCAGGATCCCTCAAGTGTCGACATTTTTAGCGGCCTGAAGCACCAACCTGGTCGAATAACCAACATTTGTGGTGTGGCTCGCCCAGCAGGTCCAGTACCAGGCAGTAGAGGACTACAATGGCGCTTGCTGCCCCATGACCAAGGGCATCAAGACCTTTTTCCTGACCCCTTGCACCGAGGAGCCCAGGATACCTCTACAACGGGGGGATACCATCCTGGCCACCCGTGGCACCAAGTGAGTCTCACTTGCTCTTGGCTTTAAGGAGACATCTATTCTCTACATCCTCGGTTGTACATTATTATTATTAACATGAGTTTATGTGTGAATTTTTCTGCTCCGTCAATTGAATCTGTCTCAGATGAATAAAGCATCTCTTTCTCTTCTGTAGATGGTGGATGTATGGAGACAAAGTCTTAAACGAGGAGCAAACAAGAGGTAAGAACAACAACAAAATGAGTCATGTGATAGCAGTTCATAGCTGCATAGCCGTTGTCGTCGTGGATGGAACAAGGGTTCATGGTTGTGCACATGCTACATGCAAAGGGTCGATGCTGTTATGTTTTAAGTCCTTTGCTGCCATCTTCTGACATCCATACGCATTTACAAACCTCCTTTCGGCAGTCTGTAATATGTGGGTTTTCGCCATCGGCGGGGTTCACTGTATTTGAACCGATACTGAAACTATCTTTCATTTCCAGCGGGAGAGCGCATCCGCGGATGGTTTCCCCGGCGATGCGTGGAGAAGTGCCATTACGACAGCGCCGCCATCGACAGCGCCACCGATAAGAAAGCCAACTAATGCGGTTGTCCACTCCCGTATGACACTGTCACTCCGGGTGCTACAGATCCCGCTGCGTACATATTCTGGTCAACACACATTTTGATACTGACTTGAATTTGTCTGAACAAAACAAAACAAAAAACCTTACTGAGCATCATTCGTGTGAGTTGAAGAAGAGTTTGAATTTCAACAAAGCTGTAATGTGACTTGAATTTTGTTCTTTTTTTACGCGTGCCAATGTTGTGCATATTATGCTAATTATGCAACGCCTCTGCTGCCCCAGCCGGCCACCTCCCAGGGCCAGTCATGCAACTCTTTCTACTACTGTAGCCCAATAAGTTGTGCTTGATTTGTTTTCAATTCTGTTTTGTAAAAACAAGCTGTTTGCCTCAAAACTCTTTGTATTTGTCAGTAATTATGTCGGATCCCTCAACTTGCAACCAATATTGGTCACATGTTTTCCTTCCTGCCATTTTCTTTTGCGCTTGTCCTCGTTAGTATGAGGCTGGATCTGATCCCAGCTTATGTGTGAGAAGCAGGCTACACGCAGGACTGGTCACAGGCCACGAGTAGGGCACATTAAGACAAACAACCATTCGCATTCAAGTGGATGTAAAAAGTCCACTGTTCAAATGGCAGAATTTTTTGTACACAATATATCACTTTTTTAAAAATCCCTCTAATTGCTAAAAGGTATTAGAAGAACAGTACAAAAAAATGCAAGGAAACATTTTGGGTGAAATAGATTGCACAGACGCTAATTATTCATTTTTCAATATTGATTGAATGAAGCAAAATGGGCTGCCGCAAAACGGGCACTTTTTTCCATCCTATTTGTACTACAGTACAGTATTCCTTGTCTAAGTGACCCATATTTCCGCAACGCAAAAGAAACCTCACATCCCAAGCATCACTTCGGTTTTTCGCCAACCAATCAAGTCATCCTTGGGTGTCACATGACTCTCTCTTCCTGTACTGCTCTTGCCAAGGGGCTGCTTAGCCGTTTGGGCTAGCTTTGTAAACATTCCCTTTTCTTAGTGTGGACCAAAAAAAAATAAAACGGAATTAAGCAGGTATGTTGACAGGCAGACTACTTAAAAATCACCCGTTTGTGTATTTTCCGTGAGCGTGTGTCAAGCTGACGAGATTTCTTTGTTCACTGTGCAGTCTGACAGTTGGACCCGAATGATGCCACTCTCTTGCTAGTTTTACTAACGCAAGGCTAACGTAGAGCTTCCCAACGATGATTTGTGGATATTAAAAATAGACACGCAATTTTTGGTTGGAGTGTTGCTGTATGTCTAGCAAACTAGCTATGGCCGCCTTTTATATTCTGCAAAAAACTAAGTAACCAAAACTTGTGGTGAGCCAATGGAATAATCAGCAGCCACAGACTGCATTCCCAAAGGCAAACACAATATCTAATGAGTAACTACATTTGTGACTGCGGTGTTCTTGTTGTGACTCAGTAATGACTTCCTCCCTCCTAAATACACATTTTTTTAAAATCAAAAACGATCATTTTAAACTTATGCAGACATTTTTTGTATTCCACACGCTAAAAACGAATATAATTTTGCTAATTAAAAGCAGACAAATTTGAAGACATGATTTTTTATTTTTTTCTGTTGCTCATATCTCGTCTTACCTCCAATCAGGTTTTTTTGGTGGCAGTTACTGTGGCAATGGCATCCGGGACCATGTCGATGTTCAGCACAGGCATCCTGGTGCTGACATCGCCCATCCACACCCTGCGCATCGCCCCCGTGCTTCGCTCGGCTGCGCAGCTGGTGGAGCGCACCCTCTACGTCCACCTGCACCCGGGCCTCAACCTGTGCGGCGGCGGCCAAGCGCGGCCCGTCTTCATCCCGCCGGCCGTCGACCTATGCTCGCTCATCACGCGCCTGTACAGCAATGCGGCCGACGTGTGCTCACACCTCGACGTCCGCGTCCTGCTCACTCACATCCACCCCCCGTCCAACATGGGTGGCCCCTTCCCCACGCCGCAGTCCCTGTCCCACTCCCGAGGTGCTCCTGACAGACTTCCCGCTGCAGGACCCGGCGCAGTCGCACCAGGTGACGCAGTGCCTGCAGGGCTACGCCGGACGCTGCTACGCGTGCCAGCCCGGCCTGCCGTCGGTGTTGCTCCGCCCGCAGCCGGCCACGCCGCACGAAGAGTCGGAGTCCGGGGCAAAGGAGCCCCAAGGGGATGGTAAACCATTGGAGACGTATCCTGACGTGGTGGTGGGTGGCACCTTCGACCGCCTTCACGGGGCCCACAAGACCCTGCTAAACGTGTCGTGCTTGCTCGCCACAAGACGCTTCCTCATCGGAGTGTGCGACCAGGCAATGCTGAAAAGTAGGACTGCAACTAACCGTTATTTAAATCATGGATGAATCAGAAGTAAACTTTGTTTGGGCCGACAGAGTCACGTGGTGGCCCTGGGCCATAGGGCCACTGTTAATATTGGACCCTGAATCAGGTTTCCGACATTCAGATTTCCTCCTTCTCGCCCACAGAAAAGGTCCTGAAGGAGCTAATCCAGCCATACCACCTGCGCGTAGAAAAGCTCCACGAGTTCCTGCGGGACGTCAGGCCCTCGCTACAGGTGGAGATCGTGCCCCTGGACGACCCGCTCGGGGTGTCGGTGGTCGACCCGCTGTTGCGTTGCATCGTGGTCAGCGAGGAGACACGCAAGGGGGGCGAGGCCGTCAACAGGACTCGCATTAAGAATGTAAAGTAGCCCGGGTTTATATAGAAGAGTGACCGTGTTGTGTTTAACGGGGTTTTTATTTTTATTTTTGCTTTCTGTGTCATTCAGGGCCTTCCCGCTTTGGTTCTTCACGAGATCCAACTGCTCAAGGATGCGCATCACTCCGAAACGGAGGAGGAGAAGATAAGCTCATCCAGCCTGCGCTCCCGCTTGCTGGGAACCCTCCTCATCCCACCCAAAGTAGGTTCACTAATTTAGATATTTTTGTTTTGTTTTTTTTTCTTCAAGAAATTGTCAGTGTTTTCGGTTCAAGTCAGCTATAGCTTACTGTTGACAACCCTTCAGAAAAGGTTGGAAAAAATAATTCCACTGAGCTGTATGTCGGCTCCTCCTGTTTTCCCGGGTTAGGACGCGCCCCATCTCCCTCTGCAGCCATACGTGATCGGCCTGACGGGCGGGAGCGGCAGCGGGAAGAGCTCCGTGGCCAAGCGCCTGGAGGACCTGGGAGCCGTCCGCATCGACTGCGACAAGCTGGGCCACCAAGTGTACGAGCCGGACACCGCCGCCTATCACCGCGTCGTGGAGGAATTCGGATCGGGTCTGCGCTTACTTGGCCTCACACCCATCACTGGAAAATAGTCAACCCTCACTTTAATTGTATTTTTTTTTAAATCATCCTTAGATATCCTAAATGAAGATAAAAGCATCAACAGACGTGCCTTAGGGAAGAAGGTGTTTGGAAAACAGGTAGCAAAACATATTGAGTCACATGCTGAGGTCCCAGCTGATTTTTTTTTTTTTCCTTTTTCAGGAAAGATTAAAAGCACTAACGGACATCGTGTGGCCTGAAATTGCACTTCTGGTCAAGAACATTATCAGCCAAGCCAGGGAACAAGGTAGAGGTTTAATTTGCGACAATGTCAGAAGTCACAGAGCATACGAACTTGTTTTTTTCCCCCCTTGGTCAGGTAAAGATGTATGCGTGCTCGATGCAGCGGTTCTGCTGGAGGCAGGCTGGACAGACATGGTCCATGAGGTGTGGGTGACCATCATCCCCGAGGAGGAGGTGCGCTACATGTCATGTTAACCGGTTGCTGGTACTCGGCCATCACTATGGTCTACCAAAGTACATAGTTTGTAAACGACAACTTTTTTGGGGGGGGGGGGTGTCATTCTCCAGGCGGTGTCTCGGATAATAGATCGAGACGGCGTGTCGCCGGAGGACGCCCAGCGCCGCCTCCAAAGCCAAGGTTCCAACGCGCAGCGGCTGGAGCTCGCCAACGTAGTGCTCAGCACGCTGTGGGAGCCCGAGGTCACTTGCAAACAGGTGGACTATTCCTCGTCCTGCAAAGTATTCCAAAATAAAGCTTTCCGTTCGCGCATCTCTTCAGGCTGTGACGTGAAATTGTGTTTTGTCCTCTTTCTATTCCAAAAAGGTCTTAAAAGCCTGGAATCTACTTCAGAAGAGGATGCAGCAGAGACGGGCAGCACTATAGGAAAATAGAGCCGGTCAAGCCGGAGGAGAAGAAATGGTACGACCATGAAAGTTGATGTGCCTCTGCGGTTGCCTTTTGACACGAAGATCAACTCAAATGTGTGCCTTTCACACTCAAACCAGCCTTTGCCGGACAGTGACAATTGCTTACGACACAAAGGGCGGGAGAAAACTTTGCGCCCCTGATTTTTGTAGGCTGAATGAATCTCGGTTGCTCTGATAACGGCCCACAAAGCGGGAAAATCGCCACCTCATCTTGCCTCCCGTGTCAGTGACGCGAGGTCCAAACTGTGCGAACGGGGCTATTGACATCGCTCAGAATTTTTATTTTTTTACTATCATAGCTTTATCATGTGTGAAATGTGTATGGGGGGCGGTGGGGTGGTTAGTGTAGAAGATATTTTTTTTCCAAAGACTGCGTGGAGTCAAATATTGGGAAACCTGAAGTGGGGCAACCACAGCTGTCTTTCAACCCATCCAATGGCGTATTTATGCACATCATCTTATTCAAGCCATTTAAGTGCTTTGGTCTTTATGACTCGCACCAGCCAATTCTTTTGAGTTAACAAGGGACAGAACGTTTTACTAATAAGTCATGCATTTTTAATTTGTATTTTTTTGTGCTTTGGTGAATTTCCCCAAATAAAAATCAATGGTCTTTATTTGCTGAAGTCGTTTGAGAAATTTAGCAGTCGTTGTTGATAGTTCTACTACTATCAACAACAAAAAAAGCTACTGTAGTAACCGATGCGCCAATGTGACTTCAACTCACGTGATTGTTTTAAATGGAGCTTTTATTTACGAATGCTATTAAAAGATTCACATTGAACATGGACTATGCAAAAAACAAAAAACAATTTTCTCGACTCTTGTTGAATAATGCAAACGTCTGACCTTGTAACAGCGTGCTTTCTTTCAAAAGGAGGAATACTTGAGTTGAGTAAGTGCGTCTGCCGGCAATCCGACATTGCCGTGTATTTTCCCTTTACGTGTCTACTGTGAGTCGGGCGGAACATGAGGCCGCCCCAGCTGGTTGCTGGCCCGGCACACGTACACGCCCGCGTCCGACGCCTCCACGCCGGACAGGACCAGCGAGCAGTGGCCGTCTTCGCCGCATTGCATCTTCACTCGGGACGACTCCGACAGCGGCTTGTCATCCTGGAGCCATTGCACCTCCGGATGAGGGTATCCTAGAGGTAAACGACACAAGGAAACACACAGAGATAAAGTCAATAGAGGCATCATATATCGTCGATAGTTTTATTCCCATTTTGCCATAAGAACAGTCTCACAATTAGTGACATTGCGATATCATATCATGATCACGTCTTACCTGATCTCCAATTGCATTGATAGACACAACATTCCTGTCTTTTTGGGGGGTCAACTTAGTTTTTGCACTGAATTTGTGACTGCGGCAACTTGTGTCATGTTCAGCTCATAACTGACATGATGCAATTTAATTAAAAATGCTCACTCCAATCAAAATATTCCTGCTGAAGTGTTTTTTTTTTTGTGTGCGTGGTTGTTGTTTTGCCTCCCGAGTTAATGAACCGCCAGCGGTCGTTCTAACCGTCCAGTCGGCACGCCAGACAAGCGGTGGCTCCCGCAGGGAGGCTGGCGTCCCTCAGGGGCTCCTGGAAGCGAGGCTCGCCGTGCAGCTGCTTATCCAGTGAGCGGATGGCTTCCTCTGCCTCTTGGCTCCAGCTCGGCTCTGGATCAAAAAGAAAAGCGGGCTTTTGGGATTTTTTGCGGCAGGGGGCGCAAGCTTGGAGTGACAATGTCAAAGTGCGAGTCATCTGACCGCCATCCAGATGGAGCTCCAGGACCTGGAGCTCCAACTGCAGTGCGTCCGCAAACGACTTTGCCCGTTTTGTGATAGCCTCATTCCACAAGGGAGTTCATTTTCCTCTTTGCACCATTCTGAGCATTATGGCCAATTTTTTTTTAATCCTTTTACATTTTAAGAATGGGATACGTGTAGAATTTTGAGGAAAACGTTCCAAAATGTGAGTGTGAAAGAAAAAAAAAACCACCACACTGCATAGCTTTGTTTGTGTATTAAGCAATCTTACCGTCTGAGGAGCTGCCAGGAGAGTCTGGCCTGTTGGAAAGGTTGGCCATGCGCTGCAGGGCCAGAACAGCCTTGCCAGTTTTCTGCAAGTTGGAGAAGACAGCGTGACTACAGAGCACTTGGGATAAAAGGGGATCCACTCCTCAAACACCCCAACAACCATTTTTTTTTTCCGATTTAAGGCACAAGTCTACTCCAGCAGATGGCAATGTTGTCCAAAAAAAAGCTAGTAGAACACAATTTTCTTTACTTGTATATTGTGGGTGGTTTTATGATACAATGGTTGCTCTGTGGTGAAGTATGCTGTGTTCACCCCCCCCCCGGTTACCTTCCACTTGCACTTGGCCAGGAAGCGCCTCATCTTCTCCTTCCTGAGGGACTTGGTGGGTCGGTTGAGAGCGGTGAAGGAGGCCATCCACGGGTGGACCAGGGCCTCGATGCATGACATCCTACTCCTGGGGAGGTGAAGCAACAACACCTCACAGGTAAAAACTCAAATCTGTGTGGGTGGGAGGGCTGTATCAAGAGTTGACACCCTGCGTCCTCGAGCTTCCTACCAACCTTCGGTCTTTCTTCAGAAGGCCGCTGATGAAGTCTTTGGCTTGGTCTGAAATGTCCTCGAAGCTCTCCGGGTCGAACTTGTAGTGAGCCGCGGTGACGAGTGCGAAGGTCTCGGCCTCGCTACCTCCCTGGAAGGGCGACTCTCCGCTTAGCCTGTGGGGTGGGGAAGGAGGGAGGGAGTTGATGCCAGCGATCAATTTTTAAAAGGTTATCAATTTGGCACCTTCTTGTGGCCAAGGAACTATGTTTTAGTGACAGGAGGCGCTTCATTAAATCAGGCCGCAACCTTGTTCAATAGAAAAAGTACCAACTGGTGTTTTTGCAGACGAGAGTGCGGCGACACGTGTCCTCACACTTCCAAGAACAAATCATCTCTAAGCTATTCATTTTTATGGGTAATGTAAGATGTGTTTGAAAATGATTTACAAGTGTTTGGAGATCATAAATCAGGGTGTCTTTACGGTTTAAACTATTAATATAAGGCTGTTGAAACAAAGACTTTGCGAGGGGTGGGTGGGGGTCATCTATCATTCCAGGCTTGGTCGCTAACCCCCACGGGGGGGGTCGATGTTGCAAGAACTTTAAGAAGGGGGCAACTATGAAGGTGAAGATCCAAATTTGGCCTGTTGAGCCTTGGCGGTGGTCTGCGGCCCGACTCTAAACCATGTCCTTGGTGTACTACAGGGGTTAGCGGATTGTATTCTGCCATTTAAGCCAAGATGGCAATGCGTTGCCTTTGCCACAGTGTTATTTATAGACAAAAAACTAGGGGATGAGAATTGAATTCCCTCTAGAATTTCAAACCGTATTGCCAGCAGGGTCGTTTAAAAAAAAAAAAAGTAGCTGCATGTGATTTATTTGTTTACAATATGAAGCAGATGACTCCGATGCTCCACATGTCCGTCTCCACTCCCACGGCCTCGTAGTTGATCACCTCGGGGGCCACAAACTCTGGCGTCCCGTGCATCACCAGCAGGGGCTTCCCCTCTTCTAAAAAACGCACATCAACAGGTCTCGTAAAGAGTCCCAAGTCCTGGCGGTCCTCAGGTATGGCCGTTTCCTCACCCAGTTTACTAGCCAGGCCAAAGTCTATGATCTTGATGCACGTTCCGGTGTGGTCGGTGCAGACGATGTTCTCAGGCTTGAGGTCCAAGTGGACGATGTCCTGCTTGTGGACGTACATCATGCCTTCCAGGATCTGCCGCATGTAGCCGGCGCTGGTGGGCTCCGTGTGCTCAAAGTTGTCGTCCACGATGCGCTCGAAAAGCTCCCCGCCCGCGATGCTACGACGGACGGACGAAAAGACCAAGTTGCCGTCCCGCTGGAAGTCCCCGCTTGCGCCTCTCGGTTACTTACTACTCCATGACCATCACCGTCTCGGTCGGGGCCTCGTAGGCCGCCAGACACTGGACCAGTTTGGGGTGGTGGAGGCAGTTCATCAGCTCGATCTCCTGCCGGGCGGCAGAGCGTTCCTTGGAGGTCCTGACCCGATAGAACTTGCCCGCATACACCTCGCCCGACTCTTTGTGGGACAGACGGAACACCTCCCCAAACTTCCCCCTGCACAGGAGAATAGTTAACAGCATTTGAACCCAATCGTCGATGCTGATCTCGCAGTACATCCATGAGCACCATATCCTGATACATTCAGTGCTGTATCGCGATATCATAAGATTGTCATCAATTGTGGATGGTTTTCTTGTATCCATTATCGCCATTGCGGTCTAAAATGATGTCTCATGGATGCTTTCAGATTCCACACCATGTTTTACAGAGGCTTCGATGGTGCTGGCTAACGTACATTCCCAGCTTCTCGTGGACGTTGTAGTGGTCCTGAAGCTCCCGTTTGGTATCAATCACCACTTTCACAAAAGGTCGCATGTCGTCCTTCTTTTCTTCTAAAACAAACAAATGAAGCGGTACTTCAGCAATTTGGAACAGGTCAGGGGAGAAAGTGTCAAACGGCCAAAGTAACTAACTGGTTGTGGCCATCGTGACGGTGTCCGACTCCTGACTCGGCTCGCCGACGCCCTCGGCGTTGTAGGCCCGTACTCGGAAGCGATACTTCCCGTAGGGCTCCAGGCCGGCGCTGACCTGGGTTGAGGTGTTCTTACACCGTTCGGCTATTTCCGTCCAGTCTCCAGATGCGTCGGCACCCTGCCGCCGGACCTCCACGATGTAACCCAACACGGCCGTGCCGCCGTCGAAGCTGGGACCCGTCCAGGAGAGGACGAGGGACTCGGCCGACAGCTGGGAGATCATCGGGTGAGACGCGGGCGGGTCGGGGCGATCTTTTGCAAAGGTTCGGGAATAAGTACTTGGGTATCAGGTGGTTATTTCAAAGCTGCATACTCACGTATGACGCTGAGGGAGACCGTATGTTCAGAGGAGCCGCTTCGGTTCCGAGCGATGAGCGTGTAGGAACCCGTGTCGTCCGGGTGGGCTTCGGAAATCACCAGGCTGCTGTGCGCGTCGTCGCTGCTGACGGACATCCTGGGGTCCGACAGAACCGCCTGTAGAAAAGAAGCAAATTCTGTACTGTAGTGAGCAGCATTGGTCCTGCGTCAAAAGATTTTTTGCCTTCCAGTACATGTACTTGCACCGTATCGCGATATCATTGTAACATGACATTGGTCTATTGTTGCAATCTATCCATTGTCATATCACGATACAGCGCAAGTATCAAAAACACTTTCCTTCTAATATTTGGGTCTCCAGTGACCCCGCTATATGGTGTAAAAACTGCTCAACCGATCAATGTCGGAATCAATAGTTTGCTGCCAATGTATCGATTATCTTTACCACGATATCACATCACAATGCATCAAAGATGTTTTCCTTCCTTTGAATCCAACCGTAGTCTAGTATTTTGTGATATCTATGTATTGATTAACACGGTATCACACTACTGGATCATCATCGCGCTGAGATTTTTGTCTTGCGTTGTATCAATTTATGCCAGATCAGCACATCTCAGGATCATGCGTTTCTTCCAACACACGCATTAGCATGATTTGTGATGTCGCCACATCATTACGCATCGTGGCCAGTTTTCTTACGGTCACTCCGTCGGGTGTTGTAGAGCGATATCGCTGTATCAGGATGTATCACACCTCCGCACCCCCCCCCCCCCAGTATATCCATCGCGCTCAAAAGATCATGCCAAGCGAAACGATCCTGAGACCTTTCCTCTGTTGAAAATCCAGCAGCAGGCCACTGGGACACAGGCGGAGTGGAAATCGCAGCGTAAGCAGGCCTGCTCGCCCGCCCGAACCGCCACGTGCTCCGGCGGGTTGAGAAAGTCGACAGGCGAGCCTTGAAAAGACAGAAACAAAGCACCAACTCAAATCAAAGGTAATTATTCGCCGTGTTCCTGTCAGGCCTTTTGTTTGGGGCTCCAACTGCTCGCTACCTGTGCAAACTGAAGAGGAGGGCGAGGTTAAAAGGGCGTGACGCGATTGGCAGACTGAAATAAGATGGGCCCAATCGTGAGCGAGCAGGCATTGATTTGCCTTTTGGCGCCAGCTGGCACTAACCAGCCCTTGTTGCTGGCAGGTGAGCTCAAGACTTGAGTGATTGAGGTGTCACGTGATCACAAAACCCCGATGTGGCTTTCCTCCGCTGGTGAACGTACCCGCTTCGGCTTCCGTCCTGTGACCGCTCTCTTGCCCGGACGCTTGCGCGTTGTCTGCCGCCAGCTCCATCGCGTCTGAACTGCAGCTCGTGTTTTTCTCTGAGTGCACACACACAACGCAGTGGCGGGCCTTTAGTCAAAGACAGGACCTTGACCTTGATTATGTCCCTAAAAAAAAAAAAAAAAAAAAAAACATGCCTGTGACGTGACTTCCAGATGAACTCTTGCAGCTCAGTGTTGTGTCATCTCTGGTGACGCCATTGATGACATTTGATGGATTCGGAGGAACCTTCTCACCTAACAAACAAACAAAAAAGAGGAAATAATAATTAGCACTTGACTGATTTCAAAGCCACAACCTCCAAACCTTCCCTGGAGTATTCATTTGAAACCCTAACGCAGGTTTTGGGCCTGGATTTGAAGCCATACCCCTCGTTTGAATTCCTCAAAGAGTCTTGAAACCCTAATCTTATTTGAAGCCCAAACTCGAAACTCTAATTCATGCTTGAAACAATAGTTGGAGAGTCCAACCCAAGGCGAACACTCCAACATAAAACTCAACAACATGCTTAATTTAAAACCCGAAACCTTTTTGAAGCCCTAATTTGCAAGCCTATCCAAGGCTTGCATGTATTCCTTCTCCTACCATTTTCTCACTCGCTGCACATTCCAAGGTCCAGCTAACTTCACGTGGCGTCTTTATTACTATTTTTGAACATTTTTCACATCCAGTCGAATTAATCACAAATCGATTCGAGGTAAGGCGTCAACATCTTCATGTGGACGACTGATACATCTGGACATGTTAAATATTTACCTTCGCCCAGACATCTCTTTTTTTTGTTTGTATATTTGTTTTTGAGTACAGCACTCGGAGGAAATGAAACATCAATTCCCGGTAGGGTGTTCGTTTTTTTCAGTGGTCGACTAACACACCCGGTGATTAATGGCTTCTACTTTATAAAATGTTTTAGCAGCATGAGAGCAAAGTATCGCCATCTCTTGCGTGTATTTATGATGATTTTTTTTTTTTAGCATGTATCAGACAAAACGACACATCCATCAGTGGTACGGCATTTATTTCTCTCAGTGGACATCCAATGCATCCGGTGAATAACAGAGGCATGGCGTCTGTTTTAAGAAATAAGGTAGTAGCAAAATTGTCAAGAAGCTAAAGTCGCTCTAACTCTTTGATGTATATACAGTATTTGTCACTTGGACGAAACAACTCATCAATTAGCGGTATGGCGTTTATTTCTCGCAGTAGACGACAAACATGTCCGGTGATTAACTGAGGCATGGTGTCTATTTTCGGAAAAATGTTAGTAGCATGAGTGCAAAGTAACTCTACCTCTTTGTTACATGTGTTTGTCAGCACGTACCACTTAGACGAAAGGAAACGTCAATCGGCAGTAAGGCGTTTATTTCTTCAAACGGGACGGCAAGGATGTCTGCGCGTTTCAAGTGGCAGCGCGCAAACCTCCAAAAGTCATTAATGTCGCTCGCCCCTGGTGACGCTCTGCAATGTTCTCATGCAAAAGGCTGCGAGTTAAAAAAAGGTCAAGCGTGAAGCGCCCGCAGCCTCGCAAAGGGGGTGTTAAACGCTTCTGAACGCAAGCCAAAAAGTTCCACGGGAGATGCGCTCAAGTTACAAACGGTCGTAAAGAAGAAACGGGCAAAATGGAAGTCGAGGATTTTTACCTGTTGGACGTGAGAACCCCGCGGCGTTTCTCATCGCCGTCGCGTCGGCGAGCGGGTCGGCTTTGCTGCGTGTGCGCCCCCGCAGCAGCAGGCGCACTGTGGACACATAAGTCTTTGGCTCGCCACCATCCTCGTCCATCCTTGCGTTTTAAAATAGCAGCTGACTTTCACTTTGAGTGATTCATCCCACGGGCCTCCTCCTGTGCAAAAAAAAAAAAAAAACACCTCTTATGTCGGGAGGAGATTGCGTGCCGTGACCCCGAGGGACCCCCCCCCTCCTCCTTCCCCTCCTCGCCGCGCCCCCGAGGGACGCAGGAAACTCCTTGTTTTGCCGCCCCTGCTTTCTCGAAATCAGACAGTCACATGTGATGGTAAACAAAAGAAAAGCACTTCAGTAGGAAATGTGTGGGAGAGACAAAAGAGCAGTGATGACGAGTACAGCGAGAAAGAAAAAAAAAAAGGAGTGCAGATGTGCAAAACAAAGCGACCAGAGTGGAATCAGGAAAAGCGAGTAGGGCGGCAATGCCTTGTAAATGTAGACGTCTTCGCCTCCATTCGGTGCTGCTGCTCTATGGAGGGTGCGGCCCGCCAAGCTGACGCTCTTGTGGATTTTTGTTCACTGACTGTTGTCGCCTTGACAATGGCTGACTTCACATAGATAACCTCTGAATAGAGCCCGATGCGCTATTATCTCTGTCGCCAATTTTCTGGTTGGCCTACAACAGTCAATAAAAATAAAAAAAACAGCGTCAGGTGTTTATTTCTATGAAATGCCGATGTTGGTAATTTGTAAGAATGCGATAGTAGCTCACGTGTGATTCTCTTTGTTGCTGTTTTGTTTCCAGTCAGCACGGGACACGTGGGATGGTTGTCAATTCAAGGTAAGGCATTTATTTCTTTCATTTGATGACGTCTATTTGAGGAAATGTTACTACATGACAAAAATTCTACAACCCATTTTCTTTGTGTAACACAAACACAAGCATGTAGCAATCTCGTTCTGAAGTCATTTGAGTCTGTGGTGGAGAATGTGTGAGTTCTGCTCTGTGTCAATTTGAACCATATGGGGGGAGGGGAAAGGTGCTGAGGGTCACATTATTTACTTACCGGTTCCCTGATGCTCAAGGCGTGCAAAACAAGCCGTCCGCTTGCGTCAAAATACCCTAAGCTGTCAACGTGGTTGCTTTTTGATCATTGTGGACCTCACTTGGGCTTTAAAACTTCAAACGGGAGCTTTGAAAAGAAGCAGATGCTCTTCGCCAAATATGGAAGTCTCCCTCACAACATGAACGTTCATCCTGATATTTTTTAGGTCTCCATCCGGCCCATTCGCTGCCGTGCCTCATTTCCAGGCTATCGCCACTATCGTTCCAGCGAGTTCTGAGGAATTGTAAACAGGAAAAAGCAAACGCGAGGCACAAACGAAGTCGAGGCTGGCACTGGTTGGTCTTCCTGTTGCCAGGAAGATCAGAAGAGGCGCCGCGTTAGTAGTTTCGCATCCTGTTCCCACAAGAAGGCCAAATGGGGCCGCTCGATTGGGACTGACATCATCTGGATGCGGCTTAAAAAGAAGGGTGAAACGAGGCCCTCCTGTGGCTGAACGCTTCAACCCCGCAGCAATTGTTGCCTTGTAACGAAGGCTATGGGACGCCGTTTCAGAGCGCAAGTCGAATGACTGTCCGACTAGTCTTTTTTTTTCCACTACCTGTGCCACTTCTGGCATCTTCGTCTTCATTTGAAAACATACAAATGTGTGTCAACTAGTTCCATTAGCCCGTCTATGGCGTTTTGCGTGTTATGCAATTTGGAAGAGCTGTAGCGCCACACCAGTAAATCACAATTTGAAAGAAGTATTTTGACATTATGTGATTAATATATGACAGATAGAAACACACTTTTGACATTTGACTCAAGACATTTGAGATGCAACAGGTGGTGTCCACGATAAAACCTTATCATGGCTGCAGGTGATGGAGACCAGAATTAATTAGATTTTTTTTTTTTTAAGGAGCAGCAAATACCCTTTTTTGATCTGTATTTGCTGCCAGTTACGAACAACCTTTTTCCATTTAAAATATATATTAGTCAAAGGTTGTGTTTGGACATCACTTGGGGGGTTGACTACATCCGAATATAGTGACTTGGTTTGCACGGCTGTCTCCGCATGAGGAATCTCGGTTTTGGGCTTGCTGTGTGACATTTCTGCAATGGTTTTCTCCAGGTTGTGTGCGTTCCCTATTGGTTTCAAGATATTGACAAAATACATGAGAAAGTGAATTAATGTGTACAAGAAATGGACAATTTTAGGCCATCGTTTTCATCCGTTTGCATCTTTTTCTGTCTGGAAATTCTAACGAATGATTGGACGTTTCCGCGCCTTTTGAGTCACGGACTTCATTTCCCAGAGTACGTCACTGAGTACCGTAAATTGTTCGAAATTGACGTAAAATCAGCCCGTAAAGTAAGCGTGGGTGCAAATGCAGCAACAACTCTGAAAATCGAATGGGATAAGCAATTTAAGAAAAAAATTACGCTCGTCAACTATCGTGACGTTAAAAGTGAAGGTAAACAGTAGTTTTATTGCAATATTAGCTATTATTGGCGTAAAAAGTTGAACCGTAATGTAAACGATTGTTTAATAGTTGGTACGTAGCCCAGCATTGCTACCACCATCATTATCTTGAAGCTGTTGGAACCTTTTCACTTTGGTAACACATTGTTTTCTGTCCTTTGGAAGCAAAATGTCTGAGAACTTAATCCAGAGGATAAAGCAGCTGGAGGGGGAAGTGGAGAAGCTCAAGTCCCAGCTGAATGGAAACCACATGGAGAGCAGTCCGTCTCCCAACACCCAGAAGATCAATGTTAGAAAAGGGAAGAAAGCAGGCAAGGAGCGGCCGTTTGACTTCTCTGCACACCCTCGCCGCCACGTTGCCCTACGTCTGGCCTACTTGGGATGGGCCTACCAGGGCTTCGCCGTCCAGGAGAACACGGACAACACAGTTGAGGCCAGGCTCTTCGAAGCCTTTCTCAAGACGCGCCTCATCCAGGACCGACAGAGCTCGAACTATCACCGGTGCGGACGCACAGACAAAGGCGTCAGTGCCTTTGCCCAGGTGAGTTCACCACTTTTCTAAGTTTGGGGATTTTCACATTCCTTCCATTGTGCTCTCCTCTCTCCTGGACAGGTGATAACAATCGACCTACGCTCCACACAGCATTCCGGGTTAGGCGTCTCGCTTCCTGAAAATGCCAAAAAAGACGCCGTCGCCGCCTCCGAGCTTCCCTATGTGAAGATGCTTAACAGAGTACTCCCTCAGGACATTCGGATTTTAGACTGGGCCCCTGTCGCTGAGGGCTTCAGCGCGCGTTTCGATTGCCAGTCCCGCACGTACCACTACTATTTTCCGCGAGGCTCCTTGGATGTGGCAGCAATGGCGAACGCTGCGAAAAGGTGAGACAAAAACACTGTCAAGCAGGCGAAACTACATAGCAAAATTTCCAACTGAAGTTAGAGTCCAATCGACTTTCTTTCATATACTCTATATAATGTATCTTGAGTACAAATCATCTTTTATGTCCTCACCATCAGGTATGAAGGCACCCACGACTTCCGTAACCTGTGCAAGATGGACGTGGGCAACGGCGTCCTGCAGTTTGAGAGGACCATCCTGTCAGCGAAGGTCAAGCAGGCAGAACCCCTGCGTGCCGACAGCTCAGACCCACACGACTTGTTTGTATTTGAGATTCAAGGACTCGCCTTCCTCTACCACCAGGTATCCCTCTTATAGTGATGAAGGTCTCTCCTTAACTAGTGTTGAAATGTGAATTGAAGTGTTGCCCTGAAACGGCATTGCCGTGACACTGCAGGTTCGCTGCATGATGGCCGTGCTGCTTCTGATTGGACAGAAGTTGGAAGCGCCAGAAATTATCCAGAGCCTCCTTGATGTTCACAATAACCCCAGGAAGCCACAATACAGGTGACGTCACCACATGCTATCTATCGATCTATCCATCCATCCGTTTGTCTCCTGGCTTGTATTTCAGAATGTCAGGTTTATCCAATGTGACACTCAGGAATAAAACACAAGGAGGAGACAGGAGACTCAATTCTGGTACCAGGAGGGAACGAGGAGAAGCGTTAGGTTTCAGTTCTCGGCACGTCACCCCTAACGATCTCCTCCTTCACCACCTTATTTATTGGGAAATCTACTACATAGGCGTGTCCAACCTAAAGGGTGGGGGCTGTTGGAGACACACTGAACTTGTTTGACTATGTGTGTGTATGTGAGTGTAAATTACGTACATGTGTGCCATTGTTACAAAAACATCCCGTTGCAGCTGGTGTTGATGGCTCCATCCACAGTTGAACCTTGCTTCAGTTTATCTGAATCCCAACAATCTCATTCCAACCACGTCCTCGAAAGGGTGGTTGCGTTCCTGAAATAAGTTTAGTCTGTAAAACTTATCTCATTCCATAACCTTTCACACAGTGCACTAAGCATTCATAAGTATATAGGTGAGCATATAATGAATAAAAGGATTATAAATGTAAATGTTAATCATTCACATTTATAATCAAGCATTATATCTTTATTAAAAGCATAAGCGTTCTTCAATTAATGATTGCAGGCATAAGCGTTCTTCTTTGCAAGCATAATCAATCAATCAATATTAATGTAACATTAATAATAAGCGAATGTATGATAACTAAAATAATCAACCTATCATTCCCCCCTGTATATCCTACATTTGCTCATATCATCGCACAGAACCTACCTGACGGACTTTATTCAGTGGAAACATGCACATGCAAACATAGGTAGACCCAGGGGTCGAAAAGATAGAGGTAACAACCAGATCAAAAACCAATCCGAAAAAGAACCCAGGAAAAGACGGTAAACATCGTCCACAACATCCTGATATCTAAATGAAAACAAGTCACAACAACCCGAGTTGTTTTCCACATCAGAATCACTGCCATCCAAAAGTAACAGCAGAGGGTAAATTCCATTCACTTTAGACATCGTGGGTACCATAACCGTAGTGATAAATTGGATAAGCAGAGCTTTCGATACAGGGACCTCAGCAACATCCACACAATGTCGAGATAGCTGAGGAAAAATAATTTCAGAGATTAAAACATAACACACCAGTATTTTACGTGACAAAGGTCTCACTCCATAATTCTGATGACAAGGGCGTGGTCACGCCGGAGCGATCCGGTTCAGTGTGCGGGGCCCTCAGGGCGTGGTTGAACAGCACCGCTCACCACATGCCGCACACGCTCGATTGGCCTCAACCAAGAGCACATTGACCGCTATGCGATCCCGGAGCACCATCAGAGAGCTGACTGTCAATTGTTTTACTTCCAATTGCCAAAAAGGCTTCCTCAGTACAATTTGCAAGCTTCTGGACAATGTAGTGGAGGTAGCAGATCCCGTCAGCACGTTTATAAAAATGGACTCTCACCGTGCAGCAACCTGGTTAACCAATTTATACTCATCTGGTACGCCACGAGGAACTCCAATTACACCAACGTAGGTGGAATCTCAAATACCCTCTCCTGTGGACGGAAACATAGTCATTGGTAAAGCAGTGACACCAATGCGCAAACACCTGTGACAACCCTTAAAGCAGAGCTCTTTCATGATTTTTCGCAAAGAAAAAGAAAAACCCTCCGCCTCGATAATCATCATTTGCCAATAAAATTTGTTCGACGTACATTACTACATTTCATCATATCCACATTAACATAAAATAAAAGAACAACAGAAAGAAATATAGTTCAACTTTCAGCAAAGAATAACTATATTAATGTCGTGTTGTTATCTATTTTCCTTTTACCATAAAAGAAAAGATCCTCAACGCATAAAATTACCCAAAAAATGTATTTAAAATCCGTATTTGAACCTTTATGATCAAATTAATACACCATTTGAACTAGAAATAAATCAATAAACAGTGATAAATTCAAATTCATTCCAGCAACATCAACCAAGGAGCACAATACATAATCACTTCAACCTCCAAAACAAAACCGAATAAAACAAGTTATGCTCTTTTTTATTACCCTTGGTGCGTTTGCCCTTTGCCCAGAACATACATATAATTTATTTTCATAATGAGATCGATTAGATTGATTATAAATAAAACACTTTTGCCTCCAAAACAAAATGTATCCAACAATTTGTGCCAAAATGTGTTTTTCTTTTCTTTCCCAAGATCATCTAGATCACTGGTGTCAAAGTCGAAACCCCACATACATTTATGTGGCCCACAAAACAATTCACGCGCATCAACTTCCATGAACCCTGCTAAAATTTGTACGAAATGTCAAATTTTTATATACGACAAATGTCGAGATTTTGTGATAATTTTGTTACCTGCTAACACTCACTCAGACAATAATTGAACAAAATATGACTGGTTTCAGAATTGGCAATTCATTCATATGATGTTATTAATCAATAATTTCAGCATTGTATTATTTCTGATATTCACTCCATGTACATCACTTTGTATACAGCGATGGTTGATTTAAGTTGCTCTATAAACACAGTTGAGTTGAGTTGTGCAATTAATAACATGTAACCATTTCATCAAATTTCACCATCGTACCGGCCCACCGAAGGAATGTGTAACCCCAAAGCGTCCCGTGACAAAAACGAGTTTGACACCCCTGGTCTAGATCTATTAGCAAAATGTAGGTTATTATTAAAAAATACATCCCCACTCACATGTGCTAAAGGAGAGCACAAATACCATAAAAGAAAGGAGAACAGTTTTTCATATGTTAGTGTGATCATATAACAGGAATGACATGCTACCACTGATACTCAGCATGTCGACAGAAACACTCCTAAATGAGTGCAAAGGTGTCTTGAAACCTCTTCCGCCGGCCGTTTGATGTTCCCAGTAACTAAAATACTGTGCCCATCGCGTCACCGGACTTCGCTCACCTTTCTCGGTGGATGTTTCTATCGAGATGACCTTTTTACAATGTCCGTCAATCGGTGTGGTCAGCAACCCTTCAAAGAAGTACAATGTTTCTTTTTCATGTTTTCGAATCAGAGCCAGGTCTGCTGGAACCATCATTTTGTCCTGCTGTGAAAAAGCACAATCGTCCCTACGGCAATCTCAATTCATTGTTTTTCTAAACTCTCGCATATTTTCAACCGAATTAGCTTACACAAGTACACAATTTTGTAGAAAATATCAATAATTTACATGGTCTCCCAAACAATATTTCAAACAAAGAAAGAGACACAATTTTCGTAATAGTAATATAACATAAATCAATTCCATTTCAATTCAAATTCTTTAATTGAATTTTAACCATATAATTTCATACTTGCTACCAATCCCGCAGACTGGATGGCGGGAGCAATAGTGTCTCGAATAAAATGTGAAACATGTTCTGTTTGATCAATTAACCTGTTCACAAAATGTGTTCCATTGCCATAAATTCCCGACCCGTTTTGGAAAAGCCTCAACCAAACCCAGGCAATATGGCATCCCTTCAATGAAACCCATGTACATTATCTGTAAATATAGAAACTGACCCCATTCTAGATACAAATTACCTTGTGTATTAAAACATTGGTTAAAACCCATTGGTTGTATAATGTTTCCGAACCAGAGACACTATTCCCCCTGCCAACGCATGAGATAATCCATGACGCAAAAGAATTTTGGGCAAAATGGTTTCACTGTCAGTGCTGACATAAACCCTATCTTGCAATATAGCTCTGTTGTTTTTCGCCACACTCTTTGTTAACCGATTGGAATTTGTTGCCGCATATTCAACAGATGTGAATTTAACCTAAAACGTTATCACGTTGCTGATAGTCAGCAAGTCCCCCCTCTCAAAAGATTAAAATAAAGAAATAAACAAGGCAGAAGCACCTTTTGCTGCTCCGCTGCCGCGTGTGCCACGCACATAAATACCACAACTCGAGGCAATAACGAACAGCATTCGTTATACTGATCTACCAATACGTCACGCACAATACAATATACCCTAATTTGTAAGGCGCTTTCACAACAGCCGCAGCCTTAACAAAGCGCCCCACAAAATAGTCAATATAAAGTAAAACAATAAACACATAACATAAAACACGGACATCCTAACCACCTTTCCCTCACACTCTTCGTTGTTGAAATACCATATCTACATAGATATACCGTATGTATTTTTTTTATGTTACTCTTAAGCCTAATCCTAACAATCATGTTGGCCATCATGTTGACCAGAAAATGTGTGACCAACCTGCTGTGTTCAAAAACAGGTTCAAAAGCAAACCGCAAAGTAACTAGACAAATCAGTTTTAAGCCAATAAACTGATGCCATGTCGTAATGTAACGGAGCACCAACTCTGAGTCAGAGAGAAAAGTGACGTACAAATATGCTAGCGTATTAGCTCAAACAGTATGTGTACAAACCGAAAGTTGTATAGACCTGCTTAAGTATAGCCTGCACAAGGGGAAATGCGGTTGTTTGTATCTAGATTTCTTCCTTCGCCCGTCAAAGTGAGATATACACAATAAATGACCCATCACTATATTAATTAATTCATTAAATCATTCATTTTCCGATTCGCTTCATCCTCACAAGGGTCATAGGGTTTTGCTGGAGCCTATCCCAGCCATCTTCGGGCAGCAGGGGACACCCTGAACCGGTTGCCAACCAATTACAGGGCACACACAGACACGTACAACCATTCAAGCCCATGCTCACACCTAGGGACGATTTAGAGTGTCCAATCAGCCTGCCATGCATGTTATTGCAATATCAATATCAAACAAATTAAAACACACAAAGAACGAGGGGCAGGACTAGAAAAGTGTGTTGTACTACCTCCTACAACCTCTCAAATCACTATTGCCAGTTTATATGCCCAACAAACAAACAAACAAACAAACAAACACTCATCAGGGAGCAGTAATAAGGCAGTAGGGTCAAGTACCGTGCATAACAAAAGCCTAGCAGGCAAAAAACTACATGTTAGTGTACAGCAGCTCATCCACTTGTTTCTTTTGGGGCTTTTTTCTTGCACTCTTCCAGCATGCAGAGTTCGCACCATACTCTGTTCAAGGCTGCCAAGTGGCTTATCTACGCCGCAACTGTCTTTGGTAAACACCACCTAGGGTATGTGATTTTCAAAAATGCCACTGCTGACCTTAAAACGTGCAGTCCTTCTAAGTTAATGAAGCCAATTCTAAATTCTCCACATGTGACCTTGAAACATAAACATTGACTAAAGCTGGAAGATTTTGCTCTTGTGACGAACGAAATTAGAAATCCAGCCTGTGTATGCACAAATGAGACATGGCTTAAAATCTTACATTTTTTTTTTTTTTTTTTTTTTTCATGACTCAAACCAACATGAATTTGTATGTTCGACGTTATGATTGGTATTTCATAGCTTCAACTCTTCAACTAGTCATTAAATTTAAGTTTCATAATGAGGGAAAGCACAACACTATCCAAGGATAGCAACGTTGTAACTGAATTTACATAATCTCATGACACAAGACCATCATTTCTCCCACATCAGGAGCCGTGATGGCTCTTCTCAAGTTTCAAGAGAAATGTCATCCGCTAGAACACTTCATCCAAATATCGATATACACCAGCAATTTACCGTCAAACAAGCCACTGTCACTTTCCGTGTTCCTTCAAAATGAAACTTCCTTCCATAATGAAGCCAACAAGGAAAGTTGCTATCTCTTTCTGAGAAGCAGGAATGTCTCATCATGCACTTACAAATTTACTCTTGGGACAGCCACGGGAAACGTGGCCTTTCGCCCCACAACTCCAACAAATAATCTCTCTGTCATTTTCGCACATAGTTCTAATATTATCCTGCAGGTGCATTAATATTTGTGTGTTCAGCTGACCAGCGAAATTATATTTACTTATCCACAAATCTAAATGTTTTATCTTTGAAGGACATTGGCTCTCTACGAATCTCCAGTCCGTACATGTTAACTTCATTTTAGGATTATTTTTATCTGCGGTCTTGCTATTTAGTATCCCCATTTTGCAAATTTGAGAGTCAGCGGTTTACCTAGGGTAACTATGCTGACTTTTCCCTTGAACAGGGTGACAATTTCTCCGACTGAGGTAATTTCCAACCTTCTACCACCAAAGTGTACCAAAGTATACCAAAGTGGCGGGAAATTCTTGCATCTGCTTCCTCAGACAGTTGTCACACCAAATGGCCTGTTCGAATGAGGTAGCAAACCTCCACTCACACAGTTACACAGTCACCCATGAAGCGCATTTCATTCGATTACATTCAACCTAGGTACCGTTCTACACACACACTATTTACACACGGAGTTTAAGCACGACAGGACACAGTCGCTACGTACAGGACACCGTCGCTCTCACAGTTCTAAAGACAATATTTACAACACGGAGTTTAAGCACGCGCAGGACACCGTCGCCCTAACAGTTTTAAAGACTATACTCTGTCTATATGCCTGATAGGGACTAGTATGGCTCAGGGCTTTAAACGGCGTTAAAGACCACGTCTTTTGCCGGCGCGCAAACACCCAATCAACGCTTGAAAGAGTTCCTTCCCAAAGGACCCCCTCTCAGGCTCAACACCGGCCCTGAGAGAGTTCCAACTAGAAACAGGTTCAAAGACCACCCTGACCTCTGTCTTCTAAAAACCCGGCGCGCAACACTCAGTCAACCCTTGAAAGAGTGTCAATGCGGAGTTTAAGTGCGTACAGGACACCGCCGCCCTACTCACCAAGAGTCGTCCTCTCTCCTCGGGATTCGCGTCAACCTCGGCCCCCAGACGAGGAGCCGAAACCCAGTCCCGGAAAGGGTGTTTTTGCCGTGGCCACGGTCTTCCTGGCCGTCGACTCAGCGCCTGGAGGCGTCAGGTATATTGCGATCCCGGACGAGCCCCAAAAATGTCAGGTTTATCCAATGTGACACTCAGGAATAAAACACAAGGAGGAGACAGGAGACTCAATTCTGGTACCAGGAGGGAACGAGGAGAAGCGTTAGGTTTCAGTTCTCGGCACGTCACCCCTAACGATCTCCTCCTTCACCACCTTATTTATTGGGAAATCTACTACATAGGCGTGTCCAACCTAAAGGGTGGGGGCTGTTGGAGACACACTGAACTTGTTTGACTATGTGTGTGTATGTGAGTGTAAATTACGTACATGTGTGCCATTGTTACAAAAACATCCTGTTGCAGCTGGTGTTGATGGCTCCATCCACAGTTGAACCTTGCTTCAGTTTATCTGAATCCCAACAATCTCATTCCAACCACGTCCTCGAAAGGGTGGTTGCGTTCCTGAAATAAGTTTAGTCTGTAAAACTTATCTCATTCCATAACCTTTCACACAGTGCACTAAGCATTCATAAGTATATAGGTGAGCATATAATGAATAAAAGGATTATAAATGTAAATGTTAATCATTCACATTTATAATCAAGCATTATATCTTTATTAAAAGCATAAGCGTTCTTCAATTAATGATTGCAGGCATAAGCGTTCTTCTTTGCAAGCATAATCAATCAATCAATATTAATGTAACATTAATAATAAGCGAATGTATGATAACTAAAATAATCAACCTATCACAGAAAATGAATGCCCCCCACTTCCCATCCAGCATGGCGGTGGACTACCCGCTTGTCCTGTATGACTGCCACTTTGACGGCCTGAGCTGGAAGCAGGAGACCGAGGAGCTTAGTCTCGCCCTATCTTCTCTTCAGCAACAATGGACGCAGAGCGCAGTCAAGGCTCAAGTCCTGCGCGACATGATTCGGGGCTTGGAGCCCATGAGTAAGAATTTGCAAAGTTGAATAGGAATGTATAGGAGTAACTGTACGTATGGTTAAAGCTGCTCGTCCACCCACTTCAATCACAGGCGGGGTGTCGTCCTGGCTATGCTTGCTGGTGGAAGGCAGTCGCCAAAGGAAATACCGGCCCTTGCTGGAGCGCCCGCTCTGTGAAAGTCTTGAGTCACGCATCGAGCACTTTGTGAAGAGAGGCCGGCTGGAGTTGGAGGAGGGTGAGGGCAGCGGACAAACTGTTCACAAAGGGAAGCGATCCAAATATTCTCAAAATGCACCTGTTGTCTCTGAGGTGACTAACTTATGTCTAGAATAGAATGTTTTTTCCAAAGAATTGTGTCGAGGTTTATTATTTTTATTTTTATTTTTTATTTTTAGGTGAAGGGGCCGGGGTTCAGTGAAATAAACACACCTCTCAATCAATTCAGGCTGCATCTCATATGTAAGCACAGTAATGGTCCCACTGCAGAAAAAAAAATCAAATAAAATGGCAATTTGTTATTGGAGAGACACTCTACAAGCACCATATATATATATATATATATATATATATACACATATACATATAAATAAATAAATACACATAAATAGATAAAAAGGACATTGTGTCTGTGGATTTATGTTGATTGATCATAATTCAAAATACAGTTGTTAACGTGAATGGAAGTAATTTTATTTTATTATGGAATTCATGACTTGTATTATTAAACCAATTATGAGATTGTGAAAAAAAATGTTTAAGTCCAGTAAAGCCGCCTATTTAATGCACTGGGAGAGCCCGAGCATGCGGAACCATTGTGTTGGACTACCGGAACTATTTTGCAAAGACACACAATCGCCAACATCCGGTTGTTAGCACGTAGTTGACCTCAAGAGACTTAACGCTGACATTTTGATGAAAAACATCAACCAATGCCGATCGTGAACTTTTCGAGACGCGCTAATGAGAACGATGGTTTTCTTGGTCCATTTGCGGCCGCGTTGACGCTGTCGTCGACATTTAGCTTGTTAGCCTTAGTTTGAAGTCCGGATATTTAAGTGCCCATTCGTCTTCGTTTAAGGAGCGCCTAACAACTGCGAAGTAAGGAAACCATTAGAATAACTTTTTATTGTTGTTAAATTATTAACAACACACCCACATAGCTTTTGTGTTTATAGTTTATGCAAGTTTATAGTTTATGCAAGGAGTAAACTAATATCCGGGAAAATACTCTCATGATGCCAGAAGATGTTGCGAACTTCAGCTCAGCGAGCTCATGAGGGAATGACTCCGCTTCCTTGATCATCTATGTCAGCCACGTGTATTGACAGCCAGAAAAATAAATTCCTCACCCACCTACATGGCAGAAGGTGCATGTATAGTCTCCTCTTGACATTTTCATTTCACAAAATCATTTCATGATTTTTTTGTTTATTTTTTAGGAGATGTTTCTGGTGGGCCTGACGGGAGGTATCGCCTCAGGCAAAAGCACGGTGTCGGCGATGCTGCGCGAGCTTGGCTGTCCCATCATCGACGCGGACGTCGTGGCCAGGAAAGGTAATTTGGTATCAGTGGTACAATTCCAAAATTCCGCCAAAACTTTCTTCCATGGGAGTGTAATGGGAATTTCCAAAATTGAAGGTTAGCGCTTCACAGGCAACTTCCACATATTTAGGGAAAATATTTTGGACCGCAAATTTGCTCCAAGACCACAAACACTGTCGACTCTTTACTGTGTGTTTTTTTATTTTTGAATGCAGTGGTGGAACCCCACTCGCCCGCCCACTCGCGCATCGTCTTCCACTTTGGGCGTGAGGTCCTGCTGGAGAGCGGCGAAATTGACCGGCAGAAGCTGGGCCGCCTCATCTTCGCCGACCAGGAGAAGCGCAAGCTGCTCAACTCCATCACACACCCAGAGATCCACAAGGAAATGCTCAAGCAGATCGTGTTCTACTTCCTCCGAGGTAGGACTTGATTTGAAAAAACTAAAATAAAATCTGTATCTTCCCGTTATGAATTTTTTATTCCAGGCATAGCGCAGATTGCATTGCGTAATCATTATGCATTTTATGTTTGTTTGTTTTTTTAGGCTATCGCTACGTCGTGCTGGACGTGCCGCTTCTCTTTGAAACCAGAAAGCTCACGCAGTTTCTCAACCACACTGTTGTCGTTTACTGGTAAGGCCTCCTGTGCCACTCTGATGAAAAGCAAGCGTCAAACAATTACAGACTGAAATGAATTCTAAAACTGTGAAATCATTCAATGTACTTTCATTCCATTTACCTCATTGAGCCGTCATTTAATTCCCCTTTCCCAGCGACCCGGCCACTCAGCTGGCGCGCCTGATGCAGCGGGACGGCCTGACTGCGGAGGAGGCCGAGCAGCGGCTGGCGGCGCAGATGCCGCTCAACGAGAAGCGGGGTCTGGCCAGCCACGTCATCGAGAACTCGGGCGCGCGCGAGGACACCCACCGGCAGGTCCTGCGGCTGCACACCAAACTGGAGGACTCCATGGACTTCCTCCTGGTGCGGGTGCTTGCCGTGGCCGCCGCCGCCGGCCTGGGCGGGGTGCTGCTCTATACCGCCAAGATGCTTTTGTCCTAACGGAGGGCGGATGACTGTAATAAGGTGCGAAAGGCAGGCAGGCTGGCAACCGGACGCTGAACTGTGAGGTGAGGCGCTGGAGCCACGTTCTCAACAGGATTTCGAAGGATTTCTGACAAAAACATGCACTTTAATTCATAGCCAACTGACTTTTACTTTATTAATCACCTTTTAGGACAATTTTATGGTTGCTTTCAAATGCAAAGCATGCATCTCCACAGGTTGTTTTTTTTTCAACATTTCTTTTTGTTCCTGTTCTGATATTCCCAACTTTTCGGTATGGGGAAAAAAAATGCAGATACCAGGATGTTTTTGTAAAACCACAAGCCGCTTAACATAAACGAAATCAAACACTGTTTCTTGCGACTTCTTCATGACTCTCTGCTGGAACCCCCCCCGAGTAGAATTCGCGGGAAAGGCGCAAGTGCAGCGTAATCGAAAACTTTCTTGGACAGAAAAGGAACATCAAGACCCGCGGACAGGAGGATTGAGTCACCCCCCCTCGCCGATGTATGTCACTTGGCTCGGTCCTGGGCCCTCCAAGCGACCGAGTCACTAATGCGGAGTGATGGGTGGCAGGGCTGTGCCTTCAATACATCCGGCAGCACAAGAGGTTACGACTACGACTCATATCGTACGTATCAACACCTCAGGTAGGAAAAATAGTCATGCGCGCAAGAGCGAGTACACACCTCAAATAAAAAAATATATTTTATGACCGCTTTTCGGTGTCGAGCTGGTATAACATTGGAAGTTTACCTTTACCCGGCAACAAAAGTGAGCACACCTCACAGTGAAACTGTCCAAATTGTGCCCAGTGTGTCAGTGTCTCCCGCCCACAAAAAAAACAAAAACGGCAGACACTAAGAAATATTTGTGTCGCCTTCAACCGCGTTTCCCCCGGACAGCAGTTTGTCTTTTAACCGCTGCGTGTCAGGAAGGGCACATTATGCAAGCTTGGACTTTATCTGAACCAGCCAGTGCGAAAACTCCCGAGGGAGCCATCCTGTCGGAATACTAATTGTGGCTTGAACAAAGCCAAGAAAGTTGACGGTCCTAAAAGCGTCGAGGAGCCCGCCGCCACTTGCTCACCGTTTCCCGACAGCGGGCGTCTGACATCTGGCCATCGCCGAGCCCTGCCCCCCTGCGGGCGCCCGCGGAGTGTCATCTGTCTGAGTGCTTTTTCATCACCGCGTGCCCACCGACCATCAGGCAAGGCCAAGCTGGGCTTGTGCTAATTTAAAAAAATAATAATAAAGCTGATAAGCAAGCAAAGCAAAATGTTCAGGATGACTTCACTGTGGCATTCAATTGCAATTGTTCCCAACATGAATGCTAATTATTTTTTAACCCCATAATGGAAAAACACTTTGGGCCACAGCTTCCTCCCAGATTTAAAAAAAAATGCATGTTTGCATGACTGTAAGCTAAATTGTGCGTCGGCCTCAACAAGTTTGTCTCGACATGCCCTTGCAGTGACCTTGTGTGTTTTTTTTCGAGCTAGCATTCAGTGGCAGCTCCACACAAACCGATCTATTGTTGACGCCCTTTCGCACATAAAGAAAATGTCGAATCGTCTACCGCAGAATGCCCCGTCGGCATCCAAAACTTGCTCGATAACTAGTCGAGGAATATAAAAGTCGGAAGGCGCAAAAGCCCACGGCTGGCAAATGCAGCTCGACACCCAACGGGTGCCGTGAAGCGGCCCCTCCGCGGTCAGCCATCTTGAACTCTGGCGTCACGCTAGGCCGAGGCGGGCCGCGCCGAGCGCCTCCGTAGCGCGTTGTCACGCCGCATCCCGCCGACATCGGGTGAGGTGAAGAGACAGGCAACACGCCAGCAGAGCATCCCCGGCCACATGAGTCAACCTGTCCGCGCGCGTTAGGCCGGGCTACGTCAGGGGCGGGGGGCCACGAGGGCAGCGCGGAGGGTCACTGGTGTTGAGTCACTGACACACTGGACTTGTTCCCTGGGACGCGGCGGGGAGGGCGTGCGCAGTCACGTTCTCCCAAAGGAGCGCTGAGACGCGGGCGGCGGCGGCCGTGTGCATGGCTGCACACATGTCGGCCCACCGCCAGCCTCTCGGCTCTTTCCTATTGCCGCAGAAAACTTTCTGCTCTATTTGCTTTCCGTTGGCGACGATGTCGCGCGATGACAACGAGTTAAACGTATCGGGCAAGGAATGGATAGTGTGCTAGCTCGCCTCCTTTGGATTTTTCAAGAACACTGGTGATTATTTATATACTGGTGAGATGCGAACATTACCGAGCTCGCTTCTCAGAGTCGGTGAAGCGGTGATGAGTTCACTGCTTGTTCCGTTTGGGAACGCGGCGCGGGAGGCGCGGGGCTAATTCAGCCCAGGCATCATCAGCCTCTAATTCCGATACCTCTCGCTGAGTTAATTGGAGCGTCACAGTTGGTCGTAACGCACACAAAGTAGCTGCAGGCCGGCCCAAATATTTGCGCATCTCGGCGGGATCGCTTTGGGGAGTATCTGGAAAAGCCTTCGCAATCCATCTATATGACGGGTGCCAAAGTCAAGGCCCGGGGGCCAGATCCGGCCCGTCACATCAATTTATGTGGCCTACTGAAGCGAAGGAAGTGTCGACTTTATAGTTCTTGCTCAATGGACTTGTTCCTTTGTTTGGCTGTTAAAGCTGTCACGGAATTGCAGTTTTTCTTTTGCCCCTTTTTTTTTCGCCCAACGCCTTCCTCCCATATTTTTCTTTGTCTCCTTCCTCTTATTCTTCCTGTTCTCTTCTTCGTCCTCTCGATTGATTTCTTTTTAAAGCCCAGTCTTTTTCGGCGCGCTCTTTGCGGCGTTCAGGTCGGCGCGGGATGCTCCGAGGACGTCGGCGGCAGCCGTTGCCACGCGTTGTGGCGGCGCCCCGGGGACGTTCGTCTTTTGACATTGTGACATGAAGTCTCTAATTTGACGATGCTCTCATAAGCGCCCGAGAGCAAGCCAGCTTCTCGGCCTCCCCCCCCGTGGCTCGGCTGACCTCTGCCGAGGCACGGTCGCTCACTTTTAATTGTGTCTGGAGGAAGTGAGCTGTCTGTCTCCAAGGCATTAAATAACACTGATGCTCTGACACTGCAAAGCAATCCAGTCGTCGCTGCTGTTTTTTCTTTTTTATCATCTGCTGACTTTTTCGGGGTTTTTGGATGGTTCTGAACACATGGTAACTCTGACACCGTCGCAACTTCGCATTGAATTTTCGGTGGTACTTGAGAGTTTCGCAATACTGAAGATAACTCGAGGGGGGAATGAATCGGATCTTACAGTTGAAGTCAGGAAGCGACTGTTTTGTCGCCCTTTCGCCCCCTGGATGACGCGCTGATCTCAGCTTTGTCAGGACACGTCATCTGACTTATCAAACTGTTTATGTGCTTTCATTTACAGAACCAACTTTTTCAATATGCATTGAAAACCTACCACATTTGGAACATACAGCTCTGGAAAAAAAATCAAGAGACCACTGATGTGAAGAACTTTTCTTTAATGAGAAACCCCACCCCCAAAGCCATGGGGTTTCCATTCCAAACCGAACAAGTTTGAACACATTTTTTGCGTCTTTAGTCGTCGAAGGGTTCATGGATTTTTGCATGCAAGATGGTCACTGGCAGCACATCACATGAAAAAATCACGACAGTTTGAAAGGGTTTTAACAGACACACACTGGGATGCATGTGCACGACTCGGAGTGACAACATTCACTATCACATATCACATTTGATAGTGCCCAGTGAACCCCCAACTATTCACAAATTCACCAATTGGCATTTTTTCCCCCGTCAAAAAAACAAAACGAATGAGTGAAATTGCGTCTCCCAAACAGGCAAAGGAACAATGTAAATGTATCGTCTCCCAAAGCAATCACCTCATTTTGGCGGCTGAATTAATAGTCTTGACACAACAGCTGACTACGAATAAAGCAAAGAACACCAACAAACACGTGATCGGGCGGTGAGTCTTCCGAATCGTGACGTCACGTCAGCGTGAACGCATCCCGGAGACGGCGCGTGTAGGATAAAGAGGTAGACCGTTCGCCACCGATCCGCAACTTCCGGGTCACCGCCGGCCTGCCTTCCGGCCAAAGTCAGCAACCGGCGTTCGTCAGTCGGCGTACAGGATGAAGCCCGAGAAGGTGCTGTACTTGTTGCTGTTGCCGCCGTGCGCTTTGCCCCCGTCCAGTTTGACGCACACCTCGTCGCCCGCGTCCAAGTGCACGATGACGCTGTTGCTGGCGTAGTCGTAACTCTGGTCCTGGTCCTGAGCGATGGCGCTCGCCCTGACCTAAAATTAAGAAAATGCTCCAATTAGAACCAATCGGGCCAATGAACTCGACGCGCATGACCGGAGAGCGAGCGGTGCTTGTTGGTATTTTGCTTTGTTTTGTGAGCAAGAATTTGACTTGATCTTTCATGCATTCCCGGACTTCGCCACTAGACGGCGACAACAAACCCGGTGTTCCATACATTTGGTCCAAAAATCTTTTTCTCTTCTTTCATGAAATATGACTATTTCTCATGCGGATGACAATGATGTTTTGAACATAAATAGCAAATGTATCCACAAAAATGTGATTTTGTATCAAACTCGGAGATAATGCTATTTTTCCAACTTAAAAAAAAAACAAAAGGGAAGGTCCCATTCGTTTCAATGGAGAAAGTTAATTTGAGATCAGGGTGATTTGGCGTCACTGCATTGCCTGTCTTTGCAGACAACCCCCCCCCCCCAAAAAAAAAACGTGCTGATGCGAGGAATCCTCTGCATCCGTAGTGGCTACAAGAACGTGGTGACTCAAGTGTAAAGCTTCGGCTTGACTCACCCCGCCTGAGAGGATGCACAGCGCTGCCAACGATCCCCCTTCACCCACCCCTCTCTCTCCTTCGTTTTTTTTCTCTCCAAGTCTTGAACTTTGATCATCACTGCCCGTCTGCACGGAGTGTTTGAAACCACCACGACTGGAGTGCCACGTCCCATACGCGTCATGAAGACACCATAGGGCGAGAGGGCATTCAAATTCCCCCTTAAAACTTTTGACAGGTGGGAAGCGGCGCGCCTCGGACGGCCACTGCGCATCTGTTGTTGCCTTTTGTTTTGATAAAAGTACATGTAGTCACCACAGTGCACATTACAGATGCACAGTTTGTGCATGACGATAATATGTGCTATGGGTCCGTAGAGGTTGTTCAAGAGTGTCCTTAGGTAAACGAGTGTTATTCGAGGTTGCACCTTGTATCTGGACTCCCATCATGTTTGCGTTTCAGTTCCGATTTCTGTGGTGTTTGATCAGCATCACCACCTGAGGCCTCCAAGACATTACAAATCATCCGTGAACGTAACCAATACCTCATTTTCACGCCAACGCTGCCTGGCCCGGGCAGGCCGCGCGATAAACTCAACGTGCACGGACGTCACGGCGACGGCGGCGAAACAGTTTGTATTTTGTATTTCAAAGCGCTTTGAACTTGTTTGTTAAGACCTCGGGCGACGGTTTGATGTGCGGCAGGGCTGCGGATCACACTCGGCTCGCTTTCCCGTCGCGTGCGCCATCTGGCAGCCTGCCGCAGCGCCTTTGTCGTTTTTGGAACCGAGATCGCGACACACGTGAAGGCATGACGATGCGTCGCCGGCATAAATCGATGAACAACAGTTCATTATTTGGAATACAGTAAATGAATCATTTTCAGACCCATCCATTATCCTCATTCGGGTCTTGGGAGTGCTGGACCTGATCCCCGCTGACTTTGGACAAGAGACAGTCCATCCCGGACTGGCCGGCTGTCAATCAAACAGAAAGTGAGCCTTCCCACCATTTGCGAAAATCTCTCTGTAATTGACGCTCTCAAAAAATGGTTTGCAATTGCCTACAGATGCCACAAGATGGCAGCACAGCATGTGGCCTGACTAAAAGAAGCTCCTGCCCTCAGTTCAACATAGTGGCCTGGCAGCAAGATGCCACCGGATGGCGCCAAGGTCATTTTTTTTAGATCACAAATCTAAAAATCACATCAGTGAATAATGGAGTGAGGATAATGCTTGAAAACAGTCGGCACCAAGGTAGCTTATGGCGGTACGGAAAACTACATTCACATCAGTTAGCCCGTACTCTCAATCGCTCTGACCTGATCAATCGACTTGTTGTTTCTGAAAGGTGCCACCTGAGCTTTTTCCACCTCATGGTGAAAAGCTCTTCAGGAAGTCAGTTACCCACCAGACCGTTCTTGAGCAGGTCGGCCCACATGCTGGTGCCGTCTCCTCCCCTCATCAGAACGTTGTATATGAAGAAGTAGGTGCCGGGAATCTTGCAGGTGAACTTGCCCGTGGCGCCGTCGTAATTCCCGCCGATGTTGGTCACCACGTCATCGAAGCGCAGGACGTCGTAGCCTTCCTGTGGGTTCCGGAGCCCCGCGTAGAAAGCCACCCGGGGCGTGGTGTTGTACATGGCCGTGCTCACCGAGCCCGTACCCCCTAAGCCTCGAATCCCGGTGCGTACCACGTCCACGCCTTCCCCGGGCGGACCCTTGGGTCCCGGTGGGCCCGGCTCCCCGGGGGGCCCCGGGGGGCCCGGCTTGCCAGGGCGTCCGGGTCTTCCCTCTAAAGCGTGAGCGGCGAAAGTGGGCAGCGGCGGCCCGACGCTGCGGTCGCTGGTGTCGGCTTGGTCGTCCACCTGTTGCTCGGCGGTGATCGGCTCCTCCGCCGTGGGGAAGGGGTCGCACACCATCCGGCAGCTGCCCAGCATCTCGAACCTGCCGCCGCCCTCCTCGCCCCCTCCGACGGAGCTGACCAGCACTGGGATGAGCACCACCAGGACCAGCACCAGCATGACCCCTACGGCGGCCGCCACCAGCGTCTTGCGCCCGATGCTCAGCCGGGGAAGGGGCTGGGCTGCCAGCGTGGAGCTCTCCGGGGTGGGAATGGTGACTCCGGGTGGCGGGGGTCCACTGGGATGAACGTGAGGAGTATATTCCCAAAGATGCTGAGAGCTGGGGAAGGATTGAGTGACAAGCGAGCGAGCCGAGTGAGCCGAAGGAAAGCGAGGAGGAGGAGGATGGAGGAGGAAGGAGGAGCGAGAGGAAGCAACATGCACACACCTACTCTGAGTCAGGGCTGAGGAGAGCACTTTCTCATCATGGGTGACGGCGGAAGTATCTGCTCCATCGTCCTTTTTCTTAGATGATAAACTGGAAAAAGATGGCCAGATAAACAGGTAAAGCAAAAGCAGACATCTCCATTATTTTAAATTGCTGGTTTCTAGGTTAAAGCTAATCAATCTTATATGTGCACAATCTAAATGATAAATCTAAAATTTGAATATGTGAAGGCAGACCTCAATTTAGTGAAATTAATTTTTATTCATTGCTGCTTTCCACCACCTTAAACCTTTTTTGGGGGGCATCGTAAGTTAATATAAATTCTGAAAACGGGAGTGAAGAGTCAAAACATTTTGGGTGGAATTTAGTGATATGAGTTCTTTTATTCCTGATTCAATGTCAGAGCTTATTTTTATCGACAGACACTTGTTTGTTTGTTTTTACTCATATACAGGTTTCAATCAGTAACATCATATTTACGATTCTTTTTTTACGTTAAAATCTGTACTTAAGAAAAGAGTGTGAACAGTTTTTATTATATACTTACTGTATGTTCTATATTCAAAGAATAAACGCAAAATAAAGAAATGACCATGTCCTTATTTTTACTATGTAAAAAAAATGATTGATTAGAATAATGATGCGAGAGTAAAGTTGCAGAAGTAACGTTGTACTTTACAAGAAACGAACTTGTAATATTACAATAAACATACATTTTCGTTGGAAGACTTTGGTGCCCTCGAGTGGTCATAAGCCGCATTACCAGAAGACCACTTGGCTTCGCTTCCTTCTTTTGTCCAGAAGATGGCGCCCGCGTCTTACTTTTCCTTCGATGATCTTTTCATGCCATTCGTTTCACTGCGCTTGGTTGCACTTTTTCATGCAAGCTGCTCTTATCTGCTCGACTGGGGGCTGAAGGTATGAGGGTCTGGGGGTGGGCAGGACCCCCCCGTCAGCAGCGAAACACATTCCACAGCGGGGAGGGTCTTGTCAGCAGTAAGCGGAGACCCACAAAAGACAGCAGGACATCTCTGATGT
Organism: Hippocampus mohnikei; assembly: GCA_026261675.1. Classification (NCBI taxonomy): domain Eukaryota; kingdom Metazoa; phylum Chordata; class Actinopteri; order Syngnathiformes; family Syngnathidae; genus Hippocampus; species Hippocampus mohnikei. The sequence continues at coordinate 2,243,842 of JAKGUB010000377.1, forward strand.
CGACATTGAGGCTGGACTATCGTTGTTGTCGCTCTGGGTGACATGAGAGGACACGTTGGATTATATTGTGATAATAAGTCAACGGGTGTCGGAAAAGTACCCGTACTAATTTGCTTTTCATTTTTGTCTGCTCAGCAGGGGTGCGCAATCAGTGGGGGCCATTGGGGCGGGCGTCCACCCGAGGGGAGGGGCGGCACACACACACAAGAAGGGGCATCCCAACGATGTAAAATGGCCTGAGGATGATGACCATAAACTGTACATAATCCGTCGCCCCCCCACCTCCAAAAAAAGTAACTTTTCTCGGTAAAGTGTGACTTTCTTCTGAGGATATTACAACGGCTTCAAGGAGGGCGCCAATACAGTATATGCTGTCCTGCAAATGTCGAGGTGGAAAATACATGCAGCAGTTGGCTTGTTTACGTAGGTCGTCAAACTTCCTTGAATCCGTCCTCGGGCTCTCGAGTCCTTTTTAGGAAACGAGCTGCTGCCTTGCAGCTCTTTGCGGCATTCGCTGCAAATTCCTTTGCAGCTTTTCATATCAATACGTTCAAAACCGGGATGTCGGACAGATGGATTAATAAACCGCTTTAATTGGCATAATGTACTGAATTCGATAAATTTATTGTATTGGTAATAACAGATTGAGGGCAAATATTACAGTACCGGTTTACTGATAATTAAATACATTATAAACCGCATTTCCCCTAAATATGCATACATTATTATTATTATTATAGTTATATTTATCCTACTTTAAATAAAAATAACAGTCTACCAGAGAATTTGGTATAGTTTAACCATGATGGCCATTTTGTTTTGAGAATAAATCCAGCTGTTTTTTTGGGGGGGGGCAAATTCCCCATCATGTCATATTTTCGCTATTTCAAGTGATTATCCATTCAGATTGTTTGTTTGTTTGTTTGTCTGTCTGTGTAAAGTACCCACCATGGCATACTTTGGCCAACTAAAACCATCCATAAAACGACAACAATATCATTCCAGTGACATCAAATTTGGCGTCGTCTTCTTATCGTTTCATCAGGTACGTATGAAGTTAGTAATGTGTTGTTTTGTTTGCGGTGTGATCAGCTGTGCAGCGTGTAAAAAAAGAAAAGAAAAAGTGATAACACGTCCAACCGGTTGAATTTCCGCGTGTGGAATGTGACAAACACTACACACACATATTCGCCTTTTTAGGGCATAAGAATCTATTACGTAATTGCAGACAGCGGCTCTCTGAATCTGCTCTCCAAACGGGATGCGGAAAGGAAAGAAAAGGAAAGGCTCGGGATGTTGAGCGACGGCTCGCCTCGACCAATGGGAAGCGAGAAAGACCGCCCTCCCGGCATTATGATTGGCCAGGAGGTGGGGCATCGTAACGTGACGTCGCCCTGCTTCAGTTAGTCAAGGGAGTTTGATGGTTCTTAGGCCGAGTGTCCGAGCTTGTAGAGGCGGAAAAACGTCACTCGAAAGAGGGCGTCTGACTGGGAGAAGCGGCCTCCTCCGGTCTTTGCAAGTTTGACTTTTCCCCACTTTCTTTCTCCTTTGTTTGAAAAACCCTTATCGCCATGCCGGTGTTTCACACGAAGACGATAGAAAGTATTCTGGAGCCTGTGGCTCAGCAGATCTCCCATCTGGTGATCATGCATGAAGAGGGCGAGGTGGACGGCAAGGCGATCCCCGACTTGACGGCACCGGTGGCGGCTGTGCAAGCTGCAGTGAGCAACCTGGTCCGGGTGAGTGAACCGCCGCGTTTGCTTGTGACGGCTACCTGTAGCTCTCCGAAGAAACTTTTTGGGACGCTACTAGACGCTTGGTAGGGATTCATCTCGGGCATCAAAGAAGTGGAAATGCGACTCAAGTTACTGAACGGGGCAAAGGCACTGACGCCCTTTTTCCCCTTGAGAATGGCCCCTCTTGCCTCCCGTAGCCTTGGCACGTTTTCACAACTTTGCACCGAAACTACATATGGATTATGCACTTTAAATCATAATAAAGTGTATCTTGAGCTAGCTACCTAGCTGTCAGTTCAATTGATTATTTGAAAATCAAGGTTTAGAAAAGATAGCATAAAAATTAAGAAAATAAATGAACCTCAAGGGCTAATAATAATACTATACCATTCGGGCAATTGAGGAGCAGAGATAAATTTATTGACATAAACAATGAACAAAGCCTTCTCTGAGGGGTGTCCTGCGAGACAGATTCCTAAATCCGAAGGGTCATTGCAGTGCCTGTAGGCCACAGGTGTCAAGGTCTGGTCCTGGAGGGCCGCTGCTCTGTATTTTGAAGACGTTTCCATCCTCCAACACACCTAATTCGAATGATCAAGTCATCAGTAAGCTCTGAAACAAACTACTGTATTAATAAAATTAAAAAAAAGACACAAGAGGAAATGACAACCGCTTGGCTGATACTGTAAACTATATTCGGGTAGTTCCTGTATGTGGTCAGTTTCTTTCTGGCGGTTGTTTTCTAGTCATTTGAACAGTCGCCACATTAAAGTTGGACTGATAATTTTTAGTTTCGCTGACTTTTTTTTGTCCCTGACTCTGACTATTATTTTTTTTTCGGGGCGGATAGATCAATGGGTCTTTTACTGTTTCCAGTTGCCACGGCAACCATGTAACATTGACGCCGCCATGATGTCACTTCGGTTCCACGGTAGTGATCCATCTGGTTGTGTGTTCATGATGACTCATACAAAGTTCAGAGGAAAAGTTGGAACCCTGCATCGCGCTCCGTCCTGATTGGCGATGACGTGAATCCTTCCAGAATGTCTGTGACGCCGCCGCCGCCGTCCGAATGTATTTCACCGCCCTTGAGTGATCTTTGCCACGCAGCTGTCAAGTAGATGAGGAGTCCGCGACGCGCTCTTCCAAAGGAGCAGGAAGTCACCGTCTCATCTAAGTGCATAGTTTGTTGACATCCGACGGGCGCGGCCTCGCCATTTGCCCTTTTCAGGGCTGGGTAGGAAACCACATGTTGCGTACACGCTTCCTGTGAGTGAATTTTGATGGATGCTCGTCTTGCGACAGAGTCTCGAGAATGTTACCAAGGCACATTGGAGACGTTCAATTGACTTGTTTGACAGGGTTCAGTCCCAAGAATGCCCCCCTGGGGTGATATTCGGGATTTGATTCAAAAAAATTGCATCCACCGAAAAAATCGGGAGGCATCAGGCGGCACAACGAGGCACGTTGTGACACACGTACTGTGCTTTGTGTGCTTCCCTTTTTTAATTTATGACCTTGAAGTGTTTTTCAGAGCAATATTTACTCCAGTTCTGACCCACAAAACTTTGGAGTCAGTTCAGGGAGCAGAAAAGGTGTTGAAGTGCTCTCTGGCTGATTGAGCCCGTTGCGGCAAGATTGAGCTTTGCAGCATCTTCTTTTTTTTTTTTTTTTTTTTTTGATTTCGCTCCGATTGAAATGATGAGCCGGATGCTGATGAGAGATGAACGTCAGCTATGTGAAGAATTCCCAGCGAGCAAGCCTGCATCCCGATGCACTTTGGGGCGCTTTGGAAGTGTAGCCCCCCCCCTTAAACAAGCAGCTTAAAATGAAATTTGGAGAAGACAGGATAGAGCTCGACCTCAGTTCACATTTGCGGACCAGCGCTTCAATTTATTGGCAGACCGCAGATCAGGAGAAAACACAGTGATGCACACGACGCGAAAAAAATGACCTCCTTCTGCTCTGCCGAGGCCGCTAATCAAATATGCAAGACTCCGGCTCCGTTCCTTCCTTCCGCCGCTTTCGTTCGCTTGCCTCTTGAGAGACAAGCTTTCTTTTGTATTTGTCGTGTCCTGAAGCTTCCTCTGTCCAAAGCCTCTGGCAACTTTGAAGAAGTTGGGCCGAAGCCGGCTCAAAAGTAGGCTAAAGTCGGCGCCACGAGGCACAATGTCGTTTGATTTCAAGCGCGCGGCTTCTCGTGTCGTAACGGAGCCTTGCGCAACAACGACGCGGCTGGAATGACTCGCTTGCGAAGCCGCATATCAACAAGCCGCGAGCCGGCTCGCGGTGCGCGCAGCCGCGTGCGGCTTTAGCGGTAAATGACACGGCAAACCCATGCAGGGCTAAAAAAAGGAACCTCTCTATTGTAAACCGGGACGCCACTTTTATCTGTTGGGAGTCCAGACTCCTCTCTGAGCCGTGTTGCTCTGCATCCATTTTGACGGTTTCTTTTTATAGACTTTGGGAGAAGGATAGGAATTCCCGGGACACAGGGTCCCGTTGAGGATTCGCTTCCTGTTTGTGTTGCGCTTGATCACAAGGCTCGGACTGCCCCTGGAGATGTCCCGCCCCATCCGGGCACTCCGGGGCTGATTTTGCAAAATCTCCAAAAAGCATCTTAAAGGAAGATCCTTCATATGAGGTGCATCAAATCGCGTGCGTTGTTGCCAACAGGGGTCCCAAACGCAGAAATGACCAAAATCGAAGGGAACGCAGGCCGGATGGCACTTTTGCCAGAGCTGATATGGCATGACACCTTCTTGTGGCGACGTTCGCCCTGAGATCATTCCGAATTTCCCAAATTGCATCCCAGGTTTGATCACGCCGCGCCTGGTCAAGTCATCGGTGTGTTATATATACGGTCCAGTCCTTCCCGGTGAGCTTCCACATCTGTTTGGGTGCGCAAGGTTGCGTCTGTTTTTGCACGTGCAAAACTTCAATAAATCAAGGCGCCCCCCCCAGCCCCCCTCCTGTGTCCTCCCTCAGATGGAAACTGGAGCACAAACGGCGCTTTGTTGAGGTTGTTTGAATCTCTTTCAGATGGCGAGCGTCAAGTGGCAAGCCGTTCTTAGTCTCGCTTCAGTCTGGAACAAGAAGGACAAGTCTCGGGACACACCTTTCTACCTTTCTATCTTGCCAGGTCACACCCTGGAATAAACTTGCGGGAGAGCTTCTGGGGGAGGAGCTTTGTCGTCTGTTATGATGATGAATGCTGAGGGGCGGGGGTTGGTGTGGAAGAAGCCCAACAAAACTCCCAAACTTCCCGCAGAAAGGCTTCCCGGATGAGTGCCGCGGCCACATCGTTAGCTGACATGCAACATTCAATTCAAGATGAACGACCATGGGGGTGGGGGTTGCACGGATGGCATGCCACCGGTCCACTGTCGCATGGAGCGTCTGGAGTGGAAACGTGGCGGAGGCAACGGCGCGGCTGAAGTGGCCGCTCTCAAGCGGGAACAGACTTGGCTTTGTTGACGGCACATCAACTCTGCCGAGAGAATGAAAGGCGGCTCAGGCGGAGCGGGCCTCTCGCGCGGCCCCCGGCTTGAGCACAATGCTCCGCCAGTCCCCAGAGAAGAGATCGGTCGCCGTAGTAAGGATCTGCCGAGAGGTTTTTGCAACCTCGGGAGTTTTTAGTCTGTATCCATGTCATTGTTGTTGTTGTTGTTGGCGGTGGCGGTGGTCCAGCCCTCCTCAGGACCACCCCCCACCTACCTTGAAAAGCAGCCAGTCAATTCAGCAGCTATCAAATAGCCTTCGACCAATGATTTTTGCTCGCTCGTGTTTTGTTATTTACTCGTCTTGTTGTTCTTCCAGGTGGGGAAGGAGACCGTCCAAACCACAGATGACCAGATCATGAAAAGGGACATGCCACCGGCGTTCATCAAGTAAGTAAATGGTTGCCACCCGCGCAAAGGTCACGCATGGCATGTTAAGTGCCTTTGCGTCTTGGTCTGCTGGAGCAAAAATAACGGATTGCCACAGCCTTCGACTCGCGTGGCTGGACTTACGGTACAAGTGGCCTTTTTCAAGTTACAAGTCGCTGCTTGGTAAGACAGTAAACGAAAAAAATAAAATAAAATAATGAGCACATTCATCCTCAAGCGTCTACCGGCCGCAAGTGAGGCTGAGTCACTCCGTGGGATAAAACGGGTTAAAAGCCAGCCAACTAAACAGCCTTCTTCACTGACGCCCACGTCACTCACCAGTCCAGGCCCCGCCCTTTCACATCTTACGCAATCACACGCACAGATACTACAGTCGAACACGGAATGAATTTTAGTGGGGAAAATGTCGTTAAAACCTCTGTTATTTATTTTCACACAATTTCAAACGTGGCTTTTTGTTTGTTTTGGGATGATCATTTTTAACCATTAAGCAGCGCTCAGCTGCCACCCATTGCGTCTCACCGAGCGCGAGCGCAGCCGAGGGACATGTCTCGGGACCTCCTCGCCCTCCTCCTCGCCACAAGGTCAGGGGATGAACCGCATTGGCAGGCGCAGGTTGGCCCACACGACGCATTTGGCGCCTGCGAGTCACATCGTCACCCCGTCGTCATCCGTCAACGCATGTGTCGGAATGCGTCGCCGGCTGCTAAATATAGCACGCTGGAGGGGTCCGATTAATGGACGCTTGTTGCGCCTGAAGGACACGTCGGCTCTGAAATAGGCGGGCCTTAACCCGATGGTTCTCCTTAAGATCTCGACACACAGCACCGCCACAAAAATAATAAATAATAAATAATAATAATAAATAATAAGAAATAATAAATTGGCTGGCAACCAATTCAGGGTGTAATAATAATAATATAAATAAATAAATAAATAATAATAATAAATAAAATAAATAAAATAAAAATACTTAACTTAAAAAAAAATGTTGCTCTTCGTGACAGGGCGTGGCCTTGAGCCCCCCCATGAATCGCGTGTGTTCACATTAGTTTGACTATTGCTAGTGGAGACCTCTGAGCGGAAGTGCACGTGATGTCAAGTTGAATCAATGTCCTTCCACAGAGTCGAGAACGCCTGCACCAAGCTGGTCAAGGCCGCCTCCATGCTGAAAGCCGACCCGTACTCGGTTCCCGCTCGGGACTACCTCATCGACGGCTCTCGGGGCATCCTCTCGGGAACCTCGGACCTGCTGCTCACCTTTGACGAGGCCGAGGTATCGGGATACCTCCGTCCGCGGCCGCCTTCCGACGGTCGGACGCTCGTAACTGTTCTCTGGCGCCTTCGCCGTAGGTCCGCAAAATAATCCGGGTCTGCAAAGGCATCTTGGAGTACCTGAAAGTGGCCGAGGTGGTGGAGTCCATGGCAGACCTGATCATTTACACGAAGAATCTTGGACCAGGTAGAGGTGGCAAACGTACTCTCGCTCTGTAGGCAAGGCCAGATAGCTCAATGTGCTTCACAACATGGAAAGACGTTTAAAAGCAAAGCGAGGAAATGAAAGAACGTTGAAAAAACAGGACGCACGGTGCAAGAACACGATGATGGATTTCCGCCTGCGATGATTGTGTGCGTTTCAATGTCCAGGAATGACCAAGATGGCCAAGATGATCGACGAACGGCAACAGGAGCTCACCCACCAGGAGCACCGCGTCATGCTCGTCAACTCCATGAACACGGTCAAAGAGCTGCTGCCCATCCTCATCTCAGGTAGCGACGCAATGGCCGCCCTTGCCCCCGCCACCCCCCCTTTTTTTTTTTTGCTTGGAAGTCTCATTGGCATCGCTTGTCCAGGTATCAAAATCTTCGTGACCACCAAGACGTCGGGCAGCCAGGGCGTGGAGGAGGCGCTGAAGAACCGCAACTTCACCTTTGAGAAGATGAGCGCCGAGATCGTGGAGATCATCCGAGTGCTGCAGCTCACGTCCTGGGACGAGGACGCCTGGGCCAACAAGGTGCGTCCTCCGGTGCAACCTTGATTTTTTTTTTTTTTTGCAGGAGTGGGTGTCGCGGGGTGGGGGTGGGGGGCTACCTGTCCTAAATCCACTTTTCTCACCTTTTTGGTTTCGAATTTCCTTCCCGCCATCAGTTTTCAGATCAATGCTCATATTTATGTGGTTATTCTTCTTCCTTTTTTGTCTTTCTTTTTTTTTTTTCACTCTTCTTTTCTACCTTCATTTCTCCCCCCCCCCCTTCTGTAGAAGGTAAGCGTCACCTCTCTCTCTGTCACTGGCATGTCTCAACTGTTTGTTCGTGTGTGCGCGTGCCATCTTGTTTTTTTTTTTTTGTGAAGCCTTTGGTTTTGGTGCGCAGATCCAATTTGGGATGCTAATAAATTGCTGTGGATTGAGGAATGGTTAAACGATGAGAATTTGCTGTTGGTTGACGGCCGATTTGGGATTTTCTTGACTCCACCCGTGTGCATCTGCGGCAGAGGTCGACAGTCACGCTTGAAGTGGCCAATTTTCGGACTTGGACACCTTCGGAAAGACCTCCCGTTGACTGGCGTTGGCTTGACTTGCTTTTTTTTTTTAACCCAAGCGACGGCACCAGTCACTGAAATTGAGTGTGGACTTGCCTTGCATGAGTTTCTTTTGATTTGCTTGAAACTAGAAGATCAAGTTCCGCCCCCCGTAATAGAGTTCCCATCTTTTTCTGTCTATCGCTAAAGGACACGGAGGCCATGAAACGAGCCCTGGGGCTCATCGACTCCAAGATGGCTCAGGCTAAGAACTGGCTGCGCGATCCCAACGCCCCGCCAGGTAACAAAGCAGCCGTAAGAACATTCACGCCGCCGCCGCCGCGGACTCGTTTACCGACGCCAATCTCGTCCCGGCAGGGGACGCGGGCGAGCAGGCCGTCCGGCAGATCCTGGACGAAGCCGGCAAAGTCGGCGAGCTGTGTGCGGGGCGGGAGCGCAGGGATATTCTGGCAACCACCAAGACTCTTGGTCAGATGACGGACCAGGTGTCGGAGATGAGGGCCAGGTACTGACGCCAAAAACTCAGCCGGTTCAATTCACCACATCCCGTTTCTTGTTTCTCTCCTGCAACGTGTCATGAAAAGCACCAAAAGTCGAGTTCCGAGGCATGATGAGCGCATGGCGCTTTATTGTACTTGTTCCACCCCAGAGGTCAGGGTGCGTCCCCGGCCGCCATGCAGAAGGCCCATCAGGTGTCCCAAGGTCTGGACGTCCTGACCGGCAAGGTGGAAAACGCCGCTCGCAAGCTGGAGGCCATGACCAACTCCAAGCAGGCCATCGCCATGAGAGTGGACGCGGCCCAGGTGAGTCGGGAAACCCGCTCGGCCGGCGAGGCGACGCTTTCACGCCGCTTTTCTTCCCGACAGAACTGGCTGGCCGACCCGAACGGCGCCCCGGAGGGAGAGGAGAACATTAAGGTTCTGCTGATGGAGGCCAAGAAGATTGCGGACATGTGCGAGGACCCCAAAGAACGGGATGACATCCTGCGCTCCGTCGCAGAGATCGCCAGCATGACTGCTAAGTTGTCGGATCTCAGAAGACAGTAAGAACTTGAGCCGGGCTCAGATTTTTGTAACATCACTAGTTTGTCTTCTTTTTAGGAAAGTGGAATCTCAAGGTCGCTTTCTTTGTCAGTTTAGTCGTTTGTTTTGAGTGAAACCAGATTGTGGATGTGCCCCGCAGAGGGAAAGGCGACACCCCCGAAGCCCGAGCCTTCGCCAAACAGATCGCCACCGCCCTGCAGAATCTCCAGTCCAAGACCAACAAAGCCGTGGCCAACAGTCGACCCGCCAAGGCCGACGTCCACTTGGAAGGAAAGATCGAGCAGGCCCAGCGCTGGATCGACAACCCCAACGTCGACGACAACGGCGTGGGTCCGTGCCCCCTTGTTGTTTTTTTGCCCCTCCGGCGCCGTTCCACTTCCTGAGATACAGCAAAAGCCGTAAATGGTGAATTTCCGTCCGCGTGTCCTCAGGCCAGGCGGCCATCCGCGGGCTGGTGGCGGAGGGCCGCAGGCTGGCCAACGCGTTGCCGGGCCCCTTGAGGCAGGAGCTGCTGGGGAAATGCGAGCAGGTGGAGCAGCTCATGGCCCAGCTGGCCGACCTGGCGGCCCGCGGCGAGGGCGACTCTCCTCAGGCGCGCGCCGTCGCTCGCCAGCTGCAGGAGGCCCTGAAAGTAAGATCAGTTTGCCGTCGTGGACTGCCGAATGACTCGCTCTGCTGGCGAGCAGCGGTACTACAAGGCAATTTCGGGGCTGCCCGAACACAGTTTAGGGACCGAAAAAAATGAGTGTTTAAAGAAAATACTACGAAACGAGTACAACAATATTTAAAGAAGAAAAAACAAACTCAACAACAACCAAAATGTTTGGTCGCGCAATCCAGTCGCCGCGTCATGCTAACGTCCGCACGTCCCTTCCCAGGACCTGAAAGGGAAAATGCAGGCGGCGATGACTCAGGAAGTTTCCGACATCTTCAGCGACACCACCACGCCCATCAAGCTGCTGGCCGTGGCCGCCACCGCGCCTCTGGACGCGCCCAACAGGGATGAGGTCAGCGCCGGACTCCAAAAGACATTCTCGCCGCGATGCCAATAGCTCAAAGCCAAAGGCCGCCATGTCGCCGTACCTTGTGGCTCACTTGTCCGATCGGATGGCCTGCAGGTGTTTGACGAGCGGGCCGCCAACTTCGAGAACCACGCCAACAGGTTGGGCGCCACAGCGGAGAAAGCGGCCGCCGTGGGCACGGCCAACAAGAGCACGGTGGAGGGGATCCAGGCGGCCGTCAAGTCCACCCGAGATTTAACGCCGCAGGTAGCGACTCCTTACGGCACACCCGAGGCTTTTCCCCAAACGCTTCCCGTCGCTGACGGCTGGGCCGGACTCTTCGTGCAGGTGGTTTCCGCTGCCAGGATCCTGCTGAGAAACCCCGGCAACCAGGCTGCCTACGATCATTTCGAGACCATGAAGAATCAGTGGATCGACAATGTCGAGAAGATGACAGGTACCGGGGAATCGCAGCCCACTCCAGAAATAGATACACAGGCATTTATGACTAAGGATATACTGTGCGCATTGACTAAGAACAAAAGCCCACCCCCAAAATAAGCGCAATGATTAATATTATATGTCATAAAACAAAATGACAGAAATATTTTTTGTAATTCGCAAAATATACTGCAGCAAATATATCAAAAATGGATACAAAATGTCAGACAAAAAAATACAAATGTAGTCCACAAATATGAGAAAAATACAAAATGTAAAAGGAAAAATAATTATAATGGTGAATAATTCTATGGTTAAAATGAATGATACAATAATTAGCGTTCAAATATGAGTAGAAAATGTACGAATTTGGGGAAAAATACAAACTTTAATCAATTACACAGAAATGAGAAAAATAGTTGAGTAAAACTGACACAAAAAAATTAACATTTTAGAAACATACAAAAATAGAAAAAAATATTATCATGTATTCCCCCAAAAAAAAACAAAAACAAAATAATAATGCTAAATAAAAGCTCGGGTGTGCGTTTAGGTCTGGTGGACGAGGCCATCGACACCAAGTCCCTGCTGGATGCGTCGGAGGAGGCCATCAAGAAGGACCTGGACAAGTGCCGCGTGGCCATGGACATGCAGCAGCCGCAGATGCTGGTGGCCGGCGCCACCAGCATCGCCCGCCGGGCCAACCGCATCCTCCTGGTGGCCAAGCGCGAGGTGGAGAACTCGGAGGACCCCAAATTCCGCGAGGCGGTCAAGGCGGCGTCGGAGGAGCTCAGTCAGACCATCTCGCCCATGGTCATGGACGCCAAAGCCGTGGCGGGGAACATCCACGATCCCAGTACGTCCGTCGCGCCGCCGCCGCCGCCCCTTGGGCCGGCCTTTTCAAAACGTGTTTGCCTGCAGATCTCCGCAAGGGCTTTCTGGACTCGGGTTACAAAATTCTCGATGCGGTCGCGAAAGTCAGGGAGGCGTTCCAACCTCAGGAGCCCGATTTCCCGCCGCCGCCTCCTGATTTGGAACAACTGAACGTAAGTCCGGCCAAACGTTTGTTTCTGGCCTTTTGCTTTTCGCAAAAGCGTCTGACAGTGACGTTATTCAAAACCAGTTTTGCTTCCAGCCTCCCTCTTTTGGGGTTTTGCTTTCCTTCCCCCTAATAGAAGAGAAAAAAAAATCCTGACAAATAGCCCGAACTCACCGCAATATTCGTCTGGCCCGCAGCTCAACGATGAGCCGGCCCCACCCAAACCTCCTCTTCCCGAAGGCGAGGTTCCTCCGCCCAGGCCGCCGCCGCCCGAGGAGAAGGACGAGGAGTTCCCCGAGCAGAAGGCCGGCGACATGGTCAACGAGCCCATGATGGTGGCCGCCAAGCAGCTGCACGACGAGGCCCGCAAGTGGTCCAGCAAGGTACACGCCTGCCATCCGTTGAAAAACTGCCTTTGAACAAGGCTTTAAGGAAGTTGAAGTCAGGCTCGCTTTTCGGAAAAAGTGCCAAAGATTTCGGGGATTTTTTTTAAGACTGTCGTCTTAAGGCTGAGCCCAAAGTGACGCCGCGGTGGCCATTTGCGCCGTAGGGTAACGACATCATCGGCGCAGCCAAGCGAATGGCCCTGCTCATGGCGGAAATGTCGCGCCTGGTGCGCGGCAGCAGCGGCAACAAGCGCGCCCTCATCCAGTGCGCCAAGGACATCGCCAAGGCTTCCGACGAAGTCACGCGGCTCGCCAAGGAGGTGGCCAAGCAGTGCACCGACAAGCGCATCCGCACCAACTTGCTGCAGGTCACGCGCTCGCGCCACTTGCAAATGAATTGACTGACGGGATTCCAGTCGCTTTAAACGACTCTCTTGTCTGAACTGCAGGTGTGCGAACGCATTCCCACCATCAGTACCCAACTCAAGATCCTGTCCACGGTCAAGGCCACCATGTTGGGTCGCACCAACATAAGCGAAGAGGAGTCAGAACAGGTGATGTTTTGCTTTGCTTTGACTCTTCGAGAATCATAAATGAACATATCGTGTCTCACGGTATCTTGTCCCCCCCCGCCAGGCTACCGAGATGCTGGTCCACAACGCGCAGAACCTGATGCAGTCCGTCAAGGAGACGGTGCGCGAGGCCGAGGCGGCTTCCATCAAGATCCGCACGGATGCTGGATTCACCCTGCACTGGGTCCGCAAGACGCCTTGGTACCAGTGAAAAGACCGCAGGACGCCACTAAATGGGCGGAAAAAGCCTCGCCGGGGCTTCCATTCGGACTGTGAACGTGTGTACAAATGTGTTGACAAATCCCGGGAATTTACAGGATATATTTGGAGTAGAACTTAGATTTCTTTTGCTGTACTCTTGAGAGTTTGGACATCGTCGTACTGATAATTGCGTCTCACCTCCGCAAGATACCGTGCAGTGATTTGCAGGTTTTTAAGATAAAAGTATTTCTAAGTTGCCAGGGAACGATGTCGAAGTGAGTTGAGGAGCTGCTTTTAGACAAAAGTTGTGGTTTGCTGCTGCCATGCTGGACCCATAGGCAATCCTAAACCTTTTTAAGGGGCCACAGTTCCTTGTGGATTTTTGCCTAACACGTATTTTGTAAGTGTTTCCCAATCTTCCTTGAGAAGGCGCATATTTCACGTTCAAACAACTTTACGGCACACCACCAAGCAAAAAAAAAGGCTTAAAAATAAAAGCAGTGCATTTACTGTAAAACGGACACAACATAGAATTAATCATTGTAAAATTTGACAACAAAATGTTCAACTAAACCGTTTAGGAACTTAAGTCTGATAGCTTAATGCGAACTACTGCTACTTAAATGCAAAACGCTATAGACTGGCTAATGTCAATTAGCATCCATGTTTTGGACCAAGTTAGGGGAATTGAATAACTGGTTTACACTACTTGCTGTATAATCACAAACATTCAAAAGAAACACTGCTCTTTTATTTTTTGTTGTTGTTGGTTTTACGTAGCAAATAACTTCTGCCAAAGACTGGTCTTCAGATGCCTCACTTGCGTTGCGTAGAGATTAAAATGATTGCGCTGTAGAAATTTGGACAAAAACTATTCCAAAGAACTCCACGCTGTTGTGCACAATCATGGTCAGGAATTTTTGCCAGGTAGGATGCGAACTAAGAGGAAGCACAGTGTCACCATAAGCAAAAAAGAAACAAAAAACACACACACACACACAAAAGACCGCCAATGTGCCTTGAATTGACACATTCTCAGATGTTTACTATCATTTGCGCAACGAAAAAAAAACCTGCCTCGCTATGCAAATATCCTACTGAGGTGTGCTTATTAACATAGAGTGCCTGGATCATGCCAAGTGTACTGTACTCCAGTGGCAACAATCGAGCCTCCTCATCATTCACCATTTTTGTTTTGTAATAAAGCATTTTATAGCACTGGAGTTATGTTTGGTCCTGTGTGTGTTGTTACCTGTGAGTCAGAAAATTCAATAGAATTCTGTAAGTAAACCACTTAAGTGCTGAATATAGTAAGTGTGGTATGGCTTTTTTTCGAGAGTGATTTATGTTCCTGAAAGATACCACTGCATAATCAAACCATTTTTTTCCCAAAAAAATCATACAAAATATTTTTACTACAAAAGACAATGAGCAAAGAACATTTTTTTTTGAAAAATAAACTTTATTTGTTCATGAGAGTAACATTTATGATAATTTACATTACATTTAAAAAATGTTTTCAGAGCACATTTTGAACATGACGTCTCTGATCCACTGGTGAAAGGACACTTTGATTCTCTCCTCTTTCATCTCAAACTGCTTTAACAACAAAGCGTATTGTTGGGTGACGATGTATGCCACTAGCACTACTGTTAGTTTAATGTTGGTACCCTGGGGTGTATGTAAATAAAGGGGTGGAGCTTCCCTGCAGTTCGCTTCTGGCAGTGAAGGTGCACTGTGGCACGCCAGGTGTTTAGCGACTCAGTGATAGCGACCACACAAAGAAAAATAAGAATCGTCTCCTGTCTTGTGCCTCGAACCGAGTGTAGTCACCAGCAATGATGCCTACACATGAACAGCGAGGACTTCCGCAGCAGAAGGATCAACAGGTTATGGGCCCAGGTGGGTTCCAGGCACAGCGGCGCTCCATGGGAGAGGATTACCGCCGCGATTTGACGGAGATGAGGCCCGCTATCACATCTGGGAGGCGAGGTTCCTAGCATACTTGAAAACCATCGGGCTAAAAGATGCTATCCTCGGGTGTGATGTAGCTACGGGATCCAGCGAACAGGCCGCAACAGAAACCGTGTGGAAAAACGAACTGATAAAACACTGACACTCATCCTGTATGAAGCACCAGAAGATGGTAAGAAAAGTCTGGAAATATTGAGACGCCATTTTGAGTCCGAAGAAAAGCCGCGAATTGTCGGGCTGTACACAGAGCTAACCAATATGCTAATGGATAACGGCGAGAGCTAGCGGGCTATCTAGCACGTGTCGAGAAGCTAGTGGCGCGCTACAAAGAGCTAAAGAGAACCTAAGCGATGCACTATTGGTGGCTATGGTGTTGAAAGGACTCACTGATGAGTACAACCCATTTTCTGTGCATGTGACTCAAACGAGGAAGTGTTAACCTTTGCTGAATTCAAGACTAGGCTGAGAAGTTTTGAATGCACCCTCCGCTACGAAGCAGGCCCAGACCAGATGAAGTAATGACCGCCAAGTCATTCAAGCAGAAGCCCAAAGAAAAAGACAAGAAATACGTCTTCAATGGAGAATGCTTTATTTGTGAGAAAGTGGGGCATAAAGCAAGAGACTGCACGAGTAAGGATAAGAAACCACACAAGCGAACGACAAAAGCTGATAAGAACAATAAAGTGGCTACAGTTATGGACGATTCGGAAAAAGTTTTCCGTGGCAGAGACCAAGCCAAATCTTCGAGGAAGAAGAAGAAACATTATTGCTCCGGGTGAGTGAATGGCGACCCAAGGGAGCGCAGCAATATGGACTACTCGTGGACAGCGGTGCTTCTGCCCACATAATCACCGACAAGACCGCATTCATCCGATTTGATGAAAGTTTCCGGCCTAAAGATCACATCATGCAGCTGGCTGATGGAAGACGGAAGTGTCGAGAAGAAGGGGACGCGCAAATCAAGCTGGCCGACAGCAGTGGACGAGTAGTGAGTGTCAAGCTCACAAATGCTCTCCTCATCCCAGAATACCCGCAGAATATCCTTTCTGTGGATGCAGCAACCGAAAGGAGCAAAGTTCAACTTGCGAAGAATGACAACAAAATGATTCTTTCAGATGGGACAATATGCAAGATGATTGTAAAGGACCGTATGTACTATCTTGACATTGTCACAGAAAATTCTGCATCACTCCTGAGCATCTTTAGACATGAAAACATGGCATGAGATAATGGGCCATTGTAACTATGGTGATATTGCTAAACTTGAAGCTGTGGTAGAAGGTATGAAAATTAGTAACAAAACTAGACCTAACCAGTTGAAACCTGTATTCAAGGGAAATTCACCCAGAATAGAAACAGGAAAAGTGATGTGAGAGCTAAAGAGCCCTGGTACATACAGATCTAGGTGGGCCTATTGACCCAGAGTCATTCGGCGGGTACAAATATGCCATCACTTTTACTGATGACTTTTCTGGAGCTGTTTTTGTATACTTTCTCAGGAACAAAAACATGGCAGTCGAGGCTACAAAGCAGTTCTTGGCAGACACAGCACCATATGGTAAAGTGAAGCGAATGAGATCGGATAATGGGACAGAGTTTGTTTCAAAAGAGTATCAATCTCTACTTGAGATAATATGATAAAACATGAGAGATCAGCGCCCTACTCCCCACATCAAAATGGGACAGCAGAGAGGAACTGGCGCACATTGTTTGAGATGGTCAGGTGTATGCTGATCGAATCAGGCTTACCCAAAAAGCTATGGCCATATGCAGTCAGAACAGCAGCAGTTATACGGAACAGATGTTACTGCGAAAGAACAGGGGAGACTCCTTATTTCCTTTTCACAGGAAAAAGACCAGATTTGTCAAAAATGAAAAAGTTTGGTTCAGAATGCATGGTGTATGAGCAAAACAGGAGAAAGCTAGATCCAAAGGGCAAAAAGGGGATCTTTGTTGGTTTTGACCGTCATTCACCTGCTTATTTGATTTATTTTCCAGAGACAAACAAAGTTCAGAAACACAGACTGGTCCACTTCATCACAAAGACCGTGACTGAGAGTGAGACGCAGACCGAGAAGACCCAATTGGAGGACCACTATGTAGAGTGGGTAACTAATGAATGTGTGATAAAAGGCAATGAAATCACAATTGATTACTGCTATAGAGCAACAGTGGGATTGCCACAAACATTCTACGAGGCAATGGCATCGCCAAAGTCAGAAAAGTGGAGAAAGGCGATGATAGATGAGATGACTTCTTTTAAAGAGAACGACACTTTCACCCTTGTGCCATTACCGGAGGGTGTGGGGGAAGGTGGGTGTATGCTTTAAAGGAGGATGACAAAGGCAATGAAACATATAAAGCGAGATATGTAGCCAAAGGGTACAGTCAGAGAGAAGGACTTGACTATTCTGAGACATTTTCGCCGACCGCTAATCTGACATCACTGCGACTACTGATGCAGCTTGCTGCACAGTATGAGTTGCTGTTAAACCAAATGGACGTGAAGGCAGCATACTTACATGCACCTATTGACTGCGAACTATACATGGATCAACCTGAAGGTTTTGTGTGAAACAAAGGGATGGTGTACAACTTGTGTGTAAGTTAAACAAATCCATATATGGCCTCAAACAGTCTGGGAGAAATTGGAACATGATGCTTCATGAGTTTTTACTTGCGAACGAGTTTGTACAGAGTCAAGCCACTGTATTTACACCAAAATGTCTGACAAAGAAAAAGTAATTTTGTTAGTGTGGGTCGATGATATCATTGTGGCTGCCAGCAATGAGAGGTGTTTATGCGAGATCAAAGAGAAACTCAAGAGTAAGTTTAGGATGAAAGATCTCGGATGCCTCACTCATTTCATTGGGATTGATTTCAAACAAAATGTGGGCTCAATCACATTGAACCAATCCAGATATATTGAGAAAATATTGGAAAGGTTTGGCATGTCTGAATGCAAAGCAAGAGCCACTCAAGTGAAATCAAATGTGACCTGGCTCCAGAAGGGGACAAAACTGATCAGAGGAAATATAGAGCAATGCTGGGCAGCCTCATATACATCATGACCTGCACTAGACCTGATATTAGCTGGATTGTGAGTAGACTATCTCAGTATATGTCTGATCCAAGAGAAAAGCACTTGACAGCATTAAAACATGTGTATAGGTACTTAAAAGGAACTAAGAACCAAGTGCTATGTTACAAAAGAGTGACGCACAATTAGAGTTGGTAGGCTACTCCGATGCCGACTGGGCAAATGATAAAGAGGACAGAAAGAGCACCTCAGGCTATTGCTTTAGTCTGTCACAGGGGTGCTATTGTCTCATGGAAGACAAAGAAACAACAGACAGTTGCACTTTCAACTTGTGAGGCTGAATATGTTGCACTGGCGGCTACCATTCAGGAGGCACTATATCTTACACAAGTTTTGAAAGACTTCCACCCAGGATTTGAACAATCCACGAAGATATTCGAGGCATGTGGACATTAAATACCATTTCATCAGGTCAATGTTTTGCTGAAAAGAATTGTTTTGATGTATTGTCCAACAGATAGTATGGTAGCAGACGTGTTTACTAAATCTGCTACAAGGGCAAAAATTGAAAAGTTTAGACCCTATATGTTTGGTAACTAATGCAATGTTAGTGTACGTGGCACCATCGAGTGGGGGTGTTGGGTGACGATGTATGCCACTAGCACTACTGTATAGTTTAATGTTGGTACTAGTTTGTGTGGAGGGATACATGTTCTGGGGTGTATGTAAATAAAGGGGGTGGAGCTTCCCTGCAGTTCGCTTCTGGCAGTGAAGGTGCACTGTGGCACGCCAGGTGTTTAGCGACTCAGTGATAGCGACCACACAAAGAAAAATAAGAATCGTCTCCTGTCTTGTGCCTCGAACCGAGTGTAGTCACCAGCAATGATGCCTACACATGAACAGCGAGGGACTTCCGCAGCAGAAGGATCAACACGTATGAGGGAAAAGTGGTTAGGACTGCACGACTGTCCGTGTTTATGTCATGTGTTGTGTTCATTATTTTACTTTTTGTTCGTGTTTTATGTTGTGTGTTGTGTTTATTATTTTACTTTATGTTAACTGCTTTGTTAAGCGCTTTGTTACAGCTGCCGCTGTTGTGAAAGCGCTATATAAATCAGCATGTATTGTATTGTATTGTATTGTGATGTGACCTGATCTGCTGTGCGCTGGATGGACTGGCAGCACGCTGGTCGGGTCGCGTCGCGTTCCCCCCCACCCATCCACCCGCCCCCTCATCACATGTTATGTCTTGTGACTTGTTGCAACTGTCATATGCTTTGATGTGCAGGGTATTTTTTTCTCCTAGACTTAAATTATCCTCAGAAGAGGATAGTTCGAGCATGGTTTTTTTTTCCCTCTCCTTCCCTAGTGTTTACTTTCTCAACTAAGATCTCGGGGCGCTGTACATACGGCGAGTACCGACAGGCCCTTTGCACTGTATCCCATGTTCGTCATTGTTTTTTTCATGTTTCTTGTGCAGAGCGTGCCTGTTAAGTCCAAATTACCCCATGGGGTTAAATAAAGTTTTCTGAATCTGAATCTGAATCTGAATCTGAAATTATTTTGCCCATATACATATTTTATTCATTGACGACTGTTTAACTTAGAGAAAGCCACAGCCCGATAGAAATCTCCCCCCTACAGTGAACTTGGCACCATCTGTATTTATTTCAAGAGGAAGCTGCGGTGTCCGTGTGTCATCACGAGTTCTTTCAGCATCTTCATCCTCCACAGCAACATCCAACAAGATCATTGAGCCAACCATGTCCCGTGGCACTTTTCACGCCGCTGTTGGCGTCGTCTTCCCGGGCAGGATAGTTGTTAATCGCCGCTAGTCGCCCCGGAGGGTGGAGGGTGCTCGTCACGTGATTGACCACAACCGGCTATTAAGTATTTCTTTGTTATTATCAAAATACGATTTGTCATTTCAAAAAAGATAGATTAATACCAATTTGCATTGCAGTCAACCTTATCTATGAATTTTGAATGTCTTTTAAATAACCATGAATTAATATTTTAGTATTTACTCCCAGTCAGCACTTTCGTCATCGGTTATACTGTACCTCTCTATAAATGTTTCCAAATCAGCACTTTCGTCACTCTAGAAATACAAATTAAAATGGCATACTAAAAATTCAGTTTCATTATATTTTTTATGTAATCTGAAATGACTTTCCACTTTAAAAATTGATGAACACTAATCCTGCTTTACAGTAACCCGGAGCCCAGAAATAACTGTGGGGTTAACGTGAGCGAAAATAAGGCGTCGCCATTTTTACACCCGTTGAATTAAAAAAAAAAATGAAGGTATGTGTATTTTTAAAAGACTGTTGAATAATTACCTTTATTCTGGGTTTAATTGTATGGTGTTATATTTAAAACGCTTCGTTGGAACTGCGAATAACTGAGTGTATTTGGATGCTGGTCTGTCCCATTTGCCACAAACACAACGCGCCTTCATTCTCAGCGAGCCAATCAAATGCTCCTCGTCAAACTGCTGAACTTCCCGTATTCCAACAAAACACGTTGCTAGTCTTTTAACAAACCCGTCAAATAGTTTTAAATTTACATTTTCGGACAATTATGACAGCTCCCAGGTAAGACAGCACTTGTGACACGCTTTCTATAATGTAAAAGTAAACTTTGGCGGTTACCGGACAGCATAACATCATTAACTTGAATCACTTTTGGCCGTGAATCCGCCTGAAGAACGTGCCACATACATTGTATCCATTTTTGCTAGTTCTTTTCATGTCTGGATTTATAGTGCGCTATGTAACTTTTTCCACGAGACAGTTAGTTTGTGCTCAAAGTTGCCTAACGTAATAAAAAAAAAAAAGAGACTTTGACCACAGATGTCACAGATACCTTCTACCGTACTGGATGGCAATTGCGAGTCCAGTGGCCGGCAACCTGCGTTTTTTTTTTAATTAATAAAAGAAAGAATATTAGGAAAAGTATTTACATATTTTTTCAGGAAATTACAAACAATTCTGACCTCAGTGGATTTTTATGTAAGGGGAGAAAATTTGAACCATCAAGGTGCTCACAATATATACTGATATATATACTGTAATATTATATTTTTCTCAAATTTGTTTTTGATACATTTGTTCTGTTAAAAAAACTAATAATAACGGATAATTCCATGTGGTGGGCCATGCATGAATCAGAACATAATTTGACTCGACAGATGCTCACAATAGTCCTCGTCCCACAATAATCAACAACAATCATAATACAATCTAATATTGCCTCTGCCAGTCTGTAAAAAATACCCCTCACCCCCCCAAAACAATGTTCTTTCAGTGAAAACACCCTTTTCGGGATGGGCAATCCCCTGCTGGACATTTCTGCAGTGGTCGACAAAGACTTCCTCGATAAGTAAGTGGGAGTATACAGTATTGTCGAATTCCTGTCATAACTGCAATTATCTGTGACTAACGACACCCGTATCTGTCTTGAAACAGGTACGGACTGAAGCCCAATGACCAGATCCTTGCTGAGGACAAACACAAGGCCTTGTGAGTAATAAAATAAAATTTAAAAAACTCTTAAAATAATAAAAGCGCTCAATGTTAAAGCATGTGTGTTGGAGCCAAATAAGGGCTCACGCTGGTCATTCATCCCAAAGCCCAAAATAGCCACGTCTTATATCCGCCCTGAACGTGACACGCCCACCGTTTGGCAACGCAGGGGTTCAGCCATTAATGTCATGTGGCTTTAAAAGTCAATAGAAGCTTATTTGCAAGTCAAAAAGTTAAATATTTGTTTTTACCTTTTATTTTCTTCAAGTTACTGCACCTCACCTTAAGTCCTCCAGTTTTCATTTTTTGGAGCTGGAGAGATATTTCCTTTAAAGTGATAATGTACAACTACTATAAAATAGCCAATGAACTAAATTACATTGAAAATGTAAACAAATATTTTGAGTGACATTTATTCTAATGGTATCAACAGGTGTAACATCTAACATCGTAAAAAGTCCTTCCACAAAACATCGGCGTTGGTCGTGAAACATACATGACAAGGTGGCCCGTGCCAGGTCAACACACACGCGCTGACTCAGGCTGGCGTCTCAGCTTAGGGGAGAGTGCAGATGGCGCCCCTTAGGGAGTCTGTCTGGGTTCACGTGGTGCCCACGTGGAAAAGCGTCGCCATCTGTAGCACGCGTGACGGGAGCCCACACCAATATGCCATCCAATATGTCAGTAGGAGTCATCCACTCGAGACGTTTTCATCGTGACATCACGTGTACTTCCGGCTGCTACAGTCTTATCTGCTCTAAAACCAGATAAGCGTTGTTCTCAGAAATCGTGCAACACGAGTGTGACTTGTGAGCCCGCAAGTGAACTTGCGAACCTTTTCTTCGCAGGAGATTTTTAAAAATATCTGTCCACTAATGTGGTCCACCACTCTTGAGTTGAGGTTGTGACATGGACACCATAAACTGAGCACCCAAGTGTGAAATTATTTGTAATTTAATTATTTGTAAATAATTAAGAACCGTTTCTCTGTCTTTATACAAAGATGTTCAGTTGAAATTTTGATCCAATTATGTATACATAAAAAATGACCAGTGTTTCTCCGCATTTCCCCATAAAAAAAAAAAGCAAAAAACATACTTTCATTTGTCTGGTGAAAGAAAAGCTTCCATTTTTTTCTTTTCTTTGGAGAGTATATTGTGACAGTGAGTAAAAAAAAACAGAGCGGCTTTCAATACTGCACTGTGCTTTGAAAA
Source organism: Hippocampus mohnikei (assembly GCA_026261675.1). Lineage (NCBI taxonomy): Eukaryota > Metazoa > Chordata > Actinopteri > Syngnathiformes > Syngnathidae > Hippocampus > Hippocampus mohnikei. Next base: position 2,266,448 of record JAKGUB010000377.1, read on the forward strand.
CAGCTGGGAGTGAGTGATTTTTTTTGTCCCCTTTTGAACTCCACTTGGTGTCCACCAGGAGGCAACAGTCGCATGTCGTTTCTCCTCCTTGTGCCTCCCGCAGCTTTCCAAGGAGCCTCAGCAGGAAATAACATGTCATCATGGCGAATGCCCGCCTCTTTTCTGCTGGAGATGACAATGTGGGCAAACACTGGATTTCAGGGAGGAACGTAGCATTCCGTAACACTGCAAAGAAAACAACATATCACTGCTAATGATTCGAAACAGTGTGTGTGTTTGTTTTTTAATCCCTACCATTCAATGATAATGAATTGTTGATGGTCTTTGCAGAGGTTGTTTGCTCGCAGCAATTAAATTCATCAATCTCCCTCTTCCTCTGCGCTAAATGCAGATTAGCCGCGTCACAATCGCAAACTGCTCATTATATCGTGCGTGTGACCCCCTTTGCCGCATGAATAATTCAAGCCACGTTAGGGAAGAAGGGGAGGTGTTCCTGCGAAGGGGCTGGGCAATTTGAGACGCACGCATCGTCTTCGCACAACACGAGAGACGAGAGGGCGCTCCTGTAAGACTCGCGTGCGCCCCGCCGTGTGGGTACGGCACACACCCCGCCCCTCCCACTCAATTGTCTTCCCAGGAGGGGAATCAACAAAGATTGCGGCTGTGTGTGACGTACTTCGCTTTGTCAACATACTTGACTGCCGCGTTTCGAGGGCTTTCCAGAACTCCAAAACGCAACAAATGGAGGTGAAAATTCACGTGTGACACCCAAAGTTGGTCCCTGAAGCCAGTTTTGCTGAGCAGCATTTCAGGCGAGGCTATTCTGGCATTTGTGTGTGATTCATTCACCTTCACAGGATGCTCTTATGCTTCGCTGAGTGTTTGGATACATTACAACCACCCTGCCTCCTTCGTATGCTGCTCAGTGGCGCTACCAGAGTACTTCGAGTCACCTTTTCAACCCCCCGGGGGGGCGGGGGCACAGCCATGGTCAGATCATCCGGCAACCCACCCGCCGCGCCCAGTGTAAGGTCGCGGGCCGGCATCCATCAATGGCGGACACCCCCCGAGTCAAAGAGACAGCGCCGAGATTAATGGCATTCGAGCCGTAATTGAGACATCAGGAACGCGGCGCTCGTCATGTTTTATTGATCCGCATGAACGTGATCAAGTGGGGCGCTTGCATAAATGTGACACGGCCCCCCGCGCAACGGCTCAGCTGTGAGAAATGTGCAGTCAAGGGATTTTTGAAATGACTGCCAGAGAGTTTTGTGACTAAAAACATTTTTGGGGTGCTCATTCGGATGGCAACGAAGCAGGTTAGCTTCAGGACAGCATTTTAATGCATTTCCATTGTAAAAAGTTGAAGTTGAAAAAGTTTTTTTTTTTTTTTTTACTGGACAGTATGCATTTCCGTTGTCACAAGTTCCCGAAAATATCCAACTTGATCCAGCTCGATTTTGACTTGAATGAATGTCAGGACACAAGTGTCGCATGAGAGGGGCTACGGCTGATGCAATGCTTGGCTGGGGGCTGTTGTCTAGTTTGGCATCTGTCGGTGGCCAGCAGGTGGTGCACCAAACATGATCACCCCCCCCCGTCCCCCTCCCTCCTTGCCAATCGTTTCCTTCCGATGCTCCCTTTGAAAGAGAATTTCATAATTAATATGTGGGTGTCTCCACTGCTGCATAACAGTGTGTTTTAGGAGGAAAAAAATAAGCGTGCTCAGGGCTATTTTTAGCCATCTTTGATCCCCCCCCCCCTTTTCCAGCAGCCACACAGGAAAAGCTGCGGATGGCAGCAGCTTCTCTCTCTTTCAGCGTGGAGACTGATATAGTTCAAGTGTGGGCTGATGTTTGAGACGTGATTGGAGGGGGGGGGGTCACTCGGGGCCACAAGGTCCCCCGCAGCAGGTCAGGGCTCTGGACGGCCAACCTCTGAGATAAGCAGAACGTCTCCCCGGCTTGGAGTCTCAGTCCTCGATAGAAAATAAAAAACCGCCAGAAGCTTCCTCACGTCCTTCCGCTCACCCGCCCCTTCCTCTTTTCCGCCACTGTCGCACTGTGACAAACAACGCCGCCCTCTGCAGTGCAAAGAAAGGGAGGTGGGTGGGGGGGAGCAAAAGAAAAACTGTGAAAGGAAGTGATACGTGTGAGTGTGGCCTCATTGAGTACACTCCGTCCCCACGCTAACGCTAACTGAAGGGGGCGTTAAAATAAATAAATAAAAAAGCACCAAACCAAAAAGCAGCACTGCCTGTTTGTTATTCCAACATTCTAATGCAATTAGTCCCCCATTACCGCCGTGTAATTGCGCAGTCATTAATTGTGCACCCAAAAGCTGGAGGTAATAGGGTCTTGTTTTCTCCCGCTCAATGGGGATTTCGCCAAAACAGGCTGCGATACCTGAACAATGTTTTGATGCTTTTGGCAAACGGGCGCTCATCCCACTCTCGATTAGAGCGTGTCCTCCACTCATGACTCATTTGCACTCGGTGCTTCTTTTTCACTCCCATGTTCATACAAACGGCCAATTCATTCTGCGTTCATCGTCCTCGGCGGGTTGGGAATAAAAAAAAAAAACGAGGCCCTCTGTGAATTTTGGCACCTCTGGTTGAGAAGTGTTTGAAGCCTTAAAATGAAGGCTGTTTCCAAATGAAGGAAGTCAAAGGCAGGATTTTCCAGAAATAGAAATACTCTCAGACAGATACCTGCAAAATCTACTTAAGTGTTCGAACAAAAGAAGTAGCTTCCCTCCTTTGGGAGGGGTAGGGGGGGGATCACATCTTTTTCTAAAGGCCGAGGAGATAATTATTGATTTGCGAATAAGAAAAGATAAGGCTCAACCTTGAGGCGTGGGGCACCGGCGAATAATTAATGGGGCTGTCTGGCATCGGGACCGGCGTTCGCGCAGAGACGCCGCATATCGATTTTTAAACAGATCAACTGCCTAACCCCCCTCACGAAGGCTTTGATAAACAATTTAATTGGAGGGGGGAAGGAAACAAACAAACAAACAAACAATACCCCTTGCCCTCTTCCATCTACCTTTCAAGCTGGTTTTTTTTCTCTTCCCAAGTCAGCCTGACCGATGGAAACAATTACTGCGCATCGGGCCTCCAGACTGCCACGGAATGTCGGCTAGCGATGCACATGCTGATGGGGCTTCTAATCAGCCATGCCACTCGGCTCCACTCCTGGAACAGGGATTTCTGTGAGCCCCCGTACTCCCTGTCAGATTGACAGATTGGGTGGCTTTGCTTTGGTCCAAAAAAATAAAGTTTGGTAAACAGTGGCTCTTAACGGTGACCCTATTATTTTTGAAAAATTGTCAATTCCATTGATAATTGATTAGTAGTCATTTTCAACACCTCTTGTTAAGATCAGCTTGTTCACAGAAATGAATTAAAGTTGTCAGTCAAGGTACTGCTCTACGTCAGATCGCAACCAATTGGGCATATCATGTTTGTGTGTGTGTGAGAACGCAGCCCAAGAGTGTCTGCTTGCTCCTGTCAAGTCGGAGATAATTCGCCCTCCTCCTCCTGACTCCCCCGTGGCGAGCAAGCAAATGAGTCCTCCCTTCCCTGCCTCCCTCGTTGGCCTCTCTTGAGCAGTGATGGAGGAGAAGGTTTTTGATGGTCCCGCGTCGCGGAGATTTGTTGGCTGCTTAAACGTGAACGAGGCAATTAAATAAGGCCCGGGCAGTGCCGCCGTGATCATCGGAGATAAACGACCCCCGCCGCGCTCAGCCACTCTGGGACTCTTCTAGGCGCTTTACCGGTCCCGAGTATCCCGATCCCGTCTAGCCATTGATTAACGGGGACTCGTTCGCACTCGACGGGGATTGTCGGGCACTCATCCAGCCTTTTCGAGATGGGCTAACATCAAAAGGGCCCTGAAGAGAAATGGGCTAAATGGGGCTCGTCTTGCATCTTGGTGTAAGATCTTAAGAGGAGCAAGTCTTGAATTATTGCCTCGTGTAAATAATCTACTTGGCTTATTTTCGGGGGGTGGTGGAAGAGGAAGTCGTGAGTCACTTTAAGGCACTCAAAGTACTTTTGGATTTCCCTTTGATGGGAAGCTCTGGTGAGTGGGGTGGGAGGGGGGCATCAATGACAGTAATGTAAACAACCCAGTATTTCGGACCCCCACCTCATGATTTAAAGTGTTAAGCCACAGATATTACGGGTTCACTCGAGGGCTAAATTAAAAATCACAGCAGTCCACCAAGTGGCAAGAAGTGTCGAGCCATGAATCTCCCAAAAGAAACAGAAGACGCGTTTTGTTCACCAGGAGAGAAAAAAAAAGTGTTTTCCATTCTTTAGTAATCAGCACTAGAAAATGGGTTAGCTTCACCCAAAACACCAGTTTCTGAGCAAAAAGCTGGGAAAAATACCTTTTTATTGTTGAAAAAAACTTGACAAGCAGAACAGTGACTTCATGCTAGTATTTTTACTTTTGTGTTACTTCATATTATGAAATAAAAACGATCCTGAGAAAGAGGGTAACATGGAAGATAATATTGTATTCAAAGGCCCGAGTTTGCTTTTTTTTTTTTTTTTACATGCCCTTCCTCCTCCACTCCACGAATGCCGTCGTCTTTTGACAACCCTCCATAATCAACGTGACATGCTAATCTTTATCTTCTTCTCAAAAGCTGTGCCGATCTCAAATGCAAAGCGATACAACGCTGCCATCTACAGGTATCTGTTAGTCATTAGAGTCCTTCGCAAACCCGTATTTCATTTCACAGACCAGAGCGGCAAGACCGTCTTTCAATCGGAAAGCCATTTTGCCAAGAAATTTTTGGCCCGACACGGTTTGGGCAAAGTCTCCTTCAACGGAATGTATGACCGCATAGCTGAAATGTCTCGTCAAGTGAGCCCCACCGCCACCATGCTTGTGTAAGCACACTTTCGGAGCTGAGGACATTTTGTCCAAAACAATCCCTCCGTTTTTTTTCCCTCCCTCTCCTCAACCCACCCTCCCCGCTTCCTCCCTCCCTCTCGTCCCCCGGCTCAGCAGATCGAGAAGGGATTTTCTCTCCCTAAATGGCCAAAGGGAGGCCGTTTAGCACTAGCAGTACCATTTGTGTCCCTTTTTGGAGATCCCGGGATCAGCCCCAAGACTGTCTCCTTGTAGGACAGAGTGAAAGGGCTAACAGCCAGGCAAAGGTGTGAAGAACTGCCTTTGTTTTGTAAATGGGGCCGTTCCTCATGCACCACAGGGGGGCACATGAGGAAGACACCCCTGGCTGTTGTTTTACATTTCGGCTCCCAAGAGACATCCTGATTTCTTGGCTGCTTTCAAATTGTTCTGTTTACATGGTGGCATGGTGTGAGTTCAACCAATTTGGTCGCCTTGTACATTATAATTTCTCAACGGTGTGACAGTGACACGATTTTCAAAAGAAGCTATATATATATCTTTTGATGTATATATTTTACTCTCTGAGAAATACTGATTTTATTTTAATATTACAGTTTATTTGAGCAAGTGTTTGTATACACCATAGGTGTCAAACTCAGGTCCTGGAGGGCCAATGCCCTGCATGTTTTCCAAGTCTCCCTGTTGCAACACACCTGATTCAAATGATCAGATCATCAGCAAGCTCTGCGGAAGCCTGACATTGAACCCGTTCATTTGAATCAGGTGTGTTGCAACAGGAGAGTTGAAAACAGGCAGGGCATTGGCCCTCCAGGACCTGAGTTTGACACCTATGGTATACACTAATGTTTATCAATCATCCTTCAGCTGAGTCAAGAAACATATTTACTCATTTATTTGCGGTGAAAATGATATTTATAATGGCCAGTCATTTTACGGAGGGCATATTGCATACTGCCAATCCTAAAATTTTCGAGGACAGAGGAACAAAATTAGCACCCCACACATTTCAATTAGAGCTTAGAAAAACAACAAACTGTATAATTCGGAAAATACCATTTTTGTTTCACACAAAGATAAGCAAAAAAGAACAAAGGTATCAAGCGAGACAAATGTTTCAAGCAAAGAATTGTTCCACACAATCTTCACATCCCCACTCGTTGATGAGTACTTGAGAATACAATGGACAGTAATTAGGGTGTGACACATATTTGGTTTCTGTGGGGGTTGAAACAGAGTTTAGACTCAAGTCTGCATGTGGCCAGCTCTTTTGCCAGTTCAACCAGGAACAGTGCTCGTCTTTCCTGCACCCTTGTGCATGCCTGATAGACAATGTGAGCATTCAGTGTAGCCATGTCGATCATGTTGTAGAACACAGCAATTGGCCATCTCCGTGTTCCTGCACGCACAGTGTACTCCTGCACCATCACATCCACTCCACACTTGGATTTGTTGTACTGGGTCACAGTGTTTGGCTTTTTCTTGTGTGTATTCTCAGTCTCAACTTGGCTGTGCATGCTTCTGAGGATATAGACAGTCTTCTTGCGTTTTGGTGCATATACTGTCAGGGTTGCTTCATTGGTGGAAAACACTTTTGTTGTGAATTGAATCTGGTCACTCTGTCTTGTTGATGGAGGAATTTCCCGGCAAATCTTGTTGACAGTTCCAAGGATGGAGGTTCTTCGGCTACGCAGGCATTGTGCAAGGGAGAGTGACGTAAAGATATTGTCTGTTGTTACAGTTCTGCCTTGGTCCATGAATAAACAATCACAGAAATAAACAATCACAGAATATAATAAACCACTGCATCTAAACCCATACTCACCTACCTCACTTAGGCAATAAATGAGCCAGTCATTCAAGTGCAATATGTGTCCTGCGTGCGAGAAAATCCTCAGTCCACACTACCTCTACTGTTGCTGTTGTTGTTGTTGTTTGAATATTGTATTTATAAACCGTCATTTTATTTTATTTATTTATTGATTTTATCCTATTTTATTCTCTTTTATTTATAAAATGCACTAAGGAGTAGCACCCAAATTTCGTTGTATGCTATACAATGACAATAAAGGCGATTCTGATTCTGATTCTGAATGGCTCCATCAGCTTCATCACTACACGCTCTGACAGTCTCTCACCGCTCGGGCGACTGTGGTCCTTGCCAAGATATGGGATTGCATTGCAAATGTACTTTGATTTCAAGTCACAGGCCACCCAAAACTTGATGCCAAACTTGTCAGGTTTTGTTGCAATGTACTGCAGGAAACAGCACAGAGTCTTTGATGGGAAAAGTTGTTCGTCAACAGTAATGTGTGGGCCAGGTTTGAAGACTGAGATACAGTTTTTGACTAAGTGTTCCCAAACGGTAGAAATAGCAGCAAACTTATCAGTCTCTACTCTCTCAGCACATGTGAAGATGTCATCAAAGCGGAGATGTTGCATGATGCTTTGGAAGCGGTTTCGAGCCATTGTAGATATGATTCTTGAGTGTACAAGGAGATGGCGATGGCAGCACGCACAGCCAAGTTGAGACTGAGGATACATACAAGTAAAGCCAAACACTGTGACCCAGTACAACAAATCCAAGTGTGGAGTGGATGTGATGGACCAGATGGTGCGGGAGTACACTGTGCGTGCAGGAACACGGAGATGGCCAATTGCTGTGTTCTATAACATGATCGACATGGCTGCACTGAATGCTCACATTGTCTATCAGGCATGCACAAGGGTGCAGGAAAGACGAGCACTGTTCCTGGTTGAACTGGCAAAAGAGCTGGCCACATCTCACAAAAATGAAAAGGAATCACGAAAAGAAAACAAGCTTCTTCAGCAGCCTCTCACACCCAGCCCCGGTAAAAGAGCCAAGTGTCAAGTTCAGGACGGATGCGCACGGAACTCTGCAGCTGGCAGATGTGTTCACTGCTACAAGTACACCTATGGCAAATGCAAAAGGTGCCAGCATTGAAGTGCCGACCCTGTTCTGACATCCCAGTCAGACCAGGCAAGCATAAACGCAAATGTGGATTTTGAGATTTTGAGAAGTCGGTGGATTCCCTATTTTTGTATTTTGCAGGATAACAACAATAAAAACATAGGCAAAAATATTGGTGTTTTGGTATATTTTGCTTTTGATATATATGTTTGCAAGATTTTCAAAAGAAGCGGTTGCGTTGGTGCAACCAGCTGTTCGTGGCAAGGACAGGTAATCATCTACTTGCTATTATTGCCTAAAAGACGGAGAGCTAGAGGAGACTTGAGTCTAAACTCTGTTTCAACCCCACAGAAACCAAAATGTGTCACACCTAATTACTGTCCATTGTATTCTCAAGTACTCATCAACGAGTGGGGACTTACCCACTCACTGACAAAGACGCAGCTGTCCTACCCAATCTCAAATGTGGTGTCGCCATCTTCGACCAGAGATTGCGCAATTACTCTGTGCGTGCAGGTATGAGGAGATGGCCGATGGCTGTGTTTCATAACCTCCTTGACATGGCTGCCACAAACACATATGTTTTGTACACAGCATGTACAGGGTCAAAAGAAAGGAGGTTCCAGAGGAGCGCAAAGGAGACTGATGATGCAGTAAAAACAACACGTGGAAGAGCGTAATCAGCTGAGCCGTAAGATGAAAGTTGAGAGTCAGCAGATAAAGAATAAGTGGCAGGCACGCTTACACTGCAATAATAACAGAAGTACTTGGCAAATTACTGTGGCAAATTTACTTGTGGCAAATGTAGGCGGACTTCACCTTGTGACAAATGTGAGCTGTGAAGATTGTGTGGAACAATTGTTTTCTTGAAACATTTGTCCTTTTGCTTATCTTTATGTGAAACAAAAATTGTCTTTTCCGAATTATACAGTTTGTTGTTTTTCTAAACTCTAATTGAAATGTGTGGGTGCTAATTTTGTTCCTCTGTCTCGAAAATTTTAGGATTGGCAGTATGCAATATGCCCTCCGTAAAATGACTGGCCATTATAAAAATCATTTTCACCGCAAATAAATGAGTAAATATGTTTCTTGACTCAGCTGAAAGATGATTGATCAACTTTAGTGTATACAAACACTTGCTCAAATAAACTGAAATATTAAAATAAAACCAGTATTTCTCAGAGGGTAAAATATATACATCAAAAGATATGTATAGATTTTTTTTATCTTGTCACTGTCAAACCGTTGAGAAATGATAACGTACAAGGCGACCAAATTGGTTGCACTCACACCATGCCACCAAGTAAACAGAACAACTTGAAATCAGCCAAGAAATCAGGAAAGATGCAATGTTTCATTATGTAGCGATGATATACGAACGTACTGAAGCATGAAAGAATGCAGAAGGCAGTAGAAGGGGCACTTGGCATAACCTTCTGAGCAAGGTTCCCCCATCCCACTCCTCAGGTAATGGCCCGAATTTGCAAGTACATTTGCAAGTACAGAGATGCTAATGTCGTCAGTTTGGAATAACATCACAAAAAGGGACACCCTTGGTCACAATCCAGAGCACCAAAAACTCTGGTATTGCTAGTGTTAGGCTGCCACTACTGTGGGATCACATGTTGTTTGCGGGTGTAAAGGTCTCCAGGCAGCTGCTCCCTTTTCGGATGGGATTTTCGAGGCCCCCGCCCAACCCCCCACCCACCCCTTGAGCCCTGCCAGCCCCCGCTGTGCTGTCTGCACTGAAAGGTGGAGTAAATGCTTCCAGGAAGGAGAGGGAAGACGTGAAGGGGGGGCGGGGGGGTTATCCTCAGAAGCTGATTTGAAATGACTTCTGGAGTCCTTTGCCTGCCTTCGTGTTATAAACACCCACAGTGCTTTTTAATTCCTCCTTTGTCGAGGAGTCAGAGCGGGTGTCTTGGGGTGGACACCCGCCCCCACCTCACTCCAACCCCTTCCCATCTCGCCACCTGGTTAGCTTATTTTCCACTTGCATGGAAAGTTTTCAGAAACATGCCCCCGCCCTCGTCTCCTTCGACCGCCTGGAGACCTGCTATGAAGACTTCCTTTGAAGCCGGAAAGGTTACTTTCACACTCGCTCAAAACTCTCGCCACGCTACGTTAAAACATGGCCAGAGTTTGGAGCGCCGTCGGATGACATTTTGACAAGCAAACCGCGGCTGATTATTTGCTCGGCAATTGTGGAAAAATTGAAACGGCGGCTGCTTCGCCCGCTATGTCACCGACGACAGGATTGTGTCGAGTTTAATGGGGGAAAAAATTGCAGTGTGGGAAACAATGAGAGCAGGAGTGAGATGAGACTTTTCCAGGGTTGTTTTTCAACTTCTCTCCAAGTCTTGCGATGTACAGTTCTCTTTTGGCAGTATGCCTATTGTCGAGTGCCTCGGTGTCACTTGAGCTCATAGCGGCTTGCTGATGAACGCGCTTGTTCGATGTTTATTTTGTTAGCGTTTGGTCAATAAAGCGACTGAAAGTGCACCTGCGCAGCACGTGTATGCCCGTTCAAGCCCATGTTTATTTGTCCGGGCCAGGGAATTCCAAGCCTGCTCCCTTGGAATACATTTCATGTAAAAAAAAAAAAAAAAAAGAAGAAAAAACATCCTAAAAAGGGAATGCTGCTTGACACCGTGCAACTCTTTGTTGATACAAGCGGCGATGCTTGTGATTTACCGTCTCCTCCACGCTCACTTAATTTAAGGGGGAATTTCACAGCACCACGGCTCGTTTGTCGGCGAATCGCAAATTTGTCGAGGGATGGACGCTATTCCGTTTGGGAAGGCGGCAGGCGTATCATCTCGTGCGGCCGCCGGGTCAATTTTCTCAGCGGGGTGGTCGCGTTCACACACACGCGGCCTTCCCGGGAGGGCCACGCGTGTGAAGAATGCACATTATTCATGTTTGCCGTTCCCCAGATAACACGAGCACCTCGCGGCCGTACATCACATACGCCAAGCATGGGAGCTATTTGTATAAAAAGGCCTTTGGAAAGATGCAGGATCGATTGAAGTGTTACACTGAACGTTTGTTTACTCCCGCAGTGTTTGTCTCGCAGACGTCATTCTGTGAAATGTGGTGGCATTTCCCCAGCAAGCTACACGGGAAAATTGCTGACTGCCTTGAAAATTCCGTATGCAAAATAGTTGTGTTGAATTTGAAGAAACAGTTGGGAGCGATTTTAGCTTGGTTTTTTTTTTTTGCTTCTGAAGATTTTTTCTGTGTTCTCTAAAAAAATAGTAAAAAAAAATCTTGTGTAATGTAGTTAACCATCTATTGTTATAATGTGAAGTATTTATTTTTTTGTCTCTGCCCATGGTTTCTTTGTGTCTTTTACTAAGTCATTGACTGATCATCCTTGAGCATTAAGAGAGACTGACTCCTTTCAACTTGTGCTTTCTTTCAAGGTTTGAAGAAATTGTCAAGAGGAGGGAAGTTGAATATCACGCCGGCGGCTCTACGCAGAACTCTGTGAAAATTGCCCAGGTTAGTCTTTTGTCTGTGCAATTTATCAGAGGTGTCACACGGAGAAAGAAAAGCCTTTTATAATATTTGTGCTATTATCTCGCTGGCCCAATTCCCCTGAGAGGCGTCAATTAGAGAGAGAAATTACCAGCCGCAACACAATCGACACGTCACGATAAATTTCATCAGACAAATGTTGCGCTCTGAGGCGGGTCGCGACGTAAAAGAAATTGGTGCTTGTCCAAATTTTGACTGGCTGTCTGAGTTAGGAGAAGATCCGTCACGGAATCTCCCGACGGCACGCGCCGATGATCAATCTCTGGTGTGCATGGAGTCAACGAAAGAGATTGAGTCTTTTTTCGTGTTAGACCGAAATATACCATAGCCCACGTTAGTGGAATCTAGAATGACCTCAGCCAAGATATGACAACCGGGAAGACCGCCCAAAGGTAAGTTCGTAACTCCCATGTGAAATCAAGCGCAAATTGTCCTCGTGGAGAAAGTCGACATGCTCCCTTTTGTGAGGGGAGCCTTCAGTCAACTAAATTGCTCCTCTAACGGCATGGCAGAGCCCACTCGAATGTTATTCTTCACTGTTTATTGAGCTTTCTTCAGAGGAAAGATGTAGTGTTGATTCTGTGAGCGTTTTCCTCGCACGCCCACCAGACTCTGTTGGCTCGTATACCTTCAAGGTGCCCTTATATGACAAACGCGCAATTCATAACTCGGCTCACGGATGATCACTTTTCGTGCAACTTGGGGAATTTTTTTTTTTTCCGGCTGACGCAGAGGCACCCCGCCACCTGAACAAGATGCCCTGCCGGTGTAAAGCGAGGCGTACTGTGGGGAGCCCCAAGTGTGTGCGTGGGTCAATGTTCAACACGCGTACTTAAGCATCAACCGCTTCATCGGAGGTTGTAATGGGGTTAAATAGCTCCGCTCCGTCCAAGGCGAGGATCAAGGAAAACCCGAAGCCGGGCTTGAAGAAGAGGCCCAATCGATGGTAATTGGATTCAGTTAAATGGGAATTGACCAGACAGTAGCTTACAAGGATAACTAGCAATTTGCTCCAGTGCGTCTCGGAGTCACAAAGCTTGGATTGAAAGCGTCCATGTTGCGCCGTCCGTCGGTCGGTGGGACCCGGTCCCAGCCTCACCAACCAGGGCCGTTTGATTTTGTCGCCGGTCATCAATTTGAGCGAAAGCCTTGTTTGGGAAGCTGCAATAGGGAAGACTAGCCAGTGTAGATATAGGTTTGGATGCGACGCCGTGCCCCGAAGCCGACATGAAGGCTCCCTTACAGGGTGCAGCAGTGACAAAACCTCGCCTGGCACATCAAAGAGCCTCCGAAGGGTCTCCCTAACGTTCCCGGTGAAAACGCTGACCTTCTTAACTGTGCAATGGCGTTCTCGCAGGTGACAGGATTGGGAAAGGGAGGCGGTTGCTCCCCCGGGGGGGGATTGGTGGCGTTTGCCATTTAGTCACGACATCAAAGTCCTGCAGCAGCTCCTCAGGAGCCCCCGGGTTTTGGTCTCCTCGCCTGCTGCCGGCGAAGTGCGTCCCACTGCAGGGTTCCCCAGCGCAAATTGTGTGTTTGCATTAGAATCGGAACAAATCAGCATCATAGCCTCATTTGCCAAAACATACTTTCAACAATGAGACAAATTACTTTGGCGGAGCTGTTAACGTGTCACTAACCAATGAGGCTATTCATGATTTATTCCGATTTTCTGCAGCGTTCGCAGTCCGTATCATCCATTTACAGCGACGTCTTAATTATCGTTTGGAAAGAAGAAGAAGAAGAGGAAGAAGAAGAGGAGGGGGGGGGGCGGCTGCCGTCTCTGTTATGGTTATGATGTCTGTTTAACATTACCTCAGACCTGGTCAATTGCAGAAGGGCTGAATGGGGGCCCCAGGCTTCGGAGCTCCTAATTGGAAACGCATGTGCGCCACGCCGTTGAAAGTTTTATTTAAAAGCCAGAAAGATCTCACACTGCATCATTTTAACCAAAAAAAAAAAGTCGCTACGCTTTAGGAAATACGAGGTTTGATGTCTCATTGACTTATTTCTCCGGGTGAAAATATGCCATGACCTAATGTTTGGCTCTTATAGCTCATTCCGTTAAATAAATAAAGAGCAGTGACGGGCTAAATGAAGAAATTCCTGCGCCTGGTACCACTTAGCGAAGACGGGGACCGCCACAGGAGAAAGAGTGGAGCTTTTGTGTTGCCAACCACCGGCGTAGGATGAGCTTTCCCCGCGAAAAAAAAAGAGGCCATTAGGCCTTTTTACTATTACTTACACCTAATGACTGGTGTTAGGACAGATATTCCTCGTGACTGGACATTCAGTATTAGTGGCTCGGGTCTTCCTAAGAGCCCTGACCTCGCGCCTTAATCATCTAGCTGCAGAAATGTTAGCAGCTGCTCTGCGAAGGGCCGATTAAAGCCCTCGTGAGTCTTTCGATTACAGCGGCTTCTCAAGCGTGCGGTTGACCCGAATGTGAGGAAAGCTTCCCGTTGATTATTTTTAGGACGCGTTAGGCTCACCGCGCGCCGAGCGACGCAGCCGAAAGCGACGCAGCCGAAAGCGACGCAGCCGAAAGCGACGCAGCCGAAAGCGACGCAGCCAAAAGCGACTGAAGTTGACCATCGCAAACAAGTTACCGTCGGCGACTCTCCGCCCACGCGCGAAGCGATAAAGTATTGGCCGTCGGTTCATGCGTCGCAAGAGAAAAACCGCGACCATGTAAACATGTTTGGAGACTCTAAATGAAATACACCGGACTGTATTATTATTAATTTATTTTTTACGGAACCACAAAAACGCGGTGCGGTTGTCAAGGAATAAATAGATGGCCACAAAGAATAGGAAGTGAGCACGAGTTGAGGGCACAGTGTGGATATTTGGAGAGGCCGTTGGCAGCGATCGCTGCGATGATCCTACTGCAATGCCCTCACATATGGGCAAGGAGAGCCACCGTTGATGCTGCACTTTGAGCTGGTTATTAGTCAAGAGGCAATTGGTCAAACACGCAAACGCAAAATGAGTGGACAAGGAGTCGCTGCGGGCCGCAACTCACGAGTAATCATCCAACCCGACATGGCACAGAAGATTGCAGTTTTCATCTGAAATATTTTTTTCTTGTGACAGAAAATCGAAAAATAGAATTTACGCATTTATGTATTATCAGTTCACCATAATTGAGATTGCTCAATAAATCTGCAATGATGATAGAATGCTAGGCTTTTTTTTTTTTTTTGGGAACCGAGCGTGTCTGACAGTCGAATTTATTGGGCACATTTCTCTCCTTCTGTGGCTCAAGTGTCGCATAGCAACAAGAGAGGAAAAACACATTTCAATATTTGGGTTTGAAACCATAATTTTGTTCCCTCTCTTTAGGAAACAAAGCCCAGCCTGCAATTACTGTCACCGTTTCTCCCTTGCGAGTTCAAAAGTTTAGCGAGTTGTCGTGACTTGCCAGGCAATAAATGAAACCCCAAATGAGTATTTTTTTTTTTTTAAATGTCGGGATGGAAAAACTGACAAGGGGCGCGTCTGGAACAGAACACTGCGCCTGTTCAACTTATCGACAGCTGTTTTGTTTATCAAATAAAAACATCGGCGACACTTGGGTTTGAGTAATTTCAGACCCGACTGGCCAGGATGGAAAGTGTGTAGGTGAGTGCACAGTGGACGCGGCGCGCAAAGAAAAAAGCCACAGTCGAGTGACAGACAGTCACTAATACCGGTAGTAATGGCACTTATCCTCCTGCCGCCCACGCCGCCGCTGCTGCACTCCCATCTCGCAAGGGGTGGGGGTGTGCTGCGGCCCGTTGAGTCGGAAAGACTCCGCCGAAAGCGCGTCGCCCTCACATATAAATTGCGTCATTAACATCGGCGAGATTATTCCTAGCTCTCCCACCGGGTTTATGGCGGCAACAGCAGCAGCTCAACTTAGCAACTTGACACTCGGAAGACGTGCGACTTTCTTGAGCGGAACCGCGCGAGAGGGAGGACGGGGGTGGGGTGGCGGGGGGGGGGGGGGCATGTGGTGCTTCTATTCTTACTGAAGCTTTTAAACAAACTCAGAAAAAGGACGACCGGAGTCTTATTACGTGCCGTGATGAAATTAACGTTGATGGCATTTTTTTTAGCTGCCGATACGTTTAATGGGGCCACATGACTGAACTCGGTGTTTCCCAAAAAAAAAAAAGAGCACCGCAAAACTTCAACTTCAGCCATTCGTTCCTTCGATTCATGCCAAATGCTACACGATCTCGTCTTTGCTTTGGCCGTGTTGCACACCGCACCCGCGTATCAGGTCCTCACAAGGAAGCTTC
Organism: Hippocampus mohnikei; assembly: GCA_026261675.1. NCBI lineage: Eukaryota > Metazoa > Chordata > Actinopteri > Syngnathiformes > Syngnathidae > Hippocampus > Hippocampus mohnikei. The sequence goes on from JAKGUB010000377.1 coordinate 2,282,092, forward strand.
ACCCAGCTGTCAACCACATTGTAGCTGCATAGATCCTGCCCCCGCCCTTTGCTCAAATCAGCAAGCAATTAACTTGTGATTACTATCCGAGGTCAGGGTTAAGCTCCAAGTTAAAGGTTGAAGCAGCAAACATTTTAATATGATCCTCTTACTCTATTATCCCCTTTCTCCGCTGCCGGCTCCTACCTCATGGGGAGAGTACCTAACAGTACGTATAACCCCTCGGCAATTATTCTTCAACGAACGTCCTCGCTCCGTACAGTCGGTGTGATAAATGTGCGATCCCTTGTAACCCCCACCCGCGACTCTTTTCGACTTCTGCTTACCATGCAAGTTTCCTTTTCACCTGAACAAATGGCTCCTTTGCACAAAAAGTGCTCACCTTTTCCTTTTAGTGGAAGGGCGAGCCCAGGCGTCTGCATTGATAGCAGCGAGGGGCGGCGGCGGGTCTGTTTGACGCCGACGAGCGCTCAGTCAAGCGACGTTTATTTTTGTGCTTTGGCCTGTAACCGCCGCAGGAAACGGCGCAGTCTCTTGATCGGTGAGCAAAGCCTATTAAGTTACAGCACTTTCACCCCTGGCTCTCGGACTCCATTTTCAAACCATCCGCCCTCACCCTCGCATTAATGGCGAGGTCACCGGGGCACGCACCGGTCGCGTTAAACAACCTAGCACCGAAACGCTAGGACGTTGATAACTGAGCAAGATTCTTCAACGTGGCCTCAACGCAATACCTGGGATCAGGTTATAGTCTTCACCCCTGAGAGTACTTAAGTGTTTCCCGAGCAGCGTTTGGTTTCCCTGGACTGATCGCAGGCGTCACGTCTTTATACTGCCTGGCTAAAAGGCTACTCCGGGGTTAGATTTGTTTTTCTGGGAGTGATCGGAGTTGTCACGTAGAACTGCCGGGGTCGAAAAGGACCTTGATGGTTCTTGGGGAAGGCCGCCTTTTGTCAGGAACTTACGCCAAAAAGTTGATTGGCAAAAGCAGTTCCAATGTCGGCGTCTTGTTGTCTTGATGTTTCCCAAATGTCTGTATCTTCGCCACATGATGTAATTAGCCAGCTGTGAGAACCACCGGAGACATGGGAGCTGCTCTATCAAAGCGAAGCGCCACCAATTACGAGAATCGTTCCCTGTTGGGAAGCAACAGACTCGCCCAAAATTAGCAAGCAAATTGCGCATTTGCCAATATTGGACGGGAGAGCTGATATTTGCTTTAAATCGTGACACTTTTCTTTCGAATAAGGTTGAAGGTTTGATGACCGCCTTGGGATTTTTACATTCGGGTGTTCAGCCAAGTTTAGGGTTACACATTAGGGTTTCAATCTCGGTTTAGGGCTTAAGAATTTGGGTTCCATAGCAGGGTTAGGGTTTGGAATGCAATGTGAGAGCGTATCTCCCAGTGTTGTGGAAACACTATGACGAGTACGTTTGGAATGTCGTATTGCAACGTCCAACAGCCTGCAGGATTAGCGCCTGCTGATGAGCTGTCAGCAAGCTTTGTTGGCCACAATAAAAGCAAACGAGCGCACGACAATTAGGGTGTCTGTCGGGTGTAATTGTCGCCTGCGCTGGCGGCTAGGATTATGACAGCCTCTCATGTCAAACCCGGCTGATTCGGTTCCCAGCGCGTCTTTCGCGTTGATTCGCATCTCCCCGGCAATTAAGATAATATGTCATAATTAGAGTTTGAATTTAGCACTGTGAGACTTTTTAGTAATTGTGCAGCCAAAAACCCTCCGCGGCGCCTTTTGTCGTCTTCACGCCTGATTGAGTGGCTGTCTGATTAAATGCTGATGCTAATCAGAGCACTTGTTGTAAAGGCTAAGACACAAAGTGAACCCTCGATTGTTTTGATGTTAAGGGTTACAAATTGGAAATACGGTTTCCAATTATAACCGTTTCAAATTAGGGTTTGAAGTTGACGTTACAAGTTCAAACTCGGGCTTGAAAAAGGTGAACCTTTCAAATTAGGGTTTGAAGTTAGCGTTAAGGTGTCAAATGATGGTTTCATGCCAGGGATAGAGCTTGAAAACCCCTCCCACTGATCTTTATTTACTCCACCTGCACGCAAGAGTCGATATTGCCAAGGGGGGTAATCTTGGCCGTCGCCCCGGCTTGTCGCGCGACCAATACCTGCTCGTAAAGGATGATAACGGGGGCTTAGAGAAAGGAAGAAAACCAAAACCCGAAGACCGTCTTTTGTGTTCAGCAAAATTGGCCACCACAAAGGAACTAATGACGGATCCTGCCGGCGTAATTGTGTAATTACGTCGGGGCAGATGGGACGCTTGCCGGCTGGCTGGCTGGCTGGCTGGCTGGCTGGCTGGCTTTAACTAGGACACGTTGTGCTCGCCTCTCCACAACAAAAGGCGAAGCGCCGTGACAGCCTCTTCAGCACCGAGTGGGCGGGAGAGTGAAAAGACAGAGGGGGGGAAAAAAATCCAGAGTGGAGGAAGAGCCAGAGGGAGCGTTGTGTTCTGCAGGCCATTCCTCCGCTCGATCTGTTACCACAGAAACAAACATGGTGCCCAATCGCTCCGCACTTAAAAGCCTCAATTACAGACACGTCGTCATCCATCTCAAGGCAAGGCCTGAGCCTCCTGAGATGCACACATCCATACACTAATACCTTGACTTGCGTCTTTAAACCCCCCTGGCAATACTCGCGGTGACACATCCGGAGTCACCTATTTGCAGATTTCCAAAATTATTATTTATTTTCTTTTTATCCAGCTCATCCTTGTTTTTCATGGACAACATTGTCGATTTATTCCTCTCTATATCTTTGTCAAACTTTTTTTTTTTTGGTCTTGATTTGAAATGCCATTAATCCATCCCACGTTGCCGTAGGAACCTCACATCCTTGAAGGCCTAAATATGCTTGTCAAATACTAAATATACTTACAGCTCGACTGAAATATACTTCCAAACGTGATCCCCAAATCTGATTCCGAATTCCTTTTACAACACTTGCCATGACAAAAGGTTTCTGTGTACTCATTTGCAAACATCCGTTTTAGATAGCATCAGATTTCCAAACACAAATCTGCGTTCTTGTTTGCATCCCACCATCTGCGGCCAGCGTGGACTATTTCCACGCGCGTGGCTCCATATGGCACTAATGTACTGTACACAAACAGAACACTTGGAGCGCAAACAGACCTTTGAGCATAATGAATTTTGTCACGGCGACTATTACGATATGAATATAGCACACGTTTAGAAGTCGGGAAAGTGGGCGGTTTCACAGACGGAGCCGTTTAAAACCCGACTGCGAAGTTGAAAGAAAAGCGCGTGGATGGAATATTCTCTACTACATGTTGAAATTTCAAGGCCGTATTTGTGTATTGCCGACGAGACTGTGAATGACTACAGCACAATATCCCGCTCCCAGAGTAGCACAAAAACGCCATGAATTGCCACCCACTCAAAAAGGTTATTAAATAGATTACATAATATAGCGGTAATGCACTTTTTTTTCAATTTGACAAAGCTATGGCTTGACTCAGGGATGGGCAACCTAAATGACGGAGGGGGCAGAGCACAAAAAAATGCCATTTAACTTTTTTTTTTAAATTTAGATATATTTAAACAATTCAAGGATGGCACAGAACTGCTGAAGAGCAAACTAACATTAAGTGCAATAACTCATGCATTTTTTTCACAAAATTCAACTCACTCAAAAATGTAATGTTATTGAGCTCCAAAGTTTACCCTGCATGTGATTCTAACTCTGCAAATAATTGTTCAAAATCTGGACAAAGAATCTGGAGGACAAAAACAATCTGTGAGTGATGCCGAGCACGCCGATCTTTAAGTTGCTTATCATTGGCCGAAATAAATGAAGCTCCTCTCCTCACTTCAACATGGCAGCATGCCTCAAGATGGTGCTACAGCAATATTTTGACACCAGATATGGTCGTGATAGTGAACACCTTTTCACATTGGCAGCCCCGCTTGAATGAAAACGGAAATATCTTCTGAATGAAAGTACGTCACGTGGTGAATGAATGAACAGAAAGAAATATGATGCTGTAAAAACACTGACGCATGTCATTACTCCATACGCGATGTAATCAGTATTAATCAGCGTCATGTCGACCTCAGACGATTAATCGGCGTATTCCCTGACTTGTGTTTTGCTTCTTTCGAGTGATGTGATGCGTGCGTGGCGTCTGGCCTCCCCCGCCTGCCCGTCCGCCGCGGCTCAACATGTTATTGCAAAGTGGGTGTAACTTCCCCGTGCCAGTCACAAAGTGCTGCTTTGGCATTTCTACAGTGCCGCGGCTGGCAGCTGTTTGCAATTTTGCATGACGGCTCTCGGAGAAAGACGAGAAAAGCTCCGGGGGTCGTTTTTCCCCGTCGTCCGCGATTAGAACGTCGTCTTCGTCTCAACCGACCGACGGGGAAAGCGCAACAATAAGAGCCAATGCATTGATTATTATTACATGTCAAGTGCAAGTGAAAGGAAATAATGATAATCACATACAATGCATAAGTTAGCTTTGTTGGTATGCGTGAAGGACTTGGAGATTTTGTAATCAGGCGGTGTCCTATTCTAATAAATAACATCAGAAAAGTACATAGCGATGCACAAAATCTGAGTCAGTAGCGCAAAGTTTAAAAAAAGTGTTTTATTTTCTAAATATTTTCAATGCACAGTGGTGCCTTGGGATGTGATAGCTTAATGCTAGCACACAATACAAACCACCATAGGTAGGCTAACGACTAGCATCAGTGGTGTTGAACACATGCATCGAGACGTAGACAGACAATAAGACACTCATCACAGCTATATATTATTTATCCTCTGCAAAGAATGGGAAATTTTATTGCTATTATTGAGTCACTAGTAGTAGTTTTGAAACTCTTGACATTGGATTCAATAAATTCAATGAATTGTTACCATGCGTATTTAAACATGCAATATTGTAGAGCGCTATTTTCCCAATTCAAATAAGTACAATACAAAGGAAGAGGTCAGTTTGGCTGAATCCCCCCCGCCCATTTTATTCATTTTTGTATACACGTTTGTGATCATAAAAGTCACAAGTTGAGCCCAGCTGCGTGACTTATTGCATTTTCCACGAAATGAGAACACAGCGCGCCACGCTTGTAACGCTTAACCGCTGTTTGGAGCGCGGCCGTTACTCTCGAGCCGTAATTACACCCACGGAGGATTTTCTTTTGGGTGTTGTACTCCACTCCCGTGGCGCTCCTCCCGCCGGCGTTGATTGACCTTTTCGGAGAGATTTCCGCAACACTAGCAGCGTGACCTCGCTTCTTCTCTTGAAGAGCTGCGGGTCCGTGCGGCGTCGGCCAACGAGTCGCCGTCCAGCTGCCAAAGCCAACAGGAGGCGCCTCAGCAAGAAGGAAAATAATGAAAAAATGTGCACTTTACGGTCCATTTGCGTACTGAAAGCAGCCTCTTGCTGTTTCTCGCTGCCATAATTGGCGGTGAGACAAACATCTGATTTGTATTCTTTTTACCTTTGCCAAAGTGTTTTTTTTTTTTAGGGGTTGAGGTTAAGGTAAGGGCTTTGGGTCACGTTTCAGTTAGGGTTGACGTCTAAGGGTAGTCCAGTATATGCTTAGTTAAGTGTTTTGTTTTTGTAAAAAAAATAATAATAATTATAATGACTGCCATTGTGTGTTTTAATAATTACATATTTCAAATAAAAGTGACAATTACAGTTGTACCTAAATTTTAAAAAAATCAATTCGTAGTATTGTACTAAAGTTAAAACTAACTCTGCAGTGGTTTGCGTACCACTGAAGGGAGCTCGACTACCACGAGCGATTTATATTTTTTTGCTTGCATGGTACGGTGCAGGTTGAAGATTTTAGTTTGGGTTAAGAGAGTGTTCAGTAATTTGGGGGTGAGATTAGGATTAAGGTTCGGGCCAGTGATGGGGTTGGAGGAGGTCTCTTGTAGTAGATGAAGTTCCCAAAGTGTGTCTGCCGTCACGAAAAAGAGCAGCTGGGTCGAGCAGTCTTCATCCTGTGCGCCCTCCTTCAAATTTTCCAGCGCTCGCTCTCATGGGAGAGCACACATGAATTAGATCAAATTCACTTTCTGGCAAAGGGGAAGGCCTGGCGCGGGGAGTCATAATCTAAATAGCAATCACATTAGTCACTCAGGTTCCATTAAACTGGAGCGCATTGTCTTCTTCTGGCCGTCGACAAAGTCGCCGCATCCAAAGCTGGGCTGGTGTGATGATCTGGCGAACGGCGCTCATTTTTCGGCGAGTGTTTGGAAATGCGCTCCTCTTGCCTTAACATGCCAAGCGTTAAATAGGTCAGTAACGTTTCCATCGCTCTTGTCGGCTTTTGTAAAACACACGCACACACACACATACGACACGCGGGGGCCCGCATCGGCCGCGTGGACGAAGGCCAAGCGCATTAATGGCAACCAGGCCGAATCGGATGACATTGTTATTGCAGCCCTTCCCGGGAAAGTGCGGCCGGCTGAAAATCTATATTTTGATTTATAGCGCCGTCTGAATTTGCCTTTAGAGCCTTCCGCCGAGGGGGGGAAAAAAACCCGACGGCGATACTCGGAGCAGAAGGGCCTCCCCGCATCATCTGGTTTAACAAAACGACGGTTCCCCCTCCTGAGAATGTCCACCTGGAGCAGGATATAGCATTACTGTGTTGACTGGAAGCGACTCAAGTGTGAGAAGTGGCTCGTAATAAGAACGGGGAAAGCAACAAGTTAGCAGGCACACTTGTGTTACTCTCTGCCAGGGAGGTCTTCATTGACCACGCGATGGATTTTCACCAAACTTGGCGGACAAGTCGGAAACAAAACAGAAGAGGGCTTTACATTTCCTTTTCTCTTGACAGCGGTGTGCAGTGAACCCCCGTTTAACTCGCGGGGGACACGTTCCAGACATACCGGCAATAGGCGGGAAAAAAAAAAACGCAGCAAAGACATTTAAAATGACCAAAACATTAAAGGTGGATAAATAATATTATGAGGATTGTCTGCGTTACATCAATGTGGCTTCAAGAGGCGGACGTGGTGAAGTTTGTACGTCAATTTACAAATTACGACTGGACGGTTTCTCGCTGCCGTTCACCGTCTTCCAGATGACATTTGTCTTTGTTTAACCCACCGATGGCTCGGCCGTCTCGCAAATGTAAAGACGCCGCTCCATTTGTTTTGCTCAAGCGCGGTGATTTACCGGCGGAGTCCAGCGGCGCGCTAACGAGAGCAGAGTTACGATGCATTCTTGTAATCTCGCATCTCGCTATTTATTATCCGCTTGAAGTGATGATACGGATTCCCTTCTTTATGGCTCGCTATGAACCGCCTTATTTTTCACGGGAGACGGGGCATCGGCCAATTCATCACTGGCGGCTCACATGTGGGGGGGGGGGGGTAAGAGGAATTGGGCAGGTGGGGGTTGAATGATGGATGGCTCCGGCGGCGTTGTCTGGCGCGCCGGCACCAGCCAAAAGGAATCTAGAAGGTTATCGGAGCGATAAATCCCAAAGTTTTTTGTTTTTTTTTCTCCGACGCGTCATGATGCCACGCCGGCGCTCTTCTAGCCTCTCGCCGTAAGCTGTCAGGAAAACATACAAAAAGACCTGCTGGATAGATAAGAGAGAGGATGGATGAGAGCTCAACTGGCCTTTCATCCCACCGCTCGAGAACCTCACAGGAACTCGACACAATTGCAGGAAGAAAACTTGGCAAGCACTTTGTTTACCAAGCCGTCAAACTGTCCAAAAAATGTCCAGATTTGAAACATTACTTAAAATGCAGCATTCAACACATTCTTAACAAAAATAAAAAAACAAATTTGATCATAATGTGCGCATTTTTGTGAAAAGTGTCAAGTATTCAGCAGTGGAGCAAAAAATCCTTGCACCCATTTTCCGCAATCTTCTCCCAAAATGTCGAAAGTAAATCTCACTAAAATTCATGCAGTGTTTCAATGTGACAGGATGACTTTTGCACGTCCGTGATTAAAAATGTCCCCTGTTTATTTCATTCAATAATCTCTCCTTTCAGTCGCTCTCTTCGTCCAATGATAGGCTGCAGAAAAAGCTGGCTGATTGATTGAATGGCGTCCATCTCAAGGTCAGGCAGAAGCTAAGAGCTTTTTTTTTTGTCCTTCTCTCTTTTTTTTCTGCTTACCTGTGCAGACAAGCGTAAGCGGAGAAGCTCCTCGATATTTCCATCTGTCAAAGTCTGCAGAGGACATCAAGACGCCCGTAACTCGATAGGAGAATTTATTTATTTATCTATTTCTTCTTATTAAAATCCGGACCTGCGCGACCAATCATATCCAAAGCCGAATGTCTTGCCTGTCAAAGTAAAATGTCCCAGTGGCCTTTTCAGTCAAGGTTTCAGACGATATCAGAGGTCCCTTCCCACGCACTTTCCGGTGTGCGCCCGACCCGTCGGATCTCAAGACTGCCTGTTAGTCGTTTTCATGTTTGCTGAATAACGTTCCCTGTATTATTCATTTGAACGGGAACCACAAACCGAAATGATTCCCTCCCAGTCACGAAATAAAAAGGTGATTGGCTAACTGGCAACCTTGCGCATCGGTAAACCCTTGCAAAATGCACATTTTGGATTGCTAAACAACCCCACCGTCCATCCAGCACACTCATGCCAAAAGAAGCCCGGCATCCTTGAACACAAGATTAAAAAAAAAAAAGTTTGACAATTTATTTCACATTTCATAATTGAAAAAGACAGGTTGTTGTTGTTGTAGTAGTAGCAGTCACCATTGCAGCAGCACCGCTTTGACCGAATTGATCTTCAGTGCAAATTTGCGTCACCACAATGGCAGCGCGTCAGCACAAACCAGCAGCCAGGCACGAATCACAATACAATGAGGATCTCTGGGAGACAGGCTGGATTGCCTCTTTGAGTGCCGATTGCAGACAAGACTGATCTGAAAGGAAATGAGAGGGAGTGAGAGCGACCCAAGCCTTTGACTGATCATCAGCTCATTATCGTGTTGATCATTCTACTCCCGCCTGCCTGGCTCGTCTTTCACTGGTGCCACCAAAGTGCAAGCTTGCAGAATTTCACTGACTGGTGTCGCAGCCATGAAAAGCAAGACCGGAAGCACCAGGACTTGTAAGACATAGATCATAGCTCACCGCCGAATGAGGACAGGCACGATAGAAAACGCATGATGCTGAACTGCTCGCATATGTTGACCGAGCACATATTGAATCCGGCCTTCGGTAGACGTTTGGACATTGCTGCCGTAATGAATGTACACGCCGTTAGCTCGCGAGCTGTTCTTCTTTTTTTTTAGAAACATCAAACCACAGAATAGGAAGCTTGGAGAGACACCCACCAGGTCTTTTCCGGACCACCTTTAGAAGGCGACGCTTTGTTTGTGAGTCTTCTGTCAGCCTCCCCGCGAGAGCGTCGTTACATCGGAATAGCATCATTAATAGTGCAGAAATGATTCCGACAACTGGCAAAGAACACATTGACCCCGGGGGGACTGAAAGTGAGACCATTATGGCATCATCTACATACAAAAGTAATCTCAGGGTTTAAAGCGGTGTTTCACAATGTTTATTGAGCGAAGGCACATATTTTACATGAGAAAAATCTCACAGCACGTCACCAGCAGAAATATCGCAACATATATACAGTGAGTTTCGTTCCCGACGAATCGATTCCAAAGCCCTAATTCGAATAAACCCCAAAATGCACGTCCACTTCCACCCCGCACACAATCGCTCGGCATCATACCGCGATATCGCCGTTTGACCAGAGGGAGGGTGAGGGAGGAACGTCAGCGAGAGGTCAACCGATACTGCTCGCTGGCTATTCACGCTTTGCCGCAACCCCAATTATAGCGCGGCGCCCGAGGCGGGAACGGGCCAACGCGCAGGCAGGCGACTTCATTATCCGGGCGGGCCGCGCCGGTCTAAATCAAGCAACAGCTGAGACGAGCGTTGCGCGGGCGGCATTGACTGAAGTACGCAGATTGTTCTTGAAAAGGCGCTTGGATGTTGGGGGTTGAGTTAAGCGGTCATGTGACACACTCTTGCCTGTCATTACACATGAAGCCGGTGATTCCCAAGCACCGCGCTGCGGCGCAACGGTGCAGCAGATGAGACAATTCACCTAATTAATCTGAAAATGATTAACTACAGGTATGTGGTAGTTCATTTATCTGCGGCAGTGATGTGGAGTGACTGGTTGAACAAAGGCGCGTTTAACCCGTGGGTCCAACTGTTGCCATTTACGCAGAAAAAAAAAATGTGTCCAACTGAACAGGCCCAGATTGCACCCCATGTCCGTTTGTATGTTGAATAACAGGAGTTTTTCAAGTTGGGAAAAGTTCTGTCGGAATCGATGAGCATTCCTGGGAATAAACCAAACTGGAGCTTGGTTGCGATGCACGTGCGCGAGAAGGCGAGCGCATCTGTTGTCGATGGATGTCTGCCGATGACAAAACCAAGTGTTGGATGTGAAACCTTTCCATGAAATGACTTTGACTCCCCACTTCATTCCCCCGTGGAAAGTTTCCAGGTTGGAAGACTTCCAAAAATTCCCTTTCTTCACTTCCCACGGAAAATTACCGGTAATTTTCCAACCCTTTTGGAAAGCTGAAAAGCGACATTATCACATGTAAATTTGTGAATGGAGACGGATTCTCCCCAGGGCAGAAATGAACGCGTATCTTTGCAGACAATTCCTTCTTATCTATTGCTGCTTTGTTTTTATTAGTGTAGGAAGGCAGCCTCTGGCAAAAAGCAGAGGTGTTTTGAATTTTTCGTGTGTGTGTGTGTGTTTGTCAGGCTTCTTCTCTGCGTGGGCGCACCGTGTACTCATGCGCATGTCAGTGTATGTGTGCCTGTTAACGACCCTGCAAAATGACAAGCTGAGTTGGCAGTGAGAGTACAGCCGAGGGTCATAGAGGGAGAGGAAGAGGAGGAGGAGGAGGAGGAGGTGAAGACGAAGGGCGCTGCTGTGATTCACCACGCTGTCATCAGAGGGACACGGGGTGGCTGGACGTCGGTGGGGCGGGCTGGGGGCTCGGTGCCCGTCATGCATTCCCACCTGAGTGGCCGGCACATGTCGTTATTTACAGCCTAACCTTGGGCTCTCATCACGGCGACGGCAGAATCAGATTGGACTTGACGTGTACCCGAGCCGCTGACCTTGACAAGCGCAAGGCGCCTGCAGCAAAGAAGGTTAGAGCGGGAAGAAGAAGAAGAGTGCACTTGTGTTGGCTTTCGCCGGCAATTTGCGCGTGCACGTTTACGGAGGGGGGCTGGGGGCTGGGGGCGGTGGATGGATGGATGGCGTCGGCCTGATCGACGAAAGCAGCAGCGGAAAGGACAATCTTGTCGACCTGCCCCGTCTTTCCATTTAAACACGAGTCATCTGGGAGCTTTACTGTTTATTTGGGAGTGGAAAAAATACCACGGCCCTCAAAATAAAGAATACAAATACTAAGAATAACAAAATGCCTGGACTGACAGTTCTGAGGATTTAAAAAGAAAAAAAATAAAATAATCGCCACCTCACAAAATGGTGTATGACTCCAAGAAATGCCCCAATACAAATTTCATGAGACTTTAACATTTCATTTCCCGAGATTTTGACAAATCTTGTGAGGCTTCAAGCAATGTCCCAACGAAATCTTGTGAGATTTCAATCTAACAGGTATCACAAGAGTTTGAAAACAACACAGAACAAATATTTTGTGCAACTTGAACACATTTTAGGAGACTTAAAAGAAGTCTGCGGGACTCCGGCAGATATTGTTGAAGCCTCAGCGATTTCTGCGACTCTTCATCAAATGTCGGGAGACTTCAGAAAATCTTTGTGTGACACTTCAGCGCAGTTGGGAAAAGTTGAAAAGAAATCTTGTGAGTCCTGGGCATTATTTGTGCAACAAATCTGGCGAGACTTGAGCAAATGCCGCAAGACTTCCATTTATATCTTCAGACTCTCTTTGTATGCCAATGAGACTAAAACGTCACATCATGAGGGTAAAAAAAAATGTTTACGGAGTGCATTCAGGTACAAGGAGAGGCAGTGTTTGTGTAAGCGAGGACGAGGCCTTGAGTTATTCCACTTGTATGAATAAAATGAGCCTACGATTACGGCAGAGGCTCCCCAATGACAGCGACTCCTTTGCGTGCACACTCCAGTCTCGTTCACGATGGCCCTTGAACACTTTTTTTTTTTGTGCCCACCCCAGTGGATGATCCAGAAGCCCCACAAGGTGGCGACCTTCTTCGGCTGCATCGGCACCGACCGTTTCGGCGAGATCCTGAAGAAGAAGGCGGAGGAGGCGCACGTGGACGCCCGCTACTACGAGCAGAGCGAGGAGCCCACCGGCACCTGCGCCGCCTGCATCACCGGCGACAACCGGTCAGTTGTCGCCAACTCTACAGACGATGCCTCAGCTAACTTGGTGAACGCGAAAAAAATACGTCCAGGTGGCAAGGGACTAGCTTCCTTTGATGGCACAGTTTGTCAACTTGGAGCAAGTTGCTATGTACCGTTTTTTTAGCGGCAGGCTGCTCTCGTCCTCTATGTCAGTTTGCGTCTAATCGTGTAAGCCCTAAAAATCACATTCCCGGAATTTTGCAACCCTGCATGTCATTTCCTCTTTCCTCATTGAGATCCCTTAAATGAGATCCGTTTTGAAAGGCAGCGAGCGCTTTGTGCCGCGGCACCTGCTCTCTCATCAAGTCGCTCTGATTGTTGCACTCGCACTTTGATAGGCGCTCATAAAGAGGCCGCTTTGGAGGGGCTGCTCGCTAATGGCCCGTGTTAACACAATGCCACCTGCCTCTCTTTATATCCGCCACTCCCAACTAAACACCACCATCAGCACTCACAACTCAAGTGTTCATGATGGGCTGCTTTTTTTGTTGTTGTAGTTGTCGTCACCCCCTCACATTTATGCGTTTCCGTGTTGGCAGCTTATCGTTAGCCGTAAAAACACAATTTCCACTTGTGCGAAATGGACAGGATACATTGGATTGGATACGCATCGTTTCCTCTTGCAATATCGTATCAATACATGAGTCCAGATAAGAAAGTTGTCACTATAATATTGATACTGTGACCATATTTTTATTTTTTTTTAACCTATGACACAGCAGTGTCCATTTTCACTTGAGCATTTCTTTTCAGTTGCAATGAAGCACTGGGACACATTTGTACAATACTTATGATGTGTGCGCCAGGTCCTTGGTGGCCAACCTGGCTGCAGCGCAATGCTACAAGAAGGAGCAACACCTGGACCTGGACAGCAACTGGGAGCTGGCCACCAAAGCCAAGGTCTACTACATCGCAGTAAGTGTCAGCCTGGCCATAAATGTCGGTCCACATGGGTAAGACAATAGCAGCTCCGTTCACCGCCTGCCTCCACATCATTGCCGCGTATTGCCTTCATTCATCCCTTAGAACCGCGACGCGAGGCAACAGGTGCTGCTCCAGTAACAAACGGAATGTGCTTTCAAGGCAAAGGAACGTTTTATACGTCAAAGGACATTTCAGAGCGATGCCGATTCCCTTGTCTCGCCGATATCAAGCGCTCTTATTGATATTTGACTCGCCTTCGAAATTGGGCCCGTCTCAATTGCGATATTTTGTTGCCCTCCTCGACGACCACCGTCATATCGACATCAAAGATGGTCTGTCAATGTTGTAAAGAAGGCAACCCCACCCCCCTCCCTTTAGCCTGGACGTCTCATTAGCAAGCGCGGCGCAATCTCTGTCAATTGGCATCCGAGCCAAATGGTGCACGGATGGGGGGAGTTAATCTTCTGTGGGATTTGAATTGGGGGTGGGTGACAGGGCGGGCGGTGCGAAGTGGGCCCACAAATGGGTGTTTGAACAACTCGCGCGAAACGCGACAAATCATCACGACACATGCACTGGTGTTGTATTTGTTATATGATCGACGGCCGGTGCCAGCTGCTGCTACATTGGTGCGATTGGATCAAAGGATCATCCTCATGGCTGGTGACGGAAGCGAAGAGAGCAGGCAGGCAGGCAGGCAGCGCTGGCGTTTCCCACAAAGAGAGAGAATGTTGAAGCGCTGCCAAATGCTTGGTGGCAGGCTGTTGCTAGGAAATGTGGCTCCTTAGGCAAAGCATTGCACAAAGAGTAATATCAAAGGCGGGAGAGGATGGGGAGGGGTGACCGCTTTTTTTTTTTTTAAAGGGTTGGGGGGGGTAATAGCTCAGTAACTGACTCCAGACCGACATAATATCCACATTTTATGCGAGTGTCCAAACGGTATCAGGAGACAAACGGAGATGATGGCAAAGTTTTGTCACGCTGTTGAGATTTGACACTCGTTTGTCGAAACTGTATTGCGGCAGAAAAACGACACTCGGACGCACATATCGACATTTGAAACCTGTATTGATCCGGTATCTGAAAAGAAAACGATAAGGTGCGACCCAGCGTGGCTGTTTTCTACCACCCCTTGCCAGACATGTGACGCTTGCATATCGATGTTGTGTTTTCACAATAGAAGACATTTCAAACGATACAGTGCCTTCCAGGATCGATGTTTTCTCTCACCCCCCCTACCGGACACGAATGAAATCGATAGTGTGGCGGAAGATGAAACGATACGAGACATGACGCTATTGCTATTTGGTCCCAGCCGTGCAGTCAGCGTCAGACAGGGAGCCTGATGTATCGATGTATTGTGTGAGTGACTCTAATTGCTCGGGATGATGTGTTCATGCTGGCCCAGTTAGCCTCCTTCCCTCCCTCCCGTCCTTCCTCTCAATGCCACTCACCCCCTCGACGCCTCATCCCCCCCCAATGTGAACACTCCCCCCCACCCCCCTTTTCCATGTTCTTCTTTTATCCACTCTGCAGCATCACCGCCAGCTTGTTTTTCTTACCGCTGAGCGCTTTGGCCTGTAATTTGATCTCCACTCGTTGGATGCATCCTTCAGCTTGCCACTTTGAATTAATCTGCCTGCCATGCATAGGCACAAATAAAATATAGATGTTTCTTAAAATAAACAATGTCCACCTCCCAGTCACATAGGAGAAAATGATAAAGAGGGACGGCGGTAGACGAGCAGGACAATTGGCTGTAAAAAGGCCCTGTTAATTACCGGCGGGCGCAGATGGTCTGAAAGAAGCCAAGGAGAGATGGAGGAGACACCGGCCTTTGCCAATTGGCTCCAGAGAGAGAGAAAACGGCTAAACTACCGCTTGCTAGCAGCAAAACATCAACACTGCCCATGTGAGAAAAGCTTTGTTTTCAACCCTTGGCAAAATTCAAGTCAAGTCGGAAGGTAAACTCATCCCGACGTCCACCCTGTGGATCGTTTGTACCGCTAACATTTTGGATATACGTGTCTAATGTTCATATAATCACTCCCCCCCTCAATCCCGCTAGCCACCCAGTTAAGGGTCAACCGTGGGGATGATTAGCAACCACATGCAGCCCAAACTCAGGACAAGCGTCCTCACGCTGACCTTGAGCTTCCTCGCCCCGCTGTTTGTCTCCGGCATTGCTTTTCCTTCCGCCTCTTCCTTCTTCCTCGCCACTCTGGGCCACTCTGTGCTATCACACACTTTGGTCCTTCGATGTTGGGAGGGGAAGACAAGGCTAAAATACAGCCAGGGATGGGAAGGGTGGGAGGGAAAAAAAAATGCGATGGTTGGGAGGGAGGGCAAAAACTGGCAGTCTCCCCGCTTTGTTTGCAGGCGATCAGTTACAGTGCCGCTTGCCCACCAAACTGAATCCCCGCCGCATTTACATGCCAAGTTGGATTTGTGGCCAGGCTTATTAAATACATTTGTACATCGTTTCATCCCCGTTCAAATCGACTCTCCCGAGGGTCAACATTCCTCACGTGTTTTTGTTTGTGCAAGCTGCTCGGAGGGTTGCCAATCTCTGCAATCCCCTTTTTAAAA
Organism: Hippocampus mohnikei; assembly: GCA_026261675.1. Classification (NCBI taxonomy): domain Eukaryota; kingdom Metazoa; phylum Chordata; class Actinopteri; order Syngnathiformes; family Syngnathidae; genus Hippocampus; species Hippocampus mohnikei. The sequence goes on from JAKGUB010000377.1 coordinate 2,298,008, forward strand.
TTTTTATTTAATGTTTTATTTTTGGGTGGGGCGGCAACAAGTGACGAGCGCCAGGTTGGATTCGATTTTCGAGCGAGATGATTCGGTTTGGCGCAAATTCCCATTGACATTTCCCTACCCCGATGAGTGAGTCATTTGCCGCTTGTGCGTTGTTAACACTGTGTTGCAAGCGAAAATGATACCATTGCCTTATTTTTTTTTTTCCGACTCGTATCAATATGGACACTGACTGGGTGCATTTGGTGCCTAACCGGCAAAGCCCGCATGGTCAGCGCCCCCTTCTGGAGGCTCAGTCTGACAGTTTTGCCAAATTCATCAATAATATAATTCCCTAATTGCTCGCACGTATGTCTTGCTGAATCCCCAACGACAGCATCGCGATAAATCGGCATGTGTGGCCAATTACGGAATTTCAATCAAGCCTAATAAGAGGCGTTTAGGCGTTCAAGTGTCTGTCTTTTCCCGGCAATGTTAAACACACGCGTGGGAGCGTTGTTGTCGTCGGTGGAGAGGGGGCGAAGGGGTGCGCGGCTGGGCTACACCTGCCTAATTGAGTGGTAATGAGCTGTCGGGAGTGTAGCGTAAGGGAGCAGGGGTGGGATGCGCGGCCCCTAAGGCATGAGGGAGCACAAGCTCATGCTAGCTACAGCGACAAAGTACAAGCACTCTGCGACTGTGCTTTTACGTTCGTTATCGTTGTTGTTGTGCTGATATTAGTTTTAACGAGATTGACATATATCTGTTAGAGCAGATATAATTACTGTTACTTTGTATCTCATCAAAGGTGTAATTGTACCGCGCCGGACAAGTCAAACAAATAAACAATAAACTGTTGCAGCCGTCTATCATCATAAAGTTAAACGAAAACATGTAATATGTCTGTCTTCACCGAAATAAAACTAAGAAACTAAAAAATGTCATAAATGTCCAACATTACAAATTTTAAAGAAACAAACAAGAAAATGTCATAACTGCACCACGGGAATAAAACACGAAAACAAGAAAATGGCGTCCTTCTGTCTTTTACCACAGAAGTAAAATAAAGTTGGAAAAAAAGAAAAGAAAATGTTCGTGTCCATCACCACCGAAGCAAAACAAAGAAACGAGGAAAATACCATCGTTGTCCATCAGCACGGAAAAAGGGAAAAAAAAGGAGCAAATGCCATCACGGTCCATCATCACCGCAGCAAACGTAAGAAGTGAGAAAAACGCAGCAGTCAATCATCATCACCGCACAAGTCAAAAGGAAACATGAACAAGTGGCGCCGCGTTTGCCGACACGGCCGCGTCTTTCATCTCATTCTCAAACCTTCGCGCGAGCAACGGTGCATCAGTCTGGCACGACCAGTCGGCCATCTGCGTTTGCTTGAGCAATATTGTTGATCACTTCTGTATGGAAGCACTTACAAGTTGGCTTTTGCTGTTGTTGCCAGCGCCATAATTTGATCCACCAGGGAGAGAAATGCTTTAATACTTTGCATCTTGGGCGATCGTCGCTTGGCCAAAAGGGCCACTCATGTTTTGGGGGGGGGGGGGCTCTGGCGGGCCTCCAGGCTCTTGTTCAGATGATGGTGTGACATTGTTCCAACACTTTTGCTTCAGCCTGGGTGTCCTTTTTCACCCCAGATGACTGCGTGGGCATCTGCTCCGATGCGGCACGTCGACTTGATGCATTTTTCCTTTTCTTTTCCCCCTCACGTCGTCGCTTTTCCTCGGCTTCATCCGGTCTTACTACGTCGTAGAATGGGCTCCCGCCCGCCCACCGTCGGCGCGAGCTTTAATTGAATCGACTTGAGTAATTATTTGCCGAGTAATACCGAGGCGAGGGAAAATAAATAGCCACTTTGCGGCGGCGAAGGATGCCTGATGGCCATGTGTTGATACTCTCACCAGGGAGTGCGGGGAACCTGCTTGAGCGGGCTGAGTGTCTGATTAAGATTCACTCGGCACCGTTTGAGGAGTGCGCGTCTCCTGGGCACAAAAAGATGGCGAGTTAAGAGTGCCGGGCCGCCTTTTTTTTCACGATGGCGCCTGAGCTTCGACGGAATCGATATCAGCGAATGCAGTCGGACCGCAACATTCGTTCGACTCAAATGTCATATCGTTTGCAAATAGATGAGCTCTTTCAGGAAAAAAAGATGGTCCAAAATGTGGATGTTGCAGACGTCATATATTTTTATTGGTATCATGGCAGTAAGTTAAATATGGCTGAGGTGATGACGAGGGGGTGCAACTAAGACTGACAAAGCTACAGCCTTACCATATCAAATAGAATTGTAATCCCCCTGAGCCGCATCGAATCGTATACTTTTTAAAAATCACTGTCCTTGAATCGTGTGGCATGTTGGTCACCCCGATCATAAAGCGTGTGCTTAACAGATGTTGAACTTTGCGACACCCCCCCCCCTTCTTCTTAACGTTCCCGCTTTCTGTTTACGTTTTGTCACGAGAGCCTCGCAGCCCGTTTGGCCTCCCTCCACTCTCAACTGCCAATACCTTTCATTGACGAGGAGAAGCGATCGCCTCGTAATGTTTACAACCGGCTTTGCGTAGCATCTCATTACCCCGGCGGGCCATTACTTTGCATTGTTAACGGCAGTCAAGTTTGACCCGACGTCTGTACCTCTTAACCTTTTTCCCCTGATGTCTTTGAATGCATCTCGAGTGGAGGAGGATGACATTTTTGCTCTGTTGTCATGGAGACTGCTCACATGCCACCATGTGACTAAATATAGCGCCTTGGGTGTTTTTTTTTCTTCTTCTTTTTTTTTCCCCCTTTCACACACACACACTGCCGATCTACTTGAGCCGTGCACACACACACACGCTTGCATTCCCAATTTCGTCAAACCTTTGCCGGGCGGAACTATTGAGACACCTTTCCCTGACACCTACTGCTTGTCAAAATGGAATAATTAATCCAGGAGTTTAAATAATATTCAAGGAACACTGGTTAACTGTGTGGTATTTGCTGTAGAGGGTAAACGGTTCAGTTGGAGCTCTATCGATAAAATGAGCTTGACCTGACACTTGCGTCACTTCGACGTAGATTACAAAAAGCCGTGTTGCTGTATTTGGCCTTTGCTTGGTTTGGCGTCAAAGGCAAAGTTGGCCAAAATTGTTTCTTGCAGTTTTGCGGTGATTCTCCTAGTCGTTAAATGCATAAAAATTGAAATTGCCCCTAAGGGGCGGGGGGGAGTTGCCACCCCTGTCATCAAGCCTTATTTTGCTCTCTTTAATAAATGGTGAAGTGTGTCTACTGAGAGATTGTTTTCCGATGATGTTTGTTCCTTGCCGCTTGGGAGGCTTCACAGCTTGTTGTCATGCAACATTTGGACTGTCTGGAAAGTGTCGAAATGTCCAACCACACACGAAATAACATCTTAACCTACTTCTTCTTCTTCTGTTCTGGCTTCCTTTTGGTCCCTGCTACCCAATTCTAACAAGTTGCCTGTAATCTATTTTTCATATGTCGCCCCGTTGGCTCTTTTTATTACTTTTTATTAGGGCCCGACTGAGCCTGCCGTACGAAGGCGCTTGTGAAAGTTTTGCGTCTTGTCGTCGTTATTCTTTCGAAGCTAATTTGAGGGTTTTGCCACACTCAAAAACTCACAGGCGTGAAACCACAAAAATGTAGAAAGTACTTTCACTTTGCGACACGACATTTGGGAGTCTTGTGGATTTTATTTGCATTTATTTATATTCTGGTAAGATACCGGTAATTGAAAACAGATTCTCATTTGCAATGCCAACCTGAACAGCAAATGTAAACAAAGCAAAATAAAAGTAAGCATGTGGCTAAGATTTTAAACGATTATATCCACACCAATGAGGTGATTTGTATTATTTGCTCCCAAAAAAAACCCCAAAACAAAAAAAAACTCCTCTCGGGACTCTGTACACAAGTGCCATTGGTTATGCTGGTGCCCAGAGCCTTGAAGGCAATGGCTGGGGGGGGGGCTCTTGCATTGTTTGCCAGAGCATCTGCAAGTCCGCGGGACATTGCGATTAGCGCCCGCCTGCTTGAACATCATGACCGCATCCCGCCAAACAAGACTGTCGGCCGCGGTAAATAAAAAGCAGACCTCGAGTCCTTTTGATGCTCCACATGTGCGTGCCTTTGTCGCAGATGCTGTGGCGCAATCACAGTGGGGAGGGGTGGCGGCGGGCAATCACAACAATAACATCGCCCCCCTTTTGACAAAGCCCCCCTGGCCCTTGATTGTCAGAAGATGTAAGCTGACTCATGCATACAAGAAGGGCATGTATCCCTGCGAGCGAGGGGGGGCCAAAAAGGAAAAAAAATGGGGGAGGGGGGGAAACTTTGCTTTTGCCTGGATTAATTATGAGTGCTTAACTTGGCATTGCTATTTATTTCAATAATCGTTGTCAGTTTCAGTTTATTCAAGACCTGTGAGCCACATGCTCAATTGATGCCAACTTATGATGTAGTATCTTCTTATTTTTAGGTTTCATAAAGGGCCCTCTCAAAAACAACAACAAAAATGCTTCTTTGTTTATAATGCCAACTACAACTATTTAAAAAAAATTCTGCCCCTGAAGCTAGATTGACTTAGGAAGTTTGGTATGTGCGACCACGAGTAGGGCCACACACAAAAAAAAAAAATCTCAATAACACAATGTCTGAAATCGCGCTGAAGTCTTCCTTTTTGCTTTGAAGCAGCCATTTTAGACTGTTTTGGAAAAATGAATGAGTTAGAGACCCAAAATCTGTAATTTTGCTTTGAGGAGAATGTTTTAGCGTGCTTTGCGTTCAAAAGTGAACTCGAAATTTTGTCCAATTACAAACGTGTCCCTCGTATACTTGACAGACACCACAATAAACTTTGAGAACTTAAAATAAAAAAAATGCTTTGTATGCATGGCCTCTGAGTCAGAGTTTGCCACCTCGCTTTAATTAATCAATTCACGTCTTCCTTTCTTGTAATTCCAACGTTAGTTTTTCATCCCCGGTCGAAACGAGAGCCAATTGATTATTTCCCATCAGCGCTGGAGAAATAACACGCCTCCCCTCTAATTGGTTTGTTTATCATGAGCAACAGACTGCGGCCTTGTTTGGACGCTGGCAGGCATCCATTGCAACATGCCCATTATTCACCTCGGGAGGAAAAGGAGGAGTGAGCTTGATGTCCCGTCCGCCTGTCACTCTCACCGCTGACGTGACGGCGCCTGCCAAGGCGGATTTGTTACGTGAAAAGTACATTTGGGATTGAGTTAAGGACGGTGGATGGAAGGATGCAGATTTACATCCAAATGCCAACAGTGGAAAGACTACGGCTTTTCTTGTGTAATTGAACACGTTCATGTTTCCATCTCACGGTGCTTAGCAATATTATCAGCACCATTTTTTTCCCACAAAAATCCAATTTTAATTGACTCCCACCCCAGCCCCCTCCCATTTTGGCAGTCAGGCCATACAGTAGACGGCACGCTATCAGGCCAAATCATCATGCTCTTGACACGTTGCGCTTTTAATATTAGCGATGCGAGACTATCCCGCTGAAAGCAGCATAAACGGATTAACGCAGCGCTTCTCCTTTCGGAAATAATGCCCTTTTATCGAGCGGATTTGACACGGGGGGGGGAAAAAGACGACTGATGATATTGAATGGCGCCAGAATGTTGCATCATCCCGCCGTGCGAATGAGCGAGCGAGCGCCCGTGCTATTTGCATTCCGCCAGATCAAAGCCTATTGATCGGGCTCGCCCAGGCGCTGGCTACTTTTTTCCTCGGCCGCAATACTCGATCAGGGGGGTGTCCTGCGGCTAATGGCCGCCATTTCCCCGCAGGCCAGATGACACGCTCGCTTCAGCGTCAAACTCGCCGCTCAATTACCATGCAGGAAACCCGATAATTGTGATTCATTCGGGCCCTGTCAGTCGGCGTTGACAGGGACAAATGTTTACAATTGCCTATAGTCATTTTTTTAAACCGGGGGGTGTGCAGACCTTTGTGCTTGAGTGTCACATGTGATTTTTTTTTTTTCGTAGATGAACAGATGCGTCAACTCATTCCTAGATGATATATTGACACTTGTGTATTGGTACTGGATCACAAGAGAATAGATTTGCTACAGCGCAGTTGCGATATGTACTCAGTTATGATTATGATATCTTACACTTGTTTGGATCCTATGTAATAAAAAGAAAATGATGCAGTACTTGACAGGAGTGAATATCTGTCCCACACATGTCTATTTCACGCCGGTACTGTATATCTCGCATGTTATTATCTCACAGTTATGACAGTCCCAATAGCTCATCACAGCAAATATATCTATTTTTTTTTCTCCATTCAGACGTGCCAATCACTTTGTACTCCGGACAAAAGCCTCAGGAACCTCTCAGAGCCGTCGCCATGGCGCTGTCCCATTCAAATAAGAAATATTTCCCCCGGATGTTCAACAGCGGCGCACCCCCGTCTTCCCTCCCTTCCTCCCTCTCTGCCCAAATCACCTGCCGTTACATTTTCCGCGTGAAGTGGCTAAAACGAAATAAGTTTTCTCCACAAGCAGGGAGAAAGTTGAAAAGAAGAACTCTTTCCCTTGATTTTCTACTTGGAGCACTTTTCACTGAATTTCCTGGAGTGATAAGGGCTTAGCCAATGTAATCCTCACAGGACCTTTCCCTGGCATGCCAGGAATCAAGAAATCCTTTTCCTCTCCGAGAGACACGAATGTGTTTGGAACACAAACTAACAATACAATTGTGAAAAATGGGGGCGGGGGTGGTAGCGCGGGGGAATGTTTCAACAGCACTACAATTTTAAATGAAAATGAAACCAAACAGATTAAAAAAAACATACTCGTATTCACTTGAATGGACACATATGAGAAGAAAACTAAACTAAATCAAATCTTGTGACTTTCTTCATGAGGTGGGTGGCCACGCTACATCCAAAATAGCTCCTTTCAAAAGAAAACAAAAATGATGCATATCTCGAAAATACACAAAAGTCCCCCAAAAATTCTCCAAGGTCAGCAGGCAAGTCTGAAGAGTCAAGTCATGTGACTCGAGTCCTCCGCCTTTCGTATGCAGTCCAATTTGAAATGAACGTAACTCGTCGGCAGTATACAAAAGAACTACAAAAAATTTGCCACTCATTTCAAATGAGCAGAGTTGATTTCAGGCAGGGAGCTCTTCAGGCATGGTCACAGAAAAACGTATGCGGTACGTACACCGATTAATTTTCCAGAACAGTTTGAACATCTCTCCCTTGTTTCCATTTTTAACTCAACTGCTGAAAAAAAACCCCAAACGTGTGTGCACTGAGCAGCAGTATCATGGGCAGCCATTTAAAGAGGCGTGAGGAACGGCAGGCGGGCGTCGGCTCAGCCTCTCGCCGGGTGGTTGCTCGCATGTGGCCGACACATTTTTGCATCTTCAAACACAATATGTCCAACAGAGTCACAGCGACATGTGACAACGTAACCGGAGTGTGCGTTTCCTCCCTGCGAGGAGGCTTCATGGCAAGTAAACACGCGGCAGGTGGTAGTTGGCGTTTTCCGCGCGAGGAAACCGACTAAATCGGCGAACCGCACTTAAAATGTAGGGACTGAAAGCATGACAGTGGGGGTCTGATCAGAGTACGGCTTTCTAAAACGTGCTGTAACTGCGGCACGGCAAGCAAAAGAATCGAGTCTAAAAAGTTTGATTCTGCCTTTTCCTGATTTTTTTTATCTAATCGGCAGTAGAACAAACTCCAGCCTTCTTTCTCCCAGTGGACTCACAAACTGTGCTGATCTCGTACCTAAAACGGGACACTGGTGCCATCTACTGGTGGTTGTGCATCAGTAAAGTTGTTTACAAGTTGAACATGTATAGTGAAGCAGAGTGAGACGCTCCGCCCACCCTTTCCCGTTGAAAAACGTAATTGACAAGAATACTCGTCAATGGAAGCTTGATCGGGTTTTGCCATCGCAAGCCGTCCCATGGCGAACTGAACCGAGTTCCAAGGGTTGGGCTTGCATGTAGGCGGAGCGAGTGAATATGCAATTCGTGGCCCTTTTTGGTGTCTGGAAGTGAAGCGTAGCCGGGGGACTCGGCAGCGGCTCATGAAAAATGCATCTGCCGTTTTTCGAAACGTATTTATATTTAAAGTCTTTGCCTCTGATCGTCGTTTCATATCGTATCCATGTGGCGTCAGCGTGCCAATTAATTATTGAGCAGAGTGCAGTTGAGGGGACAATATTGACGTGAAACAGCCGTATTACTCAACCGACGACGATGATGAAATATAAACAGGAGTCAATTAAGGCTGCGTTTCATGTTTAGATGGTTGAAAGTCATTCTTTTACACAAACCAATGCAATCCTGTTCACGTTTCACTTTTCACTCCTTTGCTTTTTGTTTGACATTTTTATTCGCTTCCACTAGGCGGTGCTGCTTTCTTCCCATTCCGAGCATGCAGCAAAATCCCGCAGCATTTACCGTGTTCTGCGTTGGTGCTTCACCTCTGAAATGGGAAGTGTGTGTGTGCCGAGCATTCACGTTCACGCGCCGACTAATTCAATAATCAAGAGTTAAAATCCCCCCAAAATATAATTATCCTCCCTAGAGGTGGTCGCAGTCGTTGGAATTAGGTCACCACATCCTCATCGTATTCAACGTGCTGCAATCTGATACAGTTGCGAGCATTTGGGCGCGCGCACACCCACCAAAATATCTTTGCGCGCAGCCCTCATTAAAGCTGTTGGCACTCAGCCCGTAACATAAACAACAATTTTAGTTGATGCGTTCCGCTCCATTTTTGCGCTTCCATTTCAAATTAATATCATTGTCGGCTTCTCGCGATGTCTGGTGGAAAGACGGAAGCGGCCCCGGCAACTCTTGTCGGAACGTTGGCGGTCGCGATTGAATCCCTGACTGTTGTGCGACGGTCAACAAGAGTCGGAAGGGATGCGGCAATTTAACACGGAGCGCTCCTGAAGTGGTCGCCCGCTCCACACAAAACGGCCCCCATCCTATTAAAAACATGACAGATTGATGATGACGTTTGTTTAACCTCTTTTATAATCAAATCGCGGCGGTTCAAGGAGACTCTCTGCTGGCGCATTACGCTGGTGATTTACATCCGGCTGGGCTGCGCACCCCCGTTTGAGGCCGCTCGGCACGTGCGCGCAGGAGACGGAGCTACACTTTTTCAATTTGTCACGTTACAGGGTCTTTAATTTATGTCATCGGAGCAAAACTCATTTTTGAAAAAATCTCAAACCCACATTGCGACTGTATTTTAATATTGGACAAAATGTAATTTGTTGTTGTTGTTTTGTTTTTATGTGGTAAAATGTTTGCAATCCACTGCAGTGGAGAATGCAGTTGGGAATGTGGCCTGACTTGAAGCACCGCTCTCCCACGGCTCCTCCGTCAGGTACAAATAACCAAGATGTGAAAAAGTTGACGACATGTCAAAAGTGGTCACATGCACTCCTACTAACCCCCCCCATCCCCCACCATGTGATGTATAATGCTTTTAACTCAACCATCTCTTTGCCTCAGCTATTTTGGCACTCCCTCCTTCTCAGTGCGTTTGCGCTCGCCTTGGCCAAAGACCAAAGGCTCTCTCCTCGATATAATCCCCGCCATCGATCAGACTTTGTTTACTCCGACGCGGCTTCTCTCTTCGGCCGCAATTAGGAGGCAACCTTGCACCTCCCTGCTCCTCACACCGGCTTTTATCGGGGGTTATTTTTCTCCTTAAGTGGACATTTTTCATGGGGCGACCAAGTTCAACTTGTGGGCTAATGTAAGGGAGGCTGTTCAGTGATTTTTATTTTGATCAACGCAGCACACACGTTTTTTAACCTCTGTTTCGTTTTGGCTAATGATGGGTGTAAAATAAGTCTGAAATTGCTTAGGTGCAAATTTCTTTCTTAATTTTTTTTTGTGACTACAAACCCTTGTTCAATTTACAAAAAATGCCTCCTCAATCTGGAACAATTTTAAAAATTTGAATGTCATTTTAAAAATGTGTAAGTAGAAACTGAAAAAAATCATTATTTAATTAACATTGTGTTGTGTGGTGAATGTTAACTGAAAAATTAAGTATTTATATCTACTAATATATCAAATGCCATCAAAAATCAACCCTACGAAATGTATTTTAAAGCTGGGCGTGCAATATTTCTGGCTTTAGTGTCTTTGGCACAGCAGCCTGACGCCTACAAGCCGAAAAGTTCCACAAACCGTTGCCGGCCGCCTAATTTTCTTTGGCCCGCCTGCCGCACTCTCGAGCCGGAGGGAACACGCCGCCACAAATATTTGACCGCATTTATGGAAGCAAGCACGTCAACGCCATAAATACAAAAATGCCTGATGACAATTAGCCGCACTCTGGTTCAGCCCCTCTTGCGCTGCTCAGTATTTCCCCAAAACAAAATGCACAAAATAAAGAAGCTTCAACTTTTGTCCACCTGAGAGTTTGTGCGGAGTAAAATGTCCTTTGCATAATTCCACAGCCGCATCGCCTCGGCTTGATTTGATTCAGGGCCCACCGCATTCAAGGAAATTGGACTTAGGGTATGAAAGTTCACACTTCTCGCCTGCGGGCAATCGATTTTTCTTTTTTCCCCTCCTCCTTCTCGCTCTCTCTCCGGCGCTGCAGTTGCTGCTTGTTGTGAGTGTAAAACATGCTGTTAGTGTCAGCAGGGTGGAAAACCTCAGCGTGACTTTGGCGGAATTTAATCATTTTTTTCGGGAGCAGATGATCAAATGCGTTGTCGGAAATGTACTGCTTTGCAGCAAGTTGACTCTCGCAAACGGTTTCGAAGTAGGCTCGCGCTCAGATCAGAAAGCGTTGATGGGCATTTATTCAGCCTTGGCTCACAATTTGGCAAAAGCGCTTTATTCCAATGTGATTTCACAGCAATTGACCACCAGCGAATGTAAGCGCTCAGGATGGCGCACACCATGCTCGTACCCTCACCAGTCAACCCTGTGACATCACCGCCTTTTCATGACTTTTAATGGACAGCTTACTTAGCTAAGTCAGGAGTTGGGGCGGGGTCAAGATGAAAGGTGGCGGACGTCCATCAGTCAGTCGGGTGAGGAAAAGGGCCTCCTTTGTTCAACCTCTGAAGCATGTGGCCCGCCGCCAATTATGTGTAACACTACATCTTCTTCAGTACAGTCCGAGTGGATTATTAGGCCTGCGCGGAGTTTGACAGCTTTCACGCAGTATTGTGCAAGGGCCCTCCACTCACCTTCTCCCCGCTGCTTCAGCGTAATCTGGCAGATGGAGAGTATTTGCAAAAGGGGGATGCGGAGGGAGTGAGGGGCTCTCACCCAGCCCGAGTACATTTCAAGGTGGGTGTAGAAATGTGTATCAAATTAACTCTTTGGGGCCTCCGAGCAATCACAGCTTTGTTATTTTAGGCTCTCGGGCGAAGCCAAACTGGATTCGATGGCTCGGCCAATTACCTGTAATTTTCCGAGCCGCTGCGCCGTCTTTCGCCAGGCCGGCGGCGAACACTGGACCACTGTCTCCCGCCGCTCCGTTGCAGTGTTCAACCTCAAGTGACCCCCCCCACACAAATAGTTTGTATCCATCGCAGTAGCACCTTTTGGAGATTTTCACAGAAACCAGAAACCCGAGGCGATTACTCACTCAACTGCAGATATATATTTCCAAAACGGTGATGTCAAGCGATTTAAGAGTTGCCGTTTTGTCCCATTCATACTATCGCACACAACATCCTAATTTGTTGTCCCACCTGTTGAGCTTCGACACGGTACTGTGACGGCAAAAAATCTATTTCAATGCAGATATTTGGTCTTAAACATCAGTGGAGTGTGCTGTAATGTAAGCTCTCGCAATACTGTATGATACTAATCAATGTTGATACGTTGTCCCCATCCCTCGTGTTAATATTTTACCATGAATGCTAACGACATGATGCATTTTGGTATATTGTCGCTCCCCCAGCGTCGATATTGTACCACGGGTACGCATTGCAATAGCTGGCATTTTCTCTCACTTGCGTGCGGGTTTGTGCACTTGGCGTTTTCCCCTTCAGAGTCACTGAAGGAGAGCGAGCCGCTGGCAGTAAAATGCTAATTAAGTGCAACGTGGCACACAAGGACAACGCAGAACGGATGCGGGAGTCCGTTTTAACCCATTTTGTCCCGGACTGGCTACGTCACTGTGATACTCAGGAGTGACTGTACTTCCCTTTGAACCACGATTGACCTTTTCGGATGGCTGGATAAACGGGTAGATGAAATGATAAATAAGGCAGTTGTTTAAAAAAAATAAAAATTACGGGGCTTTGGTACCGAACTTCCACAAGGGGTTCACAAAATACTCCTCCTCTTATCAGGATGACCTTGACCAGGTCCAATCTGTCATAGTTCTGCAGTTGCCGCCTCTTTACAGATCCTTGGGCTGCTTTTTAGGGAAAGATAAAGCAGTTAGTTTAAGATGTCCGCCCAGGTTGTTAAATCCCAATTCTGTTGCCCCGGGAGATGCTGCTCGGAAAAGCGCGGCCCGCCCGTATGAATTGGCTTCCCCCTGCAACTCCCCTTTGGCAGCACTGGGTGAATTTCAAGTGATCTGATCAGTTGGAGCAGAACACGACGCCTGGACGGGAGCTGGGAGGCGAGACCAAGAGGCAGATGTTATCAGCGGCTGTGTAAAAGCCGTCCTAATGTTCCTCAGTGGCATTTAGTGCTTTTACTCTTGCTTTTAAATTTGCAATGTATCTCACGTGACAACGGTTAGCTCCTCCGACTTTTGCTGTGCTGCTGTTTTGGCTGGCAACAGAGTTTCAATGGGCTCAGCGGTTATTTATTTGTCGTGTCAACGATAACGATGCGAGATAGTCGCGGTTAAATTATTCAAATAGAAAATAACGCGCACGGCAAGTGTAGTTATGCTTTTTGCCCATCTGGCGCTAAATATCCTGAAATGCTCTCCAGGCTGTGGAATTAAGAGAGGGAAGGGGTGGGAAAGGAAAAAAAAAGCTTGCCTTCTCTGAAGTGTCATTCTTAAAATAGATTTTTTTTTTTGGTGCCATTTCATCATCCAGTTGTATTTTAAGCTGGGTGACACCTCACCATCCATCACAGCCAAGCACCCATCAAGCGCGCACACCCACGCAATGGCGGGACGATTCCACAACAATGTGACTTCTCCCACTGTGAGCAAAGTCTTCCATCCTGTCTCTTTTTCTATTTTGGGGGCTCGCACTTGTCCTCATTTGGGTGGCGAGTGTGCTGAAGCCCCGTCCCAGCTGACTTGGGTTAAGAGGCGCGGTACACTGCGGACTGGTCGCCAGCTCATTCGCTTCAGTCTTCTATACCGTTTAGTTAAGACTTGACACGGCCAAAGCGGCAATTGGGCCACAGAGATCATCCTGACTTGCAAACGTGACATCCCCATCCTCCCCCCGGTATCCTCGCCACTCGATCCCGTGCCGCGGCGCAACCACTAAAGACTTTGCCGTCTTCCGTTTCGCAGTTGCGGATGCAAACTGGAATGTGACTTGGCGCTCGGCCGGACACCGCTGGAGTCGCAACTGTGGGACTTTTCTGTGTAGGGTTGCTGCGGTATTCCCTTGATTTGAGCGGCAGGCTCTTGGGAACCAAGACATGTTGGATTCTCATTGCACAATGATCACTTTCCACTGGCCTTGAAAGGTCCAAGAGTGAAAAGCCACCCTGGCAACTGTGACAATCTGCTTAATTTTGGACCACTTTTGGTGCCTATAATTAAAAATCAGTCTCTGTTGTCCTATCCCTTTAGTGTTGGGTATGCGTTTTAGGAAATGCTCTCTTTTGTTAATATTAATATGTCTGCGCCATGTGTCTCGCAAATGAGCGACTGTATATGCGTTGTGCTGGGCCAGTAGCGAGTTCAGAGTTTGTTTCCATGACAACCGAGGCGCAACTTTGACAATACAGGCTTCTGCTTGTCAGAACCCAGCGTCAAAGAAGACAAACTCATGACGTTGCGCTTTCCTTAAAAGGAGACAAGCTTTCTGTCCAAAAATAAAAAAAAAAAAAAAGGCGGCCAAGTCGTGATCTTTCTCTTTCCTCAAGAGAAGTTGCACTTTCCTTCCCGAGGCTACTCCTTCGGGCATCAGTTGATATCGTTCCACTCTTGACTTCTGGGAAATGTGGCGTCATGCTTTTGGCACAGGGGCAGCGACTCCTCGCCACACCGCAGCGAGCTTTTCAAAAGTTCTGAGGCCCCGAGGATATTGGAGCGAGCCTCCGGGATCCTTTGATCAGCGGCGGGTTTATTTGGAAGCGCTGGTGTCAAAAGACAATCTCCGTTTGACGCGGCGCTGGCACGCGGCAAAAGGAAGATGTCGAAGTTGCTGACGGGCCATTAGCGCGGTGTGGCTTCCGTGCCTTTTGTCTTCTTTTTGCTCTCGGGCAGATGCTACCCGCACCGTCACGAGTCTTCACTCAAGCGCCATTGTCCGACCGCCAAAGTGACTGTGTAGTCTTACCTTGTACCTTTTAATTGAGTGCTCAGTCGCTCGCCTTTGCAGCTGATGTCATCGGGCTTTAATGAGCCCCAGAGAAAGTCGGCGGATTAAATGGATCGGCCGAAACTCTTTCTTATCTTTCTTTCCTTTTGTGGTTGTTGTTGTTATCGAGTGCCCTCCTGGTTTTGCAGAGCAGCTTGTTGCTGGAAAACAAGGTGAAGCAGATCTGTATCAAAGGAGAGCAGCGCTTCTGTGCGCCTCGTGTCAGGTTTCCACCTGAAACGCAAAGGTGTTTTCTTACCCGATTTGTATTCATTCACACAATGACCAACCGCGCTTCTCTTGTTTCCGAGTAAGGGGAGTCCACACCAGACTTTTGTTCGCCCATCATCGGATACGAGCGTGTTGTTCCCCTCACCGCAGGGTCTGTTCCAAAGTGACTACCCCCTTTCCTCACCACTGTCCTTCTTCCCCCTCCTTTGTGCTCCAAAAGCTCCTCTTTAGATTCAATCCTTCCACCCTCAAACCCACAAATTAGTGGTTTCAAGTGTTTCGTTTGGTCGGAGCCATTCCGGCTCGTGTTACACTCTTCTGTATGCTGCACTGGGTAATTCCTTGAAGTTTGGGTAACTAGCTAGAAAGTGCAATAAGGCAATAATGTTGAACTGATCACTTGATCTTGACAGCCAAATAAATACATCAGAATCCTCGTTACGTGGTTTGCGAAAAGTGACTTGCTACCCCAAAAGTTGCATCATTTTTCTGTGTGCTAGTGGCTCGCACAAGAAGCTAATGCAGCAGTTTACATTGTTATTCAGCGCTCAGTACAAACAGATGGAACACCATCTGACTTGAAAGACTTTCTTTAAAAAAAAAAAGCATGATACCATCAAGCATTCCAAAAGTTGTACAGCTCAAGTTCATTTTGACATTTGAATTGATTTGGGTGTTTTTTTTTGTTTTTGTTTTTCTTTGCAGGGCTTTTTCCTGACCGTGTCCCCGCCGTCCATGCTGAAGGTGGCCAAGCACGCCTCGGAAAACAACAAACTCTTCTGCATGAACCTGTCGGCGCCTTTCATCTGTCAGTTTTACAACGCCGCCATGATGGAGCTCATGCCGTTCGTGGACATCGTGTTTGGCAACGAGACGGTCAGTCCTGATCACTACTCGCGTACAGTATGCGCGAGTCATGAATTAGTCTCAAGTCTGATCCGTGACATTGCAAGCAAGTCCCGAGTTACTGTGGCAAAAAAAAAAAAAAAAGTCAAATCTCAACTCGAGTGTGCGCAAAGGAATTCTACACAGCCGAAAGAAAACACCCGTTTATGTCTTACTCCAGCACTTTGCGCAGCCCGTTCCTCCTAATTGCATTGAGGAATGATTCCGCCTCCCGAGCCGCGCCGTGTGTGTTTTGCAAACACCGTGTGTTTTGCATCTGCGGCTACTGTAACCGTTTGCCTCAAGAAGTTCTCGCGCAACCCGAGTCATTATTGACTTTAATGATTCGGGATAATAATTGCGTGCTTGCTGACGGATTAGCGTCGGAACACTCTGTCAGGACTCGTTCTCCAGGAACTAAAATAAGAGCAAACAGCGGCAAACAGAGCCGATATTCACCCGACGCCTCAAGCGCAGAGCGCCGCGGACGACTAATGTCTGCCTGCACTGTTTTGACTTCTGTTGGCCTCCCTCCACGTGGGCTTGTACGGTCCAGTCCCAGACCTCCCATAGGGCGCTTTGTGGATTAGCAGATAAAAAAAGTCATTGGCCTTCTTCCAATGACTTTGGGGCCAGTGGACGTCCATCCATCCGTTTTCCGTAGCGCCGTTCCTATTTCAAACTGGGCTTGAGCTGCATTTGAAAGTTACAACATGAGGATTTATGACACGGGAGGAGAGTGACGACGCCAAATTTAGGGGGCTAACATGTCGTGCAATAACCCGACTTTAATTGACTCCTCTCACTCTGTCCCTTTGACCACCTGACACAGAAACAACCATCGATTCCACTTTTTTTTTTTTTTTTTTTTTAATGGCAGCAGTTAATACTGCCCCCGACGAGAGAAATGATTACCGGTGATAAAATTAGCCACGATTTACCAACGTGCTCTCTTGAGCATAGGAGATAAAGAAGCACACAAAAGAAGGGCAGCGGGGATGAAACCATTATGCTTGGGTTTGCATTGCGGTATTTAAGAGAAACGGAACGATCATTACGGAATTAATCTCCTTGACTGATTGGGCTTTTAAGTGTTCTTAATGTCTGCATGCCATTTATCTGTAGCCACGCTCTTTTGGGGATACGCCGTAAAGTAGTTTCACTCATTAACCAAAACATTTTGAATTTTGACCCCATTGCCTGAAACACGTCATTTAAAAGCATTCTTGCGTGGATGTGTTATAATAATCCCCGGAGGCCAATTAAGTGCACACGTGTCGATTCATCTCGTTCCCACGGGAAGGTATGAAATGAATGTACGTTTTCTGATTTTGAACAAGAAATGATCTTGAATAATAATCATCCGCTTTCTGTAGACTTTTTACAATCAGGTCCAAATATAGAAAAAATGTGGGATCCAAATTTTGCGTCGTGTGTTTTGCGGCACCTTTTTAGCCTCTTCAGTCGGCCTGTAGCAAGCCTCCTCACACCGCGTGTCATGTGACTACTTTTTCTGGTGACAGTCCACTGACCAGTCTGAGCAAAACTTTGGCGACTGGTAATGCGAGTTCTTTCATACTCCGCAAGTGAGTGGATCTTCCCTGCCATTTAACATTATATAATCCCTCATATTTTACTACTGCCAGCCCATGGTAAAACAACTTTGACTACTGCAGCCGTCAATGGCGGTGATTGAGTTCAGAAACTTCCGGAGGGCTTATTTATAGGCACTCCGGCCTCGTCGGCTTCATTTTAATTGACTACACGATAGGTGATCGCATCAAACAAAAGGCTAAGTGGGCATTAAACCGTGATTCGAAACGTGAGCCGCGGTAATTTCAAGCCGTTTAAGCTGTCCGCTTCCCCAGCCCGGCTATCGCAAAAGCAAAACAGTCCGCCTTGTGATTGACAGACCAATCACAAGGTGTCATTGAATGGAGGCAGAGACACGGGAGCGTTTCAAGCCGCTCTCTCGTTCTCCGTGATGAGTCACCCGCCCGGAGAACGGTGACCTTCGCTGCGGCGTACAGTTATGGAGCCAGATGAGTCACGCTGCATATTAGCTGGGATCATTTGCTAAATGGAAGTTGGAGGGGTTGAGGGTGTAGGAGGGCGGGGGGGTACAACCTGCTCTAGTGGGTTTTGTCCATGTGAGAGAGACAGCAAAGGACACACGTCAGACATCCAGCGAAGAAAAGCACAATGCCACTCTCTGAAGTTGGAATTTTTCCGAAAGCATTGCCACCTGAAATACGATTTGTTGACGCTCGGCCTTCTTTTCAAGCAAAAATAAATAAATAAATAAATAAATCAATCAATAAAATTGGCAATTTTGAACACCCCACGACTCGGGAAGAGGAGATACCGTTGATGGTACTGACGCTAGTGTTTTTGCTCAGACACCCGACAGGCATTCCGAGATACCCCTACAGTCCTAATTACTGCTGCTCAGAGTTTGGCCGCTTGCTCCTGCAATCCTCTTACCTTCACAGAGTTGGCGGGTGCACAGTCCTTTGTCTCCTCGTGATTGTGTTCCCGGCATTTGGCAGTGGTGTTCCGGGGCTTCGCTGTCATTCCCGTGCTTGGGAGATGACTGGCAAGCCGTCAAGAGCGCAATCAGCATGCGGCATCGCCCTGATATTACTTACGGGTGCAGAATCAAGTTCAAAAACTTGTTTAGGGAACTTCAGGCATCCCGATGCGAGGAGCCGAACCAGATGCTGCAGTGAGTCCACTCTATCAGGTGGAGTATGCATGGCTCCAAACAGTTTGGTAGCCATTACAAACATTTTTTGTGGGTCTACTTGTGAGGGATTGTCAAATTTCAGGTCGCTAAATAAAACTGGCTCTGCGAGGTGAATTCTTCAAAGGGCTCACGACAAGCAGCGAATTTCACCACACCTTAAGTACGACTTGGAACCAAAACGGCAACCTTATTGTGTCTTTTTGTGCTTGCCTTCTCCAACCTTGTTATTTTTTTTTTTTGCGGGTCTCATGATAGACGCGTCTACCAGATTTCAGTCAAACTGACTTTGTGGCAGATTTTTCTTTTTTTTTTTTTTGAACTGGATGCTTAACCCAGTCCAAGCTCTCCTCAAGAGATAACACTTAAGTGTTTGCCGGCGTTTACGGCCGGAAAATATTGCCCCCGACAGACAGACATCGTAAAAGGCACGTCGAGTAACTGGATATTGGCAAACTTCCTTGAGGGAGATAACGGCTACCGTCACACTCTGACCTCTTGTCCGAGCGCGAGGTGAGATGTGTGATGGAGACCTTTCGAGCTGATATTTAAGCCGCCTGACCCCCCCACACAGCGGCGCAAGGTCCCAGCAGGCGAAGGTTAACGGCGCTCGTCACAACCTCCCTTTTATGCAAACCGCCATCCCGTAATTACTCTCGGATATATATATATATACACGCTGCACAATTTCCGTGTTTTTAACGCCTGCCGCCCCTCCGCCACCGCTGCCCTTGTGGCAGTCAGTCCGACGGAGACGGATGGCAAGCCAGGCCGCCACCGCCGCAGGCGTGTTCTGGAGTGACGGGGCAAGGGCACGGTTATATTTGGTTGTTTGTTAGCATGTCTCGTTCCACTTCAGTCTCGGATCATTTTTTTTCCTCCAGTGACTTATGAAGCTGTCCTACAGCTGCTAATGATTAGATCATTGACAGCGTGTTTTGTTGGCAAAACGTCAAGTGAAGATGAAAAGTGGCACATTTCGTTGCGCTCTCATTTGTCTTGGGCATGAAATTGCCGACTGTGGATTATTAGCTTAAGCATGCTAAAAATAGCATCTGGACTGTTTAATCCTCTGACAGCGGCAACATTCTCAGCGCACATTCTGATGGCTTTTTAGCGTCTCTGGCTGCACGCCGCCGAGTTACAAAATCTCGTTGGGCCCGGCGAAAAACATCTTTGTGTTCTTTGCGCCACTTTGGCCGGCGACCGGCAGCTTATCCATCCCTTTGCAGGCCCAGATGTCACTTGAAGTAGCCGGCATTGTGGCGACAGCTGTGGCGGCAGGCCGAGCGCCATCGCGAAGCTATCGAGCTCAACATCCCAAAACAGCTTGTGTCACATGTAAAACGCACAGCAAGGCCATCAAAAATTGATGCGATGGGCTCCTTAACATGAATGTGCTATTTATGGCCCGTTATGTGATTTTTAAGACCCCCGATGCAGCTTTAATATTTGGACCGTCACGGAATGACATGCGCTCATCGTCCACAAGTTAGCATGTCGAGGAAATTGTTTATTTTTATCCATTTGTATCATGTAAAAGTTTGTACAGAAAAAAAATCAAAAACCATTTTTAAAATTAATTTTAAACATGTATTTTTTTTATATATACATGTTTTCATTGTTTTCATATGTGGTTCTTTTATGTTTATATTTGTCACTCGCAGGAGGCGGCCGCATTCGGAAAGCAGCTGGGCTTCCAGGTGAGTTGTCCCCCAACAACACGCTAGCATGCTAACATGCTAAGGTTTCCGACTTTCTTCTTGATTTCTGCTGATACTGAAGTTCTTTTTTGGACAGTGATTGATGCGCTATTACACTCGCCAGGCCTCGCTGCTGTTGCCATGGCAATCGGGCAGTCGTCATGGTTTCTTTGTTCAGCTGCCTCTCTCTCTCTCTCTCTCGCTCGCTCTCTCCGTGCACTCTTGCTCTCCCAACATCGTGTACAGATGTTATTTATTGAATATTTTTGAAAAGCCTTTTGGGAAGCCGATGCATCGGGCACGGCGTTCTCTTTTGTCACCAAGGCGAGATGGCGCATGATACCCCAGCATGTACAAGCTTCTTTTAAAAGCACGCTAAAAAGACTGCTTTTATTTTTGGGGGCGTATCATCTTTTTTTTTAGAAGGTGTTCTCAGTTCTCGGGATTGCAGAATGGTGGTTGGGACCCCTGCCATGCAACACACATTACAGTGGACCCCCTCATACCTATTGCTGAGCACCCTTTTTTTTAAGCATTTTAAAATGCCTTAAAATATTTTTAGGGGTGCGAGTGGGACTTTGCATGTCGTCAGAATTGTTGCAGACCACCACACCCGCAGCCCGTTTTAGCGGCTAACCATCTGAATGATCTGAATTGGCCTCTCCTAGTTCAAGCCACTAACTTTGTGTCTGTCCAAATCAATAAAATTGTCCTCAATCTTTTATTTTGGTCGCTGTTTTTCAGCCGCGCGCCTTGTCAGCCTCGCAAAAGTGCCTCTGAGCGCCTTCAACCTGAGTCGAGCACCTTTTTTTATGTCGGGAACATAAAAGTGAAGGGCGACAATGTGCCAAAGCCTTGTGTGCTTTTGCGTCGGCTGTCTGAGGGAGTGCTTGTGGTTATATGCGGCGACGCTGACAAACTGCTTTCTTCTTTTTCTTCCACCCGCTCCCCACCGTCTCCTTACCTTGGCTGGCAAACAGCCTCAGCATTAACCTCACCATTAGCACTTGCTTAGAGTGTTACACCTACTTTTCTCCCTCCTCCGTGGAACTCTCGGGGTTGATTAAATGATGGTTGGAAAGCGTTTAGAGGTGGAAAAGCTCACTCGTATGCATTGGAATTTTTTTTTTTTTTTTAGAACTAATCACCATCACAATGCGTTAATAATAAAGCGACACTGAGAGGTGCAGGTCCCCCTCGTTTTTCACCGTCATGATCAATGTTTTTTCTTTTTCAGAAACTATTATCAATCACTTTGACCGAGAGTACATTGTGTTGATTTCAGCATTTCACCCTCATCTTATGTGATCATTTTCTCGTATTGATCCACTGCACTTGATGGCTTCCCGCTGCTTGACCGCCTTGCTAAATTGAAAGCGGCGTGTGCCTGCGCATTTGTTTACAGACGGACGACATTGGCGAAATCGCCAGGCTGACCAAAAACCTGCCCAAGGACAACTTAGCCAGGCCGAGGGTGGTGGTCTTCACGCAGGGCAAGGACGACACCGTGGCGACCACCGGTAAGCTTTTGCCGACTCGGCAACACTTCACGGTGAAACTGAAAGTCAAAATTGGTCCCACCGAGTCACATGCAAAATCTGCTCTTTCAATCTACCCATTTGAATCCGTCCCGATACTTTTGTCCTCACAGTATAGTTGCTCCTCCCAATTTGTCCAGCTGCTTTTTTTTCCCCCCGCTACCATTTGTCCAAATCGCTGAGTCCATATTTTAAATTTTGACGGGGTCCGCAGCCCCCCCGCCCCATGTGCGGCCCCCCTCTTTAAGTCGCGCGTACGCGTCCGTGACTGATGTGTGGTGTCGTGGTCTCAAACGATGGCCGACATGAAAGAGGCAAACTCCATCGGGCCGCCTCGACTTTGAAGTGACGCTCCAGTATTGACGCCAGATGCCAAAAAAAAATAAATTAGAAATAAACAAAAAAGGACTCAACACGCAGGCATTGATTTGTGAAGCACGGCAGGCATTTTTTGAGGGCTTTTCTCTCTTTTGGGCTGCTTTCAGACCTCCCTCTTTGTCCGGCATGAAACCTTAACCCTCCTTGAAACCGTCAACCTCATTTGAAACCTGAACCCACTCTTGAAACCCTGCTTTGAAACCATATTCCAAATTTGACAACGCTCACAGTAATTTGAAACCCTGACCCTGACTTTGAAGCTTTATTTCAAACCCTGACTGTGGCTCGAAACCTTCATTTGAAGCCCCTGGATGTCAGAAATAATAGTTTGTGATTACTGGTGGCAGCGTTTGGCCTTGCGGGCTGGTCTCCTCGATGCCCTTGCGCTTTTTATTTGAGTTTGCTGGCCTCAGGTAAGGACTCCCATCACATCTCTCCGTCCCCTTTTCCCCAGGAGACCTGTTAGCGCCGCACTCGCTCTGCTCACGTTCTGCTACATTCATTGTCTTTTTTTATATTCCATTTTTTTGCCAGCATATTTTCTCTTTTATCAGCTGGCTGCCCTTTTCGCTCGGGATAAAAGAAAGGTGAAAGCGGCCGTAATTGTTCCGACAACGGGCGCAGCCGGCGTGTTGCCTTTTTTGGACTCACCGGCCGATTCCTGATTTGAATCGCCCCCTGCTTAGCTTAAAGGAAAAGTAAATGCCACTTTTGTGTTGTTTTACAGAAAATAAGAGGAGGAGTGCATTATGACTTGAGGATAAAATCTGCGATTTCCAATTTTGATCGTTTGACTTGACTTGACTTTGCTAATAATAGAAAAAGCAAATGGCAATGACAGCCAACTGAAGTCATCAAAGAGCCAAGTCGGCAATACCGACTGCGCTTTAGTAAATGAACTCGTCTCTGCCCGCACGCAGCCTTGTTGTGACTGGACTACTTGATCAAATCTAGCGGAACATTGGGGCTCGTATCAAGTCAAACGTGCAGTGTGCCTTGAACAAGCAAAAAAATAATAAAATAAAAATCAAGCAATAAGCATGCTGCTGCTCTTCGACTGACACATCTGATTAAACTATTGGAGCGTATAACCAGCCTGCCGGAATTGAAATGGATCCAGGCGAAATGAGTTGACCCCCCTAAAAATCAAACAAACAAACAAAAAAACCAACAACAGCAAGCATGACATTGAAATTAGCACTTCGTCAATGTGCGAATGATCTCACCGTCGCATCAGCTGACGTTCTTCAACTTGTTCCGATCACTCAAAGCCCCACACCGTTTCCCAGCGCAAAACTTGCAAACGGCGACAGATTTGATGGATTCATCATCGTCGTCATCGTGTGCTGCCGATTGCTCGACGAAAGGCAGACGACACGTTTCAGATGTCACGTGCAAACATGATGAATGCCGCCGAGCGCTTCCAGTGCGACGCGCCGCGCTTCACAGCCAAATAAATGTCAGCGGAACAAAAGAAAAAAAAGAAAGAGAATTCAAATTTTCCCACAGGCGCTGCCCCAATAAACTTGACGGCTCATTTTGTCGGCAATTTGTCCTCCCGTCGGCATTTGAGCGTTCGCCAGCCTCACCTTGCCACGTCATGCTCAAACTGTTTTCTGGTGATTAAGTCGAGACGATGATGTCACTAAGTTGCTGAAATAAAACACAAACAGCATTTTGAAAATCCCCGTTTGGCGTTCGGCATCATTCTAAACCCAAGCCGTGACATTCTGCAATTGATAGACTGTTTGAAAACTTTTTGGGGCGGATATAGTTTTGCCTCCTTCACACGGTTTAAACGCATTCAGAAAACTCTTTAAACAAAAAAAAAAAACTTTAACTACATAATTTTAACCATTAGCTTGATGCTACACCATAAGTCCAAGTGTTGTACTTTTATTATTTGTATTATGAGACGAAAATTTGACCGACACAGTGTTGACAAATTGGACGCGCCTTTTTATGTGACAGAGAAGTCCGTCGAATGTCGAGGGTTGCACCAAATACTTTTTTTGGATGCACCGTAACCATGTTTAGCAGGGCTAAACATGAGTTGCTTGTTGGCTGAAAAGCCCGCTGTGGCCTCGCGGAGCAAAATGCGAGCGGATTGAATGGGAAGGATGTTTATGTTGCGTGCATCCTATTAGCCCAAATCAATTACCGCAAAAGAAGCCGTCCTGGCACGGCACGTCGTTCGTGTTTTCTTTCATGTCTCGTCTTTAAGGACGCATGTTGGCGACGTTCCTCGTGCCGGCGGTTGCGGTAATTACAGGCATGTGTAATGTTTTCGAGTTGACTCTTGCGACAGAGAAGCAGATTGAATGTCGACTTGTTTCCCAACGTTTTGCCTTTGCCAAGAAGGCGGTTTCTTCCTCTCGCTGCGTTTCCACTTTTTGGGACGCCACGCAACAGGAAGCGTTTCAGAAGAACAACTTTCTCACATGGAGCGCGTTGTTCCACTCGGATGGGAGCGCAACACTCTCCGGCGGGCCTCGTTTTATCGCAGGGATCACGTTGCAGAATACAGACCCAGCTGCAAATGTGACAATATTGAGATCACATTTTTGATGTCCCGCAAGCCTCAATAAAAATAGGCATCCATCTTATGCCTGTTGCCTGTGGACCGGGTTGTTTTGTAACGTTTAGTTGCTCCACACTAATAAAAAAGAAAAACACATTTATGCTGTAGGTCCGGGGTGCCCGAGTCCGGTCCTCGAGAACCCCGTCCGACCTGTTTTCGACATCTCTGATTCAAGTGATGAGCTCATCAACTGCAGAAGCCCGATAAACGATCTTGAAGATTTGAATTGGGTGTTTTGGAGGAGGCAGACATCTAAAACGGTGAATAGCATGGACATTATTATCATTTTTTTTTTTATGCTGGCTACGCAGGCAATTCCTGATGCCGAGTGAGGCAGGCCCTCGTCACTCAAGAGAAGATCAGCGTGATCATAGTTGGAAAAAGATGACATGACAAAGAGCAAACCGAAGGAATGTAGAAAGAGAACAGGCCACACAGAAGTTGACATGATAATGACAAAGCCGCAGCAACCTGCCACTCAAGTTTTGATGAGTGATTGGCATTTGCAGACAGTTTCCGAGCCTCCGACACCAGATTAAGCTATCGACATGAAATTGGGAAGGATGCCTGTCGTGACAGGACGCCCGAAAAAGTCTCCAGGGCACATCTCAGCGACCCCGAAGTTGAACAGGAAGTCAAGGTCATAACCGTGAACAAAAACGAACACGGTCACGAAAATTCGCCCAAATGTTGCAAGCGGACGCTAACATTTCCGAGCGCTTTCGCGGGAATCGTATAATGGAGGCGGCGCAGAGTCACTACGTTTGATGACGTCCGCGACAACAAACGCATCAAATCCTCGCCGCGCTCGCTCCTCGTTGAAGGAGCGACGTCTGAACTGCACGTTGGTCTGCTTTGTTCCCCCGCCGGTTGGCACTTTTGAAAAGAATTGTGGCTAATAAAGGCCTTAATTGGTACTAATTTCAAAGAGACTCCTGTTGAAAGACCTTCTCCATTTTAATCAGCGCCACACAACAGCTGTAATGAGGCTGTTATGAACAAAAAAAGACACACAATGAGAGAGTGCTTCTTTCCTCTCCGTTGTTCCTGGTTACGTGTCAAAAGCGTGTCAAGTTTGACGTTCTTGGAGCAATCGCTCAGCCACCAGTCCAGTGCTTCTAAACCGAGGTTATACAAAACTTGATTCTAGGAAATGATTACGTTGTTTTTTTTTGTTTTTTGGTGAATGAAAACTGGGACATTTAGAAGGGGAAAAAATTCAACGAAAACTCCAACATACAGATACCACAGTTCCACCGTACTACATTCTAAGTACTGTAAACTACATAAGGTTGATGTTTTCATCCTCTCCAAACTCTGTGAACCACTGATAAAGGATGACTCATCTATTTATTCATTTCAGACAGGCTATTAATAAAATAAGATCTGTCGTTCACAATTCGACATGGGCAATTATTCTGAGCATATTCATGCCGCGGGTCAAAATTAACTGGAAGCATACAAATTGTCCAGTATGTCTCCCTTGCTCTCGTTATTAAGCGTGGCATTTGTTGTGTCCAAACGATTTGGCGAGTGATGCGTCACGCCGTTAACCAGACCACGCCTCGTGGTTCGGTGCTGTTTATCGTCCGTGTGCCAGGAAAGGAAAGAACAAACAAACAAAACACCAAAATTAGCAGTGTGATTAATCCGCAGCGCCTGACTGCTAATACAATGACATTTTTTGTGTTCATCCAAGAACGTTGTGTCGCGTTGTTGTGTGTTTTGCCCCGCAGGAAAACGACGCAAATTTTTGCTTCGGCAAGGCGCATTGTTGTGTCTGCAGACTTTTTCGCCAGGATCTCACACGGACGGACTTCTGGGTGGCAAAAAAAGTCAGATTGTGCCACTTGTAAACAAAAAGCCTTTTTGACATGTATTTGACTTTTTTTTTTGAAGACTTGGGATTGTTCTTTCTGACAGACTGAACAAGTGTCACTGTGCGCCTCCAGTGTGGTTTTGCAATCGAGCTGAACCGTTTTTGTGTCTCGTTTACAGGTGACAAGGTGACGATGTTCCCCGTCCTGGACATTGACCAAAACCACATTGTGGACACAAATGGAGCTGGAGATGCCTTTGTTGGAGGTATGCTGGGGTGTGTGTGTCAGAAAGTGGGGGTGCGCCCATTGCGGCACACTATTTACTGTACTTGTTGGTCATGTGCGACCGTCAAAGGGTTCCTGTCGGCGTTGGTCCAGGAGCATCCCCTGGAGGAGTGCATCCGAGCGGGACACTACGCCGCCAACGTCATCATCCGACGAGTAGGCTGCACCTTCCCGGAACAGCCCGACTTTCACTAGACGAGTCTCGCACCTTCCCACAAACGCATTCGTACGCACACGTGCCTCGGCATTTCATATACGTTGTTTTTTTTTCTTCTTTTTTTCTACTAACATTGACCATCCCGGAAGAAAGTGCTCATCAACGTCTGTTTTTACCAGTGTCAACCAAATGGCACGTTCTCGTCAAACTTTTTACTGTACTTGGTATCAGCCCAAAACATTAAGTAGACCCGCACGATGCGCATGTGTCAACATCGGTACTTGTTGAAATGGAATTATTGAGAATTTCACCTAATTTGATTTTGATGTCATTTCTTACTCGGAGATTCAGTGTTCTGAGAAAATTGTGTGTTTTAATACTTTTAGAATTTTGATGACAATTACTCTCATTTGACTCTTTCTCTGCCGTTGGTCGTTATAGACGTCAAAAATCAATTTGGGTTGGCAGTGAGTTAGTTAACAAACATGGTTAAAAATACATTTTTGGTTGATAAATAAAATGAAGTTCACTTAACCTAATTAATAATTCATGTTTGACATCTCAATGAATTTACCAGATGTAGTATTGTTACTAATGAATGGAAAATGAGCGGAACAATTTCTGTTCGTTTTAATTTAAAAAATAAATAAATAAATATTCACACACATTTTATATTGGTCCTCCTATCCTAACACGTTACTCCTCAGTGGTGTCAATCAAGATGATGGGTCCTGTCAACAACAACAACAAAAAAACTACCTGCTTCTTTCACACAGATGCACCCTGAAAGAAATGGGGTGTCTTGGGGGTGTTTGCGCATTTGTGATTGGGCAAGATGTCCACTCACATGGCAGCTGGCTGCTTGGCCTCCCTCAAGATGACAGATGGCAAAAGACAAACACACAAAAAAAGGAGGCAGACATGATGAAGTCATGACAATGGAAGGGAAAGTACCTTGTTTTCTCCACGCCTCTCTCACTTTCTCCGTTTTGGCTCGCTCCATTAACCTCATGCAAGCAGTGGAGTCATTGCTGTTATGTCAGTATTACAATCAATTCTACCGTCGTTTACCCGAATGATTTACAGCTCTAATCAAAAAACATGTAACAAAACATCAGTGATGTTTAGGGGAGGACTAGATTCAATTGACATTTCTAGTGGTTTCAATGGGGAAAGTTGATTTGGGATACAAATGATGTGCATTATGAACATTACACGCTAGTTGTAATCGAAGTAGAGAGAGACTGGCGGGTGTTTCCCCCTCACCAGATGGGTAGCAGTGTTTGTGTGGTAGTTGGCAAGGATTGAGGGATGGGGTTGGGCGGGGGACAGGGTGTGGGGGTGTCACAGTGGGCTCAGGGGATGGATGCGGGCAGACCGCAATGGCGGCACATGCTTGTCCAATTGAAATGATGGAGGGACCGCCGGCCCGCCCGGCTTGACATTCATTGGAAAACACAGCAGCCCGCTTCTATTCTCTGAGTCCACCTGCCCCCCACTGGCGGCATTCACACGTCGGATTGGCGGCCAATTAGCAGCACGCACGATGCACAACATGTCAGCGGCACCGTGGAAGCATTAGAGAAGCTGACCGCCAAACGCCACCCATTCAAGCGCAAATAAAGCGTCACTGGCCGGCCCGTAGTTTCCTCCTAGATAAAATGTGGCCGCTTACTGTTTCAAAACACAAGAATGGTCATTATTTATTTGTATGTTGACATCATCCACAGCAGATTGATTTTCCCATGGCCCTAAATCTCCTCTTGAATAAAATATGTCATCATCCTATGGCAATGCTCATTTTTTATTTAGATTTTTTTTTGGTTTGTCATATTTTTGTTTAAAGTCATCCACAGCACATAGTTTTCCCTCAAGGCCCTTAATCTCCATTTGGATAACTCTGGTGACTTGTTCCCTGCAGCATGATTTTCACATACAGTATTACCGTTTGTAGCTGTACAAGCTGTAATTTGCCAAGACACTTTTTAAATTCTCCCACGCTATATATAACATATACTGTATATCTCCCTACCATCTCATTTATTTTGACAAACAACTATGCTGCTATGTTTTAATGTCTGTTCATTAATTTGTCTTGATGGTGGTACTTGGAGTGGCAAATATTTTTTTCGGTAGTACTGAGTGTAAAAAGTTTTAGGAACTACTGCCACTGCTTTAGAGTGTCAAAATATTGGAAGTGCGTCGACATCTTCATTTCACATCCAACTTGTGAATTTGGGCTCAATGGATATTGCAGGTCAGTACCTACAGTGTAATATTGTAAACCACTCCACTGAAGAAAAAGGAGGGAGGGAGTGAGGAGGGGAGGAATGGAGGAGGAGGAGGGGGAGGGTACCATTTTGTCACAGACTGCTATGTAGATTAACCTTTCAATTAGTTGTTATCAACTGCTCTCCACGCAGCGAGCTCGGCATCTCGGATTATGACTTCTGCATCTTTCTGTCATCACGTCACCATCATGGAGACGAGAGGACTGTGGCAAACTTGAGGTAAAAAGATGCCCCGTGTCTCTTTGCATGCAACTCTCCACTATTTGGGCTGCAGGGATGATTTGCGACTTTAATGGCGAGAAAACGCGGCTCAATTTTGCCTTCGTTGCGCAACGTACGCGGCGCGGGACGTTCACTGTCACATCGCAAGAAAGACCGGAAAACACAGGCGGCCGTGCGTTTTTGGAAAGCGCTTAACGAGGCGTTTATGGGGAATTAACGGTGGGGAAAGAATAAAAAGGGAGGTGGTAGGTGGAGGTGCTGCTGCTGGTGGTCGCCTTCACGCATTTTTATTTTACCCCTTCCTCCCTTAGGAATCGTTAAACGCGACACCTTGGATCGGCGTTCCACTTTTATCGGCGTTTACGCCATTATAGATCGCCGTAATGAATCATTGAAGAGCGTAAAAAATGAACGAGACACTTTCGAGCGCGACCAACTGTTTCAAGGAGGAATGTGTCCATAAGGTGGAGCGGCGCAATGATGTTGTTTGACCGAAATATTTGCCTCGCTCGGTTATAACAAGGTGTCCAATCGCAACAGCGTCCCCTCGGCGTCCACGTACGAGCCAACGAAACCAAATCGGCGTGTGAATAAAAACGTTTTCCGGGCTGTCGACGCTCAGTGTTGCGGACACGACTGCAGAGCCACCTTAAGAGGGCGGGTCGAACGTCCGGGATGTGACAGCTGTGTCAGCCAATGGTCACCGGTCGATAAGTAAAGATTGACAGGCTTTTTATCAAACCAGCCATCGGATGTGGTCTGTTCCCAGCCAATAATGAAGTTGTTAGGGGTGGGCACATTAGTGTCGGCGAGGTTTAATGAGACTCCATTGGATTGTAATCAGCGTCATGTCGGATTCGGTGTAAACTACAACAGTGGAACAAAATGGCGACTGTTTAGGTGACGCCACTTTTTAACGCTGCTAGCGTTTTAAACAGCATAATCTGTCGTGTGCTGCTGTTGTTGTTTTTTATTTATTTTTATTTTTGTTATCCAGCTCGGATTCACTTGGAGCACAAGGTTTGTTACTGGCGGGGTTGTTGTGTTTTCTTGAGGGGTTTGGCCGTCAGCTGTCAAGGGAGCGAGCATCGATTGTGCGGCCGGCGTTGAGCACTTTGTTGTGGCGGCCATTGAGCTGTCAAAAAAAAAAAAGAATGGAAAAAAGGAAATAAAACAAGTCGAGTAAGGGACAGCTTCAAACGCCGAATGTCCACCTTGTCGTTGTCGTCGTTTCTGTGCCGTTGTCGGACGTCCGTGTCACCACCGTACGTGTGGCACTTGTGTGGCCCGTGGAGTGTGTCGTGTTCGTGGTTGTGTCAGAGAAGCGAAACTTGAAGCAGGCGTTTCACACTAGACTTTCTTTTATTCCCAGAGCACAAAAGTTTCGGGCGCAAGAAGTTCCTCCAGATTTTCTGTTATACTGAATTTAAAACTCGACATTTCGTTTCCCAACAATGATTTTCCAGGGTACATTTTTTTTTGGGGGGGGGGAGTCCCAGTCTTTATCGTTTATCAGTTGTTGGCAAAACTTTTTTATGCAAAGTACCACCTTCTTAATTATTAAATGATTACATTTTAGAAGCCAATGTGACATTACACACATTTTGAACGTGAGCACATTAAGTACAGGAAAATAAGACTGTACTTAAGTAGCGATTCACCAAAAATACACAAAAGTTAAAAATAATGCCTAAATAAATTTCTAATTGATCAAACGCTAATGTTTTGGAAAAAAAAGTTAAATCCAACTGAGCTGTCATTGGCAGTGATTCTTTCGCATGCCACTAGAGGTATTCAGACGACCACTCGTTTATGAATTCTAATACTAAATTGCTAAGGTCAGAAGTGGACAATTATCTTGTTGATTTCACTTATTAATGAAATAGAAGTTTCATACTTAGTCTGTGTCATCCTTTTTTTTCTTAATGTTCTTCATTAACTTCCCAATGTGTCAGTGTGACCCGGTGACATTACTGCATACGCATTTCAAATGCAGTAAGATACAGAAGTCTAAAATTAGACATTCGGGTCATTTTGAAAGTCACAAAGCCACAAAAAATGTGTAACCACTACTTACTTTACTCCTTGAAGTTTTTTTCCCCTGGTTTATCCATGACCACTTGAATCAGATGCTTTTCCCCCACGCCTACTACCTACTGCCAACATTTAGAAAGTTTCTTGCATTTCTGATTTGGAATTTGTGTCATCGCAAATTTGCAATCTTTTCTCAGTAACTGCACTAATGTTCTTTGCAATAATGATTCTTTATAGTTCATTATTAAATCAAAATTAACCAGTTTGTCTTTGTTGGCTATTCCTAAATGCATATAATCACCAATTGTTTTTTCTGCCAGATTTAGAGACAGCGTTCCTGAGAGAGAGAGTCAGTTCCTGGTCGTGGAATTTAACAGTGGCACTTTTTCCCCTCAAACGTCAGTCGTCTTTACAGGCCGGATTTGACGAGCCATTTTGGAGGGCTCTGTGGAACGTACCTTTTTTGGACCTCGCCAAAGGATGTGGAAGTACCCGTTGGCGCTTGGCAGCAGGCGGGATTGCGCATGGATGGCGTTTTTGTGAGTCTCCAGGTCCAACCATGGTGAAACTCGCCAACCCTCTGTACACGGAGTGGATTCTGGAGGCCATACAGAAAATCAAGAGGCAGAAGCAGCGGCCCTCGGAGGAGAGGATTTCCCACGCGGTGGGCACGTCGCACGGACTGGACCGGAAGACGGTCCTGGAGCAGTTGGATTTAAGCGTTCACGATGGCTCTATTCTCAAGGTTACCAACAAGGGTAGCACCTCGTACAAGGACCCGGGGATCACCAGGAGAGCGGGATCCATCCCGCCTCCCGCCTCGCCTATGCCGACAAAGGATTCTATATGGGGTTCCGGCGATCTCCGCCACCTGGATTGGAATAAGATCCTGCACAGGGCCATTGAGGGCCTGGACGACACGCACGGCTCCTCGCTCAAAAACATCGAGAGGTACCTGAGGAACCAGGACGACCTGGCCGAGGCAGCTGACAACCCGGCCTTCCGCCAGCGCTTGCGGCTGGCGGCCAAGCGCTCTGTAAACAGCGGCAGACTGTTCAAAAATGGCCCGCGGTACCAGCTCGGAGGGCGCGGCGGCACCGACAGCAGGGCGCCCAGGTGTCCGATGGCCACCCCTTTGCTGCTGATGTCGGCGACGCTCCTAGCCCACGAGCGAGAACAGGTATACCCGCGTGACTTTTGTGTTTACTATACTTTCATATGGCCGGTGGGAATCGCAGCACAAACGAGGATGCTGAATGCCCACAATGGTTCGAGAACGACTACTCAGGGGGTGCCCTCTTTAATACGGGACCAACATGTGACATTTCGAGGTTCCAACATTGCGCTTGAAGGAAGTAGCTTGCGCAGCGGCGTAAGATCCAATCCATAGTTCATCTTTAAATTTTCTTTGTATATCCTGGCGGGCATAACATTTGAATACTTTCCTTACTAAGATTGAGCGCCATGAATTCTGCTCGGCAACAGGTGCCTGCGCAAACCACCAAAAGTACTTTTGTGGAGCGAGCATTTTTCCCTCCCCATAATGAATCCCAAAGGATTAGTCATAAATGTTTTTTTTTTCCTGGAATGCAGCAACATAAGTAGACCTTGGAGGACCCCAGAGTGCGTTTTGTTCTATTGTTAAAATGTTGACAAAAACATTTCTGATTGTGTTACTATGGAGGGTTTGCATCATGTTGCCAGTCTTGATAATAATAATAAAAGCGCCCCAATAGCTAGGATGTCACACTGCGCTTGTGTGGTCGGCACTTTGCTGTAGGCTTCCCACACGTTACATAAGCTCGGCCAAAGTGACCCATAAAGGATGCGGTTGGCTGTCTTGTGAGGAGCAGTGAATATATAAAAACAATTTTGTGGAGGTTTAAGGTTGTGCCTCAAAGAGTATGCGGGAAGACGTATTATTGTTTTGACAATGCAATGAGTCAGCGACCGACTGAGACCGTTTTAACCAACAACGCAGCTTATTTGTGGAGAAGTGCAAGGTTGAGTGTATTTCCACTTAGTGCGTTTCCATGGTGTAGAAATTGAATTTAGCCCCAAGGGGGGTGCACTAAAGGATTGTCCTCGATTCCTGCAGGGTGCATTGTTTTCCCTGCGTTTAGCGCCTCGGGGGTGGTCGACAGCATGCGGCAAGATGGTGTCTATCACTGCTGGGTTCTCGCTTTTAACACGTCTGACGAGAACATCGCCTTGAATGACGGCTCGCTGTCCGTAACTGAAGATCAAAGCTAACGAGTAAAAACAATTGCCGGACAAAAAAATTCTAAGTGAGAAATATATAGCAATCGCAGCAAAAATAGGACGCTTGGAACTGTGCCGCTTGACGTCCTAATCAAACTAGTTTTTGTGCAACGTTTTAGACCTGTAAACAAGTGGTCGAGTGTAAATAGACACGGCCGCGCGTGCGCTTTCACTCGCTGTATTGAAGGAACGGTAAGAAAACAAACTTCCAGTAAGCGCATTCAGACTCGAGTGATTCAGCACGCAGACTGGCTAACGGGTTAGCCGGTTTAAAAAAAAAACAAAAAACAGCCAACTCAACACTGTCAATTGCAGATGCCCACATCACTCACCAGGCCAGCATCTCTTGTGCACATTTGGTATTTAATAATGAAATATCACTTTTTAAAATCAGATTCATTCATGGATACTCAGTACCATACTTGATGTTGAACGTATTTGACATGTTTGGCATTTTTTGATTGCCGCGGTGTGTAGCCAAAATGCAGCATAGTTTCTACTTTTTGTCGTTTTTGAGATGCGCTGCCATGTCAAGGATTTGTGCACGTAGAGAGATGTCGCCTCGCTCCTCACCAGTTTCACAATGAATAATCAGGAAGCGACACCTCTAATTCTGTAGCCACATCTCTGTGACTCTCTGTGGTCTGAGAACAAAAAAACCTAGATATTTAGTAAAAAAAAAAAAAAATTGAGATGGGACCTGCAGCTGTTTTCCATCTGTAACTTTTCTTTTTTCTTTTTTTTCTTTTGGTCTTCACCAAGCCGAGTCGAGGTTTACCTTGCACTTCAAACTGCTGAGACTGCTCAGCCTCACAATGGCGATGTTATGTGTTGAGAAAAACAGGTACTCGCTGGCGGAAAAGAGCAGTGTTGGCTCAGAGTTTATAAGAGTCTGAAGAGACTGTGCCAGGAACAAAGGCAAGGAATTGGAGCCCCCCCCACCCCCTCTACCCACTCTCCCCCCTCCGCTATGTTATGCAACCACTTGAGCTCTCTTTCCACCAGCAGCGTTCTAATCGAGCCCCACCCCCTCACTCAGGACAGCCTGCTCTTTTCATGCGGCATCATTTCCTGTCATGTACTTAATTTAGACTGCCCGAGAAACTCATCGGCGCTGTTTTCTCCTTTTGGTGTATCTGAAACGCTGTTACCAGGAATAACTCCCTTGTTCCAGGATTAGATCTTATCACTCAGGACTGTGATGATGATAGATAACTGTGTCAGAAACGTTCTCGCATCCAGACTTGTTGTCTCCTCTTACTTGTCTTGAATCCAAAACTCCCACTGCAACCTTTTGGTGCGCCATACGGATCCTTTTAAGGGTGTTTTCTGCCCCTTTTAGTAGGCATGTATTCCTGGACTCGAAAGTTGTCTACCAAGGGCGGTTCCTGCGGGCCAAACACAGGTGGTGCGCAGACTGGCCTTAAAGCGCAGATGGAAAAGCTCCTAAAAGATTCTTTGTGCTCCCGTCTTGAGGCGGATTATGTCATATCCAAAAGATTTTCTTTTTTTTTTCCCCCCAGCAGAAAGGGAGACCAAAAAAACCCCATAGCAGACACTAATTCACAGCAGAGTGATTTGTACGCCATGTCGGGAAAGCAAAGCTTCTAAAGCCGGGCATATGCCAGAAAAGCCAGTTTGAAGCCCGCTTCCCGGTTTGCGAGCGGCCATTCCCGATGTGTCGTACGACGAACAGGTCATATGTTCCCATTTTGTACACCGTTTACATTCCGATGGTAAGATGTAACCCAAATTTCTATCTTGAGTTTTTTTTTGTTTTTGTGCGGGCTATATCACCTGTGGACAGTAAATAAAGTTTAAAGTCGTCGAGGACATTATGACCTCTTGGCGCTGAATGTCTTTTGAGCACAATTCAATGGAAGTCTTTGTAGTCGGTGGTTTCTGTTGCGAGTTAAAATGACAGACATCTTGTTGTTATTAACGTTGGATGGTATTCTGGATTTTTCAGGGTGGAGGCTTGCGAGGCCAAGACCATAATTCATAAAGCAACTCGAGAATGGCCAAGAACAAAAAACATGTTTGTCTGATTAAACCCCTCGGATCTGTATCAGGAGAGTGTCGTTGTTTTTGGAGTTTGCAGTAGCTGTTTAATTAACTGTGTACTTTAATGATGATTCGATTGGAGTCATGTTCTTGCTTAGTTTTGTTTGTTTTTTGGGTGTTTTTTTGTCGGCCAACACGTGGTGATAAAGCATGCCCTTTTATTTTTCCCCATTTGTTCAGAAGAGGAAAGAAACACAATCCGCTTCAAAGGAATTGCATTTCAAAGGCAGTAAATCAACACGAACTTCGCGTGATACTTTTTGTACATGAAGAGGCAATAACTTGTGCAAGCAAGAACACTTTGGGCCTTGTGTTCCGAATAAAATGATGTCGTCGTTCATGGGGCGGGAGAGAGCTTTTAAAAAAAGAAAATGACGCCAAAACGTCTTCATATGCCACCATTCAGCTGCATAAATGTCAGATGATTTGTAGTTTAGTACATTTTGCACTTTCTTGGAATTGCTGTCATACGATGTGGTTCACGGTACCGCTGTGAAGGGCTTTTCACATTGTAACTGACATTTGCAGCCCCCCACCCCCAATGTAAAGTCATGCAAAAAAAAAAGTGTTGCCATTCATCCAACAGATTGATAGCTCTGATTTCAATTCGACAGGCCCAGATTTCGGACTCGGTCCACGTGGGAGTGAATTCACATGATGTCGTTGTTTCAGTGGTCAGACTTTGGATGATGTTTTTGTTTGTTTGTTTTGGTGCTCAATGAGATTTTTGTGGCCACGAAGGTTGGTGAAAATACTCCACTGCCCTCTGACAATTCCAGAAGCAACCAGAGTGAAGCACACAAGTAAGTGTCTGTGCTCCACAACTGTGGAACAAACTTCCTGAGCACCTGTTGGTACTTGGCATGGACTTATAAGCGCTTTCAAGGCATGCCGTGACTTTCAAAAGCTCTTCAAACATAACGGCGTAAAAAAAAAAAAATACAAATAAACAATAGAACCATTTTTTTTGGGTGGGGGGGTTTCAGAAAATTCTTGTCAATCTAAGAATTTTCCGAGTGTGACAGCGCCAATCGATGACATTTTCAGCAAATTGCGTCGTCAAGGTGCGAGTCGGTCCATTTCAATTCCTGTCAGCCTCCAGTGTGGGAACCCGCTGTCAAATATTGACCAGGCCGGCTTGAAAATAGAGTCATCATTGACGTGGGAGTACCCGACCCCCACACACACACACACACACACACACACACACACTCAGCATCTAATTGACATGGAAGCCCTCAACAAGGACAACATCCTCAATGTATGCCTGCTGCCCGCGCCTCCCCCCCGAGGACGCTGCAGGCCTTGAAAGAGTGCTCCTGTCATGTTTCTCTTGACGGATGGAAGGGGAAAACGGCATTCATTTGTAGGTCAGGAGGTGGTCACAAGGATGTGCTTTCACAGCAAGCGACAACTGTTTGTGCGCCCCGCCCCTCCTCCCGAGTGGCCGTTTGAAGCTCGATTGACAGAGCCGTGATGAGATACCATCAGCGCACCGTTAAGTAAAGATCATATCTGCCAGTTGTTCACAAGCCGGGCCAGACGGCAGCACTTGCTTTAATGCTCCTCCAGGGGCTTTACCAATGTGATCACATTCTTTTTTTCCAAAGGTCTTCTCGTCATTTTTAAACAGGGGGGGCGGGAATCCCTTTCAGATCCAACCGGTCGGCGTGCAAAATGGCGTGGTGGTCAGCGCGAATGGCGGCATTTCGACTGTTGTACTCGTGCGGTAATTTGATCAGACGCTCATTAATCCTCTTCGTCTCGGGTACTAACCCCAAAGAAGAATCGGATTAAGACACTTTGACTTAGATCACCGTGTCACTAGGGTGGAATGGTTATCCAGGAGTTGTTTGTTGGCTCCCGCTGGGCTGTCTACCTTGGATTTATAGTTGCTGCAATTGTCTACTTCTGTTGCGCTGAACAGATGGAACACTTTGTTCGTTTGTAATTTCCTCTAAGGGCCACCAAATGATGCCAAAGCAAAGTCTTTTATTATTATTTTTTTTCCATTTTCAATGCAGAATTTGTAATACTGTCCCCTATATATTGTTTGAATTTTTAAATGTTGCTGAAGACTTGAAAGTTGTTCCTCTTTGACTTTTGGAGTGTATCACTTGTGAATGTCCAACTCTGTCTTGATAACATTCCAAATCATGACCAAACATACATTTTTTTTTGCCCTCTTGAACACTTTGTCTGTTTTGTGTTTTTCCTCTCAGCTGCGGGTCGACCCCATCCCAATATGCAGTTTCTGTCTGGGCACAAAAGAGTCCAACCGAGACAAGCGTCCAGAGGAGCTTCTTTCTTGCGCCGACTGTGGGAGCAGCGGTAAGTTGACAATTTGCGACGTATCGCCAAGCATAGAATGAATTTGATTGCTCTTATACGGCCAGGATCAAAGATCCGTTTTGGGTTTTTTTAAACTGCAAAATGGGCGGCGTTTACATTTTTCTACTTGCCCAGCGCCACCCGTGGTAACACTCATGTTTGAGCAATTATTTTAAATGCCGCGAGGGATCGTTGCTGCCGTGACATTTTTACAGCGTAAATTTGACTAACTGGCGTCGAGGTGGTTTTCATTAAATGTACACAAAACGGCAGTTGCGCTGCAAAACAGCTGTTTCACAAGCATGACGGAGTGCTTTTGGACTTTTCATGCATCGGCTTATGTTCGAAACGAGCGCCGCTACTCTTTCTGCCTCATTACGATCAAATTATGTCATTAGCCACTGCGATGTTTTGATCAGACTGGTTTTTACACACCGATTGTGGAAGGGAGGGGGGGAAAAAAGAGGCCGTACATGCCACTGATGCCAGTCATTAGTTTTCAGCGCTGGGCATGTTAATATTTAAACACCATGAAGTGGCAACATTGATTAAACGGGCTCATGTGCCATTTTCAATTGCTCCTCTAGGGCATCCCTCGTGTCTGAAGTTCTCCCCCAAGTTGACCTCCCACGTGAAGCGATTACGGTGGCAGTGCATCGAATGCAAAACCTGCAGTTCCTGCCGAATACAGGGGAAAAATGCAGTAAGTGCGCCTGCTTTCACCAAATGCCGTCGATTCCACCCCCGCAGCCAGACCTCCGTCATAAACGGTCACATCATTAAGTATGTAGGTACATGTTTTACAGGTTAATGTAAATAGATTAGATTGTTACATTCTATTTGAAAATGTGGTAACACTGCAGCTCTGCTTACCTTTCGGTTTTAACGCTGTATTGGCTCTGGAACCGCCAAGTCATTGGTGGAGAAATTCTGCGTTTGGGTAGTTATTTTCATTTGACAGAGAATGAGTTGGAAGCGGAGAAAGGCACGTCGTGTTCAGGCACTCCGGAGGCTGTTTCCATCCACACTTTAAAAGTCATTTGTTCACTTGAAATAACATTTTCACCTTCTCAAGTGTAAAGATGACGCAGCCACTGTATGACAGAATTAAAATAAAGTAAAACTACTTGCACTGTCAAATAAAGAGGGGAGAGGAGGTTTTTTTGAGTTATACTGTCACCTGGTGGTGATTTTTAGCGATCTGCTAGCACATCATCATAATTCTCTCCTCTGCCACCCATGGTTACTTTGCACCCACTTTGAAGGCAACGATAACTATCCGCCTTACATGTGTCCGCTGTTCCTACAGGACCAGATGCTCTTCTGCGATTCGTGTGACCGGGGCTTCCACATGGAGTGCTGCGAGCCGCCCATTTCCAGAATGCCTAAAGGTGAGGTGTCAGTTGCTTGGGCATGCATATTGAATGATTCCAGATTCCCCCGGGGGGGAGGTATAAGCATGACAGTGCCGAGGGGCCAAGTCATGCACAGGCTGTAGTCGTGCACTTTGCCGGGCTATTCATCCATTGCTGACTTGGGATTCTATTTAAGTGGCCGCACAGAACGCAGCTGTATGGATTTGCACTTTTTGTGCTGAGTAATTAATTGTCATTGTGAGCGGACCGGATGCCGACCAGCTCAAGGAAATTGCCCCCCAGCCCCCAAATAAATAAAATAAAAAAACATGCTGTCTTTGGAATTGATGAACCCACCCCCAACATGACGGTGTGTGTATTTGGATGCCCTCCAGGAACGTGGCTGTGCCAGTTCTGCAGGCCCAAGGACAACGGAAAGAAGCTGCTGCACCGAAAAGCTGACGAGATTAAACGGCGATATGCAAAGCCCATCGGAAGACCCAGGAATAAGCTCACACCACAAATGTATGTGCGCGCAAGTCACTCGGCAGCATCGCTGTCTCTCTCTGAGGCCGGCTCTTAACGCGGCCGTCTGCTTGTAGGTGTCTAAGCAGCCGTGATGGTTCCATGGTGGCGCTCGGAGGAAGGGGGTCACCCGGTAGGGGTCCGAAGTTTAGCGCGTGTACCTCATCCCGTCATGCCGCATCTGTGAAGGACGCCAGAGGCAGCTCGGCTATTCCAGACGCCACCCAATTCACCATCCCAACCCCCACCTCCTCCACCGTCACCCACCTCCTCACGCCCTCCTTCGCCACCCCAGCTGCGCTCGGCGTTAACAAGAAAACCAAAGGGCTCATCGACGGGCTTTCCAAATTCTTCACCCCTTCCCCCGTGGGGCGTCGCTCGCGAGCCGTAGCCGCCGAGTCGCCCGCCGACAAACGGTTAGGCGTGGCCGCTCCAGTCGCCGCCAGTCACCAGATAGCGCCCTCGTCTGCACTCCCCGCCGCCGCCCCCCCAACATCGCCGGGATTTAGCCCGCCCTCGCAGGTGTCCGCCGGCTCCACCTCAGCTAACTCGCCCCAGAGCTCTTCCAGCCAGTCTAGCGCTCCCTCCCTGGGTAGCCTCTGCAATAGCAGCCAGCTCAAGGGACTGTTTGACGGACTCTCGCACATTTACGCCACTCAGGGACAGTCGCGGAAAAAGAGGCTCGCGTGCTACACGCCGCCCAAGCGCACGCAGCAAAAGCGGGACTCGCCACACGCGTCCAAAGCGCCGGCCCAGTTCCACAGAAAGAACGAGTTTAGTAAAAACCGGCTCAGCTCCACGTCACCCGGCTCGGGGCGACCCCCAGGACACGCCTTTAAGTTGGTCAGCCATTTCAAGCGCAACCCCTTCCTTAAAAAACACAGGACGCTAGGCAGGCTGAGGTATAAAGTGAGCCCCCCGAAGGGAGCGCCCTCGCCAGGGAAGGGAGACTTGACAGACGGAAGAGTTAAGCCAGAGAGTAATCATGGTAAGCAAGGCTCCCCAGCGCCAGCCCGGGCCTGCGCCTCCACCCTTTAAGCTTCTTCTTGACTTTCTTTTGAACGCTTGCCATTATTATTTGTCTTCCCGGCGAGAGCCGAGACGCCCCTCGGCGCTCTTAACGGACTAATCTTCTGCCTAATTTGAATGATTTTTGACTTTCTTA
Organism: Hippocampus mohnikei; assembly: GCA_026261675.1. Classification (NCBI taxonomy): domain Eukaryota; kingdom Metazoa; phylum Chordata; class Actinopteri; order Syngnathiformes; family Syngnathidae; genus Hippocampus; species Hippocampus mohnikei. The sequence continues at coordinate 2,339,073 of JAKGUB010000377.1, forward strand.
ACTTGGCTGCGGAGTTGACGTGGCTTCCGTCCTCCATGATGCATGGCCCACTAACTCCCCCGCTCCCTCCATGTCGCCCGTGGCTCCGTCCTTGACCCCTCTCCCCCCATCCTCCACCCTCCGCATTGTCACGTCGGGATCGCCGTCATCGCATCTGCACTCTCCCTCATCCGCACCCTTGTCTTCACTCACAGTAGTCATTAAGCCAGTGAGTCAGCCACAAGGGCTGACTCAGAGATGACAGGATGGCTATAAGCCACTCTGGCAATCTTATACTTCGCCCTCACTCAAGAAGCCGAATCTTTAAATGCTAATTCAACCAACAAAGTAGCCCAAAAACCCGAACGCTCATAAATACTGTTCATCTAATAGGTTTGTCGGGGAATAAAAAAACAGGCTGGTAATTTGTGATTACTGCGGTTCTCTCATAAAATTATAAACACTAATCCTATTACTTGCTAGCCAAAACAGCAGCGCCGATCAAAGCATGTTAAGCTTTTTGTTCCCCTGTTCGATTTTAGAAAACGTTTTTTTAGAAAAAGTTAATGATATTTTGATATCAATTTTTTTTTCTCCTTTTGGGGATTTGCTTAATCTCTCCTGATACCAAATTTCTTCAGCAATTATTCGTATCAAATTCCACAGAAAATGTTCTCATGTAGCTCTGGGTTGGGTCCCAATGTCTCTCTCAGGAGACGACGTCCTGCCTGCTCTCCAGCATCACTCATCAGCATCCGTGTCCGTTCCTGCGCTGCCTCCACTGCCTCTGCTTCTTAATTCACCGGGTCTCGGAGGATGACTAAGCACATGAAAGCCGTTATGCAATTAAAGTGATTTAGTTTCACTTCATTCCATTAGGGATTTCTCTACCCCCCCAACCACCCCGCCACCCTCCCACATAAACATGGAAAGATGATACATTAGCAACATTTCCTCCCGAGACACCCGGGCTGTGCGGCAGCAGCGGCGGTTTATAAGCGCATTTGCATAGAATGCAGTGAGGAGATGATTCATTGTTCATTCATTGTGCCGCTAATAGGCCACAAAAGGGAGCTGCGGGTGAAGCAAGAACCCCGCGCCAGCTCGGCGGCCATGTCTGGCGAGCACGTGACCGACGAGGACGTGGAGATGTTCGCCAGCGTCCGAGAAGTCTCTGTCCAGGTGAATGGAAATACTTTTTTTCAGTGAACAATTTGTTGTTGGAACTAAGTCCCCGAACGATAGTGGCCCGAGGTTTGCTACTACCATTAAGCAGTTGCAACGTCTGAAGCCTATGCCTAGGTTACTTTTCCTCTCCTTGTAGAGCAAAAAAAAATGACCCAAGTGACCACTGGATGTTAAAAAAGCGAACTGTTCACATTTAATATTAATATTAGGCTTGACAGCCTTCTCAGATATGTTTTTTTATAGCGTTGTTTTGAGCTGAAAATCGCTCCCAGAGGACGCTGATGCTTTTCTTCAGGGTAGGCCTCCTGGGACACAACTGGAGAAGCTGTCTTTAATCTTGGAATGCTTGAATTTGCTCGTCATGATCATACTTTCGGAGAAATGAAACAAACAAACAACCCCCCCACCCCCAAAAAAAGGACATTTTGTCATGGGCTTTTGTTGATCTGCATTTCATTATCATGGGTTGTTTGCAAAAATCTGACATTCCGAGTGGATTGAAGGACATTTCAGGGAGAATGCTCTCAAGAAATCCGCAGCAGAATACCGTCGCTAAGACTTGTTGTTGCCGCCAATGTTCACAGAGGACGGGATGTCAAACGAACGCCACGCGATGTCCGGCCGTGATTGAATTTGGGAAGTACGAAATCCAAACGTGGTATTCGTCACCGTACCCGCCTGAATATTCAAGGTAGGTTGGCGCACCTCAAAACCATGCTTGGTCGTTCTTTTATTTTCACTTTGTGGCTCGGATTGGACCGATTGTGTCAGTGTAAAACCGCAGCGTTCCTCCTTGTGTTTTTGTTGTGGTCTTTTTGTTTCAGATTACACAAGCTTTATCTGTGCGAGTTTTGTCTGAAGTACATGCGAAGCAAAAACATTCTCCAGAGGCACACCAAGAAGTGCGGCTGGTTCCACCCGCCGGCCAATGAGATCTACCGGAAAGACGCCCTCTCTGTCTTTGAGGTCAGCCTTGCCTTTCCAGCACGCACGCTGCGTGAGATTTGTGGGCGGCGGAGGGAGTGAGAAAAATTGACTCTCGAGTGTACGCTTGCTCTTTTTTTTTTTTTCTGCCTCGCTTAGGTTGATGGAAATGTCAGCAAACTGTTCTGCCAAAACCTTTGCCTGTTAGCCAAGCTTTTCCTGGATCACAAGACCCTGTATTACGACGTGGAGCCGTTCCTCTTCTACATCCTCACAAAGAACGACCACAAAGGCTGTCATCTCGTGGGCTATTTCTCCAAGGTAAGCAATTAGACGCAGAAGTAGGGCGGGAGATCTCCGGTACCGTTTTGTGTCATGTCAAATTTCCCATCCTAATAAATTTTGTGTTTTATCGAGGGCAATATGGCCTTCAAACAAAATTGTTTATTATAAATAATCTCTTGAGATTTTATTTAATTTTAAGTCCACGTCGCCCAGCCCATTTAGAAACGAGACGGTGACAAACATGGACCAAAGAATTTGGTTCCTCCCAACGTCCTTGTTTCAGAAAGTGTCACAAAAAGGTGCAATCGTCCGCGGGAAGTAGCTAATCCTCTCATGCAAAATGAAATGAGGTCTCGCGCGGTGCACATTTTCAAGGCGTACTTATCTTTGTATTGAAATCTTTTGGCCGCGTGTAAAGGAAGCGACGGCGTCACGGGCAGGGACAATGGCAGGTGGCGTAAATTGCGCCAGCTTCAGCACAGCTCTTGACACACTTGATTCCTTTTCTCCTTCCCCGCAGGAAAAGCTTTGCCAGCAGAAGTACAACGTCTCCTGCATAATGATCATGCCTCAGTACCAACGGCAAGGATTTGGGCGCTTCCTTATTGATTTCAGTAAGTTCTTCTGTGCTCCCATTTTTGCAGCCCCCCCCACCCCGCCGTCAGTCTTTTTATTACAGAAGGTGCTTTCAGCCGTTTCAGTGGTGAAGGTGTAGTTGGTGGCAAGGTGCTGCGAAAGGATTTAGAGAAGGAACGCCGCATTCTGTCGACAAACATTATTTACATTGCGTTGATTCATCAGCCCAACTCCCCCACACACACTTCTACTTAACTCAAGTCACAGCATTGGCCTAAGTGAAATTCCTGATTTCAGCAGGGTTCAAAACAGGGTGCAAAGTGGGCGAGCAATCTTGATCTTTCAGTATTGCGGGAAGTGTTTCAAACTGTGAAATACAGTACAGCCGATTATTATTATTTTGGGGTGTTTCTACTCTATGACTACATTTGGATTTTAGTTCGGTCACTGAGTGGCTGCCAAAGTAGAAATTCTGTGTCCCACTTCGATATTCAAGAAGTGATTCGCGGAGGATGAGGCGGACGGATAATGGCGCATTTGATTTCCTGTTCGCTTTGGGGAGCCATTGAGACACACTGTCATATTGAAAACGCGGCGGTAACAAAGACGGGAGGATTAAGGGAGATTGAACGCAGCTGAATTCTCAGCTCTGCCAGGGCTTTATTGGAAGATGCAGTTATGGAGCGCCGAGTTGTTTAGATGAACAGATTTCCCCTGGTGGGATTGTACTGAAGAAAGGATCCAAGGGTGATGTAGTCGTTTGTTTATAAAAGAGACATATTATGGAAAAAGAACTTTTTAATGTTTGTGTCCAAATCGTTTGGTCTCCCGAGTGCCTGCCCACCCATCCAGTGGGAAAGTCGATTTGAAGTTTTCCGCCCATTTCGCAAGAACCCTTCTGCCACGTCATTGTAGCTCAATCCTACAGGTGCCTTGAGATGCACGTGACCCAACTTGTGACTTTTCCCAAATACAAGCCGTCGCTTGGCTGATTTTTATTGTGTAATGAATTACAATACTTTTTTGTTTTTGTTTTTTTTGTGCTTGCTTTTGACTTGCAAGCACAAATGGGATACAAGATGATTTAAGATCCAAGTGCTTTGAGTTAATAGTTATCCTTCATTCTTGTGGTATTTTGACAAAATAATGCCACTTGTTATTCAAATACATTTTCAGTTTTGGGAAAAGTGCAGCACGCTGTACAGTATCTCCTTTTTAAAAGAAGTGTGTTGAGGATTTTCATCGACGACTCAAGCATACCGCGCTCAGTGTTTGTCCATCCGACTCGCTTGTTTGCTTCTCGGTGGTGGGCGTACAGTAAAACGTGTTCATTAATTCCGTGCAGTTCGTAACGGATGACCCTTGACACGGGAAGGGGTGGAGGGCTGCTATGAAACTAATTACACACAGTTCCATATTTGTTGTTCTTGGCTGGCTTGTTATTGTCGCTCAGGCAGTCTCTTTGAAAGCTAGCTACGTTTTGTCACATCTTCATTTCTCTCCCGCCGGCATCGCTTATGGTGGAGGGGAGAACTGATTGCTTCTCTTTGACTATTTGAAGGTGAAATCCCAAGCAGGGCGCAATGTCATTTCCTCGCAACGACTGAAATGCAATCTGAATTAAACTGCTTCTCGCCTGACTCAAGCTTTTTTTTCCTTCTTCTTCTTAAGGTTACCTTCTGACCAGGCAAGAAGGACAAGCCGGCTCCCCTGAGAAGCCGCTGTCAGATCTGGGTCGCTTATCCTACCTGGCGTATTGGAAAAGTGTCATCCTGGAGTACCTTTATAGGCAGCCGGATAAACACGTCAGTGTTAAAGGCATAAGCAGGGCCACAGGGATGTGTCCGCACGACATCGCCGCCACTTTGCAGCACCTCGGCATGATTGACAGACAGGATGGACGGTCAGTGTGCAAACCGACACCGCTGGGCTCGCTTTCTCTTGCACTCCGTCGCCACCTTTTGTGTGTGTCTGTGTGTGCGTCGTCTGACTTATCCAGGCCAGCGGGTATTTTTAACAGTGTATCCATTTAGTGCGGTGCAATATTGACAAAAGTAAGTCAGGTTCGGCACCCCAAGGATAGTAGCGCGGAAATGCCGATATATTTGTACTTTGTGTATGCCTGTGGATTTGACGCGACGGGCTTTGTTGCGTGCGATTCAGGGTGGTGCTGATACGAAGAGAACGACTGATCCACCGGCACATGCAGAGACTGCGGACCGACCCGCGTCGTCACAAGGTGGACCCCGAAGCCCTGTGCTGGACGCGCTCCACGTCGCTCAACGCCGTCCTGTCCGAGGAGGAGCGAGAAGCGGAGATGGATGTAGGTTCCCCATTCCGACGGCGTGTGTTTACTTACGCTCGCCTGTCTCCGTGAATATTTGTATGATGGGCTGCCGAGTTCACGAGGAGGCCAGAAGCAGGCGGCGCGCACTCGCTGTCAACCTTGCTGTAAATCAGTTCAAGGGATTTGACTGCACTTTAGATGCACGCTTTGAATGATTGGCGAACCTCAGACCTGAGACCTGGATGTAGTTTCTCATACAATGAGTAGACGGTGAACGCGCTATTTGCAGACCAAGGCTACCAAAAATCCACCACCAATCGACCCCCCACACACACACACTTGTCACTAATTTCCATCTCTTATTTGTTGTTTCTGGCTGTATTCAGGCTGAGCAGGCCAGCTGCTGGGTGAAAGAAGAGCGAGGTAGCCACGCGGCGCCTCACGGCCGCAGACAGACACTCACCAAGATGCACTGCAAGGTTCCCTACAGGACGTACGAGCGGCGCCACGCCTCGTCGTGGAGCAGACGCGTCCAGCCGCCCCAGGACGTCAGCGACCACGTTGACGACGAGGAAGAAATGAACGATGACGTGGACTCTGACGGCTTGCCGCCCGTGCTCACAAAGGCGCATGCCATGCTGGCGGCCAAGCGAAAGGTGACTTTGATTGTTTGTTGTTGTTAAGAGTCACACTCCTTTCAAACCAGATGCTCGCGCAAGTGGGAGTTTCGCGGTGATCGTCTCCCGTAGGATCAAGTGGGCATCGTCCAATATTTCCTCCCTGCGCTTTGCTAGCGAGCCTGTGGTGCACTCAGGCGAGATGAAAGTTTGGATAACTATTCATTAATTCAGCCAAGGCTTTGGCGGAGTCCCGCTGTCATCCGGAGCCTCTCCCCGCTGCCTGCGGCTGTGGATAATACTGTAGATCGTGTTCACTGCTGGTGTCCGCACCGCGCACGTTTAAAACTTCCCACGCGGCCTGTCAGCCGATGATGGTTGACTTCCAAGTTGGTGGTATGGCAAAACCATTTTCTCTGCCGCTCGTGAGGATAAGCGGCTCGGATAATGGCGGGCTCGAATATATATAGTCATTAACCACTGCCTTAGTCACAGTAGTGTGGCCACTTATTGGTCAACATGGTCATCGTCAAGTGCTCTTTGCACTTACTGCTACCCTTGTGTGCTGGCATTCAAACCTTGATGTCATATATTTGTCCAGAAAATGTAGCTTGAACCGCTGTCCAATTCACATCTGTTTGTATCCCGCTGCCGCCCCCTTGTGATGGAGATCATATTACAGCCAGTTTCCTCCAGCTCGGGAGACGAAGGCAAAAACAAAAAAAACGAAAAAAAAAACACAGTATCGCTACATTTTATACATGGCGATCATTCCATTTTTTGATTTCACGTTCTTCTTACAAACTGAATTTGCGGTATTATGTCCCCACCACCTCACTGTGCTCGTTATTTCATTCGGCCCGGTGTTATTTATGTTCCAGAGGAGCAAGAGGGGCCGCAAGAGAAAGAGAATTAACAGCAGCGTCACAACGGAGACCATTTCCGAGACCACCGAGGTCCTAAACGAGCCCTTCGATAACTCTGAGGACGAGGGTCCCATGCCGCGGTTGGAGCGCACCCGCAGCGTGAGCGCCATGGAAGAAGAGGAGGAAGAGGGAGAGGACAACGAAGAGGAGAACAAGACCCAGATCGCACCCATGAAACGGCGTCGAGGTCGACCGAGGCTGAAAGATAAGATGCAGAGAGATGAGCTTCAGCACTGGAATGAAGGTGGGAGTGATGATGCATCTTTATTTTCGTTTTTTTTGCTAGTTTTCGTTTATGATAATAATCTTCTCCTGGAATGTATTAAACTTGGAAGCGAAGCCACAAATGTTAGGTGGAAAGTGTGTCTCTGTTAGATTGCGCCTCAAGCCTGCATTTTGTCTGCAGATGCTGACGTCTCCTCCAAGGGACCTGGCAGACCTCGTCCAGTGAAGCGAAAGAAAGGCTGGCCCAAAGGAGTCAAACGAGGCCCGCCAAAGTGGCGCCTGAAGAACGAGCGCAAAATGGGCTTCAAGCTGAACCTTTACACGCCGCCCGAAACGCCCATGGAGGCGGAGCAGCACCGTATCCAGTTCGAGGAGGTGCAGGGTGAAGGAGACCGAGAGCTCCATGGTGGCAGGGTGGCCAGACGCTTCCGGTCGGAGCCCCCGAGCCCGGCTGACCGTCCCTCGCCCAAGTCAAGGTCCCCCGTCAGGTCGCCCGCCGCCTCCCCATTGCGGTGTCACCAGAGAACGAGGACGGTGATGATTCGCCGAAACGTCGAGATGATGAGCTGCAAGAAAGTGAGCCTGAGCTGGACTCGCCGACCAAAGATGTGGATCGCAGAACTGAAGTCGCTGCATCGCCGAATAATCAGAACGAGGACGAGGAGGAGCAGATGACCGTAAAAGAAGATGCGAACGAAAACGAAGGCCACGAGAAGGCAACGGAGCGTGAGAGCAACCATCTCGAGGCCCCGCAAGCTTCTAAAGTAATATGTGAAAGTTTCTTAGCCCAGGAAGAAGACTGTGAGGTTGTGTCAAGTCAGCAAAAAGAAAATGCCACGGCTGTCACAGAATGCATCCATGACGCAGAGGGGAAAACAAAAGAAGTTTTGCTGCTCCCTCCGGGCAAAGTAGCAGCTGGCGATTCTGAGTCGGAAGAGGAGAGCGCGCCCAGTCCTCCACAAGGTCACGCCCCGCCTCCAACCACCAACAGCCTGCCCCTCAGTCCCACGCTCAGGGACGGCCCCCTGATCTGCACGGAAATCGACTCGGAGACGGCGCGGGCCGTCCGGTCCCTGGCACGAGAGAGCGAGCGGGACGCGGTGTACCAGGACTGCGTGGAGAGCCAAGACGCCTGCAGGAACGTGCACACCTACGCCCCTGTGACTCCGCTGGAGGACTGCCCCCAGTCGGACCACAGCAGCCCACTTTCGTCGGCGCAGTCGCATCCCAGCCAGTCGGTACGCTCCGTCAACAGCCCGGCCGTATCCATCCTGGAGGCGGGGGGCTACACGCAGATCAGCCCCGACCACAGTGCCATCTCGGTGCCGTCCATCCACAACATGGAGACCAGCCCCATGATGGATGTGCCGTCGGTGTCGGACCACTCCCAGCAGGTGGTGGACAGTGGCTTCAGCGACCTGGGCAGCATCGAGAGCACCACCGAGAACTACGAGAACCCCAGTAGCTACGACTCCACCTTGGGGGGCAGCGCCTGCGGGGCCGCCGCCCCCCAGGGCAGCTGCCCCTATGGCGGCATACCTCCCGGCGGGCTGGCCCAGAGCAGCTGCGCCGTCAGCCAGCAAATGGCCGCCGTCAACCCGGGCGGCTGCGGCATGATTCAGCAGAACAGCCTGAGCTCGCCGCCGCAATGCAACGTCAAGTCGCCGCAGGGCTGCGTGGTGACCGCCGAGCGGCCGCCTAGCGCCAGTCAGCGCGGCCAGCCGCATGGCAGGCACGGCCCCCACAATCAGCACAATCAACACAATCCCCACAGCCAGCATAGTCACCACCACAATCACCACCTGCAGCACAATCAGCTCAGCCAGCACAATCAGCCAGTCATGCACAACCTCCACAATCAGCACGCACGCCGCCGCCGCCACTGGTGCCCAGTGCGCCCTTCCCGCCAACTTCGCAGGCGTGCAGCTGCCCGACATCTCCGAGTCAGGCAACCCCAATTTCGCCCTCTACGAGAGGATCAACCACCAGGGCGAGTACGCCGGCGGCCACTACCCGCAGTCGTCGGGCCTCAGCCTGGCCAAGCTGCAGCAGTTCACCAACACCTTCATCGAGCATCCCCGCTCGCTGCCCTTCACCCACTCGCCGTCGCACCCCATCACGTCCTATGCCAACACCCCCACGCTGTCCTCGCAGCACTCCGGCCTGGTGTCCCTGTCGCAGACCCCGCACCGCGTCCCCAACGCCCAGGTGCAGGCGACCATGACGCCGCCGCCGGCCATGATGCTTCAGCGCAACATGGGGATGCCTCCGGCCCAACGCATCCAGTCCCAGACGGTGACCAAGAGTCACGCCTCGGCGCGCTCCAAGTCGGCACCGCTCACGCACCACCAACACCACCACCACCATCACCACCACCACCAGCAACAGCAGCAGCACCAGCAGCAGATGTACGCGCGGCAGACCCAGGGCGTGGCCATGCAGGCGCCGGCCCGGACGCTGGCGGGCATGCCGCGCGTCAACATGAGCGTCAACATCATGCCGGCGCCGGCCTACAACTCCATGAACATGCCCTCGCTCAACGCCATGAACGGCTATGGCATGAGCCAGCCCATGATGAACAGCGGCTACCACGGCAACCACGCCGCCTACATGAACCAGTCGCCCCAGTACTCTATGCAGATGGGCATGATGGGAACGCAGCCATACGCCCAGCAGCCCATGCAGGCGCCGCCGCACGGCAACATGGTGTACACTCCGGCCGGTCACCACGGCTACATGAACCCGGCAGGCATGTCCAAGCAATCGCTGAAAGGGTCTTTCATCAGGCGGTAGCCCGCCGCCGCTGCGTCTTTTCGCTTTAGATGCACTGATATGGCCTTTGCTCTTCTGCTTTGTGTGATCGACACTACTCAGAAAGAAAAAAAATGTTGATGAGATGTTGGACTTTTGGGTGAAATCTCAAGTTGAACATCAAATACACTTCACTTGACCATCTCGAAATTTGGAATGCACTTGTCTGACTGGTGAAAGTTTGCAGATGAGAAATTCACCAGGAGCCAAACTGGATGGAGCTCAGACCGTTTCTATTGAGCTTTTGCCATTCCTGAATGACCTTTTTTTTTTTAATATTGTTATTTTCATAAACACATCAAAGATGCTGAATCTGAAATCAGACCAGATTGGCAGTGGTCAAGAAAAATGACTGCCTCCGGTTGCGCAGTTTAGCTTCTTCCTGAAATTTCACCCAAAAGCAGACATCCCTCATTTTTGGGAGTTGTGTATATAAATATATAGATTTTTATTTGTTTTTCTTCTTCTTTAAAGACAAAAACCAGCAGCAGCACTTGGAAAGAATGCAAATATTTTCATTCAAAAAAAAGAAGAAAACAAACACAAAAAAAAAGCAATTTTGTTCGTCCAATATGGGAAGCCTTACAACATAGTGATGTTGAAAATGAAATTCTATTTAAATAGCGGCAGGTTCAGCGGCTGCGAGGTCGGCTTACCGTCGCCACATAGCAGCCTCCCACGGAAGCCATTTTTGTTTTCATGTGCCTGCTCACGAGTGGAACCTGTTCGGTGTGTTAACTGTCCAACAGTGCTCACGCGCAAACCATTTAGTTTGTACCATATTCACGCCTTTGTATATTTAAATTATTGTACTTTTTTTTGTTTTTGTTTTTTTGGGTCAAGTGGCAAACCTTAGCATGCTTGGGTCTCTCCTTTAGTGACAGTGCATTGAGTAGTACTGTACAAGTGTTGTGCTTAACAAATAGCAAGCCATTTTCAAGCTACCGGGCCTTTTATTAGGTGAAAAATACAAATTATATTTTGTTAATGCTAATGTAAAAAAAAAAAAAAAAAAACAACTGTAAAACTTAGTCCTGTTTTCTGTTGCGCTTTGAGAGGTTTTATTGCTCTATGTGTGTATAATTCTGAAGTCTTTTTGTAACAGATCTCCTCGAGGCAGCTTTCTGTTTAATAAAGCAAGACGGATTTCTGTCCAAATATGTGAGCATATCTCCCTCTTTGTACACTCCAAATTATGATCTATCTCCCTAGCGAGCGATCGGTCGCTCATTCTTATCTATTAATGTAAATAATGTAACAATAAAGAAAATATCAATTTCTTTGATATTTTGCGGAATGCCTTTTAAAGCTTTCATTCTCTTTGTCACATGTTTTCTGGAAGTGGAATGTCTGCGCTCATCTATGGCTTTTGCTCTCCATTCTGTTATGTTTGTCAAATGTTTGCAGGAAATGGACTGTTTGCTTTCCTCCACAGCTTGTGTTGCTGTTCTTGAGTCTCTGGGGGGGGACTCCATTACGGTCATTCTATTGGACTCGCGAAAATACCACTGCGTGAAAGCGAGGTGTAGTTCCAAGTTTGACATATAGGGAGCAGTCATCTTCACTTGACCCCTTTTTGGCTTTTTTTCCTCTCATCACAGTTTCTTTTCTTTCAGGCAGCCAAAATGATACTGGCCAGGTCCCAAGCTATGAGGCAGAACATCAGCTGCAGATTAAAAAGCTCCAAGTCACAAATCGGAGGAAAACCAAATCAAAAAATCACAAAGGTATTAATCCCTCCAATTTTATTGCAGTCATCAAACATAAAATCACACTGCAGCAGAATGGCAAGAATGGAGTTAGCCCACTCGAACGTTGTCACGTCTGAGTAACACGCTTGTTCGGTCTACCCTTGTAGATATCATTTCAAGTCAGCTGCACCGCTCGCCCGATGGGCGCCGTCCCGCCGCTCGTGCGCGAGTCGTGCGTCCAGCTGCCTCAGCTGCTTGAGGAAGCCCCAGTTGGGCAGGATCCTGCGGCGCGACTTGATGTGCTCGGCGGCGTCGGCCAGCGTCATGCCTTCGCCGATCATCAGGTAGGCCAGGAACAGCGTGGCCGAGCGACTCCTGCCCATCACGCAGTGCACCAGCACTATGTCTGCCGGTACGCAAACACACCGCCAATGACAAACAGCTCTCTGGTTTTCTTGTTGGTTACACCTCCGTCCAACTAGTCTCAACAAAATCTGAAAGTGAGTGTTGACTGTTTTTGTACTTTAGCGTCTTACTGTGAGGGTCGGCTAGCGCCGTTTGTATGAAGCGGGCGGCGGTGAAAAAGTACTGGCTGAGGTCAAACGTGGGTGTATCAGACGCCACTACACCGTGATAGACCACGTCCATGTCACCGTAGTAACCGGCGCCCGTGTCCACGTTGTTCCACGTGCCCTCTGCGGCGTTCAGGATGTGCGTGATGCCCAGCTTCTTCAGCTTCAGCTTATCTTTAGCCGTCGGCCTGTCGCAGTCAAAGTACATTGTTATGCTTGCTTTGTGATGAGCCGTTGCAGGTTTTCTTTTAAAATTTAAATAATTACCGGACCTGATTACGAGATTCAAGACGAGGGGGAAAAAAAGTGTTTAACTTGCATCGAGTGCTTTCGATATTTTCCTACTTACTCATCGCCAATGTAGACTCGAGGCCACACCTGGTTGTACGCGGCGTAGGCCGCGCGCCCCGGTTGAGGATCTTGTCCAGCTCATAGCAGCTGGGCGTGACATCATCATCATCATCATCATCAGCGTCGTCGTGGTGACGGTGGCTGGGCCCTTCACACATGCTTTCGTCCGTCTATGTCATAACGCCAAAGCTTAAAGCGCATGTGTCGTTTTGGCGCCTCCGGTCGTCCTGGGTGGACTGAAAGTCACTGCAAAGGAGATGGTTGTGCAACGGCCGTCCGATGCAGAGGATATTTTTAGGAGCTGCGATGATGTGGCTGACCTTCGCTGCCACGCTGGAACACTTCCATCGGCTCTGAGCGTACACACAAACACACACACACACACACACACACACACAAAAGTTAGTACATGAAGATGGGGATATACATTTGTCCCATTTTTTTAAGCATCTTATTTGTGAAGAAAACTTCAAGCATATTTCCCGAGTTTTTAAGTAACAGTGCTGCCCTGAGGTCACTTTTGATGAAAGACAAAATGGCAACAAGTGTGCTTCAAATAATCTCCACTTCAGTGTGTTTACAGGCATCTGTTTGAGCGAGGTGTCGATTTGAGGAAATACTACTTTTGATTGGTCCTAGCAGCTGCTTCCAACCTCGATAAGTCGCCGCATATGCTTGTAGCAATCATAACAATAATCAACATCATTATGTACCATAATATGTTAATGATGATGATACCTTTTTGACTGCCGCAGACGAGGAAGTGGTCATTTATTATTGCTAGGTTTAATTTCCAAGGTCACTAAACCGACTGGAGCACCTCGTTTACGTCATCTTAGAACAGCACCATAGCGCCCTCTAACGGATCAACCCATAGTTGCTATTTCTGGGCTTTTGACCTAATTGAACAAATCACAAACTATTGATGTGTTTAAATAATTATTATTGTGTCATGTGTTGGTTGTTCAACAAATTATTGCGACTTTAAGTTGATGCATCAGTAATTCACATCTCTACTACAGTATTTTTTATTATTGCGGAAAGTAAATGGTGCAATTTACACGCCCCCAAAAATAAATAAATGGATATGCAAAACGTTTATGTAATACGAATCATGTACCGATTCTAGCTTTTTTGCGCTTGTTTTTTCGTTTTGTTTTTGGTTGCGCTTGTATTGCGGCGATGACCACCCGTGTGACGTCACGGGCGAGCAGGATGCCAACTAGCAGCGCGACATGATTGCGCACAAGCGCCGCCGCGATGTTATTGTTAGTAAAAACAACAAGGCTGATATTATGAATTGCTCGCGCGGTGCCCTTTCCACTTGGCCGACCTTCGGAAGTCAAACGTGCCGCCAGCCGGCGTCCTTCGCTTGAGCTCAGTCCGGGTGAGTGAACCCCGAAAGCCGAGCTAACACCGCTAGCAGCCGTCTCGTTAGCCGTCTTTTGCACATGCAAAGCTGCCGTTAGTTGTTCCTCCTCCTTCTATTCGTTCTTTATTTCGCTTTTAGCCTGCGTCGTTGGACTCGCTTGGCAAATGTTGCTTTTGGTTCGTGTCATTCAGACTGCGGTTCACACCTCGTCGTTCGCCTTAATTGGTGTCATTTGAATGCTAACCTTTGACGGCGACGTGACAACACAACGCAATAATAACAACACCTTTTAGTGTTTTGATAGAGGAATGTGGTGGAAATACTAGTCATTTTCTTTCGTATGAAATGAATTGTTTTCCAACACGTCAACACTCACATGTCACCAATAATAGAATACTAAGACCTCAAATTGTACCAGAGTCCCCAATTTCAGCAAATTTCAGCCGATGAATTAGTTGGGCCCCAATACCGATTAACAGCCCAGTCATATTTTGTTGTTGTTGTTTTCCAGCATTAGATGCTTGTGAAATGATCCCGCCAAGTGTCCGCCGCTGGACGCCCAAGCACGTGGCCAAGTGGCTGAAGGATGAGGGCTTCTGCGATTATGTGGACCTGCTGTGCCACAAGCACCGGCTGGATGGCAGCAGCCTGCTGGCCCTCAGCGAGTACGACCTGCGCTCCCCGCCGCTGGAGCTCAAAGTGCTGGGTGACATCAAGCGCCTCATGGCATCCATCCGCAAGCTTCAGAAGCAGAACCTGGACACGCTGGAGGAGCTGGGCCTGCCCTTCGACGGCCACTCACCCACCGGCTCGGGCGACTGGTTGTGCAACGGCGAGGCGGCGCGGGCCTGCGACGGCACCGACACGGCACCCGTCGGCGAGGAGTACCAGAAATACACCAACGGCAAGTACAAGCAGCAGACGCGGCGGCTGGACCCCGAATGCTGGAAGACGGTGCTGAGCTCCGTCTACGTGGTCTTCGTGTTCGGGTTCACATCCTTTGTCATGGTCATTGTGCACGAGAGGGTCCCCGACATGGCCACGTACCCGCCCCTCCCGGACATCTTCCTCGACAGGTTGGTCGCTCGTTTACATGAAACGTACAACGTGCCGGAAAATTAATGTCAAAAATGAAACCTTGGCCACCAGGGGCAGTGTAGCACTTCCATTCATATGTGAAGAAGAAAATAAGGTCTGGTTTTGTTTTGTCCGCAGTGTGCCTCGAATCCCGTGGGCCTTCGCCATGGCCGAGGCGTGCGGCGTCATCTTGTGTATCATCTGGCTGATGGTTCTACTGCTGCACAAACATCGGTACCTTGAAACAAATCAAAGTTGGAGAAGAAATCGGCCACTCAGGACTCGAGTGGGATAACCTCCACTTATGTCATTTTGCAAGAGAAGGATTGAAAGTTTAATGGCTGCGGTAAAAACTGGGGGGGGCGGTCTTTATGTCTTATTGATTGACTGAACGGTAAAACTGATCACGCTTTTCCAAGACGCCAAGGAAGTTCCATCGCCTTCCATCCTTGTCCTGCAGGTCCATTCTCCTCCGGCGCATGTGCAGCCTCATGGGGACGGTGTTCATGTTGCGTTGCATCACCATGTTCGTCACCTCCCTGTCCGTGCCGGGACAACACCTGCAGTGTTCCGGGAAGGTAACGGCCGCCTGCGTCCAGAAAGCTGCGCTCTTATTTGCACGTCACGACGACAAACGAGAAGACTGGGGGCGGTCACAACTCGTCCGTAAGCCACAGTGTCGTCGTCGTCATTGTTATTGTTGCTTCTGCGCAGATGTACGGCGACACGTGGGCCAAGCTGCGACGGGCTGTGGCCATCTGGAGCGGCTTCGGCATGACGCTGACGGGCGTGCACACGTGCGGCGACTACATGTTCAGTGGACACACCGTCGTCATCACCTTGCTCAACTTCTTTGTCACAGAGTGTGAGTCGCGCAACCCTCATTTCATCAGAACGCTTGTCAATATGGAGCCGTAAACATATCACATTACTACAACTTGCGGTAGTTTGTATGTCATTTTAGTTGCCCCATGATTGAAGTACATTTTATTTTTTCACCTGTATATATTTGACACCACATCAACGCAGCGTGAACCTTGAGTCTCAAGGCAAGTTGGTGTGTTTTGCGCAGACACGCCGCGCAGCTGGCACTTCATCCACACGCTGTCGTGGGTGCTCAACCTGTTCGGCATCTTCTTCATCCTGGCGGCGCACGAGCACTACTCCATCGACGTCTTCATCGCCTTCTACATCACCACGCGCCTCTTCCTCTACTACCACACGCTGGCCAACACGCGCGCCTACCAGCAGAGCCGCCGCGCGCGCATCTGGTTTCCCATGTTCTCCTTCTTCGAGTGCAACGTCAACGGGCCCGTGCCCAACGAGTACTGCTGGCCTTTCTCGCGGCCCGCCGTCCTCAAATTCGTCATCGGCTAGAGGGGAGGCGCCGGCCGTCCGTCCGTTGGAGTGACTTTACACAGCCTGCCTTTGACTTGTGTTTGGTCGGAAGTAAGAATCAGCCAAAATTGTCTTTTGTCTTAAAGTGCGATTCCATTTGCCAATGACCTTTGCCGTAGGTTTGCTTGTGTAGAATTGGGGGACCAATTCCCTATCAGGGGCCATACTAGAGTCCATCTGGAGAACCCGTGGTGCCCTGAGATACGAGTGACCCGATTCCAGTTGTATGGTGACAGCGAACACACCGCAACTCACCTCACCACAAGCACCAATTTGACACAAAGAACCATTCCTCAAAATTGGTGCCTTCAAGCTGTTCAGTGCCACTCCCAGTTGATGTTCACCGACAAACTAAACATTAGCTCAATGCTAACACGGAACGGGAAAACCTTCGACGGCTCACAAAAGTAGCATCAATGTTGCGGTGCTTATAGGGCTTGAAGCTGCTCATAGGCATCTATTCTTTAGCCTCTGCAAAGAATGACTGACGGCAGTTTGAGTCCCTTCAAAGTAATTCAGAAACTGTTTGACTGACTGTTTTCATTGAGTAAATATTTTTGGGGAAGAATTGAATGGCATTTTCAGCTTTTAAAGGGGAAAGAAGACTTGAGTTGGGAGTGTGACCATGCAACAAATGAAACTCGTATCTGAAGGCACAACTGTAAGCAGCCAAATTGCACAATGGATTCAATTCACTTTTTCTCCCATACATGGAAAATGTATTTAGAGAAAAATCTCTGAAATTATTTACAGGGACTTGAAAATAAGGAAAACAGTGGATGCGAAGAAAATAATGAAAACTTATGAATTCACTTTTTTTTAAATAATTGCATGTTGGATGTGATCATAAGTTCTGACGAAGCCATACCTGCTCCGTGTGCCGCAGGTTTCACACCCCTGATGTAGTATTACCGCTAAAACAATGTTCTTTTGTTATTTAAGGGATATCTGTCAAATCTGTTAATTTATTCAAGTGTGTGTTTCTTATTTTTTCTACTAAAGCGGCAACATGCACACACCACAGACTTAAGTTTACAATTGCTCATTATTGTGTGTGTCTGTTTTTAATAGCGTCTTTGATTGGCAACTTGGTCTGATATGATGGAGGGGAAAAAAACCCACCCAGCTACAGTATCAACATCTCATCTTAACATTTGAACTGTTACAGAGGACATTCATTCATTCATTCTCGACACCGCCTGTCCCATAATGGGTCGCTGGAGCCAATCCCAGCCGACTTCGGGCGGTAGGCGGATTCGCCCCGGCGCCCACACCGTCACTGTGCACAAGTCAGATGACGATACAAGATGACGTATGGCAAATGTGAAACTGAACAGCCAAGTTTAACTTGAGCGATTTCAGGAAACATATAAGTGGGTGAACCGTGCAGTAAGGCTTGGTGATGAAAAGCTAACTCCACCAAGCATTAGAACTTACTTTGTAGATCCCTTAACTTAGTAGTGAGGTGCTTTGTGGTTGGCTATGTGTCCAGATGCACCAAAAATACTTTGGTTGTAAGGAGACAAATAAGATACAGATGCCCTGTAAAGTGTGCCAATAACAACTATGGCAAGCTCTGCTCTGAAATGGGATGTAGACGAAATATGCTGCAAACATGTTGGTAAGACCCCTGACAACTGTTTTTTTTTTCCAAATAAATTTATGTGCAATCAAACCGAATGTATTTTTTGGTTGGTTAGTTTTGAGGGGTTTTTTTTACAGAAAATGTCATTATTTTCCTTTCTTTTAATCGGAAAAAAGTGACAACCCCTTACGTTACCATAGTAACTTAGAGACCTACATATATGCTTGTTCATAATTCGTAAGAAATACGCATTTTGATTTAACACTTTGAGAATTAAAATGTCTATCATCGTTATATTTGTTGTACAGTGCAATTGAAGGCCAAGTGTGTAGTTGAGAATGCTTTTTTTCTAAACATTTCTTCCTTTAATTGTAGTCAGGCACACCGCGGGCAGCTTTCGGGGGCTTACACCGCCGAGGTCAGCCGTGTCTCCTCCACAAGCCACAATCGTCCTGAACCGGCCGGCCGGCGTCTGAACACTTGTCCGACTCTGCAAATTCAAGCCTGCAACGATCTTGACAACAATATATTTGTCGGTGAGTTAAACACCTCATAATTAATCGAAAGGTTGCTTTGCAAATTCTGCGTTATCCTGGCTAAAAAAGACGGGAAAAAACCTCGCGCGTCCTATTTGCTAGCTAGAAAACGCCCAAGCTAGCCTACCTTCTACTGTACAACCATCTAAACCATTTCTGTAACATTTTACACCAAGGACCACTGAAAAAAATGTTCTTTAAATACCACCAACATGACCAACATCCTTCAGGATGTAATAAGACTGTTTGCTCATCAAAAACGCCATCGGCTTTGTTCATTAAAAACTGTATTTAACATTGTTGAAAACAGTTGTAACATTCTGCACAGTTGAACATTAACGCTGGAAAACACTGTACCTAAATTATGATTAAAATAAAATGTATTGATAACAAAACTGCAATAATAACCGTACCCAGGTAAACATTAAAAAGTATTCTCGATTAAATGCAAATGTATTGATCGTAGAGGTTACACGCAAGTGAACTTTAATCAGGCAGTGATATATTTGTGCCGCTAGAGGGAGACATTGTAGCACGTGAAATTAAAGCGGTCTATTGATTAATGAAATCAAGTCATTTTCAACAAGTGGTTGTTTTTAACATTTTTTTTCCTACACTTATGGAATTTCCTTTATTCCTCAAGACACCCAAAAAAGCGTCGACACAATGGCAGTCCCTCCAGCATATGCAGATCTGGGAAAGTCAGCAAAGGATATATTCAACAAGGGATATGGTAATTAGCTGTTAATGCCCCCGCCATTTAATTAAACACACTTTAAGACCATTGTCATTGTGCCTGCAGGTTTTGGATTGGTTAAGCTCGACGTCAAGACAAAGTCATCAAGTGGAGTGGTGAGTTGAACATTTTACAGGAAATGGTTGGAAGACAGCAGATTTTAGATTTAAAAAGAAAACACAAAGCAAATATCTATTTAGCTTTTGCAACATTATTGCACAATGGCCTCGCATATTGCTCACTCAACTTAAGACGGAGTGGGGGCCACGTTTTGAGGAAATACATTCATTGGCCTCGAACAAATGATTGGATCGGAATAAAATGGACTGACATTGACGCGCGTCCATTGCAGGAGTTCAAAACGAGCGGCTCGTCCAACGTGGACACCAGCAAGGTGACGGGAGCGCTGGAGACCAAGTACAAGTGGGCCGAATTCGGGCTGACCTTCACCGAGAAGTGGACCACTGAAAACACACTCGGCACGGAAATCTGCATCGAGGATCAGGTGCAAAGCTGATGGATCTTCTCAAGGTGGAAAATTGCTGGGTTGACTTTGCAATAACAAAGTCATTTTCTTCTTTAGATCACCAAAGGCCTGAAACTGAATTTTGAAACCACATTTTCCCCCAACACTGGGTATGTAACAAGCCGTCGTTCAGTATTAAGTTTTAGTTTACCTGCAAAAAAATGTTGGAAAATATGATTTGCAGAGTAGAAAATGAAACAAGTTATTTCCCGTAGCAAAAAGAGTGGAAAAATCAAGACAGCTTACAAGCGGGAGTACCTGCACGCCGGCGTGGACGTGGACCTGGACTTCGCCGGGCCCACCCTCCACGGCTGCGCCGTGGCCGGCTACGAAGGCTGGCTGGCCGGCTACCAGATGAGCTTTGACACGGCCAAGTCCAGGATGCTCCAGAGTAACTTTGCCGTCGGCTACAAGACGGGAGACTTCCAGCTACACACCAACATGTACGTACGCGCATGCAGGAATACGGCAATATGTAGAGTGCAATTTTGGGAGAGACTGCATGTGAATCAAAAGTGTCTTTTTTTTTTTTTCCTCCAGAAACAACGGCTGTGAATTCGGAGGCTCCATCTATCAGAAAGTGAACGAGCAGCTCGAGACGGCCGTCAATCTGGCGTGGGCGGCGGGCAGCAACGGAACTCGCTTTGGGATCGCCGCCAAATACCAGATCGACTCCAGTGCCTCCATATCAGTCAGCCCCTTGCACGCTCATTGCATTACTCGAGAAATCATGATTTGCTTTTCACATATAGTTGGTATGTTCAATATGAATACTTCAAATGAAATATTTTGTTGATGTTTCTCCAGGCTAAGGTGAACAACGCCAGCTTGGTTGGAATCGGATACAGTCAGACTCTTCGACCCGGTGAGAAAATTCTTTTATATCTTGACTTTTTAGTAGCACCTGTTGCGTTTCAAAATTGGTTATATATTATATTCAATGCTTGCAGGTATGAAACTGGTCTTGTCCGCACTTGTGGATGGGAAAAACATCAATGCCGGCGGTCACAAACTGGGCCTGGGTCTGGAGTTGGAGGCATGAGGATCCATTCAGAGAGAGAGAGAGAGAGAACATATTTTAACCATATGAGAGAATCCCCCTCCCCATTCTTGAGCACCGCTGAAACGTCACCTCCTAGTCTCACTCGTAAGTCACAACAAATCCATAATGAAGCTCTAGTTACAAACCCCCACCGAAGCCTACCACAACCCATCAAGTAAGAACGCACAAAAAGGTGTGACTGGTTGATCGTCAACAAAACAATATATGATGACCTAAAAATTTAGCGTGGGAAGGGGCCACGACATATAAATTGGGAAGCGTGGCTTTCGATCACAACGCTTAAAGCCGCAATTGACTCCATTCGATTCAATGTTGACAATCCAGGCGAGTGGGATGCCGAATGTACATCAGAGCTGTTATTTTGCACACTCGACTAATCTACCTTTCTCAATTAAAGCTCTTCCTTTTTTGTTATATGACGTCTCAGAGTGCTGTTTTTTTTTTAAAGATAAGAGAAACATGGGAAAACAATCCAGGGAATTTATTTCAAATAAATGATTTCCTTGCTTTTGTAATTACAAATTTGTTTTAAAAAATCCTATTCAACTTTTCCATGTAAAGCTGTATTTCCTGGAATAGTGGCCCCCGCTCTTGTAAACGTCATACCCTCATCAATTTGCCGTCCTGATAAACTCCACACTTCAAAGAGGCAAGTCCTATGAAAAATAAGTTGGAAAAATAAACGATCAGCAAGTATTTGCTTTTTTTTTTTTAATACAGGATAAACACAATGCGTGACTGATTCCTATTTCTTGCCCCTTTAGACCAGTAGTTTTTAAAGTGTATGTGAAACAATCACTGCCTAAATAGAGTTCTCCACCTTAGAGTTTTGGTTTTCATCCTTTATACCTCTCTGGCCGCGTTTCATGCCTCTAATTTGATGTAAAATGATTTTAAAAGTTGTGAGCCTGTGACAAAATTCGCCGACCAGGGACTGTGGAGCCCGAAGCCGTGGTCGAGGTCATTTCGATCAGGTGCGTTCGTCGCCCACGGCCTCGCGGGACAGGTGAGTGCAACGTTACGCCTCCAAGCGAGTTGGCAGGTAAGTTGACAACTTCTCATGTATTTTTAATTATATTCCGAAAAATTTAACATTTTGTGTTCGGCCCTACTCCATCATGAATAAGTCGCGCGGCAATGTTGGCGACGTTTCGGTCGACAGATTGAGTGAACGGAGGCTATGTTCAATTCTTGCTAGCAGTTCGATAATCACAGCGTTGCACTTGGTGCACACGGGGGCTTCTCAAACTTTTAACATGTGTTTTGGACCCCACATATAAAGATTAAAAAAATGCCATTTAACAGTTTGGGTCGTGCCCCTGGCCATTATTTGAGGAAATACAAATTGAGGTAAATTTAGTTTGAGTAAAACCAAACAGTGCATCATAGCTACACAATTCTCCTTGGAACGAGCAGCCTGCTCGCGTTGGTGCCGTCCGTCCTACAATTTGATGGCCAGCGTGAGGCCGTCGCCCACAGTGAGCATGCTCAGGCTGATCCGAGCGTCTCTGTGCAGCTTCTTGTTGAGCCTGTCGATAGCCAGTGTATCGTGGTCGTCCGCGGCGGGTTGTAGCACCCTGCCGCCCCACAGCACCTGCACATGGAAAAAGTTAAAAAATAATAATAAATTGCAACCGGGCTGGCAAAAATACTCAAATTTTCCCACCTTTTCACAAACCCAATGCCAACATTTAACATCCGTGTTGGCGGGGTAAAACAACTTACGTTGTCGATGGCAATGATGCCGCCTTTTTTGACCAGCTGCAGAGACTTTTCAAAGTACGAGTCGTAGTTCACTTTGTCGGCGTCAATAAAGGCAAAGTCAAAGGTGTCGGCCTCGCCGGCAGCCAAAAGCTCCTCTGCAAAGAAGGGGGAAAAAAAGGTTTTTGTCATGTGTTCTGCAGCTGCATATGAGCAGATTACAAGACTGCTTTTTGACGGCGTCACAAAAGTGCTAATTGGCCAGTTCCTCAGTAATGCTAACTAGCGTACAGTACGTCTCAATTTCCTCCCACTGTCACAGGGGTGTAGTGCATTGTAACTTTACCCAGTGTGTCCAATGCTGGCTGAATGCGGAGATCAATTTTTTTCTCCACTCCTGCCTGTAATAAAGAAAGTACCGGTAGTCAAAATAAATTCTCCATTACATTCAGATGTTTGACAGCTTAACTATGATAAAGTGATCAGAGTTTGAGCAAGGTGGGAAAACTGCATCCATTTAGGACGTGTTGGCTAATTCAGACAAATGCATGCCAAAATCAAGGTTCAGTTCCCACTTTGACACGTATGGGGCAGTCCATTTGGCAACCACTGGGTCAATTTCCAAGATAGTCACACCCAGGAAAGCAGTCTCTACCTCCCCCCAAAAACATTCCAGAAAGCTCGGTGGAGAGATTTTGACGAGAGTCACCGTCAAGAGGGTTGCGCTTTTCTTTAGTACCTCTTGCCAGAGTGGCTTGCCAATGTTGGCGTATTCCTCGCTGACGTCGCACGCCACCACCACGCCGTCATCAGGCAATGCCAGAGCCACACTGAGAGTGTTGTAACCTGTGTACACTCCTGCCAAATCGCACACAAAAAAAAAACACTGATCGAATGGAGCAGTTGAACTATTCATATTTCTCTCGAGCTTTTCATCATGTTTGTGAAGCGTAGTTGCCAGGTGACTTCAAAGTGGCAGAAAAGTCAAATGATATGATGAGAAAAATGTCATGACTGGAGCTGCCGTGCCAACTACGCACAACCGAGAAGGACATTACGGCTTAACGACACATTACCGATCTCTAAGGCCTTCTTGGATTTGATCAGTCGGACCAAATTGGCCATGAACTGCGACTGCTCGCAAGAGACCATCATGGCGTTTCCGTTGTGCTCCAGTGTCCTCTGAAAAAAGGAAAGACAAGACAGTTCTATTTTTCTTGATTAAAATGTGTGTGGGGCTAAAAAAAAAAGCCAAAACAAAACCTAGTTTAAATTCAAGGCCATTTTTTTTCTCACAGCCCAACTTTAATTTTGAAAACTATTGGCAGAATGTGTGTACCAGTCTGAGTTTGGCCAACGCAGGATGCTCCCTCATGGAGTGGCGCAAGAC
The DNA here is from genome assembly GCA_026261675.1 of Hippocampus mohnikei. NCBI lineage: Eukaryota > Metazoa > Chordata > Actinopteri > Syngnathiformes > Syngnathidae > Hippocampus > Hippocampus mohnikei. The sequence goes on from JAKGUB010000377.1 coordinate 2,362,889, forward strand.
GTACTGCATCAGTGGGTTGTTTTGCCCGCTGCCATGACTTTTGGAAAAGTTCATTCTGAAAGGTTTCCTCTTCCCTGTGGGCAAAAGTACAATCACAGTTTGCTCGACAGACAGTTTTTTTTTCTTTTGGCAGTAGTAAAGCTCTAGTGCACACATGCACAGTGTTCTGTAAAGCTCAAATGCACACATGCTCAGTGTTCTTGTTGAGCTGTTATCTAACCTCCAATGTTAACAATGCAGTCGGGAGCTTTTATAGCATTCAAGGTTCAAACTGTGATACTTAATGCTCGTATACAGGATTAAGAAACATTCCATCGTGTGACTGGAATGTAGTACATTTCGTCTTTTTAATTTATCTGGCTGTTTTGCTTAAGAAAGCTTTCTTTCAAGATTTGTCCAATAGTTGGCTACACGTTAAACAAAAGCCTCTATATTTTATAACTGTATATAAATGCATTTGACATTCATGAAGTTTTTTCTGTTAGTCTGTTTTTTTGGGGTTTTTTTGGTATATATTTTTCAGTAGGTTTCCCGTTAAAATTCTGTACTGTACTCGGCTACTTGTTACTATTTTACGATACAACCGTATATAAATGAATATTAAACAGAAACAAATCCCTCGATCGCGAGTTGCGGTAGCAATCGTAATTGTTGATTTCGGCTTACTCAAGCATGTACAAGAAAAGCGCTGTCCTACCGAACAAATATCCCGTGATAAAAACAACTCCGAGCGTGACCGTCCCAATGAGTGCTTCTTTCGATATGTTGCGGAAGGCCATGATGGCTGACAAGTTAGCTGGTCGCCCACTCGGCAGTGGGTAGGACCGTCTTCCGCCCTCGGCGCTCGGACGTCGTGACGTCACGTGACCGTCCACCGCGAGGAGAGTCGTACGACATTTGAATTATTACGAAAATTAAATAGATTTCTCATAAAAATGGAACATACATTACCCAACCAATTTATATATTTTGAAATGTAATAATTATTGAATATGATAGGGTGTGCCCATGCGCAATTTCTGTCATAAATCTTAGTTTGGCAAAATTATATTTTCATAGATTGATTTATGCAGAAGTAAATGTTGTTTTTTAATATGTGTTGGAACCTTTCTGGCGTATTTTAAGATCTATAACATTCCAATATTTGAATTTTCTAGATTTTCTATTAAGTTCGTTTGTTTTGTAATTTGAATTGTTTGATAAATAAATACATACGCCCATGAATAATGATTGTTTGACGTTTAAAGTCATCATTTCCATGTATCTCCATCCTTTTTTTTAATTTAGTTTTTTAATAGTTCCTTTTTTAAATATGTGTATCTGCATATTGTCCACAATTGTCAGCCCATAAAGTGACGCACTAAGCCAGCGCATTTTGTGAAACAGTGGACGCAGTTAGGTGACGTCACGAGCAGGTACTCGCGTTCGAAGTCGACCTCTTCATTTTTGTGTTTCAAATGAAAGTATCCGACTAAATGTCATCAAATGCTCTGTCAAAAATGTGAACGACCCCCACCCCAAGCGACGCTATGTCAAAAAGGACGACAAGACTCGTAGTTTGCAGAGTGCAACATGTATGAGTCAGTATGTGTGTGAGACAAACAAAATGGGCGAAAGCATTCCATGTTAAGAGTGATGAAAATACTAAACTATACCTCTTCTTGTTCAGTGGAGGTTGCTTACGTGTCGTCTTTTCGGCTCGCAGTGAATGAAATTTAAGCCCTGAAGCCATCCTTAAAACATTTGAGTCTAATCATGCGCTGCCACATGGCCGCTTGAAAAGTCACCTCGAATCGAAAACCCAAGCGCCATAGTTACATATGAATATAATAATAGCTTCCTATTCTATCATCGCATATACAGTATCTTCTTTTGTACTGTATTGTGAAAAAAATGCATTGAATGAATTGCTGTTCGTTTTGTCTTGTAGTATAAGTTGGCGAACAGAAGAGTGCAGTGTTCTCTTATCGAAAATGTCAGTCCTGAATTTCATGCCAGAAAGCCAATTTCAAGCACTAAAGATCTGTACTTTAACTTTCAGTTACGTAAACGTAATGATTTAAATACTTGTTTTAAATTACAGTCTAATTATATGGCGACCAGTAGTGGTGAACATGTCTGCAACACAGTTCTGAGGGTTTGGGTTTGAATCTCGGGGCTGAGCTGAGACTGGGAAGCAAACCTCCCCCATTAGGTTTGTGGAAGACATTTTATCACGTATGCATAAAAAGTTTAGTTGTCTGTGAGTAATTTCCCAAAACTAACTTTCATTAAATTCATCCTTTAAATGAAGAAACGCTACCTTCTGCAAGGTGTGCGTTTATAAATTGTATGAAGATAATATTGTGATGCTTTCTGGTTTTGCTTCCCAGGTTTACCAAACGAGGAGAGGTCTGGCTATCACCCTTCTCTCCGGTACCTGCGACGTCTGGCACCATACTGGTTGCCGAGCTGTCTCGCGCGCCTCGGGCTGAGCCTCCTGTTGTGAGCCGTCCTGCGGAGAATGGCACTCCCTTACCGGGGACTATTATGGTATGTATGTTTTATGCTTTGTCGTGGGATTTTACAGTGCTCATTCTGTATCTTTAGAGTGAAAAAAAGGGATTGTGGTCATGGCTTTCTTTGACCACACGCGAGATCATTACAGTACAGTACCTAAATTGAGCCCCCCACCCCCACCCAATTTCACTTGAGTGGGACATATCTCCAAATGTCAAAGAAAAAAACAAAATGCATGCCCAGAGTTTATAATTTGATGCGAGCTAAAATGAGGTCTCAGATGTCCATTGGAACTTCAGCTTTTTACACAACCCTCGAGGCCTAGTTCCTCTCCGCGTCCCAAATTGTTCCCGATATCTGTGGCAATCTGACTTTCATCCCCCTTTAACTCCCACACATGCGCTCGCTCATCTTCATTATAAAAGCAGTGGCGTCAAAAGTCTTCCAATGCCTGGGTCTGACGAGTGCCGTCAGTCACTCGCTTCACCCCGAAAATGAAATGTCATGTAAGTATCGCGTCTTTCAACTCTCTCGCTCTCCTTCTCCCCTCCCCGCTTGAGTGACGGATGAGCGAGCGATGCGACTCCATCAGAGAGTGGCGCCTGACAGTTTGATTTGACAGCCCTCTTCAAAGCAAATATACTCCTCATTCCTGACACTGCATCAGTCTGACAAGAGGGAATATTCGGAGAGGGGGATGGACCAACAACCACAGAAAAAAATACATTTGTGTACATTCCCATCTGTACAAAATCATGCTAGTACTGGGCAGTTTATATTTGATTTAAATTTTTTTTTAAACCTGTGATCCTCTCAAGTGAATTCAGAAGTTTGTTTTCTAAATACATTATATAAGATAATTGGTGGAAACGTGCAAAGACTTGGAACTAGGTAGTACTGTAATCAATTTCCGTCGTTTAGCCAAAAACTGGCTCGTGCTTAAGTATTTCTTTGGCACCATCTGGTGGCCCAGGTACTATGTTCAAGTGAGGGGAGTAGCTTCATTTTGGACAGGCTGCAGCCTTGTTTAAAAAAGTGCTCTGCTGTCATCTTGAGGTAGCTGTCGGCAGTTACAAATATAATTTTCGCAATCCACTCTGATCGGAATGGAGCCTTGCTGCAAATAGTAAAACTCTCTAAGTAACATATCAACTCACATCCTCAATTCATGTCATGTTTTTTTTTTAAATTGAAAATTTCATTTTTGTGCGAATCAAACAAAATGTAAACCATAACCTCAACTGGCACCCTTTGACCATTATTAATAAATCTGATGTGGTTTCTGCCATTAACTGCGAAACACGCACCCATGAGTGTGTAAATATGACGTGCTTGGAGCCCCCCCCCCCGTGTTCAAGTAATATGCAATGCATAGAGCTAAATGATTCATGGCAAGCTTTTACATAATTTATAATTAATCGCAACCCGTTGGCTTGGAATTTATGAATAGTGAAATAGCCTCGCCGCCATAGCGATATACTAATTAATATCTTAAGTGCCCGTTGCTCACTATGCCGGGTGTACAGGGCGGGAATAATGCGAGGCAACAACGGCTGATCTGGGCATTCCAGCAGGGAACGTCTCAACGCGATGGCCGCAATATGCATTTGCCCGAAGAACTTAACGGGGCGGGGAATCTTTTATCGGAGTTGTCACATGTTGAGGCTAATCACTCGGAGCGCCGTTAAGATTAGCGCTAATGCGTTTCCACCCTCTCAGCTGCAGGGCATCTTCAATCGACTCGTTTTGCCGCGGTCATCACAAACAATGAGAATAAGAAACTCTGCCCGTTGACGGGAAAATTAGACAGGCTCGTCGTTCGAAGGCTTTCTGTTCTCTAAGTGAGGTCCCAAAACAACAACAGAGATGACCTTTTAACGATAGTCCCTAGAGTACTTTGGGGTTGCAAAAAGTGAATTAGTTTGTGCATGGAGTCCTCGGTTGACAACCGTGTTTTACCACAAAATACGTTTTTAATAAATGCAGTTGATTGCAGCGTGGCCAAAACGTAGCTGATGGTGTACATTAAAAGCAAACATGAGGGTTGCCGTGACCTCAAGTTGACACGCGAGTTTTCAGAAGACGCCCGTGGATCAAGCCCAACGAATTGTGTTTACGAGCGCAAAGTATTCTTAGTTTGGACAGTGAATTCACAGGCGAGCGTCTGCTCGCTCTCCCCGCCAGCGCGCCACAAACAAAGGGGGCTCCTCTTCGCTAATGGTGCCTGAGGCTTCGCCACTTTCTATTGATCTGCTGTCGCCCAATTTCTCGGTGACTTATGCCCCTTCTTAATTCCTATTACTGTGCACACTGAAGCCTTATCGCCGGGGAACAATGGGCTTGTTGTCACTGGGGGCAAGAAAAAAATATGAGAGTGCCAGCGCAAACTCGTGACTCCTCGCCGCTCTGTGACCTCCACGCTCTGTGCTAGGCTAATGCTAAGCGCTTGCGGAAGCATCAGAAAATTGCATCTCGCCTCTTTTTTTTTTTTCTTCCCCTCCATAAAAAATGCACGCCATAAAAATGTCGCTGCGATGACTACTCTCCGTCCTGGCCTCGGCTTCCTTTCAATTATGTTTCTCTTCTCTTTTTCTACAAAGAATAATAAAGCCATAAATTGCGGATGCGGCACAAGGTACGGACATTCCGTCTCCGAACCGCAGTTGAAGGTGCCATAAACCTCCAGCAAAAGTCAAAGATAAGGATTTACAGTTATTTAACATCATCGCGGTGACCTAAATCAAGAGAATGAAACGGCGGCTGTAGCTTCTTCGTCCTTTTAGCCAAGACGCTCTTTAAAAAAAGAAATAAAACTGCAGGATCACCATTAGAATGTTTTTTGCTTCCTTAACAGTCCCGCGAAAAAAAAAAATTATGGGTCAAGCATAATTTGTGAGCGTAAGTGGATAAAAAAAATGGATAGATGGATATGGAGCAGTTGCCCCACTTATCTTATTTTCGGCCATAATGCCACGTGGCCTAGTTTGGCTTCCTCAGACCCAAACTCATGACTTGATCTGCAGGAAGACGTCCATCTTTCTTTTCCGGACGGGTATTAATAACATAAATGCGTCGAAAGTCTGCTTGTTAAAGTATTCATTGTGTTGGGCGACCCCGGCGAGTGTGTGTCGCTCGTAGCGTCCAAATGTCCCCGTTTGAACAAAGACGCATTTAGCCCCGCTGCAACTGACTTGCTCGTCTCAGCGTGAAAACGCTCATGTCAGTGCCTCGGGACGGCCGCCATTGGTGCTCAGCGTCTCCGGGTTCACGACCCCGCAGCTATGATAAATGTCAAGCGCGACAATATCCCACTAACTAGGCGTGCCAGCGCCAGCCAATCATCTCGTTATTGACTGGGAAGGCGTAAAGGGAGCCTGTAATGTGACTCTAAATGCTACATAACGGCCTATTTATCCGACTAAGCATGTGGGCCGCTTATTCCGGCTCATGCTGTCATTCACTTGGCTCCGAGCTCGCCTGTCAGGTTCGACGCGGGAATCGCCCAACAACGCCAGCCTTTGAATGGAGAGTCGTTTGCCTATCAATCACGACGGCAAGGCTGCCATTTCAGTTTGAATGGGAAGTCTTTGGCTCCCTTTGGGTCCTCTTCATGATCCTTTTCAAGGGGGCAGTGAAAAATGTCCATGACCATATGTGCTATGTTCTAGTCTAAACGCAGTAATGTGATTCATATTGTGTTTGAGGGGGGGGGGGGCATTTTGCACTTGTGTTGCGTGTTCGATCCCAGCTTTTGTTTTCCTCCTGTCGTCGACAGGAGGAAATGTATCGCTCTGCGAGATGTCACCCTCAGCTGTTCACTTGTTTGAGTGTGATACAGCGTTTGGTGAGAGACCTTGATGATGTCACGGCGTCGGATTCGCCCCGACGTGGTGCCAGCATTTGATGCATTCAATCCCGCCGCCCGTTAAAATAGTCCGGCACCGTTTCCTTTATCTTGACCCCATTTTTTTCCCCAAACTGCTTTTACACTCCCTGACCCTTTGACCTTGTTACATCACCCACTCTCTCCCATGCGGTTTGAATGGAGAATTTGGAATGGATGTACCACATGTACATTGACTGGTTAGCACTACTTCCGACCCGAGTGGCTAGAATTAGCACGCTAACAACAAAACGTGAAACTGACAAGAAATCAGAAGGCTTCTCTGCCTGCTCCAAGTCACGTGCGGCAAAGGTATTTATGAGCGTTCACAACTGCCGAGCACCGGAGGCCATATGTCAATCCACCGGGAAATGCTAAAGGGTCACTCCTCTATGTATAGCCAGATGGGTTTGACAGTATTTGGGTTGAGGGTGTCATTTCATCTTTAGGACAGGACACCCCCCCCCCTTCCAGTTTGTCAAGTCTTGTAGTGCCTGCTGAAAAAGAGGGGTGGGTGGGGGGCTGAGGTGCTAAGACACGATTGACTGTGACTAAACACATGCTGAACCTTTCAAACGGTGTCTATTTTCACCGCGCTCTCCCCATTAACACCCGCCGCATATAGAAGCAAGGGGGGGGCTCCTCAAAATAAGTGGACTCATAGTGTGGAGTACGCATTGTCACAGGTGGGGTACCGCAGGCCGGCCAGCTTTACGCCTGCGCTCTTTGACGACACAGAGCAACCTCAAAGAAGGCGACTCGTCTGCTCATGGCCCTTAAGGTGTCTTCTGGGTCGTGAACATATTTGCGTTTTGGAATCAGGAAATTGCGTATTAGTTGATTGCCCTTCTTAAAATGTTATCCTTTGTTGGCTTGAAATTTTGAGTTCACCTGACTTTTTTTTTTTTTTTAACTAAAGTGCAGCCCAAGAACAAAACTTTTGTTGTCGTCAGTTCGCATATTCCAGCGGAATACTTGATTTATTTTTGTACTAAATGGATGTGAGAGCAAGCCAACGTGATCCCATTTCAGTGGCTCTGCGGGAACAAAAAGATGACCGAGTAAACCAAAACCCGCACACAAACATGGCCTGGTGTGAATTTTTGCTCAAACGTAAAACTCCCAATCAAATCCTGGATCGCGAAAGTCTCTGGGGCGTCGTCCAAAACTCCGCCGCCATCCATCAACAATACTGCCGAACAGGACGCGAAGAAACTGCTTCTTTAAGCATTTCTCCGGGAGGCATAAAAAGTGTATTGACGGTCACCGCGGGCAGGTATAAAAGAAGATTGGCAAACATGAAAATCAAGTCCTCTCGCGGGTGCCGTGGAGCCGCGTGCCGTCACGCTAAATCATCGGCGGGCGGGGGGGAAAAAAAAACAACAGTCTGGTGAAAAAGCGCCGCCTCGGGCCTGGGCTTTTTGCATTCTCTCCCGAGCTTGTTATTGCAGTCGATGTCTTTTCTCCCGCCTGTTCTCGGCCCTCTAATGAACTTCATCTGTCTTGTCCCGCACGCCAACGACGCGTCGCAGTTTAATGTAACCTATAGTTTACCGTTTATTACCCGGCGCCGAGATTTAAGGATGCTGAGGATCGTGTTTCTGCGCATAAGTGATGCGGGATTGATTTCCTTTACAAATATATGAATCACCCGGGTCGTTACGGCTCTGGGCTCTTTCATTAAATTGAGCTATGTCTCCTGCTAGACCTTGCACCAGGAATATACTGTACCTCGCCGGACGGCTTTGGGAACGGCAACATGTAAACTATAGCTTCATTTATTCCACCGTTGCAGCGCATTGATCCCCCGTCTGGCAAATAGATGACTGCTTACTCCCGATGTACCTTTTTTTAAAAATTAATTGAAATGTAAACGCAAAGTGTGAAAAGATGTGCAGATGTCATAAATACAAATGTAGTGCTCCTTAAAAATAGCAAGAGGGCTTAATCTCCTGGTAACGGCAAAGCCCTCGTAACGGATGACGGCGCAAGAAAATTCCTCACACGCACGGCCAATATTGACTTTTCAAATAAAAAGACATTCATGTAGATAACGGCCATTTTGACTCCTCATTAGTCACCGCTAATCTGGAAACGTGGCCGACGCGCTACGCCGGGAGGGTGGATGGGGGGGGAGTGATGCGTCGGTGTTGGCGGCCGGTCATTAAAAGGAGAAATAAAAGACAAAATAAATCCAATCTTCGGAAGGCGAGCCGTTTGTCACGTCGGCCACCGCTGGCTGCCTGCTGAACAGTTTTATTGAGTCATTCGCCCCGGCCAAGATGATAATCCATTCACCCTGAATCACGCCTGCATTCAGGTGATACCACGCTCCGCTTTGTTTTCATTTATTTTATCCACGTATTTAGGCACACGCGTCGAAACCATCCACTCGCGCGAGCTGCTTGTCGCTTGAGGTAACGCAAAACAATTCTTAAGGCCGACACAGTGCTGCGACGATATACGCCTGCTCGAGATCTTGACAAGGGCATGCGTCTGCAAGCGTACTCGGTGCTGACAAGACCCCCGACTGAGATACAAACCGGATCCACAAGGCTCTTATTCACCAGCACCAGAACCCCTCCTCAAACCCGCTCACCGCCCTCTAACGTGCGCCCGCAAGACTCCACGCAGTCTCTCGGACAGACGGCCACTGTTTTGCTGAAAGTGATGCGCTGACTCGTGGAATGAATTCCTTGCTGCAGGAATTTGTTGCTTCACTTTTGTTTACATTGCCAGAGATTAAGCTTGCTCGTCGTTGCCTTGGTGGAGGTGTGAGATCTCGTAAGAGCCATCACAATTGCTGGACGGATGCATCGTAAAATGCATTCCTTATCCAAATTCCTTATCAGGGGTAAATATGCACGTTAAAAACAACCCAGCTGCGTTTTTTCAAGCCCAACAAGAGCAGTCTGTCCCGGCTCAAGTGAATTTGAAGCAGCACGTACGGCAATCAGTATTTTCAGCATTGCTGGGGGATTTTCTCACAAGCACGAGAGGCCTATCAAGTATCCCCCTGCCTCGCCCCCCCTGCGTAAGTCCTAGCACCTGACGACATGGTCTTCTGCCGGGAGTTGCCGCTGTCACAATAAATCAGCGGCCGACGTGATACGGTTTAATCGGGCCGGTGCCCCCTTTCGCTTGCCAGAATGATGTTGATGCGCAGCACAATGCTTGATGGTTGACTGAGCATGATAAAGCGTCGACTATTCAATCTGTGACCGAAAGTTCAAATTTCTTGAAAATGGACCCTCCATTAGTCTTTCCACTTGTGGTGCGTTTCGCACAGTGTGAGAATCGCCGCTCTCAGTCCGTAACTGTAACAGTAACTGCATGATGGCAGTGAACTTAACTCATGTCACGACAAGCGGTGCGTTGTGACATGAGTTGAATCACTTTAATACTGAAAATGACAACGCATGCCACCTACACTCAACTCGTCTTTACTTATATAGAATGTGCAATTATTCCAAACGGCGTTCCACTTGAAATTTCTCACATAGTGGTGCCCATATCATAGTTTGCCAGTCCCTGCTTTTGAAAACAACACCAAGATGTTCTGTTTTCGCTGTCACACATGCGAGAGAAATGACTCAAGTCTTGTGAGCCAGCCGCAATAAATCCAAAATCTTTAAAAAAAGGGGGAAAAAAAGATCCTACTGTCCTGATTCTCGGAAATGGTTTAAAAAAAATGGGCGACTCCTTTAACTTCTTTAAAGGTCGAATTTTTCCTCAGAGTGTTCGCCGTCCCTTTTTTTTTTTTTTTAATAAACGACGCGAGTTGGCTGCGTTTGATGTGCCACCAAAAGCTCGCCATGATGGATGATAACTCGGGGCGTTACGCTTTGTTGTGGGACGGGCCTACTGTGCGGCTGCGAGATGTGAGGGGAGGGGAGGGGGGTGCTTGAATATCTTGTGCCTTCAAAAAAAAATCATGACTTCTTTGAACTTTTTGAATGATTGCAAGGCAAACACACTAAGGCACAAGATTCTAGCACGCTCGCACCAAAAAACATTCTTCATTGGGGTCCCCCCCCCCAGCTAGCAAAGCGATCTTCAGTGTTGATTTAGAGGTGAAGCGCTAGATTATACCACCTGCATGTTAAATGTGATTTATCAAGCCAGGAGACGGCTCGTGTCGTTGCCTTCTGATCTGGACCAAAAAATAGTATGACTTTTTTTCTTTTTTGCTTTGCAGGCGCTTTGCCATACCGGCTCTCCATAACGGCTCTCTTTGATGTTTACTCAGCCAGCCTTAAACTGCTAATCGCGGCGCTCTTTACACTTACGAGCAAACATTTACCGGCATTTAATAAGCCCTACCTGTGAGAGTGGCGCCTAATTAAATCCGTCTGGCTGCTGGCCATCGTCATTCGTCACACGGAACAGATTGCTGATAACGCGCCTCTTATAAATTCACCAGAGAGGCATAACTATCGCTTTCCTTGACTGTGTTTGCCGAGCTGAAAATTCTACAATTTCGAGACAATTTCCATCGGTAAAGGAAATGATAAAAGTAGAAAGCATCTGGATGGTTTTGACGTGACAGCATAATTACCGGCGCGAAAATGGACGACGCCTTTGCACCTGCGTGGGCGGGAGAGAGCGTTTTCACCCCGGACCGCCAGATGCAAATGAATCACGCGCGGCCGCGTGATAGCCTCCGGCTCAGGCCAACATTTGAAGGATATCAAGCACCCAGGGTGCCTCAAATTGACCCCCTCGTCTTTGCCGCTTGCGCTTGGATTTTAGTCTCCCGTGCAAAGCTGCGCAATGTTGTACACAACATCTGCTTTTCATTTCCTGCAAGAAAAACAGAGGCTAATGGAGTCAGGGTGTAAGCGCTCACTCGTTCTGTTGCAGTCGTTCTCAAAAGCTGGTGCGCCAAAGAGTCGCTGGCCGAATGCAGTTTCGGTGCCTTTCACTTTTGGGTGCCGTGCATTGAAGAGTTGTCTGCCTTTCAACATTTATGTAGGTCGATTTTACATTTGACGGTTAACTTCAATACATTTTGAATTGAGTCATCAATGGTGAAGAACAGTGATGCCTTGAGATCAGACGGGTGAATTCACTTCACAATCGGCGTCAGTTTGGCATGGTGAAAAATCTTCAAACGGAGTTTTCAAGCTGTCACTCCAGTTGAAGTTCACAGTCGAACCAAAACAAAGAGTGAGACGCGCGTCTTGAAAACAACCACGTTGCCTTGCTTTTCGGTCTGCGAGCTTAATGCGACTACATAATGGAAAATGTCATGCTAATGAGTAGCATCTGTGTTGTAACGCATGGCGGTTTGAACACAAACGGTGCAGCAACACGGATAGACAGACCATTTACCGGATCAAATGTGAATCCTTGTGAACCGAAGAATGATAGTCTTGCTTTGTTGAGTCATGACTGGTCTCCATGTATGTTTCTATTATCCTGCCCCCAGGAGGCCAATTTAATCCATTACTGCATATTTTTTATAAACATTTACAGAGTGTGATTTTCCTCATTAGAACAATGGATCACAAAAAAATATATATGTATGATTTTTAGTGGCAGGCCGGAACGGATTAATGGCATTTCAATTCATTCCATGTGGAGAGATGATTTGAAAATTGAGTGTCGCTACAACTAGGTCTACTGCTTTTGAATATCGGTGGGTCGGTTGCTGAGTACTTTCAATTTTTTCGGGGTGCTACTTGGTGGCAACATTTTTGTGAGCAGCTTGTTTAACCGCACTGTGATTTACGGGCGGCGAGTGAACTCTGGGAAGCAAAACAACCAAGTCTGAGTTCAGGGGCTAGCAACCGTGGCCTTTTTTGGCGGCGGGAGGCCTCGGCTTTTCTTTCGGCTCATGCCAAAGTATTTCGCACGGCAATTAGCTCCGTCCTCATTTGGGTCTCCAGTCCCGCAGGGTTAGCAGAGCCATTTATCATCCTTGGGGCTTGGAACGCCGCCACTCCAGCTTCGCTACTTTTTGTAAACAGTCCCGAGCACTTTCCATGTCATCGCTTTTGGGGTTCTTTTTTTTTTTTCATCCGATGCTTTGCTTTGCTTTTTCTCTTCGGATGGCAAATGTCATGACCCATGGCTCATTTCTCACGTGATAAATACACAGGGCAAAAAGAGCGATGACAACGGCGAGCGACGGAAACTGATACCAGCTTGTTATTTACGCTCGTTATAACCCGAACGACACGGAGCCACCGGCGAGTCAAATTTACAAGGCTCTTTATGAGCGGACTTGACATTTAGCTCGTGTTTATACACACATAGACGGCCGGATAAGTAACCTTGTTAGAGCGGCATTAAAAGCACTATTCTTGTTTTATGTTTGATCCGCGCCTTGCGTTACCCCAAAAGTGTTGGCCGCCATACAAGTATTTATATCGCCTCCAAATGCCTGCGGGGCGTCATTAAAAGACGCATTTGAGTAGGCAGAGCCGTAAACGTGCGTCGGATGCTTCCTGGCTCTCCTTCGCCGCAACATCTTCCGAGCCGGCCAGGAAAATAATTGAAGTACAGTACGTGCACGTCCAAGTGACGGGGAGAGAGTCATTACTCGGATGAGAGCTTGCCAAGCGATTTGGAATCTGTCACGTGTTTGAAATATTGTCCGTCTGTCTTCATCATTCACAATTACGGAAGTCGAATAAGCTCCTTTTGGCTTTTGTTGAACCCTCGCATACAGTTGGGGTCAAATGTAACCTGTTTTTTTTTCTTTTGGCACATTTGACAGCACTAAAAATGGAATATCATTCTTTCACACTGAAATTTAGTGTGAAACATAAAAAATAGAGTCGAAACATAAAACTGAGAATTACAAATTGTGCATTCCGAAGAACCACCATGCTTTAGCCTTTGCGTCAGCTAGCTGAATGCTAATCCTAAACACATAATGGGAAACACAGTCGCTGGGCTAACGAGTAGCATGTAGCATCGCTGCGGCGCCGTTGTCACCCTTTAAACGGATATTTGATCGCAATCGGTGAAGCAACACGTCGATGGATAATATAACAATGCCACATTGATTATCCTCTGCAAAGAGAGACAAATACTGCAATTGAGGTGCTGTGATGTCTCCTCTGTTCCCGTATCCGTTCATTCGTGTCAGGCAGGCGATGAATAAATGATGAAAATATCTGTCGTTCCATAATATGATCTCGACAATTCTAAGGATATTCCTGCCTAGGGAAAACAAGCGGCGTGTGGCGCTTAGGTGGAGTCGCAGACATTATCAGAAAGGACTAATTGTCAAGGTTGTGTGTCTGGGCGCATGATTGATGCGAGGCTGCTCCGTCAGGTGGCGGCAGTGTTTAATGTTCTCATTATTGCCGTTTCTGCTGTGTATATTTCTCTGTCAGCGCCACCGAAGCCATGCGACTCGCCGCGACACTTGAAAGACCTCCGGGTCATCCATCTTGCCTCCGCCTCCCCCCCCTGAATGTTCAGCCTCACTCGAGCGCCGGGGATTTGTTATGACGCCGCATCCAGCTGACAGACAGCTTTTCTATAAAAAGGAGGAAAGCATCCGTTGGTTCTCTGGCTTTGCCAGCTGTGGAAACCATCTTGCTTTTGTAATTGGGTGGAGGAGGGAGGGCGGAGGCAACGGTGTTGTTTTGACCATTTGTGGTTCTCAAGTGTTCTCCCTATTTTTACCAAGTCACGACCTACTTTGAGGGAAGGGGGAAAATGAGAGGGAAAATGTGTTCTTCAAAAGTATTCCTACAGAAGCATCTGTAGATCGCATTTTTCAACACGCTTGTGTGTTCAAAGTGCTCTTTCAGAGTCCTTTGTAAAGAAATGTACCCTGCGAGGGTTAGCTAAATGCCGAATGCATAAAAAAAAGAAGGCGGGAATTTCAATTCTTTTCCCAGGCTCGTTACAAGATTTATTGTGTTCTGCTGTCTAATTTCGAATCTTGCACCAAAAAAGAAAAAAATCAATTTGTCCTGGAGGAAAAATGATATGCCACGTGATCCAGATGGATTTTTTTTTTTAAACTTTAAGAGAAACTGCTGCTCTTCACGCCTAATCACGAGCTGTACATTATGGCGGCCGTGGAAGCAGATGGCAGACTTGAGACTTGGGGTCCTTCCACTGTATTAGCACATGCTCGTCTGTCATATTTGACTGGCCAAAGTGACATGTCCATCACCTGTAATGGTCCGCCAGCTGGCAGTGAGCATTTCGCTCCACTTTACTGCCATTTTTCATTTCCAGCTATATTGAAGCGACTTTCTTTTTCCTCGTCTGTCACTGCCGTGCTATTTTTTTCTCCCACCCGTTTAGTGGCAGGAAATTAAGTTGTGTCCACAGCTTATTTCCTCTTATCGGTCAGCGCCATAATTCAGCCACTAAAACCGTCGCAATTGGAGTTACGGGTTGACATGGTGACATGTTTTTTTTTTTTCTGTTAACAAACGCTAAGAATAATCAGGAAGCCGGCCGGTCATGTGTCCGCCTTACAAGGCAGCTGGCAACAGCGTGTAGACGCCGCGTGGTTGATTGTTGGCGAGAAGGCGTGCTTGCTCATCTTTTTGCGAAAAACGGACTTGATTGAAATGAAATAGCATAGCTAGCACCCTTAAAATCAATCGCAACCCAAGACAAAAAAATCCACCAGTGTCAGCTCATATCTGGAAACGCTCTTTGGGCTACTTGTAAGTCAACATGCAACTGTATAGTATAAAAAAACAAACTTCAAACGCTTCAAAACCCGCCACACATAATAGCTCAACACCGTATTTGTCGTGACTATAGCACGAACCTTAAAAGGCAGCGCGCATGTTTGCCAAGCAGCAAAATCTCCCTCCGCGAAGATGCCAAGTGTAATTTTAAGCGTGGGTGTCGGGGTGGAGGTGATGCGGTTGGGTGGAAGGAAGGGGTTGGCGTACTTTGGCCGCATTTCCCCCGACGAGGGAGCACGAACGGCAGGGAGGCTCGGTGCCAGCGTGTCATACATTTGAACACGCTTAAATTAGCGGCTGTTTACTGTTCTCGGCGGCCATTCGTCTTAGTCAACGTAGCTCTGCTCCTCGCAAATTTGTCAGTAAGCGCTTCCACATGCCACCACCAAGCAGGGGCGGGCGGGAGGAGAAAAGATGGCGGGGTTATCGGAGGCCCTTCAGTCAGCCTGCAGTTAATTAACCATCTACACACACACACACACACACACACACACACACACACACACACACACAATAGGGCTGGTGGTCATTAATCACACGCAAGTGGCAGTTGACAAACTGAGCAAGATGTTGTTGGAGACCGAAAGGGGTGGGGAAAAAAAAAAGAAAGTTTTCAGCCAATGACAGACATCCAAAATGTGCCCTTGTCAGTGGCGTGTGTTAATTCTAGGGTGTGCGGAGTGTTGAAAGACAAGAACTTACCGTTTAACTCACCCTTGCCATTTCTTGCATTCTCACCACCCCCCTTTTTGTGCGTTGAGATACTGCGGACATTCCCCATCGGTTGAACTGCTGCGCTTATTGTGTGCGTGCAGAATCAACACACCCCAAGAATACATTTGTAGATTATATTTCTGAGTTTGCCCGTTTAGCAGATTTTTCAGGGGACCGTTCTTCTGTTAATTCACTCACTATTCGCGTTTTTATTTATTTTTGTACTCGGCCATTACCATGTCTTGTATAAATATATTGCTTTGGTACCATCTTGTGGTAACGGCATCAGCAGCTTGCTTCATCGAGCCGTGTTTTCGCCTTGTCTCGTCCCCCCCAACAAAAGTGACTTGACGCCATCTTGTCATCTCAAGGCAATTACAACGCCTCGGTCATCGTACTCGTAGCCTGTTAGTGATGTTCTACACTCTGTTTTTATGTGCTGCTGCTTCTGTGTTAAAGTAGAAATTGTTGTAAGGTTTGTCATACGTCTATGCCATCGCCAATAATTGTCTTTTGTTTTTTTGTGTGTTTTACAGTAAACTTCCACGAGGGCTGACAAACAGCTCGGAGCCTTCACGCCTCGCCTCGTATTTGAGGAAATCTGCAAAGAAATTCTCTGAAGAGCTTCAACGTGTTTTTCGCAGGTAAGAGGCACTTCCATTCACGACAGTGGCAAAAGTTGATTTGGGTTACAATTAATGAGTTCCTGTGGAGGTATTAGTGCTCACTTCTCTGTGCAGGTGTGTAAACATGATCTGAAGTCCGGAGGCAATATTTATTGCCCTGTTTTTCTCTGCGGTCAGATAGATGCTCCTGATTTCAAGTTGGTCCTTCGGGCCTTTAAGTCCAAGCCTAGCAGCCTCTTCAAGGGTCGTAAATTGAGAGCAGGAAGTTAATGTAAGCAGTGGGGGTGGGGAGTCCCCCTGATTGGATCATTAATAAGCTTGACAGCAGGCTATAAGGACCACATTGCAACAGACAAACATTTCAAAATGTGTTGCGCTGCAGGTGGGGCCTCGGGGAGGATCACCAGCTCGTGTCTGTCACACATTGTAAACTTGAACTATTCTTCGCTCCAAAGACAAAGAATAATCAAGAAAAGGCTTAAATGCATCGGATACAGTATTTGCCATAGCATTGAGTTGACAAGGACAGATTAGAATGATTCCTGCGATGATTTGGAGTTCGGCTGACTGAGACAATGGCCGTCTTGACTGAAAATGAACAAATCTAAGATTTCACAAACCACCAGAATGAACGCATATATTTTAAAAACCTAGAAGTATGTACAGTGATGCATTAATGCGGACACTTTCAATCTTATATTAAACTGTCACTGTTGAAAATGCAAGGACAACAATCATTTTTTAAGCATCACACATTTTAGGTGGCCTATTAATTCATCACGACAAGTTTTGATCATTGTGAATAATTTAGGTCAACATAATAGTGGGTGCCAAGGTAATACCATTTCTTAAGCACGGCGCACTTTTTTAAATCTAAGTTAGTATAAATACTTATTTTAATCCCTTCAGGGGATCATTAATTTTCCCAAAGCGTCTCTAACAATTCTTTTCACTTTCTTATTTCCAGCTGGAGGTCACCCAGTCCTCAGATTAAAAATCCAATCGTGGTCTCTCCTGCACCAAATATCACGGTAAGAGCAACAAACATCGTCAGACAATTTTCAAAACACTTTTTCGTCTTTATTCCCCCCCCCTATCGTGATCTGCTTTTTTCTCTCCTAATACCAACAAGCTTTGAAAAAAAGTGTTTTGTTTTTTCCACCCCAGTACAGCTAAAAAAGGAAGAAAATGAATTTGGTTGTCTTCAAGCGCTATTGACACTGCGATTGCCTGCCGCAGGACTCCTTTCGTGTCATTTGCAAGAAAAAAAATGTCAAAACTATTCCTGTCGCGACTTGTTTCTTAGTGGGAATTCAACTCGCAAGTTGCTATTTTAAAAAACAGTCACAAGAGCGGTCAGAAAAGTGACTAAAACCATTGCAACCGAATTGCTAAGCTAGCAGCAACGACTGTGCTTTTATAGACTAACTTCTCAGTTCACAGTCAAGTTGTGAGTCCATGTCAGAATGACAAAGCGCTTGAAAAACGGATGACAAGAAAATACTAATAAAAAATACTTCTGTATCATCAACACAGACGGTCTCAAGTTTTCAAGATCGCTCCGTTTGTACAGATACCACCAGAAGAAAATCAACAAATACCGGTATGTGAGTTTTGCTTTTCTTTAGAACATAAAGAAACACGCGAGTAAGTATATCCCCAAGCTAAGACAGGGTTGAAAACATGCGGGCTGTGGGCCATAAAGGCCCCCCCGAGAATATTTGATGCAGCCAGTCACACAAGACACATGTTGCGTAATTCTTTGTGTATAATCATATTAGGAGTTGTGGGGGAAAAAAAGACAGAAATTGAAGTTACAATAAGCAAATGGTGCAGATTTGGTGAAATTCATATGAAATGTTTATCAAACATGACTTTTAGATTTTAATAAAGTAAAACCTTCAAATCCTTGGGATATTGCATTGTAAAAATGAATTTGACTTTTGTAAAAGTTTAATAAATAAGGCATGTGGGCTTCATGGTGGATCCCCTGCACATAGCCAATCAATAAATCAATGCTGATTGTGAAGAAGCTCCTGATGGGTCTTCCAAATCCATCGCAGTGTAGACAACCCTGGAGGCCCGTTTTTATTTAATCCTCTGGAGGTGGCTCCCAAATAATGCACATCCACGCTGTTGCAAGTTATATTATAGATTTTTTTATTTTTTAAGTCACGCTTGAAGCTATCTCAAATAAATACATTGATCCCCACATGGATCCAGTCCCTGCATGAAGTACATATAAAACTCATTGGGCCTAAAATCTCCTTTATAAATGTGTGTGTGTGTATTTTGTCTGTGTGAATGGTCTCTACTGGTACCCCAAAGCCGAGGCTGTGGTCAGTCTTTGTCCATACAAAGCATACGGGGAGTAATAAGGGCCGGTGGCCGCGGGCACCGGCACCGGGGCTCCGGGGGCGGGCAGTGGGCTCTTGGAGTACGGGTGATAGCGGCTGCCTAGTCCAAGCGGGTGATGCGGGCCCCCCCTCAGGGCGAGGGCGCCGGGGCTGGACGGGCTCCCACCGGAGGTCATGTGCATGTGGCAGGCCATGGCCGCGGCCAGAGACGACGAGCCCGGGTAGCCGGAGAGCAGCTTCTCCGAGCCGGCCGCGAAAGCCGTGTGAGTCTTTAGGTGGCCGAGCAGCTCCTCGGAGCTGGAGAAGCGCTTGTCGCACGCGCCGTTCGCCGACACCCAGTTGCAGACGTGCGGCAGCGGGTCGTTGGGCAGTACGAAACCGTACGGGTACAGCGGGTGTCCGCCGAACGACGGTGCCGACGACTGCACGCCGTGCAGCGGGTGCGCAGAGTACACGAGCGGGTATCCAGACTTGAGGGCCGAGGCGGCATCGTGCGCGCAGTTTGCACCGGAGGTCGCCGATAAATGGCTGGTGCAGTGGTAGCTGAGGCAGTACGGGTCCCGACACAAGCCGGCGGACATTAGCGAGGGAGGGGATGCCCCGGCCAGGGGGCTGGTCCCGGCCTTGCTGCACGCCGCGAATTGCGCACTCAGGAGCTGACTGCTCGATTTGGCGTGCTCCAGGCTCATACCGTGAGGCAGGAAGTGCTGCGGATAACCCGCGTAGGCGCCCGCTAAACTCCCAGGGTAGGAAATGCCGGCAGGCGGCAGCGGGAATACCGCGTGGCCGGGTTTGTAGGGGGAAACCGGAGCCACCAATCCGGTGCCCAGCATCGACGAGGTGATGGACGGCGAGTCCGAAGTGACGGCCTTGGACCCGGGCGCGCTTTCCTGGCTGCCATCGGGGCTAATTCCACTCGTCCTATTACTCTCCGGCGACGACGTGTTTTTGTTACGCTCGCACTCCTTTTTGTCATCCTTGTCCGCCGCTTTGCCGTCGCACGGCAGCGGCGAAGCTGACGCGGAGGCGCAGGAGCTCGGGCTCGCGCTGCGGCTGCCTGTCCTAGGCGTGAACGGCGGGCAGGTGGCGCTCGGCACTCGGAAAGCGTTCTTATCTCCGCTCAGGCTCGACTCCTTCTTGGTGTCCGAACACGACGACGACTTGGCGTAGGGCTTAAAGCTCGACTTGTCGTCCACGCCGATGTCGCTGATCTTGAGGGGCCCAGCTTTGCTCTCCTTGTCCCCGCCGGACGCCACCGAGGAAAGCTTGGAGGAGGCTGGGGGGTCCGGCTTGCCGATCTGGGAGCATGTTTGAGCCAAAAGTGCCAGTGGGCTCTTCTTGGCGTCCAGCTGTGACGCACAACAAATCTCAGTTAAGCACTATGTACATTTTTTGTGCGCGCTGTACTGCAGCTTCCTTTCAAGCCCCTCAAATCCAAAGTGAGTTAAAAAAAGAAATAAATCAAACCATTAACACCATAATAAATTCACATTTTGAGAAAAAAAATCTGCTTTTTTTTTTATCTTGTCATCTCCTAGGGAGGGAGTGTCAGACTTATTTTTTGGCGCAGGCCAGATCAAAATAATCCTTAAATGGGCCATTCTTTGGAGCTGAAAGTCTTTATAAATGCATGGATCATTTCATACTATTCGACAATTTCCCCCTGCGTTTCATATAATTACTGGATATGTTTTTAACAACAAACTGAAATTGCAAACAGGTTGTGGAAAATAGTGGCAAGCAAATATTGAAAAGTGCAACAAAACTTGTTCAATATAGATTAAGAAGCGAATAGGCTCTTTGCTGTAATTTGTCCACATGAAATTATGTGGCGGTCCGGATCTGCCGCCCGGGCCTCGGGTTTGACACCGTTGACTTAGAACAACTCAAACCGCCCGAATGCAGGCTTCTCCATGCCTCAGACTCACCTCGATGGGGCTGATCGGCGTAGACGGCAGCGGCTGGAGGTACTCCGGGTGCATGATGTGTCCCGCCCGAGCCGTGAGCATTTTCAGCAACTTGATGGGCAGACGGCCGGCTTGACGGTGCGGGTCTGCAGGGGAGGAGACGGTGTTGTCGGCGGTGGTGCTGCGATGCGCGTACGTGCGGCTGGCGGGGCTCAGTGCGCCTTTCTCCCCGGATGAGGAGCGGCTCTCCCACGCTGGATTGGAGCTGTGTCTCAGGACTGACGCCGCGGGCGCTGTGATCATGACCCAAAGCTCGTGCAAATGGCCGAGAAATGCATGTGTGGGTAATGCGCGTAAGCCCCTCAAAATCTCGCTAAAAGCCTCAGCCAAACACAAAAGCGTTAAATCCTCATGGATGTTTGTGGACAATCCGTGTCGCGTCGTCTCTGTGTCCGCCGTCGCGCCTTCTCCCGTCGGCGTCCTGTGACAGTGTGGTCGCAGGTCCGAGAGCGCGCTCGGATTACAGGAGGGAGGAGAGAGAGTGATGGTGGTGCGCCAAAAGCAAGGCACGATCACTCCGCCTCCACCCACTTCCCTGCGTGCGCGCGCGGATCGGAGTCTGCAAGAGTTGATCCGAGGTGAAAAGACGAAAGGAAAATGACGTCGCGCATCCACGCGAGGGTGTGTTTTGCGCTCGCGGCGCCTTTTAACGCGGTGTCTTCACATGTAATTGCCTCTGTGCGCATGCTCAGACCTGGTAGATTCACGTCAACTAGCCAAGATGATCTCATCCAGTGTTTCCACGACCTCTATTGAGCCAAGGCATACATTTTAAATTGGGGAGGAAAAAAAACATGGCACAGTACGAAACGAAATAGAAAGTATCTGTCACCTCGTGATCATCTCGTCTCAGTAATTTACAACCATTCACAATTTTAGAGCCTTATCATCCTGTTTTTGGAATGTCAGAGGCTCAAGCACAGAAACTCCCAACTGTTTTCGAGAGGGTGTGGCTAAAACATTCCCACTGACATACTTCGGCATCAAGCACGAGTTTCCCTTCCTCCACAATATAAGAACCTGAGCACCTTTGTGTGCATCAGGGCTTATCTGTCATAATTATGAGTTCCTTAGTAATGACCTTGCGCGCTGGCTGGTGGCTCGCAACTTTCGACGTGGCGTGCGAAGCGTTGCCTATTTCGCACAGGAAAAACTGGGTTCCAAATTAGACCATCAAGTCATCCAGCGCCACTTCAGATCTTTCACTGTTCAGATTTCATTCCCACGTAAAGCTATTCCCATGTTGACAAGACAAAGAGCGCATTTTTTTTCCGGGAGGGGTTTGGGGGGGGCGTGCATGAGTCATTAAGAAACAACCCACGGCTAGGGAGAACAAGCAATGCTGGCTGCCGTCCGTCCATCCGTCCCTCCAGTCCCCCATCCATCCATCCGCATGACGTGTTTTCAGGTCCTTTCTCCCCCCCGATGCAGCCTGGCATCTGTCACTTCTCCGTCCTACTTGCCAGTTATCTGTCAACCGTCTGCATTTCTCCTCCTCAGTCACATTCAGGTCAACGCCGAGTGCAAAAATAAAGAGTAGACCCCCTCCCCCCCAAAAAAGGCTTTCTTTGGTCTTGAATTGCTTTTTAAAAATAGTTCTCTCACTTGCTCATCGCGACCATATTGTCAATGAGTTTGTTTTGAACTGCATTGAGAATCGGTATTTGCGAACGGTGCCGACGACAGATTAATTTGAACCAACAACCAATTCGCTTGATGTGCACCGAATCGCGGTTGAATAAGTTCACAATAACAATAGTAACGCGGGCAACTGTTCATCATGTTTCAGGGCCCGAAAAAGTGCAAGTATTTTCCCAAGAAGAAAAAGCGGTTTAAAAAAAAAATAAAAAAAAGTCAAGAGTGATGAGTGTTTCTGGAATGAATTAATGGCATCACATTGAATCCAAAGTCACATTCTTTACAATGCAAAGCGTGTTTTATAAAACTGTCTTGCGGTCGCCATTAATCATGAAATCTTCCATTTCCCAATTCCCAGCGCCCCACTTTGAAATAGACCCACTTATCTTATTACTCAATAGCCTATAAATGTCTTGCTGATCAGGCGAAAGTTAAACAGATGCAAGTGTTTTTTGATTGATAACAGCGCTGCTGTTTTCGGCAACGGCAAGTCAGCTGGTGACACGGCGGCTTGACTTATTAGGACAGGGAAGGGCGACCATAAATTCCCAGCGTCAGCCAAAAACTCTTTTATTGTGGCCCTGATGGATGGGCCGCCGAGGCGCGCACCAAATTCCCGGCTCGGTCCCTAAATGGCTGCACATTTTTCCACTGCCCCCACCGCCCCTCGCTGTCGTCGTAATTCATTACTTTTAAACAGAGAGCCTGAAATCTCCCGCTTGTATTTCACTGAGGCGGGACACATTTATGGACGGGCCACAGCCCGCTTGCCAATACGACTGCTTCAAAGTCAGACGTCGGCTGAGTAATCAGCTCCCGGCGAGCTTTCAGAGATTTGAGCAATTTGGACAAACTTGCTCGGTCATAATTCGGCCCAGCTTCATTTTGGGGTTTTGCGCGCTTCCTGTTCCTTGCCCAGGATATACACGCCATCAAATAAGTCGACTTCAGTGCTTCTCAAACGTGGTACCGCGTCAAAAAAATGCTGTTGCTCGCCAAATACTATCATTCTGAAACGACAGTAACTAGGCCACGCCCCTTAAAGGCGCGTATTCAACACGTTCTGACTGAGGAGCAAAGCTTTATGTCGAGTCTTTCTGCTGCCGGTTCCAACGAAATAGTAAAGGCAGTGCTTCCAAAATGTTGTTACCTGATAAGAACACTAGGGGTGCCGTTTCCTTGCGGTTCGCCAGGGTCAGTCACTGGTGTGCGGCGGGTTTAAAGTACTTGGAGGAACAACCCAGTGAAAAACTCCAATCGGCCGCCGCGTGCAAACAGAACTTCCTCGCCTGCCGCGATGTGGAAATTCTCGTGCCGCGTCGTTCGCGGCGACGGGCCGATTGGACGTGACAGGTAGAAAGGGGAGATGACGGCTGGAAAGTGCTATTGTTTCATGCCGCTCGCCTGCCCCTGTCGGCTCCTTAAAATGGCCTGAAAATGCCGCTATCCGGGCGACGCTGATTGCTCTTGTTTAATTGATTCGCCTTGCGCCAAGGCCTGTCACATTAATAATGGTTAAGTACAGCTCCAGTGTGTCGCCCGCAGTGGCGCGTCTTCGGGGAAATTAACGGCCTTAACTAACTGCCGTCTGCCAGGCAAGAACTGCCTTTTATACTCTCAAACGACGTCGAGCCACTTCCGTTCTCAACGATACATATTACTCGTTGCTGTCTTCATACGCGGATACCTCTCAGCTGCCCCAACTTGTGAACTCACTCCGAATTTGAGCAGTCGCTTTGTCGATTTAAAAAAAAAAAAAAAAAAAAGCTTTTGTGTTGCGAGCGGAACAAAAAAATACATTTACATGGATGTGTCAAAGGCCGTCCCCAAATCCACAGTAAATTTGTGACTGCGAATATGCCGGCCTATTGTCAATTCTTCTGCATTCGAATTTCTCTCCCCCCGAAAAACTCTGCAACAATTTGACCTTTTCATTTCAATAGCTTTCAATGTGTCTTGATTATACCCTGATCTCATTATGGTCTCGCTAGCCGAGGCAAAGCGCTGACAAGTAAATGGTGTTGAGTGAATAAGATCCAGATTAGTGCTAACTTCACAGGGCCCTTTGACAGCCCGCAGGAGACGCGGGAGTCGCTGGGATATTTCCGCCACTGAATGACAGTTTGAAATTGCTCCCGTCACCTCGATAGCTGCCGTAATGCACCTTGAATGTGCCGCGCCTTTAAAGTGCACGGAATTAGACTCGCGAGTCGTCGAGCCGTCCTTCAAGCAAATATGACAAGAAAATAGACGAGCGTTCGTCTTTGAAGGCGGGAGTGGGGGGGGCGGGCGGTGCCCCCACGAGAAACTGGCACGGAATAAGAACTTGTCGGGTAGCGTTACCAGTGTGATGCGGCTAAGACGGGACATTTCGGATACTTAGAAGTCAAGCGTACGCCGCCCTCCTCTCTCGCCGGAATCTGGAAGCGAAGAGTTGGCCGAGTTGAGGTGGCGCCGAAGATGGCGGCGGTTTGAAGGCTCTTTTTCCACGTTGTCTCCTCGATTAGTCAAAGCTGGTCAGGAGCGGGGAGTTAAAGCCCGCTGAGATTAAACGCTGTCGTCCACTCGCCGCTGTATCAGGCAGGTGAGGATGTCATGCTGTACGCACGCGTTAGCTTCAGGCGAAAACCTCGTCCCACGACGGCCGACAGCTGCCATATTTCCCGTTAAGAACTTTGTGGAAACTTCGTCAAGTCGCTCCTGTGCTGTTATCTGCTTGTCTGGCCTCAGGGATTAGCAACACGTCTGTCATCTTTTTTTTTTTTGGCACAAATGTAGTCGCTTTCGTTGTTTTCCTCCCTTACTGATAAACCAGTCATCCACAAACATAGCAAACGTAATCTTCGATTCCTCCGATTTAATTTCCGTCGGGTGAAAATGTACAGGTAGTGTGTTTTGACACCCGTGGGGTTGTGGTGAGCGTCTGTGATGGGCAGATTGCTTCTCGCAAAGCAGGGCCCCGAGAACGATCTTGTCACATTTCACAAGCGGGATTAGGGATTCGCGGGAGGGGCCCCGGAATTAGCGTCAGGCGGTCGGTCGGAGCCTTTCGACACTTACCGCTCCATTTGTCGACTTAGTGATCAAATGCTCCGTCTGACGCCGCCTTGGCTTGTCGTCGGCGGTTTGTACGCTACGCGCTCACCCGAGACACGTTTCCATTAGGTCAGTGATTCTCAAAAGTGTGCTATTCATCAAAAGACAGACAGGAGGGCTTATTCCTAAAAAGTCAGCTTGCTATTATTGTAAGACGCCCAAAAATAATGCGCTCCTTGAACAGTATCATTGCACAATATGGAAAAAAAAACAAAGTTTACTTGAGTAATGATTCACTTCTAATCGATTGCCTTTGTTTGGGTGCCAAGAAGGGCCCGCGTTTGTTGTGATGAACTTTGATTGGCAGGAGCCGGCGGCGGATCGCAGTCAGGCTGCAAGTTGGTGTACACGCCAGTGAGACAGCGCTTTCCACCAACCCAATAACGTAATTCAAGTCAGCCGCAGTCTCTCGCCACCCGCAAATACCCTGGGCAAAAGGTCTTTTGGCCATTTTAGTCACACGTACTGTCGTTCTATTTTTCGTCTAAAGGCGAAACCTCGTGACGAGAAATCAATTTGCATGCTCCGCCGTTGAACAGTCTCGCTATTATGACTTGAATTTGCTTCCACGGAAAGAGATCGCACTGGTTCTCGTTGTTGATGCGGCAAGCGGCCCTCCTGAGCACATCTGGCATTTGTGAGCGGCTCGCTGTAAATCAATGAGGCGGCTGTAGCGCGACCGCTTTCATAATCACAACGTTTCTGCCTCTAATCTCCCTCCTCTCGGCTGGAGGGACGCGGCGTAAATAAATAGCCTGTACATTGCCGCGCTGTACATTGATCACGAGAGAAAAATGGCTGCCGTCGCCACGCTCATCCGAGGCTCCGGGCTGCCTTTAATACACAGAATCAGAATGTCAGCTGCGGTGTTGCGGGCTTTACGAGACCATTACCATTTTATAATTATTTTTTTTCTGTAATTGTTTATCCCGACCGCGCAAATGGCTTTCTGTAGTCCGATTGATTTATGGCCCTTTATAGTCCATTCGACTTGGGCCCTGGCACACGCCAGCGCTCCAAAACACATTCACGGACGCTTGTTTCAAAGACCGTTTTCGTGCGCGAAAGATGCGATATCGACCGCCGCCTTCTCGGATACACCCAAGCAGACAAACAGGAAGGAATGTTTAATTTCAAGGGGATTGTCAAAGGCTCACCGACCGACAAAGCCACCTCAGACTTGTATAGACCAGTTGGCTTTTCGTTGACCTTTTTCCAGAATACTCCCGCCCCCCCCTCCTTTTTTTAATGTACAGCTGGGCTAGCTTTAAATTCTTCGGACAGTGCTCTTCCTTCAGTTAATCTGTCCCTGATCTTCCGTAAAGCTGACTTTATTAGCTCATACACAAGGTTGATCCATGTGGAATTGGGCTCGGAAAATCTATAACCGTGTCAGTTTAATTTCATTCAGATGTCCGCGCGGAAGATGGCACAATGAAAGTCTGATAGCGCTCGCCAATCGTTACATGCTAGCCATAGCGAGGTGTTCGTAGGCCGTCGGCGTTGGAGGTGAAGCGCGGCGAAGCACATGTCTGACACCTCCTGACTTTTTTATGAGGCCGCGTTTGAAGTTTTAAAACGCCCGTGGAGGATTCTCAGGGTGACGAATATATAAAAAAATAAAATAAAAAGAGGTGCGGCTTTAGAGCTCAAGCGTATTAATGGCGAGCATGGACCGTTACGCCGTTTGATGAGCAAAGTCCAATGAGTGGATTTCACCCCGAGTAAAGTCATTTCCCAACCGTGCTTGTATTACACTTTTTGTAATTTACGGCAACGTAATGGCATGTGTTTTCTCTTACCATTATCCCCATAATACCCCCTTTTAAGTCTTCCTTGTCTTGAGGCTTACGCAAAGAAGAAGAAAAAGCGGACGAGCGTGACCTCAAAGCGTCTTTTGTCGAGCAGGCATGATTCATGTGATGGGGAGAAGGTTGGGGTGCGGGGGGGTTAATTGTGAGTGATGGGGTGTGGAGGATTGAAGGGTGGTCTGACAAAGACCGGCTTGAGTTCAGCGGTGCCTTCGCCCCCGCGCCGCATTGCCGGTGGTCCCGATCGTTTGATCACATTTGCTCTGAGCTGTCATTTTTGGAAACGTTTCGATGGAAGCTGTCGTAGTGGCCCAATTTTCTGCAAATAAGCAGTAAGTGTGTCGGTTTTTCGCCAAAGACCCAAAAATGAAAACAAATGAAATATTTTCCAGTCGAAGGAAACCGCATAGCAATATTAAAAATAAACACTTTTCGCAAAGTCGTACCACTAATCGTTTGTTTTCTTTCTGGAGAAAGTGCATCATCCAAAGTGTCTTTTTAAAAAATATATATATATATATATTTTTTTTTTAAGGAAAGTGTATCATCAATATTAGCAGCAACTGGCAGCCCCCCCTCCCCTTTTAACGTCATTGACACACATTTCAAAAGTCAGGTCATCGTGTGCGCGTCGTCGTGTCTCATCTTTACCCGCCGAGATCCCCGATTGACAGCGCCATCGGTCTTGTACCCCCGTTAGCAGGACGGCTCACCCAAGACCCCCTGTGCGCGCTTGTTAGGCGGAGGAGATGGGCAGCCCAGATGCTGGCCGTGAAAAACGGTGAAGGCGAGATGAATTTGGCCGTCACGGCTGCCTTTGACAGTCGATATAAATCTGATTTCGATGCAGAGCGGGGCCAGTTGGACGTTAATAAATCAGGGCCGTCCAAACGTGTTCCTCCGAGGGCCGCCGCGTACAGAAATATGGAAGGATTCAAACGATGCTTTTTACATTCAACTTAAATTGATTCCACAAGCTAACACCAATCCATCGGGCGATTGCAGATTGTTTTTATCGACACAGCGGTGCCTTGCGAGTTTCATTCACTCGTGACTGCCCTTGTTGATTGACTCAAATACAGTTGGGTGGTTCCCGGTACTTCGTCTGCATGTGAGCACTGTGAGTTGTGGCCTACAGCAGCGCCTTGCCGGTGTTTGACCGCTTGTCGCATACAACGAATGCCCAAAAGTCAGGCTACTATAGTACACTAATTGCTCCTTTTTGGGGAATTTTTTAATTCTACTCCAGTGGCAGTGCGTGTGTAGCATTGACTCATTGAAGTGATACTTGTGGCAAGGTTTGAGTACTACTAATGGAGCAGGTTTGTAGTAAGAGGAACCATGATCCAACTCGGGGGAGCATTATATGCCCCCCCCAAAAAATTTTGGACCCCCCCGGCGTAATTTACGATCTACACCCTGCCGCATGTAGGTCAAAAGTTGCTGTGTGTGTCGTGGGGGAAACAAAATGGCATGTAATTCAGATTTTTAAATGTGGTAAGTCGTCAAAGGAGCCATTTAGCGCTGGACGGATGGGAACAGGCGATACGGGGTGCTGGCATCCTGCGACCATCTGCACGGGTGTCACGCTCGTTTTTTAACACGGCACACAGATGCTCGGCGCACAGCAACCGCCTCTATGCCGAAGCTTGGACGCGTGACAGGGTGCTTTAACGCCGCGCTTCACGCCGCGTCATGCCCATTGGCCATTAAACAGGTTTATCTGTGAATATCCCCGGTCGACTTTTTCCACGCGTCCGTGATGGCGTCAACGCAAGTTAAGAGAAAGTCGGACGTTTTCTGTGCCTCCACGCTGCGTGGAGGCACTTAATTTGGGGATAAAATGTCACGCCACGTTTAACCGTCAAGTGTTGACGAATTTCCGGCTCTGACACCCTTTTTACGATTCTCGATCGTGAAGTTGAATTCGCATTCGCTTTATTGTTGTTTACACAGGACTAATAGAGGAAGTAAGTAGAAGGTTTTTTTTGGGGGGGGTGTTCTTGCACTCCTCTCTCTCTCTCTCGCCGTGCCACAGAGGACAGCGGGAAATATTTGACATGTCGACGCGTTCAGGGCCAGAAGTAGGATTAATGGCCGCCTGCCTGCCTGCAAGGTCCTCTGGCGGTAATTGCAAGCAGAATCGGAGTCTGTGATCTCAGCAGCGGTATGCGACATGTCAAAACAGCCCAGCCTTTGACAGATTGCCTTCCCTTCAGAAATAACTTAAGCACATTTGTTCTCTGAAATGAGGTATCGGCGCGCCTCCCACGCCACAGAACGGGGGCGACGGCTCCTTTCAAGCGCACTCCGTCGAGTGCCGAGCCTCTCGCGATCACGTCGTCTTTTATTCGCCACGTCACCTCATTGCAGCGGACCCAAAGGGGACGCGTTTTGCTCTCTCCCCGCTTTGCGCTGTAAATCTACAATGTCATCTTGACAGTTGTAATATCTTCATGCAATCGACACTTTGTGAGACGCTTAGCGATGAATCATCACAATATCAATTTGATATGTATATCAAATATTGCCCTTCTGGCATTTTTATTTCCATCAATGGTGTCAATACCAATGAATGATACCACACATTCTGATCGTGGTCTTATTTTTTTTCCACCCTTAATATGAATACTGTACCGCCTATTCTTTCCCCACCCCTAGTGTCCATAAAATCTTTTACAATGCCGTATCAATATTTTGCTGCAAGTTTGTCCACGCTCTTATTTAGGGGGCCTCCTCTGGTTTTTCCAGCCTCCTGGCCCACACTAGAATAGCTCCCCCGTGGTTGTCCCGCACTCGCATTCTCCTGCTTGATAGTTTAGCATATCGCCTGAGGACAGAGAGATTCATTCTTATGCGCCCTGGCCTGCGCTGTGGCTGGGCCGTGTCCTCGGGAGCGACGAGCCAGCCAGCCAGGCAGGCAGGCAGCCTCTCGCCTCGTGACTGTCCAAACACACTTGACTCCAGGCAGCCACATCAAAAGCGCGTCTCTGCACGGCCTCCTTTGGAAAGCGTTTCACCGCAAGGGTGCTAAACCTATTTACTTTCCACGGTTAAAATACCGTTTGAAAGGAAGGAAAGGAGGGGGGAAAAAAAGCCAAAATGTGCTCATCCAGATGGTCAGAGGCAGTATTTGAAGAGAGGTTTTTGACACGGGAGTGAGTTAGAAGAGACAAATTCATAAAAGATCCTTTTAGTGCATCTTGCTACAAGTTTTCTCTGGCTACTCTGGCAAATCTGCAAATTCCACATAGGAAGGTCGGAGCCTAGATTCAAACCCCGAACTTTGGAAGTGCTTGCCCACTGTGCTGCCTGAATTATTTTATCTTGAAGTCAACGCTTTGACATGTTTTAGCTTCAAATATGGCGCTTGAGCACAGATATGAGCCCATGGCTGTGCGAAGCAAAAATACAGCAACAGTACTTTGCTAAGGATTGGAACTTTGTTATTTATTTTAAGCTGGACCACTTGCTATGAAATCAAAATCTGTGGTTTTCTAAGTCAAATTGGAAATAACATACGACAACATTCCCCCCGGCCTGGGATGCTTTAGCCCTTAAAGACCTCACCGCGCGTACGGGATGACAAAACATCCCTTTTTCTGCCAACAGCTAAGCACGAGGAGGTTAACGTTCTGCCTCGTAACAATAACGCAAACATCTGAACCGCAGCTGTCCGGTGGGGTCAGCGCACGGCCAACGCTGATCGGGGCCTCTCCGCATCCGAATGAATGATGGCGATGCGCGCGACATAAATGCCAAAACTATAAAGTTCATGACCCCCCGAAAGCTCCTCCAATAGTTTCTTTACATGTTCGGCCTCAAAGGTTAAAGTCCTCTCCAGTTAGCCATTTGCATTAGGCTAGGTTAGCATATTCGGTCACCTCCCTTTGGTCTTGTTGCCAACGTGAGCGTTGTTGGATCTGCTAGCGCTGACATGTTTCCAGTCCTGCCTCACAGCTTGATTGAACCAGATTAGCCCAATGAGCGTAAATGACAGGATGCGGTGACATCGGAATGTTGTGTAGTGTTGCCACTGCTACAACCGAGCCACTTGGAGTCGCCGATTGTCAAACACGAGACCTCCATCGCTGATACGCTTGTTCTTTTAATTAACTGCTCGGCAAAGCGTCAACATCCACACGCTGCCATGACACACCCGGTCACTTTTCCGCCAAATTCCGAGCTAACGTTAGCTAGCTTCTCCTCCGAATACAGAGCTCTTGGAACAGCGGGGGTGTCACACTTTGTTGGCATTGACGAACTCTCACAGAAATCAGCCTTAAAGAACTGTGCCGTTGTTTTTTTGTCGTTGCGGTGGACTAACGTCAGCAGTTGCTCGGGGCCCCCTTTCAGTTCGGGGCCCGAGGCAACTGCCTGCTTCGTCGCCCGCCCTTTTCAGGCATGTGTGTATGTATGTGTGTGTCTGCTCCAAGTATTAATTTGTGTAGCGCCACCCCGTTTAATTGGTCTTAATCTGAAGTGAGCGGCTTTGATCTGCCTGACAGTTTGACTGCATTAGCGCGAGCGCGGGGGCTAATCCTCGCCGTAGCTTGTTCTCGCGGCTCAGCCAGAGGCCTGTCCAAGCATAATATGTCAGCTGAGGGGATAAGCCGTCATCAAACAAGCGCGTCTAAGCTTCTGGAACACGAGGGTTGAAGGGCCGCCGTCACGCTGCGCCGACACAACAACCGCCGAGATGTTGAGCCGCCGCCAGGCCCGCTGTGCACCTTTTGCCAACAAATTCGGAGTGGAACGCCGTCAAGTTGACTACATTTTCATTTTGACCGACATTGTTTTTCAAGGGGGGGGGATTTCAAGTTTGAACATGTAATAAGTCATCTCGCACACCAGTGTGCCAGGAAAGATTGTCATGCGTCATCGGAAATGATCCAGTGGCGTTGATTCCGTCCCAAATTTTGCATACGTATCACTCGCTACTTGGAGTGACTACCAGAGAGAACAACAACAAAAAATGAGTTTTGTAATGTATTTTGTGCGAGTCAGGCTCTTCACCTGTAAACAAAAGGCAACGTGTGATCTGCTCTGACGACAGGCCGAAGAATTGCGGTCAAGTGCGGCGCTGGCATTCGGTCCTGTGACCACACACTTGATGCCTGATAATAAACATAGCATACGTACGGCCGCGTAGCCCCAGGAGCCGGCGTACAATCGCGTCTTTATCTCACATCTGTACAAACACCGGCTGTTTTCCACCCGCATTTTTAAAATTGTTTTCTATCCGCGCCGTCATTTCACATCCCGAACTCTGACTGAACTGTGATGAACCGCGATAGCCATCTTGACAGCCAACAGCGAGCGCTTTGAGCGCAGGCGAGGCGAGGGCGGGAGAAAGAGAAGTGTTTCAAATGAAGAAAATGGCCGCAATGCCTTGATTACAATTTAGACAACCAGTTTATTTCTTTACATCCTCTTGTTTTCATACGGTCTATTTGATCCAGTATTCTTTGTGATTAAAACATTCACCTAAAAAAAAAAATGGAGGACGGGCGGGGGCGTATGAAGAGATTAATGCCATTTCGGTGCATTTCATGAGCAGCGGCTGAGCAAAAGTGCAGCTGCCGACAGCTGGAGCATTAGCACGGCCATTAAGAGGTGTCCAACATTTCCAGGGAAAGCATTTGAAAAATGACAACCTCCCGGCGCTGCCGCGATATTAATTGTACACGGAGGCCGGCGGAAAAAACACATGTGGAAACAGTTGGTGGGACAAAAGGCGCCTTGTTTCACCCTCACAAGGTGCCTTGTTTGCGCGTCAGCCGTTCAACGCCAACAACTGGGAGCTAATTGTTTGCGGAACTAACTCATTAAACACCGCATGCGCGTGTGGGCTCGTTTCGTCAAATGATTTTCTTGGAACACAAATAGGGAATGTTTATCAGCGTATTTTAGGGGTTAAACCCCCTCGGGTCCTGACTGGAGTGCGCCATTTGAAGACCCTCGCGGTGGAGTCGAGTTGAAGGTTGTCATCATTCTCATCATCCTCTCAGAACAATTACAGTCTTGACTTAAGCAGAAAGCATGAGCTAAATCTGCCCGTGATGTAAATTGAGGATTAATTTGCCGTGTTTTCGCCAAGACGACGACCTTAACAAGGATCCAGCGAAGGCCCCGTAATTAAAAGTGCCAATTCCCTAAAGATTGCGATTCATGAATGGCTCCCAGCTCCCGGGGTGCGATGGCTTTTCCGCAGAAGGCGGCAATGTGATGTTGTGCTTCTCATGGCGTCCGTGCCAGCCCCTCGTAGTTACCGACGCAGATAAGTGCGGCGCCATTCATCATCACCTCCTATTCATTAATAGCCGATAAGTCATTGCCGCTTCCTCACAGGAAGATTTGGGAATGTGACTTAACCACCGGAGGGCTTGAGTCCATGAGGGAGGGAGGGAGATGCCGCCGCTTTTGCTCATTACGTCTTATTCTACATGGCATTTGCCTGCCCGGCTGTCATCTCCATAAAGAATCACACAGGAAGCTTAGTATTGTATTTATTTCAGCTGGTGCATTTTTCTTTTCCTTCTTGGGGAGAAGAAGAGAGGCCACAGAGGTGCACCGACTGATGAGAAAGGATGATAGATGTTGCGCCCGTGTCCCGGCTCTCCTCTGGCCCGTTGTCATTAATCAGCGCCATTAGGCTGCGCTCTCGCCTTCCACTGCCGCAGCCTCCCTTTTGTCTCATATCCATAAAGGGAAAAAGCCGGATATACTTCCACTTGCTTCTGCGGCCATGCTTGCAAGCTAAAGGCAAAAGTAAAAAAAAAAAAAAAAAAAAAGGCATTGCAGGAAACCGCAACTTGAATTTCAACCATGTTGCTATAGGGAGTGAAAGCAGAAGCCAGAACCGGGTTGGCCGGTTGGTCCGCGTGTGAGCATCGAAGTGTGAGGTGTGGCCAACAGCTGATTAAAAGTCTGGATGTTGTTTAGACCGCGAGTGAAAAGAATTTGATTAAAATCGAGCGAGCGACAAATCATAGTCTTGTCAAAGAGCACGTTGCTCAAAAGTTAAATACAACTGAACTGTACTTTGCAAATGTACTTTAAGGGGTTACGTTATTATCTGACGTAATGTTACGTATGCTCAGCTTCAGCATTTAAATTCACTCGTTCTTTGCCCACCACGACTTGAAGGCGTTCGAGGGAATTTTTTTCTTCATGCTGATATTCATCGTCGGGCTTTCATTTGATCTTAAGTCAACGAGCATTGTTTTAATTTGAAGCCGTTATCATCCATGTTGTCGCTAATCGGCAGTGTCAGTGCAGCGGTTGAAGCCCCACACACACACACACACACACACACACACACACACACACACACACACACACACACACACTCATCATCATCTGTGTCATCCAAGGCAAGCGGTCTGATAGGACGATAAGGCGTGAAAGTGATTCACACGGCTTCATTCCGAGGGGCTTTGCGTGTTTGATTTGCATAACTAGAGAAAATGATATTAGATGGGCATATTGATTTAATTTTGTCCGGGCGCGCTGTTAATTACGCTATCGTAAAAGTGTCACGGCTTTATTGCCTTGGTTCAGAACGGTCGAGGGGGGGTGCGTTGCTTTACGGCCGTCGTTGTTGCCTGGCTGCGGCGAGGTCGTCAAGATTATATTGTCAGGCGTGATTTTTACATGAGTGGGTCATCGTTAAGAAAGAAGGAAAAAAACTCGGAGATGTAGTATCAGCGGCGCTTTGAAGGATTAGCCCTGGCTCATCTGACTTTGTTCTTTGCTATCGCATGGAGTGAGTCGCGAGTGTTTTCCATCTGCCTGTAACCGCCCCGCCCCTTGCGCTGACATCTTGATTTATATTCGGCTTTTAGCAGAACTACGTGTTTGACATCATTCCGAAGAGGACAGTCTCCTTTCATCTTGATGGAGAACACATGGCTCCGGTCGGCCGCGACTTGCACGTGCTACGAGTTGTTGGCGCAACCCGAAAACAGGGAAGCACTTCTTTGTTAGCGTCGTTTTTAGCATTAGCATTCGGTGTCATTTGTCATAGTTATTTGCAGCATTCTTCTCTGTGGTGTGTCATATTTACAAGATATGTTCAATTTTGAGGGATTTTGCATGTTGGAGTGGTAAAACTTTGTCCGTCTTCAATCTCCATCGTGCAGATTTTTCACCTATTGTGGCTGGGTTGAATATATTATTTACGATAAATGGGATTCACTCTGAGTAGTGAACGCCCGCTGCAAATTTTGACAATTGTATTTCTGTGTCCAAGTGTTATTTTCCATCCATGCGCATACCGTCGACTTAACGCAGTAATTGTAAGTGGAAGGATGCAAAGTGGATGACGTAGCCGACCTCCAGTTGAATTTGGATCTTTCCAAATGGATTAGCCCGGGCGCAATTCAGCGAAATGAGACGGTGTCACAATTGGGAATGCGGCCCATCCTTTGAGGGGCTCTCTTCTTGTGAACACAGCAATGTCAAGCGGGCCTGTCGGGATGTCGTGATCTCCAGTCTTGGGCAACACAAAGCAGTGCATAATGTGCAATCTGATAAGTGTTCTCCTGCGCCGCAACCTCCGCCCGTCATCCTATACATCAACCACGACCGCTCTGGGCCGTGCAGCCGGGGATGATTGTGGTTGAAGTTGATGAATTAGACCACGAGCGTGAGGAACTCCGGGGGCCCGGCCGCCGGTTTGTCCGCCCCCCTGACGCCACGTGATGCTGATTGGCTGCGTCCTGAGCGAGCATGAAGATTAAGCGGTGCTGTCTGGTCGCCGAGCGGCGCACTGCATCACATCGGGCGGAAGAAGAAGAAGAAGAAGAAAGAGGAAGAAGACGACAGCTGCGGCAGTTAATCCTTCATCGCCGGGGCAGGCGATATGGACAGCCAAAGATAACCCTCGGTAACTTCTGCTACAGATCAGAAACTCGGCCTTCCATCTGTGCTCAATTCACGCATCAAAATGAGGAACGAGGCCGAGCAGATGCTGTGAAACAAATAACATCCACACGCAATGCAGTCTGCCCTCGCTGTTTGCAATTATGTTTCACTCAACCCCCGCCATAGGTGAAAATCGGCAATAGTAATGCATGTTAGCATGTGTGCTGTTTGTTAGCGTGTGTGCTGCTTTTAAATACCCAGCTTGTCGTGTCACTTTTATCCCTCGACATTTTAAGCATTTCCTATCCCCAAATGTACGTTTTTTGTTTTTTTGGCATTGTTTTTATTTCAGGTCAGCAGTCTTATACATTAGGTGAAGCTGAATACGCAACATTGATATGAATCACTGCAAGACTTGAGGCTTGTGGAGAAGAATGACTGACATACCAATCGATTTCCCTCCTGTGTGCAATCGCTCTTCTTCCGTCTGCGGCGGACAGTCAAGCGCATACTTTATCACACATAATTCCGGGTTACGGCGAGTCAAGGTGGGGACGGCAGATTTACTTGAACCGGGGCGAAGCTTAAAGTGCCGAGTATTTACGCGTGCGCGCCACCTCAGCACATCCCCACTGCTGCCTTTGCATGTTTGTTGTTGCCTTTGATGTCGCTGTCAGGCCGTGATGGATGAACATCATCATGCGCAGAGTAAAAGCTTTTCGGCCCAGAAAGACACGGCGGCGGGATGGCTCTCTCCAACGCCGTCGCGTTGGAATGTCACCGTTTTACATTTTCCTTCCCACCTGTGCTCTGAATATGCTAATGCCCCCCCCCCGCCCCCCTTGAGAGATCCTTCTGGGATGATATATTCAGCGTGTGTGTACGTAGCGCTCCGCTGACAGTGACGTATTAGTTTGGGTGTCTCTCGCAATCGGATAGCTTTAAATTTGCCACCTTGTTAGCTTTTGATTTATGTGATCGCCATTTCCCCCTCCTTACCGGCTCAAGTAATTGGCCCGGGCCCCTTGTAGGAAATAATCAGCCTGTGCGCAGAAACAAATGCCGCTCTGATACTAACGAGGCAGCGGCTGACGGTTATTAATGATTGTTATGATAAAGAGAAGAATTGAGTTGTCGTGCGGAAAAGGACTTGACATGGATGCGTCTGAAAAATAATGAACTTGTGCACTGCCAGGGAAACAATCATGCGTTGTCAGGGCGATGTGGAATGGCTGCCGATTGATGAATCCGTCGCCTCGTTCTGGGGACACGAGAGCGGCATATGCTCGCCGTTACTCGGGCCAAGTCCGCTGACCCCGAAAGGGAAGCCAACCCACGCATGGAGTCGACTTAGTCTTTTCGATGGGGTTGCCTTCTCAAAAAAATCCACTCGCTCTTTGATTGGCCATTAACTCGCATGCAGTCGTACGTTGACAAGTGTCCGGTTGACCAAAAGCTCTATTTGAAATGTTTGCAGATGCAACAAACCGTAACGGGCTAAACCATGGACCAATCGTGGTGGTCGGCGCACAGTTGCGATTTCATCTCTTTGCCGCGACACCCTGCTGTCAAAACTCTGGGTCTTTGTTTGCCCACTTGAGAAAAAAAAAAAAAAAAAGTCCTCACAGCCGCTTGCTGTCACCGTGTCCACCAAAGACTCACCCCCAACCCGCTCGACCTCGCCTGTCCCCCATCCAGTCGACCGCTCGGCCCGCAAAGAGTTCCAGTCCCATCAAAACAAATTAAAGCCGAGGCTGCGGCGGTGGCATCGCTGCTCGGGTGTCGCCGGCTATTACGCTGATTCAAACGCTGAATGTCCTTGTCAGCTATTATTTCAATACGCGAGCACGTCGGGCCTCGTTTGGAGCCGACGTCTTCGCCTCCTGCTGCTGGGACTTGCCGCCCTTCAAATGCAGTTCGTGGACAAATTTTTTATTATTTTTTAGCTCCACTCAGGAGCTTGTTTTTTTTTTCCATTTGTTTGCTTCTTGAGTTCAAACCACTTGAATATCTTTTCTAGCAGCCCTGGATAAGCTGAAAGAGGATTTCATATTCTTGCAAGAAGGAACAACAATTTAAACAAAAATAGAAGACAAACAATAAGTATCTATCCTCAAATTGTTAGATTATTTTACGCACGAGAATCAGAAAATGGCATTTATTAATCATACTAAAAGTACATTTTCTTTCCTGAAATGTGAACGTATTTTTTGTTGGTGTAGCAGCACGCCATTGATGAGCCGCGCGTTTGCGGGCTGTTCCCGACTTGAAGCCAATTAACATGTTTTTGGGAAACCGTAAATCTCTGCTGAGCAAAGAGTGGATGTGAAATCACGCGAAAGGCCCAAATTCCACAAGGCGACCCCGTTCAACGTGTGCTCGGGTCAACCGTGACTCAGCGTTTTGGACATGAGACACTTTCACGGTTTCTTCCTCAGCGTGACGCTGGCCACACGTTCCCTGATGGGCACCCGGGTGGCAGGATTTTGATAAGAGGGTTCTGTTGCTTAGTCCGCTCCATTAACGGGGTCGGGAGTTTCCGCCCCGCTCCTTGAACTCCTGACCTGTCGTGCACAGAAGCTACATTTACAAAATGCAAGCTGACTGCGCAATGGCCAACTTTGATAGCATCTCCACCCGCCAGCACCGCACTCCCTGTTTGTATTTATGGCCCGAGTCTGGTGGTTACCCCTCAGCCATAAATCATGTTAATTGGTTGACTGATAAAATGTGTGCCGGGGCACCCGTTCACATTGCGACCACGCTGCTCTTGCCGTTTAATCTTGGTGCCGCAATAGTTCATCTGTTAACCAGCGGCGCGAAAAAATTCAGGCACTTTTTGTGGGTCTGGAACGCCCAAGTGCCCTCGGGCTCCCTTCGTAAATGTCACGTGACCAAACCGAGAAAGCAGGTGAGACTTCGGCGTCAGTATTGGTCATCAAGCGTGGATTGAAAACAAATGCTTGATTCACCAACACAATATTAAAAAAACAAAAAAAACAATACCATGTTTAGACGCATACAACATATTGGAATTCCCGACCAACAAGCAGGAGTGACGAGTTCAGTCGGCCTTTTGATCGTGTAGAGGAAAGGGGCCTGGCTGACAGGGATTATTATTTATTTGTCACGCCGGCAGTAATAAGCTGTAGATAGGGCGGCGGAAGAGCGCTTGATTTATTGCCATGTCCAAACACCAGCGGCGGAGCGTGCAGGATGAATACCGCACTGTCACTTCTGTCCATCCGTCAGCATCGCCGCCCTCCTGAAAAAAAAAAAGCCGAAAAAACAAGCCTCCCTACCTTCTCATGCCGCGATACGTAAACAATCTTTCATTATTGCCATACATTATTCTCCTGATGGGCTGTCGGCATCAATTACTGGAATGAATGGGTTTGTTCTCATGTTTGGGGCATGAGCTGGCTTAATGCCGATAGCAAAATGCACGGTTCAAAACTTGTGAAAAATGCTAAATTGAATGAAGACGATACAAAAATAGTACACAAAAAAAGGTAGCAAATAGCTCGTTTTTAATGTTAGACAAAATAACACAAAATATAAAGTAAAAAAATACAAAATAAATCACTAAATGTGAGCAAATAGTACACAAATATTAGAAAGCAATCCCCAATCAGAAATATTCACCAAAAAAATCCACAAATAAAAACAATAATAATATTGCAAACATCTTTTTTTTTCAAATATCTGGAAATAGCCCAAACAAAGCGGTAAGTTCCATTTCCTATTACGTGGTTGTATGGACTTACTTCCTTTATGGCCACAAGTCTCCGCTCCGTTCGGGCCACGTAATCCCGTTAAAAGCCGTCACACTTTTAGGATTATGTTATTGAAACGTCACATAAGTGGATCAACTTTCCCGGGTCACAGTGGATCTTGTTTGGTTATATTGTGTAGGAGCAAGCGTCCCTCGCTCCAAATGCGAATATAGATATTGAAATATTAGGTAGTGACCCAATAGTCCCAAAAGATACCAAAATAGAAGAAAGATATGACACAAATAATAACAAAGGTTTCAAGAAACACCCTTTCCAGCGTCACCTTCGTCAGCCATGTTTTCTTCCTCTCAGCCGTGCCTTTGTTTTGGCAGACCCTTCCCGTCACCCCCTCCCTTATGGCAGGCCTGACCGATATCGGTCTTCTTGAAAGGCTTCCCCTTGCAGATTGTTATTTACGATCTTTTGTTTGTACTCGGGCCGTCGCGGCTAACAATACGGCTAATGGCCCTCGTTTGTTACTGCGCGACGGGAGCGCTGAAGTGAGAAGACTCATTCGGAGGTTTAGGAGCGCCTTGACGGGAACCATTTATAAGTAGATCATTGCCAAAATGTCCAAGTCGTTAATAAGCCACCCATCAGCGTCTCATTAGTTCTTCCTGCTGTTCGAGCACGCAGTTGCAGGATGCAAAGGCCGATGGATGCTTACGCTGGTCGAACCTTGAATATTCAGCATGGACGCGACATACTAGCGCTCCGACCAGTGCCGTGCAAAGTGGTGGGCGGCAGGGGCGCCGATTGAGATCAAAGTGTTTCGGATACGTGTTTCTCAAGGCACCACTTAACCCTCACGATAAACAAGTGTTGACCGTCGATCCAATTTGCTGCTCATGAAGTCTTCATTTCTGCAGCCTTGATGCGTATTGGCGAATAAAGTGTCAAAGTCTCAATGTCTCTCAATCTCGTTCATTGCAGAAGGGAGCGTTCCAGAGAAACAGGGTGCGGCATTTTGTTGTTGTTTATTTCTTTGCCGGCCTACGCAATCGAAAACATTTTGCGTCAGGGGCTCCCCCGACAGCAAATGCAGATAGGAGGTGAAAAAGCTCCCCAGTGGCAGTTTGGGGTTGGCGCAGCGGCTCTCGGATACGATTGCTGCCGCCAGGATGAAGTCGGCGCTGACAAAGTGCACCCATTGATGGATGGACAAAGGTGGGAACTGGATGCAAGAATGGATGTGGCTAGGGCTCGGTGACTTAACGCCGACAAACACGATGAAAGACAGAGAGGAATTACCTGCCCGGCCGTTCTGGCAGAGACAAATCCCACAGCAATTTTCGTACTGCTAAGCAAGCACTGTTAGATTCTTTGCATGCCTGCGAGTGTCCCAGAGGTTGCCTTGTTTGAGTCTGTGGTCTCGTCCGAAAAAATGAGCAAGAAATGGATCACTAATGTAAAACAACAATGACAACTTAGGTAGCCCAAGTGATTGGCTTCACCTTGGTCCCAGTTATGGGCAAACTGCTGTAGCAACGGACTTCCGTAGTACATTTATACTTTGCTTAATCTGGATCAAAGAGTACATGCACCCCAAAAAGATTGTCAAGTCCCAAATCTTATTTAACCAAAACGGACCACCTGCTTTTGAGCGAAAGGGACTCCAAAGCAGGCAGACAAATTAGAAGCAAGTATCGCGGGGCTTTCCGCGTATCGTTTGGAGAGCTTAATGAAGTGGGTCGTCGCACACGGAAGCCCTCGGCGGTGACAGGGAGGGGGGGCCCAGCCCCGTGCTCGGAGTCGATGACGGTGGCTTAAAATTGCTTCTACGTCCGTGACAATGATTAATAAGAAGGGTTCTCATCGGAGGACCCACGGCATTCGTCTTCATCTCACGCCGCGCACCTCGTGCAGTTGCCACCGTGACATTTCGTGCAGTACTAGTGAACTGATTTTCAATGCTAATGAGAACTGGGCGTCACACTCCAGAGGCCTTTTCCAAACCATGACATCAGATTTAATTCCGGGTGCCCCGATGCCCCTTGTCGATGTAATTCTAATTTTTTGAATGGCAGTAAAACTAGTTGCAGTATGCCCCCCCCCCCCGTGTTTGTATGATGTCACCTGGATAACGCTCGTGTTTGGTTCATAATTAGCACTTGTCATTGAAACTAAGCTCTCTGACATTCAGTAAATGTCTACAACCCCCCCTCCGCCCACCCGCCCCTGAGCTCCATAAACCCTGCAGGTGCCGAGGCAGTTCCTCGCTGGGGAAGTCAATGTATTCTGTAAACACGCAGGCAGCAAAGTAAAGGAATCTCTCATAAATCTTGTGATGTAGCGGGATGATTTCCTTCAGTTGACCTTGGCGGGGGCTGTTAGGACGGGAAGCCTGGGTGATGGGAGAGGGGGTGGGAAGAAGCCTCACATGATGTATGGGCCAAGGGACCGTGGTTTGCCATGAATCATGAGCGCTGCGCTATGACGATTTCCAACATTTGAACTCTCCTGGCTGTGACTCATTATTTAGCCACCGGTGCGCTTGACCTTTTCAACTTTGGAGTCTGAGCGTTTCGAGTGCCGAAACACGGCGTTCCGCTAACAAATGTTCAAGCGCCGCGAGGGCACTTTCTAAATTTC
Organism: Hippocampus mohnikei; assembly: GCA_026261675.1. Taxonomy (NCBI): domain Eukaryota; kingdom Metazoa; phylum Chordata; class Actinopteri; order Syngnathiformes; family Syngnathidae; genus Hippocampus; species Hippocampus mohnikei. Next base: position 2,405,391 of record JAKGUB010000377.1, read on the forward strand.
TTTCTTTCTCGTTTTCCTTCACAAAACACTCGCTTAGCTTGCTGTTAAGGTTCCTGTAACGATGCCGTTAGTGATGGATTGCATGGCTGTCCGATTTACGTCGCGTCGCCTTTGTAGGAAGAAAGCGTATTTATCGATGTGATGCCGTCCATCAAAACGTAGCCTTTGTGAATGGATCTTGCCGAGGCACAGTTCTCTCGCCCATATGCTTATCAACAAACCGTGAAGCCAATCAATGAGGATAATCCATCTGGAAGCCTGTCGATATGGTAATGACGCCATCTCATCGTGATTGCCGCGTGGCCGTATCAATCATCGGCGGCGCCGGAACGCTTTGCAGCTGTTGCAACAATCCACCTTTTATTGTGCGGCGGAATAAAGTGGCCCCTTTTGTGATTAATGCCCCCTGCATTGTGCTGCGCCGCACACTGATTGTTTTCAAATTCTCTGCAAAAAGCCTACAAGAAGTCAATGGGCTCGAGTGTGGAAGCGGACTCCTGCGCCATCGCTCAAGATTTGCGACGTATCGACTCCCATTTGCATGAAAAGAACAGAACTGCGATGAAGCATCGGCTTTTAATGATCAAATGTGCGTCGTGGTAATGCGGGGAGACAACATTTGACTGGAGGTGGGAGCTTGAAACGATGGAATCGGTTTTCACCAAGTGACGCAATTTGTTACCGTGTTGTGTTGAACGTTAAATGATCCAGCATATGTTTCCCCACTGCGAATGTTTCCGGGATGGCGTGTTTGTAAATGATAGGTGCTAGCGGTTAGGTCAAATAGTCGACGAGTCTCGGCTAACGGTTTCGGCTAAACCTAAACACTAGCCTGTTTGTGGTTGAGGATCATCCTCTCAGAGGGAGGCCGGAAGGAGCAACCCACAAAAAAAAAAAAACAATCAAAACTGATAGCGCTAGTGTGAACGGCGGCCCGGATGGAAGCAATTTATTCAAACAATCATCCAAGTACATGAAGTGCGCCCGTGTCGCCGCCGCCGCCGCCACTTCTTCGACGTCGATGCTGGAAAATGTGACAGTTGTTTCCCCGCGATGAATCACCGGCGGGCAGGATGCAAAGTGGATTGTTGTGCGTCCTGATAACAATTTAAATCCTGTTATGGGTAATGCTCGGAAAAGCCCCCCCGCTGGAAATTGAACATGACACGCGAGCGATTTATTATCCTTGTGTGTTCTTAACCTCGGATATCAGATTGTTTGTCGAAGCGTATCCTTGTGATCCCCGCGGAAAGTGCACTCTCGATGAAAACGTGTGACGCGGGTGGGGATGAGCGATGATGAATGCATCTCCAAGCGAATTCCATTGCCTTCGCATATCACACAAAACCATATTTATTAATAGACAGCGGGATGAATTCAACTTTCACGTCGCAGTTTATCATCCTAGTGGAGGGAACGTGCAAGATGCGAGGCGGCTCGGGAATAAATCACTTTTTTTTTTGCGGTGGAAATTTGTAAATCTGTAATCACGTTGGGTGCGTCACCTCGTTAATGTCAAGTCCGAGTTAGTTTGGGAATAACAAACAGTTCGTCATGACCCTCGCTTGTGACCAGCTGCTTTCACGAGTCCAGCTGCTACAAAAAGGGCCGAAAGACAAAGAAAAAAAAAGCCCCACAACAAATAGGCCATCCTCATTGTTGCCGAGCGTTTCCTCCCCCGAGTGGCGGCCTGACAACGGGGCCGGCCTCTTGCTCTGATTTAAGAGGCTGGCCTGCTGGTGACCCCTCTCCGTCTTTGGCTGCAGCTTAGCTTGACTTTGGGAAATGCTTGCTCATTCCCTCCACCTCTCATTAATCCGCCCAACATTGGAAGCAGCTGAGCACTCTTGTGTGTAATTCCTTAATGCGCAGCTTTTTACTGGTGTGTACTTTTGTTTTACAAGGCCACCGCTTTGTGAGTTTTCTAATAAATCCTGCACTGGGGCAATCATTTTTCTTTTTCTTGCAATTTAACACCCGCTATTTGGGATCTGAGCAAAGTACCGGTAGGCCTGAAATGCGTAGTGTAATGCCCCCCATTATTCTTCGTTACGTTACCTTGTGTACATTACATTTTTGTAAGCAGTCATTTGCGCCAGATTTTTAGAAGTAGACTTACGGTAATATTTTCTTTGCATGCGCGAAGGGTACAACTAATACACCCCCCCCCCAAAAAGTGTTTAAAAATTGGCTGTGGTCATTATGAGGACAAGCCCACATTAGCACGGCCTCGGGGCACTTCCTGGTCGTCATGCATAATTTAAAAAAAAAATTAGACGAATGAAAGTGGCTGTGGGAAACAGAAGCGGCGTACATGAAAATGTATTTTATTTTCCCGGGGTCTGACAGGAAATCAATTAGACGTGATGCATTGTTTGCTGAGCATGGAGATTGGATCCAGCTGTTCTCATTGCTACACACACTCTGTACATTATAGAGCTGTGCATGCGTACGTGTGTGTGTGCGTGCGTGTGTGTGTGAGACAAAATGGATGAAGGCCAGGAGGCAGGGAACTCATACAATACATACTTGTGTTGCAGTGATCGTATCGTATTTCATCTCATCGTCTGACATTTATTCCAAGTGGCATAACAAGTGCCATGTCACTGGCAGCTGTTATGCTGTCAAATTACCATCATTTTTTGCAATGAAACTATTTCAATTGGTTCCGATTACTTTTCAGATAATATATTTTGGTTTATATTACGGCTTATATACATAGCTAACACCATCATGTGTCACTCATCAGGATTCCCGTTTCTCTCTGTTCCATGATTGGATGGAACACGGCGTCACATGATGATTGAACGGCAGGGTGTGTGTAATCTTTGCTCAAGGCCACGTGACAAATAAGATGGAGGGAATCCGTCCAGATTGATGGCGACATCCCGGCAAATCCGCCTGATGAAAACCTCCCACTCATAACCTTCTCCCACTTTGCTTTTTCATATCGAAACCTCTCGCGCCGCCGTTCCCAATATGAAGATAAGTAAGTGAGGCATTCTCAAGGCTCCACCCACCGCACGGGTTCGAGTCCCGCGTGATTGATGCCCACAAAGCTGTGAGACCGAGGGTGTGATTGAAGTGGCTGACACCGACATTCATCTCATGCTGGGCTGAGTCACAGAGGAGGGGGAATGACGTGTTTGTTTTTGCTGTTGCTGACAAACTTGCTAAGAAACTCGCTGACTGATGTGGCAAACTCACTCGATAGCTAGTTAACTCACAAGATCACTGGACAGATTGCAAACTAACTTGATCGCTAGGTAAATAGCTAACAAACTAAATCCAGTACAGTAGATGCAAACTAAAAGGATGAAATAAGTAGATGGTAAACAAACTAACTAGATGGAAAACGGGCGAGCTAACAAGCTAAGTTGATTGCAAATGAACTAGACAGATAGCAAACTAACTAGTTACTGCAGCTAAAGAGCAAACTAGCTTGATAGCCTACTAATAAACTAAGCAGACAGCTAACTACCGCAGAATAGTAAATTATCTGGATATAAAGCACGGTTAGCTGCATGGGAAATCAGCTAAGCAACAAAGTGTATATTACTGTATTTTATGTGAGGATTATTTGAAATTTCATGAGTAAAAAGTCCTTCAATTCTGGAGTGGCCCAGATACATCCACAGTATGCTGAGGTCATGACCGAGGGCACGACAACACGGCTCATAAATCGAACGTGTTTTGGCAATGCAACGCCGACATGTACGTGCGCACAAGCCCTTCGTCATGCTGAACTCTGGATGTCCCCCCTGTTTCAGGGTGGCGCCATCTTTCACGTCTCTCTGTTAATTGAGATGGCTAACGGGCGAGAACTGCCCAAAGTGTGGCGCTGACACTGTCGCAAAGAGGCCATAAGAAGCCGTGACTGTAACATAAGCTGGGGACGAGCAAGGGAACCAACCAATCAGCCAATCAGATTCTGAAACATCAACTTTTTTTCTCAACTGATTCACTGTAGTCCCGATGAATGCGAGCAAACGTCTCTTGCATCTAAGTGAGGTCACACATAGCCCAACAAAATGTCGGTTAAGTGAAGCGCTTTCAATACTTTCTTGATGAAAGTTAATGAACCAACCAATCAAACGGAGAAATGTCGACTTGCTTCGGCACTGAATGCTGGAGGCACCTGCACGCAAACGTGCCGGGCCTTGCCCCTGAGTGACGTCTCCGCCCTGCAGATATAGATTGCACAACACGAACGGGACAAACGACGACGCTGCGTATCAGGTTGCCTGCCAGGAACTATTGAACTTTTCCTTAGCGGGAGCGCGATGACTGTGCTTGACACGCAATTCCTCGCACGCTTTCTTCTTAGTCTTCTTTTTCTTCTTCTGTGGTACCCGTCAAAGGAAGTGGGCCCGCGTTAGCCCGGGGATATCCTGAGAACGCCCTGCTCACACAAAGGCCAAGCCTCCCTGTCTTGGCACTGTTTATTTTCACTCATAACACGGCGCACAATTGCGAGCGTGGGTCAAGGTGAGGCTACGACACTTGCAACGGTGGAATAACAAACCGATGTTCTTTGATGATAATTGCAGGGAAGGGAGAAAAGGTATGTGGGCTGGCGGTGTCGTAAAGGCCTTCCACCTCCTCCGGAGCCCTGTGGCTATCTGTCGTTTGGCCGCAGGAGTCAGCGCAGGGATGCCGGTGCCATTATCGGGCACTCACCCCCGGGTGACATCTCTTTCCACACCTACTCAATTTTTTCCCGTAGAAACGAAAGATGCATAATGCACAAATGAATCAGCCAGGTTACCAGCGAGCTAACAAAGTGAAATAAGGTATGTCGAGAAATACTACTAACTAGCTACCAAGGCACCGTCTAACGCACCAACTCACAAATACTGTAAACTAGCCAGATAGCAAACGATGGAATTTACCAGACAGCTAATGATCCATGGCCTCGCCTTGACCCGAGCTGCCTGAGGAAAAGTTTGTCACTCTGTAGCTCTTAATCAAGGGTGTCTGTCAGCAGACGCCCTGTAAAAGACAGGTCACCGCTGTTGCTAGCTAGCTGGGAGTGATTGATTTGTCGAAAGTAGCACGACGGATGGCGAGGACGCCGTCATTGGATTAAGTGCTGCCGCTCCCGCCGGCTGCTGTGAGCTGCGGTGATTAATGAACATCTCGCGGCATTCCCGACGCTGTCGCCCGGGGTATCAAATCACGTCAGGACTGATGAAGCCCGCACAATATAATTAGCAGCTGCCATTGATGCCGCGCCGCTCTCGCGTCGACTCCGCCGGCTGTCCGTCAACCGCCGAGGTATGCTGGCACTTTGTGCGGGGAAAAGATCCAGAGAGATCAGATTGACTTTTGCGGAAATAATCATTTTTGAAATCTGTATTTTGTTTTTCAATGCATCAATCTGTCAGTCCAATTTATGTCAAAAGCACTGAAAAACAACAGCCTGCCAAAGCGTTGTCCATCTAGCTAGCTAGCTAGTAGACACAGAAACCCTTTGTAGCACCTGTACTGTACATAACAGACATTTTCAAATATTTTTTGTGTGTGTTTATAGGACTAGTCCTCTAATTTCATAGTGGGGGGGGGCAGACATTTCCAGTGTTTTATTGGTATAATATGGACCCGAACATAATGGAGGGTTTAAAAACAAAAAAAGCTAGTCGTTGTTTGTGACCGTCCAGGTATGTGGATGCAGTCTACCTCCGAATTCTCCAATGATGTCATCTCCGCTAGTCCTTCTCCGTTAGTGTTGTTCTGCAACTCCTCAGATTTGCGAGCCGGCAGGCCAAGAAAGCGGCGACAGCGATCGTGCTTTTCCACATGTCATCATCTTTCCCTCGAGGAGGATTGTGTTGCTATTTTCCAGCGTTTATTTGAAAGCTATCATTTCCTGGAATTCATCGTCGGAGAAACGCCATCGATTTGGCCGCCTGATAGATGGCCACTGTCCAGCTATTGACGGGCATATTGACGACTCTTTGTTAGCTCTGCATCTGATTACCGCTCGGTTTAAACAATACGTCTCGTTGAACGGCACTGATGGGGAGTAACCAAAATAGCCACGAAATACTGGAGTGCATTTTTCAGGTTTCTGTACTTGTTTGTTTTTATCTTTGACTGCATACAGATACCTGTGCTATTTTAAAACAAATTCCATCAGACTCCTTTCATGACGTCCCCTATGGGGTGCACCGTGTCGAATTTTGAGGGCGAACGTTTTGGGAGTCCTTAACAATAAAACAAAGGCGATTTTTCCTGTAATTTATTGACCATTTGTATCGTTCGGTCTGTTATGGTTCATGCTAGTTGTCATTTTTACGCATACCAAGGACGTTTGCTCCAGTTCCTGGATTTGAATGGTGGCTTGACGTGAACCGTTGCTCTCTGCTGACAAATTAAACGCAATAAGATGTGAAATAAGGCGTCTGCAAGCTTTGAAAAGAAGACAAATTGCTGCACTGCGTCCAGGAATTCCGATGTTAACGCGTATATTTCTAAATGCAATAACCCTGTCAGGAAAGTTTGCTGTAGCATGAAAATGACTAACGTGAAGCCCTAAATGTGCCGTGAAACAACCGCGTTGTTTACTGCTTTTATTTGACTCTCCGAGTTTAGTGTGTCTAAATCCAACCTCGCTTCATTTTCTTGTTGTCGTCGCTGCAAGGACGCCAAGTAATGTCGCGCCGCCAAGCCCGGCTGCCGTCTCTATTTGTTTTTACAGTAATACACAATTTAACCTTCACAGCAGCATTTGCGGGATCATAACACTTGCGACGGGTGTAATTTTTCTTTAAAAAAAAAAAACATGACCAGATTTATCTTGGTTGCTTATAATGCGTCGTATTCATCTGCAAGGCCGTTTATGATGCATTACCGCCGCGGTGACCATGATTCACTTGGTCAGCCGAGGAGAATCCTCCAGTTTGTGTGCGTGCGTCCGTGTTTGTACTTTTGAACGTAGCACCTTGCGGCTGTGCCTGTCGTCAGTTGTGTGTGGGAGGTTGCTGCTCTTTGCTCGGGAAGCCGCGAAGTGTTGGACTTTATGGAGAGTGAAATAGGTTCTTGTGCTGGAGACGCTTGGAAACGTGACTTCCGGCACTTGACTGCACTTTGGGATCCATTCATATTGCCTGCATTTGTTTTTAAAGTTGAGGAACTGCCCATCATTAGAGCTGTCAACTTAAAAAGAAAAAAAAAAGGACCGAAAATACCCGAACTGTTTGTCATCCCATAATAAATATCAAAATAAGAGAATTTCGCAACTCTCCATCACAGTCGTAAAACGAGAACATGTTGTGATGGTAAACTGAAAGCGTTCGAAGGCTTGCTTTTTTTCTTCTTCCCCCCTCTTCCGCTAGTTGCCAAGATGAATGAGCGGCGTCTAAAAATGCAGTCCACCCTAATTCTCTTTGATTAGTCGCGAGAGGGATGACGGCGACCCAACGAAATTGGTCATCAGCATAAATAACGAGCATATGAACTGATAGAAAGCAAAGTCCCCGGCCGTCATAAATCAAAGGCGATCCGCCGGGCCGTGGAAGTGGGCGGAATTAGAAGTCGGCGTCCTATTAATTATGTTGCCTTGTGAAGGTGACAGCGCGATAAATCAGCGCTGAAAGGCCCCTTTCGCCGCCGCCGCGCACGCACGCAGCACCCGCAGCACTCGGAGCGGCTGCAAATTGCTTTGTGTGTGCTCCTAATTGTTTCTTAAATAAGCCTCCTTTTTGCGAGGCCACTAGGAGGAGGTGAAGTCGACGGGGAAGGGTCGCTCGCACTCGCCAAAGCCCCATCTCACCCTAAACACTCCCATGATCCGTCTCGGTGTGAAACGTGCCAACGGTTCCGCTCCCGCCATGCGGTGGACCTTTTCATCACGACGTCAAACGCGCTTGCTCAACTTCCAAATTTCCATCAAAAATCCTTTTTTAAAAATACGAAAGACCGAGTTGTCAATTCGCCTTGGCCACTCTGCAGCCAAAATGCAAGTGGCAAAGGGTAACCACTCGGGTATTAAATTCACTTTTCTGTCCTTTCGTCATCATCCCGACACAAAATCTCAATCGCCTAATTGCACAACCCTACCTAGTGTGTAGTTTGTGTGTGTACACAGCGCACAGTGTAGTGTGCATGCATGACCTTGACCTTGAGCCCTACTCTAGATGTTGAAATAATGCTCCTGTGAGGCGGCGGCAATAATGCCGTACACTTTGATGACATTGCGTCACAGCCAAGGTGACTGAGTGGAGGCGAAGGAGGAGGAGTTGTGCCGGCTCCCCCCCAACACCCCTCCGCCCTCACCCCAGCCCCCCAAGCAGCCAGCCGTCACCCCCCCCCCTTCTCACCCTGTCAATAGCGAGCCTCTTGTCTGATGGAGTCACATCAGGGCGGCACACCTGACACCGCCGCCGTGTCTTTATTTCCTGCCGCCGTCCCTTCGCAGCACACACATCGCTGGTGATTAATACACTGACAGCGGCCGGGAGGTGAAACGCGCGCACAGCTACTCTTACTGAAACACACTCATCCAGCTGGATACTCACTCGCCACCTGTGTCACACACCTCACATACAAACTATTACAAATATTAATGTTGCACTTTACAAAAAAACAATAATAATAATTATTGATGTTGCAGTTTCTCGAAAAGAAGGCTTTGTGTTGATGTTATACTCTCCTAAAAGGAACTTCACAAGGTTCAGTAAATGGAAGAAGAACAAAGCCCAACTGCTGTCTGAGGTTTTCCGGGCCGCTCTGACCATTTAAGAGGTGCTGATGAATTATAGTCGTCGTCGATTGGACATTATCGGCAGCAGTTGCGTCAACGACGTCCTTTCCAGTCGCGGTCGACTCGTCGCAGCTGTTTAACGCGCTCGCGGCGCCCTAAGTGACACTGCGTCCGCCGCTGTCTGCCGGATGAGACGTTAATAAATCAAAGTGACCTCTGGCTGAAGGAACAGCCGCGTATGTAAATCCCCGAGTGATGCATTTAACGAGGAAGACCTTGGATTTAATAACAAGGAGGTGCGGCCGTTTGCTTTAATAGAAAAGACATTTTGAAGCAGCGGCAAATCATCAAGTGCCATTGATCGGATATAAAGTGCACCGGGCTTGGCAAGCTGCTACATTCCTGCCCTTCGATGACTCATGTGCACAGGCTACACGGTAGGAAAAAAAGGAAAAAAACAAATAGGTTGCTGCACCGATTCTCCACTCTGTCAAGATTGAGGGATACACATTCAAATAATAATCCATGCAGACTTGCCAGGGAGAGTTGAGAGTGTCTAAATTATATACCTCTACATCTGCTACTTGATAATTTCACATGCTAAAAAAAAAGAAGTGGTTGTGCTAATCTTATTCGCATGTCAATGGGGATTCCAATGTAAGTTAGCATAATGCTAATCGGGAAACAACCATCCGTTTGCTTGTAAACTACTTTTTGTGAGTCACGTGTTCAATTGGTACTATTGTCCTCGCATCTGTTTGTGTGATGTGATGATTCTGGATGACATTCACCTTGAAATGTTTTTCAGATTTGGCATCCTTTGGCGGGCCCGTTTATATTATGTGAGGCTGCATCATGAGTGTCATGCAAATCTGCCATTGTGTCATTTGTCAAACCAGAAAGAATAGCCGACGAGAGATGCCGCGCTCCGCGGGCACCTGCAGGGCCACGCTTGTAAGTAATCAAGACACAAAGCGTGGCGACTCCTTCACTGATTTGTGTGTCAGCAGGAAGCGGCGTCGAGGGCCACGAGGTGGCCCGCTTGTGAGTAAATGTCACACGGAGGGCGGCGGGCGACCAGTAGCGGCGTCCCCTCAAGTAGCCCAGCTGCAGCTCTCACCCCTGGGTCATTAATTCTCACGCCGAGCTTGTAATTAGGACCCCTCGCGGCCACGAGACACATTCTGCATCGGGACACATTTACCGAGCTGTCATTCTCATGACACAGGGCCGTGGCCAGGATGGATCAGCCAGCGCCACACAGTATTGATGTCACCTCGTCATGGAGACTCCGCCCCGAGACACACCCTACTACTGTATGTCCATCCGACCTGAACCTAAAATCTCAGGTGGGACTTTGCCAACATCTTGCTTGCATTCAACATGCTTGAATTTTTTTTATTTTCAAGCTGTAATTGTAATTCCGCCATTTGCTCACCGTTAGGTTACCGTACAGTGGGTGAGCACTGTGCTGAATATGCCTCCGTGTATGTTTACTCATTCCGAATATATTTTCAAAGGCGCAGCGAATGGCGATTGGCTCTCAAGGTCGCCTGAAAAAAAAGGATAACAGGCTTTCCGGGAATTACAACAAGAGGGCCGGGATTCAATTTGAATTGCATTTATAATGGGATGCCGTTGACAATCCAATTGCTCAAGTGTCAAATATGCAGTGTAATAAGGTCGGACCTGTCAGAGTGATTAATGAATTGTCACTGGCAAAAGTAGCGGCGTCGCCGTCGGTGATTTGTACCCGCGGGCCGGGGCGGGGGCCCGGCCTCGGCCCCGACACCGATTGCGCCGTATCCCGTCCGCCGCCCCGGACCGGTTGAGCAGGTGTGACAGGCGGATTCCTTTTCTTGTCAATGTATTAAAGGTCTTTTCCCGCGGTGACAGGCTGCTCTGCTCTGCCACCTTCTCTGCCGGGCCTTCACAAGACTCTGGGCAGCCACTGCGTCTTGACAGACCACTGTCACTTCCCATCACGCATTCGCCTCACCCCCCCTCCCGCCTCCTCCACTCTCCCAGACCCACTTTCCGAGCGCCGCAATTATTTTTTTGACAAGCCATCCATCAGCTTTTACTTTAAAGCACTTTTCCGCCGATTGCCATTGTTGCACTTCTCTGCCTTTTTATGCGCGAGTTGGCCGGGGGAGAATACGATACCGCACACTCGCGCCTTCCTGCCATGTAAATCATTTTCGTAACCGTATTTGTTCACAATTGAGGTGGAATTTAGCGCAAGCAACATGCCCTTGTCAGGTCTAATTAACATGGCGGAGGCCCAAAATGATAGGCGAGCTCAATGCCAACTCTGCCATCAAGCAACTTTAACGTTGTCGTAACTCATAACTGTCAGCTGCAAACACTCACCCCTTTAACACCGCTCATTAAAAGGCTGAACCCTCCCTTTTGTTTTTCTGCACGGTTGCTTTTCCATCCGCAAAGCTGTGACGCGCAGTGGGGGAACAAACCTGACATTTAAACTGGCATAACTTCTCCTGTCCTTTTGTGTTAAAGGCATCGCCGCTGTTCATTGTCCTTGATACGTTCCAGCGGGCGCTAAATGAGTGAGTAACCATTCATCACTGAGTCAAAAATGTCACCAAATGGCATGTGTATGGGTTGCAAAGAAGCGTTTCCAGTGCCTTTTGTTCTTAGGGAAGAAGTTTCATCCTAGAAAATAATAATAATCGGTAGTTACGGTTTAAAGTGTTAATATTGGCACAATTCAGAGACTACCTTTGCTGCATTTCTTCACTTTTTTCATCAGCACCTGTCCCGTACAGTAAAGCACTCCTTCACGAGGCAGACGTTTGATTGGAGGGATGACACGTGGCGTGACCTCACCGAGGATCAACGGACAGCTAATAGATGGAGACGCAATTCAGCGAGGACGAGCCGTTTGCCGCTGCCAATACGACAAAGGCGGCGTCGGCGGCCGCCCATCGATCTCCCGCAGCCCGCGCCCGAGACGGCTTCAAAATTCAGCAATAATCTTGACAAACGAGGAGCGGCGCCACGGCCAGAAAATCATCAATAAACGGCGGCGAAGACAAAATGCCAAGGTTGGAGATAAAAAGATACTTCGGTTTTGGACTGTATTGACAAAGAAATAAGAGGCAAGTTATTAATTAGGGTTTTGGATCCCGCGGGATGTCCTCCAGTGATGGATTCTTTGCCAGCCACATTGAATGCCAAGGGCAGAAATATCCTTATGTAAGGCCGACTTTCTGATGGAAGTTGGTTGTGACAACTTTTCAGCCCGTTCCTCTCGTTTCACAAATGTTCTCATTGGCCCAAATACTCACAGGTGAACTCGCAAATCCCAACTCCCCAGATGTTTTTCAAATTGGACGACCGTCTGACAAATCCCATTTCAAGTCTTGTTCAATGTCTTTCGTGGCGCAGGGCAAACAGAGAGCAATTGGCAGCTCCCGACCACTTTTAAGACCACGGCATGAATTCCCGTTGAATTTGGGCCGCTGTGACAGTCGGTGGCAGAAGACTGTTGAATTCCACTTGACGAATGTGAACATCCACAGCAGGAAATGTAAGTAAATATAAACATCTTGGGATTTTTGCTCTTCACGTCAAGGCTTGGTTCTGAACCCACTGTTCACCAGAACTTTTTTTTTCTCCTTTTCAATTTAGTCAAATGTGCCTGTTGTGGAGGCGAAGGTTCAACAGGCCAAGAGGTGAAAAAGCCAAGGCAATCATTTACCCTGCTGTGTCACGCCACCGTGATGGAGTTGAATTCTGGTGCTGGACCTGCCTACCTCGGTGTGAAAAGTGGCATGTGGCTGAAGGTATGTGCACACCCCTTTGGAGGGACCCGTTCTCTCATCTCCGCTCCATACTCGCACGCCACTAAGAACAACTCGGGTTATTAATCGTCGGCTGAGGTGCGAAGCAATTAAGCGTCGCTGGCTGAGGTGAGTTGGGGAAAGTTGGTGCCACCTCGCACACAAGTGCACCTTTTTTTTAAAATACCCTTCGTAACACTGCCGCACGTGCCTCATGGGGGATGACTCGTATTATTCCCGCTCACATCAGTGGTGGGAAACACGTACAAATACTTTGTAATTGTGCTGAAGTAGATTTATCAGGTATCTGTCCTTGAGTACAGAGAACATTGCGGCGAAGAGAGAAAATCCACGAGTAATTGATGCTAGTCTGTGGAGCTGTATCCGCTTAAAGCTGTCCTTGATGTGTTTCTCAGGCGTCGCACGTGAGCCACATAATCACTAATGTGAACGAAGGCAGTCAAGTTGTTAAAAGTGGGCGAGGGCCGACGCACACGGATGCCCAAGTGCGTCTCTGGGCACCATTTTAGCCACGCCCCTGAAAAAAATCCAGAAATAGAAATAGTGACAAACTATCGCCACATTTGAACGCTACATAGTTGTTCGTCTGAGCACATTTATTCAGCAATTACCTTTAAACCTGTAATATTAAGACACAAATCTCTGAATTGATTCTTTCAGTGCAGACATCATTTGTAATATATTTTCTTTTAACTTCTGTATAGGACTTGAATTAATGCCTCTCCTTTAAAACGATCTTTCACACGGGTATCCGTAGCTCCAGAGTATGAATACTTTTGCCACCTCTAGCGTGCACACACACATACACGCACTTCCTGTGCTGTAAGGATGAAGTGCAGTTCCTGTTTTTCGGCGACCATCTGTAAGGGCAAAACTAGCCCAAGGTAAAAGCGATGACTGCAACTTGGCATAAGATGAAACGGGCATGCCGCAAAAGCCATTAATAATTCTTACATTTTGGAAACAGAGCGTACATACAGAATCTGCGCTCTTTAATCTCCTTGTGTGGAGAATAATTTCCCAAAAAAAGGTCAGCTGGTACCTTCCTCCCAGCCCGGGAATGATGGGCCAAGCTTTTCCAAGGCAGCCCATTTGTCTGTCAGGACGGTTGATTTAGCTGCCGTCACTTGAAGCTCATGTCGGCTTGATGATACCGCTAGCTCAGGCGTGGGTAGAATTTGTCACCCGGACCTTTGACAGTGAGATAATTGCTGATGGTTAGCAGAATAATAGCATTCGGGCATCGGTGGCCACATGAAAGGAATATTTGTTGCCCGGCCGATACTTTGTTTAGCGTGAGAGAATTCACATTTTCATCACCGAGTGACTCATGCGCCTGACATTTGGCAGACCTCCTTTACCTGACACTAAAATGTTGAAAACAAAGCTCCACTTGTCTAAACGCGTCAAAATATGTGATAAAGTCAACAAATATCGTGACGCGATGGAATCACGAGTCGCGTCGTCCAGCTTTTTGCTGACAAAACATCAAAGCAAAAGTTGCGTAATACGACTGCTGGCGGAATTCCGGACCACAATATCGAATCAGAAGTTGTAATTTGATATTATTGATAGTGATCGCAACATTTTATATTGTGTCACAAGTTATATTGCGATAATAAAGAACGATTATAGTTTTATCTGTGGCTTTGTTGTTCTTGTTTGATTGTAAAGTGTCCTTGAGTGTTTTGAAAGGCGCTTATAAATGAAATGTGTTATTATTATTATTATTATTATTAACGAGTGTGAGGAACGCCCTTCATGCGTCCTCTTATGTGAATAAACTCGTGATCAATGCTGGTGTCACACTCTGGCCCCTCGTGTTGATCAAAGCCCTTCCCGTCCAAAAATAGACGACAGTGGCACCCTGACGTCCAAATGCCCCAACTTAGTTTTTCCTGTTACAAGCCGTTGCTTGGTCTTTTTAATTTTACTTTTTTTTTGCTTTGCCGGTGGCAGCAAACTTCATGAGTAAAAATCAGCGTCAGTTAAATTGGCCAATATATGAAGTGACTGCTTATTTCAGCACTACCCAGGAAAGGCATGAATACAATTCTGCACTCTTTTACTTTATTCCTTCCTCATCTTTGCATTTGTGGGGTGGTGGGGGAGGGGGGAGGCGACGCTCTGACCTTGCAGCTTTTTGCGCGGCCCATCCATCTTGAGCTGTTTAGCCGTTTCACTGAATTCACAGCGGCCAGATTAACACAATTCATCACCGCAATCATCCTCCATTCATCACCCCCCCCCCCGCCTCCTCCTCGCCCCATGAATGTTTTGACGTCCAGTTAATTTTCTGCTGATGATTTATCAAACCATAATTACCATACTCTGAAGGAGTCATTCGTTATCTTGATGAATGATAATGACGACAAAGTGGATTGAATTTTAAGCAAGTTCTCTCTGATGGTAACATGCGTTATTGTGAGTAATGGCTGACCAGGAAAGACATCGGGGGTGGGGGGGAGGGGGCAGAATTTCGAACCCCATGTGGTGATTTTGCAAATTTCCCCATTCTAAATGATCATTTGTAAGATAGGTGACTACAAAGCTTGCCTTTTCCCTGCCCAATTGGATTAGCAAAGGCGATTAGCACAAATGCAAAAATTGCCTCATCCAGAATCATGACATCCGCAGTTTTATATAACGTGTCACGAGGCGTATATCGATGGCAGAACGTAGCGATAGTATTGCTTTGTATTGCACTATTTTTGTGTGTCACCGCATAAAAAAAGAAAGCTTAACCACCCACGCCGGAATGAAATACGTTGTAAAGTATTAAACAGCTTTTGCCGTATTGTTTTGCCTCAATTGAAGGTCTTCTCGTGCGCTCGCCTCGTCGAAAGTTTTGTTTGCTGGCGCCGCGGCCGCGCACCTCCCGTTTTACACATTGCATCCCGAGGAATTCGCAGGCTTATTTGGAAGAGGGCGGGGGCGGCGGGCTGCGCATTAAACGTCTCAGCACCCACAAGCCCTCTGTGGCCTTGTCAGCTGTGATGTGCAGCCATTTGCCGTGAGATGTGCGGCTTAATCCGGCCTTCCCAAGGTCGCCGGCTGGTAATTGATGTTGCTTATTCATCTGTTTCCTGTGTCTGTTCTCTTGCCCTTTACATGCCGCCCTCTTTGTTTGGCTAAATTATTTGAAGATTCTCTTCTCCACAAAAAAACCCCAGAGGTACCCCCAAACTCAATGTGTGCCCTTCCTTGCAGGAGGTTGACCCCAGACGACACTCTGGCGGTCATCGACAAAGGCTTGCCTTTCACCCCTCTTGCCCATGTAACAATGGAGACAGAAAGTGAATGAGACTTAAAGTCACACAGTGGACTTTGTACGCAATGATCACAAAAATGTGCCCAATTCGGAAGTAACACAAGAAGCTAAAAAAAAAAAAAACCCAAATCCTTAATCCCAGATTGACATGGCTTTGAAGTGACAATCTTCTCGGACCACCGGCTCATTGCACAAGAAAGACCACCTCGTACGTAACGGAAGGGGCTAGGGTGGGGGGGGCGGCTAATGGGGGAGTTTAAAGGCACTTTTAACTTTGAAGGGAAAATTTGATCAGCAAGTAGACATTCCTGAACCGGTTTCACACAGAGATCAGTCAGAATTGTCCAGTTCGATGCGGTTTTTGGGAGTCTTGTCATCATGTCTGTCTCTTGAAAAAGATTCGATCAACATCATTCTGTGTCGGCGCCGTATGTACAAACACGAAAAAGGGTCGCGTCTTCCAGTCAGGTGTAGAAGGGCGAAAAACGGCACCGTGTGTGTCGTGTCGGTGGTATTAGTCCTGAGTGGGGATTACGCGCCACCACTTGGGCCGTTATCCTCACGGGTCCCATTATCGGCCTCCTTATTAGTTTTTGACGCAGCGCGAGGAAAACGCGAGCACCTCCTGTCTTTCTGATCTCTCACGCGCTGACAAATCCCTTCTAGCCTGCCGACCGTTCTCCGCTAAGGTAATTAGCGCTAATTAAAAGGGTTCCAGCTGCCTCATGTGCGTTTTTTTGGGGGTGAGCAACACATTGTCCTAACAGGTGCACGCGCTGTGTTTAGAGCCGACCAGCATGTCACTCACATTCCTCGCCGCTTGTTCACAGTCAGAAGATCAAGGAGATTTGGACTTTTGTTGTTTACAAAAGGAGGAAACTTATTAGCGGTGGAAAGCCGTGAAAAGACTTTTAGAGGGCGGGAGGGGGGGGGGGGCTTGGCTTGTCAATGAAACTTAGGGAGTATTGAAGTTGTAACCCTTGCAATGACGAGAGCGTGACTGTCGACTCTGTCCAAACCATTTTTGGCGTTCTTTCCGACTCTTGGTCCCAAACTCCCACCCAATTACGAGGGTTTCCTGTTTTGAGGTTACGTCGACACCTTTCTGTCCAGTATCCGCAAGTGCTCATGCGACTATTAGGTAAAGCTGTCAGGCAACAAGTGAAAAGTCATGACTACACAAGCCAGAGGGTGCGTGAGTTTGGCTGTCGCAAGTCATCAAGTCAGCCCGACGGTGACGGTGTGCGCCGCGCGGGACTTTTATGTGCAGCCGGGTCAAATCCAGCTTAAAGTCGCTCCCCCCACCCCGCTTTCACATCCAATTCGGCGTCACATTCTTACCTACCGGCAACCTTTGCCGAGCTCCGGTCATTAATCAAAGTGGAGTGCTTGTCCTGACCTCAGCCCCCCCTCCCGCCCACTCTCCCACCCACCCAAACAGCCCCACGCCCCCTCCCCACTGCTTCACTTTGAAGTGCTCTGTCCTCTGCGGCATGAGGAAATCATTTGCTGCCCGATTCAATGAGCCGTCAGTCCGGCCCGGCCACCTAATGACATGTGAGAATATTAACCTCCTGCCACCAAGAGTGCAGCTTTCTCTGGGACGCGCTCCATTATTCATCCCGGTTCACACGACGCCTCCACTTGTAGTCATGTTTGCAACAGCGGAGACCTTTTTACCTTACCGTAGGCTTGCTAGTAAACAAACCCTTCGTGTCAATTGAACATCGGGCGCATTGCACGACGTGTCAGTCAAAAAGATCATATCCGAAGTCACGTTTTTAGCACGGAAGGCAGATGGGATGCCAGCATTAATTTCTGTTTAAACAGGAAAGTCGGTCCCAAACCGCATGGAAGAAATTCAAACTTGATTTGAGATACAAGCGAGCGTGGTCGCGGAACGAATTCCACGCCTGCGCGAAGGCACTTGTGTATTTGTCGAAGCCGTCGTACTCGCTGGCATCCCCGGCGAGCTCGCTCCTTGTCATACGCAGCAGCCGAGACGTCCGGAGTGACGCGGCGCGCCATCCGGACTGACAAGTGACGAAAAAGCGTTTTGGCATGTAACGTGGCCGGCGGGTCAGCCCGGGCGGCCCGCGGTCGCGGGTTGAGGACATCCGACCTGAAGTGCGTGCAAACTAACGGGCGACGTGACGGACAGCCGGGCAGACGAGCTCCAAGTGTTTGGCCCGTTGTCGGCGGGAGTTTATCAATAGGCCCATCTGCATATGCGCTCGTCTATCGATCCATCCGTCTCTGTCGGCTCGCCTCGCGTCAGCCGAGCCGTCGCTTGTGGTTTACTCAGCCTGCGGCCGCCGCCATTTGTGAGCCGTTCACCTTGGCGGACGGGGTGGGGGCGAGCGGGGGGGGGGGGGCTTTTATTTATTGGCGCTGGCAGGAATGGCTTGAAAGTACGGACATCACATTTATATTCATATTTACATTTAGATGTCACATTTTAACACGCCTTATAAGTTGATGTGAATTTGACCATATTTAGACATGGGGGTGGGGGGGTTGTCTTTGGTGGTGTGCCACAACATTTTTCGAATGTGAACTGTATGCCCGGCTGAGTACATGTTGGGAAGCGCTGGCGTGCGTCACTGGGCCTTTGTTCACGAACTGACGCCGTGTTAATCAGGCCTGCTTTGCAGCTTTCGGCCCCGCCGGGACCGACGTAGCGTTTTGCTTTCAACGCCGCGACTTAATTGCAACGCAGGGCCCTTGTCCCTCCTGATCGGGCCGGCCGGCCGAGCCGACGCGCTCTTGATTAGAGGAGCCGAGACCGTGCGGCCAGGTGAGGATAAAGAAGCCTCTTCATTCCTCTGGGGTCCAAGGTCCTGTGGGATGGGAGCAAACAAGATTGTACCTGTAACGGAGGGAGAGACAAGTTCCCCAAGTCATTAGTGGACTTACACGTGCATGTGCACACACAGTCAGTGCTTATCAATTTCTCTGACAGGGAGGGCAAAGATTTGAGATGAATCTGGCTCACCAAGCATCTCTGCATCCATAGTCCTGTCATAATTTAAAAAAAAAAAAGTCCAAATAAATAGGGAGAATTTGATGTACTTTTGCTTTTAGTGATCTCATTTGTTCATTGAAATATTTTTACAGTTTTTAAAGTTCATCCGTCCCATTAATTAATTGGCTGATGTAGTTATTGTAAATAGTGAAGTAACAATATTAGTTAGCTAATAGGCTGCCTCTTGTGTCAGCCGGTCAAAGCAATCCTTCAACATGAGTGCACATTCACGTAGGAAAATTGCGCAAAGGATAGCGCGATGCTAATGCGACGAACATCACAGTTCGTTCGCCCAATCAATGCAATGTTACACGGACGCCATACGTGTAAATCACGCCGGTAATGGCGGCTTTGTTGCTGTATATGGTCTCGGCGCTTTAAGGCTCACTCCCCCTGTGGTGAATTTAGCTGATTAAATCAGCGGGTGCACACAGCGGCTGTGACACCAAAACAATTAATAATCTTAACACCCCCCCCCCCCCCCCGCCCGCGCCGCGCCTACGCCAGTGCACTGCCGCTCCCTTTTAAGCAGGCCGCTAATAACGACCTGAGTAAAATACGAACACCCGAGTCAGAAAAGTGAAAAGGAATTAGCATGTAAGCTCATAGTTGCAGTAATAATAAGCGTAGCGCATGTCCTCAAATGTTGACCTTCACTCTTTACACGACATCCGGGTGGCAGAAACTTAGCGCTTTAAAATACTTGGTCAATGAAGATGATTCTTTTCCGGAATTTGTGAGTCGCAATTCAATCTATGTGGAGAAAGGTACATTATCAAATGAGCTTGTTAGTTGAAAATTGAGTCTTGGGCGGGGGCAGTGGGGGGTGTTAACCTGCTTGGTCATGTTCAGAGCTGAGGTCCGAAAGTCAATACTGGGGGTAAATGACACAGAAGGATGATGGATGACAAGTTGAATTTGCATCCAGGGTCTGAAGGTAAATGTTGACAGAGGTATTTATCTTGAGAAAAGGGGGTCGGGGGTCAGACGAGGCGAGGCAGGCCGCTGCCTCGAGGCGCGAGGACGTTGACAAATTTTTCTAGCGCTGGGGCCGTTTTCTTTGCTTTAGAGCCCAAGTGACCCCCCCATCGCTCAGGCTGCCACAGCGCGGATCCTCCGTCGCCTTGCGAGAGATATAAATGATAAAAAAAGAAAAAAAATACATAATGCCCCCTCCCCACATACGTATTTTGAATTTGAAAGCCAACATAATTAGAAATGAGTAGTGCTATCTGGTTCTTTCGGAGACAACTTGAACACTTCAAAAGGAAAATGACGCTAATTAATATTGATGATTGCCGACCATTTGCATGTAAGCGCCATGCGTCTGTCGTCTCATTTTCTAATTAGTAGCACGTCGGCGCTTGATGCCATGTGCAAACACTCATTTGTTTTCACGCTTCTGGAACAAGTTTTGCGAGCCCGTGTGACGGGAGAACCACTTAACCGCGTGTCATCCATCATGTTGTCGATGCGTTCATGTTTTGGACCCGCACGAGCTTGGCGCGGGGCAAAGCAGTTTGGCCGCCTTTGTGACACCCCGACGTTTGAAATCGCTCGGCATTTATGTGTTTGCAAAGGCAGGGAGTGTGTTTTGGGTCGATTTTGATAGTTATGAAGTTGGAAATCCAAAACTTCGACACTGTTCACATTTTAACTGTACAATCCGTTAGCTAACTGTTGCTAACGTTGCTGGGTGTTACCGGTGGTAGCGAGAGAGCGGTATGACGTGTCTGGGGGGGACGTTAAACCTAAGGTCATGGAAGAGTGCAAGTCTTTGTTGGAGGTGCTACCTGGTGTTAAAAGTTTGAGAAGCGCAGTTTTCGGGATGCCAGGTTCGATCCACTCAACATTCTCCCCCTTGTGTCCGTGAACAAGCGCAAGGCATTAATATGCTTTCAGACAAGCTTTTATTGACTTGAAGCGAAGCGTTGCACCCCCCCCCACGCGCCTAAGTGCCGTTTTTAACAATGCGGCCGCAGCGATGAATCATTTAGCGTCCAGGAGTACCTTAAAGGAATCGTTTGCTGCGGGAGTTGTTTGATTCCGGCGAACTGACGGCATGGCAGGCTGATGGAATATATTTATGATCGTGATGTCTCGTTGTTGCGTGTCGAGTTGAAAAGGAGCCTTTTGTTTTGTGGGTATGAGCAGGTCAGTCATTGTTAGGCCCAGGCGAAGAATAACCCACAGAAAGGTGTTTCCTGTCTTTCGGGCCATGTTTACACGTGTGTCATGAACCCCATTGTGGAAGAGAGCCCGCAAAGCAACACGGAATTTGTGAGGCGCGTCTATTACGAGAAGACCCCCCCCCACCCCCTCAAAACAAATCGCCTTAAGAAAGGCAGAGACGTCACAGCAAATCCAGATGCTTTTGCGCTTTTGCTCAAGCGTCACGCTTCAAACCGTCTTGAGTTGGGAGGCAAAGTCACGAAGGACCCACAAAAGCAAGACAGCATCATGTTACGCCTTCCTCAAACGATAAATACCGTCTTTGTTTTACAGTTTAAAAAAAAAAGTGCTGATGTTTAGTAAGAAAAAAAAAATACTGGCGCTTCACTTTCCTAATAGCAAAACAAGACAAACGAATGATGCTCTGATTCTTAAGAAAAACACTCCATTGATTTGACAATTTCTTAAACAGAAGAAAAAACAGTTTTGCTCACTAAATGTGTTCACGAAATGTCCTCGCAATTGACGACAAGCTGTTCTCGTGGCACATTTCAAAAGTGTGTTTGAAATCGCCATCAATGAAGCGTGTCAAAACAAACATCGGCGACACTCGGCGTGTTTGACTGCCTGTCGGTCCGAGCGAGCACATGTTTGGGATTCAGATTTGCGTCGGCGGCCGAACAATGCCTCCTTGAGCTCCACCTGCCAGCTGTGAAGTCTTTCATCCGCGTGCGTGACCTCCAGCCGGCCCCTCTGTTGAACCCAGCCGGCGGTCGGCTCCTCCGTCTTTGTGGCGGCTCTTTGATGCTTGAACTAAACGCCGCTGTTGAGGCCACGCCCCCCCTGACGTCATAGCAATGTCGTTTCCGCTTGTTGTTGGCCAAGATCGCAGCTGTTGGCCTTCTCTGTGTGAAATCTGGTGTGAGGAACAGGCTTTAGGACTTGAGGCCACCAAGTTCCTTACGTTTTACTCCAATTTTTTACAATAACTCAATGTATTTGGTATTTAATTTTTTTTCATAACTCAGTCATTTTAATTAGATTTTTTTTTAATGATACATTTTCATTAATTCCCCTGGATTGCTTCCAACATAAAATAATTCAGGAATTTTCCAACTCTCGTATTAGTCGTAAAAGTGTAACCCCGCTGAACTCTTTTGCTAACCAATACGGCAGCACCCACTGGCGATCCCTCATTTTGTTTTTGATGCAAAAGTCGTCAATAACGTACAGCTATGCTGATCACACCGCTGACACCGTGCGGAGAGGTCATCGTGTTCCCCATGAACAACAGCAAGGGCAATTAGAGTGACGAGACGGGCCGGTCGGGAGGCACTGGCGTTGGAGTGCGCCTCGTAAAGCACGCCGTTAAACTTTAAAGCCAGCGCCATCGCTCATCATTGCAGCGGGAAATGGATTCATGAGCAGCATGTGACGACTAATCAAGAGGAAGATGTTGCGACATGTCGTTGCTTTTATTATGGCCGCGCCAGCAGATTAAGCACATTTGCTTTGCTGACAATGTTGCATGTTGTTAACCTTACATACATATTTAACCACATTGTAGCCATGTGCTCATCTGTGATCGAGTCCTGCATTTCATTGTTTTACATGAAGTTAGCGCTTGACTTCATTTTACGCTTTGGAGCGCTCGCACGGAATCGTAGACTGTTTCATGAGCTTCTTGCGCTAGCCTCTTGCTAACCATATGCGCATCACTTGTGATTTTTTTGCAAAGTGAGCGCTAAATGAAGCGGTTGGGGCGCACTCATACTTTGAAGTGTCATTGTTGAGTGTTTTTTTTTCCCCCCTCACTCCCGACACATCAGGACTTTTCAGGACCATTACAAAAAAGAAAATAAATTGTTCCCAGCTACTTGGAGTGCCGTCACGGTGACATCTGCCCCGTGATAAATTCCTCCTTCATTAGCTCGGGGTATGGGATTACCCGCGGAGAGCACATTAATCACCGCTTTCCGTGGCAGCCCTCGAATGCGCCGCTTGAGAAAAAAAGAAAAAGAACAACTTTTTCCTGACGCGTCACTCTTCTCTCAAGGCGAGCTGCAATCAATCATGTTGATTGGCAGCACCGTTAGCTTACACTGTTTATACAATGTGTCATGAATGATGAGGTTAGCCACTATTGTTGTTTGAAGGGGGGGGTGCAGCCGTATGCGAAGGACTCCACTGCATTCAGTGTTCAAACCGGCCGTAACATTACAGTGCTTGCATTTTTTCAGCACAGTGCATTTGTGACGTAGCGTTCAGTTGTATTTCACTTGTAATTTTTTTTTTCAACTGTTGGGTTTCAAACATTTCATTTTTGTTCTCGTAAAACAAAACATACGGGATACAGCGTGTTTGCAGATGTACATGAGTCCACCTAAATCAACCAAGTGTAGTTTCACTTCAGTGACCAAATATGATTGCGTTAAAGTGAGCAAATTCGGTTACACCTATATGAGCAAGTATGGGTGCACTTGATCTGGTTTGGTTCACCTTAAGTGACCAAATTTGATTACACTAAATATGATTTCATTTAATATGGTTCCACTTAACCAAATAGGAGTCCACCCGATATATTAAATATAAAGTGACCACTAAAATATGACCTGGTGTGGAGACATTCTGTTCATCTACAGCCATGCATTGTCGTAGTAGGATTTTTATTTTTATTTTAAGCTTGTCATCTATAGGATGGATGCTCTTTCAATTCATCTTTGGGGTTTTTTTGTCTGCCCCTCTGGTGTGACCTTGGAATAATGCCATCTCAATGACATTCTGTCAGCGCCTAATGAGAGCCGAATTAAAATTTCAGCAGTTCCTACACATAAAGCACTCGTACATCAATTTAACGCGGACACTTTGGTAATTGTGCTCCTGAAGGTGCTCAATCAGAGCCCGCTCCCACCTGGAGTTATAATTACACCCTTTTACTTTGTCTTCGGCACTATATCAGAACCTCTGAGTTCTTTAAAAAAAAAAGAAAAATATAAAAAAATAGAAACACTTCATGGCACTTCTGTTTGATTTCATTTCACTTATGCATATGCTATGCTAGCTATGCATCACAAGCTAACATAGCAGTCTTTCTTTACAGTAAAGAAAGACTGCTATGTTAGCTTGTGATGCTAGCCCTTAACTAGTCCTGTACTTGCCACTTGTGGTTAAAAGTGCAAAGTGTTATTCTATTACGTGACATTAGCGCTCAATTTATTTTTATATCAGGCTATCTTTCGTAACTAATCCACCATCTTGTATCCACTTGTAGGTGATGCTCGGCTAATCTCCGGAGGCTGTAAGATGCTCTCAACATCACGGTAGTCACACACCATTGGCCAGCGACGAAGATTGATACGTCCGAAGTGTCGCGAGATGAAAGCAAAATATAACCATGAAGCTAAACGTTGCATTCAAAAGCTCATAAAAGAGATTTATTTACGCGGTGACATCATCCTCTCGAGCGCGGCGCCGCGATGGGAATTCTTTCACCACGCTCATGTAACGTCATTAATTTGCACCCATTTTTAACTCTTCCGCACTGTTGTTGTTATTTCCTCTCCTAAAATTTGCCAAGAGTGAAAAGCTTGAGCAGACACTTGCATGATGCAATTGTTTCAAAATGTTTTGGGGGTTTTTTAAACTTGCGACTGTATTTTTAGGCTTTGATGTTGAATGATTCACGCGGCAGTGGATCGTTTGCCACCGTTGCTCTTCATCCTGCGTATCCCAGATAAGCTTGTAAGTACTTTTTTCTTTTATCGCACATTGCGCGGGCAGCAGTGTCATATTTTCTGTTTTACAAACACACAAAAAAAAGGAGCTGTCATTGGAATGGAAGGAAAGAACATGATTAGAGATTTAATGTTGTATACTTGCTACATCAAATGGGCGCATGATGGATTCGACCATTAGACCGGTGAAATTGGCACGTCACATTTCCACTTTTTTACTCCGGTCATGTGTTGTACTTGAAGAATGAATATTTATTCATGTCGTAGCCATTTTTGTTTTGTGTTTTATCGATACATACTGTAGGGTGATGCCTCTCCATCATTGTGAATCATTGGATTATTTTGTTTTGTTATTCACTAAATGACTACTTTGGAAATGACAGGACATTTGCAAACTACCGCAAGTTATGGCTCCCCTTAGGGACCCCGGTTTGAGAAGTACAGCTTTAAAGAGTCCCTTAAATACGAGTCAGCCAACACCAGCTTCAGTTCTTCCCCTTTTTTCCTTAAAAGAGGTCTTTGTGCCTGTAGGGCCCCCATCAGTTACCTGCTGACAGGCCGAGCATGACTGATGCGCCGCCTGAGGGCCCCGCCCCCGACCCCCACCCCGCCCCACAGCCACCCACCTCCGTGCTTTACTTTGTCAGGCAGCTCATCATTTATACATCTTATCGGAAAAACAAAAGGCAGAGCACCGCTGCGTGGAAATGAAAAGAAAGACTCGTGTCTGGACGCCTGAAGTCACATGATCCCGCCGGGGCCCGGCTCGGGCAACATGAGCCGCCCCGCCCCGCTCCGCGGAGCCCTTTCGTCTGCCCACACCTCCGCCGCGTGAGTGTTGGACGCGGTCCTGGCACCGTGAGGCCCGCCTCTTGGTCTCAGGTGACAAAGACATGAAACACAGTGCTGTCAACACATGCTGACGACTGTTCCTCTTGTCTAGCGGTTCTTCAGCTTTTTACACCACCATCATGACCAACATAAATTTGCGTGTGTGTCAAAGTATGTTGATCATTTGGAGGACTGGTGCATTCATCGCTGCGTCATCTTTAATTTCCGAAAAAAAAACGATTGCTGTGACGTGCCCTTAACAGGTTGAAATGATTAACTCTGCACTGTCGTTGCGAACGGTAATCCATCTTTCACAGTCGCACCGGACCAAATTTCACCGTGGCGTCACGCCATCTCATTTGATTTGCGGCGTTACAAAATGTTAATAAAGTTTTGCTTGGCGCGCACGGCCGAGCGCACAACTTGAACTCGCTGGCAGGATATGAAGGAGTGATCCTTTGAGCCGAGATGAAAATAAAAAGTCAGCAGGAGGCCCAGCGGCGCTCATGTTTGACTTTGCTTTTCGTATCGTATCAGTCATTCGACGCTGACGGTACAACTCGGTAAGTCTTAATTTGAGTAGAAACACATGTTCTTGGCAACGTCGGTAGAATGCGGTGAGAAACGGCAAAGACGACAGGCCGAGGGAGCTCCCCGTCATGTAAACAACGGACGGACCAGCGCAACATTGGCAACTGGAGTCCAAGTTGAGCGACTACCGCGAACCGGAACCTAAAACGATGACAAAAGTAGATGAGTCCAATTTTGTCACCTCAGGATGAGAGGAGGAGAAACCGAGTGGATGTTTTGTGTGCCGACGCCACCGTCCGTTGTCGTTTTTGCGTTTAATCTGCAGACGGCTCATTATACTCCGCCGCTTCCTCGTTCAACAATCGCGCTGAGAAACGAGCAGATGCTTGAACTCGTCTCCGTATCTCTTGATTCGTTTGGGCCTCCTGGATCGTCAGGATCATCATCATCATCATCATCATCATCATCATCATCCTCCTCCGCCCGAGAGAGCGGGCGGGGGCTTTGTTCTCATTCGGGGATGTTTGGCAGCGCGCTGATAGATATGATTATCCTTAATGTCGGCGCGTCGCCGCGTCCTCGATAACAAATTGTCTCTGTAGAATTCATCCTGCTTATCTGCTCTCGTTAGGCCCTCTGCACTGGGACGGGGGGGGGGGTTCTTTTTTGCTTTGTTCATCAGGATGAGAGATGTGTTTCTTTACCACGAAGAGATAAGCGGCGCAGTGCCGGCTGGAAATTTGCACTCCGCGATCCGCTGGTCCGGTCCAGAGGTCTCCTCGCTTCGGGCCGTTCCGTTTCTATGATGGCGACGTGACCAATTCGGCGCGTGCCAAAAGTAGATATGCGGTGAACCCTCACGCCGTTGCCATCTTGTGGCAGCTGGGTGCCAAGAAACTATGTTGGGCGTCACGTCAGTTGCCATTTCCGCCGTTTTCTTAATTGCTCCGCCTTGGTCAAATGACATCCAAGGGTTTGTTCGCGATGAGAAAGCTTTTTGCCACCCGAAACAGCCGCCCAGAGCAGCTCGAGGACTAAGGGCTGTCTGTGTGTGCAGATTAGAGCTGGCTGATGAGGCATGTGGAAGCTGGGGGGGGTCATGCTTGGGAATGCCAGCTGCCAAACGGCTCACCTGGCACAACACTCGTCTCTCAGCACCCACTGTCCCACTCCACAAAGCCCCCTTCAGCATCAGGATGGCTGAAGAGTTCCTATCCTGTGACGGGATGCGAGATAAGTCGTATCTCTGGAAACCCTCCACAGGTGTGCCAGCCCCCGAGACACTCACTTTTCTGCACTCGCGCCGCCTTTAGTGGGCATGCAGACGCTAGCGCAGCCTCTATCTTTCCCATCCAATCATGGCGCAAAATAAAGGCAACGAGGTGGCATAGGAAGACATTTTCAATTTTGCCCCCCCCCCCATCCACTCCATTTAGGTTGCCTGCTTGCCTCCAAGGCCTCGTTTCAAAGTGTCGCTCAGGCATCCGTCAGGCTGTTGTGAAAGCTATAGCAACAATAGCTTTTGAACCGCAAGTGCTCATATCGCCGTACAACTGGCTCGGCTTTGAAGGCAAAATAGGCCAAAATTCCTCTTCTTTTCAAGTGATGCCAAGCTATTCTCACAGTTTTTATCAGGCCAAGCCTAGCTTCCCCACCACCCTCCCAACCCACCCCGCCTTGCCCCTTCTCCGCTAATCACATGTTGTGAACACAAGACCAACAAAGGCGGCATTGTTTCACGTTTATCTGCGATTAAGCGACTCCGACGTTAGAGATGGCCGATTGTTGGAAAGGACCTCAAAACGTTGGTCCTACCTGAGAGAATGTTTTTAGTTGCTGGATGATGCAAACGGAACCCTTTGTTCCCCCGCGCCCCCAACAATTTGGTTGTGACAGCTTTGGGGAAAAAAATACTGTTTCAAAATTGTCTCAATCTCTGTGTAAATGTTTCCACTGTGATACCAACGGAAATGTGTCGTCATTATATTTAATAAATGGCGCCAAAATGGTGGACTGGCTGTGCCTTTTGCGGCATGGCCTCCTGAGACTTTTTTTGTGGGTCTACTCATGCTTGGCAAGCCTACTAAATTCCCCGTTGCTCGGTCCAACTGCTATCAGCGGCTGAATTACCGTTGCATCATATTTTCTCCAAAATGGGCCGTCGTCGCCAGTATGTTAGATTGTGCAAGGCGATGGTTCGAAAGGGAAACGATTGGCCGAGGACTAAAAAGTCCAAAGGGAGTTATTTCTACTTTGTGTTTGCACGAGGGACTTGCATGGCCTTGCCTGTGGGTGGCCTTCTTAATAATGTGGCAAGATGAATTGCTGCCGTATTATGAGGGTCTTGGCCATGGGGGGGCGGAGGGAGGTTGGGGGGCGTCCTGATCTGGCCTGTGATCTGTGAGGCCAAGAGGAAATGAGTCAGGGCAGGCTGGAGCGGCCTTTTCAAAGTGTGCACCTAAGGAAATGAAAGAGCTTATTGAAATGAGCGGCCAGCAAGCGCTTGCCATTCTTGAGAGGCCAGCCGTTAAGATTCCTTGTAAAAGCTGAAGAAGACGTGATTGTTGATTTCATTTGATTTATTTTTCTTTCCCCCCTTCCATTTCAGTGACTCCAAGCTGGCAAAAATTGCCGCACTCTCCAGAGGGAAGGGGTCTTACGCCACCTGTTGGATTCTTTTCACATTGCAGCACAAACTGCAAACAAGTTGGGCTCACCTATTGGCAAGGTTTTCTTCATTTGAATCAAACAGACTGTTTGATTCAATATTTGTATGGAGGTAAAGTTTGGGTGGTCGTCCTCCCGCCCCCCCCCCAAAAAAAGTAGCCACGGTGCATTCACTAACAAAAGATGACAGCTCTGCGCCTTGCCGAGCTTATTGACGACGTTCTCGTGACCGCGGTTGGGATACTTGTTCCCGTGGCCGCCGCCTCGTCATCGTAGCTCAGCTGCGTCGCTGTCACGCAGCCAAGCACGAAATGCGCCGTGAGCTGTGTATCATGTCCCATTCTAATTAGCTTTGTCAGGCCCCGCCGCCGCCGCGCAGATCATGCTTTCGCTTCGCACTGCCACAACTTCCCCATTTTGTCCAAGTAAGAGCCACACTCCCTTACCTCCAGAGGCAAGTTGAATATCTTCCATGGCCAACACTTGCATCTCAAATCATCTCTCCACATTGAAACAAATGGCAAAGCCGTTAATCCATTCCAGTCAGCAACAACAAAAATCCCAAATGGTGTCACTTATATTCTGAAAGTGAGCTACAATTATATCAGTCCTTTTTTTGCCGGGGATAAAGAATATATGTCTGGCAATATTATGTTATCTGTTCCGATGATTTCACGCCGCACTTTAGTTTAAATCGCCATTGCCCCAAGTGTTGTAACAGTGACTTCCGATGCTATTTGTTAGCATGAGCGAGCAGACTTTTGTGGTTTTTAAATAGATAATTCTCTTTGTTTTAGGTTTATTTTGACAGTAAACCACAACTGGGAGTGGTATTCAAAAATAGACGAAGAAAAGCGCAGGTCATTCAGAAGAATAAAGGTCAACATTTAGGCTGGCTCGTCCGCATCCAAATGTATATTTTGAAGCCACCTTTAGTTTGGACTGTTGCAAGCCCGCCCGGGTCCCCGCGATTACTCTGATCTCGTCTCGTCTCCCAGTGCTTCATCAGCGAGCACCTGAGGGCCTCCGTCTCCCAAACCCTGATTGGAAGTGGCAAGGAGATGAGGAGGAATAGCGAAGGCGGGAATAAAAAAGAACAAGGGAATAAAAATAAGTGCGGCGGGCGGGCCCGAGCCGAGCGGGGCCCATCAACACCGATGAGCGTTAGCGTGTGTCACTGCCAGACAAGTGTCAAATCACTCAGGCCGCTGCCTCATTTGACTGGAGCGCATCAATCAGCCGAGCCCGATGCCGGGCGACGGGCCGGCATCGGGCTTCACCTCTGGCTCCCTCATTAGCTTGCGTCAGTGTTAGTGAAACCTCCGCCTGTCAGGGTGCTTGGCCACGCTCTCCCCGCACGCACTTTGAGGGGGTTTTGGTTGTTACTTTGACGTCGCTGTCGCCGTGTTTTGGGTATTTGAGGTGACCCCGGAGAATCAAGCCAGCATCCAAATGGATGCGATTCACCAAAGGTAAAACATCAGCTCAAATTAGTTTCGGACTGAACAAAATGGAAATGCGCCCAATTTGTCAAAGTAAAAAATAGCAAAGCGATGCCCCGTGCTGAGTCAAAAAAAACTCATGCGTGCTTTGTATTCATTCATTGATGGAAAAATGAGGGGATTTGATGGAACAAAAGTTACATATTCCCATATTCGAGTACCCGTAAGGAGCTAACGAGCTATCCATGTTAAGCGTGTCACATTTTGGACGTTCATACAAGAAGACAGCTCGTCGCACTCCAGTATTCAGATCACCTCGAGTCGCTCGCGTATCGGAAGAAATGAGCACACTTCCCCGGCGAGGTGACCAAACGCACGTTGACTCTGGCTTGTCCGCAGGCTGGCTGGCCCGGGTCCCGCCGCCGTGACACAATGGGCCTGCTGGTCACGACGAGAGGGAAGTGTGGACGGGAAACCGTCGACGTAGCTGTCGAGTTGGCTGAGCGTCACGCGCCGCAAGTCGGAAGATGCCGGCCACTAATACGGCACCAGTCTCTCTCGCCCTCGTCTCTGCTTCCTGCCATCGCGCCCTTTTCGTCATGTTTGGAAACAACAGGCGCAAGTTCGCAAAATAGAATAGCTAGCCTCTGAGCTCATGTCGGCTACACAGCATCCAAAGAAGACATCGATTTCATTAATCCCAGCAAACAGAAAAGTCAGTTCATAATCGTGGCGTGTATTCTTTATCCTCTGTGCAGAATAAAGAATCTGGCCAGACTGAGAAGATGGAGAGAGGAGCCGAGTCTCCAGAACAGCACTGTTCGACTCTGCGTGACAAGATCTTACTGCCCCCAGGTGGTTGAGGTGCAGAACAATGTCCATTGAATTGAAGCAAAGCAACAACAACAAAAAATGCGGCAAAAACGTTTGCTTTAATGCTTTACAGGGGTCCGCCGGCACGGGACCTGGCGATCACTTGCTCACGCAGCTCGTCAGCTCCGCTTCGGAACGGGTGGCATGCGCAGGCTGACGTGACTGCCTTCGAGCAGCGCCGCTTCGCCGCTGACTTGCAGCCGCCACTTGCCACCGCTGCATTCCTCCTCCTCTTCCTCCTCCTCTTCCTCCTCCTCATGAAAGGAAGAGCACCTTGATGGATTGCCTTGCCAAAAGTGCTGATCACAGAGGGTTCAAAGTTCACGTCAGGTGAGCGACTGCAATCACCCCCACAGCCAGCCTACCATGACATTGCTGACTGTTGCTTCGTATTCGTTGTATTACCTCACATTATTTTTAATTTGTTCATGTCGTGTGTTCCATTCGATAAAAATAGTTGTTGGGTTTTTTGGGTTAGTTTTTCCTCACAGTTCTCATACTTTAAATCTTCCCTCCACTTGTCAAGCTCGAGATTGTGGCACGTTTCCAGAGTGCATCCCGTTAGATGCTCGGCTCTAATTTGAGCCGGCTCGTTAGCTTCGTTGGTTAATGCGACGGCTTGATTTTTGTACGCGTTTGCCGCCGCACGCCCCGATCAAGCGCATCGCCGTGCCGAAAAAGAGCAGACATGTAAAAGTTTGTGACATGTGTCAGGGCGGCATGGAGACGATGTCGCTGATGTCGGTGGAGCTGACAGGCGCAGATGGCTTTGGGACATTGCAGGTTTGGTACATGTCAGCTTGCATCGGCGTCACCCGCTGGAAGCTGTGCAAATATGTCGGCGCTGTCGTTTAAAAAAAGCACCATTTGGATTGCTTTGTTTTAAGTGCGCATTGGCAAAGGAGTGGCCCAGTTGTTTTGTTTTTTGAGATAACGTGAGCTAAAATTTGAGACACAAGTTCTAGTAGATGGTGGCAGCCAACCTGACAACAAGCAGCGTTTTGGCAGGTGAATGTTTTGAACTGCCGCCCCCACTAACTCTCGAAGGAAACATGAAACAAAGACAATTATACGTTACGTATTAAAAAAAACTTTGCCTTAGGAATGCCTGCTAGCTGACTACTAAAAAAGAAAAGGAAACCAAATTCACATCCAGTGTTGGAGGAGTCAATGATTTGTGCTGCCCTCTAGTGGCCAAGACATGCACACCAGTGACAAAATGCCTGTTGTAGCAATGCATGTTTAATGCTTAACATTCAATTGAATACTGTGTTTTTAAGAGCAAAAGTCCTACTTTTAATTTATTTATTTTTGCTGGTGTCTCCGGTAAGGGCCTGGAACGTGAAAGCCTTTTATTTCTTCTTTGAAGTTTGCGTGTGACTTACAAGCGTATAGCTTACCTCCAAATATGCCCAAGTTAAATCAAAATGATGACGTGACGTTGTGGGGCCCGCGCCGCCAGCTTGCCACGTAAATATCTGAAAGCCGTCTTGTGCGCGGCCCCGATAGGGTCAAGCCCCAGTCCCGCGTGGGCACACACGGACAACGTGGCAACGGCTGAAGGTCATGCCGGCGTCTTGGTGCATAATGCATGAACACGTGAGCCTTGGACATCTCACACGCGGATATTTGACTCGCGTAAATCACGGCGCACCCTGGCATTTCCATTAACCTCCAGTGTGCCGCAGACACCCACATGAATCAAGTGGAAATAATGCGCCGCAGACTGTAAATCACGTTGCCAGGCGAGGGATCCTCCAATTTGGACTCGGCATAGAAACCAACAAGAAGGAAAACGCGACGTTTCATTTCATTCATGCGCGGCCTAATAGTGTCATGTCCCAGCCGCCGCGTCTGAGAAATGAAATGCATGAGAAGACAATACACAGGCGTTTATTTCACTAAAATACAAAAAAAAAAAAAAAAAGGTGAGCCCCCTCTGTTGGCTTTCTTGTGGATACAAAAGAAAGGGGGTGGGGGGGCTTCAGGTTTTTGCAATAATATACAGGCAAGTTCCAATTTTGAGTTTGCCCAAAACCAAAACGTGAACACGCTTGACAGATGCGGATGATGGATCTGCCAGTGGTCATTTTAAGACTTTTTGCGAGCTTTTCCGATGGGAGGAAAATAATTCTCAAAGCCTCTTTTCGCAGCAGTGGGCCCCTCCGGAGATCCTCCGTCGGCTGAAGCACACAGCTGGCACGCCGCTGACACACGTTGGACGAATGGGTGCGACAGATAGAACATGGAAGAAGCACATGCGGGATTATGATAGAGCTCTTTTTTGTTTTGCAGTGTGGAAAGGAGCGAGAGGCGGCTTGCGTCGGGCAATTTCCGGGGTAAGCCAAAGCAGTCACCCTGGCGGGTCAACGGGTGGCGCTAGTGCGCAAAACACCGTTGAACAAGCAGCGGAAGAAGGAGGCTGGCTTGGATTGGCCGACGTGACTTCAGGCGAGCAAATGAATTGGAGTCAGGTGTGTGTGATGTGTGTGATGGAATTGATAAAGCGCGGTGCACAGCTGCGGCAAGATGGCGACCGAGCGCGTGGGCTTTTATTCGGTGAGTGAGCACACGAGTAAATGTTTGTTGCTTTTTGTCCTTTTTCACAATGTCCTTTTGCTTGCCCGATTTGCAGCGTTGGAGGTCGGAGCGCAGCACGTCACCATCCATTGGTCTTTCCCTTGATGGAGTACATTGTGCTCTTCGTTTCTTTTGCCACGGTTTCAACTTTTTGGGGGTTTGTTTTAAAGCTGGCCAGCTTTTTTTGTTTGTTTGTTTTGTTTTCAATTGTTGCAAATTACAAAACCGATGTCTATGAAGGGTTTTGGTTTGTTTGTTTGTTTGACCAAATGTTGTTTGAACATGGCATTTTCTGTCAGGTGGTATGCATTTTTTTTCCTCTTATTCATATGTCTGGTTTTATGATGCTTACTGTCATGGTCAAAAATGTTAGATTTTTTTGTTGTTGTCCTCACCCATTATGAGGAAGCCCTATTGCATTTCTAACCCCCCCCCCTCTCCCTTTGCAGGTTATTCACCAATGTCCTTTACTGTTCCATAAATGTGAATATTATTGTGTAAGTTAATCTTTTCACAAATGCACATTTTCAGCCCTTTCTGCTCCAAATACAGCCCAAAGTACATCTTTATTCGTGCACTTGCGGGCTGCTAGAGGCAACAAGATCCATGAGGCGAGTGTAAGAAAACCAACGGTTTGAGTCGTGAAAAATGCAGAACCCGAGTGTTTTTCATTTTTATTTTTTGCAGTGTGAAGTCGTGATTTGGGACAGGATGCGCCGGCGAACGAGAGCAGCATGAAGATAACTGGACAAAAGCAGTCTTTGTGGTTTGGAGAGTGGAAGAGGAGCCTGATGAGTTGGAAGAGCGGCAGGGGTAACAAAACACATGACAATTGAATTAATGAGGGGCACCTGCAAAAATGTTTTGTTTTGGGGGGGGGGGGGGGTGTTGCAGGTCTCACATGGAGCTGAATGGGATGAGAACAAGGAGCAGTTCCACAAATAAACCAAGCGGCGCACCAATGACGATCGTCCGTCCGAGGGCTGCCTGAAAATGCTGACCAGGAGGGGCCAGAGTATTGAGCTTTGCGGTGTGCCTCGGTTGATGTGTGTTGCTTCTTTGATCCATCGCTGATATTTATCTTGTGCTCCAAACAATGTTTGCATTGTCCCAGTCCACGATCTGACTTTCCCATTGGCAGTGGTCCGACGTGGCCCCTTTTTAGGTTTCCCTCTTTTGGCCCTTTTCTTTTGTGTACATTTTATTTTGAGGGCTGGATGGCTCCAACCGGCAAAGGAGACACATTGGCGACATAAAACTGCACGCTTACTCTTTAGGCATTTCTTTATTTGCAGGGGGAAGGGGGGAGCCATTTGGCACAGGAGGCACTTTAAAGAAGCAGAAGAAGGGTGAGTGAGGGGGAAAAAAAAAAGTCAAGCGCCACGTTTGTCGTCGCCTCGGCGCTCTCTAACTCACTGGGTGTGCACTGACGAACACTGACTGCATGATGGGGATTTTGGACTGAGGCCATCATTTTCAGCGCCTCATCGATGTGCCAACCCTGCTGACCTCAGTTCTCCAGCAGGCCTCGGCAGGTGACAAGCGGCACACAAATTTCGGATGGTTTTTTAGAAGTCTTGACGAGTCGTCACCGCAAGCTTGTTGGAGGCGACGGGAACGAAGAGCGGCAGCCGGACCCTTCTTAAGGCAACGATGCTTCGGTTGTGTACTGTGAAGTATTTTCCAGATATTTTTTTGCAGTTTATTGTTGAGGGGGGTGTAGGGCAACCTGTAAGCCGTTTCTGTTAATGTTTTAGTACTTGAATAAAAATATGAAGTGATGTCAAGTGGTGTACCTTGAGCATTGGGGAGGAAGTACATGTACACATGCGTTTTTGTTTTTGGGCAGTGTGGAGGAGCCATTTCGGACAGGGCACATCAGAGAAGCAGAGCAGGATGAAGACTAGACCTGGACCAAAGCAGTCTGTGTGGTTTGGAGGGTGGAAGAGGATCCTGATGAATCGGAAGAGCGTGCAGAGGTAACAAAACGCATGGCAATTTCATCGACGGGGGGCACCTGCAAAATGTTTTTATTTTTGGGGTTGCAGGCCTCAGATGGAGGTGAGAACAAGGAGCAGTTCCGCAAGCGGCGCACCGATGAGGATCATCCGTCCACGGGCTGCCTGAAAATGCTGAACAGGAGGGGCCAGAGTATTGAGCTTTGCGGTGTGCCTCGGTCGTCACTGTGGGTTGATCTGATGGTAACGGTGGCAGTCGCGGGCTGTGCGTTTGGAGCCGGCGGTGGAACCCGTGTGCACTCGAGTGCTCTTTGGCAAGGCGTGTTGGAGATGGTCAGCTAGTTGTTGGGCTTCTCTGGATCCAGAGCAACTTTGTGGTGTTTGTCAGTTGGGAAGCTGCTTTGTGGGCGACAGTGTAGGCAGGCTGGTTTTGCTGGACGAAAGAAGGGTCGAAATGTCATGAAACACACGGCGAATAAATCTGTGAGTGGCGTCAGTCTGACAATGTTTATTTTCCCCTCGTTTTTTCAGGGCTCTGACATGGATGTGATCCGGAAGAGGAAGGGCCACTTGCTCTCGTCAAAGGGGCTCAAAGGTGAACGTTGCGACTGAGGTGAACGCAACTTGCGTCTGCATGAAAAAGGACAAGCACGCGACAAATTGTTTCCCTTTTCTGCCGCAGCGCTTCCAAACGAGACGTGGAGGCCAAGGCGCCGGGAGAGCAAAATGCCAAACCTACAAGGGAGAGTATGTCTATATTGTACCGCTCGGGGTGTTTGTCGCCGCCGCTCTCTCACTAACTCACTGGGTGTGCACTCACTAACGCCAAATGCATGATGGGGATTTGGGACTGAGCTGTCGAGCGAGTCTCCTGCGGCCAACGTTGTCAGACCCTCAACGACCAATTCAATAAAATATGTTTCAGCATCTTTGGTATTGTTGTCGATGACATGTACACAACTACCAACAAGTTGCGTAAATCTCAGTCGGTCGTCAGCGAAGCACATGAACAGTTGCAGCTTCTGCTCTGGCTGAAGGTGGCGGCAGCAGCCTTGTTGGAGGCGACGGG
This sequence comes from Hippocampus mohnikei, assembly GCA_026261675.1. Lineage (NCBI taxonomy): Eukaryota > Metazoa > Chordata > Actinopteri > Syngnathiformes > Syngnathidae > Hippocampus > Hippocampus mohnikei. The sequence continues at coordinate 2,442,075 of JAKGUB010000377.1, forward strand.
GAGGAGGACGGCAGCCGGACCCCTCTCAAGGCAACAATGCTCGGTTGTGTACTGTGAAGTATTTTCAGATATTTTTTTGTAAGCCGTTTCTGTTGATGTTTTAGTACTTGAATAAAAATATGAAGTGATGTCAAGTGGTGTACCTTGAGCATTGGGGAGGAAGTACATGTACACATGCGTTTTTGTTTTTGGGCAGTGCGGAGGAGCCATTTCGGACAGGGCACATCCGAGAAGCGGAGCAGGATGAAGACTAGACCTGGACTAAAGCAGTCTGTGGGTTTGGAGGGTGGAAGAGGATCCCGATGAATCGGAAGAGTGTGCAGAGGTAACAAAACATGGCAATTTCATTGACAAGGGGCACCCGCAAAAATGTATTTTTTTTTGTTTTGGGGTTGCAGGCCTCAGATGGAGCCGAATGGGGGTGAGAAGGAGCATTTCCGCAAGCGGCGAACCGATGAGGATCATCCGTCCACAGGCTGCCTGAAAATGCCGAACAGGAAGGTCCAGGGGATTGAGTTTTGCCGTGTGCCTCGGTCGTCGCTGGGTTAATCTGATGGTAACGGTGGCAGTGGCGGGCGGTGGAACCCGTCCGTGTCTTTGTGGGCACTCGAGTGCTCTTTGGCAAGGCGTGTTGGAGATGGTCAGCTAGTTGTTGGGCTTCTCTGGATCCAGAGCAACTTTGTGGTGTTTGTCAGTTGGAAAGCTGCTTTGTGGGCGACAGTGTAGGCAGGCTCGTTTTGCTGGATGAAAGAAGGGTTGAAATGTCATGAAACAAACGACCGAAAAAAAATGACCATGTATAGTAAGGTGTATTTAGCCCCCAAAAACGACCATGTATAGCAAGGCTTTTTTAGCCGATAAAAACTATTTATTTTTTTTTTTATTCCTAAGATTGCGCCCGAGTAGGCAGCTGTCGGCAAATGCTCTTCAAGAGCCTTGCCTTTTTGTTTTTGTCACATCACGTCGTGTGGACCTGATGTGTGTTGTTTTCAGCATTTTTGGCCACGACATCCGTCGAAGAAGAAGAATCTATGCTCGGTGGTTGCGCCTTCTCGGCAGCACACGTGTACCAGCGCTGATTTTGAGTGGGAAGAATGTCGGCGCCATTTGACTGTCGTTGCTGGACAGCGTTTGTGTTTTGCGCCTGTAATGGGCAGCATTTTCACAGCCCCGCTTTGCTCGGCGAAAAGGCCGGTGCTGTTGGACAGTCTGCGGCTGGATGCATGAGAAGAAAGGAGCGTCAGCGGAACTGCGAGTGGCGGCTTGGAATTGAAGCGGATTTACGTGGGACAGGAGATGAGAGCCAATCTCTTTTTCGTTCATGGATGCTCCAGCTTCTTGTCGCTTTCAAACTCGCTTGGAGTAGACGTGTGCACATTTCAGCATGAAAGAAGTGAATCAAACAAGAAAAGTATATGCAGGATCAAGAGTCTGTGTTTTGTGTTGTATTTTGTCATATATGTTCACTGTTCTTTGATGGCAGCGAGGGGCACCATCCGCTCCTCGTCTGGTTGAGAGGCAAGAAACATTTGACAATAAAGTTGAACTTGACTTGTAAGGTGTTTTAAGCCTGCAAAAAATGACCGTGTATACGCAGGCGTTTATGACCAGAATAAAGAAATGCCTGACTGTACATGGTCGTTTTTTGGGGGGGCTAAAAATGCCTTACTTTTTGTGGGTTGTTTTTTTTCTTTCTTTTTTTGGGAAAAAATGCTTTACTCTTTGTAATTGGTGTTTTTTCAGCTAAAAACGCCTTACTATACATGGTTGTTTTTTTTTGGGCTAAAAACGCTTTCCTATACATGGTCCTTTTTTTCGGGCTTAAAAACGCCTTACTATACATGGTCCTTTTTTTCGGGCTTAAAAACTAACTATACATGGTCCTTTTTTTCGGGCTTAAAAACGCCTTACTATACATGGTCCTTTTTTTCGGGCTTAAAAACGCCTTCCTATACATGGTCCTGTTTTTCGGGCTTAAAAACGCCTTACTATACATGGTCGTTTTTTTCGGGCTTAAAAACGCCCAACTATACATGGTCCTTTTTTTCAGCTAAAAACGCCTTACTATACATGGTCGTTTTTTTCGGGCTAAAAACGCCTTACTATACATGGTCTTTTTTTTTTTTTCAGATAAAAACGCCTTACTATACATGGTCCTTTTTTTCGGGCTTAAAAACGCCTAACTATACATGGTCCTTATTTTCGGGCTTAAAAACGCCCAACTATACATGGTCCTTTTTTTCGGGCTTAAAAACGGCTAACTATACATGGTCGTTTTTTTCGGGCTTAAAAACGCCCAACTATACATGGTCCTTTTTTTCAGCTAAAAACGCCTTACTATACATGGTTGTTTTTTCGGGTTAAAACGCCTTACTATACATGGTCTTTTTTTTCAGATAAAACGCCTTACTATACATGGTCCTTTTTTCGGCTTAAAACGCCTAACTATACATGGTCCTTTTTCGGGCTTAAAAACGCCTTACTATACATGGTCCATTTTTTCGGGCTTAAAAACGCCTAACTATACATGGTCCTTTTTTTCGGGCTTAAAAACGCCTTACTATACATGGTCTATTTTTTCGGGCTTAAAAACGCCTTCCTATACATGGTCGTTTTTTTCGGGCTTAAAAACGCCTTACTATACATGGTCTTTTTTTTTTTTTCAGATAAAAACGCCTTACTATACATGGTCCTTTTTTTCGGGCTTAAAAATGCCTAACTATACATGGTCCTTTTTTTCGGGCTTAAAAACGCCTTACTATCCATGGTAGTTTTTTTTCGGCTAAAAATTCCATACTATCCATGGTCATGTTTGACATGTGAAAATTTTACTGTGAAAAAAAAGTTGGTGTCAAATACACCTATAGTGTTGTACACGTCACAGTCATTGGTGGTGTAGAGGTACACGCGCTGGCTTTCCGTGCAGACGACCTGGGTTCAAACCCTGCTCAGTGATGTGTCAAAATACAATTTTAAACAGTTGCTTTTTCCTGGAAACACTCGAAAGTGCATGTCAAATACACCTACAGTATTGTGCAGAGCAAGTCACAGTCACTGGTGGCGTAGAGGTATACACGCCGCCTTTGGAAGCGGACGTCCCCGGTTCAAACACCGCTCTGGGATGTTTGAAAATACAACACCAAAGTTTTCTTGAAAACCCTCAAAAGTGTATGTCAAATACGCCTATAGTGCAGAACCACTCACAGTCACTGTTGGCGTGGAGGTATACACGCCGGCTTTGGAGGCAGGCGACCCAGGTTCAAACCCCGCTCTGGGCAATTTGAAAATACAACACCAAACACTTACTTACTTTTTCCTGGAAACCCTCGAAAGTGCATGTCAAATACGCCTATAGTGCAGAACCACTCACAGTCACTGGTGGTGTAGAGGTATACGCGCTGGCTTTGGAAGCAGACAACCCAGGTTCAAACCCCGCTCTGGGCAATTTGAAAATACACTTAGTTACTTTTTCCTGGAAACCCTCGAAAGTGCATGTCAAATACGCCTATAGTGCAGGACAATTCCAAGTCACTGGTAGTGTAGAGGTATACACGCCTGCTGTGGAAGCAGAGGACCCGGTTCAAATCCCGGCCAGGACAGCCTAAATGTGAAATTGCCAATGCTGGGATAGGCTCCAGCAAAGACAAAGTCACTGGTGGCTAGCGGTACACCCACTAACGGGTACTCGCAGCGTGGGTTCGATTCCCACCCAGTGGCAGTCGATGGCCAATGCTGGGATAAGGCTCCAGCAAAGACAAAGTCACTGGCGGTGGCAGGTACACCCACTAACGGGGTACTCGCAGCGTGGGTTCGATTCCCACCCAGTGGCAGTCAATGGCCAATGCTGGGATAGGCTCCAGCAAAGACAAAGTCACTGGTGGATAGCGGTACACCCACTAACGGGGTACCCGCAGCGTGGGTTCGATTCCCACCCAGTGGCAGTCGATGGCCAATGCTGGGATAAGGCTCCAGCAAAGACAAAGTCACTGGCGGTGGCAGGTACACCCACTAACGGGGTACTCGCAGCGTGGGTTCGATTCCCACCCAGTGGCAGTCAATGGCCAATGCTGGGATAGGCTCCAGCAAAGACAAAGTCACTGGTGGATAGTGGTACACCCACTAACGGGGTACCCGCAGCGTGGGTTCGATTCCCACCCAGTGGCAGTCAATGGCCAATGCTGGGATAAGGCTCCAGCAAAGACAAAGTCACTGGCGGTGGCAGGTACACCCACTAATGGGGTACTCGCAGCGTGGGTTCGATTCCCACCCAGTGGCAGTCAATGGCCAATGCTGGGATAGGCTCCAGCAAAGACAAAGTCACTGGTGGATAGCGGTACACCCACTAACGGGGTACCCGCAGCGTGGGTTTGATTCCCACCCAGTGGCAGTCAATGGCCAATGCTGGGATAAGGCTCCAGCAAAGACAAAGTCACTGGCGGTGGCAGGTACACCCACTAACGGGGTACTCGCAGCGTGGGTTCGATTCCCACCCAGTGGCAGTCAATGGCCAATGCTGGGATAAGGCTCCAGCAAAGACAAAGTCACTGGCGGTGGCAGGTACACCCACTAATGGGGTACTCGCAGCGTGGGTTCGATTCCCACCCAGTGGCAGTCAATGGCCAATGCTGGGATAGGCTCCAGCAAAGACAAAGTCACTGGTGGATAGCGGTACACCCACTAACGGGTACCGCAGCGTGGGTTTGATTCCCACCCAGTGGCAGTCAATGGCCAATGCTGGGATAAGGCTCCAGCAAAGACAAAGTCACTGGCGGTGGCAGGTACACCCACTAACGGGGTACTCGCAGCGTGGGTTCGATTCCCACCCAGTGGCAGTCGATGGCCAATGCTGGGATAAGGCTCCAGCAAAGACAAAGTCACTGGCGGTGGCAGGTACACCCACGAACGGGGTACTCGCAGCGTGGGTTCGATTCCCACCCAGTGGCAGTCGATGGCCAATGCTGGGATAAGGCTCCAGCAAATACAAAGTCACTGGCGGTGGCAGGTACACCCACGAACGGGGTACCCGCAGCGTGGGTTCGATTCCCACCCAGTGGCAGTCGAGATCGGTTCCGGATGGCCAAAGCTGGGATAGGCTCCAGCAAAGACAGTTCAGAAAACAGAGGCCCAAAAGCCCCCCCCCCTTGGCCCGGGGGGGGTGGAGAAAAGGAAGGAGGGTCGCAGGGGCGGTCGCAGGGGGAGGGGGTGGAATACTGTGAGTAATCGCGCGGCGGGAGGGTAAGATGCATGTGTGCCGTGGGAGGGGATGATGAGGTGGAGGGAGGCGCGCGCGGAGGTGGAGGGAGGCGCGCGGAGGTGGAGGGAGTTGCGCGCGGAGGTGGAGGGAGTTGCGCGCGGAGGAGGGGGTCGCGTGTGGAGGGAAGAGAGTGAGTAGCGCGCAGAGGAGAGGGAGCTGCGCGCGGGAGAAATCCCTCGCAGTGGATGAGGTGGCGAGGGTCCTGCATGCTGAGGAGATACCAGCAGTGGGTGGAATGTCGCCGGACCTCTCCTCCACCTCCGCGCGCGCCTCCCTCCACCTCATCATCCCCTCCCACGGCACACATGCATCTTACCCTCCCGCCGCGCGATTACTCACAGTATTCCACCCCCTCCCCCTGCCCGGTGCATACCCTCCTTCCTTTTCTCCACCCCCCCCGGGCCAAGGGGGGGGGGGCTTTTGGGCCTCTGTTTTCTGAACTGTCTTTGCTGGAGCCTATCCCAGCTTTGGCCATCCGGAACCGATCTCGACTGCCACTGGGTGGGAATTGAACCCACGCTGCGGGTACCCCGTTAGTGGGTGTACCTGCCACCGCCAGTGACTTTGTCTTTGCTGGAGCCTTATCCCAGCATTGGCCATCGACTGCCACTGGGTGGGAATCGAACCCACGCTGCGAGTACCCCGTTAGTGGGTGTACCTGCCACCGCCAGTGACTTTGTATTTGCTGGAGCCTTATCCCAGCATTGGCCATCGACTGCCACTGGGTGGGAATCGAACCCACGCTGCGGGTACCCCGTTAGTGGGTGTACCGCTATTCACCAGTGACTTTGTCTTTGCTGGAGCCTATCCCAGCATTGGCCATTGACTGCCACTGGGTGGGAATCGAACCCACGCTGCGAGTACCCCGTTAGTGGGTGTACCTGCCACCGCCAGTGACTTTGTCTTTGCTGGAGCCTTATCCCAGCATTGGCCATCGACTGCCACTGGGTGGGAATCGAACCCACGCTGCGAGTACCCCGTTAGTGGGTGTACCGCTATCCACCAGTGACTTTGTCTTTGCTGGAGCCTTATCCCAGCATTGGCCATCGACTGCCACTGGGTGGGAATCGAACCCACGCTGCGAGTACCCCGTTAGTGGGTGTACCGCTAGCCACCAGTGACTTTGTCTTTGCTGGAGCCTATCCCAGCATTGGCAATTTCACATTTAGGCTGTCCCTGGCCAGGATTTGAACCCGGGTCCTCTGCTTCCACAGCAGGCGTGTATACCTCTACACTACCAGTGACTTGGAATTGTCCTGCACTATAGGCGTATTTGACATGCACTTTCGAGGGTTTCCAGGAAAAAGTAACTAAGTGTATTTTCAAATTGCCCAGAGCGGGGTTTGAACCTGGGTTGTCTGCTTCCAAAGCCAGCGCGTATACCTCTACACCACCAGTGACTGTGAGTGGTTCTGCACTATAGGCGTATTTGACATGCACTTTCGAGGGTTTCCAGGAAAAAGTAACTAAGTGTTTGGTGTTGTATTTTCAAATTGCCCAGAGCGGGGTTTGAACCTGGGTCGCCTGCCTCCAAAGCCGGCGTGTATACCTCCACGCCAACAGTGACTGTGAGTGTTTCTGCACTATAGGCGTATTTGACATACACTTTTGAGGGTTTTCAAGAAAACTTTGGTGTTGTATTTTCAAACATCCCAGAGCGGTGTTTGAACCGGGGAAGTCCGCTTCCAAAGGCGGCGTGTATACCTCTACGCCACCAGTGACTGTGACTTGCTCTGCACAATACTGTAGGTGTATTTGACATGCACTTTCGAGTGTTTCCAGGAAAAAGCAACTGTTTAAAATTGTATTTTGACACATCACTGAGCAGGGTTTGAACCCAGGTCGTCTGCACGGAAAGCCAGCGCGTGTACCTCTACACCACCAATGACTGTGACGTGTACAACACTATAGGTGTATTTGACACCAACTTTTTTTTCACAGTAAAATTTTCACATGTCAAACATGACCATGGATAGTATGGAATTTTTAGCCGAAAAAAAACTACCATGGATAGTAAGGCATTTTTAGCCCGAAAAAAACGACCATGTATAGTAAGGCGTTTTTAGCCCGAAAAAAACGACCATGTATAGTAAGGCGTTTTTAAGCCCGAAAAAAAGGACCATGTATAGTAAGGCGTTTTTAGCTGAAAAAAAGGACCATGTATAGTTGGGCGTTTTTAGCCCGAAAAAAACGACCATGTATAGGAAGGCGTTTTAAGCCCGAAAAAAACGACCATGTATAGTAAGGCGTTTTTAAGCCCGAAAAAAAGGACCATGTATAGTTGGGCGTTTTAGCCCGAAAAAAACGACCATGTATAGGAAGGCGTTTTAAGCCCGAAAAAAAGGACCATGTATAGTAAGGCGTTTTTAAGCCCGAAAAAAAGGACCATGTATAGTTAGGCGTTTTTAAGCCCGAAAAAAAGGACCATGTATAGTTGGGCGTTTTAGCCATGTATAAAAACGACCATGTATAGGAAGGCGTTTAAGCCGAAAAAACGACCATGTATAGTAAGGCGTTTTTAAGCCCGAAAAAAAGGACCATGTATAGTTGGGCGTTTTAGCCCGAAAAAAACGACCATGTATAGGAAGGCGTTTTTAAGCCCGAAAAAAAGGACCATGTATAGTAAGGCGTTTTAAGACCATGTATAGTTGGGCCGAAAAAGGACCATGTATAGTAAGGCGTTTTAAGCCGAAAAAGGACCATGTATAGTTGGGCGTTTTAGCCAAAAACGACCATGTATAGGAAGGCGTTTTAAGCCGAAAAAGGACCATGTATAGTAAGGCGTTTTTAGCTGAAAAAGGACCATGTATAGTTGGGCGTTTTAGCCAAAAACGACCATGTATAGTAAGGCGTTTTAAGCCCGAAAAAGGTTTTAGTTGGGCGTTTTAGCCGAAAAAGGACCATGTATAGACCATGTATAGTTGGGCGTTTTAAGGCGTTTTAAGCCGAAAAAGGACCATGTATAGTAAGGCGTTTTAGCTGAAAAAAGGACCATGTATAGTTGGGCGTTTTAAGCCCGAAAACGACCATGTATAGTTGGGCGTTTTAAGCCGAAAACGACCATGTATAGGAAGGCGTTTTAAGCCGAAAAGGACCATGTATAGTAAGGCGTTTTAAGCCCGAAAAAGGACCATGTATAGTAAGGCGTTTTTAGCTGAAAAAGGACCATGTATAGTTGGGCGTTTTAGCCGAAAAACGACCATGCGTATAGGAAGGCGTTTAAGCCCGAAAAAAGGACCATGTATAGTTAGGCGTTTTAAGCCCGAAAAAGGACCATGTATAGTATGGCGTTTTTAAGCCCGAAAAAGGACCATGTATAGTTGGGCGTTTAAGCCCGAAAAAGGACCATGTATAGTTAGGCGTTTTAAGCCCAAAAAAGGACCATGTATAGTTAGGCGTTTTAAGCCGAAAAAGGACCATGTATAGTTAGGCGTTTTTAAGCCCGAAAAAAAGGACCATGTATAGGAAGGCGTTTTAAGCCCGAAAAAAAGGACCATGTATAGTTAGGCGTTTTTAAGCCCGAAAAAAAGGACCATGTATAGTAAGGCGTTTTTAGCTGAAAAAACACCAATTACAAAGAGTAAAGCATTTTTTCCCAAAAAAAGAAAGAAAAAAAACAACCCACAAAAAGTAAGGCATTTTTAGCCCCCCCAAAAAACGACCATGTACAGTCAGGCATTTCTTTATTCTGGTCATAAACGCCTGCGTATACACGGTCATTTTTTGCAGGCTTAAAACACCTTACAAGTCAAGTTCAACTTTATTGTCAAATGTTTCTTGCCTCTCAACCAGACGAGGAGCGGATGGTGCCCCTCGCTGCCATCAAAGAACAGTGAACATATATGACAAAATACAACACAAAACACAGACTCTTGATCCTGCATATACTTTTCTTGTTTGATTCACTTCTTTCATGCTGAAATGTGCACACGTCTACTCCAAGCGAGTTTGAAAGCGACAAGAAGCTGGAGCATCCATGAACGAAAAAGAGATTGGCTCTCATCTCCTGTCCCACGTAAATCCGCTTCAATTCCAAGCCGCCACTCGCAGTTCCGCTGACGCTCTTTCTTCTCATGCATCCAGCCGCAGACTGTCCAACAGCACCGGCCTTTCGCCGAGCAAAGCGGGCTGTGAAAATGCTGCCCATTACAGGCGCAAACACAAACGCTGTCCAGCAACGACAGTCAAATGGCGCCGACATTCTTCCCACTCAAAATCAGCGCTGGTACACGTGTGCTGCCGAGAAGGCGCAACCACCGAGCATAGATTCTTCTTCTTCGACGGATGTCGTGGCCAAAAATGCTGAAAACAACACACATCAGGTCCACACGACGTGACGTGACAAAAACAAAACAAAAAGGCAAGGCTCTTGAAGAGCATTTGCCGACAGCTGCCTACTCGGGCGCAATCTTAGGAATAAAAAAAAAAAAATTAGTTTTTATCGGCTAAAAAAGCCTTGCTATACATGGTCGTTTTTGGGGGCTAAATACACCTTACTATACATGGTCATTTTTTTTCGGTCGTTTGTTTCATGACATTTCAACCCTTCTTTCATCCAGCAAAACGAGCCTGCCTACACTGTCGCCCACAAAGCAGCTTTCCAACTGACAAACACCACAAAGTTGCTCTGGATCCAGAGAAGCCCAACAACTAGCTGACCATCTCCAACACGCCTTGCCAAAGAGCACTCGAGTGCCCACAAAGACACGGGTTCCACCGCCCGCCACTGCCACCGTTACCATCAGATTAACCCAGCGACGACCGAGGCACACGGCAAAACTCAATCCCCTGGACCTTCCCGTTCGGCATTTTCAGGCAGCCCGTGGACGGATGATCCTCATCGGTTCGCCGCTTGTGGAAATGCTCCTTCTCACCCCCATTCGGCTCCATCTGAGGCCTGCAACCCCAAAACAAAAAAAAATACATTTTTGCGGGTGCCCCTTGTCAATGAAATTGCCCTGTTTTGTTACCTCTGCACACTCTTCCGATTCATCGGGATGCTCTTCCACCCTCCAAACCCACAGACTGCTTTAGTCCAGGTCTAGTCTTCATCCTGCTCCGCTTCTCGGATGTGCCCTGTCCTAAATGGCTCCTCCGCACTGCCCAAAAACAAAAACGCATGTGTACATGTACTTCCTCCCCAATGCTCAAGGTACACCACTTGACATCACTTCATATTTTTATTCAAGTACTAAAACATCAACAGAAACGGCTTACAGGTTGCCCTACACCCCCCTCAACAATAAACTGCAAAAAAATATCTGGAAAATACTTCACAGTACACAACCGAAGCATCGTTGCCTTAAGAAGGGTCCGGCTGCCGCTCTTCGTTCCCGTCGCCTCCAACAAGCTTGCGGTGACGACTCGTCAAGACTTCTAAAAAACCATCCGAAATTTGTGTGCCGCTTGTCACCTGCCGAGGCCTGCTGGAGAACTGAGGTCAGCAGGGTTGGCACATCGATGAGGCGCTGAAAATGATGGCCTCAGTCCAAAATCCCCATCATGCAGTCAGTGTTCGTCAGTGCACACCCAGTGAGTTAGAGCGCGCCGAGGCGACGACAAACGTGTCGCTTGACTTTTTTTTTTTCCCCCTCACTCACCCCTCTTCTGCTTCTTTAAAGTGCCTCCTGTGCCAAATGGCTCCCCCCTTCCCCCTGCAAATAAAGAAATGCCTAAAGAGTAAGTGTGCAGTTTTATGTCGCCAATGTGTCTCCTTTGCCGGTTGGAGCCATCCAGCCCTCAAAATAAAATGTACACAAAAGAAAAGGGCCAAAAGAGGGAAACCTAAAAAGGGGCCACGTCGAAATGGGGCACGGACGCAAATAACTTATTGTTCTCGTACACGTGGAATTAGTTTCTCCAGAGCCCAATGTGGATGGAGCGGGCCGGGAAGAACGCAGGGTCGAGTTCTCACGCCGGCTTTAAAAAATAAATAAATTTTAAAAAGGCTGCACACACCTGACAACTCCTGAAACGTTATCTTGTAATATTTCGGGAACTGACATTTGAGAACATGTAAACGTCATACAGGAAGCGCAGAGCCAGAACGGCCGCCGGCGCGCTCACCAGTCCACCACCGGGCCGATTGCAAATGCATGCCAACAAAGTACGCCATAAAATTCACGTCTGGATAGAAGAAACTTACACTTACTGTCACCTTCATAAAAGCTTTAAGAACCGACCACCGGGGGGGGCTAACTCGGGCGCGGTGGCGGTTTTGCTTTGTTGCCAATTTGCTGGACTGAAATGAAGGAAAAGTGTTGTCTGGCTCACTCTGTCAGAAGCGAATATACAAACGTAATGAAGAAGGTGAATTGGTCAGTAGAAGGACTTGTGATACATACAGAATCTGACCCCCCCACAACCCCTTCCTCGCCCTGATGGTTGTAAAAGTCACCTCATGATCAAGAAAAACCAACGAGTGATCCGGAAAACATTGGTCAGGCCGGCTCGTTGCGAGGAGATGTCCATGCGCCTTTTCGCACCTGAGCTTGTCCCGCGGGTGCCTTGCTCTTGCTGCGGTTGGCTCGGTTGATGGTGGCGATGGAGTGCGCCGACGCGCTTTTCTTGCCCGACGAGTGCGAGAGGCTGGCCCGCGCCTGGCTGGCGTTGTGGTCAAACTGCATCAGGCAGAAGATGAGGTCGGAGGGCACCAGCTCGAAGGCGTAGGGCGGATTCGTAATGACGTAGCTTCGGGGGGGGGGACATCCGGGACGCCGATTGAAAACAACCTCGCTTACAACCTTTTGCAACGTGGAGGACGGGGAAGACTCACCGTTTGGTGCAGTGACTTTGCGCGTTGAGATGGGCGTCGCGGAGCCGATAGATGCCGAAGCAGAGCATGTTGTACGTTTTCAGCGCTTTGCAAAACAGGTCGCCGTAGCAACCGCCATCCTGCAAAACGCATTGCAAAGCGTCATGAATCGATTTTGCACACGAAGGAAAAAAAAAAAATAGATTGGCACTCGCGTACGAAAGGTCTCACCCCGAGGTCGGCGAAGGGCCCGTCGTACAAGGCCAGCTGCGCCACGCGGCAGCGGTCCCTGTTGGCCAGCGTCTGCGGCGTGCTGTAGCCGCCGCGCAGGGCGTTCTCCTCCGCCAGCAGCCCCTCCAGCTCCGGGGTGGCGCCGCCCGTCACCAGCGTGCGGATCAGCGTCAGGATGTTGTCGTTGAAGTACGTCTCAGGTGGGGGGGAGGCCAAATCACGTCAAGATCAAGATCACATCATACGTTCCACTCAAATCGAAAGGTGGCCATTTCGAGCCATCCGTCCCGCTAAAAGCCCCCCCAATTTTCATTTCCCCTCATCGGCAGTGAAGGAAGCGCGTGGACAACTTACAGCGCTCATTAAGGAGTCGAGCACGCTGACGGCGAAGGCGGTGCCGCAGGCGAAGGGCTGGGTCAGGTACAACTCCGTGTCGGGGTCGTCGTCGTCGTCCTGGTCCAGGAACTGAACGTTGGAATCGTTCACTATGAACATGACAAAACATTTTCTCTTTTTAATGGAGGGGGGGAAAAAAGAAAAAAAAAAACATTTAACTGTCACATTCCCGCGCTTGGAACGGCTTGACAGAACGAAACAACAAATTTACGATGGCGCATTTCCCCGTTCGTCCAGCCACAATTGATCTTTTTGGAATATCCAGACGCATTTCTTCCCTCGATCTCGGCCAACAGACAGAAGATCAATTTCGAGGATAATCGTCCCCTTACCATGTCAATCTTTTGGGCGCCCGATGTTCTGTCTGTTGACCGAAACCTCGGTCCGAAATCACGTCGGGGGGGGGCAAAGTGGCCTTCTTTGCCCCGCGCGTTCATTCATCTCATACGGTGAGGATGTTGCTTATCCAACTACAGGCTGGGGATGACGAACAGCACCTTCGAGGATTTTATTTGCAAAATATTCCAAGCACCAATGATGTACACACAACATTTGATTTCTTGCGACCTCGTGACTTCGGTGTCTCCTAAACCGATTCTTAGCTTGTATCAAACCATCTCCAGGAAGCAGTCGCATCGAGGCTAACCGCTGGCTCCAAGGACGCGCCTGGTTTACTGCGGGCATGAGAATGTCACACAGGATCGACTAAATATGGCGGAAGACGCACATCATTGCTCTTTTTTTTTTTTCATCAAATATCGTTGAGAAACACAAAAGACCACAGCCGAGGTTTCACTCGAATAAATAGGAGCCAAAGTCGCCCATCACAGGACAGAGTTTAGAGTCGTGCTCTCCCACCAAAGCAGAATCGTGTGAAAAATGCGCTCAAGGGCAAGAAAAGAAAAAAGTCAAAAGCAGCGGTCTTCTCTTACCTTTGCTAACAGGAGGGGGGGGAGGGGGGGGGGATAAATACAGGTTAGTCCGGCGTGTTCGCGGCACGGCCGCTCAGCCTACCCAGTTCGGTTATGATGGGAATGTTGGCCCCCGTCGTCACCGAGGTCTGCCGCACGATCCCGTGGAAGGGGCTGTTCTCGGGAGACGAGCGCTCCATCCCCGGCGGCGTGAAGCCTGCCGTGACCCAACACAATGGACGCAGATTCAAAAACAGATTCAGCCAAAAGCGTTTACAAATGACGGACAGACGTTGAGAAGCGAAGTCAAGACAACGTAGCAGATGGAAAAACTGCAAGGAGCAGATTCTGGAGAGCACGATTTAAAAAAAGATCTTAGCATCATTTTAAAGCTGGAGTTGCATCATTCTAGCCATTTTGCTTCTATTGGCAGCTTGATTCCATTTTGCGTGCGGCATACGAGCTAAATGCTGCTTCACCATGTTTATCAAAAGCAACCGCGCCGCGTCTCGTCTCGCCTCTCGGTCGCGACGCCAAGCCGCTCTCGACGCCACGTCGGCTCCGAAACGCGCTCACCTTGGGAATTGGCCTGCAAGACGCCGATGCTGTCGTCGAAGAGCATCGACTTGATGTTGAGCGACGCCAAGATGCACTCTTTGTCCTGCAGCGACGCGTCGTCGATATTGTTCTGATTGGCCGACAGGATGACGCACATGTCGCAGAGATTGATGTTGACGGCCCTCAGGTCCGCTCGACTCAGCGGCGTGCCCTGATGCGGCACAGGGGGCGAGGGGGGGGAGAAAAGTACATTTGCCCGGCTCCATCTTTTCCACCATTGTACATCGACGTTAGCGCATTTCAATTTCAATAGTTGGGGAAGATTTGCTGCGTTCGTTTAGATTTGTTTCCCCTAAAAAATTTAAAAACTGTTGATTCAAATGTATGCGTTGAATTTCATCCTCCCCGACGTGTTTCGTCACTAGCCCATCTATGGCGTTTTTATTGGCTCAGCGGCGTCTTAAGCCTTCTGGTTGTTTTAAATGCAACATGCGGAAATTTGTCCAAAAAAAACCCCAATCCTTTCAAATTAAAATACATTTCATTTGGAATGTTTTTTTTTCAAGAATTGTAGCCAATAAATGATGATTCGCCATCGACTAAATATTCAACGTCGGCGTTACAAAGAAGTGAGCGGTCGGTCGGTGACTGACGGGCAAGATGGAGACTTTGGGGAAATTGTGCAGCGTCTCCCACTCGCGCTTGAGGTACTCGAGCGAGCCCACGAAGACGATGTGCTTGAGCTCGTGGTAGTGGAAGTTGCTGGCCCGCAGCGGCATCACAAAGTTGCGCAGGCCGATCACCGCCGACTTGACGTCGCCGAAGACGCACACCACCACGTGACCGCTCAGCACCGTCATGGCCGCCTCGTTTCGAGTCTGACGGGGGAAGGACCGGCGCGTCCCACCAAAATTACCGCCGGGGCTGCGCTCGACGCGACGGCATCCATTTTGTTTGCCGCGCTCACCAGGACGACCTTGTCGATGTCCTTGGACGGGCACCAGTGGAACATCCCCGTGGAGTCGTACTTCTTCACGTTCTCGTCCACGCTTTCCATCTGCTCGTTGACGGCGATGAGGAGCGGGTCGCGTCTGAGGGCGCAAGAGTGCAGATTGGTCAGACGTTCGCCGCCGCCGTCGCGGCTGAAGCTCCGTTCACATGCCACCCCACAAAGCCCCGCCCCTTAAAGGCACAGGAACAGTTTTTTCGATGTATATTTTGTTTGCAATTTTTTTTCCATGATGTTTACGACATCTCTCAGTCTTTTTTAAGTTTCAACATGTTTTCGGTCAGCGCGAGGGCTAGAACGATCTCGTTTCTCCATCGCATTGCGCGAATCTGGATTGTCGACTGCAGCACCGAGCCGATGTTTGAAACGAGTGGGGTCAAAAGAGGACAGCGGTTATCAGCGGAGGGGTTCAAACGATGTCAGCCCCGACTGTCAGGGCGCCGCGCTTCCGTTGCTTCCAAAGGCGTCAAAGTGGGCGACGTTATGTGCTTGAAAGCCAAAGACAGCAGCCTTCTGTCTCCTTTTTACAAATACGTCCAGTCCCCCCCCCCACTCCAGATGGGCTCTCTGGAAGAATGCGACGTTAAGTACGCTGTAAAGTATGCATGAAACTGTGCGCTGAAACAGGCCATCCCTTCGGGCTGCGCTGGAGCCGAGCCATCAAGCGCCTCCTCCGGGGGTATAAAAAATGTTTTTTGGGGTGGGTGGGGGGGGGTTAAATGTATTGTGCTTTGGTATCGCATCATTTCCAATCTCTTGCGTCTTCTACACGAGGCCTAATAAACAGCAAAGCATCCCCGTGCTAAATATTTCATCACGAGTCCGAGGTGGGGCGGCGCTGGCTCGCTCTCACTTGGGCTCAGCCGTCGGCGCGCATGACGGGCGAGGCGGCAGTCGCTCACCGTCAGCGGCGACGGGCCGTCGCGAGCCGGCATCCGGGCAAACGCTTTGTCACGCGCTAACCATGAGAAGAGTCCCGCGAAGCCTTCAAGGAGGCCGCGCGATTCCGTTAGCCTATTAGCATAATTGTCATTTTTGAAGACATTTCATGAGAATCTACATAGAAAAAAAACATTAACAAGCACTTTTAGTCCATTAAAAATGCCTTTAGTAATCGTGCTATGAGACGACCGATTTTAACCCCTCATCACCTGCAAATCTGACAGTTAGAAAATAAATGCGGCGCCTGGAGCGCAAACGTCTGCACACCCTCACCGATGTGCGTCAGACTGCTTTGCGCACATCATGCAAACTGTCAAAGGCGTGCTCTTCCAAATCCAAAGCCAATCTGGCCACCATGATTTATTCACCAAGGCCTGCAGGCCACACATTGACTGGAGATCCACATTTCACGGAGCACACACTCGCCTTGTTGTTGCGGCGGAGTCGCCCCGAGGCGACATCAGGAAACGCGACTGCAGGCAGCGCAGCTTGTCCGCGGTCGGCTCTCTCTTTTCGGCTCAAAGGCCCGCGCTGAATTTACCGGAAGCCTTTGTGAGGAACCGAACAGACTACTTTTCTCCATTTAATTTTTTTTTTTTTATCAACGTGTTCCAGACACCCGGAGCACTAAGTTTTTGCACGCAAACTAGCGCTAGAACCGTATTGAACGGTAACTGCGCCGTGCCCTGCAGGTCACGGCTCGACACCGTCAAGCCGGAGTCGATTCCCGTCAAAGCGGACCAAACAGCGTTCTCTGTGCTTCACAAGCATCCACTTAATGACACGGGACAAGATAAAAGCAAGGTGGCGTCGGACCGTGCCCCTTCTCTGGCTGCGGAGATGCGCCCGACGTGCGCCTCTGAGCGATCCGACAAGAGAAAGAATAGCCCGGGGCCATGGGGGAGGGGTCCTGAGACTGGCTGCTGCTATCATTAGTGCCACGCCGCTTTCAGAGCGCCACTGGCACGTTTGCCTTCTAAAGCGGGCCACAGCATGTGGACGTCTCCGCCGTGGTGGGCGGTCACAGTCAGCAAAGCCATCTTTGCTGCTCTGAGCTTTCATTTTGTAGTATGGCTGCACCGTTTCCAGCATTTTAAACGACTGCGACATCATTTCTGAATTTACAAAGCAGCAACCAGCCTTGGCATTCATTTTATTTTCGTGACTTTAAATGGTTAAAGATGTTTACACTGACAGCTAATTTTTTTGCTCCAATATTGATTTCAAATTATTTTTTTTGTTTTATTGGTGATATGCCTTTTTTTTTTACACACGCGGTCATCGTCGAAGGGCCATCCTACCTTGCGATCTTTGGCGAGGAGTTGGGCGAGTTCCTCATGCCTCCGTTGCGCTGCTTTTTTTTCGACAGTATCGACTGCTGGTCATCTTCGACTGCAACGACAGCGAACATCAAGAAGCACAAAGTCACGTCGCGGCATGAAGACTGCCAAGATCACGGCAACAGGATAACCCAACGCGTCCGTTTTTTTTTTTTATACATCGAGTCAGTCCAAAACTGAGCAAAATTGTCTTCGGAATATAGCGATTTGAGGGGCCCAAATTCAACCGCCCCCCCCCCATCGTCCAATGTTGGCCGTCACAGACGGCATGTTGTGTTTTATATATGAATATACACATATCAAACACAGCGAACATGCTGGAGGGTGACACCATAATGGAAAAGGGCAAGGGGAGGGGGGTGTGGGGGGAGTTGTTCCAGCCATGCTCCGACAACAATGTCCGCTCACGTGTTGGCGGCCCGTTGAATATTTCATGCGGCGCAGCTGACATCTGCACACGCCGCCTCATTATTGGGCAATGCTGACACGCAGCGCGCACTTACCACCACTGGCGCCGTCGCTCCTCGACTGCGCCTGCGGCCTTCTTCAAACAGCCTGGGATGGACCGAGGCCCCCCCTCCCGCCCCCGGGGCGCACCGAGTAAGTTTTCCTGCTGGTGGCTCACCGAAACCCCCCAGTCAGACTTTTTTTTTCCCCACTGCATAGTTTTATTCAAATTAAAGTTACTGTAAATACAATTGAAATAGTCAAACGACTTGCTCTTTTGACAGAAACAAAGCATGCTTTTTTTTTTCCCCCTGAAAATCTTTAATTGACACTTGGGTGGGTGTAACCCAAGCCAAAAGAGTTGAATGTGAAAAATATCGCCGTTGAATAAGTCATGATGCAACACTTATTCGCCATTAAAGCATTAATACCAGCATAATTCCTCCTGGCACAAGAATGCTAATATTTGAATAATTGAACAAAAGACTCATTGCTATTAAACACCACTTAAGCGCCACGTCGCACATTCATATTTATAACAAACATGAATTAGTAAAAATGCTTTCAGGTGTTCCCGTCAATTGTTGTGCCGCAGGAACACGGACGGGGCGGCTGACAACGTGGATTAGCGGCAAGATTCCCCAACTTCAGTCTCCGAATGTGACGGGAGAGGTGGCCGTTAATGCTAGCGAGTTTGTTTGGTGGACCGTGATGTCGGAGCGCCATCTGCTGCTAAGACCATGGAACAAAAAAATAAAATAAAAAATGAAATACTGTCTGTATGACGTTGACAATTAAAATTATTTGACAAATACGGTCCTATTTCCAAAATGTGTTCCAATACGACGACCATGCACAAGTGCCACAGGTAGAAAACGACTCAACGCAATAAATAGGAGGAGTTATGGAAGACGAGATGCAGCTTGCATTCGTGTCACGCTGCGCGTTGATAGTGCAGGCGATGTTGCCACACGATCGTTTCAAATTTCTCGGGGGAGACAAAAGGAAACCTTGAGGAAGAAAGAAGAAAAAACTAAAGCGCACTTACTTGCTTTGATGTATCCATTATAGGTGTTTTTAGCTGAGAAAAAACAGAAAACGTTAGGTGGTTGCTAGCAAATGGAGAATTGAATGATTTTCATCAACAACAAAAAACACGGGGATGCATCATAATATGTTTGGCTGTCATTTTTTGGAATTCAGCAGAATACGGCTAACCTGCTAGCAAATAAGACAGTTATGTTGAACCCCCCCACTCTGAGCGTAATATAAGGCGCCACGGTTGTATGTGTCGCTGCTCCGTGCGTGTGAAGGAACCATTCCCTGGGGGGCGAGAATTACTCTAACATTGATGCAAAAATGTTTAAAAATCCTCAAATCGCCTCAGCCTGCGCAAATGACATCAAAGTTGTCGTTTAACAAGTGGCGCCATCCCAATTTCTGCCACCCGGAAGTGGGTGGCACGTCACAGTGGAAAGTTCCATAAAAGGTCAGGCTGTGCGCCCACCCCCCCCCGCTCGAGGCGGCGCGCTGACAGCAACGTTCAAACGGCGGCCCGGCCCGTCCTGACATGTGTCGCCCGCAATCGGAGGGTCGCGCCACTAACAGGCGAGCATCTGTCCCGCTGCCTGCTGGTGAGGAACTGTCACGCCGACTTTGGTGACGACCGGTCGCGCTCCCCCACCCACAACAAAAATGAAAATGCAAACATAATTTCCACGTCAGGCCATGTAAGGCTCTGCTGCCACACGGACTAGCAGCGAAACACAAAAGTGCACGGCGGACTCCTCACGAGGCTTTGGGGCGAAAAACGGATGACAAGGTTTTGCAGCAAATTGTACTCACGCACACTTTGCGGCTGCCCTGTGCAACACGTCGGCACAATCGAACAAGTCCTCTGGCCACTCAAATCCTCTTTACGATACGTCTTAATTTGCATAGCGCTTTCATTAACACCTGCTAGTATTTGACTTAATGTGTGGCACTCGTATCCGTTCAAAATCTGTGCAGGACACTAAATTATTAAAACACAAATAAAGACCTAAAAGGATCACGTCGTCAAAAATGATTTTCAGAATGCGAACACTTTTGACCATTTTTCTCACATAAACCTAAAGGGGTTGAAAAGGAAGTTATTAAAACTGGATGAGAGTTGTTCATAGAATAGGCACGTGGTAGCATTTTTGAGTTCATACAGTAAAATTAATGTGACATTTCTTTATTATATGAGCTGCTTTTGTGGTAGTGCTGTGGAGCCCTCTGCTGGTGAGTTGGTGAAGTGGTCCAAAATATCCAATTTGGCTGCATCATTTTGTCACTGACTTCAAAACCTTTTTTCAGGAAATCAGATGCCAATAATCTTTGCACTTTTTTTCTTATTCACACTGACGAATCAACTACTGGAAAATACTTTTTTTTTACCGGTCTGTTCCATTAACCTTAGTGGACAAAGAGCACTGGGACGCCAGTCACCATTCCACAACTTACATTTCTTACATCCGCATTTCTTTATGCGCTTGGGATCGGTGACGTCGTCATGGCATGCTTTGCAGTAGAACAACGCCCTGTCGACGTAAACAAAACAATTGCAGGTAATCCAAAAATAAAATATTTTTTTAAACGTGTAGACAGGAATCATTTGTCAGTCACCTCTTGACTTCTTTGGCGTCGCTGGCAATGAAGAAACCCAACATGCCCTCCTGCATCTTCACATGGTTGCCAGGGTTGATGAGCGTGCTTGATCAATCAAACCCCATTCTCAATTTAGAATTTAAAAAAATCTGAAATTCTTGAACATCAATAGGTTACATAAATGCGATAGGTTACCTGCTCTCCCTCTGATCAGACTTGTACTCGATGGCTATCAGCAGCAACTTCAGCTTCACGTAACACAATCTGTGGGGAAAAAAAAGAAGAATGTACTCGAGATTTTATCAATTCATTTGTCAGAACGGCATACTCACTCGCAGATGACAGGAAAGGACAGGCCCACAAAGGCACTCGACAGGTACTCCGTGTACATCTCGTTGGCGACGCCCTCCAGGTAATACTTCTGCCACGTGTCCTCCTCGATCTGCGGGCGACGCCACCATCAGAATGCGCTTTGGGGAGGTTGGCCGCCGCCGTGACGACGGACGTACCTTGATGAAGGACCTCATGGAGAAGAGGTTGGCCAGCATGGTGGACAGGCCTTGAGCCAGGCAGCTCTGAGCGATGAAGCCCAGCTTCAGCTCAGCCAGGCAGATGGCGTCGTCGCCTTCCTTCCAGTTCCAGCTGGGGATGTTCAACAGGTGCGCCTGTCAAAACATCCAGAAAGGTGACCGAGCAAACATCAAAGTCATCTCAAAATGTAGCTACCCTAAAAAAAAAAAGCACATTTTAACTCTTTGCAACTCAATCTGCTTTCCTTCCTGCCATGAACGAGGGGTGTTCCACAAGGCTCAATACTGGGTCCGCCACTATACACTTTTTGTACAGTAAAATATTTTAGACTCCATAAGAGACTACAATGATCAGATTTGAAGAATGATCTTTTTTTTCTGCTATACTTAACACAATTATTACAATGGACAGCTTCAATGGGACTAAGAACTATTTTGCTTTTGATTGTTTTTAGCATTTGCCAATGATTAAAATTTGAAATGGAAACTTTGTATTTTATTTTTTTAATGTTGACATTGCCTACCTTGTTGTGATACTGCAACATCTGAGTAATGATGCGGATCTTTGGGTGGTAGTTCTTGATGGAAATGACTCTATATATATAATAACATGACAAAAACAACATCAAAATGTGCACATTCGATTGTCAATGTTGAGCGTGGTTTTGCATTTTAATGTTGGCGGCGGCAAGCTCTTAAGACACCCGGGAACTCAAATTGTGGCTGAAAAGAATTGTCACGTCTTAAAAAATGTTATAATGGCAAACAGATAAGCGGATATTTCCGTCGTTTGCTGGAAAATCCGTTTCAAAATCCAAAATGGCGTTTTGTGATTATTTGATGACAACAGTAATATTGTCGCTGTGCGACATGACGAAAACAAAGGATTGGCGGCGGTTCACCTCATGATGTTGGAGGCATCTTCAGCATCAGGATCGGCGCAATATTTGTTCGCGAGGATCAAACAGGCGTCGGCTGATTCAATCTGAGGGGCAAAAAAAAGGAAAAGTTATGTACACACGACAAATACAGCGGCGAAAATGATGTGCGGGGCACCCGTTTACTTTGACTCTGGCCAGATCGTGAGGGTTGAGGACGGAGCCCTGGTAGAACTCCACCTGGGTGAAGTGGCGTTTGAACAAGGCTTCCAGCTCAAGATTAGGGGAAATACTGACAAACACAAAAAAGGGGCTTGCTATTGTTGTACTTTCAAAATAGTCTCAAGTGCATCCAGAAAGTATTCACAATGCTTCACAACCTTCAAAATTCATTTGGGAGTCCATGTTCTGCGACGTGTTCTAAAGCAGCCCCCGTAACGTAAGAAAATGTGGGGAAAAAGTGAAGCGCTGCGGCTACTTTCCAGATCCACTCCCAAGACCTCAAAAGACGAGTACGATTCCGTCTTGTTACTCACTTATGGAGAAAAACAATTTCTACATTGACATCATCCCTGTCCTTGTGCAGGAAGTCTTTGAGGAAGTTGGAGACGCTCTCCAGAGTGATGTGGCCGCACACCACAATGTGCCTGACGGGAAGGCCACACAGACATTTTAGTCACGTTGCCGACGCCACGCATCAGGTGATGCGACAGACACGAGAAGCAATCGGCTTTCGGGTGATCGGTCCGCAAGGACGAATGAACGCGGAATGAGCTGGAGGGAGAGAGCGAGCGAGCGGGCGGGCGAGCGAGCGGTGGTGGTGGATTATGAGGGATCAGAGTTGATTTAAAAGGAGATTATGACATCCACACATTTTCCATTTGTCCAAGAAACAATTTAGATTTAATACGAGCTTACATTTTTACACGCGGCTCTAAATTTAAGAAAATTGCTTAAAAACAAAGCACGTGAACTCCTGAATAGTTGACCGAGTAGATGGAGGGAAACTATCGTCCTACTCCTAACTATTCTTTTTCTTGTTCGCTATTATTGTAGAAGATCATTTAGCTTGAAAAAGGCATCATATTTGGATGGGTTGAATTATTTCATGTAATTTTATATTTGAGTCTTTTAGAGGCACTTTTTCTTACATTATTAAACAGTTAATTTGATATTTTCTTTTATTTTTTTATTTGGACTTTTTATTTATCTGATATGGTGAATGTCAAAAAATATTTCATTTTTGGTTACTTTAGTAAAATATCATTTTGTAAATCTGTCAAACTCAATAAATGCAGAATAGACAAAATAAATGCACAATTTACAATTTGATGGTAGTTCTTGTGTTTTACCATGAAATTTACCTTTGATAAGTTGTCTTTAAGTACTTTCTAAATATATTCAGCCTCTGGCGCTCAAAGTTTTAAGCGACACCAAAAGACTACATTTGGGATTTTTTTTAAATGTTAAAAATGATTTACATCAAATTTTTATCTCCCCGCGACTGTAAAAGAAAACATGGCAGCAAAAGCAGAGGAAGGGAAATCGAAAACGTGATCCAAATTCAATCCATGCTAGTGTCCACGTTCAACTAAAGTGAAGCCGTTTCAGGTCAAGATTCAATACGGGGAATGAATTACTTCATACATACCATTCTTTAACGTTTTCCAAATCCTTTGGACCAAGTGGACATAAAATGTTTGCTTTTCTCTTTGTTTGCAGGTTTTAAAAAAAATAAAAACTTTAAGGCAAACATGCTAATAACAAATTGCCACGCTTCCCATAATTGAAGCTCGCTTATGGAAGAAGCCATATTTTTTTTCTTTGGAGGCATTTGTGTCACTTTGGAAAAGGTGTTTAATCAGCTTCTTGCCGAGAGACGGATGAAAAAAAGCAATTGGTACTCTGTACTTTAACTTGCTTAACTTGTTGAGCAACAGCAAAGTACACTTCCAACTGCTACTTGTTAGGTAGGGTAGCGAGTCTCAAAATGTGCCACCTAAATAAGCAATAAATACGGTATTTATAGCTCTCATTGTCAATATCATGACCAACTTTGAAACGCACAAAGTAGTAGGACTGACAGAATCATTTACAATGTATCACTCTTAATGATCTGCAATAAACGGATTACTCTCTCGTCTGTTAAAACGCGGAAAATTATCCAATGTTTCGCACCAGTCATACTGTCGATAGTTTTTAATATTGTATGCATGACCATGTTTATGCTAATTTACCTTTTATGCCAATATGAGACTCCCGTAAGCTTATTACCATCAGAATAAAAAAGTTACACGTTTTATGTGTCTGTGTGCTAGCAAGCATGGCTTCAGCTAGCAGGACAAAGAAAAAAAATAAAATTAAAATAAAAAAAGTCCAGTGCGCTCGTCTTTTCATCTCACTACCTCGGCAAGAAAACAAAGGAAACACATTTTGTCAAAATGTCACCAACGTATGTCGCTAAGTCCTGAGGGTGTAGGTCAGACTGAAGATAAAGGCCAAGAATGTTCCAGAAGCAAAGCGTCAAATAAAAAAATAAATAAAAACAAGCACAGCCAAAGCCAATTGACATTGTTTTTTTTTTCCCAGCGCTGGGAAAAAAAAACACTAGCAAGTTACAGCACATAAAGTAACAACATGCTTGTTTTCATATGAATTTCAATACATTTGGCATATTTTAGTCAACATTTGATAAAACTATTACGCGTTCACACGTTTGGGTACTCTGTTATTTCAGCTCCTTTAAATGAATTTACTGTAAAAGGTATGGCTGGATTAAAGGATACGTGTGAGTGAAAGCAAACACTGAAGACATATGCGCGCACAAACAAACGCACTGACAAGCGTTTCGGCATGGAAACGTCACAAATGCGGAGTGCCGTGGAACAAGTACAGTGAAACAGACTAAATCAAACGCACGCAAACCATCAACAGCTAAAATGAAGTCACAACCTTATCATAGAGTGAAAACATTACAAAGCCAAAATTGTACTTTATACGGTTAAGTGAATAAAGTTTGCAAGAATAAACTAAATATTATGAAAAAAGATAAAACCTTTGTCTCATCATGGAGAAATTCCAATGGAGAAAAAAAATGTACCGTATTTTCCGCACGAAAAGGCGCACTGGATTATGAGGCGCACCTTCAATGAATTTTGTAATTGTTTTCATATATTGGATTATAAGACGCAATCTACAATGCACCCACTAGATGGAGCTACGCTCCCTCCATTTGACTCTAGGGGCGTTCGTGATCGCCTCTGTAAAACGTAAATAAACGATTACTTCAATGAAACGACAAAAATTGAAAATGATGCATCAAAACAGAAAATCAAGCGAGGAAATGACAAAATAAAATCTGTAGCCCCCCCTACAGAATCTATTTTGGCATTTCCTTGAGCGTAGCTCCAACAGAACGATCAGTTGTCAG
Organism: Hippocampus mohnikei; assembly: GCA_026261675.1. NCBI lineage: Eukaryota > Metazoa > Chordata > Actinopteri > Syngnathiformes > Syngnathidae > Hippocampus > Hippocampus mohnikei. The sequence goes on from JAKGUB010000377.1 coordinate 2,467,386, forward strand.
TAAAATGTAGGAGACTGGACTGTCTCAAAAGTGTGTGTTATTCTTTTTTTTGTGTACTGTAGGAAATCACAAAATAAATTCTGTAGGGGGGCTACAGAATTTATTTTGTGATTTCTATTTTGATGCATTATTTTCAATGTTCGCAGTTTCATTGAAGCAATCATTCATTTACGTTTTTCGGGGGCGGTCATGAACGCCTCTCGAGTCGAACGGAAGAAGAGAAGACACGAAGACGGACGAAGACGGACCTGTATTTGTTGAGACTGTGAAAACCATTAAAGTGTGCGTTTTAAAAAACAACACCACAGTTCTCCTTTTTCGGCGCGGCAACAAAAACATATTTAATAAAGCAGTGGCACAGTTCACTGAACCAGCAGCAAGTTGGAACATTGTAAGCATGTCTCCAGCAAGGAGCCATCTTGAGGTCGAAATTAATATCCATACACAAGGCGCACCAAATTTTAAGGCACGCCGAGCTTTGAAGAAAATGGAAGACTTTTGGGTGCGCCTTATAAGTGCGGAAAACGCGGTCATCTTATGAGGTGAAGGTTCTATGGGGAAAAATTGCAATGCTATTTACAGATAAGACTAAAGACAAACATGACTACACCAGTCAACCCGTTGACTGGTCGACTCGTTGGCTCGACACCTGACGGGCAGCCACATTGTTTTGAAAAACGGCAACACAAGAACGACACCTAGCGAGCGGACACGAAGCAGCAGCAGCAGCAGCAGCGACGACGACGACACAAGCAAACAAGACGAACGAACCATGGCCCAGTTCTTCAGTCACGGTGTGACTTGAACGCGGAGATGTTTACATCTCACAATTCTCACCAGGAGAAAAGACAAGAAAAAGTCACACACAAAAACCACACCAGTGAACATGATTGGACTTACTTTCTGCCTCTGGTCGAGTTATAACTCCCTCCATATTTCTTCCGATTAAGGATGAGAGCGGCAATTTCTGGCACGTAGCGAGCAAACATGGCCTACATGCGTGGAAAAGAAAAAGCAAAAAAAAAAAAAGGGGGCATGCAAGAGAAGCCTTTACTGAGGCCTCCTGGGTAATACTTACTTTCTGCCATTAACAGCACTATAGGAACCACCGTATTTCTTGCGGTTGCCTATTAACTCTATGATTTCAGGCACGTAGCTCGCAAACATGGCCTAAGGAGCACATGGGAGACAGAAAAGGCGAGCAGAGAAATCAAGTGCAGGCCCACGACCTTGAAGATGTCATCCAAGTGCGGGAAAATGCATTTTTTTTTCTGGGAGGGCGGGGGCATTCCACGGTTAAGAATGACTAAAAAAGTTGTCAATGTAGCTTGAAATTAAATCAGTTACATTGCAAAAAAATTTAAAATATGCTACAGTGGTATCTTGACTTTGAAGTGAATTTTTAGAGTGAAATTTTATTCTAAGCCATGACCTTTTGCTTTGTGTTGGGAGGTGGTAATGGAAAGAATCAAACTCAAGTCAAGTAGCACTGTGTTTACAACAAAATATGTAAATCAAGGATGTTAGAAAGAATGGAAGCCAATTCAAAATAACTCTGAAAGAGGAATCCTTAAGCGCCATGTTTTGATCAACAAACACCACACAATGATGTTCACCGATGCCCTCAACTGAAGGCGTCATTTGTTTTGTCGGTCGATATCGATAGAAACCACAACGTCGTAGTCTGGTGCTCGCGCTGAAGAAAATACTGAACCAATTCAAGAATAAAGTCAAACAATTACAAAAGTATTTTTAAAAGTTTTTTTGGGGGGGGGCGAGAATTGCTTTTATTTAAAAAAAAAAAAGAAAATTCATAATTTTACACGAATGGCATTGAAATATAACGAGGCTATTTTTAATATTTGACTAAAATTTTATTAAAATATGCAACTTTATACAGATAATTATTAGAGCTGTCAATTTAGCACGTTTTTATCGACATTAATTTAAATGAATTTTATCTGGATCAAAAATTTTCTCGCGAGATTAACGCGGCAGACGTCACAGCGGATGTGACGTTGCTCTATAAACCAGAAACAAAACATCAAGCGCTGCACAAGTCCACGACGCTTGTTTTGCCAGCCACGGCAGCGCGAGACACGAAAACGGATATTTAAATAGTTTATGAATGGAAAGTTTACTTTTAAAAAGTTGCCAGATTGTTCCACTGACAAGACCAAAATGACCTGGATGTTTTGCAGTCGTAAACTGAGCTATCATCATAGCACGTCGAGTCTGAAATACCACTTAATTAATGGCCAAGCACACCGCTGCGTGAGTTGTCCGCCCCCCTCGTCTCAGACAGACGGCTATGGATCATTTCAAAGCGAAGAAAATGGATGACACGACAAAGAACAAAGTTGCTGAAGCAATCGGCAATTTAAACAGCGTGGGCTAAAATGTTGCTAGAACAGGGGTGTCTTTATTTAGCTCCTTTGTTGCATAGTTGTCATGTTTGTCCGTCTGCAATCTGACGTTTAAAGAAGTAAATTGCGTTGCAGCCGGCGCTCCACTTCCGGGTTGGACCTTTGGGACTTGTAGTTCTTTTGTTCGATTCGACTTTATGTTTGTGTTGAATGGTTTCTTACGTTTAAAACAATGAATAATGATGACGATAATGATACATAGTGAAATCAGGGTTGATTACATTATTTATTAAACGTATTGTTAAAGGTATTCATAATGTCAATTATATACATATTTACATTGCGATGCAGAAAGATAGATATATTAATTTTTTACTGCATTTATGTGTAGTTTAGGTTATTACCTGCTTCTGATACTTCTGTTACAACTACTATTACTCCTACTTCTGCTGCAAAGTGCTCCAATAAATTATCAAAAAAGTACAGAACGAGAGATCCTTCCATGCTGACCGACAATCCCTAACTGAACAACCATTACTGATTGCCAGCGAGAGCCTCCATTACAAGAATCCGAAATGATGTCGACACAAAACCGTAGAGAGACTTCCGAGCAAGAAGGACCAACAGAATCAGCATAGCCTGACTGCTGTGTTCAAAGCAAATTTGAGAAAAACGAAATATGCAACCATGGCTTAAATCCATTATAGGCTGAGTACTAGTTTACCTTAGATGTGCACTTTATGTTATATTGCGCTGTTTTGATTCCCTAAAAAGAGCTGTTCAAGCAGCTGTTGTGTGACAAAATATTGTTTTCACTGTTGTTGATGGACAGTAATATTGTGTGAGAGATAATGTGTGAATAACTGCTCCAAGTGAAAAATGTTCATGTAAAATTGAAAATCAAAATTGTTATTTCAGTAAATATTTGTATTTTGCACATAGAAAACTGATTCATGATTCCATGTTGATGAGAGCATTAAAATGAGGGAAAATAGGACAAAAAAATATAAAAGGAAATTCAGAAACGATAAAAAATGAGTGAGCAATCATGATTAATTTTTAGTTAATTTGAGTTAATTATGACAGTTGAGTTTTTAATTAGATTAAAAATTTTAATCGTTTGACAGCTCTAATAATTACATTTTTTTAAATTGTTAGAGGACTTTTATGATTTCCATTTCAGAAAAGTTTGGAATTCAATTATTTTCCAAGACTTTTTTTTTTAGGAAATAAAATATTTTTACAAGAACAAAGTTGCTATATTAGGAGTTATTTTTTGTCACAAATATGACGAATATAATTTCAGAAAAAAAAATAATTGAAGACTTTTTTTTTTTTAGAGGGCTAAATGACGCATTCATTCGAGGGCCTCATGGCAAATCATAGTAGTTTAGGTGTTTGTTGCGGTCGAGAGGGGAGTCAGGAGGTTGGAAGGTCAAGAGGTCGGCATGAGGGGGCAACAAAGAGGCAGAGCTACCTGAAACCGCAATGCTGAAACAACTCACAAGAAATAATCAACTGCCGCTCACTAACACATGGTAATTGTGCGAATGCCGAGACATGACGTGGCCAAATCGACAATATTCGAAAAAAAAATGTCATATGGTAACGACGAGAAGACATTTTGTTTCGTGATGCGGATGAAGTCGCAACATCAACATGGACATTTTCTCTGTGGAACAGTCAAAATTACAAATTATATTTTTTTGATGTTCCAATTTTTTTGGGGTCAAAACGTTAGCAAGTCTAACACTCATCTCTCAGCATTAGCACAATCAAAACATGACATGCAACAACACTGCGGCATCATTTTTCCAACTTGATTTTTGGAACGAAAGAGAGGCTTTTCTTTACCAGACCACCAAGGATGAAGAAGACCATAAAGAGTCGGCCCAGGGTGGTTTTGGCGTAAACGTCGCCGTAGCCCACCGTGGACATGGTGACCATCAGCAGGTACACGCATTCCCAGTAGGAAAGCGCCTGGGAATTCTCGAAGTTCTCCCAAGGATCCCCGGAATTCTCCACCTGGAAAACGGAGTCACGCCGCAAGGCACAAGTTCCCACACGGGCAAAGCTCGCTCTTCATCGAGGTGGCGTGATGCGATTTACCAAATGGATGAATCCGGCCGCCGTGAGCCATGTGCTGATGAAGATGGAACACAAGTTGACCAGCTTGATGGAGTTGCTGGTTCAAACAAAGGTTTGAGTTATCAGCCGGCCAGCTTGACTTACAATGACGATGAGTCGCTTATTCTAAAACTTCACACATGCCAAAGATAAAGTGTGGTAAAAAAAGAAAACAGGATGAAAAGGTCTTACCTTGTCTTGAGTATATTCAAAAATTGCAAAATCTCCGAGAACTGTATCAACCTTAAGGCCCTTAAGAACCTCAAGCCTGCCGGGAAAAAAAAAAGCATAAAAAGAAACAAAGTAAGACTGTGCGTGTTAAAAAAGGAACACGAGTGACAAAAAGAAATGACCTTTCACAAAACCGCACAGCGGCTTCATTTCGACACTCAACAAGCACTCGTGGTTACTTTCAACAACCACCATGCCGCATGCAACTTGTGTTCAGCCCCCCCGTGTGAAAGCGGATGCCGAATGAAGACCCTCAAAGCACGCCAGCAGGTGGACGTGTCACCATCACACCAAAACGGACCCATCACAAGCCGCGACGGAAAATCCCAAACGCCACACAGCAAACACATCAGCATGACTGTCAGAATGTGATGCGGTAATTCTCTGGAAAGTCAAAATCGAAGACTGAAGAAACAAAATTCAGACCATTTGCTTCAGAAAGTATCCACCGAGCTTCACTTTCCTCGTACTTTATGTTGCGTTGAGGAACGTTAAATTGGAGTGAATCCCTTTTTTTTGCCCCGAATGGGGAAAGGAGAGGACAGAAGTATTTGCACTTGGTTGGCGTCACCGAGAGCAGTCACGCGTCTTACCCCAGTAGGAGGCGGCACGGAAGCAGGAAGCCAAGTGCGAGCCGCCGGCGATCTCCCGCTCGTCTTTGTCGTGGCCGTTGCGGACCCGGTATCCGTTTTGGAAGAGCTCGCCGGTGGATTTCTTGCGCCGCCTGGTGGCAGGCGCGGTCTGGACGGCCCCGTCGGCCGCCGTGTACGCTAACATCTTTGTCGGAATCATCTCGGCACGTCTTCCAGCCCAAACGACAAACTTTTGTCCTGCGCGCTAGCCCGCTCGTGCGCTTATGGCGAGGCTTAAAGTCGGCAGGATATTGACGTGGTGTTGCGACGTATAAGCTTCTTTCGGATTCATCCAGAGAAGCGGGAAGCAAGCGTGTCCATCAATCTGACCTCTGGGTCAGCCCCGAGAGCCCGCAACAAATGTCCTGTTCCCTTAAGCTTCGCAAAAGAACAGCTTGGTTGCTTTTGGAGCGGGAAAAATTCTGATCATCTAACATGCGTGCGTGAGCGCAACGATGGGGGAAAAACTGGCGTTTTTTTTTTTTTTAAGATTCGCTCGCTTAATCTCTGAAATAATGGCAGATGTTGTCAACAATACGCCATAATTCTAGATGTCAAATATATTTATGACTAAAATAAGTGACATTTCAATATCAATATGATTAAAATGATCAGAAAATGAAGTACATATTCAAATGGCATGGCTACAAGTGGACCTAATGAAGTGGCCGACGTGCAGACGGGACAATGGCAGTGCTGCAGAACGTCCACTGGGTGGCGCCAGCTTCATAATTCAAGTACAAGTAGCCTCTTCCACCTTAAATTTGAGCAAGACATTCAACGTCCACGACGTTACGCAACGCATGATCACACTGTTTGCTTGTGTGAGCGCTTGGGCTTTGTGCCTCGCCAGACAAGAGGAGGAGGAGGGGGAAAAATAATACATTTAAAGCCGTCTGCAAAGATCCCCATAATCCTTCATTTCCTGTCACCATTAAAGCCCGTTTCGGTTTCCATGAGGGAGGGGTTCAAAGCGCGGTCCAATTCCATTCCGCTGTGATTTTCCTGCACAAGCTCAGGACGGACGCACGTGGGGCACAGCACAACACTTGGCACGTGCACACACAAGTTCTCAAACGAGGGTCTAGGGACACCCTGAGGTCTGCTTGAGGGTCCAAAATATTTGGAGTCAATTTTGTAATATCGTTTCCCCAAAAAATAATATGAATTGAATTTATAAATTTGCGAATATGCAAATTTGTTATGAGCTTAATCACAGACCCCCCACCCTCTAAAAAATGTGTTATGGGAACATTCCAAGTTTCCCCGTCGGCAACATTTTCATTCGAGGTCCGTCTGGACGCAATGTTGCACTGCCGTTACAAGGCCAAGGTGTCACTGGACCGCCAGAGTTTGAGAAGCGGTGGCGGTGTGCAGTCAAGCTTACCGAGCCAGCTCCGGTTCAGGTAGACTGACACGAAGACGGGCGGCACCGTGAAGAAGTCCACCACCGAGTTGACCTCCAGCCAGAACCACAACTTGTCATTGGCCGCGATGAACTGCCGACAAACAACATTTTATTGCTCGGGATTAGTTTCATGCCAGCGCGCTTTAATAATGACAACTCAGGTTTTATTTCATCTGCCGCCTTGCAAAGTACAAAGCGCTTTGCTTTTACTCACTCGGAGGCCAAAGTAGAGGAGGAAGAAAACGTTGAAGGCCATGTCGATCTGCAGCGTGACGTCCTCGTAGAAGTTCTGACACGACTCGATGGGACTGCGGGACACACAAACCCGAAAAAAAAAAACTCCACATGGGCGACCACCACCGGGCGACAATTGCAATTCGCCATCGACAATTCATCGTCTTTTTCCCCCGCAAAAGACGCCGCGGGGGGAAGCGTGACTTCATCGTAGGTGCAGTCGGTGGCAACATGACGCATGCACTCGCAAGCATTGCCTTGGTGCATATCCGTCGTTAACCCTTAAAAAGCTGCCACGGGTACACACACACACACACACACACACACACACACAGAGGTGCCGGTGTGTGCGTTTTTAGGTGGGGCGGTGGTGTTGAAAGCAGCAGTTTAAGGCTTAAGTGCATGCAGAAGTCACGTCCGCTCACAGGAGGATGTCAGGCAGCCATTAAAAAATACAAAATTAAATGTCGGGGAGTCTCACCCTGAATAAACCCTTGTATCTGGCACAAATAAAGAGAAATCATGAAAGCAGGCACACGTTAGAAGGATGCTGCATTGATTTCAACATGTCGGTCATCTCGAGTCCATAAACGCGGCACCGCTGGCACCGTCATCGGGCGCGCAGCTAATTACGGGAAGGAAAGGCTGGACGGCAGCAAAGTGGACGTGTGGACAGAAACGAACGAAGGGGGGCCGGGAGGTGGAAAGTTTGAGCTGCGGAAAAAGCCGGAGGATTGAAAAGTTGTGAAGCTCGTCGGGTGCAAAGGGAACGAGAGCGCCGGCGTTGAATAGTTTCAGGCTACTTCCTAACGGCCACTTCCTGTCTTCTTCTACTTCCGGCCGTCGGGTGTTTTCTCCCGCAACAGGATCTTTGGACTTTCCTTTGTTTTGAATGGACCTTTTCACCACAATATCACGCCCCCCGCCCCCCCCCCCAAAAAAAATACTCACTCTGAGGAATCGATGAAGTAGATGACCAGAGCTCCAATGCTGAGGGCAAAGACGAGCACCACCTGGAAGACAAGACACGCTGATGATTCTTGTTGCGAACACAAACGTAGCTCGGGTTACAGATCGAGGCTCGTTGACATCCAGTATTGGTGGTAAATGAGCAGAAAAAAAAAAAACGTTTACTCACTCCTCACTTGGCGTCTCCGTGTCAAAGTGTAAATAAATACGAGAGGCGACGGATGGCGGCGTCCTCTTTCAAGCAACCGAGGAGAACACACACACACACACACACACACACACAGGAGCCTCTGTGCTAACATGCTAACAGCTAAGCACTGTTGCGCCAACACAAAATATCTTTGTGGACTTTTTTTTTTTAAGGTCGGAACCCTTCAGTCAGCCTTTTTGTATACATTTTTTTTTTGATGCAATGCTTCAACAATAAATCCACCGTTTTGTTTTGCTCCCACCAGTCATGAAGAAAATGTTGCGACTCTACCTAGAAATACGGGGTCATTTCAGACTTTTCACACTTCCTAACGTAACTGTCGGTAACGCTGCTGAAAGCCCACATGGGGGCGGGCGGTGGAAGGAGAGCGGCGAGCCGCCGCTCATCCATTTCCAAATGACACAAAAAGGCCGCCCGGAACAGGAGAGCAGCCAAGCATCCATAATGAATGAATGTGGCCCCAATTCATCTCCATGATGTGGAATTGCAGTGGCCCAAAAAAAATAAAAAAGTCACCAGCATGAATTTTTAATCAACATTTTTCCTCTTTCCAGAGACAGAAAATCTCTTTATGGCTCCGTGTGACAAGCAGAAGCGGTAAAGCCGCTACAAGGACCACAACTTGTGATTCAAAGTGTGGGTAAGTATTAAAAAAAAATCGTATTATTACATTATTGATGTCATTAGATTCATACGGTCTGTGCCAAGGCTTTCTGGATCCAAGTCAGGCACGTGTGCGTCCATCCGCGCCGCCTATATTGCACCGCGCGCATGAATAGTAGTAAATAAGTTGTTTGGGCCTTGGAGGCTCATTAGAAGACTATGACAGAGTGCACCGGGACGCGATAGTGACGTCAAGGAAGCACAGAATGGGGTGAGGGGGGGGGGGGTCAACATGGAAAAGAAAATAATGCCCACCGGGTAGGCGGCCCAACGTGCGATCTTTGCCTACCAGCTGAATTCTCACGCGGTATTTGAGAGTTCACAAAAAGCGCCGTGCTCTCTTTTGAGTGATTCACGCATCAATCTGGCTCTTGGCAGGTCCGTGCTTCAGCTCGAGGCACTCTGCTACTAAATGGCGCCAGCAAAGCTTACCAGATCCGGCGCCACCATCGGTTCGGAGCAAAAGCACAAAAATGGATTTTGCCGAACGTTTTCTCGCAAAGCTTAAAGCACTCCAAAAACGGGCACACCAACTAGCAGGCGGCACCTGAAACACAATCCCGCCTGCGTGCGTGCGTGCCACATGCAACATGTCATCACCCGGCACGTGAACGCCACCACGCTGCTGCCGCCATGTTTGTCGGAGCGTCCCTGTTGTGATTTAAGCTTCCCTGGCAGCGGGCCAAACAGCCCCAAGAGCTTAGCGTGGCCGAGGTCCACTGGCGTACGCCAACTGCGCCCACCACGAGCGTCAACAATCATTCCAGGGACATGTTGCGCCGATTCAAGCGCTTTATTGCCCGAATCGCATTTGAGCTGGCAAGCGGGGTGGGGGGCAACAACAGACCTTTGCAGAACTCGGGGCAATCGCAAGTGAAACGATGAAAGTGTTGTGTTACAAAAAAATAAAGTCAGCTTAGATCCATCGTGCGTCGCTCGGCAGAGTTGCCGAATTGTGAAATGACATTAAATGCATCATGTTTGGGACCGGACGACAACACAGAAGAGGACTGACTCCCTGCGCCGTCTGTCATCCGATCTTGTCGGACTTCCTCGACACGTGAGACGGCGGGTGACCGACTCGTCGGCTGTTTTTATTGGACAGATTGCTCAAAGGCGACAACGGCAACCCTGTACGGACGCGTTGTAGAGTATGAGCAAAAAACTCGTCCTGCCGAGTAGAGAGAGGATCCCTTGGCTGCAACCAAATAGCGAGCACGCAGAAAAACGATTCAGATTTCACTTGAAGAAAAAGACAAACTCGCATCAAAGTTTCACTTTCCTAAAAACGACAAACTTCTTGGTCACCGTGAAAGACGTCGTGTTCAAAGGTTGTTTTGGAGCAACTTCTCTCGACGGTCGCGAGCTTCTTTCAAAGCAGGTGCAGAGCCAGGGCGACACGGCGCAAACGACGATCTCGCGCCAAGCGTGCGCGGCGGCGCAGGGGACCAATAAGGCATCGGATGACAGACGGGACCCCCCCCCCCCCGTGGCTTGCGTGTCATCACAAACGCTTTGTTGTTCAAGTCAACACGCTTTTATTTCAGGCTCCCGAGAGCCCCCGGCAAATAAAACGTTATTGACTCAAACACGACCTGCTGCTAATTAAAGCAGAAGCCGGATTGAGAGCAATTTTTGGCAACCATTTGGAGTGGGGGGTTGTTGGGTTTTTTTTCCATTTTAGTTTATTTTTTTCTTTATTTTTTTCAGTTTATTTTTCAGTTAAAGTTTTGTTTTTTTTTAATATATGGCGCATTTGTCTAGGACAGGATTTTTAAACAATCACCAAGTAAGGACTAATAAAGTAAAATCAACAATTTCCAAACGACAGGTTGACCTTCGAATCCCAAAAGCTCTTGTATGGCATTGACAAAAAAAAAAAAAAAAAACGCAAAGGGCATTGCCGCTATGATTCGAATTTGTTTTAGAACATCTTATAATGAACCTAAGATATCGTTTCAGTTAGCTTGCGTTTCTTAAAAGCATTTTTATTTGTATTTTCTGACAGAAAATGATTACATTCGAGTTAGGTCATTACTTTTTGTTAATTCTACTCACATTGGTTAATTACGCTATGTTCTGCAAAACAGGGTGGTCCTATTTTGTGCACCATCCGTCGTGCATGCGTGCGCCGGTGGACTTTAGCGTGGCCCATTAAAGCGCTGAATGCGCGCACACATCTGCGAGGTGAAGCTAAGCCGCCGTTGCTGTGGCGACAACCGCTTGCTACTTCGACTGCTGCTGCTGCTGCACTTTCGGCTCATGTATCAGGTTGAGCCAGCTGCGATTGGGGGCTAAAAACAAAAGGGGGGGGGGGTAAAAAGAGCGTTTGGCCTCTTTCGTTGGGCACTTTGGTTTCCAACATAAAATAAATACTGTAGACTCCAAAAAAAGATTGGGATAGCCTTCTCAATGAACTGAGGTAACTCCCCTCACTGAACCGGTGAGCCGCCATGGCAACCGCCCTCACTTGACCAGATGTGATCCTCACTCACTCTCTCCCCGGGAGGCATTATGGGATGCCAGCGTGTGACCTTAATACACCGTTCAAAGCTCTCTGCGCTCTTTGTACCGTCTCTGCGGAGACGAGCCAGCCAGCAATCGTCAAGACGCCAAACGGCGAGGCTCAGCACTCACCAGGACTCGTCCCGTCAGCGTCTGAGCGGAGATCATCACTCCCGCCCAATCTTTCACCGACGTCATCCATCCCACCTCGCTGGCCGCCGCCGCCGCCTCGTCTTTGTCGGCGCGTTTGAGGACGCCGTCGGCCGGGGTCAGCCTGTGCACATCCTGACCGGCCAGGGGAAATAAAAAGTGGGACATTGGCGTCAATACTCGTGTAGGATTCATAAAAGATACATTGGACATTAGAAGTCTACTCACCCCTTTCCAAATGCCAGGAGAAGGAAAAGCCTACTAGAACATTTCAACTTTATTGCATCAGGTGTCGGTCAGTAAGAGCGGGTGTCAAGCGAGAGAGCTCAGGCCACAAACGCGAGGCAACCTTGAGGCTAACGCGACCTCAACGTCCATCAAGTCATCCCTTCTTTCATGTCCAAAGCTGTTGGCGTGTTCTTGCGGACACGCGTGTGCCTAGAAGTCCGTGCCAGCTATCTTAGCGCGTCGCATTCCGGACATGCACAGCATGCAAATGTTTGTGTGCATGTGTGTTTCCCATCACAAGTATGCAGCACATGTTTTTCCGCTCAGTTGTAAATCTACATATTTGTTTATAGCAGCGCTGTAGGAGTTAAGGTGTGGAGCAGCACACCCAAGAGTAAAGTAAGGCAGCAGGCGACAAATATTATTCTACCAAATATGCTCTTAATCATAGTAACAGACTACTAATTTTTGGTACCATTAATACCATTAAAAAAAATTCTTAACATCTGTTTTTTCTCTCTCATTGAGAAACTAAATGTTAAGTGATTAGCTCCTCTCTTCTTCTTAAGTCGCAGTTTTGTTCAAAAATATTGCTTAAAATGATTTGGAAAAGCGCAATACTATAAACACTAATATGAATACGATGCTCTGGCACGGTTACCTTAGTCACTGTTGCTCAGGGCTGCCAAGCTGGACAGAAGGCGCTCCAAGAAGCGCAGCCTGACTCCACGCACCAGGGGAAAAAAAAAAAAGTATCGATTCGATGGGGCGCCACATGGTGAATTCTAGTCGAAAAAAAGCCATCTGACGCCTCATCACGCTGAGATCATTTTGTGCATAATCATAGCAAAAACTAATAAAATGCACCAAGACAAAATGTCCTCGAACCGTGCAGCTCTATGCCAACACCTCACTCATCAGTTAATTGATGGCGGCGCTTGAAAATTCTGTTTGCAACGCGTGAAGCGGAGTGTGGTAGCTCACGTGACAAGAAGTAACACGTTGAGAAGTAGAGAACAACTCCTCCAACAACAACAAAAATGCTTAGAGTTGTTCAGCGGCACCCCCAGTTGGAGCTCAATCGAAAACGAAATACAAAACGAACATCGGCGTGTACAGTATTTCAAACAAACAATACGGGCTAGCTTGGGAAGCGTCGCTAAGCGTAATGCTAACAAACAATTCAAATGGACATGCAAACGTCAGCGTCGCTAATTGCGGTGTTCGTTGCAAGTTGCAACGCATATTTGAACACAAACTGTGCAAGCACATGTGGACACTAACTGGCACATATTGTTTTTGATCGTCGATGAAAAATCACTAACATTGCATGCAGCATTAATCGGAGTTACTTAGCCAGAAGAGAAAGAGGACGAAGACGGTTAATCTTCTTCGCTTGTGTCGCGTGACTCAATTAAGCTCCGCCCAGTTGGCCAAATTAGACGCACCAGAATCAGCTGACGTTAATTAATCGTGACCCGCAGCGTTCTTTCTTTGCTCTTTTGCGCAAGTAAAAAAATATTTCGGGTTTTTTTCTTATTCGAAAAACAATAAGACCAAATGTTTTGTGTTTTGGTGGGGCCTGCAATGGAAAAAAGTGCAACATTTTTAAAACAACATTTTGACCAAATGTACCAGTCGTGCAGGATTGGTTGACGCAACGGTGTTCTCTCGTCAAATCAGCGCATGACTTTTGGGAAATGAAACGACTAAATATTGCCACCGCGAGTGCACCCGGTGCACATAATTGCCACGGTGACACTTTATACCAGATGACTGACATTATTAACGGCGGCGGGGTGAGAGTTCAAACGCTCGAGCTTGATGACGTCCAATTATTCTGAAAATGTCACGACCATGACAGGAATTGTCAAAAAGTGGCATTTGCTGCTCTTAAAATTTTTAGAAAGTAATACCTGTACATCTATTATTCAACGAGTCGCAATAGATCTCAGATCGCCTCAATGATGAAAGCAAACTATCCGAACGCTTTGAATCTCGGCCTGGGCCATGTTGTAAAGCAGAGACGGGCGGTCACCTTTTTTTACTTTCACATATTGATGTATAATTTTGTGTATATTTAGAAATAACGACGAACGTAAACAATCCGGCGTATCTCTGGCTCTCCTCGTCCAGATGCCAGGGCATCACAACACTGGGGGAGGCAAAGTGCAGCAATCAAAGCGGTTCTCAAAAGGGGGAAACAATCAAACGGTGAAAGGCTGCTGAAGTTTAATTTGTGAACCAAACGCGAATTACATGATAATGGTGTATGTCCTGGGGCGGGGGATAAGGTGAGAGGAGACGGGAGGTGTTCCTTGAGCATGCAAGTGCGTTGGAAGCGCGCACGCGCCCGCTCCTTGCTTGCTAGTTGCTTAGCAACAGCAATAACAAAAAGGAAAATGTACACGGCACGCGTTCAAGAGACTGACGATGCATTTCTGATACGGATTTATTTCAGAGGCGGGGGCGGGAAATGGACATTGAGGGTACGCAGGGTCCGATGGTGCGGGGTTGGAATGTGGGGCACCGCGTTTTGCTTTTCTACTCGAGGAGCTTGACTTGTTTCTCCAAAATACGACTAACTTGGACATGTAAGATTGTATTTGGTGCTGCTATAAAAAAACTTTTCCTGGTGGAAAAAAAAGAGTATACTGTACTTTTCTTCATTTTTGGTGCTGATATTGTCACAGAATACAAAATTCTGTGAAAATGCGCTCAAGGGCCGTGTTGATGTTCAAACTGTGCGGTTAACAATGACGTATTTCTATTTATGACCAGTTTTTTTTTTCTTGAACGCGTAGGGCTATGGTGCCAATTGTATTTCACTGCAATGCACGTATTTTTTGTGGTGCCATTTAGGGTAAAGTTTGCGAGTGGGCAGTCAGTGGGTGTCAATGTGAGCTGCGACAGCCAACAAGTGTCAGCTGAGCATGTTGTTGTGCCTCGGATTGGCGCTCGTACCTTCTTCTTGTCTCGGCAGTGGCAGCAGATGGTCCACAGGTACTTGAGGGTCCGCCACAACAGGATGATGAAGAGTCCCCAAAGAAGGTGACCATGGACGAGGCGAGGAAAGCCCACCACATGCGCTGGCCGTTGCTGTCGCACGGCACGTCGGGCGAGAAGGGGATGATGACGTTCATCTTGGCCATGTGCACCGACGGCTCCGGGCTCAGCCGCTCGCGGCTCTTCGCCATGTCGCGGCCGGGCGATCGGGCGGGTCGTCGGTCGACTCGTTTCAAAGCGGCGAGACCCGCCGGTGCTCGGGGGCCATGGCGAGTCGGCGGCCGAGCTCCGGCGACTGCCGAGCGGCCGCAAAAGTTGGCTGGAAGGCGGCTGGGGAGCACCTCGCTAGCGGATGGGAGGATCCAGGGTCGCGATGCCGACACGGCTTGCTTCGTCGTGCGTCATCCGGTGCGTAAACGTCCAATTCGATCGGCAGAAAATGAGGTGGTGGTGTTGCAAATACAGCGACGACGTTGAATCCGCCTCACGTTTCTTTTCCAACAAAACAAACAATCAAAAACAATTGGTGATGGGGTAAGAGGAGCGATTCGCGTGGCTGCTCCGTCTCCGGCCTGGCTTGTGGCAGATGTACAGGTGGTGCTGGATAGAGGGATGGAAGGAGAAGGAGAGGTGGACGGAGTGATGAGAGAGGAAAAGGAGGAGGGGCGGCGCTAAAGAGCGCAGACGTGATGTTTATGAGGGCAGGAGGTGGTTTCGTTTGGGGTTTCATAAAGCCGCCCCTAGATTTGGAATCTGCGTTTATTTGGGGGGAAAAATCAGTGAACGTTGAATTAAAACAAGACATTATGAAGTCAACGATATACAATGGGGCCTTGAGTTACAAATTTAATCCGGTCCGTGACCACATTGTATCTTAAAACACATAATGATTCTTCCTCCTTTGATTGCGGTTCGCCTCAATTCATGCCAAAATTGATGACTGATCATTCTTTGTTAAATGTCCCCTTGATGGATTATAATGGGCACAGATTCACCTGAAACAGGATGACCAAAATGGTTTAGAAAAACAAATGTAAAGTGGAATAATCAAATCTTATATAATGAAGAGAAATGCTGCAGTACCAAAAAAAGAGACGTTGCCAAACATGTTTATAATACACCCAAGGCTAACCACGAACAACAATAACAATACTGCAACTCTACTTCCTTTTACTTTTAAATGATCTTTCATCCTGCACATTTGACCAGCTGATCATGTCACTCGCTGACACTATATCGGTGTGGGGGTGATTGTTACGTTAACTGGCTCACTGTGATGTCACAGTGGGGCAGACGTGTTCACATTTAGCATTCTGTGGTAAGAAAGATTCTGTTTATTGTTGTAAAGCATCTGAAAATTGTGGGGTAAAATAAAAATAAAATAAATTCATAAAAGATGAATTAAAATATAGTTTTCAGTTTGGCGAGTTAAATTGTGCATATTAGGTTAAGATAACTGTCGCTAACTAAATGGCTGATTTCACAGCGAGGCATCAGTGGCGTCGCCAGTGGATTTGTCTCCCCCTTGTGGACAAACAGGGGAGAACATCAGTTTTCTCCAAATTATTTATACTGTACATGATTTTTTTTAATGGGCCTAGGTGAAGCCATGAAAAACAAAATGTGTAGCCCACTAAAGCAAACAAAATATATTTTTTTGTTTCTTGCTAAATTAACACTCCTCCTTCCCAGTGTTTTCCAGTCTCTCAAGTTTGTCCAGAGGTGATTGTGATTGTACATTTTCCCAGTCATAACACCCTCTGAGAGAAACTACAAAATCATTTTGACAGATTTTATTGGGTTTTAGAATTGCATGCAAGAAATATTCTTTAAAAAGAATGCACAAAAAAAACATTCATCCTTCGTACCCTTTTTAATCACGGTAAAAACAAAAACTTATGATTTTTCATTCCAACATTTGAGATGTTGGAAGCGTCGCTAATCAGCACAACCGAGAGGCAAAAACATCCCTTTAAAACAATTGAACTGAAGGAAGAACGCGAAACGCAATTGACAACTCAAGTAGAACGCACACACGCACACAGTAAAAAGCTGCTGTTTAGCTCTTTGCATTACACACATGCGGTCATAATAAATATTAGAAAAGCTTGGCACGATGACATCATAATGTGAGGCCTGAAATGATGAATAGAGGGTGAAAAAAAAAGTTTATCCTCCATGTTAAATACCATTAAGCTACATCTCCACGATTTGAGAAAAACAAATATTAAGCGAAAGGAGCCATCTTGCGTGGTGGTCCAGGTTGTGTTTAAAAGGAGTGCTTCAGGATCAAAACGCATTCATTCAAGTAGTATTCAATACTAGTGTAAACAACTATCTGTAGTACAGTACATCATTATCATATAGTGTGCATGTGCAGTGGCTTAAAGTGAAACGTAATGAGTTAATGTACCGATTCACTGCTATGAAGAAGTCGTGTGGAATTGTTTTTTTTTTTTGTGTGTGTGCCTCACTTCTACGGCGCCCCATCGGGGATCCATAGAACTTTATTCTGCTCCTGCTCCACAATGGTGACGATCTGAGTGCAAATGTAGGAGACGCTGCCACCTTGGACAACACCTGCGGGGAGGGGCAAAATAAATGGAAGACGAGAATATTTGGCAGAATTTACACAAAGGGTAGTTCTGATTTCAAGTTTGTGCAAATCCTCATCCGTTTTCTTTTGTTCCTGTCGTTTTCGGCAGCGTGCAAGTTTGGGCTGACCTGTGAAGAAAGGGCTGTACTCCTGCTCCGTCTTCTGGGCCGCCTCAAACTGCTCCTTGGAGAGCTTCTGCGAGAGTTTATCCCGGAGGTACAATGGATCCCTCTGCTCTCTTGAGAACACACAAGAAATCGACGCCATTAATCCACACACAACACAGCTCATTTCCGTGTTTGTGCTCAGGGAGCGGCATGCTGAGCATTTTTGCCACCCGCATGGGGAACCGGCGCCACGGGTTTCTGACCAGGCTTTCCCTGGGACAGCTGGCACTCAGCTGACGACGACGAGGGGGCTTAGCGGGAATCAATCTCCTCCTGCGTGTTTTGGACACGTGTGGCTTCAGGAAGTCAGTCTGTGACCGTGATGGACTGTCAGGGAGGGGGACGGCCGGAAGAGTTCAACTTTCCCAACCGTGTGATGACAAATGAGAAATTAAACCCGCACGTAGCTATGAACGTCGCAACAATCCTCCAAATTGTCAATGACAAAAAAAGCTTTGCAATTTAGTGTCACAATTTAAAGTGCCGTGCATAAAGATTTCACATCAAACAAAAAAATGCAACACATAAAAATAATAAAATAAGAAATGACGGGCTATATTTGAGTGAATTGCACTCTGTGTTAGGAAAAAAATGAAGAAAACAAGGCACGGGTTTACTCACTTGATCTGCTTGGCATTTTTGTAGCGAATGAAAATGACGATTGGGTAGACGTGAACGCTGTGGAGGCGTTCGATGGCATGTGGGGCAATGTCGAGCAAACAGTGACAGTCCTGCGAGAGAACACCGCCCCAGCGTGGGAGAATGCACCATGGTTGTCAGAACACAGAAACTTGGCAAGGACACGCAAAATGAACAATCGATGTGGAAAGAGAAACACGAATTGTATGCATTCTGGACTAAGGCTGAAACATAAAATATGTGACAACTGAAGCGCTGTGAATACTTTCCCAACGCAGCCGATTGTGGATGCACATGGCGGACGACGTGTGGAGCGACAAAGTCTACCTTCTCCGTGATCTCTTTTATGGACGCCACAGTGGTGACGTCGAAATGGCCGCTACGTCGCTTGTAGTCGATGAACACGCAGTCCTTCACGCCTCGCTCAATGGCCTGCTGGGACGCCTTCATGATCTCTACAAGAGACACGCGCGGCATACTTTTGCTTTTGGCGTGTGAATGGGTCGCACAATGTAAAACATCGCCTGCGTGTCGGTGAAGGTAATATAAATTGAATGATTGTGACAAAAGTCTGGAACAGATCGATTCATATTCTACTAGTTTTCAATCAAGCATCTCGGCTTTCCAAGAGTGAAACCGTCAAACTTGGACCTTGCTATAAAGTTCTCGGAGTGAAGTGCATCTTACCCGGCAGACAGCGACTGAACTTGGCGGGCGCTTCGTTCACCAGCATGTCCTTGCTGGCCTCTGCAAGAGGCCCCAAGATCAGCACCGGTCTGGGGGCTAAGCACTCCACCTTCTGGACCCGTTGGTACATCAGGCTCACGCCATCTGAGCAAGCAACAAGACAAAACACTGATTTTTTTGGACTTTTTGGGCTGCATGTTATGACGCCTTTAAAAATGGACCATTAAGAGCAGTCCAAACATCTACTGGCACCATGTAACAAGAGGAAAATATCGCAATCCTGCATCAGGTCGAAAATAATACCGAACGGTGGAATAATATGGCGCAATTGTTTGGGTGGAAGGCCGTTGTCAATAATGGATCAGCCCATGTACGAGGGGGGCGGAGACTCTCCACGCTGAGCTTTCTTGCCTCACGTAGACTTGAAATTGTAAAAAAATAGCCGCCTCACCTTCTGTGATGGGCAAGTAATCAGACATCATGGCTTCAGATGCCATCAGGTCCTTCCCGTCCTTGGATCCGTTGCGCTTGTGCTTCAGCCGCCGGCGAAAGAAAGACCTCCGGGCGGCGGCAGACAAGGTTTTGCTGCCGCCGCCGCCATCGTCTTTCACGTCGGCTGCGCCGTGTCTTCTGTAGAGCTCCTGGTCAATCCTTGGGAGACAAGACAAGTAGCTCCACACGATGTTCCTCAAGATGCGAAGTGGCTCTACACATCTATCCATCGTCCGGGTTGGACTTGCATGTATTTGCTGGGAATCTGCCCTTTCTCCATCTTCTGCGCCTTCTCGTCGAGGTGCCACGCCATCCAGTAGCCAAAGTTGCCGTTGGGCAGGGTATCCTCCACGTAAAGGATGTCGTCCTTCTTGAAGCTCAGCTCCTGCTCCACGTCGGCCACCCTCTCGTAAAGCGATCTGGTGGAACACATCCGAAAGCATCAAGTGAGGGTCAATGAATGTAACACGCCGACAAAATTGCAGCGTCGGAGCCGTGACGTAATCCAGAAATATTGCCACACACGACGGTCCTTTAATGGCTCCGATTGTGGCTTCCGTTTATTGGGAAAGGGCACGGTGGAGCTGAATGTGATCGAACATATCGGCGATTGTGTGACAAGTCCCAAAACTGTCATTTTGTATACCTGATGAAAAATCCGTCTCCGGGTATCTGACTGATGGCAGCGAGCTCGTCCACGCAGTTTTGTACCTTGAACGTGACAGTTTCAGCGGGCTTTAACAACTCCAGGTAAGCCTCCTCTTTGGTTTTGTTCTTCATGCTGACGCCATTGTACTGTTGGCAAAACAAAACAGATGAGTCAGTGGTCCAAACATAAGAGAAGTGAGTCAACGCGGAGTGACTCATCGTTTGAGGTAAAAGAAAGTGCAATGCAATTTTTTTTTCCTTACAGTACACTGGTCAAATCACATTTCCGCATCAGCGTGTTGGGTTTTTTTTTAAGAGAAAAGAACCCAGTAAAAAATCAATAGAAAGTCAGGGAATAAACAGTATGCAAGGTTAGACAAAGACCAATTTTAGCTAGCGACACAAAAACAATCATGGCCAACTGACGGCTCGTAACTCCAAGCTGGGGCACCAGCGAGTCAAGGTGCCATTGTAGTGAAGCGAGTCAGACGATACCTCCAGCAACAGATCTCCAGGCAGGAGGCCATCAGGAGTTTTAGCAGGACTGTCTTCATCCAGACTCTCCACCAAGATGCCACACAGATTGCCTCCGCAGATCTGGACCCCCAGCTCCGCCTGGATCCTCTTCAGCCTCACCAGACGCGGCTCCGCCATGCGACGCACGCCGGCAACGGGAAGCCTGCGCAGGAACACGACACTGTTGTGTCACTATTTCATATTTCATCCCCCAGCTCAACCTGCCATGGAAGTTCTCTGGAAGTGCTCCAGGCAACGCAAACCTAGCGGTCACTGCTAATGATTAAATGTGTTCCAGTGGTACCGAAAGGAGCTGTGAGGGCTGGTGACGGGGGTGGTCTGCTTGGAGGGGGGCGTCACAGTGCCCTCGTCCTGCTCGCTGAGGGTGTCGCCCACGGAGCGGTCGTCCGGGGTGCTGGCGCCGCTGCCCCGCGAGGTGGGCTGGGTGCCGATGGACTCCATGCGAGAGCTGAGGAGGAGGCGTACAAAATAGCTGAAGCGACGCGGTCTCCGGCGCGGTGTCTCAAACTGCTTTACCTGGATCGAGAGTGATTGCCCAGCTGAAACATGTGAGGGTTGTACTGAGCCAAAATGGTGACCGTGTCGCACTGCTGCCCGATCACCAACCGCGCCTGCTGCTCGTTGGCATTGCGCAGGTTGATCCCATTAAACTGGAGAAAGCCGCCGATATTCGTCACACAAGCCGGCAAATCAACAAAATGGCCTTTTGTTTTTGTTTACCTCCAAAAGCTGATCGCCGTACTCCAAATGAGCTTGGTGAGCGATGCTTCCCGCAGTCACTTTGGACACAAACACGCCACCGGTCTCGCCGCTCACGATGGAGATACCCAGCGGCTCGGCTCCTCTCTGCACCGTCACGTTGCGCGGCTCCTCCAAATACGGCCTGAAAGGAGACATGTTCAACTCTCGACATTTGGCCCAGTGGAAGTCAGCATGATTGACGTTAGTCTGCCACACTCCGACACCTGGATTTTGGTCCGCTTTCCCTCCATAACGCTGAAAGATGATGAGTCAACTTTGATGAAAATAGGATTCAGGTTGCCATAAAAGAAAGCAACTTATTGTCTTATTGCCTGCATCAATTCTGTCATCATAAGCAACAATGAGTCCCAATTTCGGACTTCCCAGGAGTCCAGCATAACATCATTCTCATCTCAGAACAGTGGACATGCATGTGGCAAGAATGATGTGTGAAACACGCAAGCCAAAGCCATGCAATCAGTAAAATGGACCGACTATTTATTGTCCACCGATGTTTTCATCATGTCGTTTTTCTGCCACCCAAAAGCGCTCTTTTCGAGACATCATGAGAAGATCCATTAGCAACAAGAAACAAACCTCAAGCATCTCAAAGAGAGGAACTTGGGCCTAGCAGCCAGCCGATGTTTGACAAAGGGATTAGAGACAAATCTGAAAGCAGGCAAACGAGGAGTGAGAGAGAGAAAAGGAAGGAAGCAGCAACAGTAGTTTTAATGAGCAGCAGAGAGGAAAGCGGAACAGACGGCCATCCATCACGCGAGGCTTTGTTTACTGCTTTACGAGGCACTTCATCAAGTTGAAAGCGGGCGGCGCGTAACACTTTGAGCGATGGCGGCTGAAGGAGCCCGGGCGAGGGGGACCAGCTTACCCGTCCTTCCGGCCGTCAACGACTGGCGCGCGGCTGACGGATATCCTGAGCTGCGTTGAGATGGAGCTCGCCAATTGGCTGCTGGCGAAGGATGACGTGTCCAGGCCAACCGGGGACTTGGGAGGCGTTGTCGGCGAACTGCACTCCGAATGGGAGCGAGATTCTGGAGGACGACGAGCCGGATGTGACAAAATTGTATTTATTTATTGACGTTTACTCCGAGACTGTTTGGAACATAGGTGTCGTTTAAAGCGTGAAAACAAGTTTGATAGCCCTGGTGTAAAAATCACTCGCATACCTCGATCAGATCCAGTGGAGCACGGATAACGAGTTGGCGGCATCCTAATGCGCTCAGCCCTGAACTGCAGCGCACTCAGGGAGACTGAAAATTTAAAAAAAAGAACAGTTGCATCCACAATTTGGTGTCGAATGAACCTAACATGCACCATTTAAAAAATAAGACTGGATTTTTTTTTTTTTTTTTGTGGGGCGGGTTGTATTTTGACAATTTTTCATTTTGTGCCAATCAAGGCACTCTCGGCCAAGTGAAATTTCTGGATATTTCCCGACGATGTCAAAAAAAAGAAAAACAAGCACTGTTGAGTATATACCCAGTCTGGAGCTGGAGGGGAGGGAGTGGGTGCCGTGAGATGCTGGACTGCTCTCGCTGATGTCTCCAGCGAGCTTGTGGTTGAGGTCCACGCTGTGGCGACCGTGACGCTGGGTGCTGAAACGTGCAGCGGGCCAAGTCAGTTAGTTCATGATTGTTGGGGAGGAGAAAAAACAAAAACAAAAAAACATGTTTTGAAAGATGTCCACTGGAGTGCACCTTGCAAGTGAATGCGTTTGGACGCTGGGGCTGGGCCCGGGTGGGCAGTTGCCGGTTTGCATCTCTTGACTCCAGGTGGGGTAGACGGCGTTCCTCAACACAGACGTCTTCGCCGGACACGGAGCAAAGCCTCGCTGCGTCGGGTCTGATATGACACAGTCATGTCTGTTCGTGTACTGTCGAGCTTTTCATGATATTTGTAAACAAGAGGCGTCGGGGTACTTCCGGAAAACAAAGTAGTAAATGGAATCGTGTATAGTTGTGTCATGTTGTGTAGCATGGATTCATGATTGCGTACATGTGAGAGGCGTGTTGTCTGAACGGTTTGTTCATTTGCAGTTTCTATGTGAGACAACATGATGATAAGGTCGACTAGAACCACATGGCTGGATGTCGTTTTTGCCGACTTACGTGCCACGGCGCCGCTGTAGCTCGGGGGTGCAAAGTGCATGCTGTAGCGATTGTTTCGCATCGGGGAGAAGCGCAACAAATCCATCGGCTCAGGGGAGTGCTCGTCATTGGAGAAAGTGTGACCCTGGAAAAAATGAAATGTCCTATTTTATTGAAACATTTTGGACATCAGATTTTCAGATTTGAATTTTGCATCATTGGATAGTTTCGACTGACCTGCATTGGAGGCGGGATATGCAACGGCGTCACGTTCCGCCGCAGCGCCGGTGCCGATTTGGGACGGCACCTTCTCTTATCCGGCTCCCGGTGTTGACTCCCGTCGTCATCCCCCAGCGTAATGGATTCGAGTTGCGAAGCTTCAGCCGAGTAGTAAGCCTGTTTCCCGGCCTCGCTTTCGGGGACGGGACTACTCCCTCGGCCAGGAGAGATGGTGGAGTCGGACGCCGAGCTATTCTGCTGCGAGTGCTTGAACCTGAATGAGTCGCTCCTGGCCGGCGGGGTGGGCGGACCTTGAAAGGATTCGGCCACCGAGCTCTGCGGCGAGTGTTTGGGCAGCTGAGAAAGCGACATGTAGTCCAGTTTTGGAGGCGCTTCCGGTCTCCTGAATGTGTTCATGTCAAAGATGGATTTGCGTTGTTTGGATCGCTTGTAGATGGAAAGCTGTGCACACTCGGGGACGGACGCTCCGGCAATGACTTTGGGCCAAGTGCCGCCGCCGGCCTTGCCCGACGGAGCGCCGCCATCGGGGAGCACGGGCGTGAAAGTGAAGGGCCGGCGGTGCAAGTCCTGCCTCCTGTAACCGAACTCGGCCAGGGGCTCCGAGGGGCTCCGTGAGTGTAGGGAGTCGCCGGGCACGTGGTGACTATGAAGGCCGGGGTCACCGTGCCCTTCCTCGTCATCGCCCGCCCGGCACCTCATCTCGCAGGCGCAGCCGTCAGCCTGCGTGCAGCACTTGCGCTTGGTGTTGCGGCAGCTTTTGCAGACTTTCTCAGATTCCCTCAGGCTTTCGTATAAACTCTGGCCGGAGCAGCTCTGTGGCAGGAACTGCCCACAAACAAATCATAAATCCCATCAACATATCCACCACACTGCGGCTGTCACAAGCGTGTGGTGGCTGTGGATCAATAATAAATGCTGCAAGGTGATTGAAAACTTGGCAGGAATAAGCGCTATTATTTTAACATATTATTTTGCACATTCAAAGATTTATTGCAGCCAACTTTGGTTACGAGGTCTACTGTGTGTTTTGAGAGATGATTGACAATGGCTGCAAAACTCAGTCACAAGGTCACTTCACTGTAAATGAATCATCTAGTGTGCTCGTGTTTCTGAATGTCATTTTAGGTGTATGCAATCGTCACCTTGGCAAGGGAGATGCAGAGCGACTCGCGACATGCCCTCAGCAGAGCGTCACACTCAGGCAGTGACTTGTTGTCGAGCGGGATGCCGTTAATCTGGAAAGAGCGAAAACACAAACAGGGATTTTTGGTTTTACTCGAGGGGTGGATATGGCATTGTGCAGCAGGGGGTGCTAGAGCCACGGCGTACTCACAGCTAAGAGCCTGTCCCCGACTGTGAGATTATTGTCTCGGACTGCCGGACTGCCGGGCGCCAGCGAAGCAACAAAGACACCGCTTTCCAGGCAGATGCCGCAGTCTGAGAGGGCAATGTCGAGTCAAGTAATAGGCCAGTCTGAGTTTTAACTAACCTCAAGCCTCAACGTTGCACCTAAAAAGCCAAATACGACAGGTTGTTTTGGACCTTTGTGTCCGGAGAGGTTAATCTGGACTGGAGTGGCGACTCGTCCCCCGAGCGACTTCCTCCTTCTGACCACCATGTTGAGTACGCCCTCGCCGCTCAGCACGGCTTTGATGGCCTGCTTCCTGTCCTTGCTGGTCAGGTCAATGTTGTTGATCTTCAGCAGCCAGTCGTTCACCCTGTGCGCAAGACATCTTTCTTGTATTTCAACCACTGCTCGGCGCAGGCGGGAAATAATTTAGTCCGCATACTTGGTTACGCTACTTAGATTTTTCAGGTATGGGGGTTGCCGAGGTCAGGCGTTTACCTTAATCGGCCTTCTGCTAGACTTCCTTTGTCCACCTTACTGACAAACACGCCACAATCTCCCGGTAAATAAGGATCATTTACCCCCTCGGCAATGTCAAAGCCAAGTGCTTTCAAATCCATGTCCTGCATGAAAAGAACGACACTATTAGATGGGCCTTGTTCCATGGCTGCGGATGAAAACAGGCAGTCGACTCACCCTGCGCTTCTCAAACTCGACAACTTCCGTCTCCCATTCAACCGAGTCCATGTCGATGGCGGAATCATGCGAACTGTGAGCCATCAACTGGCGGTACCGAGCCTCCTTTTCCAATTGGTCCTCCATTTTTTCCCTGCACAACCGAGAAATGTACTCTTTTTTTCCCACATTTAATCGAAAGACAAGCCGGGCTCCACAACTAAAGCTGCAGCTAGTGCAAGAACAGGAAGAAAATATACTGTATACCCACCCCCCTCAAAAAAAAAAAAAAAAAAAAAGCAGGAGGGGGCCTCACTTGAGTTCTTTAAGCTCTCGCACGGCGTCGTTTTTCTGCTTCCTAGTGTCGTCTAGGTTCCTGAGCGCATCCGCCAGGTCGCTCACAGCTCGGTCCCTCTCTCGTCTCAGGTTGTCGCACAGCGTGCTGAAAGAACCACGTCGCGCTTGTTTTCAGTGCGGGCCGCTGATAAGCCGCAACAGGACGTCAAATGACACACGAGCAGAGTCGTCTCACCGAACGCTTTCCCTCTCTCCCACGATCTTGTCTCTCTCTTGGAAGGCCCAGTCTCTGCGACACTTGGCCACCTCGGCCTCCTGCAGGGCCTCGTTCAATTCCTGACTGACGGCCTCGTATTGCTTCCTCAGCATCTCGATCTCCTTGTTGGCTCGCTCCATGTCCAGAGTGGCTGAGTCTTCTTTCTGGAGGTACAGTTTGGGTACACTTTTATACATTTACGCTAATGTTATTGAATTGAAATTATAGGGAAAGCCCGCAAAGCTATTTAAAAATAAAAAAGGTGAGTGCAAGGGGCACCGTTTTTTTTAAATAATCCTATATACATAAATATGCACAAACACACATATATATTTTTGAAATAATGTATTAATCGTTTAACCACCATGAATAGCAGAGTTTCAATGTAGCATGATTCGTTACTGGTAAAAATATATACACAAAATAATAATAATACCTTGGTTCAAGCTCTACAACAAAAATAGCAACATGTCTCTCTCTAATATTTATTAGCATTTGATTTGGGACTATTTGTTGCGGTTGAAAAGTGGGTCAGGCATCGTTAAGTGAAATTTGCTTCCCTGTTATCTACAGCAGTTTGCAACCATTTGGAAGGGGGCGCATAGTGCTGACTTGAGTTGGGAGTGGATTGTATGTTTTGGGGCGGGTGTGGGATTGAGCTGTCGGGAGGGATGAATAAAAGGACAAAGAATTTGAATGTGAACTATTACTGAGGATTAACAGGCATGATTTAATTAAGGAAAAATCTCTTAGCGGTCTTTGCTCTACACTGAGAAAATAAACAAGGAGTTAGGGAGAGCATTAAGACCGCAGTTGAACTGATTCCCGTGGATTTTATTGTTGGGATTAATTATTTGACCTCCAGAGGGGGAAAAGCTCTGTGCACTGATCATTTTCTGATAGGCAACAAAAACAAGGCGTGGTGGCGTGCCAGCAGCTGGAAAAAAAAATATGACTATTGTATTAGATGAAAGGATTATCTGCAGGGGGAAAAAAAATAAATAAATCCGTCCATTTGTAAATAAATCTACCTGTCTGGCCTGGTAATACTCTTGCAGCAGCTGGTCCCGCTGGATGATGGCCTCCGTCCTCTCCTTGCGGGCCACGTCTCGCTCCTCGCGCACCGTCTCCATGTCCCGGCAGGCTTGGCTCAGCTCCTTCTGCGCCTCTGCCTTGTCCTTCACCTCATGGCAGTATTTTTCCAGAAGCTCGTTCTTCTCGCAGAGCGCCCGGTCCCTGTCCATCAGCGACGACGACAGTTCCTTCAAAGCAGGCACAAACTGAGGAAGCGCTGATGCAACCACTATCAGCTGTTTGTTCAGGATGTTCTCAGGGGTGGCAAGTACAATCAATGACATCATCGACAGATTCAGACAAGTACGCCTAGACACATCGGAAATGCATATGAAGGAAAAAATAAATTCTAAATACGAGCCTTACCTGTCGGAGGGCCTCCAGCTCCTCATTGGCCACCCGTTGCTCCGATGAGGTGTTCTTCAGTTTGGCCTCGGCCACCTCCAGCCCGGTCTGGAGCCTCTCCACTTCCTTGATGACCTGGTCGCGCTCGCTCATGATCAGGCGGTACTCGCTGATGACCGAATCGCGCTCGTCTTTGAAGTTCTCGCACTCCTTGGTCGCTTTGAGCTGCTGGGTTTTGAAGCGCGTGACCTCCGATTGCAGCCGCTCCATCTCGTGCTGAAGCTCCACGTTCTGGGCGGCCACCTTGGACAGCTCTTGCTGGTCCAACCTGCGACACACGCAAGGCGTCATAATTATGTGCGGGTTGATTTAAAAAAAAATGTTTCACCCTGCCTCACCTCCGTATGGATGATGAGTACTGCTGCTGGTAGTGGATGGCGGCGTCCCTCTGCTTCATCAGCACGTCCAGCTGCTTCTGGAGGCGCCGGTTCTCCTCCTCGGCGTGGTCTAGGCGACTCAGGTCGGCGTTGTGGTTGGCCGTCTTGTCGTTGTAGAGCTTGCGCAGACCCTCATAGTCGTTCCTAACGCTTTCCAATTTGTCGACGGCAGAGTCGTACAGCTTGTTCAGGGCATCCGAGGAGCCCTCCCGAATCACCTACAAATTCACACACAAACTCAACTGACGCATGGAATGTAATATGAGACGTTTCAATTTTAGGAGGATAATGCTGGATTTATTTATTTATTTTATTTTTTTAAATAAAGGAAAAACATGCTACCTGTTGGTGCAGCAGGCGCATGTCGGCCACCTCCCGCTGGTGGTCGTCGCGCAGCCGGCGCAACTCCTCGCAGGTCTGCTTGGCGTGATCGTGCTCGCGCAGCAGCTGCACGTTGTCCAGCCTCACCGCCTCCAGCTCGTCCTTCAGCTGGCTGTGCTCGCCCGCCAGCCGGCTGTGCAGCGTGCTGAAAACACCAGACAATTAGAAACATTCTGATGAATTATTGTATTATGCTGAAAAAAAATATATGCTTCAGCTCCCTCTAGTGGTATGTGAAAGAATGGTCAAACAGAATAAAGTTACAGTGGCTTGACCAATCCCCCCCCATCTACTACTGTACATTTGTTAAGTAAACAACGTTTTATGAACCAGTCAACATGACTGAAAGCGATTTGCTCATTTCATAACACCGCTGAGGCAGACCGACGCCACCGAACCAGCTCAAAGAGTAAAAAGGTTAGCAGCAAAGAGAAGATTGTTTTCCCAGGAGTTGCGGAGGCTAAAAATAGTCTGTGTGGTTTAGTCTGTCAAAAGGCCAGATGTTCTCCCTTCAAGCTCATTACCGTGCTTCTGACTTAAAGTGTGCTGGCAGTCAAATGATTGTCTTATGCAACAACACTTCAAAAAGCAAACTTGGAGCATTCCTGTGGGGTCAAAATGAAGTTGTTGGGATATGACAAGAAATTATACGACAACGAGAAATGAGTTATAATTTCGTGGGGAAAAAAAAAGTTGTAATATGAGGAATAAAACTGCTGTTATAGGAAAACAAAGACTGGTTGTATGTGGGGAAAAAAACTTATGGAAATAAGAAATACAGTATGGGGGAGTCAAAAATCTAAAAACCAAAGTTCAATTTAGGAGAAAACAGGATCACAATGGAAAAAAGGTTAAAAGATTACAATTTAAGATTTTTTTTTTTTTTAAACTGAAATACAGGGGAAAAAGTTACGATTTGATGTGACGACTGCGCCCAGTGCAAACGGTCCACGGAAGGAGCAGCTTAAACAGAGCAATAATCTTAATAATAATCTTCTGTCGACATCTGTGTGTCTGTATCGCAGGCAGATGTTGCTCGGGAGGAGAAAGCACAGACGCCGCCCCCCCCTAACCCGTGGAGGCGACACAACAAATGCAGCGCCTGTGGCATCCTTGGTCAGGGCGCTAATGACAGAGCGTCATTTGGCACGTCCTCTTCAAGACGGGCAGGCGTCACTTCCAAACTTTGTAATGTTGACTTTGAAAATTTAAAAAATATATTTTTTGTTTACATTCGCTGGGTTG
The DNA here is from genome assembly GCA_026261675.1 of Hippocampus mohnikei. Lineage (NCBI taxonomy): Eukaryota > Metazoa > Chordata > Actinopteri > Syngnathiformes > Syngnathidae > Hippocampus > Hippocampus mohnikei. The sequence continues at coordinate 2,497,026 of JAKGUB010000377.1, forward strand.
CAGACTGGCTCTCGGGCTATCAAAAAGATGAAATTAAGTTGATGGAACGGCTTTTAGGGCTTAACTCACCCGGCAGCTTGCGGACGGCGATGAAGAGTTCATCCCTATTACTGTCACACAAATAAAATCTGTTCTGTGCAATTAGTTGCACAAAAAATAAATAAATTTTTTTTTTTTTTTTAACTGCCCAAAAGGGGGGGGGCACCTTCTCAAAAATGCCAAATTCACCAATGTACCATAGTCAAGTCCGCCTTCTTCAAAGACAAAAATTGTAGCCGAGAGTGAAGATAAAATACTTTAGGAGAAAGAAAAATGTGGGGGAGTGGAAATATAGAGTGCTTGTGTTGCAGGCAGGCACTCACTGGTAGAAGTCTGCCTTCTTGACGGCCTCCTCGCACCTCTTGAGGGTGCCGTTGTGCTGGTTCTGCAGAGACTGCAGGTCGGCCATGGCCTTCATGCACTGCAGCTTCAGACGCTCGTAGTCGTGGCCCGCTTTCGAGTTGGGCCTGCGCCGCAAACACGCGCACACGGACAGGCGCTTTGAAATGACACAAACAAACTAACGGAAGAGGCGCGCGCATTCATAATTCAATGCGCTTCGTGTCTGACTGAGCAGTAAGCACGTCGTGCAAAAACAACGCGCGGTCACATTAGACTTGTTCACTGGTGCTTACTCCCCCCGCTGGAACACGGTTTCCAGTTAGACGACAGTAGTAACTTGATTTAAGAGTTTAACTCGTTCCGTGGCCAAGCTAGTAAAAAAAAAAAAAAAGTGTGCTTGCGCCGAGCCGTTCGTTGCCACTCCCAGTTCAGGTTTACTGTCAAACTAAGAATAAAACAGAGAGAACAACGTATTGCATTTAACCAAATCAAAGAACTTGCTACTCCCGGTTGAATTTCACTGCGAAACTAAACATGAAACTGAAAAGAATTACAAATTGTGTATTTAAACAAACCACATCTTTGGAACATCTGCTAGCTTAATGCTAATACACAATGCAAAATGCCATCAATGGGCTGGCAAAGTTAGCATTGTTGTGTGTGGTGTGAAAATGTTCAACCCTCTTGCGACTTGTAATCATTTGTTTATGAGAAGAACGCTCGCGACATCACGGTGTTAAGCTGTACGGTGACGACGACACCTGCAGTCGTCGAAAGTGCTGCCGGGCGAGGAGAGCGCCAGCCGCTTGCGGAGCTCGTCGCGCTCGCGGGTCACGTGGCGGAGCTGGAACAGGACCGTCTCCATCTTGTCGTGCACCCGCTGAGCGTCCACGTGGGCCAGCGGTGGCGAGGAGGCTGGAGTGGGCGTACCTGAGACACGAGCGAGACGTCGGCACAACTAAGACCCTCGCCCATTTTCCGATTTTTTTTTCTCCCCCATTTGTAAATTCTTGTTGTTGGTAACCCCGACATATGCCGGCAATCCGCCACAACTTCCCGCACTCAGGCCAATCACCAAAGCTCAGTTTCTATTTCAGGCCACACAGTGGAGTCGCGGTGGGGGGTTGGGGGTGCGTGGGGGGGTTTGACCAAAAGAAGCAGGTCTGTGTGTATGCGTGCGGTGTGTGGCGTCACTAAATCCCTCTCACATCTGTGTAATCAGCAGCATGTGCTCAGTCTGAACAGGGAAGGGCCAGTGGCTAATATAGAGCCCCAGATTCCACCAAGTTGACGATGGTTCAATTTGCCACGCTGGGAAGGGGACCCACGGAAGTGCACTGCACCTCTTTTTGGCAAACTTTTTCTGGGATGTCCCAACTGGAGACGATTTGCAAATCACCATCGGCAAACTCTCGTGAATTTTCCTGTCGAGCCAACCGCCTATTTTTGCAGACGACTGATCAAGCAATAGATCGAGACAGTCGACTATCTATTGATTGGCGCTGGCGTGTTGTAGCAGGTTAAAATCCCTGGGAATAGCACGACTCACCAACGCTGCTGAGCGAGCCGCTGCTCTCAGAATCTGACGGCATGGTGGACAAGACGCTGTAGGTGGACCCTGCGAAGAAGCAAAAAACAAGCACACAAGTCAGTCGGGGGGGGGGGGTGATCATTTCCAGCAGTGCACCCGACATCTCGGCTTTCATTCAGAAGCCTTGACAAGGAAGAAAGAAAGAAAAACAACAACAACAACAAAAACAGAAAACGGTCCAGCTGGAGGAACAATAAGGTGGGACTTTCCCCCGAACGGGCATGACGGGTCTGCCGGCCGAGTCTTGCTAATTATCGGTTGCGCCGGGAGCTTGAATAGCGACTGGCCGGGCCCCCAAAGAGGCCGCAGCCTTTTATCTCCAGTGACAAGATCACACAGCAGCCCACTGAATGCCCCCCTTCTTTTGTAGCCCACTGTGTGCCTCACAAGTGACAGTAGGGATTTAATACAAGACACTGGAGGAAGACCGTGTTAGAAAGGCGGTCAGCTGGAAAAACTCAACACTGTCCTTATTGTCAAACGGCAATTGTCAAGGGTCAATACAAACGAAAGTCGGGGGGGGGGGGGGGACTTCTGTTCAATTGGCCGAATTGGTTGAATGCGCTGCAAGCGCGTATAAAGACGTTACAGTAGACGCTCGAGGGTTGAAGACACGCCACCGTTTAGAACCGTTTTTTTTTTTTGCATTGTAAATGATCGGCACAAATGCTCTTCAAAAATTCTTGACGAGTTTCTTTGAATAACTAATCAGCACGACAGCAGCATTTGGAAACGACTGGAGATGGCTCGCTGACTCCAAAAGTAAAGTGCAACCCGCTACAGGCCAGAATGGGATATATGTGCTTGTAAAACTACTCGCCAGTCTATTTTCAGAAGAGTGCAAATGCTGTTGTGGTCATTTTCATGCTAGCCAACATGCTTTCAGCTGAGGCCGTTGCCCAGAACTGTGAGTTTTGCGCAACATGAGAAATTGTGTTCCAGTCCCGACTTCAAAATGATCGGCTGTGTTTGCGATCATCCGGAAAGAATGGAAGCCAGTATTTCTCCATTTAGGGCACCAGAACTCCAGCTGCTGTAGTGAAACAGACGATTAGTTTGATTCAGAATAGCAACTTAACCCTGGTTTTCCCCCCCCTCAGGCGAGGAGTGAAAGAGTGGAGGGTATTTAAAAAAAAAAAAAAAAGGATGGGCCTCGGGAACGCAGACAGCCCATGGATCAAGCCCTTTTTTGTGGTGGTGCTCACCAAAGTTTCCCATTCCCATGACTGTTTGAGGAGAGCGTCAAGCAGGCAAGGTTCACCGTGTGGTCGGCTCCCTAAAACGAGTCACGTGTGCATGCTCGCGCCTGACTTTTGACACTCCGGCGTCTCGTCTGGGATCGCCTTTAAGTTCTCAAAAAGTAGAAGTCGACCTTTGCTGAGGTTGTCTTCAAGGGGGCTGCCTCCCGTTCAGGCCACACTACTTTAAGTGACTCAATAAGCTCCTGCAATATTCATCATTTTTTGCAGCAGATAAAGAATGTATGCCTTTCAGTATTTTTAACCTAAGTTGGGTCACTTGCACCACTTTGTTTTTATTCTTTTTTTTTTTTCTGCCTTTTTCAACGTGATGTGGTGAGTGGGTGGGTGTCGCCCTCGCGCCCCCTCAAATGGCAGGTTGCAACTGACTGGAAGCATTCTGCATCACACCAAGGTCGCCGTGCACACCCGACCGGCAATTGTGTGCTGCTGGCTGTCACGTTATGGTGCTCACAGAAGAGGCCCACGGCGCACATGCTAGCATCGTGAATGATTTTAACGATGCAAACCGAGAGAAGGTGGCTTCACGCCTTGATTGCGACTGTTATCCTCCTGTTGCATGCACACACCGGAGGAACCTGTCCGCCCTGTACTCCATGTCGACTCTGCCCACTTTTGCTGCACCCTTCGTGAGCAGGCGCACAAAAGAGCGCTTTAGCGCATCGGCGGCAGCTTTACACGTGCGCTGCCTAATTGTGAAATGCAGCGACAAAAAGGGTAAAAAGCCAGGGAAGCTCACGGGGCAGTGCCCATCCTGCTATAAATAATACGAGGAGGATAAATACATAATTGACACGCCGCCGTTCAGCTCACTGACACGAGAGCAGAGGGTCAAAAACTAGATGCTGATGCAAACGGGGCAGGAAATGGAGACAAAGTTGCAGGAATATTATTTTCGTTAAAATCACAAAGAAAATCACTTTGGCACGAAAATGCAAAGCATCAAAATGCTTTTCGTTTGTGGTAACAGGAACACAATTAATTAAACCAAATTCAATTACTGGCAGTAAATCCTCCTTCAAAACAATACCTACAATTTGCTTTTATTTGATTTATTATATTCAATCTCTTACGGGGTGGTGATTTCCAAAATTTACCACCTCCGCTCTCCATCCAAATTTACTGAAAACTTTCCAGAAATGTTCCAGCATTTTTAAAAAGGGGTCTGCATAGTTAACGGAGTCAAATAAAATGTACTTTTGTGTGTTCCTGTTGACGCTTTGTCCTTCCAAAGCACTGCAGCCCACATTGATTTGCATTGGCTTTTAGAGCCATTAAAACACAGACTCTGGGAAAAGGGTTTGGGATGGAGGGGGGCAAGTTAGTGGCAGTAGCGTCAGGTCAAAATTGCTCCCTGTGATTGAGTAGCAACCAATCCCAGGCGTATTTCATCTTTTTTCACCAAAATCACTTGCAATGGGTTCTTACATTTTTTTTTCCGCCTTAAGTATCAATTGCTGGTATTGCAGCCGTCACGAGTATATGATATACTGGATTGAAATAAGACCACCAGTACAGTGTATCGGATACCAAGTATTGGTACTAGCCCATCCCAAGGTTTTAGATGTTGACTTTTTCTGCAAAGATCATAGAATTAATAACAAATTGGAATAAAATGCTTACGCCTGCTAAAATGGTTTGTAATCGCCGAAAGATTCTAAAAGATGGTGGTGGTAAGTGATGACTTTGCTCAAATGAAGCTTCTCAACTCACTTCAAATCATTTCTTTGGGCCCAAGACCCACCAAATTCTGTTATTCAATGGAAAAAGTCATCGTCAAATGCTGAACAGCAATGCATATTGTGATATTGTATGTTCAGTCGTGTTCCATGCGTTGTTTCTCCTGTCAAATATCCATTTCGGCTTCATAAAAGTTGGGGAAACGCCGATTTAGAGAACACTGTCGTCCACGGATAAATTAAAGTTAAAAGTTTTCGTCTTACCGGTGCCGTGGACCATAGGCCCTGTACCGGTGCCGGTGAGCAGCACCGGTCGCAGGTGAGGGTTGCTCTCCTCCAGGGCCGAGCAGAAGTCGGCGAAGTGGTCCCGGTCCTTGCGGAGCAGAATCTTGACGAGGAGCTCCACTTTCTCCGCGACGCCAACGCCGCCACGGGCCAGCTCGTGTCGCTCGGCCGGGCTCAACGTGCCTCTCCGAGACAGGACCTCTACGAGCTGGTCGGCGTCGGTGACGGACTCGGCCAAGTTGTGGTGACACTTTTCCAGAAACTCCCTGTGCCGCGGATCCATGGCTCTCCTCTCCAACAGCACCACAACCACCTCCAGCAGCAGCCTCGGGTCGCTTTTGGCTAATCAAATCCTTCCGCCGGACAGTTTCGAAGCTCTAAGCGAGAAAAAGAAGACGAAGAAGCAAGAGAGGCGACCCGGATCAGTTGGTGCTGCTCGACGAGTAGCCATGTTTGTTGATGGCGCCGAGATGACAACACTTTTTTTTCCTCCTCTTTCGGCGTCCCTCCCCGGCTGGGGAAAAGTCGTCGTCAAAGCCCAGCTCGCTCGACGCTACGAGGTGCTTCCGAAGTGCACGCGAGTTGTTGGGACATGTTGAAAAGTGGTGCCAAAGTAGTGCGAATTCGATTCGTGGTTTGCGTGGAGAGTCCGAGCGCAGGAAGAAAACGAACTCATCTTTCAGAGCACGGGATTTTTGTTTTGTTTTGTTTGTTAGGTTTTTTTTTAGGGTGTAAAGTGGGCGGGGTTTGGTGGGTGGACGCACCTGGCTCGCCGCGCACGTAATTGTCAACACACAAACACGCACGCGCGCGCGCACACACACACACGATTGACAGATCTCCAGAACAAAGTCCATCATATCCGTTTGTTTTTGCAGAGGACAAAGAATATATGCACATACATGTTGTTGTTATATTGCCTGCACATAAAGGTTCATAAGTAATGCAACTTCAATGCTAGTTTTGTGGGGTGTTTCCATTGTGTGTTAGTAGTGAGCTAGAAAAAGTGCGCCAAACAAATAACGTGAGTGACTCGCGGGACAAGCTGAAGGTCTCAACAACAACTTGACATGCACCACACTGTATCATAATGTATCCCGTGCATAGCTTGCAACGATGTCATCTTTATATCATAATAACAAGAGATCGAAATTGCAGCGTAATTATATTGCATGAGGTCCAAATCCTTGAGAAACATTGCAATCAAGTGCATTTAATCCTTCGTGACATCATCTATATGGAGCGAAATCTACTTAAATGCAGGACGCCGTGTTCCTATAGCACACACACATGCACACACACACTGGCCATGTTTAAACAATGCAAATGGTTATGTAAGACTTTCCCTGCAGAGAAAATCCATGTGGCTCCCGACAAGAATTTGGAATGTAAATTCCCCAAGTGGGGGCGTTGCGGGGCCGTAAAAAAAAAGAAAAGCGTAAATGTCACACTGTTGTTGTCTCGGTGCAAGCAGTGCCATCATTGACTGCTGGCTGTATCTTCCAAAGACAGCGCAAATTAAAAAAAAAAAAAAAACAGGACCAGCAGGTTTTTTTTTGGTGGCAATTATGACATGATGAACCACATTCATCACCAAGCGGTGATGATAACCATAGAACAGGAAGTGGAACCTGGAACATAACGCATCTCAGCGGTATTGATATATGAAGAAAGTACAATCAACTGTAAAATCTAATCAGGTGTAAATGTGAATAAAATCAAGTAAAAAAAGGTCAAATATTTGACATTCTTCTAAATAGAATTTTATGGGGGGAAAAAACAAAATTAACATGCATTTTGATCAAAATTAAGGACAAATCTAACAACATTTAAATAAATGCATTTGGCTCTCGTAATAGACCATATTTTATTGACACTTGTATTTTGTGTATTTCTTCCCATTTCCCATACAGTTCATTAGCTACAAACGCACAAAGCTAATCCAGAGGCCACAGGTCAATTGGAATCTATTTTACTGATTGATTGCGGACCTAGATAGCGTCGGTGTCTCTTACAACGTGAGCTGTGAGAGCACATGCGAGCGTGCCTCCTTCTGCTTGAATAATTCAAGTCCCGTGTCTGGAAATTACGATCGGGGTCGCTGCAGGGCTGTTGTCCCCCTAAAAGCAAGATAGTCTATTTCCAGCGAGGTATCACCACAATCTCCCAAATATTCCCATCAAATAATCATCCATGCTGCCCCGTTTTGATAATGGATGAGCGCTAGTCAAGGGGAAAAGGTGCTGAGCCGAGCCGAGTCATTTGTGGGGCCCGCGAGGCCTGCAGCCCGTCCACAAGATGGACGCTATTTATAGCCCGCAGCATGCCGCTCGCTCGGCTGTCCTCAACCGTTTCATCACATATTATGGCTTATGTAAGGCATATTTGTTGCACCTTTACACACAATATGCTGTTCGGGAAACTCTGGAGTTCAAGAGTATTGGGGGTGGACGACACTCAAGCAGGTATGATGTCAATAATTTCTTGTTTTAATTGAAATAAAAATGATGGTATTAGTTTGTGTGTTGTGTACATGTCAAGCTTTTTAAACCGACAAGATTGTCACGGAAAAAAGACATTCAGTTGCAAAATGTGTTGACAGTGGCCTCAAGTGGCACCAACAAGAAAGGCCACAGACTGAGTTAACGCTCAGAACGAGCAGAAAAACAAAAAAGTTTCAGTAATCTCAAGCAAAAGATATAAAGCGTTGGCTACTTTGCATAGGCGAGCAGGCGCGAATATGACAGGTTAGTGCGCAGGCGTTCATTGCAGATATTTTGCACGAATGACAATTAAGAAATGTGTTGGCGACCCCCAAAAAGTAACAAAACACATTTTGTACAATGTGCACATATATATATATTTTTTTAACTACTTGTACATTAGCACTTGGCAGGAGACCCCATTGATTTGGCTTTTTAAATACAAGCCCCACCCCTTGAAAAAAAAACAAAGGAAGACCTACACAATACAGTGGTACCTTGACGTACAAGATTTGCGTTGCAGGCATAGATTTGAGTTAGTCAAGGTACAACGGTACTGAAGTAGATGTCCACACGAAAAAGGAAAGGAAAAAAACCAAAGAATTGTTTCCAATTTTAAAACGAGACTAATCAAACAAAATATGGCAAAACTGATAGGGTGCGACTACTTTTAGTAGTCACAGCACTTCACTTTTAGAGAATTTGACAATGTTGTCATTCATTCATGTCATTCGGTCAGATAAGGACACTCACGGTTAGAGATTGTAGTTTGCATGAAATTTCCAGGCACGCCCTTCTATAGTTTGGTTATGTTCAAATCTATATAAATCGGGTCTATTTGGCAAGCAACGACTACAACAAACATGCAAAAAAAAAAAAAAATCACGACGCATCCAATTAAGAGATAACGTGGATATGGACGAACTCGCTGCAGGTAGTTTTGAGTATGAACTGGTCGTTCCGTCCTTGTGAAAGGTTGTCATTTCTTAGTCATTACCACCGCAAAGCTTCAACAGCAGCTTCTTGTAGTCACCGGAGGTGTCGCCCTGACAAAGACACAAACATTTTTCCCCATTATCACTCCTATCAAAAAATAAATAAAAACGTTACAAGATTCTTTGAGCCGTGGTTCGGTCAGAATAAATACCCCATCGGATAAAAATGACAGCAGAGACTACACCCTATAACTTTTACTTTTATTTATGTATAAATCTTAATTAGGTCTTTGAGCAAGTCTGTTAGTTTCACAATAACACACATTTCTGACTAAAAAGTGGAGCAAAAATGACAAATCTTTCTGGTGGGCCTGAATTACTCTTGGACTGAACATCGGGTGAATGTGGAAGGAAAGCGAGCGTGGCGATCAGACTTACAGAGATGTGAGTGTACAGCGACTTCCCGTAGGTCCTCACGTACGCCTGCCTGATGTCCAGCATGTCAGTCTCGGAGCGGGACACCATAATCCGGACCAGAGTCCTGTCCTTGGTCCCAGCACCCTGTCACCCGATTGTGAAATCGTTAGCCTGATAGCATCATTGTCCGAGTCCTTTTTAATTTACTGTCATAAAATCAATTTTTTTAAAGTATTCTACTTCGCATGTGTGTAGATTATAAATCAATAACCCGCAAAAAGGTTGAGTGTAGGCAACTCTTTCTTGTTTGTTGGACTTGTTGTGTTTTTACTTACCTTCCCTCCCCCCCAAAAAATGACATAGGGAATTACAGGTTTTGGCTACCAAAATGACGCCTGTACCTGCATGGCCTTGTGCAGTCGCTCAGCAAAGTAGGCGGGGGTGTTCTTGATGCATTTCACTAGGGAAGGAACACACATATTCATGATATTCATATTAGTTACGACTGCGTTAACATTACACATCATCAGCTGCAACTCGACTACATTTTGTGTGTGTGTGTGTGTGTGTGTGTGTGTGTGTGTGCGTGTAGTTAAGATTTTATTTTGGTTGTATTTATACCGCGGCGAATTTGGTGCTTGACTTACCCACCGCCACCATGCCAGACTCCACATTGCCCGACATTTCCCTGCAGATGCTCTTCTCGATGTCACGACCGCACATCTGCTGGTACTCCTGGAAGACTAGAACAAGAGTCCAACAATCAGATGTTAGTCTTATTTGCTAAATGGCGGGGGGGCTGGGAATGATTTTTGCTTCAAAGTATACACAGGGGTTCACCGGTGGAGAATCTCAGGGGTTTCGAAGAGGAAACGAAAAGTTAGGACAACAACATATCCGCCTACCAGCCCGCAGGTGAGGCTTGCTACGGGCGCACAAGATGGCGTTGAACTGACTCTCGTCTGTGCCCACTTTGTTCTCCCCAGCGGCGTACAGTTTCTGTCAAGGAGACACAAAAACATTGAAGCACGAAGCGACGGCGAGACCAGCGTAGATGACTGCAGGGTGCTACCTGAGCGTCCTGTTTGGCGAGCGATATGTCCACATTTTCCCTCTCGTCGCGGTTGCCCTGAAGCAATCCAACGGTTCAGTTAGCCCCGTACGTACACGACCGTACGACTATTTGAGGAAATGTGTCTCTGAAAGTGCAGTTATCTACCTGGCAGAGAGAAACCAAGAGTCTTCGGAAGTGACCGGAGGTGTCACTGTTGATGGCGTCCTCCAGAGTTTTCCCGTACTCTGGAAACAAGGCGCAACATTTTAGGGAATTGGATGGCAAAATAGTCACAGTTCAGCCGTACTATCCGCTTGAATCGAATGGAGATCATCCACTCACTCTTAAGTTGAGCCGCTTGTAAGTCTTGTCAGACTGTTTTTTTTAAATATATATAAATAAATAAAAACTAACCTGCTTTGTAAATCTTCACAATTTCACGAATCTCCGCGTTGGAGCGAGACGAGAGGATCTCAATCAGGCAAGCTTCATCTGTCCCAGCACCCTAAAAGAAAATTCCTCATTTCTCAATTTGTATTCTCTAGCATGACGCTATTTGTTTGTCTACGTGGGCCAACAAGCTGAAATGGTAGCAAAACTCCAACAAGGCCCGAGTGTTCATTCAAAGATGGGGTAAGTGGGAACCTGCCAACCTTTATTGCCTCCCTGAGTTCGGACGCGTCGAAGTGCGTCGGACTCTTCATCATGGAAAGAACAAGATGCTCAAAATTTCCAGTCAGCTCAGACTTCAGATCGTGGAGCAAATCCTGCGGGATGGAAAGGCGGAAAATAAAACAAGAGAGCGGACGTCACAAGATTCCCGGTCACCTCGGTGTCCATCACAAGATAAATACGAGTCAGTCCGCAAACCTTGCCATAAGTTGTTTTGTAGGCTGCCACCATGGGAACTCTTTGCTTGTTGCTGCGACTTCCCAAAAGCTCAATGATGGCATTTTCGTCTGTGCCTGTACAAAGCATTTCATAATCTCAATTAGAGATTTAGCAAACACAAAAATCCAAACTTGACAAGGTACTGGAATATGTTCAGTGTGGTAAGGTCAAACCAAACGTCAAATTAAGTGACTCACCGAAACCCTTCATTGCCTTCCGAAGAACTTCCACATCCCTCAGGGGATCAGCCCCGGGGAAGTCCTTAATAGAGCCTCTGTAGCCCGTCTATTTATTCCAACAGAACAAAAGTTACAATGAAGAGTGCATTTTGCTATGTGGAAAACTTGTGTAGTATGAGTCATCTTACAGGGATGGCGGGTGCCTGAAGATTAGTTGGAACCCCGCTTCCATATCCCCCTCCGCTGGGGTAGTTGGGCGCAGGTTGCTGACCTGGTGCCGCCCCTCCTGGGTATCCCTGTGGAGCGCCACCTGGCTGCAAACAGAGGACAGGTGTCAAAGGTCAGTGTAGCGCACAACCAGACCATTCTGTTTATGGAGACAAGCTAGTTCTAGAACTCATCCCCCATGATGAACAATTTTCAGTGTACTGAGAAGATTTTACATACTGCGCCATAGCCTTGTGGTGCCGCCCCCCAGCCGCCACCTACGAAAATATATAAATTTCAATTTTTCTTCGAGCGACAGTCAAAAGGAAGCACTTGAGATCTTACCTCCTGGAGGCATAGACGGAAAGCCTCCACCTGGCTGAGGTTGTTGATAACCTCCGGCCTGAGGTTGGAAACCTCCAGCTGGGCCAGGGTAGCCACCACCCTGGGGAGGATAGCCCCCCGCTGCTGGTGGGTAGCCACCCCCCATCGCAGGGTAACCGCCTACCTGCGGCGGGTAGCCGCCACCTGCCTGGGGTGGGTAGCCACCGCCTTGTGGTGGGTATCCACCCCCTTGTGATGGGTAGCCCCCGGCCTGTGGTGGGTATCCGCCACCTTGTGGTGGGTATCCACCCGATTGTGATGGGTAGCCACTCGCTTGTGGCGGGTAGCCGCCTGACTGAGGAGGATAACCTGGGTAGCTCATCTCCACAACCTGAGAGTGACAAAAAGTAGGTACTTCTATAAATGTCATGTCAACAGAAACATGCTCGGTGTGAAATTTTAGTTCCTCATCCTGCAATTGGTTCCCCAAAACCTTGCGTGTTCACTTGTATCAAGCCTTTAATAAATATGGCTAGCTGCAGAATTGACCATTGTTACGATAGTTACGGTTAGTCTCATAAAAGACTAAACATTTACAGAGCACAAAAGATTCCTGTATCCCAAGACCTTTATGTGTGACTTCCCTCCACTGGCTTGTTGACATACCAAGATAGTTTAGACTAATACTTAAACCAAGAAAAAACTGGGACCAAATGAATGAATTCGGGTGCAGTGTGTTCAAGTGTACTAACTTGTCCCAAATCGAATCTCCTTTTTAATATTTGTGCCTTCACTTGCAGCGTGACAAAGTGCACCGGAAGGTACCATTACAACACAAGCTCGTCTTAGCAATAACGACAAGATGACAAAAACGACCATTTCAAATATCGGAAGAGACTATTTATTCGCCTGATGTCATTTGACGTTACATAACATCAACCCTTTCACCCCGGCCCCGGCAACCCTCAAGGGAGTTAGCTTCCTTTTAGCATCCGCTTTATTGGCTCGTTAGCTTGCTCGTTCGACGTATAGATCAGTGCAAAACGGCGAACGGCGAAAACAAACATTAAAACAGTGGGGCTGGGGGGGGGGGTAAAGAAGAAAATCGCTCGTTTAGTCACGATGCTATTAGGCAACCTGAAACGTTTTCCGTTGTTCTTGTACGGGAGGGGAATTTACATTCCAATGGCAAGTTAGTAAGGGAAAAAAACTACCGTGGTCTCATTCAGCAATGGACGTCGGCGTCTCGAGTGTCCTTTAAAAACAACAAATTTAAAATGATAAGTAGCTTTACTTACGTTTCAGAGGGTAGTGTGCGCAACAGGAAGAGAGGGTCGACTCGATCAGGGGAGTGGAAGTAGAGGGCGTGTCCTTGGAGCACAAGTAAAAAAAAACTCATTTGCACTCTGCTGACCATCTTATTGGGTTTCATTTGTTTTTGTTGTTCTGTTGCCAAGGACACTCAATGAGCTCACAAATTGTGGACAATGCAACAGCTGTGGAAACAGTATTGGTCTGGTCATTTAAAGAATGCAAACTACTCATACGCATACTTTTGTTGGTTAAAAAAAACTCGTGTTCTCCATCAGCATCCCTCGTCCCATGCCTATTCAGTTTCCTGCCTTCGGGGATGAGGTAGACTCAACACTGTCAAACAGTTTCATCGTCAAGACTGGTTGAGGAATTTTATGTGATGACATGTAATGTATCACGTCAAATTGAAATGTGTCATAAATTCAGTTTTTTTGATGTGGCAACAATAGACTTGCATGCTATTTAATACACAACGTTGGAATAAAGGTGGCGAATTTTCAAGGTTAATACTTAAGCGGAACTAAAGTACGAAGAGGCGAGGAACCGTTGGACTTATTTACCCGACGGACAAGTTGAACTGAACCATCGCTGTGCTTTGTTTATATTTACACATATTCTTTCTTGCCTCTGTAGTTACACTTAATAATGATTTTGACGCTTTACATCAACAGCTAAACTGTGAAAATAAAAGATGTGGAAGAAGGACTGCGATCGTTTCGAGTATTTGCAAACGCTCGTCACGGAGTTTCAGGATACCGATAGTGATGGTGAGCCGCATCGTGTCTTTTATATTTGTTTTTAGGACACGATGCGTGAAAATATGGATACGCGTGTAGCTAAAACGATCATGTTGTGTGAATAATTTCGTTTGCATTCGTATCATTTTCTTCACACTTAAATGTGTTTCCAGAGGCAAAGGAGCAAGTTCTTGCCAACTTGGCCAACTTTGCCTACGATCCGAAGAACATGGAGCACTTGAGGCAGCTCCAGGTGGCTGATCTCTTCCTGGACATGCTCACAGAAGACAATGACAACTTTGTGGAGTTTGGAATAGGTGACGATTCCCATGGCACATACTGTTTTTACACCATGACATTAGATTAGAGTGAGCTGTCTTCTTGATTTGAGGGCCATTAACAAACACACACACACTTAATTATATTGTTTTTGCTGTTGACTGCGCCAGGAGGACTGTGCAACCTCAGCATGGATCCAGAATGTCGCGACCTCATTCTGCAGAGTGACGCCATCCCTCTGGTCACAAACTGCTTGTCCAGTCTGCGGGAGGAGACGGTCCTGTCGGCAATCAGCACCCTCATGAACCTATCAACGCCGTTGTCACGTCCACACATCAGCGACGTGGCCATCTTGGAGTGCATGCTGCGCTTCTCCCTATGCGACAGCCCCCGCCTGCGCAACCTGGCCCATGTCTTCCTGCAGGATTGCTGCAGCGAGGAGCAAGTGATCCAGGCCCAACAGGGAATGGCAGGAAAGACACAGACTGCGCTTGGCATCCCGCTGCCCAAAGACTGAACGAAAAGGAGTTATTAAGGGATTTCCAAGGGACGTTTGAGTCAACTATAATACAGACATGAGGGTGTACATTGAGATGATCAGAACTAAGAGCTCACTGGCTATTCTTCAGGAAATGTTTGAAATGCACAAAGTGTAAGTGGAATCCTCTTTGTTGTTGGAAGTAAGAAAACACTTGTCCCTCAAGGCACCACAGTAGAGTAAATCTTTATTTACATCTTAAATACAACATTTAAAAATGACCAACATGTAACACAAACCCAAAGACTTGAAGGCAATTTTGGGAAGCTATGTTGCATTCAAGGCCACAAGGTCAGTTTGTTTTAAAAAAGTGCGTAACTAAAAGAGCACAACTTGACAAACAAAAGGCAGCCCGCACCCCTCCAAAAAAAAAAACATCAGCGACAAGCCCTTTTTTATCAGGCAACGGATGATGTAAACAAACGATACCAGAGCTGAGAGCTGTGTTCAGGCATCCCGGGGAGAGCCATGCACTCTGAATCGATACAGGCAAGTGTACTCTTGGTGACCCCAGTTGGACAGCACCTGCACCTCGATGATTTGGAAGGCACGTTCATTCTCCTCCTGTAAAAAAACAACCCAATTCAAATTTTACGGTCACCTGTCTGCACACGATAGAAAAATGCCAAAATGTCTTTCCCATATCAAAAGGCGGGATTATTGGGGGGGACAAAATTACAATTTTTACTTTCACAAGTGTCTTTACAGTTATGTATCAAATGTGAAAATGACCCTTATTAAATGTTTAGACAGGGCCCAAGATGTCTAAAAGAAGCCCCCTCAACTCACTTTCACATAGTTCCTTGGTATCAAGATGCTGCCAAAGTAATAATTTGCTTGATACCTGAGTAGGTATCACTATTGACATTGCAATCAAATTGGAGCTTGTAATCATCCCAAAGTTAAAAGGTAGGGAGAAATCTTTTTTCTTTAGACATAATTTACACCTGGCGATATGACGCATCGTGGTGCAAGCATGGACTCACAGTGACGTGATAGGTCTGCAGCGCTTCTCCATCCTCCTGGTAGGTGTACGAGCCCAGAAGCGTCCCTTGCTCCTGACCGGCATCATCCAGACCCTGAAAGACAAACTCAACTCAAACGCCGAACCTCCATAGAACTTTGTGCACGGCGAGGCTTACATAGACTCGGAAGTCTCTGGGGGCGCTGCGCAGCGTGCCGCTAGGTGCCAAGGCTTTGGGGATGTGTTCCAATGAGAAGGCAGTGGGGAGGATGCTCATGGACAAGCGGATCACCAGGAATCCCGTGGAGCCTTGGAAGGCCCAGCAGTTCCCAGGATGAACGTTGGGCTGCGAGAACACAAGCAAACTTGGAAGTGGGCCTTAAAAATGCAAACTGGATCCTTAATTAGCAATTTCAATATTCAACCATTTACCATAAAATGAACCATCAAAATGCATTGTTCAGTGGTCCATCATGTTAGGTGAATAGCATTACTGCCTAAGTCATTGAACTTACTGAACACAATATCAACAATAAATAAAGATTCTTTGCATCGACTGTATGTAGGTTGTCAGTCATCCAATCACATTTTTTTTTTAATGTCCAACTGAGAACAAAAACGGCGCATCACTTGAATGACGACTCTCGGAGACTGCGAGAAGTACCACAGAGGAATTCCAAACAAACTGAGCAGTGCCGCTTTGGTCTCATACGTCTCGGAACAGCGAGTGCTCAGGATGCTGCCTCCTGTAGGATGACAATGATATAACTTTAATATTTATTTATTTTTGGGAGAAAAAAAACAGACGAACATCACAAACAGCGAGTCCCTTTGTCACCTCCGGACTCCAACGCATAGTCAGCAAGGCCAGTTCGGTCATGGGAGAAAAGGCGCAGCGCGTTCTTCACCATCAGGTCCACATCCTGCACACACGCAACAAGCCATCAGGTGGCAGAATGTATTAAAAAAAGGTAAAATGTAACAAATATTATCTGCTTGGATATTTTTTAATAGGTCAGTTATGTGTAAAAAGACTTCCCATCCTGACCTCTCTTGTTAGCGCCATTCCATCTGCGTCTCTGAGCACCACCTCACGCCGGCGCTGCTCGAGACGATGGCTGACATTGCGGAAGATGTCGCGCTCCAGTGAGGCCAAAGACGCCTGAAGATCGTTCCCCAAGAGCAGAAAACGAAGTTCCTTCTGGACCTGAGATGAAATCTGTTAAGGAAGAGAAGAAGACGAGAATACATGAGTCAGGCATATTTAGTGTTAAAAGATGAGGTCAAAATGAAGATAGAACCAGAACGATTAATCAATCAATTCATTTGAATTCATTTATCAGTTCGATGGCTTCTGTCATTCAAAGTACATCCCCAGATTTGTTCATTAAAAAATGTTTAGCTTATATCACCCAGCCCTATTTGACGACACAAATATGCCAAAGTTGCAGCCGCCTCACAGTCTCCTGGTCCAATTGCTGACATCCCAGAAAACCGTCCACATCCCGCCTGATGTCCTTCAAAGCCGCCTCCAAACGTTCCACCTGTCTCATCAAGGCATCATGGGACTGACGGTCCATAGAAACGCTGTGAGGGAGAGCGATTGCCATGTTGCAATTACAACACACAAAACATCAGAAAAAAAAACAACACACCATCGTGCAGTATACGAATTGAAGCACAGGCGTGGTGAAGCTCACCTGACCCCATCCCAAGTAATTGCCGGTGCCGCCGTGTCGATAGCTTCGTGCCTCGACATTTCCTCCTGGAGTAAAAACTTTTGCTGGAAACATTGCCAGTTTCATACCACATGGATGTTTGTGTGCTCATGAAGAGGGGAAAGAAAGGTGGGGGGGGCAGCATACCTCCGCCTTGGCTGCCAGGTTCTGCAGATTCACCTCCACAAGATCCAGACGAGACATTTGGCTCTGCAACCAAAATAATTCCTGAACAGAGACAAACTACAACAATTAGTAAAGGCAAATTGGTTCAGTCACAACTAAAATACTAAAAACGTGTTTATATATCACTATAAGCAGATACCAAAATATTTTTTTTTCCTTTTTGCTTGGACTTACATTTATTGCAGTCGTTCTAATGCTTCTAGTTCACACTTTGTTGGTTGTTTCTATTAATAGCAGTGTGTAGGTGTAACCGTTAACTTTTGTGACAGTTCAATAAAGTATCGAAACGTGGCCCTTGCAGAGCGCCAACATATCCAACAACCAAAAGTTGAAAAACCACCTGCTCCCTCTGCTGTCGGTTGTCATCCATTCGCCTTCTCAGCTGGGCCAGTTGGGGTTCCACCAGTCTGCTCAGCCAGAGTTTGCCACTTTTGCCGTTGCGCTGCAGTTCAGTGTGCATCCGCAGCATCTCGCCGTGTCTCTGCTCCGCCCTCTCATCGCCGGCTTCCACGCGCTCCCAAAGCAATGCCAGGTTGCGCTCCAGGCGAGCAAGGTGTGCGGTACTTGTACGAGTCTGGCTTTTGAAACAAACTTGTCCAACTTCTAGCTATGAGTGCAAACTGGGTGCAAGAATTTCAACATCACCTCCTCCGAGTCCCCCGCAGCTCCCCTCGTCGCTTGGCTCCCAGAAGTAGAAGCCAATCCATTGACCGCGGACAGGGGAGGGCTGTCAAAGATAGAAATCCCCCACTCCAGGACCCTTACACTTGGTAGACCGTAGAGGCCAAACCAACACAAACCTAAAAGACACAACAAGACAATACTTGAAATTGTCGTTTTGTAGAAAATGATGAGTGAGCAGGAACCTACTGAAGAGGATTGGAAGAACCAAGAAGAGTGCAAGAGGAAACCTGGAAGGGCAGAAATTGGAAATGTCTGAGTCGACATCATTTGTACATTAACAAGCAATATTCAAGATACACAGGTGTCGAACTTAAGGCCAGATGTGGCCCACTAAAGCAACTGAAGTGTGTTTTTCACCATCAACGGCCCTTTGAGGGGAAACCAGAGCTACAAATTGGCCCGTGATGTAAACTGGGTTGCCAATCTTGAATTCATATTCAAATAGGTGACTTAAGAATTAGCTCCACATTGAGCTATGTTTTTTTCGAGCTGCTATGAATGCTAAAAATCATTATTGGGCACTCTGTAATTACCGGGTTAGCAGAGGGCTGTCACTCAGTCTGCTGATCCACTTGAACACACCGCCCAGGTCGGACGACCTACCTAAACACAAACGTATATTTCATTGATGATAAGAAGGACAAAATTAGCAGGCAAATAACGATCTGAAATCAAACAGAAGAGAAAAGAAGCCGACTACAAGGATGGAAAGATGTTCTCCAACCTGCTAGGAAGAGGAGAGCAACACTCACAAGAGCTTGATTAAATGTCACATACGAAACATCAAAATCAATGCACGCGTCTCGACATCTAGGAAGAAGACATTAGCGACAGAAAGAGAACATCAAGCCGCCTCCCCAGGACAAGAAACTACTTTTAGTCTACAAGGGGGGGGGGATGACCTGCAGCGTGAGATGATGACGACAACATTGTCCTGGTCAGAGTCCACAACGCCGAGGTCAGCCAACACAAAGACCACACTGAGGAAACAAGGCTCCTTCATAATGGAGGCACAACTTTGCATGAAGACACTTTGAAGTACATCCCCACAATCTAATCTCTTCATTTGGACGTCATTATGCTCCTTTGTGATTGCCATCGGACACCCTGGACATCCATCCAATAGTTTGAATGCACTCTGCGGAGGTTCTCAGTATGATGCATTAATTATACAAAAACAACAACTGCGAAATGAATACCTCTCAGACAGTGTCAGAATTGCTACAGTTCTTTTGTTTCAGATTGTGCGGATGTACCGAATGAGAGTATAAATCAGGGATGAGGAAACTTTTGAGGCGACGGCAGCATCAGCAGGAACAGTGTCAAATTAACCTGTAAACACAGTGATGTTCCGCAACAAGCAGCAGAGCGCCGAGGCCCGAGCGGACCAAACCGAGGCGACGGCGGCGTGCGTCTGCTCCGCATGCTCTTTCTCCTTGCAGTCATTACCTGTACGTAGCAGCAGTGAGTGCATGAATGAAAGACCAGGTGGGAAAGAGAAAGCAATAAGCAAAGGCCTAAATACTGTCAGAAGCAACTTCAATTATATCGGTTACATGATGGCATTAAATTATTCCCCAATTTGTATTTCCTTCCTTTCATAGTAAGCATACCTTAGAGGCCGAAATGTAATTGGATGCAAAATCTGTGTCGCCGTGTCAGTCTCACCTGCGCCACTACAGCAGACCCCCAATTCAACTGGCAAAATATGTCTGCCGCAATCAGCACGTTAATACATTTTTACTTGTGTGGTGCCACAGTGCATTTTCGTGTTGACGTGACAGTGGTGGCATTTGGGAGGAGGCTTGAGTCAGTCTCGCTACCAAATGCGCGGCTCGCCAGTGATAAATGATTCAAACTCACATAGAGATCCGCTGGGGTGAAGCTCCCTCTGCGCACTCCTCATGTCTCCGCCGCAGTCCCGACGAGCTGAAACAACCACACAGCAAACGCAGTCAGGACAAAAAGATGCTTGCTCGCGACGCCACCGCCGCCGCACCCACAGATGGAAGAGGGATTTGCATTTCGCCACAGAAACAGCCAAAGTCAAGAGAGGTGCAGCCCATTTGTGTGAGAGGTGAGACAACATGTGAGTGGGATGCAACTGCTAAAAGCAAGCGTTTCAAAAAGTTGAGTTTGAACACAATTAAATCATGGGGAACATTCTGCTCCTGGACCCTCGGCAGACGTGAATCAGATTGGTGCAGGCTGTTTATCATGTCCCAAAGTCTTTTTTTCCTTAACAGAAGGTGAATCCTCACTGAAGTTAAATCCACAAGTTCCTCAAAAGTTAGTGAGTTATTCACAATCCACTAAAGACAACCAGATCGGCCACCCTGCAGATGTGGGGGAAGGGGAGAAAAACAAAAACAAACCAAAAAACGCTTACAGGCAGGCCCCCCATGTTTTTTGTCAACCTGACACATCTGCCATGCGCGCGCCAGTGCAAAGTGGCAACTGGCCGCAGCCCTCTTCGCACCAATCAGAAGCCAGTCCAAGCACAGCTGCAGCACATCTGCAAGAACCACACACGGCTCAGCGGGGAACTGTCACCCCCGCAGTTGGAGAATCCTCAGAGGGAAGCTGTGATGTCACAATTAGACACAAGAACGAGGATTGCAGTGTGGAGGAGATCGTTGGATTCCATCCTCACCTGTTCTGGCTCGCCGTCTTCGGTCACTGCAGTAGATGGTGGATGCGTCCAACGTGGGTGATTGCAACGATGTGTACTTGGAGGAAAATGAGACGTCTGAAGTTCTGGAGTCCCTCCTGCCGCACTCGCAATCTTTGCAGGAGACCCGAGTCAGCAACTGGACCCGGTGTTTGGGACAGCGGGTGTCGGAGTCAATTAAAGTGCTGTTAGCCACTATGCTGCTCTGCTCCTCCACAATGGTGCTCTCTAGAAAACATCAAACCACGTACAGCAGCTGACATACAGTATTACACATTCAAACAGCACTACAAAAACTCATAATACATTAGGTAGAGTGATTACGAAAACAGCCAGTCAAATTTGAGGGTTTCACCAACCTCTGGGATCAAGGTCTTTGTCCAAACCTAGAGTACCACCAAAGCGAGATCATCGCATCATCAGTCAGGAGTCATACACAGGGACATGAAAACGACACTCTCAGGCTTATTCTTTGCTGCTTCTTACCCCAGAAGTTGTCAATCACTGTGCTCTCCTGGATGGAGGCCTCGTGGAGGGAGGATTCATCCAACAAGGATGAGAGCAGAGAGGCATCAGAAGCGTCGCTGTGGAGCGAGTGATTGGAGGATTTACGAGGTGTGTGGGCGAGGAGCGACTCTGAGCAGGATGCGGAGTGTTGCAGAGAACGGCGAGATTTCAGCATCCTGAGGGAAGAATACAAGGAGCAAGTGAGGACCAAACAAACTCACGAGTAAAGAGTACAGTGATGTGTGCTGACATGCCGAGAGCGGGTAGGAAGACAAAACAGGTGAAAATGAGAAGATAAAAGGCAAGGCGAATAAACGGCAAGTGATGTCTACCTTGTGTTTCTCCAGCCGTTTTCGTCTACGTGGAGGGAGGTGCTGCCGAGCGGCTTGCCGTGGTCCAGCAGGCCATTGCCCAGACGTAGACTGCGCCTGGACATGGTGGCGGGCTCGCCGTCCGAGTCGGACGCTGCGGACCAGTAACTGGAGCTGAGCAAGCAAAAAAAAACATTTCAAGTACAATTGTCAAAATAAAAGACAGATTGTATTGCTGTTGCTGCTACAAGACCATGTAAAAGATTATGACATTTATTTTTTTCCTCTCACAATTGCTTTAAGCATCACTTTTGCAACATCAATAACACATGGCATGACAATTCTTCTACATTGGAGGATGAGTGATTCATGCTGTGGTCCAAGTCTCTAGGTGGGTTTTTTTTTTTTGCAAATGTCTTCAACAATTGTATTCAAACGTGTATAAAGTATTGAAAAAAAACACATTTCTTGATTCTCTTCACATGAGTCTTCTGTCTAGTCATTTGGTCTGTTTTTACCAGCTTGTATGCGGAGTCTTTTTTATATGAAGAACATGACTGAGGCAGATGTACCTGATTTTCAAAAAAAAAAAACGGAGACTGTTCTGTTGAACAAGAAAATAGAAGATAACCTTTCCATTAGAATACCGTTTAGTAGATCACTTGTCGCACCTTTATTATTGGCTACCCTAAGTAACGTGAGGGCCAGGCACACTGACCTACATAGCGAGTCCACCAACAACACACTAAACATGAGCATACACACACAGGTCTGTCCAGCCCCAGCTCTGTAGATCCTCGTCCTTGTCAGCAACGATCATTGCTTGTCAGGCAGACGTCAAGCGCACGCATCTTTCTCACAACGTACAACAAAAGCAACTTCCTGTCGGAGCCGCAGGTCAGTGTGCTGCTAAAGCCGCGCCCCTTCGTCCCACACAGATAACCTGAACTCCGACCAAGCTCTACGAGAGGACTTACCGCCAGCTATTGGCAAGCTGCCGTTTGACTCTGTCCACCTGCAACAGATCAGCTGATCCGGTGTGATGCTAAACGTCACTCAGTCTTTCTGTCAGCCTCGTTGGATTAGACAGCAGCCGATTATTGAGAGCCGAGAAGAAGAGGGAGAAACAAAGTGAATATCTGTAACTCTTGCGAGTAGCTTATACGCCGTAGAATTTTCCGATAAAGCCGACTGTTTTTAAAAAAGGGGGAAAAACAAGACACTTTCACACACACGTGCTTTGGGGTCTTTAAATTGCAATGTGAATTTTCGGCCAATCACATCGGAGTTTTTGTGTGTGACGTCACAAAAGCACCAATCACATTACGTGGTGCCAGTAGCGCCGCCAAAAATGAATAGTGGAGTTGTGTTAGCCGTTAGCATTAGTCGTTAGCTCTGTAAAAATGACTTACTGGATACAAAAGACAAGAGAAAACAAACACCCGACCAACTGGACGATCCAACGTCGGGATTCAGGCGAAAACGTAGCTAACGTAATAAAAACTGGCTATCAGATTATCTATTAAGCTATTTAAATTCTTGAATACTCTAAACACTGTCAATTACTGTACCAAGTTTCACAGAAAAAAAATGTGCTTACTTCCCCTTCTTCTTTGTGATTTTTATAAGCGCCACAGTCAAACTGGCGCCTCCGTGTGGTTGACATGATAAGTGCCTAAAATAACCGCATTTTAAAACTAGACGTAATGGTACAGAAAAGAACAGAGCACAACATAAAAATGTGACTTTCATCAGAAACATCATTTACTTTCTGTAACATAATTTTGATTCATTTTCTCATCATATAAAGAAAAGACGATATTTGAAGATAACTCCTCCCCAAGACTTTTTTTTAACATTCTTTATTGAACAAGTCAGGATACAATTCTCAATAAACAGAAAACAAAACGAATACGTTCTTAATACATGCACATATTAAAAAATTTAAACAGAAAGAAGCCAGGGGTTTAAAATTTTTTTGTTAAATAAGGAGCATATACTGTAACACTTCCCCAAGAGGAAGGCGGATGTGAGCGATACGAATTATCATTATTTACCCGGATGTCACCCGGAAGTGAAACTATCCGGCACGCGGTCGTAACATTTTCCAGCTTTCGCACGTGTTAAAAGGAAAACAAAAAACACAGGTTTGTCTATACATTCTTATGAAATCAACTGAAATGTGGACATTATAAAACGCTTTTACGACTTGATCGTGGTAGTTTGATGCGTGTTTTGTTCGCTAAACTAATCTGTGATACATTTTCGCCAAGCCCACTTCTAAATATTTTTGTGACGACGGATCTTTCGAACGGAGCATTAATGCTATTGCATCCATTTGCTGTTTGGAGACTTTTATAGCATAACAAGAAGCATATTTTCATTTAATTGCCTAAAATCTGGGTTACAACGCACCCTCTCATCTCTACCGATATTTCAGGTTTCGAATCCACCATGACGTCTTTAGCCTACCAGCTGAAACGGCTGACGCTTCCTCAGAATGACCCCAATTTACTGTCACGGAAAGAGGTTGCGTCGTTTCTTTTTGACCCCAATGAGGCGGCGACCCTCGACAGAAGCACCTTCTATGCTCTCGGTAAGTCTCTTTCCTCCACCTCCTTAGCTTCTCCATCCTTTTTCATCCTCGGTAACCTTTCAAACTTTGCCTTTATGCAGGCTGTACAGGCCTAGAGGAGCTCCTGGGGATCGAACCGGCCTTTGAGGAGTTCCAGAAATCTCTCTTCAGCCGGGCATCGCTCACGCTGGAGCGCAGCGTCCAGTCGAAAAATGTCAACAAGAAGCTAGACGCCGACATCTCTCTGTTCCTCACCCGCCTCTCTCCATACTTCCTCCTCAAGCCGGCACACAAGTGCATCGAGTGGCTGGTACACCGGTGCGTCGTTACTTCATCGTTCAAATTCAACCCCTACCATCCCGTGATAGGTTAAAATCCCCTGATTGAGAGACCATTAAAAAAATAATAATTCTATATGTATTTTTTATGTTCTTTTGTAATTTTAATACACTTTTACATTCAACATATTAAAACGCACCTTGGGGAGTATCACTGAGCACCTATTCACTCTCTTACTGACAAGAAATGGGACACCATTGTTATCTCCATTCTTGTGTGTGCGCAGCTTCCATGTTCATCTGTACAATGTTGAGAGCCTGCTGGCTTGCGCGCTGCCTTATCACCACACCAACACGTTTGTCCGAGTGGTTCAGCTCCTCAAGATCAAGAACGCCACACACCGCTGGAATTGGTTGCAGCCCCTGCAGGTTAGACGTGATGATGTCTCCCAAACGAAAGCTCACGATTCAGCTAGTCGGCAGGTTGCTAAATGTTTAATTTGTCTGTGTTTGGTTATTTAGAAACCAGGCGTGCCATTGGCCAAAGGGACTCTGGTCACCCACTGCTTCTCGGACCTGGGCTTCATGGACTTCATCTGCAACATCGTCACAACGTCCGTTCAGGTAGCCACATGTCACACATGTTGGGATCCAAACGTCTCAAATAAATTTAAGGGGAATGGGTCAGGATGGGAAATATTCGCATTGAAGGGATTATAATGGAAAAGTATCCTTTTCAAGTACAAATACTGTATAATCATTTTGTTTTGTCATACGTAGATGTGCAACTAATGATTATCTCAATAAATCAGGCTAAAAAAACCAACGAAATATCCCCTTTTTTGTCAATATTGGCACATTATTTCAAATTTGAAGTTCAGAAAATGCTCAAATACAAATGGCATTCATCATTATTTTGTTGATTTCTTTCAGGCTTTTTCCGGACATTCCCAAAGTTTTTCCCAGCTGCGAGTGGTCTTCTCTTTCTACGCCTCCACCATCGTGTCAGCTCTGGACGCCGTTGACAAAGTGTCAGACACCATCATTTCCAAACTGCTCCCCTATGTGCAGACGGTAGAGATCGATTAACATTGATTACTTTTATAATGTGAAGCGTGATGTTGGATATGATGACATTTTGTCCCGTTGCCGCCTTTCAGGGTCTGAAGTCAAATCTGGCTGACTACAAGGCGGCCACCTACATGATCGTGTGCCAAATGGCGGTGAAAGTGGTGATGGAGGCCAGTCTGATCAACACGCTGGCGCTGCACATCAGCAAGTCCATGCTCAAAGAGCCCGTGTTGACCAAAGAAGGGCTGGGCTGCCTCATCGTGCTGCTGCAGAGCCAGAAGGATGGCGCGGCCGGGTCCAGGTAGGACAGAGCAACATAAACCAGGGAGCTTTAACGACCTTGATGTAACTGATTCTTGTCATTGCCATTGAATGAGTTAAGTCCAGAGTGCGAGTACTTGTTTATGTTCTCAGATTCTGCAGCCACGTGTGTTCCATGCCTGCGTTGGCATCCACGCTTCAGCTCATGGCCGCCACCCACGACGTGAGCCCTCTGCTGCGCTACCTGCTGCCTCACCTGGTCCACGCCGCCTTTGGCAGCTCAGGTGAAAACGGAAGCCAAGCAAAGCCTTGAAAATCAAACGTTGGCGCTTTGAACGTTCCTGTGCTCTTTTTGTGTTTTCGATAGATGACATCCAGGTGTTGGAGTCGCTCCTGGAGTCTGTCCCCCTGACCAAAGGCCTGGATGAACACATGGCTCGGTAAACATCTTTTTGGTCTAAGGGGAGCCAGTCAGAATTATGTGTACATGTTCAGCTTCACATTCAATAGAATTATGGATCTGTTTGCTGCGCAGTTGGCTGCTAGATGATTACCTGAGTCAGACGGCGCTCACCGAGGACAACATCCACACCCTCAACCAGCGTCTGCAGCCCCTGGTGCGACTTTTCGAGTCCAAGTGAGTGCAGGTGGCACCTGACGCGTCCACAGTGTGACTTCGGATTGCTCCCACATCCCCAAAAGAAGCTCAAGGCGCTTAAGGTTGCTGTTGTCGCGCCTCAGATACTTCGGGGCTCTGGACGGCGTCCTCTCCGGTCACGTGAAAGACGTCAGCAACTTGGAGCACAAACGCCTCTTCCATCATTTCCTCTCTCTGTCCATGAGCAGCGGAAAATTCCAGGTGTGGTGACGATGGTGATGAGACGGACTAAACTAAAAGCGTTAACTTATATTTCCGTGCTTCATGAGATTGGAAAAATGAATGGTGAAGCTAGCGATATCAATAACATTGCGATATTTGACACGTACCTAAAGACATGTCATTTTTATTGTCTAATGAAGAAGTACTTAAAAATGTTTTTATTTATTTGTGGGAATCAGATTGTGGGCGACTCGGACACGTCGCTGCTGCTCAGCCTGAAGCACCCGCAGCCGTCACTACGAGTCTCGGCTCTGGAGCACCTGAGGAGCCTCGTTGCATCCGGGCAGGTGTGGCCGGAGACCTTGCGGCTTCTTCGCGTGTTCTGATGCTGCCCGGCTACGTTGTGACTTTTGTTTCCTACTCGCAGCTTCAGAGTTTGGACAAGGACTTCCTGAAAGACGCCGTCTTGGAGCGCTTGAAGGATGACGTGCTGGAGGTCGTCAGTGGGGCTCTTCAAACCTTGGAGGTCAGGGAGATTTCTGAGAGTAGGAAGATAAGATTAAAAGAGTACAACACACCAACTGAGTTTAAAACTGTTATTGAAGCTCTGCACTTGTTTCTCTTCAATGAACTGGTGCCATCTCGGAGGTCATCTTTTTTCTTTTTCCAAAAACTCCAAAGCTTTATCTTTCTGCTGAGTGCTTGATCTCAAGGTGGCAAAGCACTTTTAAAGGCTACATGGGCTTCAAATTTTTTCCCCCCCACATGACCGGATAAACGCTTTGACTCTGACGATCAATAAAATATCTTTTGTTCGGCCTTTCGGTACGGCCTGCGGCACGATTGTTTTGGCATGATAAATCAATTATATCAGGATTTATTTTGTCAAATAAAAAGTGATTTTGTGAGGGAATTAATTATGATACAAGTGTATCAAGTTTTGTTGTTGTTTTCCAGATGTTATTTGACGTTTTGGACGCCGAGGCTGTCGTGTCCAATTTGCTGTCCCTCCTCCAAAGAATCGATCAACCCGAGGCTGACAGCTGGTCAGAACGTGGTCTTTTTTTTTTATTAGTTTGTATTTTTCCAACTTAAAAAACCGTATCGAAATTAACAGAAACCTAACCGCCTCCTTTTCTTTTTCCTCTGGCCATGGATTTATTTATTTTCTCCACCAGGCTGCCAGTTTTAACAGAAGCGATGCGTTTACTGACTGATTCCCGGCTCGGAAAGGGGAGTGCCGAGCAAGTGGAGAAGATTTTCTGGGGCCTGCTGCCCTTCGTGATTGTCACCACCGCTCGTCCAGGCTGCGCTCAGCTGCGCCTCGCGCGCTGCGTTGCCCGCTGCGACATCCTCGCCCGGCATCCGCTCACCATCACCTGGGCGGAAGGTTGCAGCCAGAACTTCCCGGAGGCTTTCCTGATCTCCGCTTTGTAGCTGAAACCGTTTCTTCTGCCCACACAGAACTGGACAAAGTGATGAAGCGGAGCTCTCAAGCCGACAAGGTCGGTTTGGCCAACCAGCGTCTGGTCTCCACGTTGAAGAAGAACCTCGCCAACATGGAGCAATTGGACAAGCGCAAGGCCGTAAGTTGTTTGACTTGTTTTTGCCGTGTCACCGACTTATTCCAAACTGAAAAGTGCCATCGGCTTCCCTTCCCCTCAAGCAAGGGCATTCATTAGCTTAACATTTCCATTCGCTTTCTGCTTATAGCAGCAGAACTGACTTTGCTGCTGCTTTACTCGCCAGCTGGAGAAGTTTGGAGTGTTGGGCGAGCAGCACCGCGGCGCGGTGTCAGAGGCTGCGCTTTCTTCATGGTGATGACGGAGACTCTTCTCCTGGGCCTGGAGCAACTGGGCGAAACCGAGCACCTGCTCACCGCCCAGCAGGTCTTCGCCGTTCTGGAGGCTCCGCTGCTGGAAGTCATCAAGTCAGATGACGCCCAGGTGAGCCTTGGTCCAAACGAGCACAGAAATTATAATTCTAGCGACTGCCGGGTTGGATCGGACTGCACGACTTGCACCGACTTGTGACGACGCTCAGATTCGAACGCTACCTCTGTGTAACAGAAAGTCCCGCCCTCTGTCGTCCCCGCGTCCTTCGGTGAGGCGCTCTCCTTGTACTTGAGCAAATGCGAGCAGCAGCCTGACAGGCGGCACGAATGGGAATACAACCAGATGATGATCAGTCTCCTCCGAGACTTCATCTCTTCTCTCAGGTGTTGCGATGACGCTTTTAAAGGTGACCACGGCTTTCTGATCCACGTTGGCTTTTTCCCGTGACCACGACCTGACCGGCTTGAGTGTCTTTCTCTTTGCCAGCTGCTGTGTGGTGGAACCCGGAGAAGCTGGACACCAACACGTGCTGCTACTTGGGGCTCGTCTCCCGCCTCTTCGCCGTTGTCATCGGCGGCGGCGGCGAGGGGCCAACGGCCGGGAGCTTTCGAGAGCTCATGAAGCTCCTTGTTAAGGTTGAATTTCGACACGTTTTACATGGAGTTATTTCAATAAACGGTTCCCCAACGTGATCTTCTTTTTTGGACGTTCCCTGCAGGTTCACCTGAGCGATCCAGCCGTGCTCTTCAAGTTTCTCTGCATGCTGTGGGGATACGGCGACAACCGCGGGGACCAGCTGGGTGTCAAGGTCGGCGTAGTCCTGCAGACCCAGGCGCTCTACGTGGGTGGCGCCTTGCTGAGCGCCCAGCCTGCCACGACGCTGGCACAGCTCGCCGGAGCCAACTCGCCCGGTGAATAAATGAACACAGTGAAGACAAGTCCATTTTTTTTTGTGTCAGGTCAAAAGACATTTTACAAACATGTTTTTGCCTGTGTGCATTTGTTTGTCTCTGCTTGTGTCTGTTTTTTAATTTTTTTTAGTGGTACCGGCATTGCTGTGCTGTCTGACCTCACCCATCCAGGAGATCCGAAGGGCTTCGATCGGCGCTTTGCAGAGCCTATCCGTCGCAGGCGCCACTCCCTTCCACCCAATCATAGGAAAGCTCCTGAACACTTTAGAGGAAATTGTCGCCGACCCGTCGTACCTGAGCACGGTGGGGAACTCGCATTTGCTCTCGTGGGTCACATCTGTACCGTCGTCTAACGCGGCTGTTACCCTGCAGGCTCTCGGTGGTTTTCATGACACGTGCGAGTCCGCGAAAAGGAAGACGCCGCTGCGGGCGGCGTTAACGCAGCTGCTGCTGAGCATTCAGGATCCTTGCTGCCCGTCCTATACCGCCTCCTGCCTGCTGAGGGCGTTGAGCCGCGTCAATGGGCAGGTGAGTGCAGCTCCGCGATACCGCAACATCTGCAAAAAGTTTGCGAGGGCCCGACATCAACGGACATTCACAGCTCGGCGCGCTCTCCTCAGGCCGTCCTTTCCGCTCTGCTGCCCCTGCTGGATCGGCTGCTCCACAATGACCCCGACATGTCCACCATGCTGCTGGACGAGTGCCAACTTTTGCAACTCGTCCTGGGCAAGTACAACGAGGCGGTGGCCCCGCTGCTGGCTGCCGACCGCAACTGTCTGGACTTGTTTCTGAAAGCCATGAGGACCTCCACTCCGGCGTTGTCGGGGATCCTCAGCTGCCAGATCATGGCTCTGGAACAGGTCAGGGCTTTATTTTGGAAAATATTTGTCCAGGTTAGGCGACTTGGTGTGCTAGCACATCTGCGGTTCATTTGACACCGTAATGAGGACTAGCTCAGTAAAAACAAAAAAAAATGGATGGATGGCTGTTACAAACCTTGCCCAACTCATCCCACAGATCAAAAAGCCATTCTTCAACGCCTTGGGAGATGAGAAGGTCCAACAGAAGCTGCTCACGGTCATGTTCGACCTGCTGGTGGAAACCAGCAGTCCGATCCTCGCCGACGCCGTCGGCAGCGCCTTTAAAGCGGTGAGCGCGCGGTCGCCGTCTTGTCTTTCAAATTGAAAGCTGGCGGCAGGCATCCAAATAGTTTGCGTGTGTTGGTAGGAAGGAAAAAAAAAAGAGAGAAAAAAAATGTGTTGTTGAAGCAGTTAACAATCAATCTAATAACCACCCCGATCGCTGTCTTTGTTATTGTAAACAGATCGCAGTGGATGCTCAGTTGGTGGCGAACGAGCTGGCGCCACCGGAGAAAGCCAAAGTCGCTGTGACGGTTCAGCAAACCCGCCGGAGCAGATTGATGCAAAGGTGGAGTTGAGCTTTTTACACAGGTGGAAGCGAGAAGTCCTTGAGGAAAGCGCTCCATGCTTTGCTTTGCTTTGACACGCCATAGATGGGCGAACAAAATAGTGGTGCAGCAACATCACTTTGTTATTTTTGGGAGGGTGTCTGGAACCAATGTGATGGCATTTCCTCTGTATTCTCCCTCGGCTTTGCTAACGACGGCCCCTCGTCCCCTACCTCAGGAAACCTGACGAGAGTAGTAACACATCTCCAGACGGGGCCACTGTTTCTTGGCGCAGAGCCACGCTGATCCTGGAGCTGCTGCAGCACAAGAAGAAGTTGAAGCGAGCCCAGGCCTTGGTGCCGGTTCTCTTCTCGCTGCTTGCCAGGTAACGCTGGAAGACTCCCAACGGTAAGCGCCTTGCTGACGCTACTTAGTTTCTGTTGCTTCGTTTGTTCCTCAGGAGCCTGGAGGCAAGTTCTGTGGAACTGCCCAACATCGAGTACACCAAGCAGCTTTTGCTCAGCTGCCTGCTCAACGTCTGCAGCAAAATGGTGCAGAACGGAGAACCTGATACGCCAGGTGGGTCCGGCAACGGGGCTGGTTCTGGATGGTCACGTGTCACGCTCTTGGGTTTATGTTACCCTTTTTCATTTTTGTCCATCCAGACGTCCTGGACGAAGACAAGTTCAGTGTGGAGCTGGTGGTCCAGTGCATCCGAGCAACGGGCGTGCCGCAGACTCATCATCACGCTCTGCTGCTGCTGGGCGCCGTCGCCAACATCTTCCCTGTGCGTCGTTTGGACTTTTGGGGGGTGATCGTCTCACACCTGAACAAAACTGACCTGCCTTTTGTTGGCTTCCAGGACAAAGTTCTGCACAACATCATGCCCATCTTCACCTTCATGGGCGCTAACATCATGCGTCTTGACGACGCCTACAGCTTTCGGGTCATCGACAAAACGGTGCAGATGGTCATCCCGGCTCTGATCCAGGTCAGGCGCGTTGGAGTTGGGTTTGGTTGCAATGGGATCCAAATGCAAAACAAACCGCTTGACCGCCGGACTTCAATAGTTTTTGAACTATTGACTATAACATCGCGCGGCTCGAGTTGAATTCCAATTCCAAGCGTCATGTTTTGTGCCGATTGCCGTTAATAATAGTCGACTTCGCCCCTGCAGGCCCACGGCCAGTCGGACGGCAGCGTGGACGCGGTGGTGACGAGGATCGTGCACGTCTTTGCCGACGCGCTGCCTCACGTGCCCGAACACAGGCGGTTGCCCATCCTGGCTCAGCTGGTCGCCACGCTGGGCCCGGCCCGCTTCCTCTGGGTCCTCATGCTGCTCCTGTTCAAGCTTCACACCGCGCGGGCGTCCGGCTCGGAAAGCGAGAAGGCAAGGAATTTCGATCGATACCAGTGGGACAGCTTTTGCTCAATCGTGTCTCGCCGCCTTCTAACAAGATGTGGTGATGGTGACGATTGGGTTTCTCAGGAAGCAGCGCTGGAGAGAGACGTGGACTTCTGGATCTCTGTCTGTTGCCAGTTCGAGGTGGCTGAGCAGCTCACGTCGCTCGTCAACATCCTGAACTTCCTCATCAAGCTGCCCGACGACAAAGAGGATGGTGAGTGAATGCGGAGAGGTTCGCACCGCAAAATCATCCGCCCCGTGGTGGAACGTCCAATTCGTCTTGTGTGTGTATTCACTCAACGTGCTGGTTTTTTTTTTTCCCAATATAAAGTATTTGACCTGCTCAGTAATGTTTGGGAAACGCTTTGCCGCGGCCGTTTTCGTCTGTAACCGATATTTGCCGTCGTCGGCAGCCGCGGCGGCCACGCCTGCCGTCGGCCGTCGAGGAGCCGGCAAGAAGAAGAAGGAAGAGGAGGAGAAGGTGGAGGAGCTGATCTTCAGCGTGGAGGCCCACAGCGGCAAGGAGTTGAGACACTTCAAGTTCCTCTCGGTCTCCTTCATGGCTCAGCTGCTCGGCTCGGCCAGCTTCATCGAGAAGGTGAGTGATGTCTGCAGACCAAAGGGTTCGTGTTCCAAGTGGAAGCAAATGATTTCACCTACTTTGGTGTGTCCAAACGGGTCCTCGTGCATTTGCCATGTTTTTTTTGTTGTTTTTTAAAATAAATTCCAGGTAGCAGAGACTCAGGACGTCGTCGATGGCGTCCACGCAGAGTCTCTCCAGCAGCTGCAGCAGCAGTGAGTTTGCTTCGCATCTCATCAAGCAAAAATCTAAAAATGGTTGCTGAAAAAGGTTCCCCTGTCCAGGCTACTGGAGGACAACCTGCGTTACATTCAACGTGTCGCGCGCTGTGTGGAGGAGAACGCCGAGAAGCCCATTGCAAAGTTTTGGAGAGTTCTTCTCAATAAATCCTACGACATTCTGGATAAGGTGATGATGCCTTTCTCCGCATTCAACTCACCACACCAAAACAAAGAATATTTATTGAAAACCACATGGTTTTCAACCCGGCCCGTGTTTTTATCTGTTTTTAACTTTGGTTTGAGTTGTATGGTCATATTTTCTTGACGTACAAGTTTGTTTCCTTTCCTCCTCGCCAAGTTGAACGCTTTGTTGCCCACGGACACGTTCATCACGGTGATGAGGGGGCTGATTTTGAACCAGCTGCCGTCAGTGAGGAGGAAAGCCATGGAGCTTCTCAACAACAAGCTGCAGCACAAGACGCACTGGACAGAGCAACAGGTACCGTCGAGAGAGAGAGAATAAAATGAAATACGCTCCCTCTAGAATAAAATGAATCCGATTAACCGAGTCACTGATGCACGCCCGCGACTTTAATGAGGATAAGCAGCTCGGATAATCGATGGATGAATGTTTGCGACATCCAAATATCTTCCCCGCTGCAGGTCAGCGTCCTCTTAGAGCTCGTCGGGGAGCTCCTCGCCATCGTGGGAACACCGCACGGGAACGCATTGGCGGCGGAGGCGGCGGCGACTGAGCAGGCCGTCAACAGGCAGACGGCGCTCTACAGCCTCAAGCTGCTCTGCCGCCTCTTCGGCCCGGCTCATAAGGACACCTTCGTGCCCGTCCTGCTGCGCACGGTGGAGATCATCACGTCGCCGCACGAAGACAAGAACGTGATGGCCAGCGCCCTGCTGTGCGTCGCCGAGGTGGTCAGCGCCCTGAAATCTCTCGCCATCCCGCAGCTGCCAAGGTTTGCGTCGAATGCGCTTTCTGCCGCGGAAGGCGGCTTGCTAAAACTTGCCCAACGGAGCGGCAAAGTCGGCATCCATGCATGTGGCCTGCCTACAGGTTGATGCCAGCCGTGCTGCAAGTGCTCGCCGACAGGAAGGATCAGCTGACCACTGCAATTTACTTGCTGAGCGCCGTCACCGCCCTGCAGCGCGTCGCCGAGACGCTGGCGCACTTCATCAGCCCTTACCTGCCGGATACCACCTTGCAGGTTTGTCAAATCGGGCTTTCCCAACCACGGTTGAAACAACAGCACATCTTGTACGTACGGAAGATGAGGAGCGGGATGGTGATCGCACTTTTTATCAAAAAGTTGCCACCTTGCAGCTTGTTTGTTTTGCGGCTGACGTGAAACCTTAAACAGTCCAAATCCCTTCCAGGTGTGTTGGCTGACGCGCCTACTGGAGGAATCTTTGTCGTCATCCTCATCCGCAACCAATCAGCTGTCCCACCGCCTGGCCTCTCTCAGGAGCTCCTTGGCCAAGAAGCTCCCCCCCAGGGTCCTCCTGCCCGTCCTGACCAAGTGCTACACGATCATGGTGGTCGACAAGAGGGTGAGCGAGAACATACGTTTGTACAAGCCTTGAGCGGGCGGCCTGTTCCTGTGATGCGTCGCCGCGTCCACCATGTTGGATGTGGCGAGCTTGTTCCTTCAGAAAGCGCCAACCTGTGCACAAAGCTGCGCCAAGCAGTTACTGACCAGAGTGCTTCTCCCTCAGGACCAGCTGGGGGCGCTGATGAGCATCCTCAAGGAACACGTGCGCCACATGGAGCGAGAGCAGCTCAGCTTCCACCAATCGGAGCTCACCGGCTTCTTCCTCGCCGCCCTGGATTTCAGAGCCCAATTCTGCCAGGTGCGTTTGGCGCTCTCGCGCGAACCGTCTGCCCACGGGACCTTCTGACGTTTTGCTTGGTGCAGGGCGACCTGGCGATGGCAGCTCAGATCGAGGGCAGCGTCATCGACTGCCTGCTGGTCATGGTGATGAAACTGTCCGAAGTCACGTTCAGGCCGTTGTTCTTCAAGGTGACGCGAGCCCGCTGACCTTTTTGATCTTGAAGAAGTTGCAACTCTGGCTAGATGGAAGTCAAGATTTGCCTTTTTCCTCAGTTGTTCGACTGGAGTAAATCGGGCCGGAAAGAGCGTCTGGTGACATTCGCCCGACTATCCGACTGCATTGCCGAGCGCCTCAAAGGTCTCTTCGTCCTGTTTGCTGGAAACCTGGTCAAACCCTTCGCAGACCTCCTCCAGCAGACCAACATCTCCAAGACGGGTGAAGCTTGCATCTTTTTTTAACCCCCCCCCCCCCTTCCCCCCCAACAACAACTCGTAAACTCATCAGTCTTGGTCTCCATTGTCCAGAGGAGCCGTTGTTCGATTCCGAGCACGGTGCCGAAAAGAGCCAGCTGCTGCTTTGCAGCATGCTGGACTGCCTGCACAAAATCTTCCTGTACGACACGCAGCGCTTCCTCAGCAAGGAGCGTGCCGAAGCCCTCCTGGTGCCCCTCGTTGACCAGGTGAGCAATATGACAGGACGCTTGAGCGTGTCAATACTTGGCAGGCCGAATAAAAGAAGACATTTTTAAAATTCTGTGTGTGTGTGTGTGTGTGTGTGTGTGTGTGTGTGTGTGTGTGTGTGTGTGTGTGTGTGTGTGTGTGTGTGTGTGTGTGTGTGTGTGTGTGTGTGTGTGTGTGTGTGTGTGTGTGTGTGTGTGTGTGTGTGTGTGTGTGTGTGTGTGTGTGTGTGTGTGTGTGTGTGTGTGTGTGTGTGTGTGTGTGTGTGTGTGTGTGTGTGTGTGTGTGTGTGTGTGTGTGTGTGTGTGTGTGTGTGTGTGTGTGTGTGTGTGTGTGTGTGTGTGTGTGTGTGTGTGTGTGTGTGTGTGTGTGTGTGTGTGTGTGTGTGTGTGTGTGTGTGTGTGTGTGTGTGTGTGTGTGTGTGTGTGTGTGTGTGTGTGTGTGTGTGTGTGTGTGTGTGTGTGTGTGTGTGTGTGTGTGTGTGTGTGTGTGTGTGTGTGTGTGTGTGTGTGTGTGTGTGTGTGTGTGTGTGTGTGTGTGTGTGTGTGTGTGTGTGTGTGTGTGTGTGTGTGTGTGTGTGTGTGTGTGTGTGTGTGTGTGTGTGTGTGTGTGTGTGTGTGTGTGTGTGTGTGTGTGTGTGTGTGTGTGTGTGTGTGTGTGTGTGTGTGTGTGTGTGTGTGTGTGTGTGTGTGTGTGTGTGTGTGTGTGTGTGTGTGTGTGTGTGTGTGTGTGTGTGTGTGTGTGTGTGTGTGTGTGTGTGTGTGTGTGTGTGTGTGTGTGTGTGTGTGTGTGTGTGTGTGTGTGTGTGTGTGTGTGTGTGTGTGTGTGTGTGTGTGTGTGTGTGTGTGTGTGTGTGTGTGTGTGTGTGTGTGTGTGTGTGTGTGTGTGTGTGTGTGTGTGTGTGTGTGTGTGTGTGTGTGTGTGTGTGTGTGTGTGTGTGTGTGTGTGTGTGTGTGTGTGTGTGTGTGTGTGTGTGTGTGTGTGTGTGTTTTTGTGTGTGTGTGTGTGTGTGTGTGTGTGTGTGTGTGTGTGTGTGTGTGTGTGTGTGTGTGTGTGTGCGTGTGTGTGTGCGTGTCAGCTGGAGAACAGGCTTGGTGGCGATGAAGAGTACCAGCAGAGGGTGACCAAACATCTTATCCCGTGCTTGGGTCAGTTTGCCGTGTCGCTGGCGGACGACACCCAGTGGAAAAGCCTCAACTACAACATCCTGCTCAAGAGCAGACACGCCAACGCCAAGGTGACCGCTTTTCCTGACGGCGATTCGCCAGGCTCAAAACGGGAAGTTGACTCCTCCTTATCCTCCTCCTCTGTTCTCAGGTGCGCTTCTCCTCGCTGCTCATGCTGATGGAGCTGGCGGCCAAGCTGAAGGAGAACTACGTGGTGCTGCTTCCGGAGACCATCCCCTTCCTGGCTGAACTCATGGAGGGTCAGTACAGTCTCCAGATAATACCTAAAATGCATGAGGAATGTAAATCTATGCA
This sequence comes from Hippocampus mohnikei, assembly GCA_026261675.1. NCBI lineage: Eukaryota > Metazoa > Chordata > Actinopteri > Syngnathiformes > Syngnathidae > Hippocampus > Hippocampus mohnikei. The sequence goes on from JAKGUB010000377.1 coordinate 2,533,988, forward strand.
TTATTGACGAAAAGGAGATCGTAGAGACCACGAGATTGTGGCAAAGCATTTCAAAATGACGGTTACAAAGCATCAACGCCATGCAGATAGCATCAATGTTGCCACGGTTACCACAAAGAAGTCATAAAAGTTGCTGTTCGTTTACTAATTAGTTAATATTAAATGTAACAAAAGGTAGGGTACAAGTTAGTTTATTATTTACATTCAGCAGCCGCACAAAGCACATTTAAGCAGGATCAACTTATGGACCTAAAATCGTAGCACTCGCTAAGCTACCATACTGCACACGTCCTGTTGGTTTGTATTTGCGTTGCATGTTTCTTTTCTTTTCTCTGACTGGAGAATGTGTTTGGTTTTGTGACCTCACGGTGTTTTTTTCAGTTGCGTTACTAAGAAGTTGCCAAACGAGAAAGTTGCCTTCCTGCTGATGGCTCATCAAAACGCCTCGACTTTTCTTGTGCAACTCATTCCCGCCGCATTTGTAGTGAGTCGTGTGTGTGTGTCAATTCATTCCGTTTGTGTTCCAGACGAATGTGAGGAGGTGGAGCATCAAGTTCAGAAGGTGGTTCAGGAGATGGAGGACATCCTGGGAGAACCGCTGCAGAGCTACTTCTAACACGCACACAGTTTGAAACGTCACGCACCATTTTGGGGGGCAATAACGTTACGGCGTGCCTTTGTTGACCTTATCAGAGTCACTCCCTTCATGAAAACGGAGCAGAATCATGACATGGTTGTGTTTGTTATAAACGGACCACTATTTGCAGACATCCTTTGGATCAGCTGTTTTCTATTTTCATCAGCTACCCTTTTTTGGAGCGATTAGCAAGTGCCCAACCTGTCAGAATGGTGTGACTGCCGCTTTAAGAATCCCTGTCAGCAAGCTCGCATATTGCGCCGCATGCATGTGCATATTTGATTTGATTTGATTTTTTGAAACGTTTTTGTGGTGAAACTGTCAAAGTCGCAAAAGGCGCTTTTCGGTGATATGACTTTTTCCCGATTATTTTGTCAGAAATAAATTGTTGCAAGTGTAACATTTTAGTTTGGGTTTTTTTTTTGTGTGTGTGATCCTTTGTCCCTTCAAGCTTGACTGAGGAGTAGAGAACCGTATTATACAGCCCCCAGGTGGCCGAGGCGTGCACACAAAAGGGAGGAGCGTAATATACCTTGAATTGAAAAAATATATATTTTTAAACTTTAATTTTCCTGTATGGTTTATTCGGTATAGAGTTCTACTTTTTTTTTTTTGTGCTTTTTTTTAGGGGGGGGTTGGCTGAAGCGGATTAATGGTATTTCCATGAATTGCAGTGGGGAAAGATGATTTGAGATACATTCAATCAATCAGAATCATGTCACCACTATTTTATTTTTTAATACAGGGTGCCGCCCCAAAAATCGACATATTACAAATTGTAACGCGATCTGTTTAGACATCTTTTATGTTCAAATTTCAGTTGAACACATTACTTTTTTTTTTTTTTTAAGGTTGAAGAATGACATTCATTTGCATCAAGGCCTTTTTCCAGCAGATTCGATACAAACACCAACTGGATTTTTGACAAAAAGGAAAATCTTTTCTTTTTCTAGCACGGTTTCGGTTATTTGCTTTGGTATATTTGCGTAATTGATTCCAAATTGTCCACAGGGAGGACGGAGGCCTTCTTGTGTTGTCAGTGCAAGCGATGATTAACCCGGGTGGCGTCACTCGCTGCTGGTGATGTCACACCGTCCCGGGCGAGAGAGTGCTCCTGCTCGCTCTGTCTGTCGTCTTCATTTTCCCTTCAGCAGCATGCAGCGAGCCAAGACCCCTCTGCAGCTTCTCATCACCTCCACCACACGGCCTCTTTGCCATCGCCATTTTCACCGTCCTCATCGTCGCCGGCATCAGGTGGCACACTCCGTGGGGATTATCGGAGTGCCTTTCTCCAAAGGACAGGTGAGGCCCGGTGACCCCAAGGCTCCTTAATTATCCCGCTCGAGCAACTTAGGGGGAGCGCATTCAGTAACCGTGTTGCGTGCGTGTGTTTGGCGCAGCCCCGGGACGGCGTGCAGCTCGGACCGGACGTGATCCGTGCCGAGGGACTCGTGCAGAAACTTCAGGGGCAAGGTGACAAATCCCAACGATTGGTCAGACGTTCTTACGCGACTGATTTTGACGCACACGCGCGCACTCAGCGGGCACTTCGTTCGGCAGACCTGAGAGTGACACAGCGGCGGTCAAAATATTAGGGACAGGTCTTTCTCTGTATCTGTCAAGAGGTAAGCAAACGCTAAGAGTGGAGATCTTGTTTTCTCTACCTACTGGCCATTTGTGTATCAACATATTTAACATTGGCCCTCTTTTATTTATTTATGGAGAGTCTTCATGGTTTATTAGACTGAGCAAATATGTGACCCAAATTTTTCAAAAAGCAAACAAGTTCAGGTCCTCAAAAATCATCAGATATTTGTTCCATTTATGTCGCATGAATTTATTCTCTTCATTTTGGTAGTTGCTCTCGTCTGCGCTGTTTCCCGTCCATGAATGTGTTGCATTTCAGCGTTTGTCAGTTGCCACGGTGGCCGAATCTGCCCGGCGCCTTGGCAATCGGTGGTGCCGGCACGCGCGCGTAGCTTCAGCTCTATTCACGAAGGGACTCTTTCTCTCATTGAGTTGGCAACGCAACATAATTTGCAGCGATGTGCACTCACGAGTACATCAAGATTGTATTTGGTGGCAAATGTAAACGCACTTGCTCGCTCTCTCACACTTTTACTCAGTTACATATTTGACAGCGGGCCGGTTACTGTGTCCGCAACTGGTTGACTCTGTTCGGCACGACGCACAAACACTCACAAAGTTGAACGGCTGTGTTCATCTCACTTTTGTGGAGCCTGTTGCTCCTCTTCCTGTTTGTTTGTGTTCCTGTGCATGTTGTAGTTGTTTGCACAGAGAGCACCGCGTGTCCCAACAACACGTCATTTGTTTTTTTTTTTGTTCTTCCCAATTTCTGCTACCCCAGGCTGCGCCGTGAAGGATTATGGGAACTTGTCCTATGAGGAGGTGCTGCCCGACGAGCCGGTGGGGCGCGTCAAACACCCCCGGGCGGTGGGCGACGCCAACCGGAGGCTGTCGGAGGCGGTGCGGGCGGTGAAGCGGGACGGGCACACGGCGGTCGTACTGGGTGGAGACCACAGGTTTGTAGCAAATGTGGGAGGGTGGCGGACGACAATGTTGAAACAAGTCCAAAAAAAAAAAGTGTCTGTCAATCATCCACTGACAGGACGCGGACGACGCCATCACCCGATCTATGTAACCTTCAACATATAGACACTCGTTGTATAATGTTTTGCCGACTTGATGTTCCCAGCCTGGCCATTGGCTCCGTGCACGGGCACGCGTCTGCCGTGGGGGATGTGAGCCTGGTTTGGGTGGACGCCCACGCGGACATCAACACGCCTCTCAGCACGCCCACGGGAAACATGCACGGCCAGCCTGCGTCCTACCTGCTCCACGAGCTGCGCCCAAAGGTCAACAAAGAAGACACGCGATGCTCCTGTATTTGGCCCCAAGGCACAATGTGATGTCAAAAGGAGATTTGTGCTCAACTTGAAACTCAGACAAAAATGGGAACGTCGCTCGCATTTGCAATGACAGCTAAAATAGAGCGGGGGAGGGGGGGGAGCACAAGTGAGGTGGCCGCGAGTGTCCAGTGTGGCGTCAAGAGAGTTGACGTCCAAACGTTTGTATATGTCAGGTCCCCGTCCTCCCCAACTTCTCGTGGATGACGCCGTGCGTGTCGGCCAAACATTTGGTCTACATCGGCCTGAGAGACCTCGACCCCGAGGAGCAGTAAGCCATCCACTATTCCCACAGTCAAACAATTTGGAGTTCAGTTGTTCTTGTTTCCGTCCACGTGTTCTTTTCTTTCTGTTTATATTTTCCTGTTCCTATACACGTGTGCGTTCTTGTTACTGTGCGTGTGTTCCTGTTCATCTCTATGTTCTTGTGCAAATATTGGTGTGTTTGGGTGTTCCTGTACCCGTTTGTGTCTTGTGTTCTTCTTCCTGTGTATGTCCCAGTTTGTGTCTATGCCACGTGTGTGTTCCTGTTATATATTCCTCTTTTTGTGTTCCTGTGCATGTCTGCGTGTGTGCTGCTGTTTTGTGCACGAGTTCCTCTGTGTGTTTGCTCTTCGTGTGTTTGTTCTAGTTCAATTGTGAGTACCTCCTGCTGGGGTGAGACCGCAAGGCATAGATTGAAGTCCACACTCCGATATGTAGAAGTGACAAAGCCGTTCGTTTTGGAAGTCAACAGTATTGAGCCAACAAGAAACGTCACGTCGGCTGTGCGTTGTCAAAAGTGTGCTTTCCCGCCGGGGTGCAGTTTCCTCCTGAATCTGGTGGGCGCGAAGTCCTTCTCCATGACGCAAGTGGACGCCCTGGGCATCGGCCGAGTGATGGAGGAGACGTGCGACTTGCTGTGTAAAGATGGGTGAGTATTCTAGCGCCCCCCCCCCCGCTGAGTCTTCTTGACATCACATGGTCACATGTCACCATTGAACGCCGCCGGAGCAGGGCGAGAAGGCCGATCCACCTGAGCTACGACGTGGACGCCTTCGACCCGGCCGTCACCCCGGCAACAGGCACGCCCGTGATGGGCGGCCTCACCTACAGGGAGGGCGTGTACATCGCCGAACACCTCGCCAACACTGGTCGGAAACCTACACGCTCACAAACTGAGCGCGTGTGTCTTGCTGCCCGTGCGCACGCGTTCCCGTTAATTCGTGTGTGCGTTTGTGTCTGCGTGCGTTTCAGGGCTGCTGTCGGCGGTGGACGTGGTGGAGGTGAACCCTGCCGTGGGCGTGTCCGAGCAGGACGTGCGGCGGACGGCCGGGGTGGCGGTGGACATTTTGCTGGGCTGCTTCGGCCGGCTGCGGGGAGGAAACCACCCGCCGAATTTCTGCCTGCCTGACGCGTGACCACGACGTCTGAAGCCCCTTCCTGTTTTTCACCCGCCCTCCTTCATATCCCGCGTAAGGTCCTGGTACTTTGTTCTCACGGCTGAGACAAGTCAGTCACTAGTCCAACCACCATTTTTTTGTCTGAAAAACAGAAATACTTCACTTGGATGCTGGTTAAAGCCAAAGAAATTCTCACGCACGCCTTGAATGACTTCCAGACGCTTTTTCGTATGTTGTCTTTGCACATTTTTGTCTTCCTTATTCCATAACTCCACATTTGGACTGATGTTTGCTGATGTTTCATTTTGAAAATGGACAGACGGGCCCGCTCATTTGTAGAAGAGGTAAAAAAACAAAAGTTAGACTGTAGTTTGACAAGAAAATAAATCACTTTTTTTTTTTTAATTGATAAAACATGTTCTATGCAACCCGGCTAATCCAAACATGGCGTTTTGATGAATATCGCCTTTGTGAATGTGAATGAAGCAGCAAAACACACCATTTTGTCACTTGCAGTCAATTAAAAATGACACCACAGTCGTAACCGGCGTGCTCAGGTTACTACCGTCACAGCTCACACGTTTTATGGGTCTGGCCACTTTTTAGTTGACTGCAAGTGGCAGTACAAGACAAAAGAATGCAAGAAGTATTACAGTACTTCTGATCATGTGAACGCTTAGCAGGCCAACGTCCGAAATACCACAAGAGCACAAATGTGAGACGTTATCGTCCACAGAGCAAAGAACGAAAAGGGGGGAAAAAAGGGGTGGCTGCAAACTCTCCCAAACAAGCCAAAGGCACACTTGAGTGGAACAAAACGCGTTTAATTCTTCATGGAGCCAAAAGGAAACGCATCTCAAAATATTCCAAGAATCAATTATTCAGCCTTGGCTTCATTTGAGGTCAGTGGTTTTTAATTTTTGTTTTTCTTTCTCCAAAGATGATTATTGTCATGGTAACAGCAACACAATAATACAACAACATAGCATGTAGCTGAGCGGCGAAGGTGGACTTGGCCCAGTTGGCTCCCCACGTTCAGGTGGAACTTTGCAGGCCGCAGCGCCTCCTGAACTCCTGACCTCGCTCGTGGAGCCACTTGTTGGCAACTGAGGAGACAGGCCACAAGTACAGTTTTTAGAGCATGGATGTGGACAGTGGCACAAAAAAATCCTTTTGTAGGGTTCGTGAATGATTCCAAACACCCCATTCATCCCTGAACCGAACTGCTTTATCCTCACGAGGGTCGTGGGTGTGCTGGAGCCTATCCCAGCTAACTTTGGGCAGTCGGCGGAGTACACCCTGAACTTCTTGCCGACCAATCGCAGGGCACACCTTGACAAAACAACCATTCACAAACGCAATCACGCCCAAGGACAATTTAAGAGTGTTCAATTAACCTTCCATGCATGGTTTTGGGATATGGGAGGAATGAAAAGAAAACAAAAGGAATGGGATTTGGTCCCAGTGGCCCTTGTACATCCCATCCTGCTGACCTGGGCCCCCTGGCTCCTTATCTAAAGCCAACAACCTCAAAACTTGCGTTACCTTGTACTTTCAGAGAGTTTTCAATACGTATCAGTGAGGGGGTGGTAGTCATAGTATGACATTTAAGGATTGGAACCGACAGAAAGTATTTTCCAAACCAAGTATTTCCTTTAAAAATACAAATAAAGTAAATAAGGCAGGATTCGCTTGACGACATTGACGCCTCACAACGCTCCTGTTTTCGGTAGTCTTCGGAAACACTCGGCAACCACCGGCGCAAACTCGGGATCATATGCTCGTCTTCGGCTTTGAGATCACGTATGATCACGCGAGAACTGAGCCACGGAGGACCGGTGTGGATTCTGGACCGGTGGTGCAACAACGTGTGTATTTCCCAAACTCTTACCGGTAAATGGACGACTTTTTTTGTGGAGTCTGCCAAAAGGTAAATCATCTTTTAAGTTGAGAAAACTCCTCGTTTGGTGAGCTCGGGTTTTGTTTCCTCGTCGCTTCCTGCACGTCGAGCACCAAACAGCAATTGTTTGGTAATCAGTAATTTGACTTGATCAATAAAGATTGTCAAAAAGACACGAAGCAGCAAGACGGCCACTGCCTTTCATCTCATTTTTTCCCGTTCTACTTTTATTGTTAAACGTTAGGTGTAATTAATTTGTTTTTATTTATTTATTTGTTTTTACGTGCTTTTAAGTTTAAGGATTATTAGTTTTGTATCATTTTTGCAATATGCTGTATTTGTTAAGTGCCAAATGAAGAAAAATGGTTTATTTATGTATTTTGGGGCACAAGGTGATGACTGTCTTGTCGAAACTCACCCCACTTGCTCCCCACCAGGACGGGACAGGCGGCGTGTTGGGTCTCGTAGTTTCCCTGTCCGTCATGCAGAAGGTTGTACCAGAACACAGCCGAGCCCTGGACATACACGAATATGCCATTAAAACCTGGAAAAAGCATTTCCACTTGCAGGCACGCACCAAACACTTCATTAGGTACACCCTTGCCTGATGACGTCCGACCACGTTGCGTTATTCCCGAGACATGTTTTTGAAATTTGAATATATTTTTTTTTATGTCCCACAAGCTCAGCCAAACCTTTGAAGAGTCCAGTTGACTGTGTACCCAATAAAGTGGCTGCTGTGTGGACCACGTGCGTATGCGAAAACAAAAACAAACCTTGATGGGCCAGGCAATAGCGCCCACGTTGGGGAAGACAGTAGCGCCCCCTGCCTGCACGTCACTTATCTGCAGCACAAAGGTGAAGCCATGAAAAAAACAACAAAAAAACCAACGTAGCTCCGCTTTTTCTTGATGAAAATTGAGATCCAAGGAAGTGCGCTTTACTGACGTAAAGGAGCCAGGTGGCGATTCGGTTTCCCGTGCCCAGATGCGCGTAAGGCTCAACGCTTTCGTTCACTGAAAACTGTGAATAATATACCACTCAAAAACTTGCATCGATCTTCGATTGATACGATAGATTTAGCTTGTAATTACCCGTTGAAAGTCGACATGAGGTTCGTACTGTCCTCCGACGCCGTAGTTGGCCACCTGCACAAATTTGAGCACTCGCAGTTGAGTTGATTTGTATTGATTTACGTCGAAGGTGAGGCGTTGGATGGGAGGAACTTGTCACCTGCAGGTCCTCGGCGGTGGACACGTCCAAGCCTGTGATGTCTTCGATTCTCCTGACCATCCTGCCGACCCTCTCGTGAGCCTTGTCGTCCAGCCAAGCACTGCGGAGGAAGAGCGCGTGGGTAGAAGTCTACACACCCCTGTTCTGTTCTAGTGGCAGTTTTTTTTTGTTTGTTTGTCATTTGAAAACATGAGACAAGGGATTTGAATTTAGTTTTGTTTTTTCATAATCTCCACAACTCTCTTTTGGAAACAAACTGAACGGGGAAGGGAAAGAAAACGGAGAATGTGGTTGTACAAGGGTGCACACCCTCTCGCACAACTGCCGGTACTGATTTTTGCCAATCCCGTTTTTTTTCCTCACCATAACCAACAGCATACATTTTTAATATTCATTTAATTTTTGGATTGTAAAGCATTGAACAACATGTTTGATGATACTTTTTTTTTTCTCATCTAAGCCCACAAAAGTGCCACCCCGACTCCAAGTGTCTGTGCGTGTGTCCATTGAGTCATCCTTACTTTTGGGAGACCCTGGTGCGAACCGGGTAGGACGTCTCTGTCTTGCCATCTCTGACTTTGGAGCGCATGAGCTAGCTCGGCCGCCACACGATTGTCGGACGAGAGACACAGAAACACGTCAAGGCACGGCAAGTTTGGCAAAGAAGAGCACAAAGATTCAGATCACTGCAGAGGAAGCAATTTTGGCTTCCACCTGCAAAGATTTGCATTTCCACATGTGATCGGGGAGACACCGGACGTTTTTGTTTTGCATCGCGGGCTTACTCTGGGTTGAGCCAACACTTTGTAGATCGCCATGTCGTCCTCCGACACAACGTCGTAATAGCGGACGATGCGGGGCTGGTCCCACAGCTCTTCCTCTTTGACGGGAGCGATCAGGAGGTTGGGGTGGCCGTGGTTGTCGTGGTAACGGCAGAAGAGGCGGCTCTGTCTGAGCGGCGTCTGTCACGAAGACAAGCCGAGAGAGTACGTGGGCTCCGGCGTCGGGGATTTTGCGGCGTCTTCTCACCATCTCCAAGCTGTTGCCGCGACACAGCCGCTCGTACACGTTGTTGTAGGGAGCGCGACCCGTCTTGAGCGTCTCCTGGCCCGTCTGCCGTTTGGCCAGGTGTTCCTCAAAGTACTTGAGATTCTGGTTGGACCGCTCGTTTTCCGGATCTAAAAAAAACCAACGCCAGCGGATGTTCCCGCTTCAGCGGTGCGGAAGTTGAGCCGACGTTTTCCTTTCGGTCGACTCACCGATCTCCAGCAGCCGCTTGGTGGACACCAAGGCGGCTTCCAGATCTCCTTGCTTGTAGAGGACGAAGCTGTGGTAGTCCAGGAGGATGACGGCGTCCACGTATTCGGGCGTCTCGCCCCGCTCCAGTTGCCGGAGACCCTGAGCCATCCACAGCTCGGTGTGGTAGAAGTCGTCGTCACTGAACGCCGCCATGCCCACGTCGTAGCAGTCGTCCACCGTCAGGCTGCTCAGGAGCAGAGAGGTTCCTGTTTTGGGGGGGGGCAGAGGATTGGACTTAGGACTTGTGGAGTCTGGGTCTATACGTGCTAAGTTGCTCTTGCAGACATACAATACTTTGGCTCCCGCGCATTCGCGGCTCGGCATGAGCAAATCTAGCCCATTTGCGGTTTCTTTTTTGGAGCCAATCCTCCAAATCCCGTGCTCATGACAGCACAAAAAAGTCATTGCTGCCCACTCCCAGTTTAGAATTGACATATAAGTGGTTTGTCACCTGGGAGCTCCCCTTTGGCCATGGTGTCGGTGTCCAGCTGATAGGTGTCCTGCAGCCTCAGGAGGGCTTCGGCCACGCCCGCCAGGTCGTTCTCGTTGGGGAGGTGCTCGCGCCTGGAGCTCAGGTTGGACACGAAGCCTGAAACGCAAGAGCCGCAGCGTCCAAAACCGACTCGTACTTTTTTTGGGAGCGAGCGTTCGGGCTTCGGGACGTTTTTGTGTGTTTTCACCGTGGGATACATTGCTGCGCACCAACATCTCTAGGGCGCGCCACTCTCGGTTCATCCTCTTCAGAAATTTGAAGGCGTTCACGGGGTGGCTCAGGAAGGTTTCGGGTTTTTTGATGGCAAACGCCGACAGGTTGGTCAGGCTCTCAGACCACCTGAGTACAAACCCACACACACACACATGAAATTATCTGGTCAGCGTGACCTCCGCCAGATGCGAACGTATCGATGCGAAAGGCGGTCTTGCACCTTTTGACCGTCTCCAGTTTGTTCTCCTCCGCTCGGATGTAATCGTCCAGCGAGGCCAACAGCTGCTGCTCCGTGTACAGCAGCTCCGTCATGCGACCTCGTAGTTTGGTAATGTCAGTGAACGGAAAGAAGGAGCGGGCCTTGCCGCCAATCGCAAAAAATAAAATAAAATAGAATCGCAAATAGACGCCGCGGGAATTACGGTAAGACGGAGAGGATCATAAAGCATCAGCAGCATCCGTCACCATTATTTTGAATCATAGCGATGTTATACAAGACTCACCTATGGAAGAGTAGAACTCCTCAGCAGCCAATGAGAAGCTGACGAGAATCACCAACAAGCAAAAGACCGCCATGTCTAAATGGACAACAATTATAGGAGAACGCTAAGTAGTCACTTTTTTGTTTTGAATTCATCACAGTTGCGTTCATACTGACAACAGGCAGAAACATGCCAAAATAGGCCACGGGTTCTATTCTCATCGTTTATGACTTGCTTATTTATTTAGTTAACCCCCCACGAGAACAGCCAAACTTTATTTGGGAGAGATGATCTGAGCTGTTTCTATTTTTTTTTCTTGCACTTCTTGGGAAAGTCTATTTTTGAGATTTCTCTCAATGTTTCCATTTTTAGCTTCATCTTCCTCCCGAAGCAGCACGTTGCGCGACCATTTCTCTGCACACGACGTCGACGTGTTTCCTCTCAAATAGTTCCAGTTTGTCGACTTTGATCGTCAGTCAATCATCTTTGCTCTCATTTTACCGCACAAGCCAGAGAACACCTCAGTTATGACCACCGTCGCACGTTTGTCAAATTCATCACCCAAATGTTATCAATGCTAAGATGAAGAAACTAAAGATGAATTAACTGCATGTAGATTTATTTTTTTTTGGGGAATAAGCGAACCATTGGGCACACTTGATTGAGGACCAATTCTTCCACTATCAATACCTCGACAAAATTCAAAGCTTGTCAAATTCATCTGTTTCAATAGGATTAAAAGCAAACCCCTTCCCCAATTAAGAAAAAAAACCCCCCCACAAAGGTGACCAAATTAATTCAGCGAGTAGATGATGACCTCATTCAACAGTTGAAATGAGGGGTCAAATTCTTCTTAAGATTGTCGACGAGGTTTGACGCACCTGAAGTGCCGAAGTCAAACCGAGCAGCCCGCCGTTCGGAAACACCCGAAGTCTCTGAAATGTGTCCGATGTGTTGGATTTCCACTTTTGACAGTTGCCGACTTCGAGTCGCTTCTGCGAGTGATCGTTTGTCAGCTGTCGCCACGTCTTGCAATGAAATTGCGTTTGTGTCGGCTTGGCTTTATTCGCATTTCTTTTCTGTCCTTTGATGTCCATTAACGAGTTTGACTGGAGTTTCCTGTCCGACCAGTCGCTCACTAGACATAAAAGAACGCACTGGCCGTGTTGTGCACCTCATTCTAAATCTACCACGATGCCATATTGGATGTGGCAAAAATAAAATCAGATAAAATAAACACACACACACACACACACTTTGCTGGTCGGATGTGAATCGGTTGATGGAGCTGATTGTCCAGCGACGGAAAGGGGAGCAATTCGAACCCGACTGCCAGGCTTCGCTGTCGAAGTGCCCTTGGGCAAGTCGTTGAACTTCCAACTGCCTCCAGGTCTACATTTTAAATGAAAATCAGTTCAAAAATGGCCTTACGTGGTTAAAGAAGGACTAAAAACTGCTCCGATACATGTCATATTTCCTTTTCTTCTATTGGATTACCCTACACACAATCGTTTGTGAGTTAAACAGATGAAATCGTCTATTTCTAGATTCACAGTTGCTCTCCCGACACTGACGCAAACATTTCAATTGTACTTTGATCCATCTAAAATAATTTGACTTTATGCTTTTTGGCAGTATCGTAACCAAATATGGAAAAGCTGCTTGTCTCTCTGTAGGTCCGCTCGTCCGTCCGTTCATCAATTGCATTGAATCTCTAAGTTGCCCCCCCACCCCCGACCTCCTAATGTATCGTAATGTTAATAGTTGTGCATAATGTTACAGTGGCTTATTAATTTTCCAGCCAAATGCCTTTGAGGAATACAATATTGGGGTGGTGTAAAAAAAAAAACAGAGCTCATGTTCTATCTATTTGCAAATAAAGGTCAGAGGTCATTTTCCTTCATGACGATGACTGATGACAATCTCTTGATGAGCATGCGAAATCAGCGTTTTGGGGGCTTGTCTTCCTTTGCCCTTGCCTTAATGTCCACTCAGGAGCTCGGCGTGTGTCCGTGCCGCATCGGCTGTTTCGATGCCAATGGCGGAGTTAAGTCTAGCCAGCTCAGCGGCGTCGCAACCCTTGGCTGGCCTCCTCAGATACTGGCGAGCTAAACCAGAGCTGGCTCAAGACGGAGCATTGTGTTGATCATCTTGACAAGGATAAACACACCGAGAAGAGGGTACAGGGAGTTGAGACTCCAAATCAGTTGTGTCAAAACATTTTTGGCCGGGTTATTGTCCATCTGGACCGTGAAGCGCTGAAAATGAGCAGAGCATCAGGTTGACGGAAACATTTCAGAATTTATCCTGCAGGCATTTCCAGTGGCAGTCATAGCCCCCCCCAATTCGTTCACGACACCAGTAGCTGTTTTATTTTTATTTTTTAATTTTTTTTAAACAAAACAACACCACCACCAGTCCCAGCCAGATTTAAAAGGCAGTTGCTCAGGACACCAAGCTCCTCCTCCTCTCTCAAGTGAGCAGGAATGAAAACTGGATGTAATCCCTCCTCCCTCTTGCCCCCCTTTCTTTCGAATCAGTGTGGAGAGACAGCAGCAGTCCTGCATGAGGATCTTCCACTGACGGCGGCAGCACTTGCAGCATCCCCTGGACCAGCAGCGCGTGTGCCCAAGTCCCCATCACCATGGCGGCGGCGGGTGGCAGCAGCTCCCCCACGGCCGCCTTCTTGCTGTGCCTGCTGCTGAGCTCAATCTCCCTGCAGCTGGACACCGGAGGTACCGAGGAGGCGGCGGCGGCGGCGGCGGCGGCGCGGAAAGCAGACAATTTGATGCAGGACGACCGCTGGCGCTACGGCAGCCGCAGGACGGAGACCTGGAAGCCTTTCCGAGACGTGAGTTGTTGTCTTTCCGGCCCTGTGGCAAAAAGCATGCGCGCGTGTTGTCTGACGATCACGTATTATGCGGGCTTACGTGTGTGTATGTTTGTGCGTGTGTGTGTGTGTTTTGTGCTGCTGCACTGTGGAGGTGCAACTGTTCCAAGTTGGTGGGTGAAATGGCTGGCAATAGACGAAGCCATCTCCGATGGCACCTGTAGTAAAAAACAAAACAAACAAAAAAAACATATCATTTTGTCGTAGAATTATTTCCAGGTTTTCTTCACCAATTAAATTTTACCTCTTCAAAAAAATGTTAATATATTCTCTGAATAATTATGTTTTTTTCTTCTCCATTCCCACAGAAATTGTGAACTTTGACTTTGATTTTAGTTTTTATAAATCATAAAATGTTCGTCGCTGTGTTTCTCTCTCTCTCTTCCAACTGCGTGACGTCACCACGACAGGAAGTGGAGGTTTGTTTTGAATTTGCATCGCGCGGCGTGTCATGTGTTGTCCACCTCATTCTTTTTTCCGTCTTTCCAGGATGACTATGTTCGAAAGGTGGAGGACAGCGCGACCTTGAATGAGAGTAAGTCTTGCTTCAGAGCCAGTTTTTTGTTGTCAAGTTTAGTTTGTTTTTTTAAGCACCTTCTCGTTGCTGTGTTTGTAGACCCGTGTCGCAATGTCAAGTGCAGCCGCCACAAGTTGTGCGTGGCGCACGCTTCCCAGAGGCCCGTCTGCGTCACTCGGAAGAAGCTGGAGCAAAGGTACACAAGCAAAACATTATTTTTTTTGGAGAGAGAGATCTTGTCACCTTCGGAAATAAATCGGTAAAGTTCTACTCTTTGGTTGTCATTGTGTAATGTCAAAATGTCAGAAATGGACAAGAAAAAGGTCCGGGTGATGAGGAAAATATAATTTCGCGAGAATTGAGTCAGAATTTTTCTTTTTTAGCGTTAATGAGGAGAAAAATAATTGAGAAATCGCTTTTGAGAAATCGCACAAGAATGACAGCTTTGTTTTAACATGGGTAAAGTTGGAGCTGTACAAAATAAAAAGACGTGTAAATATTGTGAGGGGGAAAAAAAAAGACTGTTCCATTTGTATAACAGTCAGCAAAAAAAAAAAAAACCAACAACTTCCTTTTTCCCTCAGAAGCCAGATGGTGGAGCAGCCGGGGAGGCGTGACCCCAACTGTCCCTCTTGTCCCCCTGCCGCCTCGGCACCCGTGTGCGGTTCCGACGGACACAACTATGCCTCGCAGGTAATCGAACATCCCCCCCAAAAAAGTCTGTTATGTTGTAGCCTTCCTCCAAAAAACATTTTGCCTTTTTCAGTGCGGTGGCCTCATGAATATTTCCACTTGTGTTTGTTTTTCAGTGTAAGCTCCAGCAGCAGGCCTGCCTCACGGGCAAAGTTTTGAGCATCATGTGTGCTGGATTTTGTCCCTGCGCCGCCTCCATTACCTCCGCCAAGGCCGAAGCCAAACCCGGTGAGAATCTTCTTTCCTTCTTGTTTTTTGGGTTCTTTTTTTGGGGGCCCACGCACAAGAAAAGCGATCGATAGGCGGCTGTCTGAAGAGATTCAACGCCACCCTTGGGACTCGGTGCTCTTTGAGTCTGCTGCATAATCCGAAATTCATTATTTAGAGTGTATACATCATCCATCACGGCAGGCCAACGCGATCGATCGATGGTGCACTTTGTGGAAACGCCGATGAATCAATTGGAAGGCAGAGGAAAAAAGGAAGGCCTTCATTAGTATCTGCAGTTGAAAAGCAAACTTGATTAGATCATCGCCGGTGTGAAAAAGGAAGCAAGCGGACAAAAACATTGGGAACAGGCATACAATAGAATAGAGTTTGGTTTATTTTTGGATCTCCCTTTTTTTTGTTTTGTTTTTAAACTTGAGATCAGCCATTCTCTGAGTGTGTTACAAGCATCGCCAGTGGCACCCGGACTGTCTCTAGTGGTATCCCAAAGAATAAATTCATTACATACAAATATGATTTCCACCAATTCAAAAGTAAGTGGCGACATCCGGTTTATTCAGCTTTTTTTATCCCCCAAAAAAATATTTGTAATACTTTTCAAACTTTTTTGGGTGGGGGGGACACAACCCGTTTTTTTTATGTATTTATATTTTAAAAAAAATAACCAGTATCACTGGTTATACAATATTTTTTTTATTTTGGGATGAGGTTAAGATAAGGCCCCTTTTTAAAAAATTCTATTCAATTTCAATATAAATTTGAGCGATGTTTTTAGTTGTTTTCCTGAGGTGTTTGTTCTCCATTCCGTCTCCTTTTCAGAGAGCTGCACAGGCGAGGCCCTGGCCAACTTGGGAAAGCGTCTCGGGGATTGGTTCCAGTTGCTGCACGGAAACGCCAAACACAACAAGTCGGCCAAGCCGCCGGCCGCCACTGCCTCAGGTTTGCTTTTACACGTGTCAGGATTCCCAAAAGAGACATAAATACCCTCAAGGTGGCAAAAATGCTCTTTTCACAAAACTCATTGACTGCCACCCCCAGTCAAAATTGATCTTTGACGTCTTTCACCGTCAATGGCAGTGAAGGAGTGAAGTGAACAAAAAACAGCTAGCCCGTTTGCGCTTTGCAGCGCTGGAAAGGAGCTTGCTGGCCAGCTGCAAGGACTCCATGTTGTGGATGTTCCTGAAACTGGACGCTGACGGCGACTTGCAGCTGCGGGCCGGCGAGCTGGCCGCCGTCAACCTGGACAAGTACGAGCCTTGCGTCAGGCCGTTCTTCAATTCCTGCGACAGCATCAAGGACGGCAAAGTCTCCGTGGCCGAGTGGTGCCTCTGCTTCTGGAGGGAAAGTGAGTCACGTGCTGCTTGACCCCAAAACATGATCTGCTCATAGCTGTAAAGTGTATCAGTGAAAACTGTTTGCCTTTTTTTTGCGGTAGAGCCGCCGTGCCTGGCTGAGCTGGAGAAGATCCAAGCGCACCACATGGCCAAAAACAAGCCGAGTAAACAGATTTTGACCTTTATTTTCAACGTTCTCATTAATTCTGCTTGTTTATGTTATTTTTCTATTTGTCTTATTTTATTTTGGGCCTATTATGTATTGATGTTTTTTTACTTTTACGTGTGTGTGTGTGTGTGTGTGTGTGTGTGTGTGTGTGCATGCATGCACAATAGTACGCACGTTCATACCCACCTGTGACGAGGATGGCTACTACAGGAAGTGGCAGTGCGAGCAAAGTGGTGGCGAGTGTTGGTGTGTGGACCAACAGGGCGGCAGCGAGGTAGCCGGCACCAGAATGCGTGGCAACCCCGAATGTGGTAAAGACAACCACAATAAATGCACAGAAAAATAAACACCCGCACGATTAAGTGAATACATTTTGGTCGAGCATCAAATATTCAATTTGCTTGTGCTTTCCAGATGAAGCGTTGGGATACTCCGGCCATTTCGGGAGCGGGGTGGGCTGGGAGGATGAAGAAGAGAAGGAGGTGGAGGAGGAAGAGGAGGAGGAAAAGGAGGAAGAGGAGGAGACTGATGATGGAGGCTACATTTGGTAGGAGCTGCCGCGGAGGAGCCCAAACGGAGAGCCCCGTTCAGGGACAGCGACGATGGTCGAGGTCTGGATCAGGAGAGATTCCCCCATGAGGAGGTGACAAGCATTCTATTTTTTTTTGTCTTGGGTATTGCTAATTGCCTCATTCTGTATTCTGGACATATAATTTGAACAGAGCAAAGTGTTAGCTTATCGCAAGCACCCGAATGTTTGGGTAATGAGGCCGACACACCCAAAATCAGTGCATGTGCATTCGTCAGATGAACGGTTGAAAAACGTGTTTCTGTCCATGCAAAGGCAACTGTTAGCAACATTGAAGAGTTAAATAAATGTGAAAGATCCGGATGGAAAAGATTGCCAAGCTATGTTAGCTCAGCATAAAGACCCAAACACAAATTTGTTTTGACGCAACGTGTTAGCGTTGTAGCCACACAATCATTTATTAGTAGCAAAAAAACCACCAAAAAAAACTACGTTTATTGACCAAGAATTGCATACCCAATGTGATTTTGTGTCATTTTATTTTTTGGTTGACAAGCATGAAATGTCCACAAAATGTAAATTGATGTCCCTTCCACGCCATCCTTACTTATCGTAGTAGAACCATTTGTCGACTGAAACAAATAAACAAATAAAGTAAAAACCAGAGCACAGTATTGTGTCAGAAATCAACAGCAGAGAGCGGACATTTGAACTTGATACACACCAGAAGTGGGAATGGGCTCGGCAGCTCCAAAAGGACCAGCCTGCAAACGGTCCAAGAGCACATATGAGGAAACGTACGACAATGTCAAGCGACTATTTGTATCTATCAATTGCGAATTATGTTGTCAGTAGTTGAGATGAAAGGAAATGTAGACATGCGTATAGAAAAAATATTGACACTTTGGTCAGAATTTTCACTGAGCATTTTTGGGGGGGGGGCGCGCCCCTCGGCCCACCTTCGAAAATTCTCATTCTTATCCAACTTACTGAATCAACCACGGCGGCGGCATCTTCGGCAGAGCAACAAAATGGACTCTCAGAGACGCTTGTGTTCATGCTGATCAAAAAAAAATAAAAATTATTCAATATTAGTCGTATGATACGGCAACCCCCCCTGCATAATGTGTAGTTCTATGTTGTATTTTTTGTTGGAGCTTTTCCACGCAGAGGTGTCTCCATGCCAGATGTGAGATGTGAGTGAGCCACATTTATGTAAATTTACGCTTTTGATGGTGGCGAACAGAGTCAACTGTGTTCGCGCCCACAACGGCGCAAACATGCCTTTAAAAAAAAAGCGCCACCTTGCAGGCGTCTTGCAGTGTGTGGCAGTTCGAACAGGTAGCTAAAAGAGCAAAGATTTGTAGATTTCTGCAGGCATGTGTTTAATTGATAGCCCCCAAAAACAGACAATAACTGTCATTAACCATCACAGGCATAGATAGGTGGCCAAAGGTTGTGATTATTAGGATTAAAAATACACAATTTTCAGATCAGTTAGGTAAAAATGGATCATTTCCCAAGGCAGATCTGCCATTGGCCCGCCGGTTTGGGCAATATTTGGCGTTGAAGCGCTGCGTGAGGCTCACCAGTTTAACTCGCCGGCGTCTGTCTTTTGAGCGATGAGGGCTTTCCAGAACTGGTGGGTGCTCTTCACCGTCTCGATGGCAAAGTCCTACCATACACGACAGACAGTAACTGCCAGGAGGTAGTAGCGCCTTCATTTGAAAGCGCGGCAATTTACAAGTTTTACCTTGCCCTTGAAGTGCCCGCTAAAGGCAAATTGATTTTCGGCTTTCCCGTCAGGGACTTTATATCGCTTGAACCAGTCCAGCGTGGCCTCCAGGTAGCCCGGCTTGAGTCGCGCCACGTCGTCGATGTCTGTGGGGGACAAAACACAATCGTCGCGATCAGCTGTGCGCCGCTTCGCCAAACGCTGGCCCGTACCGTTAAAGAGTGCGGCCTCGGGGTCATACGCGTTGATGACGACGACCTTCCAGTCGGTTTCGCCCTCGTCGATGAGCGCCAGCGTGCCCAGGACCTTCACTCTGATCACTTCCCCTGCGGCGCACACCTGACGGAGGGAGCACTTGTGTTACAACTGCAAGATCAAGCCCACCTCACCAACGTTTAATCAACCACTTGTAAGACTTGTGAAGTCATTTCGGCTTTTTGTACCTTGTCCCCAATGTCGCAAATGTCAATGGGGTCATTGTCCCCGCAGCAACCCGTGTCGCTGTCCTGGTGGTGAGGGTCCTCCCATGTCTGTGCCAAGACGAGACACACAATAGTCAGCACTCCTCTAAGTGAAAATGTCCAAATTAGGAAAACCCTCAAAACTTTGACGCACAAGTCGAACATTTTCACCACTCACTTTTGTTGCAATTTGATTCATGGCTGCGAGTTGAGTTACGTTGAGAAACGCGATACAAGCTGTCCAGTGACGACTTGACACCGTTGCCGTTGAGTTTCTTTGCTGTCGTACCACGAGAAGACGTAGTCCAATATTTTGGGAACATACCTGCGGGATGGCTCCGTAATTCCAGATGTAGCCTTTGTGCGGGAACACGTTTGCCACGTAGCGCAGCTTCCCGTTCTTGACGTCCTGTTTCAGAGGGTTGAGAGCGTCTTTGGTGGCTATCTGGGGAAAACAAACAAACAACGGTGTCATTTATGAGGAGTATGGCGTTAACATGACATAAGATCAACAATCACGGACGGACAGTACCTCCATCTTCGCGTTGGTCCACCTGGGAACCTCCACCACGGCGTGAAATATGTTCTGCCGGATGAATATGATCAATGAAAGAATGACATTTCGAATCTTGTTTTTGTGACCGGTGTAAATCCGATCGCGGCGGGATCTCGCGGGTGAGCGCGGCCTGGCTGATCTGCGAGTGGGCGGGCTGCGCCGCTGTGGGAGTGTTTACAGCCGACCTTAATAGTCACCAATCAAAGCGGGTCCTCGCATTCCCTTTAATTCTCGACAGACACATCAAGATCAAATTCAACAAAACTTCTTAGACCGGCAATCTCCTTTGCTCCAGGAATTGGATGTGGTCTGAGCGGGTGCAAATTCCCATACAGGGATATCGATACCAAGTCAGTAGCATGGTACCATAGTTTGTTTCCCTTTTACTACAGATTCTGTCAATGAAAATAGAGCCCATGTGATATTTTCTTTGCCATCAAATGTCTTCATGGCACAAATTTGACCTGAGCTGGGGTCAAGGGTTAAAGAAAATAAAAATAAAAAGAGGACACTCACCTGGGCTTCATCTGCAAAGACGGGGATGTCGTGGAAGGGAGATATGTATCGGCCGTCTGCGTTCTCTGTGCAAAGTAGATGTTATTTTTTCCCCCAAGTGACAAGAAGAGCAGCAAAAGTGCCGGTTGACGAAAAGGCTTACTAAAAAAGAGCCTGTAGCCGAGCGTGTCGGGTTGCCCTCTCGCCTCGGTGCTGAAGCTCATGGCGATGACCTCCCTTTTCCCGTTTTGTTTCCTCGTCCGTGGAGCGGAGACGCTCGAGGCGGCGCGCCGCGCTTAAGCCAAACGTCAGCGGGCAACGGGCCGACCGACCACGTGACGGCAAGCGTTCAAAGAAATGGCGCAGAAAGACGCACGCAATGCTGTGAGCCGGAGAGCAACTTTTCGGGCCTTAGCGCGCTCGGCACTATTTGGATGTTGTTGACGCGCCGCGAAGCTCTTGAGACGCCCCTTTCAGACAAAAACAGATGGTGCTCACTTTGCTTGCTTCCAGTGCACGCGTGAGCTGTAAACCAATTAACAGGCCGGATTAGCTGTCTTCTTCCCGTCTCGGGGGTTTTGCTGCAAGCGTTTGATAACGTATTTACAGGCTTGATTTGTTTTCGTTTGCGGGCTGTGCGGCGTTTGCACGTTGCAGAATTCCATGTATGTGACTGAGGTAGAGATGATTGTTACCAATAAACGTGTTCGACTTTTCCACAAATAATTACAATTTGTAAAAATCTGCAATTATATTTCTCAAATATGACGAATGGCAAAGCACAACTCTTTTACAAACCTTGCGCACGCATTTCCATCAGACACCTTGAGAGTCCAAACCAGTTCAAAACGTGACTAAGAACAACGTGACAAGGGTAAATCGGAGGAAGAGAAATACCTTTATAAAATCAAAAATAATAAATTAGGGATTAAAAATATCCCAACCAAGTTTTGGTTTGCTTAATTCAGAGTTCATCCGACTCTGGATGCAATCTTCAAGTACAAAGGCCCCTCATTTCCAAGCACACAAAAGGATCAAAGTTTTTTTTTTTTTAAGGCAAGTGACATGCACATGACTATGTTGCTCACGACTCCTTTTGGGATAAAATGTCAAATTTGAGCGGCGACGTGAGAGCAGCTTGAGTGTTTACATCCAGAGGGTTGGACAGCACGTTGAGCCACTTGAGCGCCGGCATGGCCGATAACTTGTCCACTGGCATTTCTGCGAGATCAAACGACAACATAAACGGGTTTATTCCAAGGAGAGCACATTGCGTAATCGTGAGGAACTTGATTGCTGTGCCCCCTAAAAAAAATTGACATTTTTGTGTGTTGTCATAAGGAAAATCTCATTCTAGAATGTTTTACTGTTTAAAAACATTTTTTAAAATGATACGATGACAAACGAATGAGTTATTTGTCGGCATTCTTCACAGAGGATAAAGAATGTATGCTGTGAGTATTGTTAGTGTCTGTCCACAACACTGATGCTATTTGCTAGCCTGGCTACGCCAATGCCCGTTGCGTGTTCAGATTAAGTCAAAGTTATGTGGTTGTTTCAACTAGCCAAGGTGTGATGAATTGCCCATTACCGGTGATGTTGTTCCCTTCTAGGTTGATCCGCTCCAACGTGGCAATTTGCGTGAGCTTCTCAGGGAACTCCGAGAACTTGTTATTGGCCAAGTTGATGCTGGTCAAGTGCCTCATTTCCTCCAACGAGTCAGGCAGTTTGCTGAGAACGTTTCCATGCAAGTCCAGTTCTGAAAATATATATATTTTTCCTTCTTTTAAATCCGTCAAGCAAGGGAGCTACTGCTCGGTGACATTTGACTGTAAATTGGGCACCTCTCAGTTGAGTGAAAGTGGTAAAAACTTGCTACTAATGGCCTTCATCTCATTATCCGCCAGGGTGATGACCCGAATGTTCTCCGACACGCTGATGAGAACCTTGAAAACGCCTTCTGGGAATGAGATGAGCTTGCAGTTGGACAGGTCTGCAGGGAGAGCAAAAAACAAAAAACAAATAACTTCAAAAGGGGGGTCATCCTCTGCTGCCCCCTACAGGTTTAAGTAAAAATGGCACTCAGCACAGAATACAAAAATGGGGTACTTTCAATTATGAGTTTAATTCGTTCTTTTGCAACACAAAGCAACAAAAAAAAGCCCGCACTTACCCAGGTGATCTTTTCCTTCCTCGACGGTTGCGTTGACCCGCCTAGCCACGTTAACCACCGCCTCTGCCATTTTGTGATGTGCCTATGGCAGGTCACATTCCATTTAATTACACGTCACAGAAAAAAATACTTTTTCATACCCTTACAAATGAAGTTTATGGGTATATGTGTCCTGAATGAAATTTCGTGATTTGGAACATGTTTTCTGAAGATTCTAATTACATTGATTAAATACGTATGATTTTTATTGGATTGTATACTATTCCCTTCCCATGCAACCCAACACAAATTAGTGTATTTAACAGTTCCTCCTTTGTTGTTATTCCTTTACAAAGCTGTGTTAACTGTTTACCATGAATCTCGCAAGTGAGTCGGCCAAGGCGGAAGTGCATTTTCCTAATGGCCGACAGGTGGAGCCACCATTGATGGAGTTAAAAATGGATCTACTGTGTGCCAACGGCCGAACGAGTTGTCGTCATAAATGTCACGACTAAATGTGTACCTCCCACTAAACATGCATTATCGTTTCACGTAAAACACGCACAGAGACAATGCTGGGGGATTTTAATCAAAATAAACTCGTACTCTCATAGACTAACTACAATGACACGTGATTTTGTGTGGCACTTGCTGCACATCACTGAGGAAATTAGTTTCAACAGTCGTATTAGATGGCGCTCATTTAAAGCCATGATGAGCCACATACAGGAAGTATATTACGAGTATTTCACGAACATTTGTAGTTAAAAGGAGGAGAGATTAACGTACCCTGACAATCCTGTTCCGGAAGTTAGTCGGTAGCTAATGATACCTCCCTTGACAAATTTGACGTGTGATATTTTTAGCTCAGTCGAGAGGCCAAATCAACCAAATTGTCACCGGATCGCGAGAAAAGATGTCTTATAACGTAATAAAGCATACTCGCGCGGTAGTGTGTGTTTAATTTGGAAGCTAGGATACTACATTTAAAAACAACAACAAAAAAGCCGGCTATGGTATCGGCATGTGGTCAACAGCTTCGTAAGCGTCAAAATTGCGCAGAATAATCGCAGCCCGATAAACAAAACTATTTTATATACTTTTTCGTTTGTTTTTCTACAAAGACCTCAACACGAGCAACATCTTTTAAAATCTAACTACCCAAAAAATAATTGTGATATATTTTGAGTATTTCTGCTACAGTCGTCATCTCTTGAGTGTCAAACTCCACAATGTAATGAATAATAATAATAATAATAATACATTTTATTTATAAGCGCCTTTCAAGACATCTAAGGACACTTTACAATAACAAAAAACACAAAACGATATTATATGGTTACAGGACTTCAATTCGCATACTTTTGTTCTCGCAAAGGAATTTAAACTTAATTGTAAATTTCCCACTTACCGTAATTGTATTTCCTACTTGAGTTAAATTCATCCTACCTGTCAGTGCTGGTCCACTTCTCTATATTACCTTAAGCCTACTTACTTCAGCTCTGACCCTATGGTACATTTGTGGTTAGTCAGTGAAATGTATTCACCAGGCACTCTGGTCAATAGTTCTGTGTTGTCTCAACCTTACAGCATTTGCTAGATTTCCCTCCACCCCAATGCATTTGTTTTGAAGCCGCACGAGTCATTGTGACTAGCCTGAACACTCACGAGAAAAGTTGACCTTTTTCTCTCCTTTGTGTTGTGACCTTTCCATCGTGATGTCGCAACACGTCAGACTGAGCAAAAGCTCCACCATTGTCATCAACAAAATGAAGGTTAATGGGACAGAACCTTTGCAAAAATAAACATAAATATGGTCGTTTTTAATATCCACAATAAATATACATTAATTTACAGATCATCATACAGTGCGTGGTGAAAGAAAAAGAGCTCCCCCATCCGGTATTAAGTGTGTTGTTTTGTTTGTTTTTAAGTCTGCTGCAGATCTGCTCACTGGCAGCCGCACTCGTCCACCATCATGTCCTCATGATGCCGAAGGAGCATCTCGCCGTTCTCGTAGTAGAGCATACTTAGGGGGCTCATCTTGGTGGGGGCGCAGCATGGCGAGGCCACTCGGTTGGGGTGGTAATGTTTGAGTAAGCTCTGCGCAGGGAAAGAGAGAGAGGACATGAGGGAGGCAGGCATCAGTGATGGGATTATGCAGTTAAATCGGTTCAGCCGCTTGACCGATTAATCGGTTGGTCGATATTAGCCCGTTTCAGAATAATTACAAAAGAGTCCATTGGAAACATCAAGGGACCCCAAAATACATTATTGTATTCATGACATTTTTTTAATTAATAGACTGGTTAATCAGTTTTCTGGAGTTTTTTTTTCTTTTTTTCTTCAACAAATATCAGAATCATCTCCAAAAATTCATATCAGTTGGACCGTAGAAAGAAAGGAAGGAAAGAAAGGAGGTACGAAGGATGCTAGGACAGACTGAAGAACAGAAGGAAATAAGGAGATACAGGTTGTTTCTCTCTTACCTGCATGTAAGCGTGATTGGTTGGGTTGAGGTGGACCCCCAAGGGTCCTGGGCAGGATCCCTCACAGCGATAAGCATTGTATCTTTTGGGGAAGATGATCCAGGACCCCCAGCCGATGTGATTAAAATCCACGTGCAGGTCCACTCTGCGGCACAGGGACTCATTCGCTCTCCACTCTGAGGCACCGCTTGCCTGTTCCCCGTGACCCCGCTTGCTCCTGCGCCTCTTGCCGCCCCATCGCACAGGCCGCCTGGTCTCAGCCGGGCTCAAGAACTTGGAGCGCTCGGCCGTATGGAGCAAGCTGGCCTTGGCTTTGGGGTTCCGGTCGGAGCCGGTGTGCGAGAAAATCACCAGCAGGGCTCGATCGGCCGGCAGGCCAAGCTCGGGGAGTGCCGGCTCGGCCTTTCTCCTCGCCCGTTTGCGCCGGACCTTGAGCGAAGATTTCTGCCGCAGCCAGGTGAGGAGCGGGCTCGTCATGTTGAAGACCCTCCAGCTGCGGGAGGAGGAGACCAAGGAGGACGGGCCTAAGAGAACCACCGGCTGCGGCGCTTCGCGGCAGATGTCCGACGCCCGCTGGCACTCCGGGCCGTGGTGGTACACGGCCACCGACGTGTTGGGGGCGCTTGGCGGAAGTCGGATTCTCAACTCGGCTGCCTGGATCTGCTTGTCCGACAGCAGGGCGTGGAGGTCGAACGTGGCTGCCCAGAGCCCGTGTCTGTGTTCCAACCCTGGTGGACAACCAGATACAAAACAACAAGTCAGGAGCGAGTCTTGTGTTTGTCCAGAGAAAAGAAAGAAGAGAGACAGGAACGAAGGGAAAAAAGGTTGGTATGTTCAGACCAAAGCCATGTCTAGTATAAGAATATTGTTTTCGCCTCATCTTGGTGTCAAGGAACCTTGTTGACCTGAGGGGAATGAGTTTCATTAAAAAAAGACACAAAAGTAAATATAATTGTGTTGCAATGCACCAGAGGGATGTGGGATCTGAAAGGCCAGATTACAGCAGCCAATTTCGCATTCATAGCAGACAGGAAAATAAATGATGTTCTTTCTGAGGTTTGTATGAATTTATGAACGTGTCACAATAGTTGCATCTCTTCGCCGCAAGAAATTAATTTGATGAAATAACTACCTCCCCAAATATATTGCATATGTGTTTGAAATTTGACACATCAATAGAATATTTAATCAAAGAAATACAATATTAACTGTAATCAAACATGAATGAAAATAATAAACAAGACAAAGACAGAAAACTACAAGTAGAAGCCATTAGCGGAACTAAATCTGGGATGCGATGTGGGGCGGGGGGTATTGTTATTCAGGTGTGGTTCAAATTAATCTAAAGGATGAAAGAGCATCTTC
The DNA here is from genome assembly GCA_026261675.1 of Hippocampus mohnikei. Taxonomy (NCBI): domain Eukaryota; kingdom Metazoa; phylum Chordata; class Actinopteri; order Syngnathiformes; family Syngnathidae; genus Hippocampus; species Hippocampus mohnikei. The sequence goes on from JAKGUB010000377.1 coordinate 2,560,167, forward strand.
AAGATGTGAGTTTTGTGCCTCACGTGATCAACTTAATCCACTCACATCAAGCAGCCTCGAAACTGGCTAAACCTGCAAGCCAGCCAGCCAGCTGGCCATTATTTATTTTCCATCTCGGCGAGTTGGGCTTTGTGCATTTCCTCCTCAGCCACACAAATAGGTACAAACACTTGACACCTAACAGCGAAATGGGAGCCACTGCCGAGTTAACAAATCCCCCTGCGCCTCTAATCTAATCAGGGCCAAGTGTGAAAAGGCAGGGGGGAAAGAAAGAACTAAGGACACTTGTGTAGTAGAGATTTGAGCAGGAGGGGGCGCGTCTGGCGAGATGCTCAATCAACAAGACCTATTTAAGCAAAAAAAAAAAAAAACGAGGGGGGGAGAGAGAGAGAGGTTTGCTTTGAGAATTAGACTGGCTGATCCTCACCCCGAGTGGGATGTGGATTGCAACCCCTCTGCTCGTCTGGCATCCCCACCCCAACACAACGCCCTCCCCTTTGCAGGAATGTCATGAAAAATGTTTGAGAGCAACATACCTTTGGCCATCAAACTCCTGACTGTGTCCGCTCGCCTCTCGGCATCTTGCTCCGCCGCATCCGACGCGTTGGCCTTGAAGTTGCGATACAGGTGGACCATGTAGGTGGGCAGGATGTGCCCGCTTCCTCCAGCTCCGGCTCCTCCGGCGGCAGCTGCGCGCTCCCGCACGCCGTGCGGCCGAGCGGCATCGCGGGCGTGCTGCAGGTGGACTGCGCGGCTTGGCTGGTGCTGCTGGTGGAGAAGGAGCAGGAGGAGGAGGACCGGCACCAGCGGGGAGGCTCGCAATGAGCGCATGTTGGCCCACGAGAGCAATAACAACGATTTTGGCCCACATCTCCAGGGGTGTCTTATATACCCTCAGACGCCCCCCTCCGGTGCATCACGGACCCCCTGCTCACCCCCCTCCTTTCATGTTCCACAAGTAGCTGAGAACATTAAAGGAAGTTGACATGCGTCCTCAAGACGTGTTACCTGACAGCTCATCAGCCATTCAGCTGCTAATGAGGGCGCCTGGGTGAGATGGGGTGCGTGTTTACAAGCAGGTCACCCGCCCCCTCTACGGACCCCACCACCGCCCGACCTTGCACTCGGTTTTGCCATTAGAGCGAAGGAGGAGTGTACGTATAGTATAATTGAAATAAATACATGTAGCAAATGGGCTTCCACTCGCATAGCGCTTTTCTACCTTATCGACTCTAAAGCGTTTCAAAATTGTTTCCCCATTCACCTACTGATGGATGACACTGCACCAGGATCAACTGGGGTTCAGTATCTTGCTCAAGGACACTTTGACATCGTCACACTAACCGGGGATCGGCCGCTTCTTAATGAGATCAAATAATACATAATAGAATCAATCAAGTCAAGTCGACTTTATTGTCAAATATGCTCTATGTGAAACATACAGAGCAGATGAGATTTCTTTCCTCCCAACCACAGTGCAAACACAGGAGAGAGAGGAGCCCAGCGGGCACCATATCTATGTTAGTAAAATATGTCATTGTTAATGATTAGTTGGCTAAAATATTTAACAAAAATCAATCAAACCTTTTTTAATGAGTCCTTTTATTTACAGTAAATAAATGAACACATTTAAGATGTAAGAGACTATGTGTAGCACTCGATTGTAAAAGTGTTGTATAAATAAATTTGAGTTGCGTTTGTATTTCGGATATTTCTCACTACACTAATATGTGCTTAACACACACACACACCATCTGTGTGTGTTTATTTTGTAACAACCAATAGAAATACAAGTTATGATGTAATCATTTCAAAAAGTTTTTATTTCGGTTGACGTTGTCATTAATAGATAAACTTTTCTATCCCTGCCTTTCCATCTCGTATTTACGCATGCGCAGTTCGACTCCATTCTCCACTGTGGAAGCTCACGTTTCCCTCCCGTCGACATCCCCGAGAAGGAAGAAAATTAAATAAAGTAAAGATAAAATCAATGGGTGACCCGGCGTGACGGGGAAAACTTCAGCCGCCGGCTCCATTCCGTTCCCGGTTCCCTTCGTGTCCCAAACGGTTTGTTTTTTGGACTCTTTTCGTCGTCCCGCGAGCTGCAATGGTGAGTTCGCGTCTTGTGAAATGTTTGGAGGAGCACTTGGTTTTCGGGCACCCTGGCCAGGGTGCCCCGAGCTCTCTCTTTCTCCTTTTTTCTTGTGTTACCACGGGGATGCTAACTTTAGCCTCTCCCAGCTAACTCATGTCGTTTGGAACCGACCACGAAGGAACAATACAGAACGTTGTCGTGATGCAAAAGTGCGGATCAAGGAGAAAGTGGGGCACAGGGGCACCCCAACCCCCCACTCCTTTGGGATTAAGACAGCGCTCAAAAATGCAAGAGACTGATTACTTTTTCTGAAATGGCTATTTAATAAAACATTTTTGAAAATTACTGTCAGTATGATTCCCAAATTTCAAATCCAAATATTGTCATTTGGATCATTGTTTCGTCATCGGGGGTCAGTGAATATCGCCCCCAACCCAAATATTTTTAAAAAGATCCTATGACATTTATTGAAATAGGAATATTGTACTCAAATGTGAGCCCCAAGTGTTTCAGTGGTCGCTCTTAATAATGCTTCCATTGTGAAACATTTTCGGGCAAGTGTTGTGAGGAAACTCTCAATAGTTGCACGGTTCTCGTTAACATTTGAAATTCAGCAAATGTTAATGTCAAGTTAACATCAGATGTCCATAGAATCGTTGTTAGGGGACATTGGTTAATAATTTTTAAAAATTACCAACATTAACACCCATTTGTGGAAAAGATGTTGACCATAGTTGCCTCGTCTGTTCCAAGTTCCAAGTTTCCCCCCAGTTGAACTTGTGTGCGGGGCTTGACGGCAGATCACACGATGCTCTTTGATGCGTCGTGCCGGCGCTCATCTTCTCTGCACGTATCGCTTTTCCTCTGCACGTATCGCTTTTCCTCTGCACGTATCGCTTTCCCTCTTACCCCCAGGGGCTAAAGGCAGGGCCGGGGTGGGGGTTGGGCTGTAATGACAGAAACCGGCAGCTCAAACTGCAATTAATCAATCGTGATGCTAAAGGTCCCCCGCACAGTGCCCATAACAGCACTGCAAAACAGGAAACTATTCAGCCCTAATCAGTCTTGATTGGAGGTTTGTTCATCTCTCTGTGCCAGTGCTAATCACAAGGAAGAATATTTCAGGGCTCTGCCACTAGAGGGCAGAAGACACATAAGGCTAACCACCTATGGTGGCGTTTTTTTTGTTTTGCGCTCTGTCATCACATTTTTTTGGTAATGTTAACTAATGAAAGTATGGCTTTATGAAAGTAGCTATAGTATCTGGAGGGCATTATAATTGGAATCTTGATGCCACATTTCAGGAGTATGCAAGAGGTTGGAATCTGTGGCAGCGTTGTGGAATGTTTGACAGAATAGTTTGATTTGATTCATTTCAACGCGGCATCTCTGGTGAAATTGTTCCCTCTCCTGGTTCCTCTTTTGAGACACACGCCGGCTCACGAACATTTTGCAAAAGAGGATGTTTCCGTCAGTCAGTCAAGAACGGAACACTTGTTTTTTTCCCCCCCATTTGTTGTTGTTGTTTTTCTCAAATAATTGTGAGTGTCTGCCAATTTCAGTTTTTAATTACTCCCCCCAAATTTGTTGCACGTGTATGGTCTGCTGTGATTCTCTCATCCCCACTATCCAACACATTGATACCAAGAGCAGAAAGAACACAGTTGGCCGCATTTTCCGCCTCATGTGTGGGGTCCAACACATTTCAAATGTGATGGGAAGTGTTGCAAATTGGCGTGTGAGTGTGTGGGACACCTTGGCTGCTGCTGCTGTTGCTGCAACTGCTGCAAGAGTCTTGGCCCGGAAGGAACGGAGGAAGGAAGGAACAGGTGTGGCTGCTTTCGATTTGCCTTTCGAAATCGTACTGTTGAGCTCATCGTTTTTGGAAGAGAATGTTCCCATGTCGTCTTTGGCGGAACAGCTACCGGTGTTTGTGTTCCTGAACATCTGCGGATGAAACGGGACATTGTCGGGATGATGGACGGATCCCAGCTAGTCGGCTTGAAGCCGACTTATTTGCCCAGCTGTGAGCGGTGTTTGCTTCCTGCGTGACACGCGTTAAGCGCTAATGAATGCACTGATTAGAGCGTCGTACGGAGTTAGGCTTACATGATGTCATCTGTTTGCGCTCGTCTCGTTTCGCTTGCGTGGCGTCTGAATGTTAAATTCAGGGAGGTCAGTGGGTCTCCTCAGAGGGCCTTCATCCATCCGTGTATTTTCTAAAATGCTTATCCTCAACTGTGGTACCTATATACATATATACTGTATATCAACTTGCCTTGCACACATACATAAGCGGGTACTTGAGACAGAAAAAGAATGCCTTGAGCATTTTTTGGGACCTGAGGTAACTGATGTCCTGGAGGACTTGTTTCAGCCCTAAAAGTAACAATATTCTCTGGCATCTATTCTTGAGCCTCTGTAAGGAATGAGTAGCATTAGTGCAGGTGGCCACGGCGCCCACACACCAGAAGGAGCCGCACAGCATCTGTTGAATTGGAGCAAAAAGTGTGAGAGTTGTTTTTACCATGTTTGTATAAATGACACTATCGGAGGGTACAAGTTTGAGAGCCGCTGGTTGAATTGTGTTTGGAGAGTCTTGTTAAAAGGTCTGCGGTGTCTGTGTGTGTGTGTGTGTGTGTGTGTGGGAGGCAGCGGGTTGCCAGGAGGCTACGCTCGCAGCGATTGGATGGCGGCGGAGGAGCTGATGAGTAAGCCACTCGTCCGGGTCCGCCCCCACATCCTTTTTTTTTTTTTAATGCAGCCGCACATGCTCTTCACACCGCTGCGCCGAAAACACAACAAAAGTCTGCCGCCCGCTTCTAGGACGCGTCCATTGACGGCATGCGCGACCGCCTCCTCTCGCCTGCCTGCAATCATCAGCCGCGCGCTGATTGACTCGCACGGATATCAGCGATGCCAGCCAGGATGTGCCGCTGAGACAACCACCGCCTGCCGTGGATAGCTATTCGCCTGTTTTTTTTTAGGTGTACCATTTTTCTCGGATGCTGGACTCAGCAGCGGAGCATTAGGTATGACGCGGATACTTGACAATGCACACATGCGTCAATGTGACTGAAAACCTTACTACGATAAGTTACTGATGGTGTCATGCAGATGTAAGCGACCTTTGATTTTTTAAAACCTACAGATGGTCCGCGTTATTTGTAAAACAAAAAAAAATAGGTCAGATGTCTTGACGAGTCGTTGATTGAAATAATACCGCGAAAGCAATTCATTCATTTCCATCGCTGATGTTGAACGGTTGCGGTGGGAATGCTGAGAGGCTTTCCGCTTGAATTTGGCTGCCAATGGAACCGCTTCCCTCGTTTTTATTGATCATGTGTCAAGGCGGCAAGATCGATTGTGAAGTGTTTCTCAGGCAATCTGCTCACGTTCAGCCAAATGCCTCCGACGTCATTGGACAGAGCTTCACACTGCAGACGGACAAGGACCCAAAAGCAGTCTGAAGTTTTTGAAAAGAAAGCAGTGGAATGTTCTGCAATGGCCAAGTCAATCACCTGACCCGAATCCCATCGAGCAAGCATTTTGATTGAAGACAAAACCGGCAGGAAAATGCCCCGACAGGACTGAACCGGGAGCTGAATCTGGCACATCACCAGGGATCAACGTCTGGGCTCCGTTGTGGGGTTGTTGAGAGCCCCAAAACAGAGTCTCTGTCCCAATACTTATGGACTTGACTGTACAAGTGGCCTGTGATTGACTGGTGACCAGTCCAGGGTGTAACTAGCCTTGCAGCCACTTTCACTTTCTAGATTCCATTCGATCTTGGACTCCAGGCCAACTCGCTCAAGTTGCAATTCAGTGCAGAACCGCCGGAGACGATCGACCGTATTAATAAAAACTCGCCGACCGCACGTTAAGGTGGTTGCACGCAGAATGCCGCGGTCGGTCGAGGGAAAAAAAAAATGTGGAATGACTGCAGCTTGGGAAAAGTGTCTTCAACTGAAATATTTTTACAAGTCGATCTGCTCAGGCTTTTTTTAGTAGCCTGTCATTGGGCTGTCAGGAAAGCAGGCGGAAGCGCTACCGCAGGATTTATGTCATATTCTTAGCACGGGCATACGTTTTTTTTTTTTTCCTCCTTGTGCCGAGCAAGCGGTTTTGACATGGCGACCGTGCAAAACAGCGGTTGGACTGGCAAAAGTTGGGAACAATGTGTCGCCGGGTCCTCTGCGGTCCAGAGGAAGCACTGAGTTCATTTCCTCGCCGCATCAATGGTGCAGCGCAGGAAAGCGCAATGTCCTGCGCAATCCTACGCTTTGACTCGGCTCTGACACGTGTGCGCAACCTCAAAGAGGATGTTGCATAGCCAATGCCACCGAGCGCTTCCTGTTCGAGGTGCGCCAGCGCTTCCTTGTGTCGAATGGGCTTTGTCAAGATCGGCTTGGACCGCGACTAAAAAAAAAAAAGGATTCGAAAATCTGGAGCAAGTAAGTGTGTGTCTTCCTGTTGAACTGTCGACCACGATTGCATTTTGAAGCCAACACAATCACGGGCCACCAGATTGGCTAGCAGTGTTGTCTGGGGCCTGTCCGAGGCGAATGAGCATTACTCGATGATCACGTTGTCCCAACTTTGGACTTCATCCAACATTGTTGGTGCGGGAAGTCGTGTGGAAAGCTCTCCTGAGTGTCCGTCGAAGCGCAGTATCTGCGAAGGAGCGGAGCGCATCGCATCCTTCCTTGGGCCACCAACAGATGCATCCTGCAGCTGCAGGCTCCTTCCTGCCTCGCATCGCTTTTGTCCCAAAGACGATGGCACGCAGAGGTCGGGACGCCGGCGGAATTTCAATGGGCCGGGGCCCTGAACGGGCCCACGCTGGCTGGAGGTTCCGGTTGCCATGGTTTTCTTACACCAGTCGCGGAGAGTTCACATTGAAAAGAAAGGGACACTAGCGGATCAGAGTGGGTGACCAGAGAAAATCAATTCAGAGATTTGTTTCTGAATAAATGATCCGTGTTGGAAAGCATCGGAACCCTGAGCTCGCTAGATATGGCCACGCCCCCCAAATTCCCTTTCCTTTTTTTTTTTTTTTTTTTTTTGCCTTCCTACTGCCAGAGGAAATCCGAATTGTTATTGGTCCCGCGAGGCCCGGGTTGACTTGCGGTGACAAACTGCCCCTCTGATAAGTTGACTCGATCGGCTCTTCAGGAGGATGTTTATGACTCAGGGCTATTTTCTGCCCAGGCCTCCGCCCTTGCGAGGGAGCTCGCTAATTCGGGCCATGGCATGCTGGAATCGCTGTGGTCAAGTCCGCGCGTTTGTGCATGCGCGCTTTCAACAAAGTTGACGGTTTCCAAGGCCAAAATGCTGACGTTCTTCTGAGATCTCTTTCTGCTTCCGCTGGTTGGATCGATTGTGTTGACCAGATGGCCACCAGATGTACCTCTGTACCACGCTTTTTTTTTTTGCGACCGCCCCCAAGTAGGATGACTTCTGAAAGCTCCGTGCCAAGGGGAGGTCTTCCCCCGTCTCTTCCTCCCCCCCCGCACGATGCTGGCGGGGAAGAGGAAGGTTTCTGTTGGGACGGAATGCCAAGTTCTCACACTCCTTTTTGGACCATGGCAGACAACAAGCAGCGCCGAAAAGCCTCTGGAAGTGCAAGTATCTCGTCAACCCACTCGTAAGATGCCTCTTGGCGCTGAGGGTTTTTTTTTTTTTTTTTTTTTTGCGGTAGGCTGATGTTAAATCCGAGGGTCGGAGATGCTTTTGGTATGTGGTGAGGGAAAGGGAATACTTGACTTCCTTTTATGGAACGACAACTTGTAGACGGTGATGTAGGACTCTTAATATTTTCTTCAGGATGGGACCATTTTATTTTTAGTTTTTTGTGGTTAGGACCACACCTGAAGTACTCGTGGTTTCTTGTAGACTTGGAGGTGGTCCAGTCGGGACCGGCCCATTCAAGACACAACAAAAAGGAGAGCGGCGGTCACTCGAGTTCGCATCCAGTCTGGCGACGAGAGGATGAACTTGTGTCATTCTCCACAGAAAGAATAGAAATTAATATTCGCAAATGACCCAAAATGTCCTCCCTGCCTCGTGTCCTGGTCTCGTCGCCTTCTCGTCATGCTTTGCCTCAGTGACGCCGATGTGTCAAAAGTCGTGCTACCTTTTTGTCATTTCCTTCGCCGTGTGTCCCGCAGCTGCGGGTGGAGCATGGGTACGACTGCCAGCGCAGCGCCGCCGCCGCCACTTGAAGGTGACCAAGGTGTCCACGACAACGGGATGGCCGACAGCAGGCCGTCGCTCAGCATGAGCCCCTTTCACACGGTCAACGTCCACAACAACAAGGCCAAGTCCATTATCACCAACAAGGTCGCACCTGTGGTCATCACGTAAGTCCCTCCCCGAATACGCGTTGTGTGGATTGGGCGCCGATCCCCTTTGATCACTGCCGAGGTGTGACTCCCTCTCTTGGTTGTGGAGAGATCCCCCCACACCCTCCAATCCTCGTGGAGGCGTGAACACCCCGCAACATAAACTAGGGCTGCAGTAATTTCATATTTTTAAAATCGAGCATTCGACTGATTATTCCATCAATAAATCAAGTACTTTGTTTGTCCGCTTGGGGTTGCCGTCCTCAGCTTCTTCTGTAGTATGTGTACATGGTTTTAAAAGGCGGGGCCTGGTCCGGTGAGTGACATAGGTGCCAGCGAATGAGTATGCAAGCGTTTCCTCCTGGTTGGCCGCCGCCACGTTATCGCAAACTCGTTTCAGTACGCGCTGGCTCGCGCGACTGCCGTAACGTAAACTCCGTGTGGAAAAGTGAGCGCCGCAAAGCTCTGAGGCTGAGATTTAGCTTTGACTTGTATTTTTTTCCCCCTACTCAAATTGTTCAAGTGATTCCATTTAATGGTGGCAGCCCTTGTAGTAAACCCTCCTCGTTGGCATAGTAACTCCTCTCTTGGTGACGTAGCCCCCCCCCACCCCCCTCTTGGCCTCCAGCCTCAGTGTTTGGCCCTGTTATCATCTCATTTGTCAGCGTAGGCTTTGTAAACACCGGCTGATAATTGAATTGACTCCTCTCACCATGCTGCCGCTATGTGTGTGTGTTTGTTTTTGCCTGTTTTCATGTTTGTGTGCGGGCGCGCACTCGCAGGTACAATTGCAAGCAGGAGTTTCAGATTCACGATGACATCCGCAAGAGCAACTACAAAGTCGGACGGATATCAGACGCCATGCCCGAGCATTACCTGGTGCAGGTGCGGTATGCTGGATCACACACACACGCAAAGGGCAACGTGGCGCAGGTACATTGTCATGCAGCGTTTTAAGAGGCGGCGAGTCGTCTCTGGTGTCAGGAAGCCTGTGGCTCTTGAATCAGGGCTTTGATCGGCCACCTCACTCGCTTGGCAGCCTTGAGCCTCGGCTTCACAACATCCAGGCGACTTTGCTGTATTCTAAAATGAAATTGACACCTCTGATTTAAAAAAAACACACATTCAAAAACATTTGAATCTTCATGTTGCCACGGTGTGCACTTTGGCTGCATTCAATTGAACTTCCAGCGTGCGAGCAGTGACATCATTTTTTTTTTTTTTGCGCATGTTCATGCGAAACAAACCTCAAAATGAAGCAAAAGCTGCCAATTAGCCCACCCTGTAATTACTTCAGCATCAGTGCCAGTGTTGATGATGATGATGATGATGGTACTTTTGAACTGGAGGACCTCTGTGATGTTCTCCCTTGCCAATAAACAAGACAGCCACCCACAGTTTATGGATGAGCGACGGTCTGTACAAGTGTCCACTAGATGGCAGCAGTTACCACGCAACCGTGTTTGCTAACCACACGCAATCCATCCATTATCGGAACTGCTTATTTTCTCACGAGGGGTCGCGCGGCATGCTGGAGCCTATGCCAGCAGTCTTTGGGGAGTCGGCGGACCAAACTCAAATGTCAGAAAAGGTATATACACATTTGGAAATGAATTAAGAGACAAGAGAAGAAACACTTGACCTTTTTATGGTATTTTGGACCATTTGTCACTCCGCCCGTCCATCTTCTACAGTTGAAAACAATTCACACTCAAATGTAACAGTTTAGGTGAATGGCCAGACATGTAATTGTTCTGCGCTTTCCTTCTAGGGCGAGTACTTCATGGTGCAGGACGTGTACAGCAAAGCGGACGTCCTCAGCACGACCGGCTCCTTCGGGGCACCCAATTTCCGTCAAGTGAAGGGATCGTACCCACTGTACGGGATGGGTCAGCCCAGCCCCAGCGGCTTTAAACGCGTCCTGCAGAGGCTCCAAGCGCAAGGACACGAGGTCACCTGCCACCGTTGGCGTTTTCAGAGGATTAGCTCGCACTCCTCCGGTGCTGGCCTTCAAAATATAGTCATCTGATGTCTCTGGTTGTTTTTTTTTTTTTGTTGTTTTTTTTCTTGCCAGGAGGTTGTTTTTGTCTGCGTGCGAGAGGAGCCGGTGGTCTTCCTGCACAAGGGTGACGACTTTGTCTCGTACACCCCCAGGAGGAAGGAGAACCTCCACGAGAACCTTCACGGCCTGGAAAAGGGGCAGCCGGTGGAAGCGCTGGAGCTTACTGTCAGGAAGGAGGTGACTTTGACTTCAAACTGGGGCGGGGCCACTTTATATAGAATGGTGCAGACATACCTCCGGGCAGTTTTTTCGTATGGTGGTCGAGTGCTTTTTTTATTTGATTTTTTTTTGCTGTTGTTGTTGACTCTTAGCTCCACGACTTTGCCAAGCTGAACGAAAACACCTACTACGTGTACAACGACATTGAGTACCTGAAAGACGAGCCTCAGAAGGTGGTCATCACGTGCGAGGAGGACATCCACGTGACCGAGGAGGTTTACAAGCGGCCCGTGTTCACCATGCCGGCGTACAGGTGCTCTCCGCTCTTCTCCTTTTGGCCGTGGCTCGCAAATTGCCGACCGCGTTTGTTGTGTTCTTCATTCCAGGTATTACAGATTGCCGCTGCCTGTCGAGGGAGCGCCTTTAGAAGAAGACTTTGATGCTTTTGTCAACATACTCAGGGTGAGTCCGACTATCCTTGATTAGCGGGGTTTCCGTACAGTGGTGTCCATAAATATTGGGACACGGAGACGGGCTCAATATGAGAGCCACATATACAAACTTCTTCATGTCCTTGACTGCACAGTGACCGGACTAAGACGGGCTGCAAATTTGACACGTACTTGTACTTGCTGCACTCCCGCGGCTGACTTAATTTCTCCCCTGGCAGGAGAGTCCCGGCTTGTCCCTGCGACACGACGCAACGCCGAAGCTTCCCGCGGTGCTCTTCAGCTGCCAGGTGGGCGTCGGCCGCACCAACCTGGCCATGATCCTGGGCGCCCTGGCCATCAACCGCGTTTGGGGCAACTCTCGCCCACCGGCTCCGTAAGGCCTTATTTTCATCATCCGGTCACTGGATACTCATCAGAGTTTACTTTTTTTTCTTTTAAATGGGGTTTTAAAGTGCTTATTTTTACATGACTGTACTTCTGTGTTTCCAATTTTTAAATCACGTTGAATGGGTCAAAGTGCAAATTCATGTTTTTTTTCAGAAGCTCTGTGTCGTGGCTTCTCACCTATTGTGGCCGTGCGAAAAGTACCCCCCCACAATAAATGTAAAAACCCAGGACACTTTCGTCATGAATATTTCAGGGTTGAGGAACCGGCAGAGGCGCATGCGGAGCCCAGACCCGTTTTCCGCATCATCCAGTCTCTGATCGTGAAGCTGCCAAATGGACAGCAAGTCTTGGAGGAGGTGAGTTTCCCTCACCGGATTAATTGCTGGGTGAGTACACCGGCGCACTTGTGACGCTGTTTGTTTGTCGTCAGGTGGACGAGGCCATCGCACTGTGTTCGGAAATGCACAACATCAAAGAGGCAATCTACGAGAACAAAAGTAAATTGGAAGGCATCGGAGATGATTATCAGATTCAGGTTGGTGTGTTCTGGACAAGCAAATGCTCATTTTTTTCCTCCTTTGCTTCATACTTCCTGCCTTTTCCGTGAAAAGTTAAATGTTATTTCCGAGTTATGGATGAATTTAGGAGGCAGTGAATGAATGTAAACATCCCCGACAGTTAGTGACTTAATAAGCGGATGGAGGCCTGACCAGACGAATCTCCTTCTTGTGTTGCCCATTAGGGAAGCAGCACCAAAGAGTACTTCCTCAACAGAACCCGGCAGAGCTTGGAGCGCTACTTCTACCTGATTGTGTTTAACGCGTACCTCCACGAGCAGGTGGGTATCGGGAGTTAGTCGAGCGCTATCGGCCAGCAGCTAAATTCCTGTGACGCCTTTGCAGTATCCCCTCGCCTTCGTGGCCAACTTCAGCCAGTGGATGTGTCGCCATACTTGGCTCTACCGCCTGCTGGCACGTATGGACCTTTCCGAGCTGTCGGCGTCGCCTGAGCTGGTCACCAGAGGAGCCCGTGTTCTGGTGAGCAGCCATTACCTCCGCCAGGGAGCTGTGGTTGTTTGATTGATGCTTGCTTCAAATTGTTTATTGCCACTTCCAGTTATAGTCTAGTAGCTCAATGCTAACAGATAATGGGAAACGCCATAGTCAGGCTATTGCAATTGTAGCATCCGTATGGCGTTAGTTAGAAACCTTGAAACTGTTAGATTTGTAAAACAACCGCAGCAACATATTGCAGACAGACGTTTCCAATGTTGTGCAGGTGGCTGGCGAGTATTTAGCGCCCGACGTCCTGAGCACGGCCAAGGAGATGAAGGCGCTCAACTTCAGACGCGTACCCAAGATGCCCATCTACGGGATGTCGCAGCCCACGTCCGAGGTGTCGCGCCACCCATGCCCAGAGTGTTTCATTGTCGCTTGTTGATTGTTCTCTTTTTATTTTCCCGTTGCCTCCCTGTTCAAAAATGTGTTCTTTGTGCCTGCGCGCGTAGGCGGCCGCAGCCGTGCTGGCCCACCTGACGGACGAGAAGCGCAAGCACAGCCGCATTCTGTGGGTCAACCTGCAGGAAGAGCTGGTTTTAGAAGCCAACGGGCAGATCTTCACCCCCAGGGAGCCGTCGCGCTTGGATCAGCACATTGCCATCCCAACGTCAGACCCGCTCATCATTGAGGTTGAGAGGAAACTTTTTTTGGGGGGGAGGGGGGGGTCAAATTTGAGCCGTTTTGACTGCAAATATAAACTACATAACATATCCCTCCCACCTGCTTTAAGCACATTCAAACTTAGTGAAATATTTTTTTTATAAATCACTTTCATCATATTTTAACTCAAATGTGGAAGCATAAAGTACAGTGACAAAAACGTTGGGAGGAAAAAAAATACTTCGGGATATGACGTCTCACTTGCACCTGGACTTTGTTTTGATTTAAGAAACTGGAGACGTCCCTCAAGGAGGAGATTCTGCGTGCCCAGAAGTGGCTGGAGGTGACTCTTGAGCAGGAGAAGCAGATGAAGATGTTCAAGAGCGTCCTGACGGCGCAGGAGATCTTGGCGCAGCACAAGAAGGCCACGCCCGCCCTTGCCTATAAGCGCATCCCTCTGCCCGACTGCGCCGCCCCCTGGGAGGAGGTAACCGCCAACCAGTGACCACGCAGACTGTTACTCAACGCGCGGACTGGTTAATTCCCCGCTAACCTGAGCTCAGAGCCATCTCTACGCTCTCATTTCCAGACTCCCGTGTCACTCACTGTTAATGAATGGATCACATGGATGGACTGTCTTGCCTCATATTTGTTGTCGTTTTCTGCGCGGGCAGGATTTCGACACGCTGCTGGACGCCATGAAGGGCTCGCTGGCCGAGGACTCGCGCGGCCTTCGTCTTCAACTGCTCCAACGGCAAAGGCAGGACCACCACGGCCATGGTGCTCTCCGTGCTCACTTTGTGGCACTTCAATGTACGATGCGCCGCTCTCGCGTTTCCGCATGGCACGGCTATGAAAGTTTGTTTGTTTGTTTTGTTTATTGTTTATTGAGCATATATATTACACACAGTAACAGATTGCCAAAAAGGTAGGCAAAATTTATGAAAGGAAAATTTAAAAGTATGTAAAAGAAAAAAAAGTAAACACTCATCATCACAGTTGTATGCTCAAAGGAGTAGGAAGAAGTAAACAACTTATCTAGTCCTACCCCTTATTGTATAGAATATAAATTGATCGTTTTCAAAACAAAGAAGAAGAAGAGAAGTCTACATATCATCAAATACTTTTACCAAAGTGGACCAAAGTAGCAGAGTTGTTGATCCCCCGCAGGGCTTTCCGGAGTTTCCCGAGGACGAGATTGTCAGCGTCCCTGATGCCAAGTACACCAAAGGGGAGTTTCAGGTACATTTACCTGTGCACATTTTTTTTTGCTCCGGTAATAATAAATGACTGGATTCTCACCTGTAAATAACAAACCTTTTAGATTCTGATTTTTGATTACGGGGTTGCCATGGAAACCTTGTATGCCTCCACTTCAACCATTTGTGAAGGGATGTATAAAGAATGACCAAGGGCTCCTGGGGCATATGTTACAAAACATGTGAGCTAATCCAAATCTCAAAAATCTAGTACGCTGGCATGTGGGAAAGGAGAGCCACCGTCGCACACTCACACACAAGGGTAAATTTCTTTCGGTGTGTATATCTTCGATTTGGATCCATTTACGGCTCTGTGTGGAACGCATCGTCTGCCATAAATCCCGGGGCTTCACAGCTTCTTCCAACTCTTGTTGCATATCAAAAATGCAATGAATAGGGCCGGAGAGAGTAATTGACACCCACCCACAAAATACAGTAAGTCTTTATTTAGCTACCACAAGATGGCGCCAGAGTATGACGAATACACATAAAGCGCCCTTAAATGAGCCACCCTTGTATAACCCCCCACCCCATCCTGGTTGAACAGGTTTTCTTTTTCTTTTCAGGTGGTGATGCAGCTGGTGCGCCTGCTCCCCGACGGCCACCGCATTAAGCGCGAGGTGGACATGGCCCTGGACTCGGTCTCCGAAACCATGACGCCCATGCACTACCACCTGAGGGAGATCATCATCTGTACCTACAGACAGGTCAACCTCTGTCTTAGAACTGGGGGGTGGGGGGGGGGGGAGTCCTCTCATTACTGCAGTGTACACTTCGAAAGGACCCTGAAATGATGGTCATAAACATCCGTCACAAGGTACAAAATGAACCTGTACATATTTATCAAAAGATGCAGCGCGCTGAGCGATTGCACTCACCGCCAGTTTCCCATAGAGGGGGAAAGGCAGCCTCCTTTTCCCACCTCAGCTGGTGTCCAGCGCACATGAACGAGAGGAATGCAGGCACGAGCGGCCGAGCGTGGAAAAATTGATTATGATGTAACTTAATGGAAGCTGGTTGGATAAGAAGGGGCCAAGAGAAGCAGTGAAGGAAATGAAATGTTCCTTAATATCCGTCGCAGGCTTTCAGATAGCTCATCTATCAATTTCCAGTCTTGCGAGATGGAAAGTCCTCGCTGGATGCAGAAAGTTGGCGGGAAAAGAGGGATGTCTTTCCGAACAATATGTACAATATGTTAAGATGTGTTGTTTTGATTGGTTTTCTCTGTGTAAACTAACAAAGCCGAAGGAGAACAAAAGTAGCTTGTGAAAGAAAAAGGCTCGGCTTTATGCCTTTTTGAACAAACGCCGCAATCATTGCGCCTCTGCACTCCGTCAGCTGTTCCCGGAGGAGCCGGAGGCACCCGGGCCCACTCGGCGGGCCGATCAATGGGACTCATTGTCTTCCGCCTACAGTCGGGTCCGGTCTGTCTCTCGGCGACGCCGCGTAGAAAAGCCAATGCAAAGAACAACCGCTTGCAATTTTTCGATTTTTATCGGGAAGCCAGATTAGGGTGTGGCAACTCTGTCCAGATGTTGAAGCGGGTATGTCCCTTAAAAAGTTCATGGAATGATTGATTGAAGTGAACCATTTCCCACACTTTAGATTGGTCAGTCATTTGTAAAAACCACAGATTTATGCAGGCACTGACCCATAGGATCAATTGGAGAAAAACATGTCATTGACCAAATATGGATATCGGAGATTTCTGCCCGATGGTAATGACATTTATTGGGTTTTAAATAATATTTAAAAAATACACATGTGACTAGCTTAATAGATGGAATATGGTCTATATTGAAAATAAACAGCATGTCTGCCCCATTTTTCAAGGGTGCGTATGGGGGCGAGGTGGTGCACTAACCCCGTGGGGATGCTGAAGAGTTGGGAAGTTGGTGCGTTTGGGAATGAGTACATTTGAATGGCGCCTTTTGGGTTTGGTTGAATTTAGCGCCGCGAGAGTGTTTCGCTTGGAGTTTGTAACTGACACAAATGAGCTACCGGAGTTAAAATCCAACTTGAGATGAGGCTTGACTGATCCGGAGGCCACGTCTTGGCACTGCTGTCATTGCAGCAATCCTCCCACCCCCACCCCCCGCCCCTTTTCCCTTCCCTCTTTGCTTGAAAGCAGCAGTCCAGGTGCTAAACAGTGCCAGATGTTGCTGCAAGAGGGGAAAATTTCACCACCACTCTGTCCCTCTTATAGCGGAACACCCCCACCCGTATTCCCTTAAAGACCCCCTCCTCCACTTTACTAGTGGTTGGAAAATGTGTCTTCCATAGAGAAAAATATATGTTCACTCAGAGACCCGGAGAATCCAGCAGCTCCCAGAGCGGCCCACTAAATGAAGGGGGGAGGGAGGCTATGAATCCCTTGCGGCCAACCAGGCGTGACCCCCACATGGCGCATAAGTCTACCAACACTTGGGCCAAAAGAGCAGGCGGGCAAATTCGCCTCCTCCGGGGAAATGTGCTGGCTGATGACTACCTTGCACGTTGGGCTCCCTGCGCTTGCGTTGACAGGCGCCCCATCCGTTTGACGCTCGGTCTGGCGTTTCTTGGCATGATTAGCATCTGTGATAATGAACATCGCCGTTGAACTGAAGGCTTCCTTTGAATTCAGCCCGCCTCGGTGACAACGTCTCTGTGTGTGTTCCATCATGTGAGTGCGTTCAATTAAAACAATTCGACGAAATCGTCAAAGCTAAACGTTCCCCACACAGGCAATTATCTTCTGACCCAAAAACTGCTAATTCGACATGCTGTATTTCGTAAAAGCCTTGCTGCATTGTGCTCGAGTTAAAGTGGCCAGTCCAACTCCTCTTAGCATTGTGACAGATTGACTGTGATTTTTGGGAAAATCTTGTCACGTTGCTCCATGAAGTCAAATGAATTGATTCGAGACAATTGGGTGACACTGACTTGCCAAACTCTTTTTGCTTCTGGAATGACTTTTGGGCGTCGAAGTTTGGCGGCGTAAAACAAAAACGCACGGCTTGTACTCTTTATTTTTCACAAAGCCCGTTGGTCACACTGCCTCATAATCAAGCAGCAACTCGGGAGGACCTTGTATCTGAATTGTGTAGCCAATCAGTCGAACATTATGGAAAATTGCACATTTTCCCCTCACATCGCAGCTCTGCCTGGTGCCTTTCCCCCTCTCGTTCGCTGGTGAAAGGCACAAATTAAGAATGAATGAGGGCAAATCACAGTGTGTTGAAAAAGACGGGCCCTTGCGGTTTGGACAGGGGGAATGGAAAAATATTTGGGGAAAGGGGAGAAGGCCTTGCGAGCAGGTTCTCCGAGGGGAAGCCGGGAGACGTCTTTGGGAAAGATGGAGGATGCAACGAGAGCCAAAAGCTTCGGAGGAACATTACGCATTCCTATGATCCACTTTTTGTTCATGTTGGCTGTACAGTGTTAACATTGTATTTTTTTTTCTCCCTTCTTCTTGCTTAGAATACATTGAAATTTCTTTGAATTCCTCCTCAGATGTTTTTGCTGGTTGTCTCTGTTGTTGAGTTGCAAGCCGCAGCTGCCGACAGGTTGATAAAACACGTCGGCCGTGATTGGTGGTTACCTGATCCTTGAGCGACTGTGATGTCATTTTCTGGTGACAGAAAGTGACAACATGGCCGCCCCCTTGAGGTGGATTTTGCTGCTCAACTCATTTTCCTCAAACGCAATATTCATCGGAATGTCGTGTTTAGACTCGCGGAGGCGGACATAAAGTATTCTTCCCCTTTTAAGTACAGCAAATAAATATTTGCACTTGGTTGCTTGAGTTTCCAGCACTGGTCGCAGATGTAGCCAGCTCCGATTTTTCAGATGCGACTGGTGATGTAGCCGTATTTGTTACGAGAATGTCTGGCAGCACGTGTGGGGGGTAAATAATCATCTCACGGGACTTCTCAGTTGGCTTTGGCGAGTCAGTCGAAGGGGGCAAGCTTGGGCGGGGGTGTGAGGGAAGGTGTCAAGCAGCTGTCATCAGTCAGCTGCTGTTCCCGGAGTGTATTTATTTTCGGGAAGCTTCTACATCGGCGAATAAACTGATGCGCTTAAGCTGCAGTGAGCGTTTGCCGTGTTGACAGCATGACGTGACGCTTCAGGGCACCGTGGCCTTTGTTCGCGTGACGGATTGCTGCGCAAATACATGTGGGATTAAAAAGTAATGGGCCTTGTTAGTTTGATATCAAGGATTCATTAATGGGATGCACAGTATGATGCCAGAATGGAGCAAGACGAATCAATTCATCTCATTTAAATGCTAAATGGCGATGGTGCAGACCTTTTGACACACCAACTGCCGGCTGTTAATAGAGAACGTTTTCTCCGATGGCAAGATGAGTTAACAAAGCCCCTTCAATGTCATCGGTGATTGAGAACGCAGGGTAAATTGCTTCAATTATCATTTTGAGCCTTTGTCTCTACCGCCATCGATTAAAATACGTGCGACGTGTCCGTGAAAAAGATGTTACAGTGAAGCCATTGTAAACCAAACTGTGTGAAAACCAAAGCAATAGTTCCCATAGGAAATAATCTAAATCAATTAAACCGTTCCAGACACCCCCAAAAATTAACCAACGAAATATATTTCATGGGTAATAATTCTAGTTTAGGGGTTAGGCCTCTGCTCTAATTTGTTGTTGCCGTACGGATACTGAATGCATCTACATCTATAGTTGGTATGTCGGGAGCAGCCGTTCGCACTAGGTAGTAAGTAGCAGCAAATCAACTCCACTTTCCCCATTTTGGAAAAGACCATTGACTAAATACACACAATTCCAAGTTTTCTTCTCTTTGCTTCACTTTGTACGTGTCTCAAAACAAGTGTGTTGGAAATCACGCCACTCACCGCCTGTTCCTGTAGTCATCGGCTGATGTGCTGATTGTATTTGAACTATAGTCCAGGAACCAATCAGTGAAACGGCTCAGCAGAGCAAACGCGCCTCACAATTGTCACGATCCAAAGCCGTTGATTGCAGTCGCTTTGCCCCGCCCCTCCCTCCCCCATTTCCTGTTGCGCCTTTCGAGTCGTTTGGCTTAAACGTTGCATCGTTAATAACTGCAAATTCACAATCTGCCTCCTGATGGAATGGCTGCTAAGTGTGCCTTTCAAAGCACGTTATTGTTATACTCGCTGAGTGGCATTGTGCAGTGAAAAGCGAAAAACAGAACTAATTGAGGCCCCCCAAAGATGTTCATTACGATCTATATAAGATGAAGTATTTATTCAATGAATGCAGTGCAAATGTGCAAAGATCTTAGAACAGTTTTATGTATCGCTTCAACATCATGACTACTTTCTTCTCAGTCAGGGCTCTGACACCATCCTGTGGCGTCTTAGGATGCTAGAACCTCGGGATCATTACACACCAGTCGTGGAAAAAGATGAAAATGTGTTCCGCTTGCCGATGGAGCTCATCTAAGATTCAACGCTTGAGCACCTACTTCTTCTTTGCGAGTCTTGGGCCCCGGACTAACAGTGAAGGATTGAATTTTCCTGCGGCCACAAATGTCGCTTCCAAAATGAGTCTCGGGCTACTTGCAGTGACAAAGATGGAAGTTCAGTCAGTGAAGTGAAGAAATGTAGTAATGAAGGAAAATATCGTCAAGGTTGTTGGTCGATGGGGCTTTTACTTTTTCTTCCTTCAGGCCACTCAAAGCACTTAAGCTTGCGCCCTCGTTCGCCAACCGGCGATGCGGCGTCAGGCGCAAATATCGTAGCCATGACCTTTGGGTTTGTCTTTGATTATGTTAGTGCTTGTATGCTTTGAAACAGTTCATTGCAGCACTATATTTTTTTCAGGGGCGGGTGGGGTGGGGGTGGGGGGCTCATCTCAATAGACCGATTGCACCGCGTAATAATGCTGTATTTTTATCTCCAGCCTGCAGTTGTGAGACACAGACTCGCTGTGGGAGTAGAATGCTGATGGCGCCGTGCCTTAATGCCAATCAAGAATGGCAGTGCAGCAGTCGGAACCATTTGAAGGTGCCCGGGAAATATGCAATTACGCTTCACCCGGCGAGCCGCTTGACGGGTTTTGATGCTTCAAGAAAATTCATTTTATTTGACGGCGTGTCAATCAGGTCGGCATTTTCGGCACGAGCGGTCGAAATTTGAATGAAACCGGAGACAACTATAGTTACTCTCGTTGAGTCGGCAGTGAATGCGGCCAGATATTTCAAGCTCGGATAACGAGCCCCGTCTCCCTCTCGAGCGGCCTTGTTCTCTGGAGACCCTTTTGCACTTTGGTCCAGAGATGGAAATGACACACAACTCGTCTGCATTCCCCCCGCCCCCTCTCTTGTGCTTGTGCGCTGGCCAGGCCGTTTAAATGTTCAAGGTATGTCTGATATGCATTCTCCCAGAGGTCGTGACGCACGAGACTCGAAAGAGTCTTAACCGCAAGAGTACAGAGTTGCATTAATTTGCCGCCGCTTATGCAGTACGCGGTTTTCCAGCCAGCCCTGCTTCGAGAAATCCACTCTGACTTCGGGGGATTTAATGGTGACAATGTGGCTGAGCAACTGGAAAAAGACAGATGCGTGGAAGCTGTAGAAGCGTTTAACACGGAGGCGTCTCCTCCTCTTCGTTCCCGACTCAGCTGCTCACTCCTCGAGTCTGAGGCCAGACGGTACTTGTTTGATTGCGCGTGTGTATGCTGTCAGAAACGGCCGCGTGAAGTTTGCTCGGTAGATTCTGCAGTGGGACCGAGGTGGAGTACTTATTTATGAATTTATTTACATTCCGAGGCTTGCATCGGGGTTTTGGTTCGTCACCCCTGCGAGGGGCCCCGCTGTACTGGAAAGCGCGAGAGCGTACGTGCTCTCAACGTTCCCATGCAAGCCAGCAAGTGAGGGGCCAGTCAATCTAGGAATTGCACTTTGGCTCCACTTGAGAGCCCACCTGAAAAATCAGCACGTATGCTTGACATTTGCCCGCTCTGTGCATTGAGTCACGCACGGGGCGGCGCATGTGTAGGTCGCCTGTGCGCTCCAGATAGGTCGGGCTTTGGTTTGGTTTAGGATTTGAGTGGGAGGCGGCCTACATGAGGTGATGAATGACCGCTTGTGCTAACCTGGAAGGGCCAATATGGATCTATCTGTTTATCCTCCGGCAATCCTGTCGGCGGCTAATTGGCACCACATGTCAGTCAGATAGACCTGCGGTGACCTTTTCAACACGCGGCACGCACTTCTGGTTGGCAGAGCGACTGAGAGAATCTGGAGAGTGGCCTGAAAGATGATTTGAGCTTTGTTCTGGCCTATTTGGCTCATTTAGAGGCGGCGATACTAGCGGGAGACCTGATCCGGGGGGGGGCAGGGATGCACTTTTGTAGCATTTTACGTGCATTTTTTTGTTTCTGGCACTTCGAAATGTTGACATGAGGGGAAAAAGATCCTTTCTCCCCACCCTCTCCCGTTTTGCGCGTGCCTCCATGTCATATTTACATATGTATGCAGCGGTGGAGACTACGTCCCAGACAGTTGTAAATAATGGAGGTCATGTTAAGCAGTTGGGATAAATATGTAGATTGTCGTTGGGTTTTTTTGACACAGTGAGTGTTTCTTTGGGGTCCAGGGCACACATGGTAATTGGGTTCTCACAACCAAGGGCTCGTATCTCTTGAGAATGTCTGACAATAGACAGCACATCCTCTTTTTTTTTTTTTTGTCCGAATGTTGTTTCTCCCCCTGCGAATCATTTGGGCTTCAATAACGGCTGTCTGGGAATGGACAGGAAACCCCTCCCCCGACCCCCACCCACCCCTGTTGCGCCATTACGCTCTGGAACGATCGCGTTGTGGTGCGCTGCGCACATTTTCAAAAGACCCCTCGCACTCAGTGGTGGGCAGTATGAGAGCCAAGTTTGCGGCCGTGGTGAGAAGTGCTTGAGACTGCGAGCTCAATCAGAAAAATTTAATTAAAAAAAATCTCCACTCCACCTTTAATTGAAGTGCAACCTAATTACCTTTGCCTTTGTGAAAAGTCCACTTTTTCCAACTGACTTGAGACCTTGAAACTTTCAGTCCCATCAGTGATCAAAACAAGTCCGTTTTGCAAGGAAATGTGCTTCACGTTTGCAAAAACACTTTTGATTCAATTAGCTCTGCTTTGTCCACTTAATGGGTTTCGTTGTGCCTTGAATCACAATGATCAATTTATTTATTTTTTATTTGTGTTCTGAAATGACAAGCCACAGGCAAAATGGCAATTCTATTATAACCCCAAAAATATTGCTTGGTTTTATCCCCGTTCCTGTCACGAGTCCAAACCACTCGGGAGTGTTTGTTAAGAAGGCTTTGAACTTCTTTCTTTGTGCCGTTTTCCTTCCAGATCAAGAGCGGCAAGTCGGAGAAGGAGCGCCATCAACTCCTACTGAGGAGCCTGCAGTATCTGGAGCGCTACATTTATCTCATCCTCTTCAACGCGTACCTGCACCTGGAGAAGAAGGACTCCTGGCAGCGCTCCTTTGCACAATGGATGGAGCAGGTAACTTCTACACTCCAGTTTCTTACGCAGACATGACAAAATAAGGATACACTCAAAATGCTCCACGGGCGGCGTTCCACTTCGACTAACCTCAATTTATACGCAACTCGCACTGTCATAGTCATTAATTCCAGATATTGACAAAACAAGATTTGTATGAAACATACTTGATGAACCGCGAAAGCAGACCAACAAAGGCCACAAGGTCTTGGTTGTGATTCCGTCAAAAGCGCTCACGGTTTCTATCCCGACGAGAAGAGAAGGGCCAAAACAAAAGAATGTTTGCAATTCGCCGAATGAAAATCCCTGCCGTCATTTTTGTCCTTATTGGGGCGGAATAAAAGCGGGGCGGAATTCCAAAATGGACAGGAACAATCACTGAGAAAACAGCTGTCAGGGAAATATGCTCGGTCAACGGAGGCATATCCTTCCTGTTATGAATACCAAATATGTGCTCTGCGTCTCCAAAGTGTGCCCGCTCACGCTGGGAACCCGCGCGGAATAAATACATACCGAACGCACCCCGCTGTCGCCGCGGCGCTCAAAGATTTCACGTGACAAAGGAAATGTTTCTTTGCCAAGCAGAGCATCATTTGCGTCACAGCAGGGAGTGCGGCTTGAAAATCAAATATATAGCTTGCACCGATCAACCGTCGGCAACTCATCGAAATGCGGAAAAAGGCCTCACCTGTCTGATGACGTCGCGAGCAAACGTGTCTAGCAATGAGGCAAAGTAAAGTAAGTTGCCGCCGCGGACCACAAAAAAACAAAACAAAACAACAAAAAAATGGATGGCAATCTAGATTTTGGACACCCCCTAGATTAGACCTGAATCAAAAACGTGTCATCCTGAGCCAAAGAGCCAGCAGGAGCCAGACTTCAGCAAGATGCGATTGCCTTCAACAACTTGACTTGAGTTGTCCGATTCCCTCAAAAACGCTTTTGTCTCGCTTTGAGCTGTCATGAGCGTGGCCAGCGGGTTGAGTGGCCCACTCGCTGCTGAGCCTGGCGCCTTCCCAACCAATCACAGCCAAATGGCCTCTGGGCGAGATCGTTAGTCTGTCACCAGTGACCGTGGCCGGATCATTCATGACAAGCCCCAAGTGTCAGAGGCGGCGGCGGGGGGTCCTCGCCACCACACACACACACACACACACACACTAAGCCGCTGTTACGCAAGCCTCCGTGTTTGATGGGTACTGTCCGTTCCACAGCGTGTGCTGGCCCCGTGTGTGTGTGGGTGCGCGCGCGCGCTAATTTAATAGCCGCCCTGAAGGCAGGAGCTCATTGTTCACGGTCACACGTGGTGCCGGCTGATATGAAGTCTCTGATTTCCAAAGCCCCACGCATTGTATTCTGTGGCCACAATTCACAGTACTGTATCTCACAAGAGTGAACACACCCTCTCACATTTTCGTTGGTGTTTTATGTTTTAATGGGATACCACTGAAGAAATGACACTTGTACGGATCGAATAACCGTGTAATTGTGGTGCGCCATTTTGTTTTGAGCTTTTATGCAGATTTCTTATAAGCTGTCCTCTCTCCATTAAGATGGGTGTACCCCAAGGCTCCTCCACAGGGCCTCTACTTTATTGTTTGACCTCCACGCATCCACACAAACTTTACAAAAGTTACCCTCCAGTATTTTGGCGGGGCTGCGGGTGTCATGTGAAATTTGTATTTTGTATTCCTTTATTTTGTATGTTTTAACTTGTGAGTATGGACCCCAGTGCCCCTCCTCTGCCCTTGTTGCTTTTTCATGGCAAGTGGATCCGCCGGTCCTTCTGCAGCAAATTTTGCTCCTAACCCTCCATCTCCTTGCTGAACAAAATCAATAATTTGTGTCTATTTGGCTACTGCGGCGGCTTGAATCAGCTGATCTGTTTGCCGCGGTTTAGACAGCTGGGTCGCAGAGTCCATGAGTCAGGTTAAGTGCTGCGTTTTCATGGCAGCGATCCAGGCGTTCAGCTGCGAGTTTCATCCGCTGGCTGACTTAATAGCTTCAGTGTGCCGACTCATTTGTTCCCCGCAAAAGGGAAAAAAAAAAGAAGAAAAAAACCCGACCCTGAATGGAACATTATTGCATTGTCAAAGGGATTTACAGTGCACTGAAAACCTTGTTTATGGCGGGGGAGGAGAGTGAATGGGGGGGATGCGGTCCGAGCCCACACGCAGTTGGTGAAAATCGGAGCTGTAAAGAGAGCACGTAATATACAAGGCATTTAAAGTTAATTGGGAATACATTCTTCATTCCTTACAATCTCAAAGTGCGACAAGCATCCAGTCTGTGCAGCATGGAAAAGGCACGTACACTTTTCCCCCAAGTATTGCTCATCGCCTGCACTTTTTTTTTTTAAACACCAATATTTTGTCTAATCCTAATTCCCGTCAACTTCCGACTTACTCGCCAGGTGGCCTCCAGGGCGGGAGTGTACGAGATCCTCAATCAGCTGAGCTTCTTCGAGTTCAAGAGCCCGAGGGATGACGCCCCGCTGGCTCGGCTGCGCTGGCGCTGGCTGCAGCAGAACCGTCTTCCGGAGCTTCCTTTCCGAGGGCATTTCCTCTGAGGGGAAAGCACGCCGGCATGCTTTTCGCCTTTCAGAAAACAAAAAAGAAAAAGATACACAGAAGGTAACAATGAGCACGTGGCTTTAAGTGCGTCGCCAAGAAAAGGCGCTAGAGTCATTGCAACTTGGACTGGCGTCGACTCGAGTCATTGTTTTGATGACTTTTGACTTGACAAAAATTGCAAAGCTCGAAACTCAACCTGCAAGTTGAAGGCGTGCGATTTGACTTGACACGTGCTGACGTAAAAGATTCGACTGTTATCCATTTTTACATATGTTGGGTTTACAGTTGGCTTCAACTAATATGCGTCTGTGATTTAGTCGTCGCACTCAACAAACAAGCTCAGAAACACTTGACCAAGTACATTGCGACACACATCAAAGACAATTTCTGATTATCCGAAAAGATAATTAATCTGTCTGGGGTCTGTTAATACTGTACCAGCCATTTTCAGACACTTTTTTTACTTTAAGTCTTGGTGAAAAAAAACATTTATTTTATATAAAAATGAGTACCTGGGGTTGAATGTGTGAAGTTTGAAAAGACGGATGAATACGTCTTTGGGAGAGAATGAGTTTAAGTGTACATTTGTCCTGATAATCGGGTTCATCTTGTTTCTTTTAAAATGATGACTTTTTTTCCGTAAAGACTTCATTCTTGTAAAATGACAGAGGTATTTCCTGAGAATTGTGTTTACGTTTAAAGATCGGAGTTTGAGTTCACGGTTGTAAAATTCAGACTTTTCTCTGGTCCTATAATGAGTTCTTATGAAAATTTCCGATTCCTTCCGAGTCCAACTTCTTTTCTGAATCCTCCTCCGTAGCCACTAGTTTTAGCAAAGGGCTAACAAAAAACAAATCTAAACCGGTAGCTAAAAGTTAGCGACTAACATTGCCTTCTTTTTTATTTTTTTAGGCGCTCAAATAAAGCGTTGAGAATCAGGTGGTCTGCTTTTTATTTCCTTTCGTCATCAGCAGTAAAGCAGGGCCAAGAATTTCCCAAATCTGGATTCTAAGCTTCAGTTTGACTATTTCTACTTTTTTTTTTTTTACTGTCCTTTTTTTTCACTAGGAATTTCTGCAACCTGGATGCTGGAGTTCTTGTTTTCTCACTTGGAAGTTTTCCATTGGGCGCTCGAGCCAAGTAATGATCCCTCTTTTCTGCTTCCTGGGTCCCCCCACCCCACCCTCCCTTCTTACTTATCTCCTCATCATCTGGTGCTGTAAATGCACCGCCGCAGAGGAGGCCGCTGGCATATGCAGCCGGCCTCTTGTCTTGTCTGGCGTCTGCGCCGGGAGGGGAGAAGAGAGGCCGAACAGATGATGCATTGTGGCTCGGGCCTGACATGCTTGCGTCTTCCGTTGGCGGTAATGGGGAGCTTAGCTGGATCAAACAGGCTAATCTCACTCGCTGGTCTTTGCCTGCAGACGGCTCTTGGGTTGAAAGTGTCCTCTTTGTAATTCAGATATCGCAGATCGCTTCCCGTCTTTTCTTATCTTTGGGAGCTCGGAAGTTGTCGCCGTTATTACTCACAGGGACTCGTCGTAATTGATGAGCAACAAAATTCCCGTTTTGTTAGTCCCAAACACGCACTCTTAATATTACATTATTCTTATAAAGTGGCCTGATTTTCCCCAATATTCCGCTTTGATTCGGTTCATTTTGGCGTATCCGTGCAACACAAATGGTGTCCTCGATGCCTGGCACACTCGAGTATTCCTTTGAAAGTCGGTCGCCTCAGTCGATGAGGCCCCGTCACTTGAAAGCACGGCCTATTCTGGCCGGCTGACTTCTTAACTCCGAGTCGAGATAAGCTTGAGGACGTGAGGGTGGGGGGTTGGGGCGGCTCTCGGATGCTAGCTACGCAGGGCCCCTTCCTTCTCTTTGAAACCGTCATTGCGATCCTCTTTAGCATGAAACCCTAACCGGAGGTTGTGAAGGATCCTGAGATTACGGCGGACAAAGGGCGCCATTGAGAGTCAAGCAGCGGCCGGAGGATGTTGCGAAAAAAAGAAAAAGATAGGCCACGACGGACAGGGAGGCGATAGGCGATCTGGCGTAAATGCCTCTGCGACGCACCTCATTTTGTTTCATCAGATGATCATAATCTGAAAGTTGAGATGCTCAAATTCAGTTAATACACACCTCGCCGCACAAGTTAATGAAAAACCTTTTGTAGGCGCCGACTCGATCGAGAGATGCCGTAATGTATCTGTTGAGATGTTTGCCCTAGCTTATACACGCCAACAATCTGCCATATTGCTCTTGTCTTTTCTTCCCAAAATCATCATTTAAGCCAAATGGTTGTCAGGTTGTTTTATCTCCAGGGTTAGGTGCAATTCAAGGTGGGAAAATAATAACAAGTGCTATACGTGACAACAATCTCCCCAATTTGCATAGCCTTTTTTGTTTCTTTACAAAGCCAAACATCAGCATTAATTTTGCCAAACCTTTCTTGAAGTCTGAAAGGGAAAAGATTCTGCTTCGAATGAACTATATCAAAGCTCAGAGACATTGTATCGTCATCAATTTCTGCCAACTATTGTCCGTGTCCTCTACCTGCCAACAATCTACTGTATTGCTATAGCCAAAGACTGCCAAGTCTTTATACCTAGAGAGCAGCATGTAGGTCAAGGTGGCCAAACAACACAATGTACTGGCTATGTCCTACATGTGACAACAATCTCCCCTATTTGCGTATGCACATTTGACCAAAATGTACATGGATACTTGTTTTTTCTATATAAATTTGATTTAATTGGCATATTAGTCTTCTTCGTTGTCATATATTGAAAAACATTTTAAATATACTTTCTTGTCTACATGTGTTGCTCCATCCTCTGTTATTGAAATACCGGTTTCTTCTCAAACCACCTCTATCGATGCTAACGGTTAGCATGAATATTTTACCGGCATTTTCCATCTTATGTTAGCATGAAACTGGCGGGCCATTCCACTGTTTGGGTGGCAGAGAAAAACAAGCCAATATGATATTTCCCCGGCTCAAAAGGGATCGGCTCCAACAATTAGCATGGGAGTCAACTCTGAAAAAGGGTTCAAACACCAGGAAAAACAAAATCAACGGAAAATTTGCTCCGCAGATGTGTTGCACTTTTGTCCGCTCGCGGTGACACTGGAGCTGTCAAGACAAGCGAGCAAGGTCAAGGCTGGGCATAATAACAAGCTCCACAAGTCTCTGGCTCTGCCACTCGGCACAACAAGGCCAGCAGCTGCTTCGCATCTTCTCCTCCAACCCCCTTCAGAAAAAAAACAAAACTTGCATATTTTCTCTGCGTGCTGGCATATTTCAACCGACACCGTAGCTTGTGCTAATCAAGACCAGAACTGAATCCAAGATGGTGGGATTAATTGCATCCGGGGGGGGGGGGGGGGAACAGATGTCTGACGTGCTGCTAATTAAAACGCATGAGAAGTTTAGACGTGAAAATCATTCGTCTTCCTCTTGTTCCGTGTACGTGTGTGTGTGTGTGTGTGTGGAGCAAACCACAGCAGTCGCTTGGATGGCGTAGCTAGTCATTTCCCACAGCCTTCTAATTGAATACTCGGCTCTATTGCGGAATGTCATCCTGGCTCTTCGCGGTTTACAGTTGCGCTCGGAATGGAAAAAAGAGCGCAAAACGTCATCCCGCGAGTCACTCGACAGCCTCCGTTCCCCTTTCCCACATCTCCCTTTGCGACATGCTACGGTCAGGTCCATAAATATTGAGACCTCACAATTCGCCTCGAAACACGACCACAATGGATTTGAAATGACACAGGCAAGATGTGCTTTAAACGCAGACTCTCAGCGTTACTTTGAGAGCATTTACGTCCCTGTCAGGTGGAGGCCAATGGATTCTGAAGTGTTTTGGGCTGTACGATGATCTGTTCCTATCCAGCCAAATGCTTCAAAATGTTATTGGATGGTGATGCGTTCAAGACTTTTTGCAACCAAGTATTCAAAAGTCAAACTTTGATGTAGGATTGCTCATTTGTCCCGTTACTTTGGCCGCTTTCAAAATGGGAGCACATAAACAATGCTTTGTAACTGCAACACTGTTCACCTGATTTGGATGTAAACGCCTTCACGTTTAAGTCTGCCGTTAAAAGCACACCATGTTCCTTTCATTTCAAATCCATTGTCTAGAGACAAAAGAAAAGGACAATTTGTATGAATGTCTCAAGATTTATGGAGCAGACTGTCCCTAAATCTTTTGTGGGTTGTGTTCAAAATCAATCAGGGTCTGTGAAAAATGTTGTTCCTTTAACCTGTGAATAACCAAATTTCCCATTAGGACAACAGGCCCTGAAATGTATCCAAAATTGCTGCTTCACTTCCTGTTCACCTTTGACCTTTAGACTTTTTTTGGGTGCTCCACTCATGAAAGACCCGCATGGCAAATGTCACTTCTCTCCGTGAAGTTCGTGTCGTCGGCAAGTCCCCCCCCCCCCCCCCAAACGTTTCAGGGGCCGCTACGGAGTAAATTTGGATGTTTTGGATTTTCACCAGATTGCACGTGTGTACAAATAAGATTAGGATTCTTATCATTGAACTCGTGCTTTCGAAAATGTTTGTTCAAGTATGTCACTGCGTTGAAACAGCATGCATTCCATTCCCCTCTTCTGAATTATCTTTCACATTGTTATCTTTCGTTTTTCTTCTTTCAGGATGTGACGATGTAACTTTTTCTCCGGGTAGGTGCTTGTTCTTTTTTTTTTTTTGGTGGTGGGGGTGTAGGGGTGCTCGGTTGGCTAAATATGTGCTAGTCTGAAGAGAAGGTAAGGCAGTGGCTACTTTTAGTGGTGCGCGCGTACACATACACGCACGGACAAACATTTTTTTCTTTTTTTTGGGGGGGGGGGTTCGTGTGCGTGTGTCTGTGCCTGGCAGCACACAAGCAAGCGCACAGCGGCGCTTGCACGACTTGCAGATGTTCCTGGAGCGAGTGGTAACTTTGTGAAAAGTTCCCGACACGAACCCAGACGCCGGATTACAGGAAAAGGCGACGTTCGCGTTGCTTCCCAAGTTGTTTGTTTGCTTGTTTGTTTGTTTGCTCGCAGCGGGCCCGGTTGCCATCCCTCCCCGCCGGCCCCCTTTGCCCCCCCCCTCCCACACGGATGGCCCAGCATCGGTCTGTAGCGCTCAGCACAGGCCGAGAGACTGCGCGCAGCTTGCGGACTCGGGTGCCGGGACGAGCCGCCGCGTCCTCGCCTGCGATCCGCTTTGACGACTTGACACGGTGAAAACAAAAGAAAGAAACGGAGGAAAAGTGGAGCATCCAAGCCTCCGTTATGGGGTGCGTGCACGTTCTCATGTGCTTTTCACTCAGTCAACTTTTGCTGGAGCTTTCTCTTGCTGCAGGGAAATTTGGTGAGTGGCTTTTCATTCCATGCAAATCGACGCTGTTCACAATGTTTTGGCAACTCTTTGCACATCAAGCCTTGGCAGCGGTTTGTTAGTCTGTCGAAGTTGCGTAAACAAATAAATGAGAGAGACGCGAGTGAAAGACGTTAAAAAATATCCATGAAATCGAATGTTGGTTAAGGTAGTTTACGTTTTAGTCACCGTGGATGTGGCCCGCTAATCAAAGCAAGCTTTGGCAGAGGTTAAGTGGCAAAAAAAGAAGAAATAGAACCCAATTTCCACCAAATTGCCTTTTAGGTTATTTTTGGTTTTCGTCACTATGGCGCCATTGAAAGTGCTCAACTAATTAAAGAACATGGACACTCCTTGGTGGAGGTTGCAAAATGTCATTGCTTTACCTATTTCCAATACGTTTGAATTTGGTGCTGTTCCAGACAATCATCCAGATTCGCGGCTTTACTCTGCCATCAGAAGTTAGCGCCGTTTGGTTAGCCGGTACAGTAGTCATTTAGGTAGACACAAAAACATTATGCATTTGCCCAAAATCATATTTTGCTGCTGATTCAGAGATTTATTTTATGGAACCATCAAAATTTAGGTAGTTAGATTTAGAAAAAAAAACAAAGTGACCAATTTCCACAAAATTATACTACGGCAACACCAAACCAGGGCTTAAGTTTAATGTGTTCTAGTTAGTCAGTTAATTCAGGCAAGGGTGCAGATCCATGGGAAGTTACCAGAGGCTAGTTGCTTTGCTAGTTCACTAGGAATGTCCAGAAACTTTCATTTTGGTGCATTGTGGCCTGTTAACTAAAAAACTAGCCTTTGCAAAGGTCAATTACGTAGCTCGCAAACACAAAATAATCAATTTCCACCAAAATTGCAGATCCGGAGAAAGGTGCAAATACACTGGAGCCATCTTTTGCTGCTGGGGCACATGGTAAGTGGCTGTCAAGTCAATGCAAATCAATATTGGATTGATAGCACGTAACTGCAAAGTCTTCACTTTCCGAATAACACACCACAGTTTTGCCTGTGAAATGATCGATCGTGTTAACTGACTTTGTGAACGTGCCTTCAGAAAAACTTTCCGGCAAGTTACGAGACTACGGCCTCATGGTGCCGTTCAGCACGGACGCCCATGGCCGCTTCAAGTCTCACGTGCTGTCCATGGATGAGGAAGGAAGGAGGAGGAGGACGAAGACCCGGAGGGTGGCCCGCGGCGCCCCCGAGACGCCCTCCTCGGGCCCCGAATTCGTATTCTTCAACGTCACCATCTTCGGCAAAGAGCTGCACCTGAGGCTGAGGGCCAACCGGAGGCTGGTGGCCCCCGGGGCCTCGCTGGAGTGGCAGGAGGACTTTGAGGCCAAGGCCGAGGAACATCTGCACGGCGACTGCGTGTTCACCGGCGACGTGAGTGACATGCCGCACGCCACCGTGGCCATCAGCAACTGCGACGGACTGGTAAGCCCCGTGTGATTTCCTTACAAGTAGCCTGCTAAACCAAACGACAGGCCTTCGGAGAGGTTAGTTCGTGAGGATATTGCAGAAATGACCATCCATTACTACCACAAGCAGTTTACGACGATTGATTAATAAAGATACAGGCACTTTATTTTTGTCGGGTTCGCTATAGCTACATTGCAATTAGCCTGCTAACCATGGAACACGCCTTGGAGGAGGTTAGTTTGCTTGGATTATGCAAAAGAGGACAAACATTTCCACTAGATCTAAGTAAAAGTAACAGTGCTTGTTTGCGTCGCTAGGAAGTAGCCTGCTAACCAAAGAGCCGTGGTGGGTGTCAGTTAGCTACCAAAACAAAAGAAAACAACAAACCCCACCAAGTTGTTGTTTTTTGGTGAAGGTTCAGATACAGGGCTTTGTTTCTGTTAACCGCATGAGAAGTAGCTCGCCAATGAGAGCAAACACCTTTGCTGCGGTTAGCTAGTGAGCTAGGCCCCATTCGAGTCATTGGAATTGTGACATTGGAATTAGCCTGCTAACTAAAGAACAAGCCTTGACGGAGCTTTATCCGAACCAAACGAGGGCCTGCATGTGTTTGTTTTACAGCATGTTGACGCCAACCCAGTCAACAGGTTCAAACTTATGTTGAAGTGCAACGCTAAGTAGCACCCACGTTAATTAGCTCGCGACACATGGTGTTTAATTATGCACTGCGTTAATGACTGCTCACGCTAATTAGCTCCTAGATGACATCCAGATGCGCTTTGTACACTACAGTCGAAATTGCTTCACTGAATCAAATTCATTTATAGAGTTGATTAAATTAATTGTAGCTCGAGGTCTTTAGCGACGACCTTTCGCAGAGTCTTGAGGGGTTTGGAAAGTGCTTTCATGTTTTCGCAATTCAAAATTTGAACGGAAGTTGCGCTACGTGCCGTTGTCGCAGATTACAGCCAATCAAAATGCGCATAAACGTTCTCACAAGCTAAGACGGCCGGCCGTCATCCCCGCCGCCAAGCCACACAAATACATTTAGATATACAAATACCTGTCACCTGACCTCACCTCACACCGGTGACCTGCCTGCAATCTTAAAAACAAAACAAAACGAAAGGAGAAGAAAGCACAGATATTACAAACGGACTGAGGAGAAAACCTCATCAGAAAAATGAACACTCAAGTCAAGTACGCCGCCCGAACGGGTTTGTACTTGTTTACTTTGAGGGCTTGAGTCACACTTCCGTGTGGGTCCTCTCACATCCACGCCAACACAAAGACGGACGGACGTGTCTGTGCACGCAGGGCTTTTATTTATGCGGGATCTCACCCCCCACCCCAAAAAAAGGATTGTG
This sequence comes from Hippocampus mohnikei, assembly GCA_026261675.1. NCBI lineage: Eukaryota > Metazoa > Chordata > Actinopteri > Syngnathiformes > Syngnathidae > Hippocampus > Hippocampus mohnikei. The sequence continues at coordinate 2,593,830 of JAKGUB010000377.1, forward strand.
TCTGACTGATGTGTGGAGGGGCGCCTGATGAAAAGGGAGGAATGCGGGCCTCTTCACACCTGACACGCTCTTGCGTTGTTTTCAGTTCTTCCCTCCCGCTTTGATGAGCGAGGCATAGCACTTGGCCGCTAGAAATGGAAATCGCTGGCAGATAACCAAGTACAAATGCGTACTGTCGATACCGACAGAAGGTTGTCAGAAATAGCCGTAGTAGAGAGAAATCTTTGTCACCGTTGCCTCCAGCCGGAATTGGACGCCAGAGGTGATAGGCCGTCAGCTCAGCGTCCGTAATAAGTCGCATCCGGGATGCGCTTCCCATTCATGGCGCCGCCGTTGCGATTGGTGACGCCGGCGCCACGCCGGCTGCAAGTAGCACGCACAGCTGCATGGCTGCGACTGTCGGTAATGAGCGTAGCCACACGGCTGTTTGTGTGCGACTGCTTGAAAAGAGGAGCGAGCCTCCTAGCAACTGGTCAGACTTCAAATCTGATATAAGAAGGACTCCAGCGCTAATCCCCAGCTGCCATGCATTTTTTTCCTCTTCCTCCCGGCGTATTGATCGTATTTGTCCACATTCAAGGAAGGACAGCTTCAATATCCAAAAGTTCAAAAAACTTGGAACATTATCAACTAACAAATATAATACATCTATCACTTATAAAGTATAACCACTGTCTGTTCTGTAATATTCCATTTTTAGATGGAGCGGGGGGCGGCTTTAAGGGGCGTGGTCGAGTGAGTAATGCCGGGAGCTGGCTGCGCTGCGTGTGAGCATCTGGGCGTGAGTTGCGGCTGGCAGCAGCTCCTTGCAAGTGTTTGCATTTTGTATTTGTCCGTTTTCCCCTTTTAAGAAACGTCTAAAAGAGTCTCTGGCTCTCCTTGCCCACATGCCAGGGCATAACGGGACCTGAATTGCTCATTCCCCACCCCCACTTGAAGCGGGGCATATCTGAAAGTGGCTCGTAGCATGCTTATTTGTTGTTGTGTTTTTTTTTTCTTGTTTACTGGAGGTATTTGCTGCTTATTCACAGTTTGCCTTGTGTTTTCTCAGAAATTAGGCCCTGTAAATGTCAGGCTTCAGAAGTGGTTGCTCGCGCAGTGAGGAATTTAGGGCGGTGGTGAGGCCAAGTGTGTGCGCGCTGTGTTTGCGTTTTAAGCAAGCCGTCAATGGCCTCACGTCAGTCCCGCAAGAGGGCTGCTATCCTTCCAAAAGATTAGGATGCTTTTCTTTTTTTTTTTTTTTTGCAGTCGTCGATGCAAATTGAACTCGGCGTACTTTTTAAGTCACAAAGTGTTTGGAGAACAATTTTGAATGTTTTTTTTATTTTTTTTTTTATCGCTGGCAATGGATTTCAGTAACCTCCTCGTGACTGTTTTCTGTTTATTTCAACCAAAAGTGACGTTTGATTTTTGGAAGAAGAAAAATGGTTACCATCGGGACGTTTGTTTCAAAACATTCGAATTATTCCCTGATTATTGATGACTTGGAAAATTAGGATGAGTGCCTTTTGCGAAGATGAAAATCTGAGAGAAGCGCAATCACTTGCAATGCGGTGGCGAGTAGCCCGTCAGTGTTGACGACGGTCCAAAAGTAGCGTTCATTCATTCATCTGGTGGTGATCCTGCCCATGTGTCCATTCATGCGCTCAAATGGTCCCTGACAGCCCCGCAGACTTAACGTCCGTCTGGTTCTGTGTACACTCTGCTCCTCTCTCCAGATGTTGCCTCGCTTTCCACCCCCCTGATGAAATGCCGAGGAAGTCTTACTTGGCATTTCCTGCAATCCACTTTTTGCCTCCGTGCCGCTGTCGGATGTCTTAGGATGAAAATGTCTTTGGGGGTGGACCATTGTCCCCCCCCCTCTGCTTTTATGGGTGAAAGTTGCATGCTGGGTAGTGAGAGCCTGTCAGCTGTGAGAAAATAGTCCAAGCTTTTCAATCTGTTGGTGAAACTTATTGTCTTTTGTAAATCTCAGTTTCAGCATTTTCTAACAGCCCAAATATGGGAAAGGGGGCGTGGCTTCCTGCCAGGCCCAACTCGCACACGCCCACACGCACAAGATTGGGTTCAGGTGTGGGAGTGCAAAGCTGAAACCAGATTCTCCACAGCACAGATGTTCCTCTCCACCCGGAGGCACTTTTGAAACCATCCCAAAACGTACTCTTCATCGATTGTCCGCTTGCTCGACAATCTATGACGAATCCCACCAGTGTGGGAAGCCCCCCCCGAAGGGTCCGGCGTGCTCCGGTCGGGCATCAGCAGGTATGAACAATCAAGGGGAGAGGAGAATATCCCCGTAGTGCCGCTAATGATTCAAGCAGTGTCATGCGACACGGGGCCCATGAGTAAGCAGAGTCCAGCTGGAGACAGGAAATGAGCAGCTTTGTCTGGGTTCTGCGCCAAGATGACGAAATGAAGGTGTGGGCCGCTAATGGGACCTGATTGTCTGCGAGCGGACGGAACAGCAAGTACTGTATACCACAAAGATTTTAGCCGTTTGTGTTCAATGCAACGACATGTTTGCACTTTGGTTGAGAGAGGAAAGTCATTTCATCTGTGCTATATGTTACACACGGAGCATATTTGACCATAAAAGCTGACTTGACTTGACAACGCCGCACAAGTCGACTGGAAAAACGTTTAGGGTATGTCGTTGAGTTCCATATGCAATTTGGGTAACCGCAGTTTCTCGCTCCCCCAGCCCCAGTGGAAAAACTGTTTGCAATTGAAGTCGGTCAGAATAAGAATCCCGCTGACAAACAAACTTTTTGTGTGTGTTTTTGTTCTGATAATGAGACTGAGAACCGGAAGAAAATCAGCTGCTAAAGTTGCGTTCAAATTGTTCTAGTTGTTCACCTGCTGGAAGGTGCTTGCGCAAGCCTGTCCTAAGTGATTCAATTGTAGTCAAGGTAACGATGTGAAAAGGTTCCCCCCTTCCCCTTGAGTGATCAAAGGCATTTACTTTCACTTGAAGAGAAAATAAAGAACACGCTGAAGGGAACTTTCTGGTGACAGCAAAATGAAAGCCTTTGCCATCATCTGCCATTCAGCACAAAGCACACCGAAATGTGCAGCTCAAGTGAGATGGCTCATTCCAAAATTACATGTCTACCTGCGTCACTGCCCCCCCCCCCCCCCACTGGCCCTCAAAACCCCCTCGAATCGGCCGTCGTTCTAATTACCACCCTTTCGAGTTGGGGTCGAGGGAGAGAGAGCGAACACACATTTCAAAGCCTTTCTTTTTTTTTTTCTTTCTTTCTTTCTTTACTTTCCAGGCAGGCCTGATTCGCACCGAGAATGGCGAGTTCTTCATTGAACCCCTCGAGAAGGGCCGGCAGGACGTGGAGGTGAAGGGCCGCGTGCACGTGGTGTACCGCCACTCGGCCGTCAAGCGCGGCGACGAGCTCCACAATGAAGGTGAGGGCTGAAAAACGATAGATAAGACCATCGAGGTGGGTTGGGGCGGGGCGGGGGTGTTTAGTGCAGACCATCATGACTGACAGTCGCAGGGGTTGTCGGAAAGTGCCAGGAAAAATGATCGCACGATGGCAGGGAAGGATAAAAAGAATGGCCAATATAATACACGCAAAGGATGTACACGATTTTATTTTTTGGGGGGGGGCACAAAAATCAACAGTTTCAATCATCACTCGGGAAGGAAAAGCTGTGGAAATTGTGCACCGATTCTGACAACGAAATTGGATTTGGTTGGTGATCATTGACAGGCTTGTGGCTTTAATCGAGCTAGATAAACCCTGAAAGTAAGACGAATACCCGGGAAAAATTCCACGGGGTAGAGGCCGCAAATAAAGGAAGACGGACGGCCTGATCCTTTGGGATCCTTTGAGCCGCCGCGACCGGCTTTTTGTGGGTTCTGGTTTTGACATGGAAAGGTAAGCCCTTGACAGTCTGATGGCCATCCGTGAAAAATGACCCGCGGTGAAATAAAAACAAGGAAGACTCGAGCTCCCACGGTCCTCGTTTGTGGGTTATCCTTCCAAGAAATGCACGGGAGGAGCAAAGGCGACGACCGCAGACCGTACACGCGGATTCTTCACCTTTTTACCTTTTTTAAGGCCCCGACAGTAGACGTCACGAAAATGGTAACTCGCTCACAAAGCAATAATTCCTGGCACCGTGATGCTTTTTTTTGATGCTCCGACTTGATTTATGCTGACTTCAACTCTCTCGTGGCCTCCCGTCCTTCCGCGGCAGTGTCCGACTACGGCATCGCCGACCTCCCGGCCGCCGCCGACCTGCTCCGGCGCCAAGTGTCCGAGCCGGAACGCAAGCGGCGCCACGCCAAGAAGGACGACTACAACATGGAGGTGCTCCTCGCCGTGGACGACTCGGTGGTGCGATTCCACGGCAAAGAGCACGTCCAGAACTACGTGCTGACCCTCATGAACATCGTAAGTCTCCGGGGGCAGGGGGGCGTCGGGTTCCTTGAGTTCCTCAGATGTCAAGTATCAATCTTTTTCCCCCTCCCAAAATACCTCAGCAATTTTTTTTTTACCCCCCGTACTGTTTATGGATTACAGGAGAGGTTAAAACAAATCTTCAGCTCATTCATTACGGACTCTAGCAGCTCCTACCACCATAATCTCCTTACGCAGCCCAAATCCCTCAAGTCAGATTTTCACAAGGCGCTGGTTTCACTCGGTAACAGTTACCACCCGGCGCCCGCACGGTGGTCTGATAAGCCGCGGTGGCCCAATTAAAGAGTTGACTGGCAGGTGGGTGGAGGCGGAGCTCGCATTGTCGGCCCATCATGGAAACCTGCAACGCGGCGCGCTTCAGGGGAGTGACAAGAAATGAGCGCGTAATATGCTCATAACTCCACTGGCTTGACTCCAAAAAAATAATTTTGCCAAATTATGACTGCGGCGAATCTGCTTCTTTCTGATTAGCACGAATGGAAGGACAGATACTTGTCACGATTCGATCCCTGTACTTAATTCCATCGCTGATCATCCCTTTTCTGACCTGTGGCGGTTTCAAGACCCACACAGACTTGCTGACAGGAAAAAGTATCCTCTTCTTGCGCCCGGGGGAACAAAAAAAAAAAAAAAGTTTTTCTAACATTTTTCATCCTGCAACTATCTGCTGGAGAACGTAACCGGGTTTTACCAAAAACACCGGCTTCTGACCACAAAGCGGAGAAAGAAACATGTCAAGCGGCACCGTGACTTCTGCGCTAATAGCTGTTTGCTTTTGTGACACCTCTCGCTGTAAAGCAACAAATGCAAGCTTGGAGGTGGGTGAAAAAGTTCATTTGGTGGCAAAATCATTTATTTTGAAGTATACGAGTCGGAAACATGCCATGAAAACACGGCTTGGTCCTCTCCCCCCTGAGGGATTGATGACTTGACGATCCCGTCCGCGCGAGGCCGAGGTGGCCACTGAGGTGCCCGACCGCATAATGGCCGTGTTGTTCCAGCCACGGGTCGGAGATACGATGCGGCGTGCGAGCCAGGGACGCCCACAGCTGCTTCTCTCATTTGGAGCCCGATTCCTGCCCCCGGTCTGCGTGTGTGTTTGTACATGTGTGTTCCTCCTGGCTTTGCAATTATCCTGGCGCACATGGCCCCCGAGGACATACCAGGAACTTATTTGCATCTGGAGGAGGCCGTGTGTGTGGAGGGGGGGGGGGGTGCGATATGCAACTTAAGCAATTGCGAGTCTGGCGTGGAAGTGAAATCCAACCGAACAGTTGGAGACCAGCAATATCCAGGTCTCATTCCGCCATCGTCGAAAATGCGGGCGAGGAATGGCGTGTTGACGCCTGTCAAAGAGACAGGCCAGTGGTTCATCGATCAAAGCTTCTCGCCCTCGGGGCTCGGGCGACGACTCGCTGACCCGTGTCCGAACCACGTTGGAATGTCATTGTCCAGTTGAGCCCGCTTCACAGAAACGTCACCCAAAAACAAAAATAATAATCTTTGAAAGCTTTCATAAAGAGCCAAACAATCGTCTCTTCTTTCGATTTTCATCATCGAGCGGACCGTTGAATGATCAAGCGGCGGCGGCGGTGTTCTTTCAAGTCAAACAGAAAAGCCTGCAGGGATGCGCCACTGAAATTCAGATTTTAAATTAAAGTCGACATCTGACAAAACCTTCGCAGGTCTGTGTTCAGACTCTGGGTCCCGTGGGGAGGAGGGAAAAAAAAAACCCAAAACGTGACTTGGCCCTGGCATCAAGCCTCAGTTTAGCTTGTTAACGACACGCCGTAATGTGGAGCGAGCGACCTTGTGTCGAAAATAAAACTTGTTCACCTCACAACGGAGGCGGAGCGGATCGCGCGGCGCCATAAAGCTTCCGCGGCAGCTGACACGTTTCTGGGTCAGCTGAGCCTTCCCCGCGCATAACGTCACTCGTTGCGCTTGGAGCCCCGCCAAGTCGATGAAAACAATATCGGCCCGGCCTTCAAATTTCATTTCAAATCTTTGAATCTCTGAAAGATCACCGAGGCCAAACTGTCATTTGTCATGGACATGGAGAGGACAGAAACCGAAACAAATGTGATATTTACTTTGACATTTTTTTTTTTAGTTCCAAGGTAAAATCACCTGAATCCAAAGCTGCTGGAAAAACGATCGAGGGGGATTTTGTTTTGTGGCGCTGTCGCTAAAATCAAATGCTTCACGTCCCTTGCTAACACGTTTCTACTCGCAGGTTGATGAAATCTACCACGACGAGTCGTTGGGAGCCAGCATCAACATCGTCCTGGTGCGCATGATCATGGTCGGCTATCGACAGGTCAGACTGAGAAAATCCATTTTCAGTATCTGTTCCCGCAGCTTTTCGGTTTGGGATGCAACTAACTGATTTCAATGATCCACTCATAATTTTTAGATTCATCGGTGACTCGGATGAAAGATGATTTTTTTTTTTTGGTTAACTTTCCATCCCTTTATTAGATGCTGTATTAAAATGCATGCAGATTGACAACCGCTCTGTTGCGCAACGTAGCGCAGTGCAAACGAGAGCCGAGTTGGATTGACGCAATGTGCGTCTCCCCGAAATCAAAGCTGTGTCTCAAGCTTTCCGCCTGGAAACGGCCCGCCTTGCAGGATGCTTCCTGCCGCCGGTTGTCAAAGCAGAACGCCGTTTGTTTGCCCGGCGCCACATTGCCACGAGCTCCAGCAGCACCAACCCTTGACCCCACTAAAACCCGCTTTGCGCGCTATTCCCTAGCAAGGTGCCTTCGCTTTTTCCGAGCCGGCCACCCCGCCTTTTTCTGTTTCTTCTCCCTGTTGTTGTTGTTGAGGATCCCAAACAGTTTGCCAGACTCGTCAGGGATTTCAACAGCATCAGTGATGTCTCGTTTGGGTGGAAATATTCTTGGTTGCCAATTTCCGCTCGTCATTCTGCTCTGCCTCACGCAAACAATACTTGAACTCGACGCTGGGCAGATGGTGCTGACGTATTCGAGGCATTCATTAAGTTGTACACTTATAATTAGTAGTTGATTTATTGTAATTAATTAAAGAGGAAAAAAAAGCTCCCAAAGGGTGGCTACCGTTACACTAGAATGTGAGTTAAAGAGCGAATGAAAATGGAGCTTGCTAAGGTTTGCGAAGTTGCCGTAACCTTTGTGTATTTTATTTTTTGCCTGCGCGGCAGTCCATCAACCTGATCGAGCGCGGCAACCCGTCGCGCAGCCTGGAGCAGGTGTGCCGCTGGGCCAACACGCAGCAGCGCTCCGACCCCGATCACACCGATTACCACGATCACGCCATCTTCCTCACCAGGCAAGATTTTGGCCCCGCAGGTATGCAAGGTACTGTATTCTACTCTCGATCGAGGCCTGTGCAGACTGACTGCTGAATTCTGCTTGCGTTCACAAAGGGGCCGGCCGGCATCAAGTGGAGGTAAGGTCCACGAGGGCCACGCGCAGGCCCCCGTTTGCTGTCCTGCCGCCCACTAGACAATTGACCTTTTCGATGAAACAAATTCCCCCCAAAATTCCACAGTGTATCTTTTTTTTAATCGTGGAAAAAGACAATTATTTATCTCGTATTTACTTTTTTTTAAACCGTCAATACTTTGAACCCAAATGTACATGACGTCTTACCTTGAATGTACACCTTTTTAGCTCTTATTTTGAAAATATATAAAATTTTATATAACTAATTACCCAAATCTGAAAAACACTTTTTTAAAAATGACATTTTACTCATCGATTTTTTTTTTTTTTTGGTCTACACATTTTTTACCTCAAACATACAACTTTTGATCTCACCCTTGAAATTATACACGGCGTGGCATTAAGCGACTGGTCAATTGAGTGAGCGGCTCTTCAGAAGCGCACTCTGGACGTTTGACGCCGCCCCTTCAATGGTGAAAAAAGGGGATTGTCCAAAGTTTTTGGCATGGAGTGAAAAATCAGAAAGATTTCTCATGGCAAACTTTTCATCGCAGCTTAACAGGGCCCTCGCGCTACATATATGCCCGGTCCTCCATTTCAGATCATACTGTACATATTCCCCAAGTGTGCCCAGCGACAACAAAACTTGCTCTGTGCTCAAGTTGAGCGGCTGAACTTCTCGTGATCTTTTCCATCGCACGTGTCATGTTCAGAAGGCGAGGTCACGTTTTACCTGCCGGGCCGCTGTCGTCTTGGCGACAGCCGTGTTGTGATCGCAACAACCCGGGGGCTATTTTTGGGGGAGAGGGGTTGTTATTCTCGCTAAATAGACATTGCACCGGCTTGTCAAAGTTTGACTTTTAGGCAGGGATCTTCCGTGTTCAAATAAAAATCGGGACGACTTATGACATTCCCAGGAAACTTTGGCGAGCGTTGGCGCCTGCTCCCCGTTTGTTCTTCTAAGGCGGGGGTGCCCATTACGCCGATCGCGATCGACCGGTAGCTCGCGGCTTCGACCGACGTCGATCGCGAGGGGTTTAGAGGAAAAAAAAACATTTGCGTATCTCTGTGCATGTTGGTAATATACGGTTATTATTTAAATATTTGAAAAAAATAAAACGCGTCACCGAAAGTTGTTAATTAGCGCTCAGCAGTCTACAATTGCAACTTGCGATCAGAGCTGCTGCGAGAGAGCTTTTAAAAATGATTATAATAAGTCAAAGTTTGTTTCGTGTACACTTGACCAATGGCACTCGCAAAGAATGGCAATCTGAGAGAGGAGCCTTTTAAAACGTTGCGCGTGAGCTACGATAGCTAACAGGCTCGCAAAAGTGCATCGCATGCATCCGCGTCAGGTCTCCCACGGAGATCGGCAGGAAATCCTTTTCACAAACACGTGCGTCTACTTGATTTTTGTTTCGTTCGTCTTCGAGGCTGTTATGGCTGTTGCTCATCCTGGCATGCATGTGCAAGTGCGTGCGTGCGTGCATATTAAACCGAGCACAACTAAATATAAATTTCGTCAGCAATTATTTTTTCGTTGACTAATGGTTAGTTGATACTGTACTTTTAAATTCCATTGATTAAAAACAAACCAAATAGTTTGTTAGTCAGCTAGTTATCAAGTTATTGATGAATAAACATTTGATAACAGTTCGTCAAATTGTTTTGCAGAGAGAACTATAAAGTTAGCCACACCATCAAACCAGCAATTCATATTTAGCTTGGTAGTTTAACAAATTGTTTTGCAGATAAACCTTGAAGTTAAAATGGCCAGGGGACATCCAAAAGCAAAGTATTTTGACTGTGCTGCTGCTTCTGCATCATTGGCATAATGTCGCTTTCCTATGCAAAGGGTGGACTGTCTGCTTCTTTAATCTTTTCATCCGCCTGCTGGATAAAAGAAATTGCTTTGGTGTCACGCGCATCGCTCAAGCCATCCATCCATCCATCCCTCCATCTGGCTGTGCCGGCGCAAAGAAACATGACACCGACATTGGCGCTCAACTTTTTTTTTTCTGTCCATCTCCCCCTGTCGTTCTGCTTTTTACCTGCATGCCAAAAACATTTCAGAAGCGGCATCGCTGCACACCTCTTGATCGAGTTGGTTCGCGTCCTCGTGCTTTGCTCTGTTCCCCATTTGTTTGTCTTTGCTCACGGTGAAGATCGAGTCACAGTTGACGAGGCTCGCTGCGTTGCCAGCATGTCCACGCTGCTTTTGGTCGTATATATTTGTGCCTATGTGTAAATATATCTCTTTAAAGGTCAGGCGTACATAATGATCGTGCAAACTAATGAGATGCGTTTCCACAGTGACCCGCACTCATCCAGTGACAATCACGGTCGTGAGTGGCATAATTCAGGTCATGTGTCCAGCCTCTGTTTGCTGTCGGCCAGGTTACGCTCCGGTGACCGGCATGTGCCACCCGCTGAGGAGTTGCACCCTCAACCACGAGGACGGCTTCTCCTCCGCCTTTGTGGTCGCCCACGAGACGGGACATGTGTGAGTGCCACAGCCTGATTTACTCTGGCTTTTTTTTTTTTCTTAATCTATCCCAGTCACTTTTTGTTTCACTTAGTTTTGAACTCCGAAAGGATTTTTTGTTTTGTTTTATTTTTTTGTTTTATTTATTGAACATAACATAAAACATATACAGTAATAAGGTAAGTAAGAGAAATCAGTCATCATTCAACAGTTATTATGTTCAAGGGAGTAGGAAGAAGTAAAGAACTTATCTAGTCCTACCCTGTGTTATGTGTTTATATCTAATAAATATTTTTTATATCAATCAGAAAAAGTGAATAAGAAGAAAGAAGTCTACATTAAGGCTCATGCTTTACCCTTAACCATGATATTTTTACAACTTTTGGTGTGTATCGGGATTTTATACGTACACACCCTGGCACTCTTGTGTCAATTTTCTCTTGTATTCATAATGGATATTTCCATACCTTTCTCTATTTATCAACTTAGTTCTAATTTATCATTATATTTAATGTTTAGAACTTATCATTTTAACTCTGATTGATGTAGGTTGTTTGTACTATTTTTTTGAATTTGTTTTTGAACTCGGCAAGTGATTTACTCATTTTCAGGTCCGTTTTGAAATTATTCCACAGATTAACACCTTTGATAGATACACTTCTTTGCTTGATGTTTGTTCTTGTTTTTAGTTTTTTGAATAAGTTGGTACCTCTTAAATCATTTTTAGTTTTTTGAATAAGTTGGTACCTCTTAAATCATAACTGCTTTCTCGAATTTCGAAGAACTTTAGAATGTTTTGGCAGAGCAGGTTATTGCGTGCTTTGTACATTAATTGTGCAATTTTGAAGTCAACCAGGTCATAAAATTTCATCGTATTTAATTTGATAAGTAATGGATTTGTGGGTTCCGTATATTTTGATCTATTAATAATTCGAATTGCTTTTTTTTTGTAGTTTTAGAATCGGGAGTGTGTTTGTTTTGCAGGCATTTCCCCATATTTCCACACAGTAGGTCATATATGGTAATAATAATGAAGAGTATAATGTGTACAAGGATCTCTTATTTAGCACTTCCTTGGTTTTGTAGAGGATCCCTATAGTTTTGGCTATTTTTCTTTTTACGTTATCGATATGTGGCTTCCAACATAGTTTTGAGTCTATTACTAATCCGAGAAACTTGGTTTCATTCGCTCTTTCTATCTCAATTGAGTTTACCATAATTTTAGCTTGGTGTTTGATTGGTCTTGTGCCAAAAACAATTAGCTTCGATTTTTTCAGGTTAAGTGACAATTTATTTCTGTCGAACCAGTTTTTTAATTTGTTTAATTCGTTTTCTACGGTTGTCAGGAGCTGTTTCAGATTTATTCCAGAACAGTAGAAAGTTGTATCATCAGCAAATAGGACACATTTAAATTGTTTTGAGACCTTGCAGATATCATTTATATATAAGATGAATAGTTTTGGACCAAGCACTGACCCTTGAGGAACTCCATGAGTGATTTTCAGTTTATTCGTTTTTTTATTACTGAGCTGCACGAACTGATTTCTGTTTTCTAAATAACTTTTTATCCATTTATACGCTACACCTCTAATGCCATATCTTTCTAGTTTTTTCAATAATATACTCTGATCTATTGTGTCGTAAGCTTTTTTTAGGTCTAGGAAAACCCCAACAGTAAATTCTTTGTTGTCTATATTAGTGGCTATTGCTTCCACCAACTCCATAACTGCCATTGAGGTGGTACGGTTTTCCCTGAAGCCATATTGATTCTCACTTAACAGCGCATGTTTTTGTATAAAGCTATCAAGTCTGCGAGAAAATAGTTTTTCTAATATTTTTGAAAATTGTGGTAGTAGTGATATTGGTCTATAGTTTGTAAACAGATGTCTTTCTCCACTTTTATAAATTGGAATAACAAGCAATTTTCATTTTTGATGGAAAGATACCAGCTTTGAATGACAGGTTGCATATGTGCGTGAAAGGTCGCACTACATATTCTATAATCTGTTTTATTATTGTCATATCAATATTAAAGCAATCAGTTGACTTTTATTTTTAAAGGTTTTACAATATTTGATACTTCTTCTTGTTTTACAGCAGTAAGGAACATCGTGGAGGAGTTCTTTTCTACGTATCTATCTATTTCAAACAAGTTTGTTGGGTCAGGAATTTGTTTTGCTAGGTTACTGCCGATGTTGACAAAGTACTCATTAAATTCAGTTGCTATTTCTGCAGTTTTTTCCAGAATTGTGTTTTTGCCTTTGATAAAATACTCTGGATATTCCACTTTTTTAGGACTATTTCTGATTACTTGATTAAGTATTTTCCATATTTCTTGTGTATTACTTTTATTCTGCTCTAATAGTGCATGATAATGATCTCTTTTACTGGTTCTTATAATATTTACTAGTTTATTTTTATAGGTCTTATATTTCTTTTCTGCTTCTTCAGTTCTCAATTTTAAAAACAGTTTATATAAATTGTTTTTCTTTTTACATGCGTTTTCTATGCTTTTCGTTATCCACGGCTTACTTGGGTCTTTATACTTTTTGGAGACTTTAGTTAATGGAAAATGTTTATCATTTAAGGAGATTATGGTCGACTGAAACACTTCAAACGCTGTATTTGGGTCTTCGTTTGAGTAGACCTCGGTCCAGTTTTGTTTTTCTAGGTCTTGTTTAAAAGCATCGATGGAGCGTTGGGTTCTTAGTCTTATTTCTAATATGTGAGTTGTTGACTTTGTTTTTCTATCAAAATAGTTATGGAAAAACTGCAAAGACAGGTAGATGGTCACTTATATCATTAATGAGAAGTCCACTTTCCATTTTTTGATCAATCTTATTTATAAATGTTATCTATTAATGTGGCCGTTTCGACTGTTATTCTGCTAGGTTTCAGGATTACTGGGAAAAGGCTGTTGCTGTACATAGTATTTATAAAGTCAGTTGTTTTTTATGTCCATTTGGGTTTAATAAGTCAATGTTAAAGTCACCACACATTATTTGTGTTTTCTTATCGTTGTAGTAGCTGAGCATATCTGTTAGTATTTTATTGAATGTGTCAATACATGATCCTGGTGTGCTATAGATGCAGCTTATGATGATATTTGATGCCTTTTATTATCTATTTCAATAGTTAGACATTCCATTAGGTTTTCATTGTGTTTGTCATCTCTCGATTTTACTGCATTTAAGTGCTTTGTCTACATATATTGCAACCCCCCCTCCTTTTTTAGTTTTCCCTATTAATTGCAAACATTTCATAACCTTCTATTTCCATTACACTTATTTTATCATCCTCAAGCCAAGTTTCTGATATGGCAATTATTTTAAATGTATTGAATTTAGCCAGGTATTCTTTGATTTTTGTGAAGTTTTTATAGAGACTTCTACTGTTTAAGTGTATTACTGAAAGTGCATTTTCCAATTTTATATTAGTGTTGAATTGTTCATCCAGGTAATAGTCAGAGTTTGTTACCCTTTGTTTGTTCTTAAAGAAGTTATTGTCCGGGTCCAAATTGTTCTCGGGGTCGAATGGCTTATAGTCAGTATCTTTACAGGATTGGAAGTCCATGTTTTTGGGATGTGAATTTCCTGCTCCCACACGGTCATCGCTGGCTCCCTCGCGGTCGTCGCTGGCTGCCTCGCGGTCGTCGCTGGCTCCCTCGCGGTCGTCGCTGGCTCCCTCGCGGTCGTCGCTGGCTCCCTCGCGGTCGTCGCTGGCTCCCACGCGGTCGTCGCTGGCTCCCTCGCGGTCGTCACTGGCTCCCTCGCGGTCGTCGCTGGCTCTCTGGCTGTCATCGTTGGCTCCCTCGCTGTTGTCTCCCAGCTCCCTCGCGGTCGCTGGCTCCCTTGCAGTCGTCGCTGGCTTGTTCTCGGTCATCTCTGGCTCCCTTGCGGTCGTCGCTGGCTGGTTGTCCTCCCGGCTTCCTCGCGGTCGCTGGCTCCCCTGCGGTCGTTTCAGCCTTCTTCGCGGTCGTCACTGGTTCCCTCATGATCGGTCGTCGCTGGCTTCTTCGCGGTCGGTCGGTCTTGAAAAAGTTGTTGTTTGGGTCCAAGTTGTTCTCAGGGCCAAATGTCTTGTAGTCAGTAGGGTTGGAAGTCATCAAAGGGTTGGAAGGGTCGTCTCCAGCGTATATGTCTAGTTTGAGTATGGTGGAGTAACCATGACATATGTCGCCGTGTGTGCGTTTCGTCCGCCGGCAGGCTGGGTATGGAACACGACGGGCAGGGCAACCGATGCGCCGACGAGACCAGCATGGGCAGCATCATGGCTCCGCTGGTCCAGGCCGCCTTCCACCGCTACCACTGGTCGCGCTGCAGCAAGCAGGAGCTCAGTCGCTACATCCAGTGCGTCCCTCCCCTCCGCCGTCCCATTTTGTCGCACGCCACGCCGTCGTGCATCTTCTGCTTCTTTTCGCCCCTCAGCTCGTACGACTGCTTGCTGGACGATCCCTTTGAGCACAAGTGGCCCAAACTTCCCGAGCTCCCCGGGATCAATTATTCCATGGACGAGCAGTGCCGCTTTGACTTTGGCGTGGGTTACAAGATGTGCACGGCTGTAAGTACCACACACGGGCCCGCCTTTTCGGATGCAAACTCGCACCCACCGCCGCTTTGTCCTGCAGTTTCGCACGTACGACCCCTGCAAGCAGCTGTGGTGCAGCCACCCCGACAACCAGTACTTCTGCAAAACCAAAAAAGGCCCACCGGTGGATGGAACGGAATGCGGGCCGGGAAAGGTGTGGCACATTTACCATTTTTTTCCTACAAAAAAATTAGTGAATGTAAAACAGATCAAATACATTTTTGTTTTAAGCTGAAACCCCCCAAAAATGCATGTAACTAAATTATATTTTTATCTTTTAAAGTTTCTTCCACGCAACTAAAACTGTCATTTTTTTCCGACAAAAAAATAAAGTGACTGTAAAACAAATCAAATACATTTTTGTTTTTAGCTGAAAACCCCCAAAAAATGCATGGAACTAAATTATATTTTTATTTATCTTTTCAAGTTTCTTCCAATGTTCGTAACTAAAACTGTCATTTTTTTCCGACAAAAAATAAAGTGAATGTAAAACGGATCAAATACATTTTTGTTTTTAACTGAAAAACAAAACTAATGCATGGAACTAAATTATATTTTCATTGTTTATCTTTTAAACTTTCTTCCAATGTACGTAACTAAAACTGTCATTTTTTTCCGACAAAAAAATAAAGTGACTGTAAAACAAATCAAATACATTTTTGTTTTTAGCTGAAAACCCCCAAAAAATGCATGGAACTAAATTATATTTTTATTGTTTATCTTTTAGAGTTTTTTCCAATGTACGCAACTAAAACTGTCATTTTTTACGACAAAAAATCAAGTGAATGTAAAACGGATCAAATACATTTTTTGTTTTTAACTAAAAAACAAAACTAATGCATGGAACTAAATTATATTTTCATTGTTTATCTTTTAAACTTTCTTCCAATGTACGTAACTAAAACTGTCATTTTTTTCCGACAAAAAAATCAAGTGAATGTAAAACCGATCAAATACATTTTTGTTTTTAGCTGAAAACCCCAAAAATGCATGGAACTAAATAATATTTTTATTGTTTATCTTTTCAAGTTTCTTCCAATGTACGCAACTAAAACTGTCATTTTGTTTGAAGCAAAAGCAAAAAAAAAGGCACCTAATTCCACACTTAATGTTAACATCTAATAAAAATCCGGCTGTCCAGTGAAATCACAACCCATTTTTTTGTTGTCTTTTGCAGCTAAAAATTAAAACCATATTGGGAGAAAGTAGCTTTGAATTGCTGCTTTTTGGCATTTTTGCTTGCAAGCAGCATCTCTCATGCATTCCCATGAGAATGTCTAGTTTTGGAACCAACTTTGAAAGTAGAGCCTGGAAATGAGTCTGTGAGGCTCTGAAAATCTTTTGTGTGTGTGTGTGTGTGTGTGTGTGTGTGTGTGTGTGTGTGTGTGTGTGTGTGTGTGTGTGTGTGCGTGTGTGTGTGCGCGCGCTAAGTGGTGCTTCAAAGGCCACTGCATTTGGAGGTCCAGCCAGGAGGAGCCTCAAGGCCACGACGGCAGCTGGAGCTCGTGGTCCAAGTTCGGCTCGTGTTCGCGGACGTGCGGGGGCGGCGTTCGCTCCCGCACGCGGCAGTGCAACGACCCTCCGTGAGTGGCCGCCGCTAAGTTTAGCTTGCGATCCTTTGCTCGGGCGCCATGACAACGTGTTGCCATGGAGCCTGTTGGTATTGTTTGGGGTTTGCGAGCTGGAGCTCGGCGTTCCATTAAAAAAAAGCATTTGCAATCAATGGCTATGATGCGTCATCAAAAAACAAAAAGCCCCCTGGCACGCCAAAAACACAAAACAGGTGCTTGTCAAACTTTTGACATCAAAACCACTTCCGGTGGCGGCCACCTGCCCACGCAGGAGCCGAGCAGCCAATTTTTGCTCCCGCCACACTTTAGCAAAATCCTGCACCGTTCGCTTGATTTGGATGTGAACATCCTCAAAGGAATTTTGTTCATTTCATTGTGGAGTCCATTTGAGAGAATCTGGTTTAATTGGCGTGTCGCTCCTCGGAAGGTTTGCCTGCACCCGCCGGTCCTATGGGGCAAACTGTTCAGGGTCATCAGGTTGAAAACTCATTCAATGCCAGCGACGGTTTTTCATATTTTTACTCACTCCCATGTACAGCAATTTTTTTTCTCCATGTGGTAAAGTGGCTGGCACTGAATGAGATAATTGGGGTACGGGATCACCGGACACTGAAAGTTTGCACACCCCTGTCCTACGCGACGTACTCTACACGTGCGCGGTTTGTGTCAGGCCGGCCTACGGCGGTCGCGAATGTCCCGGCTCCGACTTAGACTACCAGATGTGCAACACAGAGGAGTGCGCCGGCCCCTACGAGGACTTCCGCGCTCAGCAGTGCCTCCAGAGGAGCAACAAGTATCACAACAACATGAAGCACACCTGGCTGCCTCACGAGCACGCGGACGGTAAGAGCCGCGCCGGCGACACAAAAGCAGGAAAATGAGCGGCGGGAGCGACACCCGCCGCGCTGACCTTGTTTGTGTTGGCAGAGAGTCGCAAGTGCGAGCTGAGCTGCAGGTCCAAGGAAACGGGCGAGGTGGTCTTCATGAACCAGGTGATGCACGACGGAACCCGCTGCAGCTACGCGGACCACTTCAGCGTGTGCGCGCGCGGCGAGTGTCTGGTACGTACGTGCAAGCCTGCTCTCGCTCTCCGCAACCAGATCGTAACATGCCATGAGAACATACATACCATAATCAGAGCCAGAACCCTAACCTAAACCCTATCCCACACTATTTATTAACCGAATTATCTTTTTTGAAATTTTTTTTTAATGGATGGATCAGATTAAAAAAAAAAAAACATTCCGTCCAAATTTTGCTCTTCCCTCCCTCTCGGCAGCACGTGGGCTGCGACAAGGAGGTGGGCTCTTACAAGGAGGAGGACAAATGTGGCGTGTGCGAGGGCGACAACTCGCACTGTCGCACCGTCAAGCAGTCGCTCACTAAGACGCCCAAAAAGAACGGTAACCCCAGCGCTGCCGTTCTCGCACCTTTGCCAATGGTGGCAACTCTTTCGCATGCAGCTCATGTTCGTCACTCACTTTTGTCACTCGGAAGAAAGTAGCAGCATGTGTGGTCACTGTTCTTTACAAATATCACCAAAAGGACTTTTCAGATGATTAAATTGAAAGGAGGAAAAAAAAATGATGGGCTGGATGTCTCGCTAGGAATGCTGAAAATGTTCGACATCCCAGTGGGCGCGCGGCACATCGTCGTTGAGAAGAACGACACCTCGCCTCATGTCATCGGTGAGATGCGGACAAAGTCAACCTGCTGCTTCCCGTTCCATTTGAGTGGCACGCCGGTTACTAAGGAACAATGCCTTTTTTTTTTTTTTCTTCTTCCAGAGAAAATGTCACGGGCTAGTTGATCTGACCTCAGGCTATACATTTGCATGTTGGGGGGGGGGGCTGGGGAATCGACACCAGGAAATAAATAAATCAATCAATCAAATAAAAATCTATATACATATAATTGTGATTTCCTTCCTGACAGCGGTGAAGAATCAAGTGTCCGGCAACTTCATCCTCAACGCAAAAAGTGAAGACGCCGAGTCCAAAACCTTCATCGAGAACGGTTTGCAGTGGGAGTACACCCTGGAGGACGGCAAAGAGGCCCTGCGGACGTCCGGTCCGCTATACGAAGGCATCTTAGTGCTTGTCAGTGAGTGCACGCGCACCCGAGTCCCATCTCTTCTCCCCATTTAATAGCGCTGTTGATTTGTGTGGGCAAATGGCAGGCGATTCCGCGGGAGGAGGAAGCCAAGATAAGCTTGACGTACAAGTACATCATCCACGAGGACCTTCTGCCTCTCATCACTAACAACAACGTTCTTCTGGCCGAGTTGGATTCGTACGAGTGGGCGCTGAAGAGCTGGTCGCAGTGCTCCAAACCTTGCGGCGGAGGTCAGTGAGTGGCTTCCGCTCGGAGACGCCACACAGAAATACACTCAATCGGGGACTCTCAAATGAAACCTCATCAAGTCCACGTCGCTGCCAGGTAAAATGAGACGGCCGTGAAATCCACCAGAAGCTGCGTCGGTTCAACCAAGATTACCGTAGAAAGCCCAAAAGTTCAAATTAGACTTGTGGAAATCTCCACAAAGCTACACGGGTTAAAATAAGACCCCAAACGTGGTGGAGGTTAGAATTTGCCGACTGTAAAGCCCCACAAAATTGTGCCGCTTAATATAAGGCTGCTGTAAATCACGCAGAGATCGCTGCCGGGATAACTCTGGGTTAAGTTGTCTGGGTTAAAAAAAAAAAAACGTTTTGGAAAAAAATCGACTCCCAAAACAATCCCCTATACTCAGGTTAAAGTAAGGACCCCCCCCCCATCCCCCAAATGGAACAGTCTCAGAATCTGAAATGGATCCAAAGAGTCCTTAGAGCGACATTCCCTCAGTTTGGATATTTTGGGCTTTGAAAGAACTTGAAATATTTTTGCTCCCTCAGGCACCCAGTACACCAAGTATGGCTGCAGGAGGAAGAGCGACAGCCGTTTGGTGCATCGCAACTTCTGCGATGGCAACAAGAAGCCCAAACCCATCCGCAAACGCTGCAACGTCCAAGAGTGCAGCCAGCCCGCGTAAGTTCACCCAGAGGTGCCCCCTGGTTATGGAAGCGGTCAATTGTACACTCTGTGAGGACCGAAGCGTGTCGCGTGTCCTCCAGGTGGGCGGTGGACGAGTGGAGCGCCTGCAGCAAGACGTGCGGGAAGCAAAGCTACCAGACCAGGGCGGTGCAGTGCATGCAGGCGCTGCACAACGGCACCAACCGCTCCGTCCACAGCAAACACTGCACCCAGGAACGGCCCGTGCCCAAGCGGGCCTGCAACCACACGGCATGCCCCGCCCAGTGGAGGACAGGGGCCTGGTCGCAGGTTAACACACACACACACACACACACACACACACGCGCAGTGATTTCAAACTGGATCCTCGATGAACTTGACGTGATGAACGCGTGTGATGCTCTCCAGTGCTCGGTGACCTGCGGCGAAGGCATCCAGCAAAGGCAAGTGGTGTGCAAGGCCAGCGACAACACCGCGGGACAATGCCAGGGCAACAAACCCGAGATGGTGCTCCTCTGCAAGCCCGCGGCTCCTTGTCCAGGTACGCTGGCGCGCGCCCAACGGCTCGCGGGTGATTTAGAGAAGAGAAACTCGGTTTACCAAATATGCTAACACTCCCGGGACCAAGTATGGTTCCATGTCGGGAACAACGGGGTGAGCAAAGATGGTGGGCATGAAATACGGTTCCCCATATGATTCCACTCAAGTACCGCTTAGGTGATGGCTCCTTGCTGGAGACATGCTTACAATGTTCTAACTTGCTGTTGGTTCCGTGAACTGTGCCGCTGTTTTATGAAATAAGTTTTTGTTGCAGCTCCGAAAATAGGAGAGCTGCGGCGTTTTTTTTTTTTAAACGCACACTTTATTCATGGTTTTCACAGTCTCAACAAATACAGGTACGTCTTCGTCCGTCTTCGCGTCTTCTCTTCTTTTCCGTTCGACTCGAGAGGCGTTCATGACCGCCTCCGGAAAAACGTAAATTAACGATTCCTTCAATGAAACTACAAACATTGAAAATAATGCATCAAACCAGAAAATCAGGCAAGGAAATCACAAAATAAACTCTATAGCCCCCCCTACAGAATTTATTTTGTGATTTCCTCGTTTGGGAATACAGTACACAACAAAGGGATAAATAACACACACTTTTGAGACAGTCCAGTCTCCTACATTTGACCGACATCTGATCGTTCTGTTAGAGCTACGCTCAAGGAAATGCCAAAATAGATTCTGTAGGGGGGCTATAGAATTTATTTAGTCATTTCCTCGCTTGAGTTTCTATTTTGATGCATTATTTTCCATTTTAGTAGTTTCATTGAAGTAATCGTTTATTTACGTTTTTCAGAGGCGGTCATGAACGCCTCTCGAGTCAAATAAAGGGAGCGTAGCTCCATCTAGTGGATGCATTGTAGATTGCGTCTTATAATCCAGTGCGTCCAATATATGAAACCAATTATAAAATAGGCCATTCATTGAAGGTGCGCCTCATAATCCAGTGCGCCTTTTGGTGCGGAAAATACGGTACGGCTTCTTTAAATCCGCTCGGGTTGATCAACAACGCTTCCACACAAGGGACATCTTAAGTCACTGAAAATGGTTCCACTTTGGTGAGTTTTGGGTGCATTTCCCCCGGATGGTAGCAACGTTGTATTTGCCGTTCCAGGACAACCGGCGCCCCCTTTTGGCTTGGAGAATGTGACCATCAAAGACGGAGCCTTGCACCAAACGGTGTCTGGCCACCCGGTGCTTCAAGTCATGTCAAGTATGAAACCTTTGGCGGACTTCCTTCCGGGTGGCAAACACTCGAGCAATCTCCGGTGGCACCGCCAGTCAATAAAACCTTGCCACGAGTTCAAATGTCTCTCATGCTCTTCTGGTTTTCTTAGATGAGGCATGCCAGGGGGACAAATCCATCTTCTGTCAAATGGAGGTTCTCGCCCGCTACTGCTCCATCCCTGGATACAACAAGCTTTGTTGCGAGTCGTGCAACAAGAACATGGCCACGCCCCCTCCCAACCTCTCCAACGCCACCAAGACCTCGACGGAAGCCGGGTCCTCCAGCGATTCCCTCGCGGCATCCCCCAAGCCCCTGAGACCCACTTCTGCTCAGAATCTGACGCAAACCACTAAAGGCATCAACAGGCGGACGCGGTCCACCGGCCGGACTCCCGCCGCTCGGGCGCCCACCGCCCCGACGGCCACAGCCGGCACCGCCCGCTCCGGGCCTCTTCTACCTCCTGGCAAAGCATCACCCGAGGAGCACAGGCCCAACAGCACTTTACACCCACTCGCTGCAAAGTCAAGAAGGGACCGTTAAGGATCCGAGTGGGACTCCATCCACAGATGAAGACCTGAGCGGTGACCCAGCGGTGGCGCGACATCATCTCCAACAATGCGGCATTTGAAAGACTGTGTTTTTCTTTTGTTTTTAACAAGGATTTTTCTCTGGACCTGTGATGGTTACCTCATCCAACCTCCAAAGAGTGACCGACGTACGGGCGCTCGGTCCTCGGTGCTGTCCAAGCGAGGTGCGTTGAAAATGTGACGACTGCGTTGTTTCCTTCGTGTTTGCAAACATGTACAGTTGTTTGAATCCCACATGTAGAAGGACTACTAGTGAACTCGTCTCGTGAACACATGGAGTCTCGCGTCTGGAATGATGGAGCAAGCAAAAACTGATGTTTTCATCTTTGCTCCTTCAAACCGATCAAAGGTCCCACATGACACTGCTAGACCTTCTGCACTGGACCGCTAGCATGCCGACGAGACCTCATCCTTTGACGCTAGACTGCAGGAAAGCTGACGAGACTCGATATGTGCTGAAGGAGACCCAATACTTCAACAGACTAGTCTGCAAGAATGCCAACCTGACTTAGAACTTAAACACCGGACTGCTAGAGTGCCGACTAGCCCCAAACCTTCCACTTCAGTTCTGTGGATCGCTCATGAGACCTCAAGTGTCCACACAAGACATTAACAGCGATAACCCACTTCACCAGACTGCCAAGGGTTGCTCATTAGACCTTCCACATTAGAGTTCTGAATGACTAGACCGACTGCTAGAGCAACAACCAGGCCTCTAAACTCGACACGAGACTGCCTAAGTGCTTACTAGACCTCTAACCTCTCCACCAGATGCCTTCAGTGCTGCCAAGACGGAGGCCTTCCGCATTTAGACTGACTACAGGGTGTCCACAAAGTCTGGCTACAGAGGAGATTGCAGTGGCCCCATTGGTTCAAGCAGATTTTTCCTCCCCTTCTTTCTGTGGGGTATGCGCAAGGAGACGGTATACTTGGTGACAGATTCGAACCCTTTCAGGCACAGCGGTTACTGCGGTGGACAGTTGATGTAGCTGGGATTACAGGGTGCATGAAAAGGGTTCACCTTACGAGAGTAGTTGGAGTTCACCTGAATTTTGCAAAGCGCACCAAATTATGCATTGAAAATTGCATCTCGTTGCATTTTGACGTTTTGTTTTTTTTTCCTTACCATGTGCCCAGACTTTATGGACACCCTGTAGACTTCCCGCAATGGACTGCTCGAGTGCTAACTAAACCTACAACTTCCTCACTCTGGCGCGAGTGTGCCGACAAGAACTAGAGCTTCTGCGCGTGACTGTTCGAGTGGCACCTCGACGTTGCTCGCCGCTGGCCTATGTGAAGGCAAACTGTGGTGCTGCTGAATTGGTTAGCAAGTCCATCTGTATCCTTGCTGATAGGTGAAGCGTGACGGCGTCTTGTTCGCTTGCGCTTCATCACCAACAGGGGAAACCAAAACACTTCAAAAAGACCACCATAAGATATTTTTGTTTGAGGTAACGTTTTGTGCGAATGTAAATAGTCTAAATGAGCCCGCCGGGGTAACAAAACAGAAATGACGCAAAAGGCGTATGTCGCCTTGTGCGTGCGTGCGCACACGCACGTGTGTACTTGTCGGCTTTTTGTGTTTTCTGTACATACAAAGAGCTTGAAAGGTGAATATTTATTGAGATTTTACATGCTACCCACAACAGTAAAAAGCTGCGGGGAAAACAAAAACGAGATTGTCTTTTGATTTGTGGCGTGGTGTCGATTGTGTTGAGATGCGACCAACCCAAATTTGAAAATATAACCGCAGTTTGAAACCCTGCTTTGAAGCCCAAACCCTAATTTGAATACCGACTTTGAAACACTAACTCAAGTTGGAAACCTTAATTTGCATTCTTAACACAAGTTTGAACCTTACTTTGAAAACCGAACTCTAATTTAAAAAGACGACCATGTAAACCGAGGTGTTTTTGAAAGACGATTGTGTGCAGTAAGGATTTTTAAAAAGACAATTACATAAAGGCGTTTTTTTCCTTCCGATCAGCATGTATAGTAAGGCGTTTTTGCCCCACCCCCCAAAAAAGACGCTGTATGGTCAGACGTTTTTAGCCCCCCAAAACGACCATGCATAGTTTAATAAGGTCTTTCTGGCCGAAAAAAACGACCATGGATAATGGATAGTAAGGCGTTTTTTGCCCCAAAAAACGACCGTGTGTTGTAAGGCGTTTTTGCCCGAAAAAAGACCATGTAGTAAGGCGTTTTTAGTCGAAAAAGAATGACCATGTATATATGGTAAGGCGTTTTAGCCCCCCCAAAAACCCGACCATGTAGTAAGGCGTTTTAGCCGGAAAAAAAACGTGAAGCTTTTTTTTTTTTTCTAATGACCATGTATAGCAGGGTTGCCACAGGTCCTTAAAGTTAATGAAAATCAATATAAAAGTTGTAAAATGATGTTCTTGCCCTTTTAATTTTCGGGGAAAGCTTGTAAAATCAATAAAAATCCAGAAAACCTCCCCTGTGGTGTTCATTTCATTTGCGGATGTCATTTCATAAAGATGTGCCCTTCCTTTGGCAGCAATGATTTGTAGACCAGCTCAGTGATATGTGGCTTTCTGTTCATTCAATCCACCCTGAATCCCCCGCTGAATGGAGAAAGTCATAAAAAATGGCTAAATTAGCCTTCAAGTCCTGAATGTCCAGAAGTAAAAAGCAAGTGGAAGACTGGAAACCCTGCAATCACCCAAACGCCCTAACCCTCAAAACCCCCAAAATGCCCCAAACCCCCAAAACGCCCTAACCCTCAAAACCCCCCAAATGCCCCAAACCCCCAAAATGCCCCAAACGCCCTAACCCTCAAAACCCCCAAAATGCCCCAAACCCCCAAAACGCCCTAACCCTCAAAACCCCCCAAATGCCCCAAACCCCCAAAATGCCCCAAACGCCCTAACCCTCAAAACCCCCAAAGCGCCCCAAAACGCCCTAACCCTCAAAACCCCCCAAATGCCTCAAACCCCCAAAATGCCCTAACCCTCAAAACCCCCAAAGCGCCCCAAACGCCCTAACCCTCAAAACCCCAAAATGCCCTAACCCTCAAAACCCCCAAAATGCCCCAAACCCCAATTCAGGGTTCCCACTCTTCCACTTGCTTTTTTATTTATGGGCCTTTTAAGGACTTTAAGGGCTAATTTAGCCATTTTTTAAATGTTTTTTTCTCCTTTCAGCAGGGGGATTCAGGGTGGATTGAATGAACAGAAAGCCACATATCACTGAGCTGGTGTACAAATCATTGCTGCCAAAAGAAGGGCACATCTTTATGAAATGACATCCGCAAATGAAATGAACACCACAGGTGAGGTTTTCAGGATTATTGATTTTACAAGCGTCCCCCTAAATTTAAGGACACTTAAAGAACATAATTTTTCAGCTTAGTTTTTTATGGATTTTTTGATGAATGTTACGGACCCGTAAGCACCCTGGTTAAGTGTTTTTTAAAAATTATATATATTTTATAACCCTGTATAGTAAGGCGTTTTCAAAGAAAATCATGTAAATAAGGCCCAAAAAGACCATGTTTAGGAAGGCGTCCCCCACAACCATGTATAGGAAGGCATTTTTTTTTTGCCCCCCCAAAAACAAACATGTAAAGTAAGGTGTTTATAATCGGAAAAAAACGACCATGTATAGGAAAGCGTTTTTAGCCCGAAAAAACGACCATGTAGTCAGGCGTTTTTAACCGAAAAAAACGACCATGATTAGTAAGGCGTTTTTAGCCAGAAAAAAAAACGACCACGTCTAGGAAAGCGTTTTAACGAAAAACGACCATGATTAGTAAGGCGTTTTACCCAGAAAAAAAACGACCACGTCTAGGAAAGCGTTTTAACCGAAAACGACCATGATTAGTAAGGCGTTTTTAGCCAGAAAAACGACCACGTCTAGGAAAGCGTTTTTCGCCGGAAAAAAAGGACCATGTAGTCAGGCCTTTTTAACCGAAAAAAACGACCATGATTAGTAAGGCATTTTTAGCCAGAAAAAAAAACGACCACGTCTAGGAAAGCGTTTTTAACCGAAAAAAACGACCATGATTAGTAAGGCGTTTTTACCCAGAAAAAAAAACGACCACGTCTAGGAAAGCGTTTTTAACCGAAAAAAACGACCATGATTAGTAAGGCGTTTTTAGCCAGAAAAAACGACCACGTCTAGGAAAGCGTTTTTCGCCGGAAAAAAAGGACCATGTAGTCAGGCCTTTTTAACCGAAAAAAACGACCATGATTAGTAAGGCATTTTTAGCTGGAAAAATAAAACGGCCATGTATAGTAAGGCGTTTTTAGCCGAAAAAAACGACCACGTACAGACACTCCCCGAGTTACGAACATCCGAGTTATGAACAAACGGTACATACGAACATTTTCACGGGTCTGTCGAAAAAAAAAAAATTGTTAGATTTTGTATTGCGCGCCTTTTTCCGAGTGCGAGCGGGCGGACGGGCGGAGGCGACGTTCAAGGCGACGCGGGAGAGGCGTGGGGCGGGCGTGTGACGGTGGAACGGGGCGGGAGGCGTCCGCCGTCTACTCTCCCGCTGAAGCCGCTGCTAGTTTAGCGGGCAGCTAACCTCGAGCCCTGAAGAACGTGACGAAAAGCTCTCTCCCGTTATATGGATGTCAATATAAGCCTTAAACATACATTCCAGACAAAATAGAGCACTGAAGCAACTTACGAACGAATTCACCTTATGAACAATCGTCCGGAACGTAACCTGGGGAGCGTCTGTATAGGAAAGCGTTTTTAGCCCAAAAAAAGCGACCATGTATATTTTAACCGAAAAAAAACGACCATGATTAGTAAGACATTTTTAGCCCAAAAAAACGACCATGTATAGTAAGACGTTTTTAACCGAAAAAAACGACCATGATTAGTAAGGCTTTTAGCGAAAAACGCTCGTGTATAGTAAGACGTTTTTAGCCCGAAAAAACGACCATGTAGTCAGGCGTTTTTAACCGAGAAAAACGACCATGATTAGTAAGGCGTTTTTAGCCAGAAAAAAAACGACCACGTCTAGGAAAGCGTTTTTCGCCGGAAAAAAAGGACCACGTATAGTAAGGCGTTTTTACCCGAAAAAAACGGCCACGTATAGTAAGGCGTTTTTAGCCGGAAAAAAACGACCATGTAGTCAGGCGTTTTTAACCGAAAAAAACGACCATGATTAGTAAGGCGTTTTTAGCTGAAAAAAATAAAACGCCCATGTATAGTAAGGCGTTTTTAGCCCGAAAAAAACGACCATGTATAGTAAGACGATTTTAGCCCAAAAAAATGACCACGTATAGGAAAGCGTTTTTAGCCCGAAAAAAACGACCATGTATATTTTAACAAAAAAAAACGACCATGATTAGTAAGGCATTTTTAGCTGGAAAAATAAAACGGCCATGTATAGTAAGGCGTTTTTAGCCGAAAAAAACGACCACGTACAGACACTCCCCGAGTTACGAACATCCGAGTTATGAACAAACGGTACATACGAACATTTTCACGGGTCTGTCGAAAAAAAAAAAATTGTTAGATTTTGTATTGCGCGCCTTTTTCCGAGTGCCGAACGGGGCGGACGGCGGAGGCGACGTTCGAAGGCGGCCGCGGGGAGAGGCGTGGGGGGCGGGCGTGTGACGGTGGAACGGGGGCGGGGAGGCGTCCGGCCGTCTACTCTCCCCCGCTGAAGCCGCTGCTAGTTTAGCGGGCAGCTAACCCTCGAGCCCTGAAGAACGTGACGAAAAGCTCTCTCCCCGTTATATGGATGTCAATATAAGCCTTAAACATACATTCCAGACAAAATAGAGCACTGAAGCAACTTACGAACGAATTCACCTTATGAACAATCGTCCGGAACGTAACCTGGGGAGCGTCTGTATAGGAAAGCGTTTTTAGCCCAAAAAAAGCGACCATGTATATTTTAACCGAAAAAAAACGACCATGATTAGTAAGACATTTTTAGCCCAAAAAAACGACCATGTATAGTAAGACGTTTTTAACCGAAAAAAACGACCATGATTAGTAAGGCTTTTTAGCCGAAAAAAACGCTCGTGTATAGTAAGACGTTTTTAGCCCGAAAAAACGACCATGTAGTCAGGCGTTTTTAACCGAAAAAAACGACCATGATTAGTAAGGCGTTTTTAGCCAGAAAAAAAACGACCACGTCTAGGAAAGCGTTTTTCGCCGGAAAAAAAGGACCACGTATAGTAAGGCGTTTTTACCCGAAAAAAACGGCCACGTATAGTAAGGCGTTTTTAGCCGGAAAAAAACGACCATGTAGTCAGGCGTTTTTAACCGAAAAAAACGACCATGATTAGTAAGGCGTTTTTAGCTGAAAAAAATAAAACGCCCATGTATAGTAAGGCGTTTTTAGCCCGAAAAAAACGACCATGTATAGTAAGACGATTTTAGCCCAAAAAAATGACCACGTATAGGAAAGCGTTTTTAGCCCGAAAAAAACGACCATGTATATTTTAACAAAAAAAAACGACCATGATTAGTAAGGCTTTTTAGCCGAAAAAAACGCCCATGTATAGTAAGACGTTTTTAGCCGAAAAAACGACCATGTATAGTAAGACGTTTTTAACCGAAAAGAAACAGACCATGATTAGTAAGGCTTTTTAGCCGAAAAAAACGCCCATGTATAGTAAGATGTTTTTAGCCGAAAAAAACGACCATGTATAGTAAGGCGTTTTTAGCCGGAAAAAAATGACCATGTATAGGAAAGCGTTTTTAGCCGGAAAAAAACGACCATGTATAGTAAGGTGTTTTTAACCGAAAAAAAACAGACCATGATTAGTAAGGCTTTTAGCCAAAAACGCCATGTATAGTAAGATGTTTTAGCGAAAAAACGACCATGTATAGTAAGACGTTTTTAGCCGGAAAAAAATGACCATGTATAGGAAAGCGTTTTTAGCCCGAAAAAAACGACCATGTATAGTAAGACGATTTTAGCCAAAAAAAATGACCACGTATAGGAAAGCGTTTTTAGCCCGGAAAAAACGACCATGTATATTTTAACCAAAAAAAACGACCATGATTAGTAAGGCTTTTTAGCCGAAAAAAACGCCCATGTATAGTAAGACGTTTTTAGCCGAAAAAACGACCATGTATAGTAAGACGTTTTTAACCGAAAAAAAACAGACCATGATTAGTAAGGCTTTTTAGCCGAAAAAAACGCCCATGTATAGTAAGATGTTTTTAGCCGAAAAAAACGACCATGTATAGTAAGGCGTTTTTAGCCGGAAAAAAATGACCATGTATAGGAAAGCGTTTTTAGCCGGAAAAAAACGACCATGTATAGTGTTAAGGAGGGGGAGCAGTCAATTTTCCTTGGCCCTCCTTGGACACAGGTTCTTTTATTTCTCTATAGGGTGGAAGAAGACCCAACACCACGTTGTCTTTTCTTCAGTTTATCACAGCGCAACACGAATCGATTCGGGCTCCTGAGAGTCTCAGATCTCGTCAGGAAGCCTAGAAGAAACACATTCATGAGATTATATAGAGACAATATGATAATGAGAGGCGGGGAGGTACGCCTCTCATGCAAATCCCGGAAACAAAGAAAGTAACATGTCATCTGACCCGGTGTGACTGGAAGAAGGTGGGAGTGGTGAGGTGAGACCAGACCACCACTACCCACCACTTGGTGTGATGGCAAGTTCCAGAACCACCGCTGTGTATACATCCTGAGATAAGAGGTCTTCCCAGGGGCACTTAACAGCAATCAGGGTGCGGGGTAACAACAGAAGACACTTGGGGGCCGTTAATTAACCAAGGAGGAAGAAGATCAAACTTATCACTACATACGTTGTTTTAAGTGTGCAAACAGATGTTCAGGAAAGAGACTCTTATCAATAGTACTCAAGGTAAGGTGAAATTCCTCAACATCAGCTACACAAAGGCTTGAGATAAACGTGTCCACTGGAGAGGTCCAAAAGTGTTGGGGTTGCGGGAACTAAAGGTCATTGTAATCACAGTGAGCAGTAAATACCTTCAACAGCCTACTACATACATTCGTGTTAGAACAGAACCAGTAACAGAGTGGGGCTAAATAAAATCAATCAATAAATTCCTTAACAATAGTAAGGTGTTTTTAGCCGAAAAAAACGACCATGTATAGGAAAGCGTTTTTAGCCGGAAAAAAACGACCATTAGGTGTTTTTAGCCGGAAAAAAACGCCCATGTATAGTAAGGTGTTTTTAGCCGGAAAAAAACGACCACGTATAGTAAGGCGTTTTTAGGCGGAAAAAACGACCATGTATAGTAAGACGTTTTTAGCCAAAAAAAACGACCACGTATAGGAAAGCGTTTTTAGCCCGAAAAAAACGACCATGATTAGTAAGGCGTTTTTAGCCGAAAAATAACGACCATGTATAGTAAGGTGTTTTTAGCCGGAAAAAAACGCCCATGTATAGTAAGACGTTTTTAGCCGGAAAAAAATGACCATGTATAGGAAAGCGTTTTTAGCCCGAAAAAAACGACCATGTATAGTAAGACGATTTTAGCCAAAAAAAATGACCACGTATAGGAAAGCGTTTTTAGCCCGAAAAAAACGACCATGTATATTTTAACCAAAAAAACGACCATGATTAGTAAGGCTTTTTAGCCGAAAAAAACGCCCATGTATAGTAAGACGTTTTTAGCCGAAAAAACGACCATGTATAGTAAGACGTTTTTAACAAAAAAAACAGACCATGATTAGTAAGGCTTTTTAGCCGAAAAAAACGCCCATGTATAGTAAGATGTTTTTAGCCGAAAAAAAACGACCATGTATAGTAAGGCGTTTTTAGGCGGAAAAAACGACCATGTATAGTAAGACGTTTTTAGCCAAAAAAAACGACCACGTATAGGAAAGCGTTTTTAGCCCGAAAAAAACGACCATGATTAGTAAGGCGTTTTTAGCCGAAAAATAACGACCATGTATAATAAGGCGTTTTTGATGAGAAAAACGACCATGATTAGTAAGGCGTTTTTAGCCGATAAAAACGAGAAAAAAAATATTTATTCCTAAGATTGCGCCCGAGTAGGCAGCTGTCGGCAAATGCTCTTCAAGAGCCTTGCCTTTTTGTTTCGTTTTTGTCTTTTGTCACATGTTGTCACGTCGTGTGGACCTGATGTGTATTGTTTTCAGCATTTTTGGCCACGACATCCGTCGAAGAAGAAGAATCTGTGCTCGGCGGTTGCGCCTTCTCGGCAGCACACGTGTACCAGCGCTGATTTTGAGTGGGAAGAATGTCGGCGCCATTTGACTGTCGTTGCTGGACAGCCTGGGGGCGTTTGTGTTTTGCGCCTGTAATGGGCAGCATTTTCACAGCCCCGCTTTGCTCGGCGAAAAGGTCGGTGCTGTTGGACAGTCTGCGGCTGGATGGATGAGAAGAAAGGAGCGTCAGCGGAACTGCGAGTGGCGGCTTGGAATTGAAGCGGATTTACGTGGGACAGGAGATGAGAGCCAATCTCTTTTTCGTTCATGGATGCTCCAGCTTCTTGTCGCTTTCAAACTCGCTTGGAGCAGACGTGTGCACATTTCAGCATGACGTCGTTGATCCGCTGGTGAAAAGGACACTTTGAAGCAGTTACAGATGAAAGAAGTGAATCAAACAAAAGAATATGCAGGATTAAGAGTCTGTGTTTTGTGTTGTTGTATTTTGTCATATATGTTCACTGTTCTTTGATGGCAGCGAGGGGCACCATCCGCTCCTCGTCTGGTTGAGAGGCAAGAAACATTTGACAATAAAGTTGAACTTGACTTGTAAGGTGTTTTAAGCCTGCAAAAAATGACCGTGTATACGCAGGCGTTTATGACCAGAATAAAGAAATGCCTGGCTGTACATGGTCGTTTTTTGGGGGGGCTAAAAATGCCTTACTTTTTGTGGGGTTTTTTTCTTTTTTGGGGGGAAAAAATGCTTTACTCTTTGTGATTGGTGTTTTTTCGCGCTAAAAATGCCTTACTATATATGACCGTTTCTTTCGGCTAAAGATACCTTACGACTAATGTTCTTTTTTTTTTTACCTAAAAACGCCTTACAATAAATGGTCGGGGTTTTTTTCAGCTAAAAACGCCTTACTATACATGGTCCTTTTTTTCGGGCTTAAAAACGCCTAACTATACATGGTCTTTTTTTTTCAGCTAAAAACGCCTTACTATACATGGTCGTTTTTTTCGGGCTAAAAACGCCTTACTATACATGGTCCTTTTTTTCGGGCTTAAAAACGCCTTACTATACATGGTCTTTTTTTTTCAGCTAAAAACGCCTTACTATACATGGTCGTTTTTTCGGCTAAAACGCCTTACTATACATGGTCCTTTTTTTCCGGCTTAAAAACGCCTAACTATACATGGTCTTTTTTTTCGGGCTAAAAACGCCTTACTATACATGGTCCTTTTTTTCGGGCTTAAAACGCCTAACTATACATGGTCCTTTTTTTCGGGCTTAAAAACGCCTTACTATACATGGTCCTTTTTCAGCTAAAAACGCCTTACTATACATGGTCCTTTTTCGGCTTAAAACGCCTAACTATACATGGTCCTTTTTCGGGCTTAAAAACGCCTAACTATACATGGTCCTTTTTTCGGCTTAAAACGCCTTACTATACATGGTCCTTTTTTCAGCTAAAACGCCTTACTATACATGGTCCTTTTTCGGGCTTAAAACGCCTAACTATACATGGTCCTTTTTTTCGGGCTTAAAAACGCCTTACTATACATGGTCCTTTTTTTCAGCTAAAAACGCCTTACTATACATGGTCCTTTTTTTCGGGCTTAAAAACGCCTAACTATACATGGTCCTTTTTTTCGGGCTTAAAAACGCCTAACTATACATGGTCCTTTTTTCAGCTAAAAACGCCTTACTATACATGGTCCTTTTTTTCGGGCTTAAAAACGCCTTACTATACATGGTCCTTTTTTTCGGGCTTAAAACGCCTTACTATACATGGTCGTTTTTTCGGCTAAAAACGCCTTACTATACATGGTCGTTTTTTTCGGCTAAAACGCCTTACTATACATGGTCCTTTTTTTCGGCTAAAAACGCCTTACTATACATGGTCCTTTTTTCGGCTAAAAACGCCTTACTATACATGGTCCTTTTTCGGCTTAAAACGCCTAACTATACATGGTCCTTTTTTTCAGCTAAAAACGCCTTACTATACATGGTCCTTTTTTTCGGGCTTAAAAACGCCTAACTATACATGGTCCTTTTTTTCGGGCTTAAAAACGCCTAACTATACATGGTCCTTTTTTTCAGTTAAAAACGCCTTACTATACATGGTCCTTTTTTTCGGGCTTAAAAACGCCTTACTATACATGGTCGTTTTTTTCGGGCTAAAAACGCCTTACTATACATGGTCGTTTTTTTCGGGCTAAAAACGGCCAACTATACATGGTCTTTTTTTTCAGCTAAAAACGCCTTACTATACATGGTCCTTTTTTTCGGGCTTAAAAACGCCTTACTATACATGGTCGTTTTTTCGGGCTTAAAAACACCTAACTATTCATGGTCCTTTTTTTCGGGCTTAAAAACGCCTAACTATACATGGTCCTTTTTTTCGGGCTTAAAAACGCCTAACTATACATGGTCCTTTTTTCGGGCTTAAAAACGCCTAACTATACATGGTCCTTTTTCGGCTTAAAACGCCTAACTATACATGGTCCTTTTTCCGGCTTAAAACGCCTAACTATACATGGTCCTTTTTTCGGGCTTAAAACGCCTAACTATACATGGTCCTTTTTCGGGCTTAAAACGCCTAACTATACATGGTCCTTTTTCCGGCTTAAAACGCCTAACTATACATGGTCCTTTTTCGGGCTTAAAAACGCCTTACTATACATGGTCCTTTTTTCCGGGCTTAAAAATGCCTAACTATACATGGTCCTTTTTTCCGGGCTTAAAAACGTCTTACTATACATGGTCTTTTTTTTTCAGCTAAAAACGCCTTACTATACATGGTCCTTTTTTTCGGGCTTAAAAACGCCTTACTATACATGGTCCTTTTTTTCGGGCTTAAAAACGCCTTACTATACATGGTCCTTTTTTCGGGCTTAAAAACGCCTAACTATACATGGTCCTTTTTTTCGGGCTTAAAAACGCCTTCCTATACATGGTCCTTTTTTTCGGGCTTAAAGGCGCCTAACTATACATGGTCGTTTTTTTCGGGCTTAAAAACGCCCAACTATACATGGTCCTTTTTTTCGGGCTTAAAACGCCTTACTATACATGGTCGTTTTCGGGCTTAAAACGCCTAACTATACATGGTCCTTTTTTCGGCTTAAAACGCCTTACTATACATGGTCGTTTTTCGGGCTTAAAACGCCCAACTATACATGGTCCTTTTTCGGCTTAAAACGCCTTCCTATACATGGTCCTTTTTCGGCTTAAAACGCCTAACTATACATGGTCCTTTTTTCAGCTAAAAACGCCTAACTATACATGGTCCTTTTTTCGGCTTAAAACGCCTTCCTATACATGGTCCTTTTTCGGGCTTAAAGGCGCCTAACTATACATGGTCCTTCTTTTCTGGCTTAAAACGCCTAACTATACATGGTCCTTTTTCGGCTTAAAACGCCTAACTATACATGGTCCTTTTCGGGCTTAAAACGCCTTACTATACATGGTCCTTTTTCGGGCTAAAACGCCTTACTATACATGGTCCTTTTTCCGGGCTTAAAACGCCTAACTATACATGGTCCTTTTTTCCGGCTTAAAACGCCTTACTATACATGGTCCTTTTTCGGGCTTAAAACGCCTTACTATACATGGTCGTTTTTTTGGCTAAAAACGCCTTACTATACATGGTCCTTTTTCCGGCTTAAAACGCCTTACTATACATGGTCCTTTTTCGGGCTTAAAACGCCTTACTATACATGGTCCTTTTTTTCGGCTTAAAACGCCTTACTATACATGGTCCTTTTTCCGGCTTAAAATGCCTAACTATACATGGTCCTTTTTCCGGCTTAAAACGCCTTACTATACATGGTCTTTTTTCAGCTAAAACGCCTTACTATACATGGTCCTTTTTTCGGCTTAAAACGCCTTACTATACATGGTCCTTTTTCGGCTTAAAACGCCTTACTATACATGGTCGTTTTTCGGCTTAAAACGCCTAACTATACATGGTCCTTTTTTCGGCTTAAAACGCCTTCCTATACATGGTCCTTTTTTTCGGGCTTAAAGGCGCCTAACTATACATGGTCGTTTTTTTCGGGCTTAAAAACGCCCAACTATACATGGTCCTTTTTTTCGGGCTTAAAAACGCCTTACTATACATGGTCGTTTTTTTCGGGCTTAAAAACGCCCAACTATACATGGTCCTTTTTTTCGGGCTTAAAACGCCTTACTATACATGGTCGTTTTCGGGCTTAAAACGCCCAACTATACATGGTCCTTTTTTTCGGGCTTAAAAACGCCTTCCTATACATGGTCCTTTTTTTCGGGCTTAAAAACGCCTAACTATACATGGTCCTTTTTTTCAGCTAAAAACGCCTAACTATACATGGTCCTTTTTTTCGGGCTTAAAAACGCCTTCCTATACATGGTCCTTTTTTTCGGGCTTAAAGGCGCCTAACTATACATGGTCCTTCTTTTCTGGCTTAAAAACGCCTAACTATTCATGGTCCTTTTTTTCGGGCTTAAAAACGCCTAACTATACATGGTCCTTTTCGGCTTAAAACGCCTAACTATACATGGTCCTTTTTTCGGCTTAAAACGCCTTACTATACATGGTCGTTTTTCGGCTAAAACGCCAACTATACATGGTCTTTTTTTTTCAGCTAAAAACGCCTTACTATACATGGTCCTTTTTTTCGGGCTTAAGAACGCCTTACTATACATGGTCGTTTTTTTCGGGCTTAAAAACGCCCAACTATACATGGTCGTTTTTTTCGGGCTTAAAAACGCCCAACTATACATGGTCCTTTTTTCGGCTTAAAACGCCTTCCTATACATGGTCCTTTTTTCGGCTTAAAAATGCCTAACTATACATGGTCCTTCTTTTCTGGCTTAAAAACGCCTAACTATACATGGTCCTTTTTTCCGGGCTTAAAAACGCCTAACTATACATGGTCCTTTTTTTCGGGCTTAAAAACGCCTAACTATACATGGTCCTTTTTTCGGGCTTAAAAACGCCTAACTATACATGGTCCTTTTTTTCGGGCTTAAAAACGCCTAACTATACATGGTCCTTTTCGGGCTTAAAACGCCTAACTATTCATGGTCCTTTTTCGGGCTTAAAACGCCTAACTATACATGGTCCTTTTTTCGGGCTTAAAACGCCTAACTATACATGGTCCTTTTTCGGGCTTAAAACGCCTAACTATTCATGGTCGTTTTTCGGCTTAAAAACGCCTAACTATACATGGTCCTTTTTTCGGGCTTAAAACGCCTTCCTATACATGGTCCTTTTTCGGGCTTAAAACGCCTAACTATACATGGTCCTTTTTTCAGCTAAAACGCCTAACTATACATGGTCCTTTTTTTCCGGCTTAAAACGCCTTCCTATACATGGTCCTTTTTTTCGGGCTTAAAGGCGCCTAACTATACATGGTCCTTCTTTTCTGGCTTAAAAACGCCTAACTATTCATGGTCCTTTTTTTCGGGCTTAAAAACGCCTAACTATACATGGTCCTTTTCTCGGGCTTAAAAACGCCTTACTATACATGGTCCTTTTTTTCGGGCTTAAAAACGCCTTACTATACATGGTCGTTTTTTCGGCTTAAAACGCCTAACTATACATGGTCGCTTTTTCGGGCTTAAAACGCCTAACTATACATGGTCCTTTTTTTCGGGCTTAAAAACGCCTTCCTATACATGGTCCTTTTTTTCGGGCTTAAAAACGCCTAACTATACATGGTCCTTTTTTTCAGCTAAAAACGCCTAACTATACATGGTCCTTCTTTTGGCTTAAAAACGCCCAACTATACATGGTCCTTTTTTTCGGGCTTAAAAACGCCTTCCTATACATGGTCCTTTTTTTCGGGCTTAAAAATGCCTAACTATACATGGTCCTTCTTTTCTGGCTTAAAAACGCCTAACTATACATGGTCCTTTTTTTCGGGCTTAAAAACGCCTAACTATACATGGTCCTTTTTTTCGGGCTTAAAAACGCCTAACTATACATGGTCCTTTTTTTCGGGCTTAAAAACGCCTAACTATACATGGTCCTTTTTTTCGGGCTTAAAAACGCCTAACTATACATGGTCCTTTTCTCGGGCTTAAAAACGCCTAACTATTCATGGTCCTTTTTTTCGGGCTTAAAAACGCCTTACTATACATGGTCCTTTTTTCGGGCTTAAAAACCGCCTTACTATACATGGTCGTTTTTTTCGGCTAAAAATTCCATACTATCCATGGTCATGTTTGACATGTGAAAATTTCTGTGAAAAAAAAGTTGGTGTCAAATACACCTATAGTGTTGAACACGTCACAGTCGTTGGTCGTGTAGAGGTACATGCGCTGGCTTTCCGTGCAGACGACCTGGGTTCAAACCCCGCTTAGTGATGTGTCAAAATACAATTTTAAACAGTTGCTTTTTCCTGGAAACACTCGAAAGTGCATGTCAAATACACCTACAGTATAGTGCAGGGCAAGTCACAGTCACTGGTGGCGTAGAGGTATACTCGCCGGCTTTGGAAGCAGACGACCCAAGTTCAAACCTGGCTCTGGGATGTTTGAAAATACAACACCAAAGTTTTCTTGAAAACCCTCGAAAGTGTATGTCAAATACGCCTATAGTGCAGAACCACTCACAGTCACTGTTGGCGTAGAGGTATACACGCCGGCTTTGGAGGCAGGCGACCCAGGTTCAAACCCCGCTCTGGGATGTTTGAAAATACAACACCAAACACTTAGTTACTTTTTCCTGGAAACCCTCGAAAGTGCATGTCAAATACGCCTATAGTGCAGGACAACTCCAAGTCACTGGTAGTGTAGAGGTATACACGCCTGCTGTGGAAGCAGAGGACCCGGGTTCAAATCCCGGCCAGGGACAGCCTAAATGTGAAATTGCCAATGCTGGGATAGGCTCCAGCAAATACAATGTCGCTGGTGGATAGCGGTACACCCACTAACGGGATTCCCACCCAGTGGCAGTCGATGGCCAATGCTGGGATAAGGTACTCACTGGCGGTGGCAGCGTGGGTTCGATTCCCACCCAGTGGCAGTCGATGGCCAATGCTGGGATAAGGCTCCAGCAAAGACAAAGTCACTGGCGGTGGCAGGTACACCCACTAACGGGGTACCCGCAGCGAGGGTTCGATTCCCACCCAGTGGCAGTCGATGGCCAATGCTGGCATAAGGCTCCAGCAAATACAATGTCGCTGGTGGATAGCGGTACACCCACTAACGGGGTACCCGCAGCGTGGGTCTGATTCCCACCCAGTGGCAGTCGGGATCGGTTCAGGATGGCCAAAGCTGGGATAGGCTCCAGCAAAGACAGTTCAGAAAACAGAGGCCCAAAAGCCCCCCCCCCCCTTGACCCGGGGGGGTGGCGGGGATGGAGAAAAGGAAGGAGGGTATGCGCGCGGAGG
This sequence comes from Hippocampus mohnikei, assembly GCA_026261675.1. Lineage (NCBI taxonomy): Eukaryota > Metazoa > Chordata > Actinopteri > Syngnathiformes > Syngnathidae > Hippocampus > Hippocampus mohnikei. The sequence goes on from JAKGUB010000377.1 coordinate 2,632,202, forward strand.
AGAGGTGCGTGGAGGAGGAGGAAGGCGCGCGGGAAGGAGGGAGGCGGCGCGGAGTAGAGGGTGTTGCGCGCGGAGGAGGAGGTAGTCGCGCGGAGGAGAGGGTGGCGGCGTGGAGGAGAATAGAGGTGCGTGGAGGAGGGGGTGATGCATGCTGAGGTGGAGGAGGAAGGTGGCGTGGAGGAGGAAGGCACCTCCCGTCTCCTCTGCGCACGCCTTCACCTCCTCCACGCCGGCTTCCTCCTCGCGCCCCACTTCACCTCCGCGCCACCTCCCTCCTTCCCGCATGTCTGCCTCCTCCTCCGCGCGCCGCAAGTCTCCTCCGCGTCACCTCCCTCCTTCCCGCCCGCACCTCCTCTCCTCCGCGCGCGACAACCCGGTGCATACCCTCCTTCCTTTTCTCCATCCCCGCCACCCCCCCCGGGCCAAGGGGCTTTGGGCCTCTGTTTTCTGAACTGTCTTTGCTGGAGCCTATCCCAGCTTTGGCCATCGGGAACCGATCCTGACTGCCACTGGGTGGGAATCGAACCCACGCTGCGGGTACCCCTTTAGTGGGTTTACCTGCCACCGCCAGTGACTTTGTATTTGCTGGAGCCTTATCCCAGCATTGGCCATCGACTGCCACTGGGTGGGAATCGAACCCACGCTGCGGGTACCCCTTTAGTGGGTGTACCTGCCACCGCCAGTGACTTTGTCGGAGCCTTATCCCAGCATTGGCCACCGACTGCCACTGGGTGGGAATCGAACCCACGCTGCGGGTACCCCGTTAGTGGGTGTACCTGCCACCGCCAGTGACTTTGTCTTTGCTGGAGCCTTATCCCAGCATTGGCCATCGACTGCCACTGGGTGGGAATCGAACCCACGCTGCGGGTACCCCGTTAGTGGGTGTACCTGCCACCGCCAGTGACTTTGTCTTTGCTGGAGCCTTATCCCAGCATTGGCCATCGACTGCCACTGGGTGGGAATCGAACCCACGCTGCGGGTACCCGTTAGTGGGTGTACCTGCCACCGCCAGTGACTTTGTCTTTGCTGGAGCCTTATCCCAGCATTGGCCATCGACTGCCACTGGGTGGGAATCGAACCCACGCTGCGGGTACCCGTTAGTGGGTGTACCTGCCACCGCCAGTGACTTTGTCTTTGCTGGAGCCTTATCCCAGCATTGGCCATCGACTGCCACTGGGTGGGAATCGAACCCACGCTGCGGGTACCCGTTAGTGGGTGTACCTGCCACCGCCAGTGACTTTGTCTTTGCTGGAGCCTTATCCCAGCATTGGCCATCGACTGCCACTGGGTGGGAATCGAACCCACGCTGCGGTACCCCGTTAGTGGGTGTACCTGCCACCGCCAGTGACTTTGTCTTTGCTGGAGCCTTATCCCAGCATTGGCCATCGACTGCCACTGGGTGGGAATCGAACCCACGCTGCGGTACCCGTTAGTGGGTGTACCCGCCACCGCCAGTGACTTTGTCTTTGCTGGAGCCTTATCCCAGCATTGGCCATCGACTGCCACTGGGTGGGAATCGAACCCACGCTGCGGGTACCCCGTTAGTGGGTGTACCCGCCACCGCCAGTGACTTTGTCTTTGCTGGAGCCTTATCCCAGCATTGGCCATCGACTGCCACTGGGTGGGAATCGAACCCACGCTGCGGGTACCCCGTTAGTGGGTGTACCCGCCACCGCCAGTGACTTTGTCTTTGCTGGAGCCTTATCCCAGCATTGGCCATCGACTGCCACTGGGTGGGAATCGAACCCACGCTGCGAGTACCCCGTTAGTGGGTGTACCGCTATCCACCAGCGACATTGTATTTGCTGGAGCCTATCCCAGCATTGGCAATTTCACATTTAGGCTGTCCCTGGCCGGGATTTGAACCCGGGTCCTCTGCTTCCACAGCAGGCATGTATACCTCTACACTACCAGTGACTTGGAGTTGCTCTGCACTATAGGCGTATTTGACATGCACTTTCGAGGGTTTCCAGGAAAAAGTAACCAAGTGTTTGGTGTTGTATTTTCAAACATCCCAGAGCGGGGTTTGAACCTGGGCCGCCTGCCTCCAAAGCCGGCGTGTATACCTCTACACCAACAGTGACTGTGAGTGGTTCTGCACTATAGGCGTATTTGACATACACTTTCGAGGGTTTTCAAGAAAACTGGTGTTGTATTTTCAAACATCCCAGAGTCAGGTTTGAACCTGGGTCGTCTGCTTCCAAAGCCGGCGAGTATACCTCTACGCCACCAGTGACTGTGACTTGCCCTGCACTATACTGTAGGTGTATTTGACATGCACTTTCGAGTGTTTCCAGGAAAAAGCAACTGTTTAAAATTGTATTTTGACACATCACTAAGCGGGGTTTGAACCCAGATCGTCTGCACGGAAAGCCAGCGCATGTACCTCTACACGACCAATGACTGTGACGTGTTCAACACTATAGGTGTATTTGACACCAACTTTTTTTTCACAGTAAAATTTTCACATGTCAAACATGACCATGGATAGTATGGAATTTTTAGCCGAAAAAAACGACCATGTATAGTAAGGCGGTTTTTAAGCCCGAAAAAAAGGACCATGTATATATAGTTAGGCGTTTTTAAGCCCGAAAAAAATGACCATGTATAGTTAGGCGTTTTTAAGCCCGAAAAAAAGGACCATGTATAGTAAGGCGTTTTTAAGACCGAAAAAAAGAACCATGTAAAGTAAGGCGTTTTTAGCCAAAAAAAAACCCCAACCATGTATAGTAAGGCGTTTTTAAGCCCGAAAAAAGGACCATGTATAGTAAGGCGTTTTTAAGACCGAAAAAAAGAACCATGTAAAGTAAGGCGTTTTTAGCCAAAAAAAAACCCAACCATGTATAGTAAGGCGTTTTTAAGCCCGAAAAAAGGACCATATATAGTAAGGCGTTTTTTGCTGGAAAAAAAACGACCATGTTTAGTTAGGCGTTTTTAAGCCCGAAAAAAAGGACCATGTATAGTAAGGCGTTAAGCCCGAAAAAAAGGACCATATATAGTAAGGCGTTTTTTGCTGGAAAAAAAACGACCATGTTTAGTTTGGCGTTTTTAAGCCCGAAAAAAAGGACCATGTATTGTAAGGCATTTTTAGGCCCAAAAAAACGACCATGTGGAGAAAGGCGTTTTTAGCCCGAAAAAAAGAACATTAGTCGTAAGGTATCTTTAGCCGAAAGAAACGATCATATATAGTAAGGCATTTTTAGCGCGAAAAAACACCAATCACAAAGAGTAAAGCATTTTTTCCCCAAAAAAGAAAGAAAAAAAACAACCCACAAAAAGTAAGGCATTTTTAGCCCCCCCAAAAAACGACCATGTACAGTCAGGCATTTCTTTATTCTGGTCATAAACGCCTGCGTATACACGGTCATTTTTTGCAGGCTTAAAACACCTTACAAGTCAAGTTCAACTTTATTGGCAAATGTTTCTTGCCTCTCAACCAGACGAGGAGCGGATGGTGCCCCTCACCGCCATCAAAGAACAGTGAACATATATGACAAAATACAACAACACAAAACACAGACTCTTAATCCTGCATATTCTTTTGTTTGATTCACTTCTTTCATCTGTAACTGCTTCAAAGTGTCCTTTTCACCAGCGGATCAACGACGTCATGCTGAAATGTGCACACGTCTGCTCCAAGCGAGTTTGAAAGCGACAAGAAGCTGGAGCATCCATGAACGAAAAAGAGATTGTCTCTCATCTCCTGTCCCACGTAAATCCGCTTCAATTCCAAGCCGCCACTCGCAGTTCCGCTGACGCTCCTTTCTTCTCATCCATCCAGCCGCAGACTGTCCAACAGCACCGACCTTTTCGCCGAGCAAAGCGGGGCTGTGAAAATGCTGCCCATTACAGGCGCAAAACACAAACGCCCCCGGGCTGTCCAGCAACGACAGTCAAATGGCGCCGACATTCTTCCCACTCAAAATCAGCGCTGGTACACGTGTGCTGCCGAGAAGGCGCAACCGCCGAGCACAGATTCTTCTTCTTCGACGGATGTCGTGGCCAAAAATGCTGAAAACCACACACATCAGGTCCACACGACGTGACATGTGACAAAAACAAAACAAAAAGGCAAGGCTCTTGAAGAGCATTTGCCGACAGCTGCCTACTCGGGCGCAATCTTAGGAATAAATAATTTTTTTTTCGTTTTTTTCGGCTAAAAACGCCTTACTAATCATGGTCGTTTTTTTCGGGCTAAAAACGCTTTCCTATACATGGTCGTTTTTTTCCGATTATAAACACCTTACTTTACATGTTTGTTTTTGGGGGGGCAAAAAAAAAATGCCTTCCTATACATGGTTGTGGGGGTGGGGGACGCCTTCCTAAACATGGTCTTTTTGGGCCTTATTTACATGATTTTCTTTGAAAACGCCTTACTATACAGGGTTATAAAATATATATAATTTTTAAAAAACACTTAACCAGGGTGCTTACGGGTCCGTAACATTCATCAAAAAATCCATAAAAAACTAAGCTGAAAAATTATGTTCTTTAAGTGTCCTTAAATTTAGGGGGACGCTTGTAAAATCAATAATCCTGAAAACCTCACCTGTGGTGTTCATTTCATTTGCGGATGTCATTTCATAAAGATGTGCCCTTCTTTTGGCAGCAATGATTTGTACACCAGCTCAGTGATATGTGGCTTTCTGTTCATTCAATCCACCCTGAATCCCCCTGCTGAAAGGAGAAAAAAAACATTTAAAAAATGGCTAAATTAGCCCTTAAAGTCCTTAAAAGGCCCATAAATAAAAAAGCAAGTGGAAGAGTGGGAACCCTGAATTGGGGTTTGGGGCATTTTGGGGGTTTTGAGGGTTAGGGCGTTTTGGGGCGCTTTGGGGGTTTTGAGGGTTAGGGCATTTTGGGGGTTTGAGGCATTTTGGGGGTTTTGAGGGTTAGGGCGTTTGGGGCATTTTGGGGGTTTGGGGCATTTGGGGGTTTGAGGGTTAGGGCGTTTGGGTGATTGCAGGGTTTCCAGTCTTCCACTTGCTTTTTACTTCTGGACATTCAGGACTTGAAGGCTAATTTAGCCATTTTTTATGACTTTCTCCATTCAGCGGGGGATTCAGGGTGGATTGAATGAACAGAAAGGCACATATCACTGAGCTGGTGTACAAATCATTGCTGCCAAAGGAAGGGCACATCTTTATGAAATGACATCCGCAAATGAAATCAACAACACAGGGGAGGTTTTCTGGATTTTTATTGATTTTACAAGCTTTCCCTGGCTAAAAACGCTTTACTATACAGTTGTTTTTTTCGGTCACAAACGCTTTACTTTACACGGTCGTTTTTTTGGGGCCAAAAACACCTTATACATGTGTTTCAAAAAAGGGGAAAAAGAAAAAAAACACCTTTGATGGTCTTTTTTTTAGTTTTTATTTCATTATTACTTTATTTTAAAATGCCTTTAGTCTAGACGGTCATTAAAAAAAAAAAAAAAAGACTTTTTTCGGCCTTAAATTTTCTTCAAAAACGCCTTACTGTACATGGTCGTTAAAAATATTCAAAACTAAATACTTTTGTAGACATGGTCTTCTTTAGGCTGTCTGGATTATTTTCTTTTAAAATACCTTACTATACTCAACATGCTTCACGCAACATCTAAAAGCATGAAAAAAAATAAATAGAAATGAAGACATTCGCAGAGCAGGGAGGACAACATTTGAAATGACTCTCAGAACATAGCGCAGAGTGAGACGGAAGCACATTTTCAACCAAAAGACTTGGCGGTGGGCGCGTTTAAAACCATGACCATGTCGAGTGAGGCGTGTTTTTAATCATTTTCCCTTTCAAGTCAGCTGCCACGACTCAATTTTCTTCGACCCCTACGCTGTTGACAAACACATTGGACATGTCTTTGTAAAGTGCTCGGCCCCAACCTCTCTCGAGACGTGTCACTATTGAAAGAAATTGAAAGGTGAGGAGGAGGAGGAGGCCTCGAGGAGCTTTCGGGGCCCGACCTGGCTCGCCGGATGTTCCGTCGGCTCAGTACGACCTGAGAAAGCGCACAACCAACAATGAATGTAAACCGGACGGCCTCAAATGGGTGCAAACATGCGAGGCTAAATGATGGCTAAATTAGCCCTCAAAAGTCCTTAAAAGAGCCATAAATAAAAAGTAAGTGGAAGAGTGGGAACCCTGATGGGGTTTAGGGTGTTTTTGTGGGGGGTTAGGGCATTTTAGGGGTTAGGCGTTTTTGGGGGTTAGGCGATTTTTGGGGTTAGGCGTTTTTTGGGGTTAGGGTGTTTTTGGGGTTCGGGCGTTTTTGGGGGTTAGGCGATTTTGGGGGTTAGGCGTTTTGCGGGGTTCGGGTGTTTTTGGGGTTCGGGCTTTTGGGGGTTCGGTGTTTTTGGGGCGATGGTGTTTTTGCGGGAGTTAGGGTGTTTTTGTGGGGGGGTTATGGTGTTTTTGCGGGGGGTTAGGGCGTTTTAGGGGGTTAGGGCGTTTTTTGGGGGGTTAGGTGATTTTTGGGGTTAGGCGTTTTGCGGGGGTTAGGTTTTTGGGGTTAGGCGTTTTTGGGGTTAGGCGATTTTGGGGTTAGGCGTTTTTGGGGTTAGGGTGTTTTTGGGGTTCGGTGTTTTTGGGGTTAGGCGATTTTTGGGGTTAGGCGTTTTATGGGGTTAGGGTGTTTTTGGGGTTCGGGTTTTATGGGGTTAGGGTGTTTTGTGGGGGTTATGGTGTTTTTATGGGGGTTAGGCGTTTTAGGGGTTAGGCGTTTTGGGGTTAGGTGATTTTTGGCGGGTTAGGGCGTTTTTGCGGGGGTTAGGGTGTTTTTGCGGGGGGCTAGAGCGTTTTAGGGGGTTAGGCGTTTTTTGGGATTAGGGCGTTTTTTTGGGGGGTTAAGGCGTTTTGCCGTATAGGTTTTGCGTTTATTTCTGGACCTTTTCATGACTTGAGGGCTAATTTAATAAAAACAATGAATGCAAACCAGACGGCCTCAAATGGGCGCAAACATGCGAGGTGGCCGCCTGCCTGGCTCGCCGCGGCGTCCTCCCCTGGGGGTGGAAAGACGAGGGGCCGGATGCCAGGAAGTGCTGCGGCTTGGGCGGCCCGACAAGTCCACTCGTTTGAGCATCCCCGTCACCAGCTCCTTCTCTGTGGGGGAGAACATTGATGAGCAACATTGGGACATTTGTTTCAATTCACTTCGCTATCACATATAGAATGCACAAAAACAAATGCTGGCTCATGTTTTCGGCAGTAAGACCAACTTTGGTCTTGATCGGTTTATGAGTTCACTGTCTGACTGTGTTCACTTGTCTTGTCCGAGTGACGCGCGGCCTGATCCCGAGTAGATCGCGTTGCCTTCGTTCTGCGGCGAGTGTCACCTCTGTCGCCGGCCAGTAAGAGCCACCGCTGGACCGCCCGCAACGAATCCGTCTGAAGGATCTGACAAAGCAGTTCCAGTACCTGCGGAGGGAGGGAAAAAAATAAAAGGCGGCGGGGTTGATTTCGCCAAGAAAGTTTCATTTCCATCACAGGTTTCGCGAGGACAAGCGTTTAGCGGGTCATGGCGGACGGCATATCGCCGTGACGACACGGCGTCGCTGTACCATGAGTTCTTGATCGTGGAAAGGTTTGTGGTGGTCCAGATGCTGGGAAGGCGGTCGACGCGGGTGAGACTCGGCGGTTGCAGGGACCAGTCGCCCGGTTTGGGCAGAGTATTGGGTCTCGCGCCGGACGGGCTCTTCTGTCAGTCCAGCCTGCGATGGGGCGACGACAAATCACTGTGATCGGTTGCGTCGGAGAGCAGGAAGGGAGCAAAATGTCAGCTCAGCGGTCAAACGTGCATGTTTGAAATGTTTCCCCCACCATTCAAAAATGATCAGGACGGTAATCCGACTCCTGCTGATGAGCCGATTGTTTGAATGAGTGTGTGTGTGTGTGTGTGTGTGTCAGGGGGTCTCCGAGATGTTATTTTGTCACCTGGGCTCTCAGCAAATTTAACGCAGCCCCACTCTGGACTTGAGTGGTTCGCAGAGGTGGGGCGGAGCTTGTTTGGGGCCATTTTCGCTGCCAAAACTGCTTGCTGAAGCGCTCAGTCGGCCAGCAGGCCTCGATTTCCCTTCCCGCGCCTGGGAAGATGGAGCGACTTTGGCTGCCAGCTCCCTGAGCTCCTCTCTCCAGGCCTCTGAAAACATTGCTGGGCCAAAACAAGCAAAGGCACTTCACCGGCGTTCTTCAAAAGGCACAACATGAGAAAATGTGATTTTCTTTTTTCCCCCAATGACCTGCTTGGCCGGCCAGGTGAGTCCGATGCGGCGTCCAAGCCAACGCCGGCACGGCGGCTCGCCCCTGCACGTGACTCTTGAGTAGCGGGTGCGGGAACAAGGAGGAGCTGACCAGCCAATCGTCTCTCACCGTGCACACGGGCCTGCCGTTGAGACCTGAGTGACAAACGGCGAGCGTGGACAAATGCAATCGTGCTTTCCACGCGGCGCCGCCGGCGGAACGGCGATCCGTCCGGACGGGCAAAGACACCGTTTCGTGTTCTCCTACGTGTGCGTGCTGCTCAGTGTTTGGTTTGAAGCCCCCCAACACCACACCACACCCCCGCCACCACTTTTCAAGTGAGCAAAAGTCCTGGAACGGATGCCATTCAATGATCTCAAGGTGCAAAATCGCAACATTTGGTGCCATTTGCTTTACTTGCCTTCAGGGCGTTGACTTGGGGCAGACTGCTGCTTTCTGCGTTTGAAATGCATTTCCAGGCCTTGACCGCAGTTCCTCTCGGTTTCGTGGGCTTCTTCCTCCAAACTGCTCCTCCGTTGGCTTCGCGATTCATTTGGCCAGTCTAACGCCACCCATCGTTATTGATCGGGAATTTTGAAATCGGATTTACCGTGTCAAAGGACGGTTCGAGTTCGCCGGGACCTCGGGAGGGAAGCTGTCAGGGAGCCGGACAGGAATCCCCCCATCTCGAATTTACGAGGAAAGAGTTCTTCGTTTTTGTTTGTGAAGAAGGTTGCGCAGTCCAATTCTCGTCCGTCTCCTCCCCTCAAGCAACCACTCGAGGTCCCGCCTCGGGTGCCAAATTGGCTTGTCCAGGGAAGCCAAGACAACAAGTATGATCCCAAAAAAATTATGAGATTTAGTCAAAAAAAAACAAACCATGGAGGGACAGCGTTCTCAGATCTGTCCTTTGACCTGGTTGGGAGTTGGTGAAGGTCACCATTTTGAGCAGCTACACACGAGTACAGACGAGCTTTCAAGAGTACAAATCGTGACTTCCATTTAGCGCCGTTATATGTCAAAGTGCCATTGGAGAAATCAATGCTGAAATGATCAACTTTGGTCACAGGTTTGCCTCGAAATATAAAACCCAAAAGTCTTCCGTTCACAACAAAGGGAATTGACCTTGACCTTGACCCCGGCGCCTCGCTCACCTTGGATGTGCCGGACGCGGTGCGGGTGCGGGTTGTGCCTGGAGAAGAACGAGTGGTGGCTGAGGGCGCCGAACCTCGGCGTGCCCGCCGTCGACGGCGGCGCCTCGTTCCGCTCGGGGGTGAGCCAGCCGGGACCCCCGCTTGGGCACGAGCTCGTCTGTCCCGACATATTTGACGGCGGGGGAAGTCGCCTGCAGGGAGAAAGCCGAGTTACTTCGGATTTGACATTGTTGTGCTAAATCAAAACAAAACAAAAAAAGAGGAGCGCGAGGCCAAATGCACCTGCAGCTTGGAAAACGGATCCGCGCCGTCTGAAGTTGTGGCGGTCGCTAAGAAACGAGAGCAAAGCGAGACATCGCGTATCCGTCGCGACACCCGCGTAGACAAAAGAGCGCACAAGGCGCCGAGCGGGCTTTGTGCAAGACGTCGCTTTGGTTGCGGGTCCAAACTCGAGCAGGAGGGAAGATGAGCTAAGGGGAGGAGTAGGAGGGGCCCAAAACAAAAAAAGGGGGGTAGAAGGAGGTGGCTGCGATGAGCGTCAGAGGATGGAGGGGAGGAGCAGGAAGGTGAGAAGACCAGCACGAGGCGCTATATACAAACACAAAAAGGGGGGGGGGGAGTCAAGATGGGGAGGAGGTGGTTGAAGAAAAAGGAAGCGGCGAAGAAGGTGCGGAGCAAGTCAAGAGGACCCAAGTGGAGGTGAAGGAGGAGAACGTAGCAAAGCAACAGTTTTTTTTTAAAGAGCTAAATCAGTCGTCGTATTTTCATCTGGGTCTTGAAGTCTCAGTGCAGCGTGCGAGTACGTTTTGGTTTTCACTCAAAGGAGTCGAATCAGTAAGCGGTTTTCAGACATCAGTACTTCTGTCAATTAGTTTAGCTACCTGTGTGTGAGGGCGAGCGGCGGGGGGCAGCTTAAGCTCCCCCCCCTCCCTCCCTCCTCCTTTTTATCGCCTCTAACGGGGATCGGCGCGAGCAGCCAGCCAAGCGCCATCTCGGCGCGCGCAGCCTCGGCGATGTCGGCGCCGTCCGCGGAGCCCTGGCCGGCGTCGGCTCCCAGGATCACGCCGGAGGTGCTGCGCGAGACGCTGCGCTACTACAACCTGAGCCGGCAGGAGTTCATCAGCACGTACAAGATCCCGCCGCTGGTGTACGTGGCGGAGCTGCCGCGCGGCGCCAAGACGGCGTTCGTGGTCATCTACGCGCTGATCTTCGCGCTGGCGCTGAGCGGCAACAGCCTGGTGCTGTCGGTGGTGCTGAGGAAGCGCGCCGCGCGCACCGCCACCGACGTCTTCATCTGCTCGCTGGCCGTCAGCGACCTGCTCATCACTTTCTTCTGCGTGCCCTTCACGCTGCTGCAGAACATCACCTCGCAGTGGGTCGGAGGTCAGTCTGCGGGGCTTGCGGGGCAAAAACAACGGCGGCAAACGGCCGAGTGCCGTGCTTTTCTTTCAGAGTTGTCGACTTTTTTGGTTTTTTAAATTAGCTTTTACAACTCTTCGACTTGTAGGGTGAAATTTGCCAATACAAAAGAAAAAGCATGCATCTCCAAATTCTTTCGTTCAAACAACGCGAGACAAACTCCGATTGCAAAATCCGATTATTGCGGCGAAACAAAAATCTAACTTTTTTTGTTCCAATTTAGAAAGGAACAAAAAAGCAAAACTGGAGAATCTTTTTTTCTTAGCTCTCTTTTAAAACTGTCAAAACTACATGCAAATGAAATTGTAATATAACCTACAGTCAATGATTCAATGTGTGATTTTTTTTCTAAATCCGAGATAATCAATTTTTTTTCTGCATAACTAAAAATAATTTTTTTATTTCTGCTGCTATAAATTCTGCTGTAGACTGCATATTTCCCCAGTGGGCGACAAATAAAGGTTCTTATCTTAATACATGTGAAAGTATTTTTTTTCAATTATACACAATTTGTGATACATGCTTCAATTTCACTATTTGAAATTTGACATGAAAAGCACGTACCTCCTAATTTTGTGTATTCACATTGACAAAAAAGGTTTTTCCCTGAAAATTGGTTCAAAAGTTTGGCATTTTGTTCATTTGACTTGCATTTGAAAAACATTAAAAAAATTCTCAAAACCAGCAGAGCAAACAAAATGCCCATTTTCCGATCCTATAAAGAAGCCAACATTTTTTTTTGTGGTCAAAAATAAAATCAAACCATGACATTATTTTCAAATGTAATTTTTAATTGGAATTTTTCTTTTCTGGGGGTGGTGCGCAAGGAGGAGCGCCTCAGGCAATCTCAACATAGTTGACACGCAAGCAATCTTGTCGTCGGGCAAAGCACAAAACCACAAATCTCTCTCGCACTGCCATGTGATCACATAAGTGACATTTTCGGTCAGGTAGAGCACCGCAGAACACAGTCGAGCAGCGGCAGCATTGCACAACGGGGATGTGCGGGGTGGAGGGGGTGGGGGCATTAGCACTCTTTCAGGCGCAAAGTGATGTGATGCGGCGCGGGCTTTGTTTGCAGGCGTGCTGGTGTGCAAAACAGTTCCCTTCGTGCAGACCACGGCGGTGGTGACGGGCATCCTCACCATGACCTGCATCGCCATCGAGAGATACTTGGGCATCGTTTTCCCGCTTCGAATGAGGCGACGCTCCACATCCAGGAGAGCGTACAAGATGCTGGGTATTTGCCATTCCCTAGACTTCAAAGTTGCTCCTTCCACCTCGGAGAGCGTTTTAAGCAAGGGCGAGGGTTTAGCGGTCGCCCTCACTCGGAGGGTGATCGCATCGCCCATGTTCTCGATTGAAATGGGCTTAAATGTGCATGAGCGGGCGTCAAAGGATTGGTCTCAACCCGTTTTCGTGTTTTGGCTGCAAAACACCAAAACAGAACGTTGCAACGCCAGCCTCGTCAAAGGGGGAAACATTGCCCTCTGCTGGTCGGAGCTCGACATTGCACCCTATTACGCCGTCATCCAACACGGCCACGAAGAGCTAAAAGGGCTCGTTTACGACAACCCTGAAACGCATGGTCCGACTTGTAATTTTTCGGGGTTTGTTGCAGGGCTGGTGTGGATGGCCTCGGTGATGGTGGGCTCGCCCATGTTGTTTGTGCAGCAGCTCAAAGTGAGTCACGCGTGCAAAATGCCTCGACTCCACTGCGGCAATTCGCCTTCCTCTTGGGAAATGAGCGTCAGATGAAAGGACTCAAATTGTCAAGGGGCATCCCCAACAACAACGAAAAAGGCACCCGGCTAAGTGCACAATTTGGGAACAATGACGATTGCTTGTTAGGTGCACTTGCCACACGCGCCTCGATTGGACGGGTCCTTTTTCTGGGTCAAACTTTCAACTGGCTTTCATTCGTTTCAAAAGCACGGCGAGCGCGACATTGCAGCGTCGCGGCGCGTTTGAATGGCGGCCGCTCTCATCTCTGCGCTTCAGGTCAAGTACGACTTTGTGTACGACCGCCACCACGTGTGCTGCCAGGAGACGTGGCGCTCGCTGAGCGACCGGCGGGCGTACACCACCTTCATCATGGCGGCCCTGTTCCTGCTCCCGCTGGCCGCCATGCTCTTCCTCTACACCCGCATCGCCTTTGAGCTGTGGATACGCAAGAGGGTGGGCGACTCGTCGGTCCTCAACACCATGAATCAACGGGAGCTGGTCAAGATGGACAGGTGGGGACGAGGCGGGTGGGCCGCCCGCCCGCACGCAGTCGACATGGAAGAATCCGTCCCGATGTTGACTTTTGTCCTCCGCAGGAAGAAGAAGAGAGCCGTCAAGATGATGATCATCATTGTTCTGCTGTTCACCGTTTGCTGGGCACCTTTCCACACGGTCCACATGCTCTTCGAATACTGTAAATAGTCCCCGCCGCGGGTGGCGTCCGTCCGGGCAAAGGGTTGAATGTCGCCTTGCTCCGTTTAGACGACCTGGAGAAGAAATACGACGACGTGACGCTCAACATGACGGTGGCCGTGGTGCAGGCCGTCGGCTTCTTCAACAGCTTCAACAACCCCATCGTGTACGCCTTCATGAACGAGAACTTCAAGAAGAGCTGCGTGTCGGCGCTGTCGAGGTGCACGCGGCAGCCCGGCCAGCGGGCCGAGGTGCAGGCGCCGCCCGTGCGCTTCATCCGGCTGCAGACCAGAGAGGCCTTCCTCGAGTCGGACTCCGGCGAGGGCGCGAAGCGCCGCGGGGCCGACGGGGGTCCGTCCGCTTCGTCGCGCGGCGAGAGCTCCCCGGGGGAGGTCGGGGAAAAGCGCTCCACCATTCAAACGGAGCTCGCCGCAAACTCCGACTCTCAGGGGAAATGAGCAGCAAGCGCCGAGAGACGGAGGAGATTTGGACTGGGGGGGGACTTTGGAGCCGGCCGTGGCGAATCCAAGTGGCCATTTTTGAATGAAGCTCGCCTGAATTGAGAACGGGGCCCGTTCAGTCGTAGTCCAGACGAGTCCGTGACCGCCTGAAGGTCTTTGAAGAGTCTTTGGGGCTGAATGTTGTTTCCTTGTGTTCGCTTCACGTTGCAGCTGAGATGTAGTATCGTACTTTTGGGGGTATTTCAAGAAGTCGTCGACTATTTTGTCACGACGACGGAACTGAGCTGAGCTTCGCCTGATCTGTGTCGATGTTTTTTTTGTTGTCGAAATTGTTGCCATGCTACAAGATTGTCTTTGCATTCGAATCGTATTTTGTATGGTTTTAATCTCGGTTTCGACAATGCGCCTTCAATGCATTGAAATTAAACCAAGTGAGCCGAGTTTGCGGAGGAGGCGTGGCTTATTGAAGGCGTGGCACAACATGACTCTTCAGCAAAGGTTCAGAGGCAACGAAGGGCCGGCGAGGAAGGCAAAAGCACATTTCAAGTGTTTTATTAGTTTGCACAAGACAAATGAGGCTGGGGGGGGGGGGGGGGGACAATGCTGAAAATAAGTTTGAGGGTTTTAGTGCACAATTCAATCTCATTTTTTGTTTCTCACGTCCACTCATGTCAAAATGGAAACGGTGAAATAAAAACCAGCGAGCGAGTTTGAGTTCCATTTCCTTCCGCCCCCACGCTTCGTGAATCAAAACTACATTAAATCCCCCTCCCCTTTGAAATGAGTGGAAATGCCATTTATCTGCCCCCCCACCCCCTCCAAAAACAATATTTTGGGTGTTGGCAGTTTCTCAACAAATACATTAGCACTCCATAATAATGCACAATGAAAACAAAGACGGTCGCATCATGATTAAACACAACACATTTGTATATTCGCGTCACGCAGACAAATGAAGAAAAAAACAGTTTCACAATGGCTGCGATACGGTTTTCTTCTTGGAGACGACATACGGTTTAAAAAAAAAAGTCAGATCTTCACTGTAACATGATGTCGTGTCTTTACACAAACTAAGCAAGCAAGCGTTGCTCTCAATGATGGTGCAGATGATGAGACATAAGCAGGCACTTACAAATCGGCGTCCGAGGTCTTCTCTCGCCTCGCCCCGGTCGGCCGTTAGATGCCGAGAGGGACGTGAAAGTCGGCGTGGTCAAACAGCAGAGGCCTTCTGGGCAGGGGGGGGGGCCGGTCAGCCTTTTGCAGCAGCTTGAACAGGCCTGTGCCGATGTTCATGGGGATGCCCATGATGATGCTCTCGGACACGCCTGCAAATGGGGAAAGACGTCGTCAGTGGGGGACAAATTGCAATTTCCCCAAAAACGCACACCAGACGCCACCGGGGGCTTCTATGCTCGAGGTGATTGTCCATCTGCGCTGCGAAGCGCCGGGCATCCAACGAGTACTCAAGCATTTGGCTGAATGTAAAGCAGATCTTCAGAGTGCCCGCAGCACATCAATACCCGCCCGTCCCTGCTGCTTTCGTCAGCGGTTACATGACGAATAAGTAGAACGGAATCGAATGCAGTACGTTGGCACTTAAAGCCAGGAGTGTCTCGGCGTTGCCACGCAACAGTTTGACGAGAACAAATCTACCAAACGGGTGCTCACCGCAGACGGAGTCCTTCTGGCCGAAGTAGGCGGCGTCGAAGAGGTGGTCTGCCGTTTTTTCAAAGGATGCCAGCATGAGGACGCTCTCCTTCATTTTGGCCAAGCCGAACCTGGTGATGCCAAGTATCTCCCCCTATTTTTGGGGCAGAGGACCGCCCATTAGTATACTCGCTCTCCACAATGTCACTCACACACTACAAAAACCTTTCCGATGCATTTGGAGGCGAAATTCTTCACTTTATTTCCTGCCGCTTGCACCACTAAAGCGGCTCACGGTGCAAGGCCCGAACGCGAGCAAGAGAACGGCACCTTGTAGGACATGAGATCGGCGAGGAGCATGACGTGGCGCCGGTCGATACTCATCCCGTGGTTGACCATGGTGTACTGGATCTCATTGATGATCGTCGCCCTGGCCGCCTCGATGCCCAGCGTCTTCTCCACCTGCGTGTGAAATCACAACTCAAAAAAGGGGGCTCTGTTCTCAGGTCAGGTCAGCATGAGACCGGAGTCTCGTGCGAACGAAGCTGCGAAAAGTCACACAAAGACACGCGGAAGGCGTCGTCTTCTTTTCATTCGCACCTCGTAGGTGTTGTTGGACGTGGTCCTGCTTCCGTTGACGCCGTGGGTCGCCATGACAGCCCGCAGGTTGTCACCCTCCACCAGCAACTTGTACTTGCGCTTGCTGCTCTGCTCGTCGATGTGGATGACGGCACGGGCGACCTCGGGTATACCTTGAACCACCACCTTTGCGCGGGGGGGGAGCCTGAGACTTTTGCCGCTATAAAAAAAACCTTTCACCTTTCACCTTCGCGCTCCTGCCGCAAAGAATCATCCCTGCGTGTCCTCACCTTGGGAAGCTCGGCCTTGAGCGACTGCATCACGTAGTACATGGAGCTTTTGTTGTTTTCCCGCGGCGACACGCACACCACGGCCTCGCCGTGCACAGCGATGTCGCCCGGCTTCACGCGCAGCTTCGACGTGCAGATGGAGTAACGGACGGTCTCGGCGTTCACCTGCGAACGCCGACGAGACCGCAACAGAAGACGGGAGGGCTTTTCGTAAGGTTTGAAAACAGACGGACAATGCCCGGGTACGCCCAGGTGGCTTGAAAGTGAGTGGATCGTGACCCCTCCCCCCACAAAAAATGCCCAAAAAAGGTTACAATTTTTTTTTTTTTAAATGACTCCATGGAAGCCGTGACAACTACAAAGCTCTGTCCTTGTGACATCATCAGTGCGCGAGTTGTCGTACCTCCAGTCGGAGCAACCTTATGCGCTCCAGGGACAACTTGACCAAGATGAAGCAGTCGTCTGGGAGAAAAACCTCTTCGATGTATTCCGAAATCTGCAAAAGGGAGGGGGGGAAAAAAAAATCTGCGCTACGTCTTCCTTCACTGAGAGGTTAAGCGTCCGCTTCGGGATACCTCGCCCAGGAGCGTTTTCTCGATCCTCCCCTTCACCAGCCGAGCAAAGTCGGCGTCGTCCTCCACGTCCAAATGCGCGGTGATGATCGGGGTGCTGGGTGGAGGGGGGGGCGCATTAAAAGAAGCAACGTAACGTGGCGGTGACTCCCCCCCAAAGCCTTTGGGCGTCTGACCTGATGTTCTTGGAGGCGTTGATGATCTCCTTGATGCGAGGCACGCCCAGAGTGATGTTCATGGACGCCACGCCGGCGAAGTGGAAGGTCTTCAGGGTCATCTGCGTTCCGGGCTCTCCGATGCTCTGGGCGCACAGGGCCCCCACCGCCGAGCCCGGCTCCATCTGCGCTCTGCCCGTCGGAAGAAAGCGTTCAGCCAAGACGCGGAGTGCGCACGCGACCGCGCGGGCAGGCCAACCTCATGTACTTGTCCCTGCAGGTTTCCAGAAACTTCTTCAGCTGCGTCGGGGTGATGCGGTCCAGCTGGTAGAGGACTTTTGGCTGCGGGGGATTGGAGAAAAGGTGAGCGGGGGATTCAAAAAAAAAAAGACAGAGCACATGGGCGCCATCCACCTCGCTGGTGCCGTTGTTGTTGATGCCGTACTTGTCTCTGGTCTTCTTGATCCTTTCCGAGAAGCCCTTGATGAATTTCTTAATTTCCTGCCAATGGCGGGAAAGACGTCAGTCGTCGCGAGCAAAGCCACGCGCAGGGCATGCCGTCGTGAGGATGCCACGCAACCAACCGGCTGGGCCAGCCATGCGTCGGGGATCAGCTTTGTTTGCGGGGCAACAACATTAGCTCGGCCGTTTAGCTCTCGTCAAACGTAATGCCGCTTAAAACCGCACAGGTCGAGATGATGCACAACACAAAATGCTCAATACAACTGAACTTCGGCAGTGAGCACACAGGTTTCACGAAAGAGGTCGTTCAGTTGGGGAAGGGGGGCGGGGTTAAGAGCAATGACAACCGCGTTCACGTGCCAGCATGCGCAGCCACTCTACCTCCAGGTACTTCTCCGAGCCCGTCTCGGTTAGCGCCTACACAAAGAGCGGGAGTTTGTTTACTGGAATACTTGACGGATTCTTGCAGAATTTTAAGTGGGGGCAGAATAAAGCCATGCATTTTTGGAGTAAGGCTGCCACAGAGAAGTGGAGAATGAAGTACATCCCTCGCTATTTCGCCGTTCATTTATCGTGGCTTCGGGGCATGGCGGATTTTTTCAAAAAATAAATAAAAATCAAGTTGGCAAACGGTCCGGGAGAAGCAGCGAAAGTCAGCAAAACAACAGCGAGTCACATAGAGCCACACACACAGTACTACATATATATGTTTACTGTATTTTGTTATTCATACACTAAATTTATACACTTAGAAATCTGAGTATAGAGCATTATGTTAATTACAACAACATTTACTTCTACGTGCATGTATGCCATTAAATTTGGCCTTATATTTTTTTATACTCACACACATGTACCTATATGGGGGGGGCTACTTCGCAGATTTTCGTTTCGGGTGGTTTTGGTCCCGATTAATGAGGGATTACTGTCGTCTTTATATCTAATTTTCTTCAGCCACGGGGCTACATTCTTTCCCAAGTGCATCACCCGAGGCATTGAATGAGTTCTTCATCCCAGAGGTGAGCCCACAGCGCCGCTTGGGCGCGCGTACCTCCAAAAAGCTGTCTCCGCAGCAGACAAAGTCGGCTTTCTTCATGATGCTATCGGACGCCAGAACCAGCTCGCCGTGGCTGAGGGTGGGCTCGTCCGCGCACGTGTAGACCGCCTGCGGGGACAGAAGAGGCAACGCGAGGGGTTAGGAGCAACTTGAGGGGCGGCGGCCATTATGCCCGCTGTTCGACATTGATCAAAGTCGGTGAGGGGGGGGGGACAACTTGGAACATGACACTGAGCAGGTTTTTTGTTTGTGTACAAGTACAGCATCTATTTAGCTCAACACGAAGCTTTGATTCTGTGAACGGCGACGGGTCGGCTCAGACGTGAGACAAAAGGCAATTTGCGAAGAGTGCGCGCCCAGATTTACACAGATGTTGTCCAAGACCCTCTTGAACTCCAACGGCTCATCCTTGCCCTCCATGTCGGCCGGGTCCAGGCCGTCGCCGCCGTAGACGAACTGGATGATGTCGCCGGTGGAGCTTCGCACCGTCAGGTCGTACTGGGAGCACAGATCCTCCAGGGACTTCACCAAACGCCGCTGTCAAAAGCAAACGACAAGTCCGTTGTTTTGTTTGCGCCACTCCGGACACAGCAGAGGGTGCACGGAGGTGACGTCACCCAAATTTGAGCGCGTCGGGCTTTGGCCAATTCTACGCCGACAAGGACCATCGAAAGCCGTCGCCTCGGCAAAACACGCCGCTCTGATCGTGTTTCACTGACATTTTAATTATGGAGGCTGGGGGGTTGAAAATAAAAACTTGGCCGCCTCCTCCTCGCTAACCAGACTTTCTCCGCATGACTTTGCGAGCGGACGCGTCACTGAAGCTAATCGTAAGCTCCGATCTCACCTGCATGTAGCCCGTCTCTGCGGTTTTCACCGCCGTGTCCACCAGACCCTCGCGGCCGGCCATTGTGTGGAAGAAGAACTCTGTGGGAGTCAGGCCAGAGTAGAAGCTGTCGGCCACAAAGCCTTTGGCGGCGGGCAACTGCGAAAATGAGAAAGCTTAGCTAACAAAAGGGGGCTGAAAAAAAAAATGGGATGAGAGCACGATTTGGGAAATTATGTGTTGGCTCCTACTTTCGAGTGCTTTTCAAAGTGAGGCAGGGAGCGATTTTCAAAACCATCAGGTACTCGAGATCCGCTTATGGCCTGCTGGCCCACGCACGCAATCATCTGAGAGATGTTAATAAAAGATCCTGGGTGCACAAAAAAAGGAGGAGGAGGGACAACAACAACAACAAAAAGTCTTAAGCGTGTGCATTTGTACACAAGTCAAGGAAGACACGAGTGCATCTTTACACACGTGTCAAGGTGCCAGCGTGTCGCTCCTTTTGAGGGCTAAAAAGTTCCACGCGACTTGCCTTTGGAGCCGCAAAGCGCCATGATCAGAGGGCTGTTGCTCTTGTCCAGCTCCCTGAGGCAAGCGCTGCCCGCACGGTCTCTGATGACCGACAGCTCTCTCAGGATAAGCGCCTGTCAATGAATAGAGGTGGGTGGGGTGGGGGGTAAAAATCACAGCGCCACCGAAAGCCACACTCGCAATTATAAGTCAACATCCGGTGCGAGTAAAGCCGACGCGGACGGCTGGAAATGTCACAGGGCAGCAGTGAAAGAAAAGCAGCATGCCGCCGTTCAATAGAACCGTGGGGGCCAGAGCTGCCCGTCGGCGGGTTGATGTGAGGAAAAAGGTGAAGAGGAAGACTTCACTGAAACTCAGACATTGCAAAAACGTGACATGCACTTCTACCCAAAAAAAAAAAGGAAGTAAATAAAGTCAAACTAGTACAACTTTGGGGCGACCTCCAAAGTCTCCTCCGCCGTGCAGCCAGGCTGCTGCTGCAGCCTGCCCGTCTTCAGGGCTTCGATGTACTCGTCGCATTTGCGGTAGCCGTCATCCAGCAGGTCCTGCTTGGCCTTCAGCAGACCTTGGCCGGGCGTCACGTCCCCGATTCCAATGGAAAAGCCTCGGTTAGCTGAAAGCCGGGGGGGCGGGAGAAAAACGCAACATCCTAAATGTCAAATGAAAAGCCCCGTAAGCCCTGGGAAGGAGGCGATGACGTACACAGATACGCGGGGGCGAGTCGAGCGAGGCGGGACATGGCGTTTGCCGCCTCCAGCTGTCCCCAGTCTCTCAGCAGGATGTAGAAGATGTTGTTCTTGGAGCCCGAGCCCAAGGTGTTCTTGTCCATGGTGCCGCACATCAGCTCGCTGTTGTGGATGACCACGACTGGAAACAATTGGCAGGACCCAAAAAAAAAAGGATGCCACATTAAACGGCAGTTGTTTGTTTGCATTCATTCGACAGTCAGCCGCGGCGAGTGCAAGGCTTACACGAGTCGTTGTAGCACAGGTCCTCGCCTTTGCCGCAGTACTGCTTGCCCTTGGTCCGCAGGTTGGCCTTGACGGGGCAAGCTTTGCTCGGCTTCAGGATGAGGCTGAAGATCTGCTTGCCCGTCCACAGAGCCATGGGCTGAAGGACGGCATGACGTTGAAAATGAAGTGGGCTAAGGTGCACGCTGACAAAAAGGACCGCTTCAGATTAGCAAAGCCCACTGCGGAGACTGCGGCGCACCTTCATGATCGACGGGCGAGGGAGCGCAATCTTGAGTTTTTCATCCTTGCCGACGAGGATGGACGCCACGATCTGACATGCTTTGGATCGGTCGAAGAAGGTGTCCTTCAGTGTGAGGAGATAGCCCGCTAGGAGGAAAACAAACGTGCTCGCTTCAGTCGCTTGACAAGGTCAAAAAGACGTTAACGCGCACGCACAAAATGTCCCCCGGGTCCATTTCCAAAGAGAATATGCTCATAATAATTAACCATCACAAATTAGGAACAAGAAATCTTGTCAAGTCACAGCAACAGTTTGGAAGGGTTGAAGGAAGGCGCACGTTCAGCGCAGCCTGCCATTACCTGTCAGGAAGTCCTGAATGGCGGCAATCAGCGGCTCGCCATTTCTTGGCGTGACAAGATTAGCTTTTGTCTGGGCGGGGGGGGAACAAAAAAAGTGCGGTGACGGAACGAAGACAAAGAATTCCGCAAGCAGGAGCAGTCCTATGTACCCCCATTAGGATGAGAGCCTCGGCTTTGGCCTCCTCGGTCTGAGGCAGGTGCAGGTTCATTTCGTCGCCGTCAAAGTCGGCGTTGTACGGCGTGCACACGCATTCGTTGAAGCGGAAAGTCCTGTGAGGCTTGACTCGGGCCTGCCCAATTGGGGGAAAAAACTGTCAGAATGTGGCACCCAAGCGACAGGTCATGCTGCTCAAATTGGAAAATTAAACAGGGGACAAAACTAGACATTGGAAATATAAAGGAAACTGGAATCCTCACCAACTGTAGGGGCATTTTAACACGAGTAAAAATAGATTCCCCAACTGTATGGCTAACTGTTGCGTACCTTCACAATTAATGGCCATCGGTCACTCTGGTTTGCCGTTCACAAATTCATTTAGTCACAGATTTCTTTGCTCTCACCTCTCCGCCGTTATTTGCTGAAAATTTTACCCATTTGCTATTTTTGTGCACAGGCCAAAGCAACCCCCCCCCACCCACCCAAAATGAAATAGTGCTTTGGCGCCACCTAGTGGCATCTTGGGGCCAAGCACCAGCATCGAACCGGGTGGAGGAGTGAGGCAAACTTGCAATGTGCGCCATGATGCTGAGCTTGTGCAGCGAGGGCTGCCGGTTGAAAAGGACCACGTCGCCGTCTATCATGTGCCGCTCCACCATGTCGCCGAAGCGCAGCTCCTGCGCCATCTTCTCTCGGTTGCCGTATTTCAAGAACCTGCCAGGGAGCAAACGTCAGGGCGGGGGCAAATTGCATCTGTTGAACGAGCGCCGACGCCTGGCGTCACCTTTTCATTTGATTGCGTCGATTCTGGATGAAGTTGGCCCCGGGGTGAACGTCCGGGCCGTTGCGGACGAGTTTCCTCATGAGCTCCAGGTTGGCTTTGTTGACCTTTCACACATCGATACGGTCACGCGTGCGACAAACGGGAAGAGTGAAATGAATCGTCGGGGGAGGCGGGGCTTACGCGCTCCGGATAAGTCAGGATTTTGGCCACGTGCACGGGTACGGCCACTTCGTCGATCCTCAAGTTGGGGTCCGGGGAAATGACGGTCCTGGCGGAGAAGTCCACCCTTTTTCCCGACAGATTGCCTCGGAAGCGGCCTGCGTTGTCACAGCACTCGATTGAATTTCAGTTCATGGTTCTTAAAAAGCTTCTCCGTTGATTTCTGTCCGTGACCAAAATGGAGCGCCTCCAGAGCAAAATTTGAAAGAGCCGCGGACCCGACGCAGACCAAAATGTTTGAATTATTTTGTGAATCCCGTAGGGCGAGAGAGATGGCGCCCCGACGGCCCCAGGTGTCAAATTTATGGTCCTCAAGGTTTGTAGCAAAATGCCAACAGATCGTCGTCATACAGCATGTGATTGACGCCCGCCCAACTTCAAATTTGATTGAAATCAAAAACTCAGAAGCCAAGGGCTAGCTAAAACCACGTCGATTGACAGCTTCGTACGCCAAGTAAGATACGAAAATAAGTCCGCCGCACGCATACCTTGCTTGCCCTTGAGTCTCTGCACAAAGCCTCTGGTCCACTTCTTGGGCGCCATGTTGAGCGGGATGCCGGACAGCTCGCTGTTGATGTAGAGCGCGCACTGCAGCTGCAGGAAGTCCCAGTCCTCCATGATCATCTGCGTCTTGGCGCCCGTCATGCGATGCTGGAGGACAAGAGTTCAATTCCCCTGTGAGGTCTTAAGGCACAACGTTCTACAGGCCTTTCCAAAGATCGGGGTCATCAGGGGTCGGGCTTCCTGCTGGATTTCACCCGGCCCAGTCATAGATACATCCAAGGATGTGCCGTCTCTTCTTCGCCGCAGTTTACCGGAATGACTTCTTCTCGTCGTTTCTGTTTTACAAGGTGAGGTTGTTAACCTCACGCCCAACCCCCAACCTGGAGGACCAGTTGGATGCAGTTTAACGTCGTACCCAGGACGATCTATGGAACCAAAACCAACACCAGAGTAGGCACCTGGAATGTGCGCACAATGTTCCAGTCTGGTCGCATGGACCAGGTGCTGAAGAATATGAGAGACTATTGCCTAGACATCTTAGGCGTTAGAGTGAAATGAGGTGGACGGGGCAAGGGCGGTTGATGGTTGATGGAGCAACTTTTCTGTACTCTGGGAAGCAAGACCACCATTCCCATGGAGTCGGTATCATCCTCTCGAGCAGCGCAGCAAAAGCATCGATTGGATGGAAGCCGGTGAATGAACGGATCGTTACAGCAAGGCTCAACACCAGATATGCCAAAGTAACCATCGTACAAGTCTATGCCCCAACCGAAACTGCCTCAGAGTACGATAAAGACACCTTCTACAACCAGCTCCAGACCCGGAATGAACTGGACTACATCAACACGAGGTGGCGCTCGTCATTGCTCGATGTTCGCTCCCACAGAGGAGCAGATGTGGGTTCAGACCACTTCATTGTGGTGAGTAAAATCAAGCTGAAGAAGGTGAAAAAGGTGCAGCCCAAGAGACCTTACGCTGTGGACAAGCTAAAGAATAACATCTCAGAAAGCTTCTGTGAGGAGTTGAGTAGGAAGCTCAAGGTACCACAACACCTTGCAAACATCGAGGGGCAGTGGAGTATGTTCTCTTGTGCCATTGCTGAAACTGCAAAAGCAGTTATAGGCAGAAAGAGGGGCACTAACAACGAGAGATGGATAACAGACAACACCTGGAAGTTGATTGATGAACGGAAGGTGGCTAAAATAAAAAGAGAACAAAAGAGGAGGCTCCGGAGCTGGAGGATGGAAGACCAGGAGTACAGGCGCTTGGACAAGGCACTGAAGAAGAGTTGCAGGAAGGACAAAAGACAGTGGCTAGAAGAGAAAGCAAGAGAGGCACAGGAAGCAGCAGAGAACAACAACACGACGTCCCTATACAAGATCGTGCGGGAGCTAACCGACTCCAGGAGCAGCTCTAGCATGCCAATCAGGAGCAAGGATGGCAGGACACTCCTCAGCGACGAGGAGCAAGAAGCAAGATGGCTTCTAGATGACGGTTTACGAATAAGTCAGGACAAGACCAAGGCCATGGCCATCGGACAGCACCAACACCTTCAACCTCACTCTACACCAACATGACAGAGTACATGGACAGCTTCACATATCTTGGGAGTAACATCTCGAATACAGGTGATGTGGAGAAAGACGTCAACAGTAGACTTGGTATAGCTGCGGGAGTGTTCCAACGTCTCCGCAACGTCTGGTCATCGAAAGCCATCACTATGGCCACCAAGGCCAAAGACGACGTGGAGACACACTGCCAAAGAAGACCTCAGTGAGATGGGTGTCAGCTGGCATGGAGCAAGAAGGGTCGCCAGTGACTGGAACAAATGGAGGAGACTCGTCGCCCAATGCTCCAAATAGGAATGAGTGGAACTAACTAACTAACTAACTAACTAACTCTACAGGCCTTTTGCCACTAGCATCCTCCTGGATAGGAAATTTGAATCTGGGCTTCAGTGACTTAACCCCGCCGCCCAACCTTTTTGATGACGTCGTTAAGGAAGATGATCTCGGTGAGTTTCATGGTGAGGTCGTCCTCGTTGGTGCCCGACTTGAGGTCGCTGACCACGGAGGGCCGGATGCAGAGCGGGGGCACCAGCAGGCGGGTGAGGATGAGGTCGGCCGGTTTGCCCGCTTCGGGGTTCATCAGCAGCAGCGGCACGTCCTCTAGGGGGATGCGCATGAAGAGGCTCCGCACCACCAGAGGGTTGAGGTTTTCCTGCACGGGAGACGCCAACACGGACGGACTTAATATAGAGTAAATAGTCACTTTGGAGTCGACCGATTATTGTTTGCGAATTAAAAAAAAACGGAAAGAACAAATTGATGCGTGGGCTGGCCTGAGCGCAGAACGTTTGGACCTGTGCTCGCGCCAAAAGGGGCTCCATGAGTTTGTTGTGCTCGATGGCCGTGTCAAAGGACTGCAGGAAGTCGGACACGAACGGCTCCACAACCTTCTTGGTGGTTTTGTATTTCTCGTGGATGATCTTCAGAAGGCCGCACTTCTTCACCGTCCCTGAGGAGCAGGCCAAGACGTCTAAGAGCACGACCACTACCAAGTCCTGCAGAGAAATACTTTGTGGGATTCGTCACCGTTGAAAGCCGAACAATTGAGACAAACGCTTCTTTTGCGGCATTTGTCGGAGATTTTCTTCTTCAGCCCTCGCTTCTGCAGGTAGGGCAAATTGGGCCGTCTCAACATGTCCATGAACTGTAGCTTGTCCTCTTTACTCAGCATGATGCTCGAGCAAGTCTTGCAGATCATCTGGAGGAAAATGAACACGTCTTCTCAGTACATCCATAATGTTGCTTTTTTTGCCCCCCCCTCCAATCATCGTCAACGAGTTTGGTTTTATAGCCATTTATCAAGTGCACTGGCCTGTAATATTCCTATGATGGCTTTGAAGTAGCCAACGTGAAAACATGGCATCTCCAGATCCAGGTAGCCGTAGTGTCCCAAACAATCAGCCAGATTCTTCCCACAAGTTAAACACGGCCGGTCTTTCTCGCTGGTCCCCTATGTCACAAAATATATCAACACGTGACTGGTGTTCTGGTTCAAATTCAGTGTTTAAATAAAGCATTTCCATACCATGCGGTGATCCAATACTCCGTAAGGCAGCGGCGAGTGTTTCGTGTCCTGGCTGTACAGGTTCTTGCTGACCACCTGAATGTGGGCCTGCTGACGCATTTGATCAGCTGATTTCATGCCAAAGCAAATGTGGCTTCTGTAGGAAGAAGAGGGGGTGGAGAGAAGCATGCATTAGTTTCACAAAATGCAGCTCTTTCTCGCACAATCCGGAGCATTTTGTGAAACAAAGCACATCACCGCTCAAAAAAGTTTGAGAAACTGTGCTGTATTTATTCCTTTAACAATGTATGCAGTGTTTGTTCTCAACTCTTAATTTGTTTTGCCTATGTGTGTTTGAGTGTGAAATTAAAGCACATCTGCAAACTCGGTTCGGCTCTTGACCATTACTTATTTTGGGGAAATCTGCGCCCTTGACTTTCTAGGTTTGGTGAAATTTCCGATGATAACAGACTTTGACAATTGGGTAACAAAGTTCTGAAAGTTTGAAACTCGGGTTAAAAAAAATACGGTCTTATCGAAAATCGCGATCCCCGTCGACTTTGCACGAAGCCGAAATGGGTGCATTTTTAACTGACTTTAAAGAGCCAGAATATATGTGCACCGTCTAGCAAATGCTTCTATCTTTGAAATCATCTTTAAATTAACTGTCGGATAAAGCTGTTAAAAAAACATTACAAAATCCCACGTCATTGTAAACAGTCACGGCGAGCTAACGAAAGATCGCCAGCTACTCACATTTTCTTGGCCACATCGGTCTCTCGGAACTGCTCCTTCACCATTTTGGCAGCGCTTCGCTTCACTTCCCACGCGAATCTAGATAAACGTGCTTTATTATTCTCTCATTCTGGCCAGCAAGATGAGACGACATGCAACTTCACTGCTCCATGTTGTGGACGAGCTAGCCGAGCAAGCAAACACACGCTGCTACTAGTACTGCACCTTGTGGTGTGTTCAGCGTCCAATGGTATTTTGCATGACAAGGATAAACTGCATACTTTTTTTCCACAAATTGGAAGAATAAAATGAATTGGAAAAGTTCCGTTTCGGTCATCTGACAGGTGTAAAGAAAAAACTCCGGCTACTCCAACACACCTCATCCAAATGATCAGCTCATCAGCCAGCTGTGGAGAGGCGTGGAACGATCATGAACAATTGAATCAGGTGTGTTGGTGTAGGGAGGGATCTAAAACACGCAGGATATGACTCTGGAAGAACCGGATTTCCTTACCTTTGCTATACGTGTTAGTGGTTGACACAAAAATACATAAAATATACAAAATGTCACTGCCAGGACTTGCAAGTGAACGATATCGTGGGAAAAGATAAAGTTACAGGGTGCTTTGAACGCAGCATAGAAATATAGATTTTTTTTACATAACTTTATTCGTCTCGGTTTCTTCACATTGAAATAGTTTTTTTATACGATTAGTGCAAACACTTACACAGTTTCGCACATAAAGTTGAGTTCATTCTAAAATGTACAACAAAAATTTTACGCGCATATGTGGGCAGTTATCTTGCCAATAGCGATTGCAACATTACAACTTGTCACGAGATGGCAGCAAATTAATATCAGTCGTTGATCGAAGGCGGTGTCAAACTCCAGTCCTGGAGGGCCGCCATCCTCCATGTTTTCCATCGCTCACCTGATTTGAATGATCAGCTCATCAGCAAGCTCTGTTGAAGCCTGATATCGATCCTGTTCATCGGAATCAGGTGTGTTGCAACAGGGAGAGATGGAAAACATGCAGGTCAGCAGCCCTTCAGGACCGGAGTTTGACACCTATAATCGAAGCAAATGGCAAGCATTGCACATTTGTGCAGAAATAATTTATCAAGAGTGCAGTTTCAAACAAAGTCATTTTGCGCTCGGATAGGGCCACGAGTCACATACTCCTATGAAATCTTCAAATTTCGAAACCTTCACCCTACTGTGAAGCCCTAAACCCAAACGAGATTGTGCTTGAAATTGAAAAGAACCCCCCCCAAAAAAGACTCATCCGCATTTTTAAAAAGTCCTTGTTTGAAGAACAAAATGGCTCATGTTCACATTTCTTGGCGAGACATTCAAGTGAAGCCACTGATGGCTAGCTGAGCTGGCCACAGTCGCTGATTGTGATCTTCTTGCTCGTGCGTCCCGAGCTTGAGCCCAAAGCCTCCATCTTCTTCACCACGTCCAGTCCCTCCTTGACGCTGCCGAATACCACGTGTCGGCCATCCAGCCTGTGATGGGGGAATAGCGCAACTTGGACAAAATTCAATTTGGGCACACTTTCCCAGTCAGCACATACCACTCAGTCTTGTCGGTGCAGATGAAGAACTGCGATCCGTTGGTGTTGGGTCCCGCGTTGGCCATAGACAAGATGCCTGCAGGAGCAGAGGGGTGTTTAGACTTTTTTTAGTCTTTCAAGAGAAGTAGAGGCCCCCCCCCCCCCCCATCCTACCAGGTCCGGTGTGCTTAAGCTTGAAGTTTTCATCAGGAAACTTCCATCCGTAAATGGACTTGCCGCCGGTTCCATTGTGGTTTGTGAAATCGCCACCCTTCAATAAAAGAAAAAAAAAAGGGGGTTGGGGGGATAAATATTTTCTTTTGGGGGGCAAGGACAGAAACGACAAGATCTTGCAGGTGCGTGCACCCACCTGGCACATAAACCGAGGAATGACCCGATGGAAGGTGGAGCCCTTGTAGCCAAAACCGTGCTCCCCCGTACACAGGGCCCGGAAGTTTTCTGCCGGAAGCAAATTCATTTCTTCAAATAAATACGAAAAAAGAAATCGAAGAAGAAAAAATAAAAACAAGAGGGGGAAGAATGTTGCACAAAAAGAATCCTCCCAACTTCCTGGAAAGCGAAAATGAGCGATTACTGCACAACAACCAGTGCGTGACTCATTTGACATGGCTGGACAAAAATGCTCAACATACTAGTTGTAATATTGACTTCATAAGTTTTCAGAATGACCAAATAGTACAAAGGACATTTTGCTTACCTGCGGTTTTTGGCACCACTTCAGCGTTCAGCTAGCCAAACCAACACAGACAACCCACAACAAAAGGGGAAATGGAGCATTCATTAGTTCAATTGCGACTGAATAAACGTGTGTCCAAAGTCAAATCAGGGTCAGCTATCGTTTTATTTTTTTCTCCGTTGTTTCAACGTGTACTCACCTCGAAGGTTACCCGACCGAGCGGCTCGTTATCGGCTGAAATGTCGAAATACACCGTCGGTTTAATGTTAGCAGCTGCCGGGCCACTGCTGCACATTCTCGTGACAGTGTACGCCAGAGAGCATAGTTTCACGCGATTCGATATCAGCATCATTTTACCTGAGAAACGAAAACTTTGGAAATCTACCAAACAAGAGTTGAAAACTGGCCCAGGTCACTCGGATCACGTTTCAAAGTCACGCCGGTTTTCTGTAACAGTAGGCGGAACCAGGAAGTATATGCCGTCAAACCCGGAAGTAAAGATGGGAGTGAAGTGTCGTAGAACATCGCGAGATTACAATGCCTACAACGTGATCTGAATTTTGTTTTTAAAATGTGATAGCTACTGTTGGTTTTCGTCTTTAGTTAAAAAAACACATTAAAAAAGACCGCATATAATCTGAATACATATTTATTGAATAAATATGAGGGTGTCACATGGTATAACTACATACAGCTCTGCAACACTAAAAAACAAATGAAAAAAATCCAATCAGTATGAAATGACTGTACATAATACAATGTACAAACATAGACTGTGGCGTGTCCATGATATAAAAAAAATGTGGATTTACTTACAATCTTCTGGACCTGTTATTTTTCCTTAGTATGCAAGCGACAGACTAGAATATTTAAAATGACAGTCCCAAAAAGGGAGATAGGAGGATCAAACTAACAATTTTCCACTTCGAATAAAGGGGTTGCAAGCTTTTTTATTATTCTGAGGAAACAATGCACATTCCCAGGGATGTATGAATACATTTCTGTTCACATGTCTCTATATTCATTTACATATATACAGACATCCTTAGGACACGTGGCTTTGCTTTGCCCTGGACATCATTTCCAGGCCTTCCATGCTTCATTTTTATGTCTTTGTTATTCTTCCATCCATCCATCCATCCATCCATCCATTTTCCGAAACGCTAGATCTTCTACTTTTTAAAACAAGACCCTTTGATGTGATTGTGCAACTACAGATTGAGGGTACACAAAAGTGGCTCACCTGTATGCGAGAAATAAACATGAATTCATCCGACGGCTCCATTCAAACAGTTTACATATACATACATAAAACAAATTAAAATAAAACGTGGCAGTGTATCGTCATTTTTTTGTCAGTGTGTTGAACTGGAAGAAGTGATTTAAATGACATTGTAAAAGAAAGTGTAGGGAGGCTACAGTGAGAGACAATTGGTTTCTCGTGTTACAGAAGAATAAAAAAAGTTTAAAAAAAATAAATTACCGGTACAAAGAAAAAGAATAAGGGGGTGAAATGTATATAGTAAAAAAGTTCTTTTTATGTCAAAGAATATAAACAATACCATGTATTTCTTTAAAATATGCTCTTTAAAATACCAGCGTATTAACAACAATGATATTCACATTACGTTGAAAGCCAGCAAGCACGTTATAAAAAAAGTACAAAATAAATTACCCAAAAAAGGGGAGGGGAAATTTATATTGCAAAACAATTGTGATAATAATAATGAACAGACTACAGTGAGATATTGAATTTCTAGAATTACAGATGAATAATTAAAAAAAAGAAAATACATTAAAAAGAAACACAGGCTACGCAGAAACTTCATGAAAACAATAATTAAAGTCAGGCTACAGTGAGCGACAACCGATTTCTCCCCTTACAGAAAAAAAGTATTTTTAATAAGCGTTGAAATAAATTACCACAAAAAAAGGGGGGACAAGATGACATGGTTATGGCCGCACCCTCCAACTTGTTTTTATGACAGAAATAATATAATCTTGCCTGTTTTGTTTAAAGGACGATGTTTTAAAATATTTCTTTCAAATATATGTCTGACATCTTCAATATACCACTGTAGTTTGTGATTACACTGACTACCAGAAAATAAAAAAATAATTAAAAACAAAACTAAAACAGTTCAGTATCTCTGACAGGCTTCTGTTGGCTAAACAAATGAAAAAGAATAATGTTGCTGTAGGGGCAAACAGACAGGAAATAACTTATATAACATTTGAGGACTTTCAAATTTGTTGTTGTTGTTTTGTTTCATCATTAACGCGATAGAAAAATATCCACAATGATATTTACAGCCACAATAGCCTTTCTTAGAAAAAAAATACATTTGCATACTTGAACAGCACTCTTCCGCGTCCAACAGACAGTCAAGGAAAAGGGGCACAAATGCTGCCTTTTCCCAGCCACCATGCCGTGGATCAACTTCAGCCTTGAGCACACGCGCACACACACACACACACGCGCACACACACACACACACTTGTTATTTCATTCCCGCCCTTCCGACTTTGGTGAGCAGTTTCCCAAAATGTGTTATGCTTCAATTAGCTAGAGACAGACAAACAAACTCCAGTCAATTGGTGCACTGAGCGATTCAGCAGCAGATTTTCAGCTTGGCACACTGCACATCATCGTCAAGGTTGACAGAGAGAAGGAATGGGCATTTCATCAACTACGCCGTGAATGATCCATTTTTATATTCATTTTAGATGGAAGGGAATACTACAGAAAGTGATTTTGTAAGCGTTAAATTAGTAAGAACCTGGATACATTTGGCAGTTTATGTGAGTTAAAAAATGTTTTATAATGAAGCAAATTCTCCCTGCATCTTATCCAACAGGAGATTCAGGACCGCGCCAGAGCAGTCAATTGTCAGAAAGAAAAGGACACTGGCCGAGAACTCGTATCTGATGTCACCGGCTTCTCCACGATAAGGACACTCACGTGATCCAGGAGGAGACTAAGGGCCGCTGCAACTTGAAGATTGTGGAGCACCATAATACAGGAAACTGTGAAGTTATTAACTCTTGTATTTCCGGCTACCTGAAATGGATACAAAAACTGAAAACCGGGGTGGGGTGGGGACAAACCTGAAAAACTGAAACCCGGAGCACTGCTAATACTTTCCGGAAGATATCTTTAGCCCTTCACTTTTGGAGAATTTTTGAATTTGGAGGGGTGAAATGAATGATGTGCTTTTGAAATGAGCTGCGTGTACATTTTCGATGATGATGATGATGATGAATGTGAATGCTACAAAGTGGACGAGTCAAAAATAGCTGCACAGTTCGAGTCGCCTCCCAGTGAGGTTTTTTTTTTTAATGTCCTTTCTGAAGCAAAACTGTACAAGAGGAAGAAGAGAAGGGGAGTGCATCTTTGTTGTTTTTGTCAAGTACGGAGCCTTTGGGGCTTTTTTTTCTCTTCTTTCAGTCCATGGCCAGCTTGGTCAATTGTTTTCAAAAAGCGACAGGAGGTCGTCGTTGCTATTGCTGGGGAGGTCCGGGGGGTCCAAGTAGGACAACAGCTCGTCCGGGTTGGCCAGCTCAGGAAGAAGCTGCAGTAGGAGGAGGAGGGGGAGAGACAGAGAAAACGCACAATGGAGATCATGTGCTTACTCTCTTAGAATTGGGCAAGCTCACATTTCAACACACACCTGCCACCGTTTCAAGTGCCCCTGATTAGGCCCAAATCAAGTTCTGATGTTCTAGTAGGCTTTTTATCACCACTCATTATCCATCCATGGCCCTCGAATTAGAAGGGTTCTGTGTGCCAGTGGTACTCACGTCTAAAGAAGGTTCTGGCATGTCCGAGCCTGCTTGGCTGTCCAAACTGCTGGGGGTGTTGAAGCTCAGGTCGCCATGGGGGTGGCTGTTTGGACCGGCCTGCTGTTGCTGCTGCTGCTGTTGCTGCTGCTGCTGCTGAGATGACGGCGGGGGCTGCGGGGGTTGCCGCGATGGGGGCGGCTGTCCGCCATGGTGGAGCTGCTGTTGCTGCGCCGATTGGCCGCCCGGATGCGGCGACCCGTGTATGCTTTGCTGCAACGTGCTATGAGATGGCTCATTGACGGATGGGTGAGGTATCTGCAAAAAAAAAGGGGGCGGGGACACGTCAATTACTTTTCTACTCTCCACATTTAGGGGACACATTTTAGTCAACATGCAGGCGACACATTTTAGTCACGGGGAGATTCAGGGCTAACTGTGAAAGTCGAATAGCCATGTGGCACTGAACATACTCGTCGCATCAAGACACACTCACAACAGTGGCACAGAATGGGGGTCTCCTGTTTATCCACTGTCAGAAGAAATTTTATCCCAGAAGAGACAGGAAAGTGGAAACTGTGGCAAAACGCAAAGACGACATGCAAACAAACACAGACAAGGGTCTGGTAGACTTCTCCTCACAAATGTTATCCAAGGGGAGACTAAGGGCCAACCCCAACTCACCGAGTCAGGCAAGGTGTGGGAAAGAGGCTTGTCGGTGCTCATCAGGTTGTTGGGCATGTCGGGCGGGTGCGACAGTTGGGGCCCGTGCATGAAGTCATTGACGGACGTCGCGCCCGGCGTTCCGTGCGGGAACTCAAAGTTGCCGTGGTAACTGTTGCCTAGGAGGGAGAGCACCACGCCACAACGTCAGCCTGGCTTTCAAAGCGGCGCTCGCTTTCTTTACCGACCGCTTACCTTGGGCGGCGTATTCACCGTTGTTGGAGGCTTGCTGCGAGGAGTACGGCGAGGGTCCGGGTCCGAGCTGGGCGATCATGTCGGTCACGTTGGGCATGATCATCTGGCTGGGGCTCATGGTTTTGAAGCGCTTGGCCAGTGGAGCGTCCGGGTCCTCCTTGATGTGGATCTCCGACTTGATGGCCACCGGCCGCCAGCTGCACGTCGGGTCAATCGTCACCTCCTCCAACTCGGAGCTGAACAGGGCAAAGACACCAATCACTTTGAATACAAATGCAAACATTTTTTTAAATCTTTTGAGAAGAATATGATGATTATGAAAATAAAACAACACTTATTGCCTTACTTTTGAATGGCGTTCAAGATCCCCCACATATACTGGTCCACCTCCAGCCCTTCTAACAATGCCGTTTTACTGAGAAAAAACAAAAAACAAAAAACTAAACAATGCACGAATCAGAATCAATTTGTTTTGAAAAACAAATATCAACCTACTTGCACACAGGACATCGCCACGTGCCCCGCTCACAGTTCAGCTGTAGATACGATTCCAAGTCGAAACACTGCAAGAAATCACCACGATTGTGTAGATGTGTTTTTCGTTTTTTGCGGGGGGAGGTGGCGTTGGAGTATTGGCCGTTGGGTGCACCTGAACGTGCTTGCAGTCGTGGCCTCTGGCCGGCAGCTGAATTCGCCGGAAGGTGATGGGACACTTGAGCGACACCTTGATGGCCGTCTGCTCCACGCCGTCCTCGCCGTTGAGGCCCGCGTTGCCCGAAGACGACGCCACGCTGCTGAAGTTCCTCTTGACTTTGGAGGTGAGCAACAACCGTGTATGAAAAAGAAAGAAATGTCGGTGCAGATTCAAAGATATTTTTGCTGCATTCTGGTGTCGGGGGGCTTGGCGGGGTTCGGCGTCTACCTTTGGTGATGCAGTGCTCAGCTGGTAGGAGCCTCTTCTTCAGTAAACCTTGGAGGACGGAACGCACCGACGGCCGGTGGACCAGCTGCAGCACGAACAAGTGCGACTGCGGGAGGAAACGCCAGCGTGAACTAAAACCCCACATTTGACAACCTCTTTCGTCTCCCCGACCACCCGAACCGGGCGACACTTACACAGCAGCAGGCCGTGACGGTGATCTGGATGGTGTTCCTGCCTGGTTGGCAGACGTGTTTGAGGTGCAAGGGCTTGTGGGAGGTCTTGTTGTCGCCACGCTCGATGGTGAGCGGGGTGGCGTTGACGCTGACCTGCACGGACGCCGGCCAGTTGGTGTTCATCTGCCGGTCCTCGTGGTGGTAGCACTTGAACTGCAGCTCGAGGTCCGACCTGGAACCGGGAGAGCGACTTTGGAGTCATTCCCAAGACCTCGGTCAAGATATTCCGATTCTGACTAACCGACTGGAAATCACTGCTACGACACACGACCATTTCCTCCACCAACTGTTCTTACCTCCACATAAGTGTCTGGTGCACCGAGGGTCGTAAGTGGAAGACGTGGTTGCTGACTGCTAGGTTATGCTCCAGCCTGAAGGGCTCCAGGACCACGCCGTCACGCACGGGGAAGGTGAGGCGCAGCTCCTCGTTGTGGTTGGCTATCAAAGACGATGAGCGATCAGATTCATGACTCAAGGTTACATTTCTCTGCTCAAAAGTGAGACGAACCGGGCGGTGGAGGAAGAGCGGCGATATTTGGTTTGATGTCAGGAGGAAAGGGCGGCTTCACATCCTGACTGGGTGATAAATACGGAGGGATGTTGCTTCCTGGGGTCATTGGAGGGGTGGGATTGCCCGGTACTGGGGAGTGGGGGTAGTTGCCCATCGGTCTGGATGGCTGCATGAAAAGAAATTGGAATATTGAAAAAAAAAAGGAGTGTGACCAGCACAAAAGTTTGAGTTGATAACGTGGACTTACCCCATTTATATTACCCTGGCTATACTGATAGCCACTCCCGGAAAAGTTTGTGGTTTGGCCGTTAAAAGGTGGCTCTTGCTGTTGTGATGAAGAAAAAAAAAAAAAGGAAGCAACAAAGTGAGAATAATTACCCAGCAGTCAGTAAATGCACGCATGCATTTGTAGTTTGCGCTGAGGCGGCGTACCTTATAATATTGGCCCATGGGACCACTAGGGGGTGGATATTGGGACTGGAGCTGCTGTCCCGGCATCCGTTGCCCCGGGTAGTTGCTGGAGGGCAGCGGCCTGGAAGCATTGGGTGTCGGGTACTGGCCCTGCTGGCTGGGGAACTGGCTGTTTGGTCCATACTGGTGCCCCCCGTAGTTAGGCTGTGATTGAGAAAGACATTCAACAATGAGCAATAACGGAAGAGGAAAAATTAATGCGTCAATATAGACTCACCTCCCCTGGATAGGGCCTTTTCATCCCCTGCATAGGCATGCCTTGAGGCCGCGGTCCCGCATACCCTTGCTGGGGCATCCTTTGGCCGTGACCTCCAAAGGGTCCCATGCCTTGGCCCCTGGGCTGGTTCATCGCCATCGGGGGGCCGCTCATGTTGGATGCATTCATGCCTGAGCCCATGTTCCCAGGGTGGGATGGCGGTCCGCGCGGTCCCGGCTGGTTCATAAACTGGCTATTGTAGGCCTGGTTGGGTCCCATCTGGAAAGAGGAACTCATCTGGAAGACAAAAAAAAAAAAAAAATAGAAAATCGGGCTCGATCTGCGACTTGAGAGAGGCGTCAAATGTTTTGTTCCCGTGTTTGGGCTTACTGGTCCGTATTGGTTCATGTCCTTGTTCTGAGTCTCCTGTAGCGCGGCGACAGTGGCGGTGGCGGTGGCAGTCGCCGTGGCGGCGGCGGCGGCAACGGCAGCGGCGGCGGCCGCCGCTGCAGGTTGAGTGAAGTCTGAGGGCGGACGCGAGTGCGGAGGCATGCCCAGGCCTCCGGGTCCAGCGTTGGGGCCTCCGGGGTAGCTTGAAAAGAAAGGCAGCACAATACCTAAACTGCAACCTTGATTGACGAATGTTCTGACATTTGGAGGAATGTTTTTTTTTCCATTCATTTCAGGCGATACTGGCATGTTGACAGAACACTGTAAAATGAAGCTGGTAAATCAAGGTCCCACGACAACAACATTGACCTTTAGCGCAACTTGTTAATGTGCAACAGCCATCTTACTTGCCGCCAAAGCCGCCTCCTGGGGGGTAATTGGGCCGCCCGTACATGCCCTGCTGCATGTAGGCCTGGTTGGCGTTGCCTTTGCTGGGGAACTGCTGCTGAGGGCCGCTGAAGTGAGCGGGGTTCATCCCAGGATTGTTGGCGGACATCCCCGAAGCCATTGGGTTGCCGCCGGGGTTCATGGGATTGTTGCTGTTGGTCAGGGGATTGCCCAAAACCTGCAGGGGATCAAGGCAGGAGAGCTTCACGGCTGCTCGCCGGCTAATCGGCCGGGAATTGAATTGTCACCTGGCTCTGCGAGGTGTTGGTGACGCCCCAGACGGTGGTCACCACCGACAGAGAACCCGGAGGCTGATTGGTGTTCTGTTGCCAGGGAACTGAGTCATAGGGAAAAGACCCATCTCTGTGGGGGGGGGAAAAAAGCCATGAAGGCCGTTATCTCTCTGAGCGGGGAAGCTTTTGCAAGCGCGCGTGGCCAGTGTTGTTTTTTTGGCAGGGTTCGTTCCAGGTCGCAAAGACCTACAGAACGATCAAATTATGAATGAGCCTGTCTGAGCCTGAGAAATAAATTGTTGGTCAGACAATCATTTTTGTATTGGTTTCACTCTTTCACTGTTTGGAGATTGCCCCCCCCATGTGCCTTTCAATTACCGTGCGCATTGTCGTTCAAATGTGGCAAATGCACAGACCGTTTTAAGTTGGCAAACACTGACCCGTGCGAGAGACCGGGCTTCATGGAGCTCATGGGGGGCTGCATGGGCACTTTCCCCGGGGGCTCGTTCTGTCTGTTCTTTTGGTGGCGCAGCAGGAGGAGGCGTCCCAGTTCTTCGCACCACGACGACAGAAGAGCTGCCAAGAGACGGGAAGGAAGCAGAAGAAGCGCATCACACGTTTTGCTTGTGAGCCTGAGTCGCTCAAAATGGCAAGCACGGAAATGACCAAGGGATCACGTGGAGGGAGGCAGGCAGCCGTGCCTCGCTTTGGGGTGATTTTTCAAAAGATGAGGGTGCCAAGGATCGCCATTAACTCATTCACCGCCATTGGCGGCTACAGCCGTCAGAGATTCATTGTGACTGGTGACAAATGGGACCAACTGAGATCTCTCTCACTTGTGCCAGCTTCCATTTCACCAAATGAAGACAACCTCGTGTTTCTCCAGTGCAGAAATTCCATAAAAGGTTTCATTGGAGAGAACAGGGAGATCTGTGACTAAGGCACGAGTGTTTGTACTCCCTGGGAAGGAGAGTCTCCATCGCCACACTCAAGGGCTTGGCCCTCCGCCAGCGTGCAACAGCTCAATTAGGGCCCTTTACTCTCTGGCAAACAAGACAAACTTGCACCTCGACAAACACGCCTCCGCTATTTACCGACAGCGTTGCCATCGACCAGATAAGAGGCGCCCCCGGGTCATCGTTTGCTGACAGGTGCTTCATTTGAAAGCGGGCACTCATCCGCGCCAAGTGCCGTCACTCAGGCCAACTGAAGCCACGCTGCCCACACCCAAGTCGGCAAATGTATGATGTCATGGTGAAAAATAGCCATCAAGTCATTTTAAAACCCATTCACTGATTAATTGTCGCACTTCCAACTGAGAGCTGTTTCTTATCAGAGGCAGCGATGCAAGGCGGGAGGACAGCAGGTGAGGGTGATGGCAACCCCCCACCGCACCCCCTCCACCCCATCTCTAGCTCGCCATCAAATGGACACCTGCTCCCTTGTCAAGAAGCCCCCCCCGAGGCATTGTCCTCTCCTGGCTCGGACACAAGACAGCCCTGCAGTCATCGCCTCGCACCAACAGAACCCCAAAAGAAGAAGGGGAAGACGCGCTGGCTGGCTCTTGACTTTGCAGCTCCCCACCAAGCTGCGGATGGGCAAGATCTTTTCAATTGGTTTTTAAATTTGGATTCAACACAAAGGTCATTGGTGTGCTTTCCTGGAGGATGAGAGAAATCAGAGAATATTGACGGGCTGATTGGGGGTATTTGGGTCAACAAGGTCTTTAAATGAATCAACTATGATCACAATCGTTAATGAATTTGATGATCAACTAATCGTCGTTTCATTGGTTCATCGCTGCACCTGTAAAACACATTTACTCGTATCAAAACACGCTTTACAAACAAGGAAAGAAAAAACACGCAAGCATAAAACAAATCGACACTAATGAGGCGAGGCGCAGATGTGCTCGGCATCTACCTCGGGCCGCTCGCCCTCTGAACGACCCGAGAGACGCGTCCGCGGCGGGCTGAGGTGTGGTGGGGGTGCCCGGGGAGGTCAGAGACTGAAGGAGTCGGGTTCAGGTACCCCTCCGGGCTCATTAGAAGCGGCCATATGTGCGAGTGCGCCCGATTTGGAATCAAAGTCTCCTCATCTTTCCCCATTGAAAGACAGATGGCAACACCATTCATTCAAACAAAAATGTTGACATCTTTTAAACTAGGAAAGATTGTACTGGATGAAAACATACACAGATGACACAATTAACCGAAATGAAAACGCTTTTATCGTTTTTGCTTCAGCTCAATGGACATTGCACTGCTCCTTCTGGCATTCATTGGCCACTTGGGAGCAGTATAATACAGACAGACAGACAGACTATAAGATGGATCCCTGCATGTTTGCAATTTGGCAGTCGAGGAAAGAATTTTTCTTTGACCCTTCCCATTTCGAATTTTACATCAGGCTCAAATTCCCATTGAGACCCGTTGCTTCGACACAGCCACAAATCCCAACAACCCAAATGTGGGAATTCCTCCGCTGCCCGGACGACGACGGTATCTGAGGGGGGGAGGGCCAAAGCGATAACGCGCCAAGAGTCTGGCTGGAAACGGCACCTCAAGTACTCAAGGAGGTCAGAGAAGATCACCAAGGCCATTTTTGAGTGGGACAAACGCGGCTGTTGCGGGCACGCGGGTGGAAAAGGCGATGCCATGACGCTCATTTTGCCCGATTTCCGTTGACCACCCACTGATAGCCTTGGTGAGAAAAAAAAAAACAATGATTTTTGGTGCTGGGTTCCCGCCCGTTACCTTGCAATACCTGCCGCCTTTGTTACCGCTCATCTGGACTACATCAGCTGTAGCAACCGCCTCCTCTCTTGCAATGGCAACACTCAAACGAC
Source organism: Hippocampus mohnikei (assembly GCA_026261675.1). Taxonomy (NCBI): domain Eukaryota; kingdom Metazoa; phylum Chordata; class Actinopteri; order Syngnathiformes; family Syngnathidae; genus Hippocampus; species Hippocampus mohnikei. Next base: position 2,672,234 of record JAKGUB010000377.1, read on the forward strand.
ACGAGAGTAGTGAGGCGGCATTTCCCGAAAAGGGAGACAAACTACCGATGTAGCAATTTCCTAAAAAAAAACAAAACACTCGTTCCTGAAAGGTAGACAAGAGACTTGATGTTGCACTTTTACAAGATGAATTCAAAGTATTGAGCTTTCCTAAAAAGAAAACATTTTGCATTTCCTAAGAAGAAAGTAAACCGTTGCCGTTACACTTCCCTATAGTTGACAAATTGCTAACTGTGGATGTTGACCCATCCTAAAAATAAGACACAGTACTGATGTTGCACTAAAGGCAAAGACAAAATACTGATGATGCGCGATTGCCCATCACCTGAATCCCAGGTGCATCGTGGACAGCCAACATGGCTTTTCATAGCTTACTGCACTTAAGTGGTGACGGCAACAGCGAGCGAACGCATCAAGCCCGCAAGCCGGCGAGACAAACGCCGCTTTCCTCTTCCATTTGCAAGTGTGGCGAACCCGGCAGAACAAAAGGCGACACCGGGGGTAGCCTTTCCGTCTGCAGCCCGCGATGCCGGCAGCTCATTTCAAGCCCTTCCGTAACATTCTCTCTCAAACCCCCCCGCTGCCCTCCCCCTTTCCACCTCCTTTCCCCAGGCGTCTCGGGGCCATGCCTCCTCCCGCCGTGTCCACTGACCGCCTGCACAATGCACATCAATTATTCATGGCTGGCTTGCAAAAAGGAGGAAAAAAAAAAAAAGGACAGCAACGCCAATCACAGAGGGAGCCATTGCTATATTGGCCACCGGCTCCCATGCACACAAAATACCCCCGAGAGAAGCCGGGAGGGGATAACACACGAGCAGGAGGAGCAGTCGAGAGGAGCCATGTTTGTAGTCCGAAAAATAGAGAAAGCGACCAAATGATTGAAGGCTTCAAGACGAGGAAGGAGATGGCGAGAGAGAATCAAGAGACGGCTTATCTCCTCACCTTGATATTGATGCAGCTTCCTTTTTTCTGTCTAGTGATCCATTGCATGCTCTCCCAATACACACATGCCTTCTGCGCTGGCTCACTTACACACACACACCACGCTCACTTCGCCAGCAGCAGAGCCTCCTCGCCAGCAGGCAGGCAGGCAGGGAGGGAGGAGGAGAAGGAGAAAAGCAAGGGGGTGGGGGGAAGCAGGCAGCTCACATTTCAAACTTGCAAAGAGAGGGGGTGGGGCCTAATGTGCTAGACTGTCTGTGCCTTGGCCTTGCTCCAGTTACACGACCCCCCCTCCTTAAAAAAAATGCAACATTTAGCAGCTAACACAACAAAAGGAAAAAGATAGTGACTTTTCTTCGCGGGCGACTTAATCCATCACAATATTAATTAAAGAGCAATACAGGAGGAGCAGGAGGAGGAGGAGGAGGCTTAGGGTATGTGTGGCTTCCTGGTAGGCAAGGGAGGGGCCAATTAGAGCTCATCAGGCTTGGATAAATAATGGCACAAGCAAAAGAAAACCACCAGGAGCAACGTGGATTTAGCGAGCACCCGAGGCATCAAATGTCCCGCGCGTGGTTGGCAAATCGCCTTCGGTGACATTTTCCATTTGTTGTATGTGCCCGCACGAGTCGAAACTAAATCTTGGGATGGCGATCGCCTTGGTGGATCTGTTTTCATCCATGTCAGGGAGCTGCCATTTTCTGCTGTACTGCCCTCTGCTGCCGACTGAAACTGACGTCAAAGTGTCCTCAGGCTCGCAATGTGAGCCCCGGGACACTTGGGCATCAATTTCATTCAACAGCAGAGGGCTAAACTTTATATGAGCACGCCGTCTCAGGCCTTTGGCATTACATGGTAGCATGAAGCTTGCTGAATTCATTCTTATATTTGGGGCAATAATTGGCGTTCTCCTTGACAATTGCGACATGTTCTTGTGGTTCGACAAAATAAACCTCACAACTCCTACTGTTGTTTCTCTATAAGAACATCAAGACGAGGCAGTTTTTCCACTGCAGCGAGTTGCTAATCATGCAACCGACTTGTTGGCGTCTGTCAAGTTCTGCCAGTTCGGCCGCATGGCTCGCTGCGCGGTGGATTTCAGTCTTGGTCGTGCACCGACACCAACGGGCAGACACAGCTTCTGACACATTTTACCAGCCGTCTGGGGTTATTCCCCCCAAAAAAATCAGCAAAGACAAACGAGTCTCAGCCCGACCAATTACCTCGCTGAAAAGCTTGTTTAGCTGCCCACATTTGCCCTCCCCCCCCACTTCTCCCTCCCCCTCATCTCTCTTATCCTTTCAGTCTTCAGAAGGCAGGAATTCCAAGAGACTATTGAGGCGCAAACAACTGGGAGTGTACCATTCCGCAAACATGGTGATGAAGCTTTTGATTTTCTGGGTGGACCCCAAGTGACACCAATGGTGCGTGTGCCCCATGATGATGATGATGATGATGATGATATGGGGGTTGTGATCAACACCCCCCCCTTACTTTGATGCCCCCTACCTAATCACAGATTAATACAACCGGCTAATCTTGCTCACAAAGAGGTCACTACTGGCACCCATCCCCCCGCCCCGCTGCATTGTGGGCTGCCCCCCCCCATTCACTCCCTTCCCCTGAGTGCATCCATTCAAGCTATCAGTTGTTCACCTCACTAAATGACACGGCGGCCTTTTCTGGTCTCGTCAGGCGCAGCCCTATTCAACAGTAAAAAGCAATTACGCTTAAAGTACGACATGCACCTCCAGGAAAAATCCCTCACTTTGTCGAGGATCAAATCAAGTTCTCGCCAAGATCCACGTTTATTTCCGCCAGTTCTGCACACCCAAGCAGCAATGGACGGCCTAAACGAGCTTTTTCATAATAAACCAAGGCGCCGTCATTGATTTCTCCGCCCTTTACATTGCACCGTTGGCAGAGTGATTTCGATGAGCCAACAAAAACGCGACGGGGACCTGCAATCTGATTACTCTAACCAGCCAGAATTTTTTTTTAATGGTTCCTTGATCGATTTTCAACAGAAAAAAGGCAACGTATGGCAAAGCCACATTAGGCCTGCAATGGTGGCAGGTCATGGGGAAAAGGGCCACTGGCGACCCCTGAATCTTGGACGACTTGCAGAATGGCCGACATGAATGTAGAGTCGCTTCATTCGGCTCAAAAATGTTTGCGATTTAGCGTGTTGGATCAACAAGTGGGCCTCTGCGTCTTTCAAGTGTTCTGGAAACAAACACCCCAAAAAGTTTGGACACCCCCGCTGCCGCTAGTTGAGCGGCTGCCACGTTTCTGGCCCCCCGTCATGTGACTTGGGTTGCTGGGCAACGGCCTCATTGGGTGTCAGGGGAACAGGTCCCGGGGCCCTGCGGGGGTGGGGTGGGGGTTGCCACAGAGGCGCCTAGACAAACCTTCTTGACAAGGGCCTCCCCAAATGTGGGAGGAGGAGTGCAACATGCTTTTGGAATGCGGGAGGGAGGTGCAGTACCCGCACAAAACTCTCGGGGGTTTTCTCTGGGTGCTTCGGCAAACATGCAAGCTCCAAAGAGAAAGAGCTCCTGACAGACGGACTGTTGATGGAAACTCATGATGACGTCACGACGTTTTACTTCACATCAACTGATAGCATTTCGTAAAACTGGCGGCCAAAGTTCATTTGGGGCTCGCCTCGAGCGATCGTAACCTCGTATAAACCTCAAACCGTAACGGAGCATCAATCAGGAAGCCAAAACTCAAACAATATGCAGCTCTGACTCGGAGCCGACAACACCGCAAATCAAACGACTGTAAAGGAAATTCGGCCACTGACAGCCTCTACGTCTTTATTAGCCGCATGCCACAGCAAGCTTTTTTCCGAGGCGCTCAAATCATCCTTCATGGCAGCAAGCATGATGGACCTCATCACGGCTGATGCAGCAAAAAAAAAAAAAAATATATATATATATATATATATATATATATATATATATATATATATATATATATATATATATATATATATATATATATATATATCTCTCTCTCTCTCTCTCGATGTGGAAGGGGAGAGGGAGGACTGCAGTTTTTACCTGCCGACTTTGGCGTGAACTTGTCCCGGTTGGCGGCGCATACGGCCAGCAGTCGGTAGCCCAGGTCCAAGTCGAAGCCCTGCTGTGCCGCCACGCGGCTCACCACCTGAACCGGGCGGAGGAGAGCGTGACTTGCTGGCGCGTTGCACATTGCAACCTCGCAGATGATATAAGATGTGGACTTACCGTGAGACATCCCATCAGGCTTTGCTCAAAAGGCCGCTGGAAGGCTCGCGGGTCGCCGCACCAGTCCAACAGCTCCGTCGCCGCCGTTTGGAAATTGGAGGGATTTTGTAAGTGCTGCGCAGGTGGGGGGTGGCGGGAGGGCGGGGAACAAAAACAAAGCGGTCTATCTCTCGTCCAAATATATTGGGACATCATCTTTGATCACCACGCGGATTCGAACTCAAACCAACAATACCGAATTTGTTTCCAGCCAAAACGAGGAGCATTAAGTCCACGTGTCAATATCCAGCATATAAAAGCCGTCCATGTGAGGGCTTTGTGTCTCACCTGTTTGATACACTGCAGCCGGTCATTGGTCTGCTGTATGTGTCTGTCCATGGACGGGATGGAGTTCATGTCGATTGTCCCTCGATGGCCCTCCTTCCGCTCTACCGGCCGCCCATTAAACTGCAACACAGACAACAAGCACAGCGTCGGCACAGGCGGCATCTCGCCCTTCCGCGTGTGACGGCACAGATTGATTTGTAAGGCGACAAGCGACGAGGGATGTCATCCCTGTTTGCGACCGTCGCGCGCCCCGTAACGAGGCCCGACACCTCTGGAGTAACCCTTGGAAACAGGCCACCTCCCATCTTGTCGTCCATTATCGCGACCCAGCAAGACAGAAAAGGAACTGCGCTCTCCGCCTGGCCCGTAATGCCGGCTAAAGGGCTCTCCAGCTGGCTTCAACGGGTCGAGTGGCCACTAATCTACTCCGCTAGGCGGCGAAAGAGCTTTTCAGGCCACCTCTCGGAGGTGCTTGGGGACCTTGGTTGACACGGGGAGGAGACATTCGACAATAAATTGTTGAAAGTCATTTTTTAAATGTGTATCAATTGATGTTTTGTATTTTCACAAACATTTTAGGTTGACTCTGAAAGGATTATATATATATAATAACTGGTTTGCTTTACCTGAAGAAATGACTTTATATACAGTTAAAAGTTAACGGTTGCACTCAATGATTTTTTTATCAATCAAAGCAAAAATATTAGATGTGATGAGTGCTTGTATTTATGTTATATTTTTAAGTGATGTTTGTCAGTGTAGTTTGCAAATCCCTGCTCGATTCTGCTGCTCTGCGGCCAGCAGGTGCCTTCCCCGGCCTTCCCACAAGGTGGCGATGGTGACGCTGTCCCCTGAAGCCTTTTTACAAGCTCCACAAATCCTCGCCTGCCGCCCGCTTCCCCGACCTTGTGCTTATTGATGAGCGCCTCCCTCTGCCCTTTCCCTTCACTCTCTGCCTTGCCTCTTTGCGCCTCACACCGAGGTGAGTTATTGGAGGCTCCGCCACTTTGCTTCCGTGGCGAGCGGGTTTCATGTGCATTCATCCATTTGGTTGCTAATTGAGCTTCTTTAAGGGATAGGATGACACCTATGCCTCAGGCAATTACTCCCTCCTCAAAAAAAAAAAAATTGCCGACCCATCAAAGTGATGCATCCCGCTCAAATAAACAGTCCACTTAAATAATTGCCCTCCTTGCAAATAAACACCGCCACCCAGAGCGCTGTGCGAAGACGATGCTAGCCTAACAGCAGCCTCCATTACTCCTAATGTGCTGAACAGCAACACTCCGGGGGTGACCGACCTCCGCAATGCTGTGTCAAACGAGCCTGTCAACACACACGTGCAGCGAGAAGTTGCGTCGACACCAACGCACAAGAGCAAGGTGGCCCCGGCACCGGCTTGCGCGCGCGTGGCTCGAGGTGACACGACCAATCGCCGCCATCGCCCGATAAAGCCTTGTTGTTGTTTGCGGTGACTAAAGGTCGTGAAGCGATCGGGGGTGCAGGATGGAATGAAGACAAGGAAGAGGAGGAGGAGTAGGAGGGGGAAACGTCTCCTTGCTGTCATTTCAATGAGCTTTGATAGCCTATCAGGCGTCCCGACTACACTCGCCCGTAATGGGGCGAGCAGAGCCAAGAAGTGACAACAAAACAAGGAGCGGGGGGGGGGATTTTTCAAAAGACCGATTTAATCAGCCGATGCCAATTAGATGAGGTTAACATTGTTCTGGCGTCGTTTGAGGAAGGCCAGGAGAAGTTAGCGTGGCAGTGGGTCGGGGGGCGGATTTGGGGGTGCTTTAGACAGGACACCCCTTTATCCGTCCTCCTCCTCGTCCAGGTGCCTGCTCGGGAGACAAGGCCACATTTGTTGAGAGCAGCAAAAAGAGGATGGAAATGTGGATGACTTCCATTGTTGCCTCACAGAATGTGGCCTAATCCCCCAGCAGGCTCCATCCAAGAGCTGGCACGGAGGATAATATGAGCTCAGCCCCCCTCCTCACCCCGCATTTGCACAATCACACCTCCCCACACTGTTCCTTAACAGGCCTGGGAATGGATTTCTTTTATTTAATGTGGTTGGGTGTGCAGTGGCAAAATGTGAGTGAGGGGGACCTCGCGCACGCGCATATACACTTCACCGACCACCCCCCCACCACCCCACCCCACAGGCAAAGCCTCCTGAAATTCCTGCGGGAGCCCCACACGTTCAGAAACACACAAGAGATCGTTCTGCCACGAGGCGCATCTGCAGCGTAATAGGAAAAGCAAAGGGAGCAGAGCAGAGCACCTCCCAGAGACCCTCCCCGCCGCCTGCCCTCGGAAAGGAAAACACTCTAACCAAGTGTAACGCTTCACGTAGCCCCGCCTCCTCCATGCCATTTCACACGGGGGAGATGGTCCCCCCTGATGCAACCAGCTACTCTTTTAATTTGCTTTTAGCCCTCACACTAATAGCAAATGGCTGAAGGGGGTGAGGGTCAAATCCCCTGCTGGAAAGGGGTGTGGTGGGGGGGGCTGCGTTTTGGTGTCTGGAACAGATGAGCCACCGTATAAGTGGAAGCCAACAGCCCAACCCAACCTGAACCTGCCCAACTTTTGGATGTTGATGAGTCCGAATCAGTATGATTTGGGACAAAATGTATCACCTACATTGACATGAAATTGAATTAACAGGATTGGGAACAAAACAATATTCAAACTCATTAATACTCCTCATGGTGGTGCAGTGACATAAAATACCAAAAGAGTCCAGTCACGCGTGCAATATGCAGCCAGATTTCAATTTCATTCTCACGACAACATTCCTTGCCATGCAACTCTTACCAAGTGTGATATCCGCAGCTCATTGGAAAAATTTGCTAAGTGGCCTCATCCGAGCAGCAATTGGGAAAAGAGGGGGGGCGTGTCGCTCTTGCTTATATCAAAACAAGAGGCGGGGCGGCGAGGGGGCCTGCACTTGTTTGATGTCCATCTCCTAATTGGTCAATGACAACACATTAGCCCGATGTGCAACTGAGTAGCTCACTCCCAAAATAAAATTATGGGTAGGAAGGGGGGGCGGGGGGGCAGAGGGGTCTTATTTGGAGGTTAAGTGGCATAAAATCTTAATGGGAAACACATACGGCTGCACTCTGCGATAAGATGAGAAGTCTAAAATTAAATTGCAGTTCAGTTTTCATGGTCTCTGTTTTTCCCGTTTATTTGTTTATTTGACCAGGTAAGCCAATCGAGAAGACTTCCCCTTTTACAATGCCGGCCTGGCAGCAGGGGGCAGGGCAAAACAAAAATCCAAAAGCTAGAACAACGACAAAAACAAGGTACAAATAGCTGGAAATAAAACTGTACCATGTGATGAAGATCCATCCATCCATCCATCATCCAAGCCGCTGATCCTCACGGGCGTTTCTCCATCTTATAGTGCCCCCAGGTGGCCAAGGCGGGCGGTAGCACAAGTGCACAACCCGCAGACTGGCTAATCTGAGCCAACAACAAACCACCTCCACGCTCAATCACCGACTCCCACGTCACTCACCGGGCCAGACCCCAAACAAACAAAGTCACGGATACGACAGTACGTGAGGACGGCAACCCCGAGCGGACACACATAACACTTGCTACCTCACATGCATATTTTGTAGAGCAGCAGTTGTGACAAAAAAATACAATTCGACCATAGCAATTCATAAATAATATAATCAACAATCAGAATGTGGTTCTGTTATTTTTCAGGGGGCCGGGGGGGGGGGGGGGGGGTAAATAAATACATTAAAAACTGACATCCTGTTGCTTGGAAGAGCACCATTGCCAGTGTAGCACCATGAAATGTTTGAAAAGGTGCTGGATGCGGTGATGGCCCATGAGCCCGGCCGGCCATTGTGTGGCTAATCTCATTAGCGACTGCGAGGATCTCGGCTGCCGACTGCTACCAGCACGTGCGCAAACACGTTTGTATCATGTAATTACAACAAAGCCGCTTTCATGCCTTTGACTTGCCTTGCGTCGTCGTTTTAAATTAACATTCTGCTCATCCGGCTTTTATGCGGCAAAAATGCGCACATACGAGACGCGCCGCAAAAGCAAAACAAAAGTGAGCATCCTCCGTCGCTCGCAGCTGCTCAAGGATAGCCACAGTTCTTGTGTACAGCAAAACAATTAACAGTGCGAGCAGAGCTCTCAGTGTCCTGTTTGATCAACGCTGATCTCAACTTGCTTGAAATTTACAAGACATTTTGCTTACATTTTTGGATCGTGGTCCCTAATCATCGCCAATAGCCAACTTTCACAAAATACAGCCCACCCTGCATTCTCACCTTTTGGCATTCTCAAATTTTTGGGCCGGGTAAACTCCTTCTCCATCCACCAAAGCCATGTCAAATATGAAAATTGATCTTAAGCAGCATCTTGTGGCTTCCCAGGGCCAAGAACTATGTTGAAGTGAGGGCCGCTGCCTTTCTGAAAAGAAAGAAAAAATGATTTGCTGCCATCTGGTGGCGTCTATAGGCAAGTGGAAACCTTTTCATTTGTAACAGCGTTTATCCTGTTTGGGATCAGAGTGGCACACAGAAGGGGAGAAGAAAGAAAAATAATAAATGGTGAATATTGATCAGGTTTCCTGTACATCCAAAACCTGAACAATCGTAAAACAGATGGAGCCGATGGAGATGGAGAAACGTGTGAAGAAATGCGACAAATGCGCGACCCAAAAGAGGTTTGTAGTTGCCTTTAGATGCCACAAAATGGCGGGAAAATACTTTTCTCCATTAAACAAGGCTACGGCTGGACTAAATGAAACTCCTGCCCTCAATTCAACATAGCTCCTTGGCACCAAATAACATAATGTACGTATTCTTCTGTTTTGTGTTGATACGCGTTGGTATCACCTGCCATTTGGTTTTGCGGCGCGGCGATGAACAGTTATTGCTGGCAAACACGAAGGTACAAAGTGTGACATCACTTCCCGACCGAGCCGTCGGTACGAGCTGGTCATTAGGAGCCATTTTGTCCCTGCGTCGACCCCCCCCCCAACCCCCTCGTCTGGCCTCAGACCAGCCAGACTTCTGCCTCCAATGGCCATCACCATGGCAACTGCCTTCATTCAACAGTTGCAAATAATGACGACAATGCGTTTTCCATGTAGATGAGCTTTTTTATTTTTCCTTAAAAAGAAGATATGAGAGTCCATCCTGACTGGTTCATTAAAGGGGCTTAATAGTACAATTCCTCCTCACCGGAGGACAGTCGCGCATTAAATTGCACCGGGCGGGGGGAACGGCGATACAACAGACGTCCTGAAATATGTTCCGACGACTCGGCTCGGCGAAGTTGTTTTGACACGTTGCGCTCACTGCCAACTCGAGTGTTTGTTAAATGTCGGAAACGGAAAAGCGCTTCGGGTAAAGGAACTTGGACTTGCGTCCATGTTTCAAGCAATATTTATGGACCTGAGTGAACAAAGTTTCAACACAAAATATTGTGAACAGTCAAAATGCTGCAAAATGGGAACTCTGCTTTCAAGGCGGCTGCCTCGACCTTTTCCTCACTTTTTATTTTTTACATTTAAATAATGAGGTGGGACGAGCTGTGAAACAATCACAAGAATCACTGACCGAGTGCAAAGAATTGTCTTTCCACCTCGGTATAAGTTCACCCACGTCAACAAAAAGTCACAAAGGCCTTTTCACTGAATTTGCGTCGAAGCCTCGACAGCAGGCAAAGGGGGGCCGGCGGAGCGCTTTCATTTCTCCTCGTAACACGCTAATGACTTGATTGTTTCGCTGGGCTGCGGCCACCGGGAGCTATTAGCATATAAACACCTGTGTTATCTCAGCAGCGCTGACAATTTCCTGGATAATTTAGCAAAAAGATGCGCCGGCCGATTCCCGAGGAGGCGCCGTACGTGCGCGATCTCTCTATTTGCTCTGCAGCTGGCCCATTTGCAGACTCTGCGACGCTTGCCAGGGGAGGGCGGGCTTGATATGCGAGATACCTAAAATGGAAAGAGCCCCGTTTGGCTTGAGAGGGAGGGAGGGAGGGAGCGGCACCATCGCCGTGCCTTCTGCAATCCGTTTTAACACCTTGAGAGAAAAGGAAACGCTTGTTGTTACCTTTGCAGAATTGGACCTCTCTCCCTTTCCCTCTCTCTCTTTCTCTCTAGCACCCCCATGCCCGTCCCCCCCCTTCCCCGGTTGCAGTCACAGGAGCCGAATTGTTCTGCTCGAGCCTGCTTGGCAGAGGCCACGGATGGGAAAAGTGCAGAAAACACTTCCTGCCCGGCCCGGCTGAATCACAGAGTCAACCCTCAGCCAACTTGTCGTTAGCAGGGGGGGGGGAGTATCGTTGTCACCAGGCTTTTCCTGTTTGCCCACCTCTCGTTGTCTTGCTCTGCCCGACTCAGACTTACAAACCGCTGTGGCAAAAAATGCCCTCAAATGAAAGCTGCAGTTGAAGCCTATCTTGTCGCTTTCGTTTCAAATCCATTGTGGATATGAAATTGCATCCACGCCCCCAAAATTTCGGGATCCGACTGTGAGTGAATGGAGGAAGCTACACATGCCAGCCACATGCTCAGGTGGTCAACGAAGCGACATTGGGGGTGAACTGAGGCCAGCCGACAGGCGAGGAGGGGGTAGGGGTGACCTCCGAGCTCGGGGTCGCGACTTTCCCCATTTAGCGACACTGAGGCTGGGCAAAGCGATACACTGGCTCTCCCCGAACAAGAAAAGCTCCGCCTTCCTTCGAGTGGTCAGCAAAGCCTCGCGATCCGCGATTCTGTCAATGACTCAAAGCAAATAAAAGGCTTCCCGCTCTCCACCCTGCAAAACTTTTCATTTCCTGTCCCTCGCAAGGTGCCACCTGCAAAACGTTAAAAATGCTTTAAGGCAGCGATCGGCACGCATTGCGCGCAGAATTCTTCTGACATGCCCTCTCTCAGATGTTCTCCTTGGTGTTGAGCAAATGGGGAATCAAGTTCAGGAAATTAGCCAGTTCCTGCTGGGGAGGGGGACAAAGAAGGACGAGGAAAATTTTACTGCACGGCTTCTCAGCTTTCGTTAAGGTCGCACGGCCTTCTGAAGTGCAGTTCAACTTTCGGCAAAAAAAGTGTTTTCCTTTTCATATTAAACCGGAAATAATCAAATAAACAAGGTTTGCTGGTGACACAGAGTGGAAACCTGAACCCGAAGCCCTCGCTGCCTGCGCAGCACTCTGACAAGACCAGTGTGTGACGTTAAGAGCATCATGAATAAGCAAGAGCGCAGCCAAAAATAATATTTGAGGCACGAGGACGATGAAGCAAAGCCGGCTGGCAAATGAGGTTAGGAGAAGCTTTTTGGGGTAAAGGGGGGGGGGGGTCTGTGTCAGAAGAGGCCAGCGTAAGCAGGAAGTGTGTGAAGGGGAAACAGTTCATGCAGACTAACATCTGTGATATTTCTTCACAACGTACTCACAGCCACTGACCCCCGGCCCGACCAATACAAGATCCCTTGGCTTCCCTTCGCCTAGGGAGGGGCTTCAAAATAGATTTTATTTCATTATCATTATTTTTTTTTGCTTTTTGGTTAAAAGCATGAAATGCCATGTCAGAGGATAAAGAACGAAGCGTACAGAATAGTCATTTGTTGTCGTTGCCGTCAGGCTCGTTTGCATGCATTGACCAAAAATGTCTCATTGGTAGAGCTAACGTGCTAAGCAGCTTCACATCAGCAAGCGGGAGGGGGGAGCGGGAAGGGGACACAACCACATATCGAATGGCATTTGGCCGGCCGGGTTTGCGTGTTTAATGGGGTTTGTGCACGCCGTTCCATGTGTTCCGGCTTAGCGGCTAATTAAATCAAAAGCTGCTACATAAGACGCCCCCCACCCCCAACCCCTCTGCCCAAAAAGCATGATGCAAAAAAATAAAAGATTGAGATCATGATAGATTTTGGATTAGCTAACAAAAGATGATTGCAATCAACAGAAAGGCGCCGATGGTTCCGCCCTCCCCCAACTTTGGTCCGTCCGCGCTTGGGGCCGCCCAATTGGGGCGATGAATCCAATAAAGCTCCCCCGGCCACGTGATTAAACGTTCTGCAAAGGAGCTGCGCCGTCTGTTTGGACATATCGCCCCCAACCCCTCCCCTCCCCTGCCCAGCCAAAAGAGAGAGAAGGAAAGGGGGCACAAGGTGCGGGGAGGATGGATTAATGTTTATTAGGCTTGCTCCGGGGTATTTGAATGAAAAAGCTCTGATGATGATTGTGATTAGGATTAATTCGTGACACGAGCAACAAACAACAGGAGCACTCAGGCACTTGAACTCGAATGATTCAGCACCTGCGGCTCCATTCAATTACACGCACGCAAACCGTCAAATTGGCACGGCCCGTCATATTTACACCAAAGTTCAAACATCAGTTTCTCCGATTATGTAGTCATCGGAAAAACGCGCAAACATTTGCCGAAACCTTTCGGCTCCTGTTCAGCCAAATGCTTCACAACTCGTTGGACGGCGCTTCACAGATGGACGATAACTCCAAACATCCCGCGAATGTGAATACCCTCAAAGGAAAACTGAAAGTCTGTCAATTGCAGCACATCAAATTGCTTTCATTGCAAATCCCCTCTGGTGGACAAAATCCAAATCTACGCAGCTGACTACCGAACAATTAAAAACCTCACACTTGCATACGAGAGCCGTCTGGCGCAAAAAAAAAAACGTCTTTACCCAGACATTCCCGATGCCCACGTGACCAAGCCCACCCACGCTCACATAGAGCTGACTGACCATTTTGGTCCGACAAGCGGGTGAGGAAGCCCAGGCGAAGGCATCCGACGCAAGCCGGTGGACCTCCGGGCCGAGGCGGACGTGGCCCGGCGCTTCCTCGCCGCTCCCTTCCTGTTGTAATCGGGTCGGCTCTCGTTTTCCTGTGTCGCTTCTGCTCAATTGTTCCCAAAACATAATAATTCTGCTGGGTTTTTTTTGTTTTTTTCTTTTGGTGGGGAGGGGGGCTGCAAGCTATTTAGTGCCACACCCAATTTCATTTTCCCATAAAACAAAACATACGCTTTCGTTTCGCCTTTTTTTTTACACATTCACAAATTACAAAGACAAAAAAATGACAACCCCCCAACCCAAATAAACAGATAAATAGGCACATAAACGAGATGATTTCTCTTTCTGTCCTCAAGTTAAACCAATTCTAAAGGACAAAGTATTGTCAAACGGTCAAATGTTCTGCCTGTAATTCATCTGTTTTTTGTTATTGTAAGCGTTAAGGGACCAAAAAGGAAGTTCTTTTATCCGCTGTATATTTTTTGTAATTAATCGGCCCAATCATTGTTATTGGAATTTTATCTTGCCAAATACTTGGCGGATTTGCCATTGGCCTCAAATCAACAATATCGTCAGGCCCTAATTTACATTCAGCTGGGTTTAAATAATAACTCCCAAAAATGGTTGCGAGTTAGGATGGATTGAATTCATGACATTTCAGTTGATTTTAATGGAGAAAATGGATTTGGCAAACGAGCAGACTGAGTTGCGAACTTCACCGCGGGGGTCCAAAGTGATCCGGGCCGAATGATGGCCAGTGTGGCTTCCCCACCGCAAGTCAGATGCCACCGTCAGTCGAGCTGTGCTCTCATTCACTGTGTATCTCCACACACACGGGCCCAGACAGACAATGAGAGCAAGAAGTCTACAAACGTGCATGCCCCCCCCCCCACACTCTACTCCGACCTCCCATTGCCACCGCTCTTGGGACCTTAAATGTGGGGCTCGTAGAGTCAGCAGAGAAGAATTCACAGCGGGGCTGTTTCCAAAACAACAGCACGCATCTCCACTGATGGAGGCGAGCATCGAGAAGGAAAACCGAGTGGCTGCTTTGTGCTGACGGACCTTTCCATAAATTTGGTAAGCAAGACAAAAATGACAGCTTGATGGACAGGTTCAGCTGTTCAACAGTCCAGGGTCTCTCGACACTTCATAATGCGACACACATTTTCAATGGGAGACAGGTCTGGACTGCAGGCAGGCCAGTCTCGTGCCCGCACTCTTTGACTACGGAGCCACGCTGTTGGAACACGAGTAGAATGTGGTTCGGCATTGCTGAAACAAGCTGGGTCATCCGATCTATTCTCAAAAGAGGGCAGACTTTTCGGAAAGGTGAACGGTGGTACGGCTCATGTACATCGGCGGTGAACAGACGTCACAGTAAAAAGAAAAGCCCCTTCTCCTGGCCTAGGCGCAAATGTTGGGACTCTTCTCAGACGGATGCAGACCCCCCCCACCCCCAACAGACACGACCGAGACCTTTTTGTTCAACGTCAAAGCAGCCAGAACAAGTTGTCCTGACCTTGAAGTAAACGCCACACGTACTCTAACAGACGCCGATGATTATAGCCCCTTTCTAGGCCAGCACACATTACGGGCGCGCAACTTCCAAATGACCTACTTACAGCACCGTCGCAAATTCTCTTTGAACGGCTTCGTGTCGAGAGCCAAGACGTTGCACGGATCCTCTCGCGTATGATGGCAAGAAGACGTTTGCCGACTGCAGTCACATGACTTGACTTGAGTCGGACTTAAAAATGTCCAAATTCACGACTTGATGCCAGTTTACATTTACAGGCTGTACATTTGTTTTGCGATTGAAAGCATCGGACATATTCTCGTCTGTGAAATTCAGGTTTGAAAAGCACAGCAATGACTCATACATTCCTGTAGATGGCGGCGTTTGGCTTTTAAATCGGCACAGCTTTTGAGTAAACATTTGGCGGTGATTCTCAGCTTGTCACATCGATTGTAAGTGAAACCAACCCATATCCTACTGCGGCTCACTGGCACCTGTCGTAGACCTGACCTGGATGGAGCCAAGTAAGCAGCAGCAGCAGCATCTTTTGGTTGGGTTGGTGAGGTCATGTTGTTTCTAAATGCAGGGTGGGCTATTTACAGAAACACCCCCCTCCCCGCGCTCACCCCCAATAACTCACTGCTATGCTACAAGCCCCCGGAGCGGATCTGCCACCACAAAGCTCCATGTAGCGAGCAGTCATGCGGACAGATGGAGGGACTATTCAGAGCATCCAGCTATGTCCTCCATAACTGTGACATATTCCACCCCGGCGCCCGCTGCCTTCCTTCCAACGCACCCTTCTGACTTCTCGGTAAATGAGATCTGATTGGCTGAGGCTGAATGCGATTCATAGACGGGAAGCAAAAAAAAAATAAAAGACGGGCAGACGTGAGTGAATGAATGCACGATGTGCGTCTCAAAGGGGCCCGATGGCTCCGATGACACGCAAACGCTCGTCGTGTCACTTAATGAGCGCAACTCATCCGACGAGCTGCGCAACACCCAAAAGTCCAGCGAGATTTTCATTGTTGGGAAACGTTCCATGGGATTCATGGGAATTTATGAGAATGAATAGGAATGAGGCGGGAAGGTACAAAAAGGAAGCTTTGCTGTTGACTCGCTCCCTGGCAGACTTTTTGGAGCATTTGGACTGATCTTTCAAGATCCAAAGGATATTGTGTTCTGTGACAATATAAGCACTAAACCTACGCCCCCCCGCCCCCTTGCACCCCTACAAAAAAGACTGGATTATTGTCTTTTACCAGTTTCTAGCCTTTTCAAATCCTTTAGCTATCAGCAGTAGAACATTGGTTGCTTTTACCAAAAAATACCAGTTTCTGGCCAAAAAGCAGAGAATACGAGCTTCCTGTGGAAAAAAAAAATAAAAAAGATGTCAAGTAAAACTCAGACTTTGACAGAAATATATATATATCATTTTTGCTGAAACTGTAAACCTACACAAATAACACTGCAAAATGGCGATACAACCATATTAAAATGCAACAATTCCATCGGGGGGGCGGGGGGGCATTGTCGCGCGACAAAAGACCCGAAAGCTGCGTATCTGGCAGAACAAATGTGGATTAGAATATTAGAGGAAATCAAATCTTTGGCTTGACCTACATCCCCCCCATTGAGAGTCGTAATTATAATCCGCTGCGTGCATGCGGGGCGACTGAATTTCGACATTGTGGAGGCCAAACGGTGAAACTGTCAAAGGATGAGCGATGGCAGACAATGGGCGCACCAGTACAGGCCATTGCATCCACGTCAAAGTGTCCTTGAGCAAGAGAATGAACCCCCAGTTGCTCCTGATGCTGCGTCGTGAGGTAGACGGACGGCGTCAAGCGCTTGAGTACCCGAGGTAGAAAAGCGCCGTGACATAAGTGACAGCCCCATTTCAAGAATATTTCCATTTGCAAGTCAGCTCACTCCTATCTCAAGGCACGGCTGAAAAGCTAGCGTATCAAGAAGCTACTCATTCCAAACCACTTTGAGACAAACAAGAACCATCTTCCTCACCTACAGTCCGGTTTGATCATTTTAGCGAGCTAGCAAGGGAACAAGGGGGCAAGTTTGTTTACGGTGCAACAGGAAATACCAGGACAGGCACCATGACTCTGCGAGCCCGTCCAGCCCATGTGACGACGGCAAACACACGCATACGCACACACGCACACACGCACGCACGCACACACACACACACACACACACACACACACACACACACACACACACACACACACACACACACACACACACACACACACACACACACACACACACACACACACACACACACACACACACACACACACACACACACACACACACACACACACACACACACACACACACACACACACACACACACACACACACACACACACACACACACACACACACACACACACACACACACACACACACACACACACACACACACACACACACACACACACACACACACACACACACACACACACACACACACACACACACACACACACACAGAGGCCAGATTGTTTGCATGTTTGCTCCGAGGCCGCCCGATAAGAACATTTGGAGAGGGAGAAATGTCAAAGCGGTACTCACGTCTGAAAGGATCTGGCGTATGTGCGTGGAAAGGTGCGAGGGGGGTCACATAGTGGACGTGCAAAATCAAAACAGTTGGTGTGTTTCATTTCTAGCCTGGCCATGTGTCGGTGCCAATGGGTCCCTTTTTCAAAGCCAGTCATGAAGCAAGCACAGATGAGAATCCAACATGAACAATTCCCATAAAGAAAGAAGAAGAGCGTCACGCGAACATGCGCGGCGACAAAGACGCCAAACATAAGATTTCTAGTAAGGCCAATGAGAAAATTGTGGACTCTTGTGACTCGGCCCATTGTGAGTGGCGCCTCGCAAAGACAAAAGCGGCGTCGCCTGTGAATCGCGGCAGTCAGCTGCCATGCGCTAGCTCGAGGCAGAAGGGCCGGCCGGCCCAGCACATGTGACCAAGCTGTCTCACACGGGCGGCCGACAAAAGGCGGCAACGCTTTCGCACGGCCGCGTCTCCGTTCACGTCCTGATGCCGCGCGCGCGCTTTTGCGATGTATCGTGATGTGGAGCTACGACGCTGTGATGAGCAGTCACAAGGTACTATTTGACAACACCCACCCCCGCCTTTTTTCCATACCAAGTAATCGTGATTAATGGGGACCTCACAAAAGTGGATTACTAATAAAAATGGGAAGCATCTGAACTTAACTGTCAAATGAAATAATCTATTTAGATATTTTTTGTTTGTTAAATATCGTGTGACTAGAATATTTCTGCTTCAGAGAACGGAAGACATCTCCGCTTGTTCTTCCAATCAAAGAACCGCCAATTTCCCAACAGTATGAAGAGTTTTTATTTAATGGGATGGAATGTGTGGTAAAAGAACAAAACAAAACATCAAACTGTTGACATTGTTTCAAAATAAATTCCAATTTAAATATCCATAAGGGAAATAAAAGTGCCTCATCAGTGAGTTTTTGATGTAAAACCTGTTTGCGCTGTAATTTCCTTTTGGCAGTCGGAATGTGGTAAAAACAAAATTTGAGGGTTTGCCATTCTCGTTTTTTAAGGGCTTCTGGTTCACACTCCATTTTTCCTGGGACGCAAAAAGATTTGATGAGTCTCATCATGTGCCTTTGTTTCACTTTCATCCCAGGGAGTTCTCTTCCTCTTCCTTGAAGTACTGAGAAAAAAATGTTTTGTTATTGAAACAGTCAAAGAGAGTAGATCTAAAGCTCTTTACATAGATTCACACTGTCATTCTAACATCACTATGCACACTGTCATTGGGAGTGACCTTTTTCTGTTCAATGAGCAGCATAAGGTGCACTGTTGCATCCTTTCACAACATTTTCAGAACAAACGTACCATTCAGAGATTATTTTGAAATGCACTTGAAAATTAGATAATCGTGTGCCAGTGATAAATTACATTTAAGTCTTAATTTGGACAGTAACAGTACATTTTCTTAAAGGCAGCATGATTTTTAAGAGTTTACCTTTTAAGGAAGATCTCTTTGGATGAATACCTGATGATGGCCTGTGTTTATTTGATGATGGTGTCCCCGTCTGTCTCTTCGGTGTGAAGAATGGGGAGCCTCCCCTACCAGAGGGCAGAGGGAGGCTACCCATTTGCACACCGGGATGATCTAAAATATAGATGCACAAATCTGAGAGAACAACTTCATCTTGTAAAACTGTGTTTTCTACATCTTAAAATCAAAAGACGTTGTGGGGACAGACATTCTTGGAAACACTAAGTTCTTCGCCCCTTTGACACAGTCCCCCCCCCTCATACACACTTGGTAAACGTGTGCTGTGAGGACACCGTGAGGGTCCAGAAAAGAGAAATAACTCCACATTATCTTGTGGAGTTATTTCTCTGTGACAAATTAAATCGGCCTAAAATAGTCTGCTCGCACCAACCTTTCCAGTGCATTGTGCAAAATTGCCTGTTGTGCGCAAGTACAGTACTTTATCATGAAAATTACGCTCCATCATCACGAATGCACAGATATAGAGAAACCAAATGGCATGAATCAGTGATGGATAGGACTATACGTGGTGTATGTTGCCTGGACCAGCAGTATCACAACAGTTTTCTTGTAAAGTAGTCTCATTGGGTATTGTCTTGGTCATCTGGAATACAATTAGGAAAACAAAATTGGAGAATATAATAGAAGAAACCGATGCTGAGCCTCAAGTAAACCATCTAAAATATAGATGCACAAATCATCTGAGAGAACAACTTTATCCAGTAAAACTGTGTTTTAGACATCTTAAAATCAAAGATATTGTGGGGACATTCGTGTAAACGCTTTGTCAGTTCTTTATGGGGACCATATTAAAACACTTGACACCGTTTTACTAACACTAACCTTCCCTCACACAAACTTAGTCAACGTGTGGTGTGGGGACACCGTGAGGGTCCACATCACAAATGCACAGATATAGAGAAACCAAATGGCAAAGAGAAATAACTACAAAAGACAATACCGTGAGGGTCCACAAAAGAGAAATAACTACAAAAGACAATAATGCCTGTGACAAATTAAATCCGTCTAAAATAGTCTACTAACACTAACCTTCCCAATGCATTATGTGAAATTGCTTGTTGTGCGCAAGTACAGGACTTTATCATAAAAATTACTGTCCATCATCACGAATGCACAGATATAGAGAAACCAAATGGCATGAATCAGTGATGGATATACAAGAAACCGATACTGAGCCTCAAGTAAACCATCTAAAATATAGATGCACAAATCATCTGAGAGAACAACTTTATCCTGTAAAACTGTTTTAGACATTTTAAAATCAAAGATATTGTGGGGACATTCGTGTAAACGCTTTGTCAGTTCTTCATGGGGACCATATTAAAACACTTGACACCGCTTTCCCTCCTCACACAAACTTGGTCAACGTGTGGTGTGGGGACACCGTGAGGGACCACAAAAGAGAAATAACTACAAAAGACAATAATGCCTGTGACAAATTAAATCCGTCTAAAATAGTCTACTAACACTAACCTTCCCAATGCATTATGTGAAATTGCTTGTTGTGCGCAAGTACAGGACTTTATCATAAAAATTACTGTCCATCATCACAAATGCACAGATATAGAGAAACCAAATGGCATGAATCAGTGATGGATATGACTATACCTGGTGTATGTTGCTTGGACCAGCAGTATCGCACCAGGGTTCATTTAAAGTAGCCTCTTTGGGTGTTATCTTGGCCATCTGTAATACAATTAGGAAAACAAAATTGTAGAATATGATAGAAGAAACCGATACTCAGCCTCAAGTAAACCATCTAAAATATAAATGCACAAATCATCCGAGAGAACAATTTTATCCTGTAAAACTGTTTTATACATCTTAAAATCAAAGACATTGTGGGGACATTCGTGTAAACGCTTTGTCAGTTCTTTATGGGGACCATATTAAAACACTTGACACCGTTTTCCCCCCTCACACACACTTGGTAAAGGTGTGGTATGGGGACACCGTGAGGGTCCACAAAAGAGAAATAACTACAAAAGACAATAATGCCTGTGACAAATTAAATCCGTCTAAAATAGTCTACTAACACTAACCTTCCCAATGCATTATGTGAAATTGCCTGTTGTGCATACGTACAGTACTTTATCATCAAAATTACTGTCCATCATCACAAATGCACAGATATAGAGATACCAAATGGCATGAATCAGTGATGGATATGACTATACCTGGTGTATGTTGCCTGGACCGGCAGTATCGCAACAGTTTTCTTGTAAAGTAGTCTCATTGGGTATTGTCTTGGTCATCTGGAATACAATTAGGAAAACAAAATTGGAGAATATGATAGAAGAAACCGATGCTGAGCCTCAAGTAAACCATCTAAAATATAGATGCACAAATCATCTGAGAGAACAACTTTATCCAGTAAAACTGTGTTTTAGAAATCTTAAAATCAAAGATATTGTGGGGACATTCGTAAACGCTTTGTCAGTTCTTTATGGGGACCATATTAAAACACTTGACACCGCTTTCCCTCCCTCACACAAACTTAGTCAACGTGTGGTGTGGGGACACCGTGAGGGTCCACAAAAGAGAAATAACTACAAAAGACAATAATGCCTGTGACAAATTAAATCCGTCTAAAATAGTCTACTAACACTAACCTTCCCAATGCATTATGTGAAATGGCTTGTTGTGCGCAAGTACAGGACTTTATCATAAAAATTACTGTCCATCATCACGAATGCACAGATATAGAGAAACCAAATGGCATGAATCAGTGATGGATATGACTATACCTGGTGTATGTTGCTTGGACCAGCAGTATCGCAGCAGAGGTCCTGGAAAGTAGCCTTTTTGGGTGTAATCTTGGTCATCTGTAACACAATTAGGAAAACAAAATTGGAGAATATGATACAAGAAACCGATACTCAGCCTCAAGTAAACCATCTCAAATATAAATGCACAAATCATCAGAGAACATCTTGTAAAACTGTGTTTTCTACATCTTAAAATCAAAGACGTTGTGGGGACATTCTTGTAAACACTTTGTCAGTTCTTCCCCTTGACACTGTTTTTCCCCACACACACACACTTGGTCACCGTGTGCTGTGGGGACACCGTGAGGGTCCAGAAAAGAGACATAATTCCAGAACATAATGACATCTGTGTCAAATTAAATCAACCTAAAATAGTCTGCTCGCATTAACCTTCCAATGCATTATGTGAAATTGCCTGTTGTGCATACATACAGTACTTTATCATGAAAATTACTGTCTGGGGGTAGTTCAAGACTGTCCAGATGTCACATTACATGACATGCTGTCATGAATTCACTTGGTGTCTTGGACCGGACAAGTGGCCTCACTACAAACGTGACACGAGAAATCTTCAGTCTGCTTCGGATCCAGATGGTGCATTGGGAGGCCAAAACAGCTGTTTATACACACACACACACACACACACACACACACACACACACACACACACACACACACACACACACACACACACACACACACACACACACACACACACACACACACACACACACACACACACACACACACACACACACACACACACACACACACACACACACACACACACACACACCCCAGGCAAGCAGCCCCAAGAGCTGCCGACAGTAGCCAAGTGTAAGTGAGTGCAACTGACAGCGGCGTTTGAGCGAGCGTCCTGGATTGGGGGGGCAGAAAGGCGGAAAGCAGGAAGCGGCCAGCGGGGTGGCCATGAATCTTTCATGCACCTGGGGACTCTTTGCATAACGGGAGCAAGCTGAGCACTAATGAAGTCAAGAGCAGATCACCTTTCAATAGCTGTTTGCCCTTTTATGTGCTTGACTTGTGCCTCTCAAAGAAAAAAGAAAAGACGGAAATCATAGCCTAATTGCCGTGGGATTAGGCTGAACAGGCACCGACTTGAAGAGAGTCGGATTTACACTGAGAATTTATATTCCGAGATAAAGGTGGAACATCAACTGTCAAACAAGTCAGGAATACGGATACGCGAGTGAGATCGGGCGATAGGAGCTGCAGGTGATCGGCAATGAAAGGCATCGATCGACACATGACGATCGTCAGCCGATCACAATGGGTGGCGGATCAATTAGAGCGCCGCTTCTCGGGATTTTACAAAATGAACTTGGAATTTCAAGAGAATAAACTGGAACTCCAACAACAAAGCGGTTGTTCTTTTCACATCAATGTGAAACATTCTGCCCTTGCGGAAAAAAAAAACAACGCTTGCAATTATGTGAGAAGTTACTCAACATTTAACAAGAATCGAGCGGGAATTTTCTGAAAGCCGTCTAAGCGTTTCACAAGAAAAAGACGGAATATTCCAAGAATCACGTCCTCACATGAGCAGAAAAAGTTGCCATTTTACCCGCAACTCAAAACAATGAGACAAACCGGTCGTGTTGAGGGCTGCGCCGCCGGCAGGTTTTTTTTCGAAGATCGCGTGGGTGAGGACGATAAATCCCACTGCTAATTGTCGAGAGGAGATCGCAGGAGCAAGGAGACACTTCTTAAGGGGCAGACTGGGAAACAAATCTCAAAAACATTTCCTCAAAGGCGGCTACAAAATGTTAAGTCGGCCTGTTGTTGACTCATTTAGCCAAACCTGACGGTTGGCCCGCAAGCTAACGTCGGTGCTATGGATTTTGTGAAATTCGTGGCCACAAATTTCTGCTCTGAAAACAAATACATCAAATTGACCGAGCAACATTATCCCTGTTGATGTTAAAAAAGTAAAAAAATTAGACCCACCCCCTCCCCCCTAAAAGCAAGGAATTATTTTAACAATCCCTCTCCAGCGCCGCGATGGCTCGGAGTCTGCTCCCTGACCTCGACCTCGAAGCTCCTCCATCAGTGGGAGAGCCGTACAAGATTCCCGGGCCCCAGTTCAGGGCAGCCTATCTCGACACACACGCATAGAAAAAAAAAATTAAAATGTTAAAGGCTTTGATGGATGCCATGCTCATCCGGCTCTCTCCCTCGGCGGTGACTAATAGGCTAATAATTTCGCTGTCACCCTGGATGGCGTTGGTATCTTGCGCTTTCTCGCTGAGGGAACACCGCCCTAAAACCGTCCGACGTCAAGCACCGGAAAAAAAAAAATATGACTAAGAATCCCAAAGTATCACGCGTGTGCGTGACATGTGAGATCTCGACAGACTGAGTGGAATGTAAAGACCGCGGGGTGAGGGGGGGGCAGATATCGGCTTGTCCCGTCGATGGAGTGGGAGAGAAAATGACAACATGTTGGAAGTCGGGGCAAGTGTGGGCACCTGACACTCAAACACAGTATGTCGAAGTCTGCTTTAAATAGGTCGAAGAAAGCGCGTGTTGCAATCGTGAGAAAAGCCGCCGCGGTTCTTGGAGTGGATGGCAAACGGCATGAAAGAAGACGCCGCTGACGTTCGACGTGGAGCACGCTCGAGTCGGCTTCACTTTTGGCATGTTTCATGGTTATATCTGTAAAGAGATTAATTTGCTGCCACCCGAAACCATTTTGCGGTCTTTCTTTTGTTCTGTTGGAGTTGCCGTCAAATCTACCGTCAAAGTCAATTCCCTCCCCCGCCCACACAATCGCTTCTTTTCAGAAACTGGTGTTTCGGGGTGAAATCAAGCCATGATCAAATACGGATGGCTCAAGGGGGAAAAAAAATAGTTGGTTTTTTTTCTTACGCTGTCACAGAACAGAATATTCTGTGGGTCGTGAAAGATCAAAGTGTTCAAAAACGGCGGCCATTGTTTTGAAGATGGTTGTTCCGGTGAATCAGGTTTAATTACGCTCATCTCGTTTTGGATGAACACTTCAGAGCCAACTCCACTCATATTGCTCACGACGGAGGCCCTTTTGTGAACGAGATTCTTTTTTTTAGGTGTTACTTGGCGCCAAAGGGATGACGAGTCGTGTTCTGGAACATTCTAGCAGTCTGCCTTTGATCCTTAGCGCTTGACTGACAGCCTGTGGGCTCGTGCGACGACGCAGGACTTTCACTTGACTTTGCCTATCAGGCCCGGAGTGGAAAACCCTCGTCGTAACAATAATAGCGAGCCTTGGATGTTTTGCAACCTCAAGTATGGTGGCAGGCCCCGCTGCTTTTGTTTGTGCAGCGGAGGTGGACATGTGTGCGGAGGGAGGGTGGGGGGTTGTGGGGGGGCCTCCAAGGCCGGACTCTCTATCCTTCCTGTTCGCTTACCAGAGGCCTCTCGCACTTATCAGTTCCAGATCTCACCAGAACAGAAAAGAAAGAGAGAGACCACTGACAGGAAGGGGATTTTCAGCTCGCCCCCCCCCCAACGTTTTCCTTTCACAGAATGTCTGTCCCTCACATGTGACAGAGGAAAACAATTATTCATTCGGCGTACACACCGCTGCCGTCGACAAACAGCCTGCAACGCTTCAGACGTCATCAATGACATCAAGTGCCACTCGCAGAGCTGAGGGGGGTATGGGGGTCATGAATAACAGATGAAGTCATGCGCCACTAAAAGCTCGAAAGTTACATTTACAAGGAGGATCTGGTGCAAAAATCCACTCTATCTTGAAATGAGGGGACTAACAGCTAAGTGTGGGGGGGGTCCATCCATTGCCTGACGTCCTCTTTTCAAAAAGCTATTGAGGTTGTCAAATTTGAAGCCAGAGTAATGCAGCCAGTCGAGAGACAACCAAATATTGTCAACTCGTATGGGAAAAAAATAATAATAATAAATCACGAACAATGAAAAGGACTTCAGTGTTGCCACAGCTTTGTTGATATTTGTTTGCTTTTGGTGGCGGCCCACGGAAACACGCTTCTTGCATAACACGAAAAACAAACGCGCACAACGGTAAAGGCAAACGGCTTCAGAGCAACCATGCGAGCTGCACAACGGACTCGTGACGTGCCAAATGGGAATTTTTCAACAGATACCAAAAACGGATCATTTCCTGCTTTGTATGGCTAATACTGATAACTATTTTTTTCCCTTTGATACTACAACTACGTCTGTTGTTGCAGCTTAAAAGAATGGAATGTTTCAATACTGCCTCGTAATGTAGCGAGGTCGGTCGGAGGCTGATATTGATCAAATTATTTGGAAAATGACCCATGGATATAGTGTATATCATAAAAGCAAGCTAAGGCAAGGCAGCGTTATTCATTCAACATGTTTCACATATTTGAAAAAATACAACAGTAGTCATAGCAGTCGTAGTTCCAGTCGCCCCCAAGGAGAACAAAATTCAGTGTTTCAAATTCCGTGCGCTCAATTCTCCAGGGAATACAAAAGCGCAGTTCAGGAACAGAACTTGAAACCGGACCGGACAAAAACAGGCAAATAGTCATTAATCACAGTCGGGCACATGATTCATTTTCCGGAGACAGAATTTCACAGACTGCAACCGTCCGTCGACAAAAATGGGGGGGGGGTCAGACATCGAGTCTGAACTACCTTGCAGGACATTTTCCACAATAATCGTTTTGCTTTATCCCACTCTGGCAGATGTTTGTCAGCGGAAGTGAATTATTTCGCAGCCGCAATCAAGATTAACTCTCATCTATGCTCTGGATGGCCCAATTCTTAATCCATGAAGCCATTGGTGGTATTGTATCATACACTGGACTAACCAATGCCAATAACAGTCCTTTTCACGCAGCGTCTTTTTTTTTTGGAACGTTCATACATCCTGTTGATGCTCAATTTGCGACTATTGTCGAGACTCTCCGAGAATCTTCCATCAAGGTGCTGTTCACCGTCAAGCCGACCGCCATCAGCTGTCGGTCAGTGCTAGCTAGCTACTACGCTCAAAACAATTATCATAAATGTATGTCATGTGATGAAATAATGGCGCAATGAAGCAATATATTTGCACCACCTGAGGGGCAAAACGCAGATTTCGACCAGCAACAACACAATTGTACACAATTACTTCATTCGATCTTAAAATACAGCCACACGCCTCAGCAGGATGCCCCGGCATGGACGCCAACCGAAAACAAAAACAAAACAACAACTCACCTTTGTTGATGTGAATCCTCGACTCTTCACCTCGGAAGACCCCCCCCACCCATCCACACAGCGGCAGGAGAAACACCCCCAGAACCCTGAGTTTTCTGGTCCTATGGAGAAGAAAAAAAAAGAGCTCAGTTCAACGGAAAAAATGCGGCAAGTTAAAATGTAGACCTCCAACGAGGCGAAAACTGTTAACAAGACTGGAGCATCTTGTCAGAAATACGAGTCGTGCCGTTTGACTTTTTCCCCAACATTCTCACAACTACTTAGCACTTGGTGTGCAACCTATTAAGAAAATGTGTTTGATCGAGTCCAATTTGAGTCTCAATTGCGTATACTCGCCCCTGAACCCCACTTGAGTTTTGCATTCTGCCATAAAATAACATGTCGGGCGCATTTTTATCCGTCGTATTTCGATGACTATTTCCCGCTTGATTCCCGCCTGTTTGGAATAGCACATCAGACGTCAAAGCCTGTAAAAATCCATTCAAGCGGATCAGCTCGGCTCGAGGTTGTGGTTGAGAGGACAAGGCTAAAAGCTCAATATATATTTAAAAAATTAAATACAAAAAAATCACCAAAAACCAGCAGAACTCCCTTGAGTCCTAAATGTATTTTCTTATTATTATTGTGGCAGTTTTTTTCCCCCTCCCGTGTTGAAAAAGAACGTGGAGAGGGGTACTGGGGGGTGGCTCAATGGGTTGGACGCCTGCTTTTTAAAGCCAGACTCCCCCACCAGACAGCTCAGTGCTATTCATCAACAGCTTCTCCCGGGCAAGTGGCGGGAAAAGGAAAAAAAAAAAAAATCAACCCTCTCCAAGCAGCAAACAGTTTATAATAACACGAGAATTGATTTGTTTAAGCACAATAACACGGCTCAGCGGCGCACACTTGAGTGAAGGGAATGACTGGCAGTGGGAAAGCACAAGCGGTAATTGAACGGCTGGCTGCTGGCGGAGTGCATATGTGAAATACACACGCTTGTTAGCGAATTAAGGGAGACTTTTTTGGAATGCCACGGCAGGGGGGGAAAAAAAATGAGCTTGATGAAAGACGGACGTGAAGGTAAACACAATACATGGGTCAGTGCCAGAGGCTGTAGAGGGCTTAGACTACTTCCTGGATTGGAAATGGGTGAAGTAAAAATCTTAATTACTGTATTTATAATTTTAACTTATGAGATGTTAAAAAAATCAATTGAAGGTTATAAAAGAAATCATCTAAAATATATTAAAAGATTGACACGCACACACACACACACACACACACACACACACACACACACACACACGCACGCACACACACACATGCTGCAATTCTCTGACGACATAAGCGCGGCGCGATTAGATAAGAAGGAGACACACGGCGGCCGCGTCGTGTAAAGAGGAATGGCTGCGCTGCTGATTGCAGGTTGGCTCGCTTGGAGTTGATTACCTCCAAATGCAGAAGCCTTTTCGAGCGCCGCCGCTCTAATTAGACACAGTCTGACACGCGTATGCAAAACGCACCGCAGTGCCAAACTGCCGCACGACGGCGAGCCCTACTATTTACCAAATGCGAATCGTGAGAATTTGCAAACATCCATCCGTCCGTCCGTTATCCCAGCCGCGCTTAATCCACACGAGGGTCGCGGGCGCACTGAAGTCGATCCCAGCTGACTTCTGACGCACCACCTCTGCACTGTGACGCGCTCAGCGGTCAATTAGAATTCATTAATTATCCAAATAGTTGAGAACCCATGAGCTAGATTTTTTTTAATGACTTTTTCGTTCATATTTCGACAGAGAGGGGCGCCATAGAAGTGAACGTTGGGCTACGCGACGTACTACATAGCGGCTCTCACCGGCGCCCGGTGAACCTTCCCTTTCACTTTAGCCGCTGCTCTTCTGTCACAAATCGCCCCTGACACTTGCCTCCACTCCTACTTTTCGGTCCGCCTCCCTTCCACACTCCCCGTTGCTCTGAGGGGAACAGAAAACACACATTAAAAAAAAAAAAGAAAACATACTTGCTGGAATCAGGATTTAGGTTCTCAAACTTGACAATGGCTAACTCAAGCGGCATGCGGGTGGAAAAGTGGATTCATCTTTTTTTTCTTGCCTCCGTCATCGTTGCTTCTTGTGAAAAGAAAGAAAAAAAGGAGAGAAAGAAGATGGGTGGGGGGGCGGTGTGGGGTTATGGGGTTCTCTGAGGAATCCGGGGCGGGTAAAAGGCAGCACATGACCTATTGGGAGGGAAAATGATTAAAGGCTGAGACGAGCACAATCTGCTGGTGCCACAGGAAAGGGGGGAGGCATTTCTTGGGCCAATAAGTGAAGGAAGCATCACAGCGGAAGAGGGGAATTCAGAGCTGGGGGGGTGGAGAGATACCTTTGGCGGCTACTGAACCTTGACCGCGCTGGCCGAGGCACATTTCTTGCATCCGCTTTTCAAACCAGCCTTCAACGTGCGCGCTAACGGCGGTTGCCGTATTGATTTTTACAGCGGTTCACGCGGAAGCTCGATTGAATCTCAAAAGCCGGGCTCCCGCCAACGATGCGGCGACCAAAAAAAAATACCGGAAAGGTATCGAAAGCGGACGCGGGAAAACAAAAAGCGGCTGTAATGAAGCGGAAAACGGGCCGGGAACATCTGATTGCGCTGGTCACTGACGACAATCAATTAGCAATTTCTCATGATGCGGGCGGCGGCGGAGTGGAAGGTGTCTTAATGAGTCCCATTTCCATTTGGCGCTCGACGCAAGACACACCACAAGGAGCCTTCGTTCGCTACCTCCTAATGACTGCCAGAGTGGATTTCTCCTGTCAGCCCCTCGCTTGTCTTTGTTTATCGCCGGTGTAAATAACAGTCAACCATGACAAGACATTAAACAGAGCGCCACAGTCATCCCCGAGAAAAATAAATAAAACATCAGCTGAACTAGCGACTTTAATATCCTGGTTGGTTGTTTGGTACGAACGGTGTCTCGGTTTTAAAGTCGCAGGTTGGCCGGGTGACAACAACAAACTGCGAGCGGCAAAGAATCAAATCTCATTTGAAATCTTCGTGGGCGCAAAGTGCAGCCGAGCGAACTTGTCTTCTTTGAGAAAAGATGTTTGATATGATTTCTTTGTCGTACAACCTCGATAGTTTGTCTGGTGTGAGCACAGTAATTGGCCAGGTCTGCTTTTCGGGCTGGATTAACAAAAGGTCAATTGTAACCGCGAGAGAACAGAATGGAGCGTTTTCATTTCGGGCGCTTCAAGCCCCGGCCGCTACCGATCAATACTCAGCCAAGGAAGGCGCCGTCACTGCCCCCCCCCCTTCCTTTTCCAGCTCCATCCCGGCCTGTCGCGTGCATCCACGCGGCAGCGGACCGGGTCCAAATTCAGCATCTCAGCAGAAGGACAACCAAAACGGAAACGATCAATCATCAATCGCAAACAAGAAAAGAACTTTTTTTGGGGCGGCCACGGAAACTTTTCAGAAATCAATCGAAAATGTTCCGCCCATTAGCAAGCATGAAGATGACATTTGCACGGAGGATCTATCTTTAGAGGGGGTTGGTCAAACTGATGAGCGGCAAAATAAATAAACACGTTACCAATTTTTTTTTTTTTAATCTGTGATGAAATCTGGCGTTACCATCCGACACCAAAACGCTGGAAGTGCCCTTCATGATTCACGTCCGGCGGATCAGCAGCAGAAAGCCTGCGATCTTATCAATCATTCATCCACTTTCCATTGAGAGGCCTTGCCGGGACAATTGAGACTTGGCGCAGTGAAAACAACAACAACAACAACAAAGAAACAACACCCAAAAAGAGCCACCCATCAGCCAAATCAGCACGAGTCTATTCAGTAAATGTGATTCGTTGTTTGAAGCACGGGGTAAAGTCAAGTGATTTTTGTTAATAAAATTTCTGAGAAACTACGAGAGAAACCCCCGAGGTGTCTTGGAGAAGCAATGCCTCAGCGAGCGTTTTCCACGGCCGGCTGCCTCAGGTCTTCCGCCCGTATCAGGGGCCCCCGTGAATAGCGAGCCAAGTAAATGAGGCATTGCGCGCTTCGACACGCTGAACATCCACCTTTGGCCCGTTCCTTCGACAAAGCCAACAAGGTGAAGCAGCAGAACAAATGTGCAGAACAAGGCTGCCGTCTCTGCACAACAAAAGACAACATGTTCATAAGCGAGCGACATCGCAGGGATCTGATTTCCTTTCCGTCGAATTGTTACCATTTCTTGTAATAGGCTGGCATGAAATGCACTGCATTCTGCGTCACGATTCTTAGAAGACGACAAGGGGGTTGGGGAGGGGGGGCATGTTTTCTGCTCTCCGGTAATCCCTGCTGGTATCGAAATGTTTGCTCTCTAAATATTTACCCACCCAGAGTCGCGTCTCGAGCTCAACGCACGCACCTTGAGACATCTTTTTCAGAGTGTTGCGTCCCAGAGGAGACGCCACGAAAGCGCCACAGACTGTTTTGCAAGCGACTCGACTCTTCTGAGCGCGAGGCGCCGCACAATCCTCCCGGCTCCTCAAAACAATTTGGGGTGAAGGACTCATTTGCCGCCGACAAACAGGAGGGGGTTGAAATCCCTGTAAATGAAAATAAACATCCTCTAAACTTAGCACCCGCTCAAATCAGAAGGATTAAAAAGAAATGCCAAGTATATAAAATAGGGGTGAAGGAGCCCCCCCCCCCGCCCATTCAACCGTCATCTCTCAAACGACTACTACTACTCTGAGACTTGGAAAAATGGATGCTATTTGGGCTAGCATGTTACGCCGACAAGGTGTTCTGAACCCACCACACCAGCTCCAGTCCAGAGTCTGGCTGTCAAGTCCCAACCTTGCTCTTCCGCGCACTCAAAGCGGACAACGAGGCGCTCTAAAGCTTACAAGAGGATCGGGTCCAAACAAGCCTGCTGCCTAAAGAAGCGGTGGTTTTGACGGTGGTTGTCGGTTTGGGGCCCCGCCCCCGCCATCCCCCGACGACACTTTGGACCTCTCGTTGGGGGTTGCAAAGGTTGCATGGCGTCTCTCGTCATCGGTAAGCCGCGGCCAGCCTTTGAACACCACGTTGAGGATCGTACAGTCAAAACAGCAGCAGCGATGCCGAACGGTCTGCGATGATATGACCTTTTTACGTGGCGTGATTAAACATAACAAAGCTGGCGCTGATTGCCATTCTTGAGAGCGTTTAACAGAGCCGCCAAGCCAGCCGGCGAAATAACCTTGCCGCGCTCCCCAAAAAAAAAGAAAGGGTTATCAATCCTCACAATCGTCTCGGTGTCTCTTTGCTACGAGGCTGCCTTGGCGGAGTCTGGGACAGAATTTTAAAAATGTGCAACAAGATGAGAAGAGAACCACCCCGCCCCCAACATTCGCTATGTGCGCACCCATTCGCAAACCGCCGCCGCTCAGTGAGTTACGGGCTTCAGAAAGGGGTTACACGCATGAGATTCAAAGAGTCCAGTGGCAAATTTTAAGGGCTAATATTAATCTCGTAGAGAAGAAAGTGTTGGTGGCGTCGCCTGTCGGTGGTTGTAAGTGCTTTTGATGTCATATCAAAGTCTGCTTGCAAAAGAAGAGCCGATTGTCATGCTGATGCGCTCCCAAATTGTCTGCTTGCTATACGAGGGGTGATTTTAAAGGCTGTTGCGGTGATTCACTCTCAAGTAATTCCGCTGGGTAAAGACGCCGTCATATTGTAGATTGAGGCGTTCAAAAAAAAAAAATGCAGATACCCCGACATATTTGATTGCGGCTCTCAAGCGCGATAAAGACTTTGCCGCTCACTTCCCAAACGCATCCGTTCGGATTTTATGACTCTGGTTAAAATGCGGCCGTTAAATATTCATGCTGCGTTGAGGGCTTGCACCCGTGAAGCAGTCTCCCACGCTGCCTCATCTTCTTTCTCCTCACAGAAAGTGAGAAACTTTTTTTTTTCATGGAGGGGTGGGGGGGGGGGGTTAATATGGGGACAGATCAGAGAAAGAACTATGTCTGGGTGCCCTGCCCCCCATCACTAAAGAGTCATAAACTACCACAAGTGGCGACTCACAAGGGTCACTCTCCAACAAGGAACCCCCCCGCCCTTTTTTTATGCCTACCCCCCCCCACCACCACCACCACCAGCCAGCCTAGATTAGGTTTCACATTCCAACCTCACAAATACACAGACACCGAGGAGGAATGAGACACCTCCACTTTTGTTTGGGACATGTCTGACCTCGACACTATTTCATCAGTGAGCACATTTGCAGCGTCAATCAAATCTTGGGCTGCGTCCGGGGTCGTCCTCGCTGTTCCCCACCCGGCCGGCATGGGCGCAGCGCTCGTACCGTGGTGTGGATGACTAACAAACTACTGGCGCTTGAAGCAGCAGACTGTTAGGAAAGAGTGGTCGGACGGAGCGCACAACTCGGGCTAAACAGCCAAATTCTGGTCTCCGGCTGAAGAAGTCGTGCCAAACGGCTGTTGAGACCGTCTCAATTCGTCCGCTCGCACAAGAAGAATTGGTTGAATCGGTGTCATCTAAGTTTGCCGGCTAAAGAATTGGCGTCAGTCACAGCCATTGTTTCCGTCG
Source organism: Hippocampus mohnikei (assembly GCA_026261675.1). Classification (NCBI taxonomy): domain Eukaryota; kingdom Metazoa; phylum Chordata; class Actinopteri; order Syngnathiformes; family Syngnathidae; genus Hippocampus; species Hippocampus mohnikei. The sequence goes on from JAKGUB010000377.1 coordinate 2,705,731, forward strand.
CAACTAGCTAGCTGGCTAAAGAAGGGTTGGCGCCAATAGCCGTTGATGCGGTTGATGGTCATTAATTCAGTCTCAACTCGTCTGCTTGCGTAAACAAAAGAAATTGCGAGGTTGTGGCGTCGATTCCATCTGGGCTAGTTGGGTTAGCGAAAAGAACTTGTGGTTGTTAGGCCCGTTGAATCAATCTCAACTCGTCTGCCGGCTAAAGAAGTTGTGCCTGCAAAGCCTGTTCAATCAGTTTGAACTAAGCCGGGCTGTCTGAAGAAGCGACGGTCGTCAGGGCTGTTTATTCGGCCCCAACGAAAGTACGCGTTGAACTTTGCGGGCTGAGTTTTCAACAAAACAAAAAAAAGTCCAATGAGCGCCAAACGCTCCCCATAAGTCTGCCTTCCAACTCAACAAAGCGGCAAATGACTGCAATTAAGGAGTGGGAACAAGTAAGCCCTGTGTTACTAATTCGGTCAAGCAGTCAACATTGCATCCGCACGTCGTCTCCCTCAACTGCGTTCAAGCACTTGAAAACCAAAAGCCTTAGCATAAGTTGAAATGCTAGCTGGAATCGCCAACGCAGCGGCCGGTAGTCCTGCGTTGACTACGATTCATCACAAGCGTGTGCGCTTGGCGTTCCCCCTCCAGCACGGCTGCAGCTGTACGAGCGGGCAGCTCCATTGTCGGGACTAACAAGGGGGCGCAGAGGTCACTTGCATTTTCACAAGAGCTTTGCCGGAGGGGCGAGCGGCACGCTAGTCTGTTTGGTATGGATCCGCGCTAAAGCTCCCCTACTATAGAGTCACATCATCACCGCTCTATTATAGCGGGAGGGTGGGGAGGGGGGTCGATTAGATTAAGTGAGATTATGCGGTGAAAGGGGCTCCCTTAAAAAGAGCAAAAATAACACACTCGGGGTTTAGCGTGCGAGTCAACAGCGGGATTACGCCGACGAGCGCCGCGCTGAAATCCAACGCTAATACGCACAAGTGTCCCTCCTTTGAAGTCAAAAGCAACAAATGCGTTCGCGGAGTCCGCCGCGCAGCCGGCGAAACGGCTGGACGCAGCGCGTGGCGCTGTGCGAATCGTTTTTTTTCAGGAGTTCCTGACCGTCTGCAACTAGTTTTGCCGCCATTTTTAATTTGCTTAACAGATGCAAGTCATCTGGTCGCAGATGTGATGGCCGGCCAAAATGCCATGTTGCGTCACATGATCTTTACCAACAAAAACATTGAGGTATTTAAATTGATCAAGTACCGCTGCGTTTGAATTTCACTTCAGAAGGTAGCTTGTAAAACCTTCAAGAAGAGCTATCTTGTCTTGTTTTGGGGTTTTTTTTCCTCCAAAACGCAGTAGCCGGGACTATCGGGAACAGTGCGTACAGTCAAAGTACAAAAAAACCAACTGCTATCACCGACGTAACCCAAAATATACAGCGAGTGGTTGCACACTGTAACGTGATTAAACGATTGTGTGGTCTGGCCACATTCCCGGCACCTCACCCGCCGCAGATTTTCCTTCCCCGACCCGTGTTTTCAAAATAGAAGCCTCATATTAACAGTCAACAGTCAAGACGACAGCACTCCTGCGTTGTTTCCCCCCCAAAAAAAATAAAACCTCAGCGGGGGGAGGTGAGCAAGGAACAGGGGCGTACAAATCACCGCAAAAGCGCACACATGCCCGACATGCACTGACACATGCAAGCTGTATCCTCGGCCGTCGGGAGATAAATCACCAGCAAAGACGACGCACTTTCCCCCTCGGACTGTAAGGATTCATATTCAGACACTGACATATTACCCGTGAAATCGTCAAGAGTTTTGACGACAACGCTCACAATCACTTCAAGATGACGGCGAGCGTTGGCAATCACCTGTTTCATGTACGGAGTACGAAGTAGTCGCAAAGGACTCCCCCCCTCCCCAAAAAATAATAATCTTGGTTGACAAGTGAAATTAACGTCTCTATCCATCAATCACACGCACGCACACACACACACACACACACACACACACACACGTGTAAAATTTGTCAAAATGCCTCAAAAATTTGAGGCTCACTTTGAAGTCAAGTGACAAATGACAAATGACAATAACGACGATGTGGTTGTGTCGTTACAAAACAAGCCTAAAACAATTCTTTCAACCTGATGGGCAAATGTTTGCATTGATCCATCAACGAAAAAAATAAAATAAAAAGTGGCAAGAATGGCTCAGTGTCCACTTTGAACTTGAGTGTTATTTTCTCGATGGCCTCCACTTTGAGCACCTCGCCATGAAACATTGACGTGGTGTCCGATAAATCACAACAATTAATCCGCTGGTTGTTTGGTCAACAAACAAGACACAATCCGGTCTTTAACTTCGACTCCCCGCTTGGAACCACCTGAGCACAAAGTCATCGACTCGTTCATGAATCACACGAGAAACTGCAGTCAGGTGACCACAAATTGCCAAGAGATGAATCTGAGGTACTTTTCCCCGTCACCACGTCGCTGCCAATCTCTCGCTATCGCGCATGAATCACATGAACAACATTTTTAACTGTCATTAAGCCTCTTGGCAATCATTGTAAGAATGCCTCGTGTGTCACGGAACACATACACACGCACACGCGTGCGCACACACCATCAATCTAAGACAAAAACAGTCCATCAAACAAGTCACGGGAGCTAATCGGATTTCCCACTGATCAACTTGGCACCTGAAGGCAACATCCTCAGACACTTTGTTTTTGCAGCTAAATATCAACACGCGCTGAATGTAATCAGCCGAGAAAATTCCGGAAGGCGGAACGTCCAGGCTGAAGATCTTCTCCTGTCGTGTTTTTTTTCTTTTGGGTAGGTTGGGTGGGGTGGGGTGGGGTTGCTTTTTGGAAGCCGCTCCAGACGGCGTCCTCCGCCCGACCGCGTGATGCATCCCAAGAGACGAGAAGCTTCGCAAACCTCCCACAAGCTCCACCGCAGACCGATGGAGTTTTTTTTTTCCTAAAAGGAGAGCTGAAGACCATTCCAAGTGGAATTCCCAGGATGAAATCGACGAAGATGACGTAAAGACCCAAAACAAAACATTCGTGCCTCAAAAATTTCTCGGAGAGCATTCTTTGCGTTTGCTTTTGAATGTTTTCTGACCCCCCAACTTCTTTTTTTTTTTTTTGGTATCTTCCTTCAATAAAAATAAACTACTACTGCCCAAATCAAGTTTTTAAAATGTATTATTTGGAGCCTCCATTTTTTTTTCACATTTACTAAAATGATTTTTTTTCCTCCCAGTTTCAAGGTAAAGCTAATAAATCTCCATTTCAGGTATTCTATTCTATATTCAAATTAATTTGAGGTGCAACGTGAACTCAGTTATTGCCACTGACAGCTACATAAGTCAACAATCCATTTGAAATCATTTTCTCCACTTTTTGTTCTAAAACCAGGGTTTTTGTCAAATGTAACCCACATTCTACTGTCGATTACTAAAAACTGAAATGAGATTGAAACTTTTGTTTTTAAACTCCTGGTTAAAAAAAAAAGTCTACTTTTCCACTTGGTAGATTTATATCGTCAGAGGACACAATATTGTGTGGGTCTTGAAAGACAAGTCCCAAATTTGGGGAAGTGCCAGTGCTCCACACTACTAACACTTCCCAATAGCGGGGCAGGAAGTCAAGGAGTTAATAAATAGTGGTGGGCCAGACGCACGTGCTGCGTTGCAGATCGGCGACTCAATGTGCCTTTTGTGTGACGGCTGGCTGGCTGGCGTTTCCACACGCTTGACATGAATGGAAGAAGGTCAGGCTCGGTGGGCTCGGCCCCCGCGGGGTTAGTAAGGAGCCCGCAAAAAACGGCTAGTGGCGCCTCATATTATTTATTATGATCACGAAGGCACTGGATGTTTGACTGTTGCCAGTCAAGGCCAGGTGCACAAATCAGAAGCCATGCCAGGGGTGACATGACACAAATGTAAACAAGGAAGAACACCACCGCCAGTAGCAGCAGCAGCAGCAGCAGTAGTAGCAATTTTCTGGATGCGGCATCATTCATCACACAACAACAAAAACAAAGCAAAATGTCTGCAAATGTGTGTCACCTGTCTGGGAGTCACTCACTTCTCCCAGCAGTGGATGCAGATGTGCAGTAAAGGACACTGAGTGACAACCCTTGATTAGAAACAATGTACTTAGAATGAAGCGTAGAACCAACAGTGCCATGCACGCCCTCGTGTGTATCATAACTCTCCGCTGCTGCCAAATTGGGAAAGAAGCATTCAATTTCTGTGTAAATCGTGCACTGCGGTGACCACTATTGAGGCTTTTCCACTCATCCTGCAGCGTGCACGCATCAGCTCAATAGCACACAACAATGAAACAAAAGGTTGGCGCTCCGAACAAGAAATACAAAATAAATACCATCGCAAAACGGCATGGAGTTGTTTTGCACACCGCGGCGTGAGAGATGAAATCACGCCGGATGCACGCAAGCCATCCCCGGTCGAGCCTCCAAGCCGGAGCTCGGAGCAGCAACCGCGGCTAAGGCGAGCAAATGCCTCCCATCCCCCGGCAGCGAGCACCGCGGAGCACCGCGGAGCACCGCGGAAGCGAGCGCCACGAGAGCGGAGGTGTTTCCACCTCCGTGCCGGTGACTCTCCTTTTGTTCGAGGTCGGAAAACAATCTGAGCCCGAGTGGCGAGGACAAAACAAGGCAAAAAGCAACTCGGGACGAGCGAGCCGAGCGAGCCACGCGGCCGCCTCGGCTGCGGCGAGCGGCGGCTCAGTTGGTGGCTACTCACCGGCGGGGGAAGCAGACAAAGTCCTCGCTGATTGTCGCTTCTTGTTTGTCAATTGTGTCCCCGCCAACCGCTCAACGTCAGCCGCGAGCAGAGTGGGGAGACTCCGGCGGAGCTCAGCGAGTTGAAGTGTCAAATTACATCGGCTATTCTATTACCACTGGGACTGGAGCGCCGCGGCTGAGCGCAAAACCCGCCCCGGATTTCGGCGCTCGAGATGCTGGGCGCCCACGAGCCGATAGTCGACTCGGATCATAAATGGATGGAAAAATAGCGCTCGGTAATGTCATACTTTACAAACACCCGCTGCTATTACATAACGCACTAGAATGTAAAAAATGAAACCATATTTATGGACATTGTGCCACTCCAAATGGTGCGTGTGCCTGTAAACTGCACGAATATGAGGTATTCTTCACGGAGGATAAACAATACAAGCCTGTTAGTTGGCCAGCTGAATTGTATCCGTCCATGTACTACGCCCTTTTTTTTCAAATATCTATTGCTTCGCTAGCACGTATGAGTCATTGTGTGTTGCTTTGTTAGTATGAAGGTAAATTGACTTGTTCGCTGAAGCTATTTAGTTGTTTTGAATACAGTGTGCGATTACGATTGTCAATTTTACTCTTTTCTCAAATGACCATATTTGGCTGGAGTTTTGACCATAAAACATCCAGATATTCCGAATTACTCAAGAAACAGTAAATGCTGTTAAGTACCGTGACGAATGATTTAATTGCGATGTTTGTCCACTACATAGACCTTCTTTGTCACTTGAGCTGTCTTTACCATTAATGCCACTGGAGACGGGCCTCATGATGTCATCGACATACACCAGAGTGATGCTAGGATGCGACAGACATTTTGCATTGACAAAAACAATGCAAAATAGGAAAAAAAAATACATGTGTCTTTCCGATTAAAATAATAATAATAATAATAATACATTTTATTTATAAGCGCCTTTCAAGACACCCATGGACACTTTACAATAACAAAACTCATCAAATTATGTAAAAATGACCCATACGATAAAATACACAAAAGACAGAAATAAATATGAAAAATAGACTTACCGTCGCTCAAGTCTACTCACAGTCAGAGCACTTAACTTGATGTTGTCCATTCTGATGAGTCATGTGCCTCACTTTTGTTCTCTCCCTCCCGACATCCCAACAGGTTTCAGTCACGGGCCTGCCTGGTTGTTCAAAGACAACTTCAGTCCACAATTGGGGCGGCAAAACGGGTCTAGTATCAGACAAAACACTTTAACAATTCATTTCAAACGTGTTTGATCAGTTATGTATTGCACGGGTAGGTGGGGAGGGCAGAAAATAAGCTCTAAAACTGGAATGATTATATCTATGTTGTTGCCACATAAAAGAAAAAAAAATCTAATCAAACAAATCCATGTCGTGTCTGACAGGCAGCAAACACGGCATTGCTGCACACCCTCACCGCCTCCCTCGGCTGTGCCCCCCCCCCCTCACCATATCCACCCCCCAGGGTCATCCAGCCTCCATGTTTTGCGGGCGGCCGCTCCCTGATGGAAAGCTCTGAATAACAAAGACATGTTTGAGAGCAGCACACTGCACAGGCATCAGCAGCAGAGGCAGCCATGACTGTGCCAAAGCAGCATCACACCCACAGAGGTGGCGACTCTTGCACTCGGATGGAAAATAAACACGCTTTGGGTTCGCCGGTACCCAATTAGTGGGTCAAGAAGGGACCGACTACCGAGTGGGTGAAATCACAAATTCTAACTTGTAATCTCAACCCCGAGTTCTTGGGTTAAATAAAGACCTCAACAAGTTGGCTCAACTGAAACGCCGCATTCTGGGGATCAAATGAAACCAAGCGCTCCCCTTTTGAGCCAACCTCGGGGGGTGAAATGATTAATCAACAACGAATCAATGATCAGATTAATCACTAATTGTTTCTGAGAGTCAATTCCTCATTTCGAGACTTTGTTTCACTTCAAATGGAGCAAAACCTCGCAGGCCGAGGCTCATTCCGGACACTCCTGAATCACGACAGGCGGCATCATGTCATCGATTAATTGACTGGACATTATTGTCAACAAGACAAAAAAAAAAATTCAGACGGTCAACCGCTGTACTTTGTGACTTGTAAGACTCCCCTGCCCCCCAACTCCCTCGCATTGACCCACTGTGGCCCCTTTGCAGCCAATCAAAAGTGACAAACCAGCCTGTGTTGCCGTCATTGACTTTAAATTAGGGATGGAAGGAGAATGGGGGGGGGGCGGTGGCTGACTAGACTTGTGTGTTTGAGACCCCCTCCCTTTGGCCTGTGTGTCTACCCCAGCTGTCTAAAGTTAGGGGGAGGGAAAAGGCCCGGGACAATAGATGCCATTTGTCCTGCTAAAAGGTGACAGGAAGCATTGATTTCAGCCAGCGCGGGTGTGCTTCTTGGAAAGCATCCTCGCTCAACGATTAGCCTCCCAAAGCCTGCATTCAGCAATGAATATAGAAATAATCGTTATTATTCAGTGAATGCAAATATCAGGATCAGATAATTAAATAGGCCGTAAATATTTTTTTTTGCCACACAGCTTCTCACTAAACGGCAGTAATATTCCTCATTCTTTGCAGAGGATAAAGAATACATATCTATGTACTGTGACATTGACTGTCTTCAAATATCCATTGCTGAAAATGTTACCACACTTGGCATAATCAATGCGATATACGTTAGCCCATCTATGGCTTTTTCCATCATGTGCGAGCATTAAGCCGGTCCCATTTCAAAAGGTTAGCTTCATTGAAGACTCTAAATTGCCCGCCTCAGTCCAGTGTGCATCTGTTCCGTATTGTAATCGGGTACTTGAACGATCAACCAGCAGCGTGTGCAATTTGTTGCTCCGCCGGACTAAATTGGATTTGAACTTTTACAGACGTTTTCCCGACTCGTCCAATTGCTGATGTCGTATATTTGCCTTTCCGCAAGGAACCTCACAGTCGGCGTCTCGCTGAATAAAAGCCCGCCGGCGGGGTTGGGGAAATATGGCGGCGGCGTGAATAAATGTGTTTTGCCGTCTTTTCTGCTTTACCTGACAGGAGGTTAACAAGCTATTTCCAGCCCCATTACGGCGCCAAGTGGAAAGAAAGTCAATTACGCTCAAAGCCAAACTGTGTTTGTCAGCCGGGTGATTTACTCTTGTTGCAAATGTGAACTTTTTATTACCGGCGCAGCGTTATTACATTTAATGAGACCAGCGGTGAGAGGGAAAAAAAGAAAGAGAGAATTCTTTCACGTGCGTGCAAACCGTGCAATGACATTTTAGTAAAGGCACAATTGATATCTTCCCAGATGGCTTCCTCACCCTTTAAAAAGAAGAAATGCCATCTTAATATCAGATCTTTCTTAACCCTTGCATGCTGTTCAGCTCAAATTTCAACCGGTTTGACATTTGACAGCAAAAAAAAAAAGATTTGGTAATAGCAATGACTGTTTGCGGAGGATAAAGAATACATGCCTGCGAGTAGAGTTGTGATGGTCTACATGTGTTGCTGCACCATTTGTCTTTGAATATCCATCGCTTCGAGAGATACAACACTGCAACATCAATGCTGGTCGTTCGCCCATCTATGGCTTTTCTCATGATCTGTTCGCAATAAGCTAGCGGACATGAAGGCAATTTTTAATTTTTTTAAAGCGATATCCACTTTTACTCAGATCAGCTGAGTGACTTCCTCCCGTGACACTCGACCGCACAACAGACGAGTGAGCAAAGATGTAATGCGACAATGACTCATTTTGCCGCCCCGCCACGACTGCGTTTGATTTACGACTTTCCACAGAGGTGCGGCGTACTTGATGACACAGCGACAAACTGCTCCGATGACGCGGACGACGGACGGCAAACGCTACTCTCAGGCGCGGACAATCTGCTTGCGGGGAGAACAACAGATATCGGAGAGTATTCACTTGCTGCGCGACTTTAGGGGGGCGGGGGAAGTGCAACTGAATATTTAGACACAAAAAGAGGAAGCGCAAGGTGAGAAGTTGCGGGCATCAATATTTCTTCGACTCTTGCGAGGGGGACGTGACAAACAAGAGGCCCGCATGATCATGCTTCGCATCGGCATCATTCATTCGTTAACCGACGCCGACCGTCAATTTTGTTGTCATTTTGGCTCTTACGTCTGTCCAAAAGCAGTTCGCATTCATCATCATCATCATCACGTTAAAAAAAAAGTCCCACGGCCGTTTTGCTGGTTCCCAAATACGCAAAAGTCACATCCACATGGAACCGGTCGAGTATGCCAGGTGGCACTTTGCTCATCTTCCAGCCTCGCATGTTTATTTTCCCCTCGGTTACTTCGGCACGTTGCCATAGCGATGGGCTTTTTTTTTTTCCCGCAGAGTGGACTTTTCAAGGAGAGAGGCAGGGCCCATTGATCCGTTTCCGACAAAGGACGGAGCGGGCGCAAAAGCCAGATGGATTTCATATATCTATTATCTGACGCCGCTCGTCCCCTTTAGCCGGATAACGATTTGCTGTCGGCAGCACAGGAGTTAGCGAGGGGCCCGCGAGCTCCGGAAGGTTGCGGCGGCCCCGTTGTCTTGACGGTGAAACGCTTTCACCCGTGGCCCTGTATTTTGATCAGCAATTCATCACCGAGCGCAATTGTCGGAATTCTCCGCTCGGAACGGGGGACAAACGATTGCACCAACGCAAAATGAAGACACTCGCAAAGCACGGCTGTGAGCCACAACAGAGACTACCGGCTCATCCAACGCCCCAGTCTGGACAGTAATTATATTTGATCAAGGCAGTTCCATTATCACTGCGACTGTTTAAGCCAAACTATTTGTCAAATTTGTTGCGAGCGGCCACACAGTTTGCCGCTGGCGAAGGAAGGCTGGAGTCATACTGTGCGTTGATAAGTCGGCGGTGCCGCGAGGCCTCACGGCCGACTCTGGAGGGGATCCGGTTTCAAGCCAAAATGGCTCCCAGCTGTCTGAGAGCAAAAGCGGAATTTATTACTTTTTTTGGGGGGTGAGTTTTTACATCTCAGAGGTAAATACCATCATCGGGAATATCAACCGGCGAACGAGATGCGTATTTTGGCTTCCTGCAAGATTTGGTACCTATGCAACGGCGATTATGTAACGTGGGTCGATACTTTGGTGGCAATTTCAGTGATTTTGCAATTCATAATAATTCACTTTGTTTTATACCCTAATTAAAGTCAATTCATCGATGACATCATCGATATTTTCTCGGCACATAGCAATCGGCTCGATCACAGGTGTCAAAGTGGAACTGGATTGTGTTCATATTTATTTGTCTTACACACTCTTCCCTGGCAGAAGAATCATCCCTTCCAAAGGAGGGGAAAAATAGAAAAAAGGGGGGCTAGGGGTTGCCATTTTTCTCCCCCATCCCTTCCATGAAAACCCAGAAGGAATTTGTTTCGTGAACATTCTTTGCGGAATGCATATGCACGTTTCCTCCTCCTCCTTCTTCTTCTTGTTCTTTTTGATCGCCGCCGCCACCCTGCTTAATGGAAAGCAGCCCACAGCCACGTCTGGCAAAGCGAGGCTCAAGCGTCCCGGAGCGGCACGTGTTTCATCGGCGGATGGCCGCCGCGCGCTCGTTTCTCGCCCACGTTCATCTGCGACAAGCGTTGACCCGCTAAGCTTGTTTGTTCACCGGCGGTGGCGAGTACAAATATGTCGCGACTCTACTTCAAGATGTCAACAGGGAGAAGTCAAGCCGACCAACCGTTTGACTGATGAGCCTGCTGTGGGCTGCATAGGGAAGGATACGGAATCATTCACTCATTCCTTTTCCCCGAATCACATCTGAAAATAAATGCATCTTCCTGTCCTAAATAACATGTACGTGTGGATTTTGGAGGGGGGGGGGGGGGGGGTGGCAAGCCTATTTTAAGATTTGGAAGTCATGAGTAGAAAGCTAGAGAGTAAAAAAAAAAGTTGCCTGAAAAATAAACAGCAAAGGAAAGTACAAACAAGCACATCAGCAATATTTTTTGCACTGCGTAACGATCGAAAGATGACAAGACTGATTTGATACTTAGGAAATCTACTTCAAGGGGGGAGTCGGCCCCAAAACGTTCGCGACAGTGATATGTTCGATGCGACTCCGCTAAACGCGGCGTTCTGGTGAATCTTGCCGTCGCGGAAGAGGAGATGAGCCGCAAAGTGCTGCTGCCCTTTGTAGCCATCTCAGAGGGCGGCCATTTTGCCACGGGCTGTCAACGGAAAATGACATCACACTTGCTCGGGGCTCAGGAAACGACCGATCGTGGCTCGCCTGTTTTCTGAAGCTGTGCGGTCACCGTGTATTTGTCGCTGCTTATCTCTCCTAACCTCGTACAGTAAAAAGGATATTTTTAATAGACGACTTCCACAAACTACATAAGCTTGTATGTAACCACTTAAGGAGAGCAACTACATAGTTGCACTTCCCTCACTACTTGCGTACAGTAACCAAGTATTTGTACTCAGTTACATCCCGCCCCTGCTCAAACGCTAGCGAGGATGATGTGACTCAAAGTGGGAGGGACCCAAAATGGAAGCCGGGGGGGTTGCGCGTGCTCGCACGAGGAGACCAGCGCGTCCCACCTCCTCGACAGGACTCAGACAGCAAGCCGTTGATTTTGCCGTGACGTCCCCGACCCCCGCCCGTCCCCCCTCCCTTCCTTAAAGACTCAAGACGACCGGGGTGGGGGAACATACGCGTCACTCGGCTTCCCCCCCGGTCAGCGAGCCCCCTGCCCCCACGCAGCTCAGGCTGAGGCTCGCAAGCGCCCGCCCGCTGCCTCCCTCCCTCACCCCACGCCACTCCACCCCCCACCTTGCCTCCCTGGCTCCTCCCGTCTCATTTGGGCCTTTGCGGAGCAGCTGCTGCCCACACAACGCAGGGAGCGGCGCGGTATTCACATGTGAGCGCACGAGTCACCAGATGTCACCTTTTGCTGCCAGGCCGCAGACAATGTGCACAAATACGCACACTGGCAACATCCCACCTCACCGGAGAGCTGAGTGCCCTGGCCGGGGTGGACACTGACACCTACAGTCCACTTGGCATCTTCACACGCAGACTCTTGTCATTCTGAGATTTTCTTCCAAATACACTACCACCACCAGAAACGTAAAAAGACAAGGGTGGAGGATGTTGGCTTCTTTACATTGCCCCCACCTCCCGCATCCGAAATATGTCTAAGATGTTCGGAGGTGCGCCAAGGCAGCTCAGATATTTGCCGCTGTCAACTTCAGGGGATCAAACACGCAAGTGCATACAAGACGACGGAGTTTTAAGTTTGTGGGGGGCAAAGGCAGACGTAAAGGAGACATTTTACACGTCTGAGCAAGACAGGCAACACCAGCGGGGCAAAAAAAAGAGCTTGTGTCAAATATTCTGAATATTTATTTATTTTTTCCTATTCAGGTCAGCGGGCTTGCGTCCATTTCATGTGCCGTTGCCTTGGCTGTGGCCAGCAGGCAGGTGCCACCATGGCCACATTTTGTTTGTGAGCTCAGCAGCCCTGAGAAGAAGTGACAGCGCGAGCAGCACTAAATGCGCTTTAGCCTGGCGTCATCTCGCCGGCAAAGACGAAGAAGCGCCGACGGGGAGGCTGCGATGACATTGATATTCAACCTCCCGCATGTTGCCGCAAGCCTCATTAGCATCGGCTTCACATGACACGCGGTGGGGTCGTACGCTTGTAGGAAGACGCCTCCTCCATGTTAATTGGTGGAGGGGAGGAGGAGGGGGGGCATGTTAATGATTCCAATGCTCCGATTAGAAGAGGATGTATATTTGAAAAGGGAGAAAAAGAAGTCATGTTGCAAGAGGGGAAAGAATGCCGTTGACACGCTGGTGGTTCACGGCGAGTGTCAGGGAACATTAGCAGGGATCAAAACAAAACGGGCCTTGAGCGAGCATTACAGCAACACTTCCTGTCAGCGGTGACCACAATATCGCAAGAGATCGCGTTGACATCGCACACCGCTGTAATAATATCTGGCACTTGTGTGTTGTACTATTTTTAGTTATAGTTTTATACTTTTATTTCATATTTATATAGTTGGTGATGTATATTTTTTTTCAACACAGTGACTATACGCGAATGAGCCCTCCGTTAAACATGGCGGTTGGGACCCAGCACATATTGAAAAGCACTGCTGAAGACATCATCAGCAGAGAAAATAAACCAAGGCAGCTCCCGCTTCCCACCCACCACCTAAACGGATACTTGATCCCTGGGGACCACCTTTGCAATCTGTGCCGGCTTCCTGAACACCCCCTCCACCCCCAAACGTGCACCCCTCCTGTCTCTCCGAGAAGCAAATGCTGACTTTGAAGTCTGTGAGGCTGATGATAAATATGCTAATAGGTCTGGAGGAGTGGGGGGGGGGGGTGCTGGTTGACGCCATGTAGCAAGATTGCGCTGTGAGGGGAATGCGCCACCCATGGTTAAATAATAATACTGTACACAGAGGCTCAGAGGCCAGGTCGACTATAACAGAGCCTTCAAGTGCAAATAAATGCCTTTATAATTTGAATAATTTGACTGGAAGGCTGTGGGGTGAAAAAATACATGCATATTGTGTATATATATATATATATATATATATATATATATATATATATACACACACACACACACACACACACCTTTTCTATGAAGCATTCATTCAAGGAATAACTGTCTATTTGTTTATGGCAAACGCCCCCCCCCCTCAAAACATTTTGCAGTAAATCATTTGATTTTGGGGGGGTGAAGAGGGTCGAGCTACAACGATGGGATTGCTGTGTGTGTGTATGTGTGTGCATGTTTGCAAGAGTGGAAAATGTGTTACCTCTTGCAGATGACAGTACGTAGTGACTCCATCAGGCCCGCTCACTGGAGATCTAGCGCCACCTGTTGTTCATAATGACACAGTGAACATAGCGCATCAATAAGAGTCGCGGGTGCTACAACAATGCTAATATTAAGTGTTGTTGAACGTAAACTGTTTGGGGGAGCGTTCTGATCAGTCCTGTCATATTTGTTGCATTCGTTGAAATGCTCCCCCGCACCAAAAGCATTTTGTAGCAAAATGACGACGGACTTGGTTAATTTCTGATACTTTTGGTAGAAATGTGACTTGTGCGAAACCTGCTAGCTAGCTAGCTAGCTAGCTAGCATTGTGACATCAGGTGGGAATACAGGGGCAAAATCTCCCTCCTACCAGAAGTACAAAAAACTGCTTTGCTGCTGGTACACGAACAGCACAACTTTTATGAGACCTTCTAATATCTGTTCGAATTGTAACGCTAACACGTAGCCACCTAGCACGGTGAGGTGACGATTGCCGAGGTTGGCTGGGGTCTTGGAAGGTTGCGGTCCTCGAATGGCCGCTGGACCTTTATGTCAGCTAGCTGTTAGCCACGAACTCAGAAGGACGTAAGGGACATGACGGAATGCGGCTGTGGGTGCACTTTGTCCATTCTCTACCCACCTGGCGCAAGACAACGCCTGAAGAGGAAGGCCACGCTCCTCCATATCAATCAGCTGCTTCCGTCTCACGTGACAGCCGAGCAGCCTCGGACGACCCGCCGCCTCGAATCCTAATTGCTCCTTTTCCACGGCGCGTTGCTCGAGTTTTCTATGCAAATCTGCCTGTGGAGGGAGTTAGCTCATTTATGCAAGGCCGAATGTGCACAGGAATCCGACAATAACAAAAAGAAAAGAAGACGATGAAACCTTGGTCGGCATAATACATTCTGGATCAATTATTCATGCGGCTCTCCGGAGTGAGGTCCAGTCCACGTGCGCGGCTGAGGCTCAGACACGTCCACGCATCACCATTAGCGCATTAAAATACACGGCTTTAATAAGAGTGACAGCCATGCGCAAGTAATGAGATGTATGCCGGATGATAACATTATTCTTCACTATTTCAGCATAATTGGGCATGTTTTTTTTTCAACTTTACTAAAGCACATATGTGTAAATCTTGGAAATCGTGGGACCCTTCTACATATCTTAATGCGTTTTAGGACGGCGCCATCATTTATCATATAGTGAAGCAGTCAAAGAACAAAATACTGTCACATCGTATTGGGGGAGAGAGAGAGCAAGAAAACCATCAGTGGTACAGTGGACCAGTGTTAACAATAAACAAATGCCATTTTTCCGAACTAACAAACTTATCATTTCGGAACATACATGAATAATCATGCACAGAGATGTATGTTATAAAATGAACCGACCATGTGAGAAATTGAAATGGATTGCATCGCTCGAGACTTTATCGACAATCAACAATCCAACAATGTTGCCACGGTGACACCACCACAGTGATTATTTGCACCATTTTCACGTTGCTTCTTCTTCTTCTTCCAGCCCCCCCTCCCCTCCACTTCTTTCTTCTAGATTTCTCACTGTTCCTGTGACGAATTACTGCTGCATAAATTACCATCCGGAATATTGAACCAGTCTGCAGACACCAAAGGCTGAATGTGTGTGTGGCATATCCGTACACAGAGAGCGAGTGTGCATGTGTGTGGCGATGTCATTAACAGGGCCTCAAAAGGAGGCGACGGCTAAATCAACTGATACGCCGTCACTGGTCAATGCTGTTATGAACTTTGGCCGGACATGGAAATCAAACCCGCTGATTAGTCATGTTAATTACTCTCGCGGCTGCATTGATGCCCACTTGTCTTCTAAGATTTTGTGCATGTGGTTCATAGACACTCAACTAACCAAAACAGCAGCACCTTAAATTCCGTCCAGCTTCCTCATCGTCACCAGACAACGTCCTCTCAAATGTGCCAGCGGCAAAAATATCCAAGAATATCAAAAATAGCATTGCAGTCGAGCATCATAGCAAAGCCATTTCATGAAACAAACACGGAAGCGAGCAAACAAACAAAACAACTTTATTCATGGAATTGAATCATGGAATGAATCGTGTGCATTCAACGCTTCTTTCGGGAAACCGATTACACAAAAGTTCCAAAACGCCAATGAAAAGATGCCATCTTGAATCAAACTAAAAAGGTGACAAGATACAGATGTTGAGTGAGAACTGGCAACCATTTCAAGTAAATGGGACTCCATGCAGGGCAAACGCATGATGCATTTCCGATGGAAAGGAGTCGCGTGTTGTGTAACGTGTTTCCGGTTTTGGCTTGTTTCAAGCTACAGGAGGGAAAAAGGATTTCAAGTGTGATATGCTGCGCTTGTTGCATTTTTAAATTGTTTTTAAACCTGATTACCCGTTAGACGCTACTATAAACAAAGTCAAACGCATTGTACAACTTCACCCTGCAACAAAGCATGGCCGACAGTCAGCAAGAAGTGAAGCCACCGGCGGCCATCTTGCCAAACTCAAATACGGAACTTGACAACTTCGGTTTTCTATTCCATTTCTTTACAGCAGCACTTTGTTCAAGTCACGATTGAGTCTGTGCCCTGTCAACCGATTCGAGTCGAGCATCTCAAAAATCCGTGCAAGTCTGCGCCTTGCTTGCATGGTGAAACTGCAAATGGCTCGTTCAGACGCTTTGATCACTTCACCAACACTTGGATAACTGGAGCAATTTGAAAACTAAGATGTCATTTACAGTAGCTTGACATCATTCCAGCAGTATATTTGGGAGAGTTTGATACTGTCATTGGGATCGCGTCAGCTGAGCAAACGAAAGTTAGCATGCCGTCATAGCCTAAATGCGTAAATGGCGCCTGCATAGAGTCCATTGTGAGTCAAGCCTCTCAGTGGCCAAAGTTACGATTTGATGTAAACAGACATATTCTTATTGTTATTATTATCATTATTATTTTTATTATTAAGGCTAACACGTTTGAGCGCTGAAGTTGAACATGTGGTGCTTTTTTTTCAAAACATAGCAGATGAGGGTCGTCACGGCAACACAGCTACAAGTCATGCACATACAGCGAGTCTGAAGTTAACCCCTGCTCAGCCGAACTTTGCAGATCGCAGCGCCTCTTGAACTCCTGACCTCTCTCGTGCAGCCACGTGTTGCCCACTGACCAAACAGACAAGGGGACCATTTTTCACTTCCAGAGAAAGTCCAGCTTGAATTGTTCGCTTTCAAATGTCAAACTTATTACGTTTAAAACCGGAAACGTATCAAGTTAAACTGTGCTTACTTACCACAGTAAAACATGAAATTCATCATGCTCATGACATGTTACTGTTTTTTTTTTTTTCCCGGGTGTGGCAGCAATATGCTTACATAGCTGACATTACATTCCGTTTAAACTTACCCCATTTGCTCCCCACCAGGACGGGACAGGCAGCGTGTTGAGTTTGATGGTCTCCCTCTCCGTCGGGGTGAAGATTGTACCAGAAGATGGCCGACCCCTGCGATGACGCAAAAAAAAGGATTCAAACAGAAATGCTTGACACCAGCAGCCACTTGTTTAGGCACACCCTGAAGCGACGAACACATTTTTTTTCAGTGAAAGGAAAGAGGTTGACAGCGCCAGTGGCAACGCAAGATGGCTGCCCTCAGGCCTTAGCCATGAAGGGCCAATCAATAGTCTGTGGCCACATGTTGCGTCCCGTCCCGTTTGGAAAAAGATGAAGAGCAAACCTTAATGGGCTCGGCGAAAGCACCCGCTCTGGGGAAGACGGTGGCGCCCCCTGCCTCCACGTGGCTTAACTGCAAGCACAGGGAAAGCCATTAAAAGCCGAGTGGAGCTCCCCCTCGATGAAAAGTGAAGTGTGCTTGCTTTACTGACATAAAGAAGCCAGGTGGCAATTCGGTTTCCTGTTCCCAAGTATTCGTATGGGTTCTCAACCTCTTTCTGTGGAAACACGACACGACGTTCAGACAAAAGTGTATTAGGGATTATGTTGAAAACGGTGCTTATATTTACCCCTTGAAAGTCGATATGTGGTTCATACAGTCCTCCCACGCCATAGTTGGCAACCTGCACACACAAACATAAAAGTGAATACTCACAGTTGAGTGTATTTTATTTTATTGTTTGGTTTTTTTTACGTTGAAGGTGAGAAGATCTGTGTAGGAACTCGACCTGCATCCACTCTGCGGTGGACATTTCCAGGCCGGTGATGTAGCCCACTCGGTTGATCAGCTTCTTCACCACCTTGTACGCGTTGTTCTCCAGCCAGCAGCTGAGGAGGGGAAAAGGTCGCGCTACGACTCGAGTCCAGGAAACGTAGCATGTTCCCATCACACACTCGCGCACAAGCACGCATCAGCGCTTGTGCCCACTCGGTCGTCCTTACTTTTGGGAGATTCTGACTCGAGATGCAATATTTGTGTGGTCCGTGTTGTTTCTCACTTTGGAGCGGGTGAGCTAGCTCAGCCGATGAGAGAGAGAGAGACAGTAAGTTAACGCGTTCAAACAAACATGCTGCACTATCTTTTGGACAGAAAAGCAGAGCGGACTGACTTTGGGTTTGGCCAACTTTTTGATGACTTCCGCGTCCTTGTGGGACGCCACGTCGTAATAGCGGACGATGCGGGGAACATCGCAGAGGTCTTCCTCTTTGATGGGAGAAATCAGGAGGTTGGGATGGCCGTGGTTGTTGTGGTAACGGCAGAAGAGGCGGCTCCGTCTCCGTGGCGTCTGTTAGAAAGATGATGCTGAGCCCGGAGGGGCAAAAGCTTTTCCACGCGGTGACCTCACGGCGTCTTCCTCACCAAGGAGACGCTTTCGCCGCGACACAGCTGCTTGTACACCGTCGCATTGTAGGCAGTTAGATACTTGTTCGGTATCACCGGAATCGTCTCGACCCTGTCCGGTTTCGCCAGTTCGTACTCAAAGTAGGCCAGATTACTTTTGCCTCGCTGGTGTTCTGGATCTAACAAGACGAAAAACAAAGAGTGAGACTTTGACGGGAGCCTCAAGCGGAAGCACCGACGTACGCAGGAATAGTTGGAGGTGAGCAGACGTTCCTTTCGTTGGACTCACCAATCGCCAGCAGCTGCTTGGTGGACACCAAGGCGGCTTCCAGATCTCCTTGCCTGTAGAGGGCGTAGCTGTGGTAGTCCAGGATGGTGATGGGGTCCACGCTTGAGAGCGTCTCGCCCTGCTGCATTTGCTGGAGAGCCTGAGCCATCCACTTCTCCACGTAGTAAAAGTCTTCCTCCTGGTACGCCGCCATGCCCAGGTCGAAGCAGTCGTCCACCGTCAGGCTGCCCAGGAGCACAGAGGTTCCTGTTTTGGGAGGGGCGAGGAGTGGATTTAGGACTTCTGGAGTTTGGGTGTATATGTGCCATCACGATCCTACTGTAAATGCCCACGTGCAGACATGCAAATATTCGTCTTAAATGGGAATCGTCTTAAATGTTCGGGAGCCATCCGACATGGTGGGCCAGCTCACCTGGCAGCTTCCCTTTGGCTATGGTGTCGCTGTCCAGCTGATAGGTGTCCTGCAGCCTCAGGAGGGCTTCGGCCCCGCCCGTCTGGTCACCCTCGTTGGGGAGGTCCTCACTCCTGGAGGTCAGGTTGGACACGAAGCCTGAAACGCAAGAGCCGCAGCGTCCAAAACCGACTCGTACTTTTTTGGGAGCGAGCGTTCGGGCTTCGGGACGTTTTTGTGTGTTTTCACCGTCGGATACGTTGCTGCGCACCAGCATCTCTAGGGCGCGCCACTCTCGGTTCATCCTCTTCAGAAGTTTAAAGGCGTTCACGGGGTGGCTCAGGAAGGTTTCGGGGTCTTGGATGGCAAACGCCGACTGGTTGGCCAGCCTCTCAGACCACCTGAGTACACACACACACACACACACATGAAATTATCTGGTCAGTGTGACCTCCACCAGATGCGAGCGTATTGATGCGATTGGCGGTTTTGGACCTTTTGACCGTCTCCAGTTTGTTCTGCTCCGCTTGGATGTAATCGTCCAACGAGGCCAACAGCTCCTTCTCCGTGTACACCAGCTGCGTCATGTGACCTGATGGCACACACACACACACACACACACACGCACATCATGACACTTACCGCACTTGCCCAAAAAAAGATACAGTAATTGTCTTCGTTGAGAATATTCTGTCATCTTCACCCCGCTGTGAAATTGTTTTTCAGCCAAGTGCCCCGTAACCAGCACAAGCTTTGTGCTGTCCCACCAGCATCATCCATCAAAGGACCCGTAAGCGCTACCCACCCCGAACACTGTCACAAATACCCCATAATCCAAGAATAATTGTTGCCTCCCCCAAAAGAGTTTTGGAATTGCATTCAGATACAGCGAGACATAAAACAGAGAGGATCATAAAGCATCAACACCCTGCATCTCTCGCGTACACAATCATGGATCCTCGGCGCAGAAACGACTGTATTCAGTGGTACAATGATTCAACACAAACACACACACACACACAAAAAAAAAACATCTTCACATGAGGCCCACTGATGGTGTTAGCATACTAGCCTAAATAACACGCTAGTGCTGCTTTGAAATCGCACACGAGGTAACAAATATGCACACCGGCACGTTACACAAACGTGCTTCAGTCCAGTAAAGGGCAAACGGCACATTCCTAATAACAACATTGATAATAATCGAGCACACTCACCGATGGATGTGTAGAATTCCTCGGCGGCCGACGAGAAACTGATGAGGATCAACAACAGGTAACCGACTGCCATGTCTGAACGGATCGTCGATGAGAACATGATCATTAATAATTACAGTACTTGCTTTTTTTTTTTTTTTTTTTTCCCTCGGACTGTTTGAAAGAAAAAAAAATGGACTACTGAAGGAGCTCGAGCTTTACTTGGGATGAATTACATAAGTTTGATGGTGATTGCTTTATATTGAATACACGTAGCCACATCCCCACTAATAGGAGGGTGTGACCAGTTTCTCGTTTTATTTTTATTTTTTTGGTTTTATTATTATTATAGCTCCCCTCCCCCGCCTCGAATGTCGACTGTTCCAGAACTGTTGGGGAACAAACCCGCAAAGGTCACGGGGCGTGAATAATGCTGTCTATGCCTTTTAAAAATTTTTTTTTTTTTTTTGTCGTCTTCCAAAGGAATTCGACTTGACCTGCTTTCTCCGCCATTGAAAGAATGCGGCAAGACAAGTGACAAGCCACCTCAAAGCATCCAACCGACGCTGCCAACAGGAAGATTCCTAAATAAAATTACCGTCTGTGAAAAACGAACTCATGACAAACTGCACGTAGCTACAAATGCAGTCAAAATACATTTTTTGGGGAGGGGGGTCACAGAATTCAACACATGACAGTCTCAGCTTTTCATCAGGTCACGGAATGCAAACAAACCAAAAAGTTTGGTGAGCGACTTCAATGTCTGTGGTGATAAGTTCTCTCTATTTGCGATCTGCTTTGTTGTGTCCTCACGGTGACGTTCTGAAACGCCTCAACCGTCGACGCATCAAAAGGACAGCTGGACAAAAGCTACGTGCGGGACATTCCGACGAGCCCTTCAATGCAACAGTGCGGCGCTTTTTTTGCCAAGTCAAAACATATTCCATTCGAATTGTGACGCCACGACGTCCTCATCCCTGTCATGTCTGTCCAAGCGTGCGGATGCGGTTATTCGTTGTTTACCTTCTTTATTGCCGACTTCAAGTCACTTTTCCATGGGAGTTAATCGTCAAGTCTCGCTGCCTTTGTTGCACTCTCCGGTTTACCGTTTTATGCTCGATTATCTCTTTTGTCTGCAGAAGGTTCGGGGACCGGTTCGGCTGGAGTTACCTGTTGCACATTCACATGCAGAAGTGAAGATCGTTTGGGAGCTTATGCTCACATTGGCTCCACCAAAAGGTTGAACTTTTGGACTCGCATCCGACGCAACCGCAGCACGTAGCTGGGGACCAAAGGAACACACCACACCTACACTTAAAAGTGCGGCGTGGACGGCATCGTGCTTCTTCAACCGAACGCTAAAAGGGATTTAATTAGCAACATCTAACTGATGAAAGTTAATTGAGTTCATGCGCAGGTGCGATGCTCCGGGCATCGAGGTCCGTCGTCATGCGGGTTTTGAGATGTTTGCCTCCTACGGCACACCTGCTTCAAATGATCAGATCATCCGCCAGCTCTGCAGACGGACCTCAAGTTTGAGATTTGGTGTTTCGTGAAAATCAAAATTCGCTTGGCGAAAATCGGATTTTTTGGGCGGCATGAAATGAACCATTATAAAAACGATATATTTCTTTATATTGTTTGTTGGGTTGTTTTTGGGGGTGTGGGGGGTGTTGATTTGAGTTCGAACACGGCCGATTTGACCCACAACATAAACCTGGAATTTGATGATAAAACTCAGCAGCTTCAAGTGATCACAATTTATTGATTTGAGTCTTGAAAGGTTTTCACGAAATGACGAGTTGGCAGTGAGGTGAATTCCAATTTTGAAAAAAGTTCCTCTTCTTGTTTCACTCCATGACGTCATCACATCCAATGATCTCTAAAATCCAGTTTCAGTCACGTCAAAAGTCTCGCCGCGAGTCCGTTTTTGCGCTCAGTTGTAGCTGTATCCCGGGAGCGGCAGATTGTGTCCCTCCTTGGCTTCGAAGAAGGTGTAGGAGAGCGTGATGGTGTCCACGCGAGCCATCCTGGGGTCGGAGTCAAACTCGGGGTCGATGTAGAAGAAGACGGGCATGTCCACCTCCTCGTGAGGGTTCAGACGCTGCTCCTCGAAACAGAAGCACTGAACCGAACACACCGGGAGAGGAGACGCACCATGAGGCACGGGAGCTTCTCGGGACCGTTCACTCCGCGACCTCATGCGTGGGCAAAGTATGGCACGGAAGCGGGCCACATACAAGCGCCACTCTTGCATTTTTAATGGGCCCAGCAAGAGTCAGGAAATACGTCTTGCATGAATTTAGCCGGTCAAGAAAAGCTAAAATATTAGCAATAAATTGCTAATAAACAACTACAATATTAAGCTAAATATAGGAAATACAAAAACAAAATGCGCATATGAAGTTCATGTAAATTATTTCATTCAATAAGTGGTAATTAAATCACTCTAAATAACAGATTGAAAACATTTGAATAGTTTTACTGTTAAATTATTTTACTTTTTTTTTTGTGTTTTACTTTTTCTGGAAAAGTATTTACTCCTAAATGTGTGCCTGATTTATTCTGAAGAATAAAGTAGCCGATAAAATATCAGTGGAATATATATATTTTTAAATTCTCGTCAATAAAATAAAATAAAAAGATACTGACCATTTTAGAACTCAAACCCCTGAGCACAAAAGTAATCCTACCTGGATCTTGTTGAAGTACTGTCCCGCGTCGAAGGGCACCACGTTGTAAGTGGAGATGCCAATGATGGGCTTGTCTGTCGGGTTCTTTGCCCTGTAGAAGGCCAGCGCCGTCTCCCCCGGGACCACCTGCACCAAAAGCCGTCACCGTTTGGCAAAAGCATCAACCACGATGTCAAAACGTGCAACTTACGAAGATCTCTGTCTGCTGAGGTCTGAAGTTCCACTGCATGCTGGCGTGGGTGTCCGCGTTGAAGGTGACTTTGATGACGCGCTCCTTCACGGGCTCCATGTTGGCCACCAGGTCCGAGTCATGCCCGGCCACTACCGTGCCGCCGAGTCCCGTCGCCTGACAGGGGAAGCAAAGCCCACGTCACAAACACGACCACGGTGTGACTTCCACATTGCCGCCAAGTTTTAAGTTATTGTCTTTTTTTTTGGGGGGGGGAGGTCCAGTCCTCGAAATTCTCTGGCTCACCACGTACGGCCCTTCCTCAAACTCTCACACACACACTCACCTGGCAGTAGAGCCTGTAAAGCGGCACGGCGGCGTATGATAGGCCAACCATGGCTACGCCGGCGGCCACCACGTAGGTCAGCACCGTCTTGTTGCGAGTCTTCTGCTGCTCCTCGAAGCTTGGACGCTTTCTGCTCTTGACCCCTCGGCTCTGGACGTGGGGGCACAGGGGCGTCCTCCGCCACAGGAAATGCAGCGGCCTCCTGGCATCGCAGTGAAGAGCCCTCAAGCATCTGGGAGGCAGGAGGGCCGAGGCCCCGAGGACGCGTAGTGAGTGGCAGAGGAGAGGTGACAGCAGCATGGCAGGAAGTGGATCACCTGCACGGTGGACAGCAGGTCATCAGTGACTACTACTTATTATCCATTCGTCAATTATTTGAGCCGCTTATCCCTTCATCTCATTAAATGGACTCTTACATTAGTCTACGTAACATTGCAAAGCACCATATTGGGCACCTTTAGCCCAACAACGGACTGGTCGCTATTTCACGTATTGTAAACAAACAACCACTAGCACGCTGTGTTTGAATAAATCTGTCAATTATGATTATCAATGCGGATTTAAGTCACTTGGATGTCACGTTATGATTACAATATGATGAAAAATCTAAATCTGCACTTACAACAACGAATATTCCAAAGTGTTAAAAAAGGACGTCTGACCTGCAAGTGTCCACAGTCCAGCACGTACGAATGGTCAGCACGAAAAAAAAGTCAGTAAATTAAATAAAATAAATACGCATAATATTATAACAAAACAATCTCGTGACCATTTTTGATTGACTTATAGCTGTCATTCACCGGGAGAATCGAACGAACGAGCGGACATGTTTGAGGGTGACACATTACACAAGGAACCAGAGTGCTACATTTAAAATCTTCCGTCACCGGAAGCAAACACGAAACAAACGTTCTGCTTTGGATAAACAAAATTTGTGGCAAAAAAGTTGGTTGTTACACTGGGTTCGATTTTAGAACATTTAAACATTGAAATAAGCACTATATTTTTCTATTTTCGGTGCATGGATTCAGCATTTACAAATACACTTTTTTAAATTAATCATAAAGAAGGCTGGTGACATGTCGGGTTCAAAATGTTGACATATGAATACATGCTTTATAATGTTAGTAATTGTCCATATCAATGCCTCTCAATTTGTATTCATTGTTCACATCTACATTTATTTTGCAAAATCGTTGATGCATGTTAACAGTTTTTCATACTCTATTACAAACGGGACCTATCATAATTCAAGAATACGTCTTGTGAATATTCATTTTTTAAACGTTTGCAATAATTATAGAAAAACAGATGGAACACTATCGAATTTATTACTAACCAGAAACCAAGAGGCAACAACTTCATCTTCTGTGTCTTTTATTTACCCCCTGCTTGGATTAGCTTTCAATTTATTTTGTTGGGTGACGATGTACGCCACTAGCATTAGAGTTTAGTGTTGGTACTATTTTGTGTGGAGGGATACCATGTTCTGGGGTGTATGTAAATAAAGGGGGTGGAGCTTCCCTGCAGTTCGCTTCTGGCAGTGAAGGTGCACTGTGGCACGCCAGGTGTTTAGCGACTCAGTGATAGCGACCACACAAAGAAAAATAAGAATCGTCTCCTGTCTTGTGCCTCGAACCGAGTGTAGTCACCAGCAATGATGCCTACACATGAACAGCGAGGGACTTCCGCAGCAGAAGGATCAACAGGTTATGGGCCCAGGTGGGTTCCAGGCACAGCGGCGCTCCATGGGAGAGGATTACCGCCGCGATTTGACGGAGATGAGGCCCGCTATCACATCTGGGAGGCGAGGTTCCTAGCATACTTGAAAACCATCGGGCTAAAAGATGCTATCCTCGGGTGTGATGTAGCTACGGGATCCAGCGAACAGGCCGCAACAGAAACCGTGTGGAAAACGAACTGGCATATGCTGAACTGTGCGGCTGCTTGGATGATAAAACACTGACACTCATCCTGTATGAAGCACCAGAAGATGGTAAGAAAAGTCTGGAAATATTGAGACGCCATTTTGAGTCCGAAGAAAAGCGCGAATTGTCGGGCTGTACACAGAGCTAACCAATATGCTAATGGATAACGGCGAGGAGCTAGCGGGCTATCTAGCACGTGTCGAGAAGCTAGTGGCGCGCTACAAAGAGCTAAAGAGAACCTAAGCGATGCACTATTGGTGGCTATGGTGTTGAAAGGACTCACTGATGAATACAACCCATTTTCTGTGCATGTGACTCAAACGAGGGAAGTGTTAACCTTTGCTGAATTCAAGACTAGGCTGAGAAGTTTTGAATGCACCCTCCGCTACCGAAGCAGGCCCAGACCAGATGAAGTAATGACCGCCAAGTCATTCAAGCCGAAGCCCAAAGAAAAAGACAAGAAATACGTCTTCAATGGAGAATGCTTTATTTGTGAGAAAGTGGGGCATAAAGCAAGAGACTGCACGAGTAAGGATAAGAAACCACACAAGCGAACGACAAAAGCTGATAAGAACAATAAAGTGGCTACAGTTATGGACGATTCGGAAAAAGTTTTCCGTGGCAGAGACCAAGCCAAATCTTCGAGGGAAGAAGAAGAAACATTATTGCTCCGGGTGAGTGAATGGCGACCCAAGGGAGCGCAGCAATATGGACTACTCGTGGACAGCGGTGCTTCTGCCCACATAATCACCGACAAGACCGCATTCATCCGATTTGATGAAAGTTTCCGGCCTAAAGATCACATCATGCAGCTGGCTGATGGAAGACGGATCACCGGAAGTGTCGAGAAGAAGGGGACGCGCAAATCAAGCTGGCCGACAGCAGTGGACGAGTAGTGAGTGTCAAGCTCACAAATGCTCTCTCATCCCAGAATACCCGCAGAATATCCTTTCTGTGGATGCAGCAACTTCGAAAGGAGCGAAGTTCAACTTTGCGAAGAATGACAACAAAATGATTCTTTCAGATGGGACAATATGCAAGATGATTGTAAAGGACCGTATGTACTATCTTGACATTGTCACAGAAAATTCTGCATGCAGTGAGGACTCCTGCAATGCATCTTTAGACATGAAAACATGGCATGAGATAATGGGCCATTGTAACTATGGTGATATTGCTAAGCTTGAAGCTGTGGTAGAAGGTATGAAAATTAGTAACAAAACTAGACCTAACCAGTGTGAAACCTGTATTCAAGGGAAATTCACCCAGAATAGAAACAGGAAAAGTGATGTGAGAGCTAAAGAGCCATTAGGGCTGGTACATACAGATCTAGGTGGGCCTATTGACCCAGAGTCATTCGACGGGTACAAATATGCCATCACTTTTACTGATGACTTTTCTGGAGCTGTTTTTGTATACTTTCTCAGGAACAAAAACATGGCAGTCGAGGCTACAAAGCAGTTCTTGGCAGACACAGCACCATATGGTAAAGTGAAGCGAATGAGATCGGATAATGGGACAGAGTTTGTTTCAAAAGAGTATCAATCTCTACTTGAGATAATATGATAAAACATGAGAGATCAGCGCCCTACTCCCCACATCAAAATGGGACAGCAGAGAGGAACTGGCGCACATTGTTTGAGATGGTCAGGTGTATGCTGATTGAATCAGGCTTACCCAAAGAGCTATGGCCATATGCAGCCAGAACAGCAGCAGTTATACGGAACAGATGTTACTGCGAAAGAACAGGGAGACTCCTTATTTCCTTTTCACAGGAAAAAGACCAGATTTGTCAAAAATGAAAAAGTTTGGTTCAGAATGCATGGTGTATGAGCAAAACAGGAGAAAGCTAGATCCAAAGGGCAAAAGGGGATCTTTGTTGGTTTTGACCGTCATTCACCTGCTTATTTGATTTATTTTCCAGAGACAAACAAAGTTCAGAAACACAGACTGGTCCACTTCATCACAAAGACCGTGACTGAGAGTGAGACACAGACCGAGAAGACCCAACTGGAGGACCACTATGTAGAGTGGGTAACTATGCCTAAAGCAAGTCAGTTACAGACGGAATATGTAGGAAAAGATTCTGACACTGAACCAGAGCTTAAACCTGACTGCGACACGGACTCAACCAATGGTAATGAGACTCCTCGTACTTCTGGTAGAGAAAGGAAGACACCAAAATATTTAGAGGATTATGAATGTGTGATAAAAGGCAATGAGATCACAATTGATTACTGCTATAGAGCAACAGTGGGATTGCCACAAACATTCTACGAGGCAATGGCATCGCCAAAGTCAGAAAAGTGGAGAAAGGCGATGATAGATGAGATGACTTCTTTTAAAGAGAACGACACTTTCACCCTTGTGCCATTACCGGAGGGTAGACAGACAGTGGGGGAAGGTGGGTGTATGCTTTAAAGGAGGATGACAAAGGCAATGAAACATATAAAGCGAGATATGTAGCCAAAGGGTACAGTCAGAGAGAAGGACTTGACTATTCTGAGACATTTTCGCCGACCGCTAATCTGACATCACTGCGACTACTGATGCAGCTTGCTGCACAGTATGAGTTGCTGTTAAACCAAATGGACGTGAAGGCAGCATACTTACATGCACCTATTGACTGCGAACTATACATGGATCAACCTGAAGGTTTTTGTGTGAAACAAAGGGATGGTGTACAACTTGTGTGTAAGTTAAACAAATCCATATATGGCCTCAAACAGTCTGGGAGAAATTGGAACATGATGCTTCATGAGTTTTTACTTATGAACGAGTTTGTACAGAGTCAAGCAGACCACTGTATTTACACCAAAATGTCTGACAAAGAAAAAGAAATTTTGTTAGTGTGGGTCGATGATATAATTGTGGCTGCCAGCAATGAGAGGTGTTTATGCGAGATCAAAGAGAAACTCAAGAGTAAGTTTAGGATGAAAGATCTCGGATGCCTCATTCATTTCATTGGGATTGATTTCAAGCAAAATGTGGGCTCAATCACATTGAACCAATCCAGATATATTGAGAAAATATTGGAAAGGTTTGGCATGTCTGAATGCAAAGCAAGAGCCACTCCAAGTGAAATCAAATGTGACCTGGCTCCAGAAGGGGACAAAACTGATCAGAGGAAATATAGAGCAATGCTGGGCAGCCTCATATACATCATGACCTGCACTAGACCTGATATTAACTGGATTGTGAGTAGACTATCTCAGTATATGTCTGATCCAAGGAAAAGCACTTGACAGCATTAAAACAGGTGTATAGGTAACTAATGCAATGTTAGTGTATGTGGCGCCATCGAGTGGGGGTGTTGGGTGACGATGTACGCCACTAGCATTAGAGTTTAGTGTTGGTACTATTTTGTGTGGAGGGATACCATGTTCTGGGGTGTATGTAAATAAAGGGGGTGGAGCTTCCCTGCAGTTCGCTTCTGGCAGTGAAGGTGCACTGTGGCACGCCAGGTGTTTAGCGACTCAGTGATAGCGACCACACAAAGAAAAATAAGAATCGTCTCCTGTCTTGTGCCTCGAACCGAGTGTAGTCACCAGCAATGATGCCTACACATGAACAGCGAGGGACTTCCGCAGCAGAAGGATCAACATATTTAATTCCACCCAAAATAGTTGTCTTGTAATTGTTTTTCACTTTCTTGGTTGTTCATTAATTGGTGAATATTTGTCAACATTTCTACTGTAGCAATCTAATCCTCATGGTATGGGGGGGGGGAGAATCAAACTATGTTTTGGTTGTGCTGGTTTCCACGGTTTTAAATATCTAATGAAAATTAGTAAGTAAAAATACTCCCACGCATAAGTATCTACGTTATTGTTATCCTGTGTTAGTATCTAGACGTTATTACAACGCAGTGGTAAAAAAAAAAAAAACACCGTTTAATGTGTGGGTTTTCGTAAAATAATTTGGAAAACGCACAATTGACAATTTGGCTATGTTTGAAGCGAATTAATTGTTTATGCGAAGCAGCATAACGCGCCTACGGCGGCCGCGCGCGCCCAAGAAGGCGTGTGCTTCCCGGCCGTCCTGCTGGTGCGAGCAATGGAGGGGGTGACTGTGGGCCAGGTATTTGATGCCGAATGCATCCTCAGCAAGCGGCCGAGAAAGGTGAGCGAGCCCCCGGGCAGCTCGGGAGGGGGGCAACGGCTCTCCTGGAACCCCCTTAAAGCTCGCCTGTATGCTCTTTTGCAGGGCAAGTTCGAGTATCTTGTCAAGTGGAGAGGGTGGTCGTCCAAGTAAGTCGCTAGCCAGTCTCAACTAGCCGCAGAGGCTAATCGAGCACGCACGCACACATGCACGTGCGCGCGCGCACGCACGGCGAGCTAACAAGGCAGGATAACGGCCAGCTGACCAAAATAAAAAAAAAAGGTGCAAAACATTGGCATTCTTGCTGCTTTTCTCGGCTCTCGCGGGAATGGTTTACCTGATGCGAGGTGCAGCCTTCTTTTTGTCTCAGCGAGCTAAGCAGACAAAAAAAAAGACCAAAACAGCGCCGTTTGTTTTCTCTTTTATGTTTGTTTTCATACGAGCTCATTCTAATACCGAAGCTCATTCTAATACCGAAGCTTGCAAAAATGTTGTTTGCACGATGTTTGTTTGGTGGTTTTATTCTTCACGACATGATTCTTCATATTGTTCCTCTTCCGATTCACTAAAACGACAAGAAGCAAGATTGAACCAATAATAACAAACGTCAGCAATTCTGACGTTTTCATCAGCCGTATTCTCTTGTTTTTATTATTTCTACTCTTTTTTTCTGCATTATGCTCTTTTGTTGTTGTGACAGGCTAGTTACAGCATCACAGCCTATTTTCAATCGCATTCAACTTTATCGACAGGAGTCACAAGAACAAGGCAACAAAATGCAGATTGGATCGAACCCGCAAGCGCATGAAAAATAAAATGTGATGTTGTGGTTTTAGGCACAACAGTTGGGAGCCAGAGGAGAATATTTTGGACCCGAGGTTACTCGCAGCCTTTCACAAAAGGTTTGTGACCGCCTGTACTGGAATAATAACAAGACATGATACTCCAGACATTCATTAAATTCTGTCACTTTAGGGAACAAGAGCGAGAACTTTTGTACCAGACAAAAGGAAAGAGGCCAAGAGGACGACCGCGCAAGTTTCCGGTAATTTCTGTTCACGCTGAGCTCAAAGGGGAGTATAAATTCAAATTTGATTGACCTTTTGACAAGATAGCTGCGTGAGTGTGATTTTTGTGGGTGCCCACCTTCAGCTTCCCGTTTCACCCGCCGCAAAAGACAGCCGTTCGTCTTCGTCGTCGTTCTCCGGCGCGTCTTCGTCAGTGGCGTCGTCGTCCGAGGAAGACGACGAGGCCGAGCGCAAGAAGGCCAAGGGTGCGGCGGCGGGCCCTCGGCTGCACCCTGCCCCCCAGAGGAGGCCTCAGATTCTCCCCGCCAAAGCCGAGCCCCATCGCAAGAAGCGCGGCCGGAAGCCGCTTCACGCCGACGTGGGCGCTTTGAGGCCGGCCAAAAGCAGGACTCCGCCTTTGCCTTCGGCGCCGAGCCATCACCAGCTGCTGCCGGGCTTCCTACGCAAGTATGGAAAGTACGGAAGTTGCAAATTCAGCCATCCCCCGTTTGTACAGCATGCAAGATACCACTCGTGTTGGCTGCGTGAGCTCAAGTTTGAATGTAAACAAACAAGTGCATTTAAGTGAAGGATAGCTTAAAAATGCAAGGCAGGTGAGTTAGCGGGGTTCACTGTAATGGCAGATGTGTTGAAAATAACGACAAAGGATAAATTGGTATCTATACAGACCTTTCAAAAGCCTGTGTTGTGCCTTCCCAGGGTGGAGCCCCGGCCGGGGATTAAGAAGCCGCTGCAGCCGGCAAGCTTTACCTACACTGGACTCAGCCGGGCCGCCAGAGAGCACCACGCCGACGCGCAGAGCTCCGTTTTCGCCCAGGTGTCGGCGGCATCTAAAGGGGGCTGCGTTTGGAACCGCCCTGCGCCCGCCTCCTCGCCCTCCCTCAGCAAAGCCGGCGGCTCGCCGCAAAGGAAGACATCGCACGGCGAGCTCAAACGGTCCGCGTCGGGCCCCGGCGGCAGCGGCGGCCGTGGCGAGGCCCTAAAAGGGATGCCGCCCCCACTGAGACCCGCCTTCGGGGGCGGCCCGACGGCGGCGCGGCGCCCCGTGCCGCCTCCGATGAGGCAGGACAGCCACGGCGGTTACACGGCTCTGGTCCAACACAAGCGAGCGCTCGCCAAGGCGCCTTCGTCATCCTCGCAGCGGCCGAGCAATCAGACGCTCGGCCTGCGAGCGCTCAACCAGCAGAACGTCACCAAGACACCGCTGGCGGCCATCAGGGCAACAGCGGCGCGCTAGTGCGCTCTGGCGCGGCGGTGCGCTCCAGCTCGCGGAGCGGCAGCCTGGTGGTCATCAGAGACACTTGCGTCACCCCCACCGGGCAGCGTCCGGTCCTGCCTGCAGGGGGCGGCGCGGAGAAGGCCAGGAAGGATGCGACGCTGCCGGCAGGCGGCGGGCGGCAGGACGAGCGCAAGTCCGGCCGCGGCCTCAATGATCTCAGCACCGGCGACTCGGAGGACAGCAGCAGCGGCGAATGGGAACGGGACGCCGCCTCGTATCCCAGCGACGGCCGGCCCAGCCTCGGCGACGCCGCCACCGAGTCGGACACTGAGACGGACTGGCGGCCCACGCGGAACCTTCTGGAACAGGTGTTTGTCACCGACGTCACTGCCAACTTCATCACCGTCACCGTCAAGGAGTCACCCACCAGCGTTGGCTTCTTCAACCCTCGCAACCACTAGCCACTCTCGCGCTGCCCGCCGCGGCCAACTCGGTAGCGATGCGGGACGAGGGAAGGGTCAGTCATCAGAAGCGGAACGCCATCGGTGTGGGGCGGGGCTTAACTGCAAGCAGAGCATGAAGTTTAATACTCGAGACTCATTGAATGCAAACACCGTCGGCTCCTTTTCGGCCACTGGATAAAAGCTGTGGATCCCCCCCCCCTCGCCGTCCCGCGTGAAAGGTGATTATCAGCTAATTATCATGCCATCATCGAAATGACGGAAGTCGCAAACGCACAAGCAAGTAAACGCCAGCTTGACTCTACCGTTCAGTCTCTGATGCGGCAATTTGCCGGGAGGGCAGCGTGAAACGTGCCAATGAGGGAACGGCGGCCGTGATGCCAAATCTTCCACCGTGGACATTATTTTTCTTGTTGTTGTTGTTTGTTTCCTGTTCAAGGTGACAAAGCAGGAAGTCGTCAGTGCCTCAGGTTCCGGTCCACAACGTTACAAAAACAAAACTCGTGCTCTGTAATTTGGACATTTGACTGTTTTGTGTTTTTGGTGTGTTTGGACCAAAGGTGCTATGAATGTTATTTAATTATTTCCTGAACAGTATTCCACACACATGATTGATCCTTTAATTTATACTGTAAATCTCTTTCTATTCACCTCAATTGTGTGCCTGGTTTTTTTTGAACATTTCAAAATAAAACAGTGTCGTTCGCTCTTGATGGTCGTTCGACTTGATGGTGTCGACCTGCTGCTCCAGCAGGTGGCGCTATCGAGCTGCGGTTACGAACGAAGATGCCAGACAAAGCTCGCATTTGCGGACACAAAGACCCCATCCCTAAAAAAACGGACTAATCGTTGAGTTATGAAATAAATAACTTAATTGCATTTTTAGTGCATGGTTGTTGGAAGTAAACGTCAAATAGTTTAATGAATCCAACAATACTTACCCAATAGCTGTAATTCCATTCTTAAATGATCATTTTTCATATTCAAACAATTGAAAAGTATTATAATTAAATCCAAATTAGATGGACAGAGTTATTGACCTTTGATTCACGGTGCACGGCATTGCACCATTTGTTAAATTTTGACCCACGCAGCACAAACTGACTGATGGGATTACAAATCACCAAAATCTGTTAAAAAATCTATCTAACAATTTTACAACAAGTAAACAAAACCAACTTCAATTAGCGTCAAAGGTCAAAATCAGATGATGAAAGTAACCAAGCAAATGAATTTTTCTGCAGATGAACAAATCGGACAACGGTAAATGCATCGCAAACCGACAAGAGTACAACCAATTCACGTAGTGACGTTAAGTAGGGTTTCAGAACAGCTGGTACGTGTGTCATTTACGCTATATGAGCAAGTGCTGTTGATGCTGCAGAGGTGGAATTTTCCCCAAATGAATTTGGGCAAACAGGGGCGACAAGGCGCCCTCACAGGGTGCAGCGTTGGTATGTAAACACAGACGCGGCACTGTGCCTTGGTGTTACCGCACGCACGCAAACACAAATACCATTTGCGAATTCTCCAATTTTCAGAAGTTGGGGGACTCAAATCTCGGTTATTCGCAACAAAAAAATCGCATATTCGCTGCTTTCGAGATGCCACAAGATGGAGCCCAAGCCCCGTCTGATCGGATAAGAAGACTTTGGTGCCACCTTGTGGCACGGTGGTGCTAGGTTGCGTGACCAAGCTCGTAACTCCATTTATTCCGACTGTTTATCAAATCAGTTTTATCCATCGAAAGCATTTAATTTGGCACTACAGGGAACAACAAAAAGGTTGATTTCCTCTGAAGTAGGGACAGAAAGACCAGCACACAAACACACATACTGGAATAACCCAAATACAGCGTGTGTGTGTTTTGGCGGCAGGTCTGTTTTGACACTTAGCCGTGTTAGCTTAGCAGCAGATTGATGAGAGTCTGCTTGTCTCTGCGCCAAAAGGAGACTCCACTGCCTGCCTGCCCGCCCCCACACACGCACAAATACTCACACACGTAGACACTAACACCCAGACGTTGAGACACAAACATACACAGACAGACACGCGCAAACACACATACTCAAAATTACACAGAGACTCAGAAAGACGCGCACACACACAGTCAGACATACGAACACAAAAACTGCGCTGCCCAGAGGAGGCCCAAAACATTCACAATAAAATTATTGACAGTTTTGTCGCCATTTTGTTTTTGCTTACGATAAGAAACGCTTTGCTGATCGTGACTTGCGTTGCCAGTGGTGAGATGTCAACTTACTGGTTGACATCTTTGGACGGGGGCGGGCAGCCCCAGTGGCTCCTCGCACTCGAGTGACAAACTGACAGCTTCCCCTGTTAACAAACTAGAGAACGAGGCAGGACACCAGTCTGCGTGTGTCTGTGTCGCAGATATTCAAGCGAAAGCAAAGTTGGATTTATTTTTTCCTCCCCAAAAGTATGCACGCTCAGTGTAGTACCGCATTATGCCGCAGCATGCCGAGCAGCACTGAGCTCTATTTGTTCTTCCAAGACAAGAGATGAAGAAGCTGTGCCCCGGTTGCCAGCCAATTACAGGCCACATGTCGAGGAAGAGCCATTCACTTTCACCATCACGCCAACATACCTCGTGGGGAAAAAACATTGATGAGCACAGGAAAATTCTCACTTCAGGTTTTACTAAAATGCACGACTGACAACATAAATCCCCAATTCCAAACATCGTCATTAAGAAAATTTAATTGCAGTAAATTATCAAAATACCAAAACAAAAAGATCCATCTGGTATTTTTTTAGCCTCTTTTTTTTCTATACAATTATACATACATATAGTAATGGGTTTGTACGAAGTACAATGGTGCCTTGAGCTACAAGTGACCCAATTCAAGACTTTTTTCAGATACAAATTTTGGCTTTGACTTGCAATCAAAAATTGAAGATATGTGTGCCGTTTGGCAGCAGCGAAGTCATCTCAACTGTGGATTCAGAACTTTGCACTTAACAAGCCCATTTAGTTTCATCCTAACATATAATGGGAAACACCATAGATGGGCTAACAAATATCATAGTTATGGTGCAGCAACACAGGGAAACAGACAACTACAACAATACGGGCATACAGTATATTCTTTATTCTCTCCAGAACATGACTAATATTACTGTGGCTTACTGAGAAACCGTGACTATTTCATGTACATATAATGCCCCCTTGTGGCTGAGGTGCTCATACCGCATTGAAAATGAGTCCTTAATTTGATTATAGTGGCACCTGATTACAAGGTGACAAACTAATGGAGGAATAATTAGAATTATAAACGATGTCAGGTCACCAAATCTTAAACTGTTCAAATCCCGTCAACTCAAAAGTTTTTTTCTTCCTTTTTTTCCGTGCATGAGCAGCATAGTCCATTGGGGGTGGGGGGGATTTCTTAACATTCTATTTAATTGTGTCCTTACTGGACGTTATTGTAGGTACAAATCTAGTGCTGTTTTCCTTCATTATTAAAAACAACTTTTGGGGAGGCTGGTCTGAATGGATGGCATTTCATTGCGGAATGTTTTGAGCGTGCGTTTGCACTTTTCTGTTGGGGAGGCGTGCGTGCGCTGAGATTGTTCTGCTATGCGCCAGGTCGGCACAGCAAGTCAGTCCCTCGTCCGTCCGTCATTTGGCGCACGAGCATTTGCACTCGGACACGACGGGGTATTGGACCGGGATCCAGGCGCACTTGAGGGCCGCCTTCTTCCGCACGCAGCGCCAGCGGAGCAGCGTCAAGCGCCTGGCCTTGGCGGGGACGCAGCGCATGCCCTCGGGGACGGAGCACGAGCGCTTGCTGGAGCAGCGGCCCGACTTGACGTAGCGCGGCCAGAAGCGGACGCCCAGGTCGCTCCACGCGTGCAGCACCGGGCACGCGGCGTACGCCCACAGCCACATCTGCAGCCGCCGACGGAGCTTCTTGCTCGCCTTGGGCTTTTGCCCTGCTGCGCCTCCGAGTCCAGGAAGCGGAAGTCCTTGGACATGGGGCCGGTCGGGAGGAGGAGGCGCGCAAGTGGGTCCGTGTCCGCGTCCTCGTCCTCCTCCTCCCGGCCCCGGTGCCTGTCCAAGTCCTCGTCCCGCTCCGGCGGGGGGTGCACCGACATGAAGTGCGCGTCAAAGTGTCCGCCCAGGGCGTCTCGCAGCTCCGTCTCGTTCAGGTCATTGTCGCGGGGGTCCAGCGAAGGGTCCGGGTCCTCCTTGAGCTCCACGAGCGGAAGGTGGTCGCTGGGAACCGGCCGTAGCAGTAGGTAGTGCTGGCACGAGGCCCAAGCCAGGATGAGCGTCAAGACCAGCAGGGTGGAAAGGCGGGGATGCGCGCGGGGAGCCATCTCCCAAACTTGGACGCGAGTAGTCAACTTATTTGTGCTGCCTCGCCCCACGTCACCTCACCTCAAGTTGCGTCGCGTCACGTCACGGGACGCGGCCCGCGTCCGTGGCACACCGAGGCGGAGCCCGCCAGCCACTCGCGCCGCATGTCTCGGCGAGGTTCGGGGTTCTGAATCGGGATTCCGGTGGTCTCCTCCTTCGCCTTCTCCGGCTGGAATGACGGCGGCGCTCCGTGCGTGCGTCCAAATACCGTTCGGCACCACTGGACTGCGCACGCTGCAGGGGTCGTGTACGTCATCAGGATGCTGGACCAACCCAGGCGCGCGCGTAGACGCGTTCGTGACTATGAATACACAAAAACACGAAGTCCAAGCACACACGTAAAAACACACTAAAGGAACACACTCGCGCACAAATATGCAAGCAACACACATGCACAGATATCCAAACACGCAACAACAAACAAAAACACCCGTCTAAAAGCAGTAAACTATTTTGTGAGCAGAAAAGCTGTTTTTCACCACTTTTTTTTACAGCCATTTGTATGAAATTAATTAAAAAATGAATCGCAAAAATATTGGTACCCTTTCAGTCTGTACTTTTTTAGTATGAGTACTTGAGCCACATCTCTGCTGCACAGGCTTTTGTGTGTGTGTGTGTGTGTGTGTGTGTGTGTGTGTGTGTGTGTGGTGCCAGCGCTGTTGACTCGAGGCGTCTCGACCGTTGCGCTGGCCTTTGCGCAAAGGCGCCCGCTCTCTCTCGTGTCGCTTCCAAGTTGTGGACCAGCAAAAAAATTTCACAGGCGCACGCGGAAGACAAAGCGGCCGCACTTCCAGCGGCCGCGTCCAACTTTGTCGCTCTCCACCCAAATGTGATGTCTTCGTGTTTCGACTCACTCAACAAAAACAAAACTTCCTTGGCGGAGGTAACGGAACATTCCGCCGCGGCGAATGGAAGCGTTTCGGTCATTTTACGAGCGGCGCCGCCAGATTGTGGAAATCTGTCAAGAGGCGGCGAGGCGATGCTCAGATAAGAAAACCTCCTGCTTGACCCGGGGGCGGGGTACAGAACCAGGGGGAACACACCAGTGCGTTTTACTTTTGCAACGTTAGTTTGCAAGCGGCCGCCCCTCAGAAGACGACACCGCAGGTTACCACACCGCAACCGCAAAAGGTGAAAGTGGCCCACGGAATGTTTTGGGAATAAATCAAGGCGAAGACGACGACGACGACGACGACGACGACCACGCGGCGTCTGAATTCCAAATTCAGCGAGCGGCCGGCACATTCCGAGCGCATCTGCGTGGATTTGTTGACTCGTCACAATCACAAGTTCCATCAGCTTTTATTCCAGAATGTGCACACATAAAAAAAAGTGTGTTAGGGGGGGAAAAAATACATACAAAACGTGAACAATCTGTGCTCCTCGGGAAAATAAATAACACAAGGAGTGGGTCCCCCCCCAAAAAAACAAAGCAACATCCAAAAGAAGCGAAGCGTCAGCAGCGAGTGAGGGAACAAACAGGAAGTGAGGAGCAGGCCCGAGTAAAACGACGACAACGCAAACAAAACGTCCTGAGATGACACCCGCATGCCAGTTGAAGCACAGCACGTCATGCCAAGCACAAAAAGAGCACAAAAGAGTTCCGTTAAGAGTTAAAAATAAAAAATAAAATAAAAACTTTGTGGTGCCTAATGCGGCGCTGTGAGTAGCGTTGCAAAATTCGAGGAAATGTCTACGCTGGAAATTTTCCATGGGAATGAACGGGAATCGACCAGGAATTCTCAAACTGGCCGCTTGGCTCTTCACGTCCCTCCAAAGTGATTTCACAAATTTGTGTGAAGACCAAGTGTGGGCCCTCCCCTGCTACGGAAGAATTCGAGCACCTTGGCTTGCATCAGTGATTATTCAAAAGTACGCCCTGAAAAGACAGCTTCTCATCAAATAATCCTGTCTTGGCAGCTTTAGAGCGCCTTGTCGTTGGCAGGGAGTGCATGGCATTACACGCAAGGGAGTAGGAAGGTTTTTTTAAAGTTCCCACTTAACAGCTGGAGTGTGGACTTGGGATTGGCACTGGCCTGGCTGCTTTAGAGCGCCTCGTTGTTGGTCATGAGTGCGCCCGCAACAACATGCAGAGAAAGGAAAAGTGAGGAGCTGGTTTTATTTTTCAACCCCGACTTGATTGAATTGTTCTGCGCAGATGAAAAAAGATGAAGTTCATGCCGATGCACAAATCTGAGAGCCCTCCCGAAAAATTCTTTCCCAGTTCATTCCGATGTAAAACTTCCAAGTATTTCCAAAACCCTCCAGCTTAAAGTAGCGATCGTCAGAAACTTCCAGAGTCACTTCAAGTAGACCAGGACCCTTCCATCTTCACGCCACTGATCACAACGCTCACATTTTTTTTTTTTTGGGGTGGACAATGTGCAAAGTTCCAGTTCTTGCTTGCATTGCTGATCATCTGTGTAACAGTCGTGGCCGGGAGAAGGTCCGAGGCTTGGCCAAGTTGAACCAGCAACTTTTTGGTTTCTGCGATCCACGCAAAAGGTTCTGAGAAAACGTTCAACACCCGAGCACGGGCTGGACAGAGTGGCAAGAAGACCAAGGTCCCGGGGGTAAAACCCCAATGCTTCCTGTGTCCAGTTACTATCGTCTCCATTTTTAAGATCCAACCTTGAAGAGGACGTGAAACTGGCCAAAAGTTTGCCGGGAATGTCCTGGTTGCGTCCGGACGAAAGAAGCAAAAAAAGAAAAAACAAACAAAAAAGTTCACTTGCTATTCAATCAAGTCATCGTGCAAGCTTGTGATCCGAGATCTGGTCTGGGTCCCACGGATGGTTTCAAGGCTGAGAACAAAAGCCCTGAAACCGAAGTGGCGACGGGACCAAGCGGGCTTCTCTTCCGAGCAGCGCAAATTCGCGTGCTCATCAATAGCGAGTGAGAAATGGGAAGAGTGGTTACCTTAGACAGCAGCAGGTACCCCCATGAGGGATTGGGGGGAGGGAGGGGGGGCTAAGGAGGGGGGTGGGAGGGCGAAATTTACACAGACACTCCCCGAATAATTGTAGCTTTTTTTTTTTTAAAGTACACCTCGCAAATATTTTCAACAAAATGGAATCATTTGAAGCCCGCCAGACACTGAACGATGTGGCTGAAGAGGGGCGGGGCTGGGGGGGGTCGCTTCTTGAGCAACTCTTTAGACAGGGTGGGTAAACGCATGGTGCTCAATGGCTGGGCGTGCGGCAAAGAGTTGCCAACGTCAAGAGGCTCATTTTGGAACGATTCGGAACATGAACGTACCTTTTACGACTGGAGGCGACCGAGTCGTCGGATGTCAATGTTTCAGGCTTGCCATTGGACAAAATGTGACAATTGCGATTTCATCCCGGTGAGTTTTTGAAAACAGCCAAGTACATGTTGACATGTGTGAGAGTTTTTGGGGGGGCGGGGCCTAGAGCGTGCTGCTGAGAATCTCCGACACTTGTGCGTTGGTTTGCTCGTCCGAGTCGACATCCTGTCCGGCCGCCCCTTCCTGTTCCTGTTCCTGCCCTCCGCTGTCCGACCGCGCCACCGCCGCCTCCGGCTCCTTGCCAGCGTCAGCGAAAATCCTCCGCACGTGGGGCCTGGGCTCGCGGGGGCGACCCTTGCGGCTCTCCAAGACGCAGTCGGTGCGGCTCACGTATGTGGCGCCCTGCGGGGGGGGCGGCGGCTCCTTGGGCGGCGGGAGGTCCGGGTCGCACTGCTTGGTGTAGACGCCCTCGGATAAAGACCCCGTGTGGCTTTCCCCGCCATGTCCCCTCAGCCAGCGCGGGGGCCCGCTGAAATACTGGCCCCGGTGGCTCCTGGAGAGCAGCTTGCGCTTGGAGGGGGGGTTGGGGATGGGCCTCAGCTGGGGGGCGCCCCCCTCCGGCTGGGTCTTTGAGAGCGAGAGGCCCTCCAGAGTCTCGGCGGTGTGGGACAGCGCCGAGCAGAGAGGCAAGGAGAGCGGGAGGTCGCCGGCGAAGCGGGGGGACAGCGGGGTGGACGGCGACGCGGGGAGGGGCCGGGGTAGGGATGGGGAGCGAGGCAGGGCCGAGGGAAAGGCGGGGAAGTCTTTGAACGGCGACGGCGACTGGGGGAAGAAGGGCGCCGCGCCATCTTGTGACTTGCCGTCCTCCGGGCTTGGCGACAGCGGGAGGTCCGTGACATGGCGGGCGCTGTACCTGGACAACCAAAGACGACATTTGCAACATCGTCACTCGAGTGAAGGGCATGCGGGTTTTGACCATGTAAGGGGGCGGGGTGTAAACGTCGATGTCAATCAAATTTGTTTTAACTAGTGAACCGGTTCCTCAATTGCTTTGACAATCCTTCTCAAGAACGTCATCCTTTACCATCCCCGAATGGTTTTGACCTTGGCAAACTTGGAATTCAATCCAGCGACATGACCTGAGCTCGTGGATCTGCAGCACGTCGGGGGCGCTCCCCCCCAGTGAGTGCATGGCCTGCTGGGACAGGTCCTGGGGGGGCGAGTAGAGCAGGTCCAGCTCACGGGGGCTCAGGGCGTCGCTGGAGTCGTAGTCGCTGTCGGTGGGCAGGAAGACCTCCGACGAAGCGTCCTCGTCCGAGCCCAGCAGCGAGTCTGAGGCAGAGTGGAGTGAGTCAGCGCACACTAAACGCCCGCCGTGTTGCGACTGATCATGATGATGATGGTGGGGGTGGTGCTCACCGCTGATGGCCTTCCTCCTGCACAATTCGGGCGACGGCGAAGGCAGGTAGTCCATGGCGGAGGAGGTGGAGTCTGTTTTATGCTGGCCGCCGTCGCTCTCCGGGGCGCTGGCGTCCACCAGGCAGGTGACGGGAACGCCGCCGCGGGGCTGCTTGTAGCGGGCGTACTGCAGCGCGTCCGTCAGCCAGCGCAGGTCCCGACGAGTCTCGTCCAGCTGCTGCAGCGCACGCAAAAACAGATGCAGTTAAAAAAAAAAAATCGGAATGAAACGAAGCAGCTGCCGATGCTCTTTCGGACCCTCGCGGAGCTGATGTAAGCCACGGCTCACGCTCAGAAGCTCACGCGCCGATAAACGCCACTTTGATTCCTGACATCCCTCGTTAGGCCGCGCCCCTTAAAGGCACACATCCAACATGCGACTACAACAGTATGGACAGACTTGATGACATTTTAGTTTTGTATTGCTTTGGAAATGTTTTTTATAGCAAGCAGTATTGGTAAAATTCTCTCAATCGCAAAGTCAGGAAAAAAAAAAATCAAATATTGAAACACTCAGCAAATTTTTGTCAGTTTAGTGCCAACAAAGTTGTGTGTGTAATGTGATGGTTTTTCGTCTCCCACTTGAAACATCAAAAAGTCGCCGTCATTGTGATGACTGTGTAGAAACAATTAGTGTCCATGTTTTATTTTCGTCATGTGAGCGTGAGCCCGTGAGGGCTTGCGTGCGTGCAGACGGCGTGGGCCGCCCCGTCTGAGCGTCGCATATTTTCCTCCCGCAGCGTGTGGCGAGTCTAAACAAACCGTCCAATGAGACCGCATCACGTCATCTTCACACTGATCCACTTTCACACGCGCGCGCACGCACAGCTGACACGCCACATGAATGAAGTGTTTGTGTGTGCCAAAAACTCGCATCTTGAGTGATGACTTTTGTTTTGTTTTTTTGTTTTTTAAATCTAAGATTTTATCTTTCGGTGTCAGAATGACATCCTCGTAAGAATCGATGCGCTCGTCCGCCTGACAAACTTTAGCTCAATTCAAATTTAGCAGCCGCTGACGAGACGACGGCTTTGCGTGTTACAACTCCCGTGTTGCTAAATTCAACAGGTTTTTATTTTTGTTCCGAAATTGGTGGTGAACATACACACACATACATACGTAACAGAAACACACAACGTTATTATTCTGTATGATCCCCCCCCCCCCCTCCTTCTGACATTCCCTCTACAGCCAATTTGTGGTTTGGGGGGGTGGGCAAGTTTTTTCCAGACTTAAAAATCACAGCGAGACAGATCAGGCACCACACACACAAGCACACAGACGGCTGCCAAGGGAGCGCACACTTGCGGTTTAGCGGACGGTGCGCATTAATGGCGGCGGCGCTCGTTTTTTTTTTTTTTGCGCTCTCTCGGGCTGGCGACAGACGATTGAAGTACTTTTTTTTTTCCAGACAAGGACATTAAGGGACATTTCCCTTCTTCGCTTGACATGTTCTGAAGCGCGACAACTTTGTGATGAAAATCTGGTGATGAATTTAGCAAGAAAGATGATGTCCATGATTTGTTTGAGAGGGACTACATGATCCTGATTTTGTCACGTTGGATTCTTAGCGGTATGTTTTTTTTTTGGGGGGGGCGGTTACCTGGATGTAGTCGAGGATGAGCTGATGTCGGTGCTTGGCGCTGGCCACCTCGCTGTCCGTGATGGCCTCCCGCAGCGCCTGCTGGGTGATGAGGGCGTCCAGGTCCAACACGGACGACAGGCGGCAGTACAAACTGATAAACTTCTCCTTGTAGGTGCAGAAGTGCACTGGGGACACACAAACCGGCGCCACGGAGGCGAGATGACACAATCGCCGTCATGTTTGGGCATTATTTTACATCGCACGCTCCGGTCGGAATAGCGAGTGGCATGCATTCAGTGTAGTACCACTTCCTACCACAAGGCGCTAAGCAGCACCGAGCTGCACTGGAAGACGCGCAGAGTAATTAACAGCAGGATGAAGAAGCAGAACAAACTTGTAGAATCATAAAAATCCCGTCGTCGCGGTGACGGATTGTTCGGTGAACGGTTTCCCCCCAGGAGTCAAAAATTTGATTACCGAGCTCAAACATCTGCAGCGGCAGGTGCAGGAAGCCCGAGAGCGGCGTGTAGGGGTTGGACTGGCCGGGGGCCGAGCAGACGTCGTCGGCGGCCGGCAGCAGCAGCAGGAAGCAGACGCCGTGACCCAGCTCCACCACTTCCTGGCTGTACAGGCGCAAGTGACGGGCCTGCCCGCAGGAAGTCCGCTCGTCAGGGAGCGAGTCCCCTCAATCTCGGCAAATTTATTTGATGATGAGCCGGCAGGGGCACCTGGTGCAGAGGTAGGTTGAGGTTCTTGAGCAGGGTCTTGATGGCCGTCTGGAGCTCGTAGTAGAGCAGCGGCGCGTGGCTTTCGGCCCTGGGCCGGGCCTCCTCGCCGCCGTCCTCGCCGTCCGGGTCCTTCTCGCCGGCGGCCGACAGCGTGCGGATCCAATCCCACTCCTCCCTGAAAAGACGAAACGAAGGCGTCCCAGTCAGACCAAATGACATTTGGCGGGTCAAAAGGGCATCCTGGGCACGAGTAAATATTCAGGGAAACTTGATTTCTCCATCGCAGCGCGGTGAGCGAGTGGGTTGCACGCCGGGCTCGCAATTCCAAATCCCTGAGCTGTCGTTGCTGTCCGCACTCTTTCGTTCCGCACTCCCTTCTTTCTTTCCTTTAGAAATTTCTGTCCTTGCGCGCTCGCTCGTGCGTTCGTCTGTGCTCATCCTGAAGGACAATGCAGTGGTAGGTTTCGGTCTCCACGTGGCAAATGAACAGGCGGAATGTTCCGGAACATCGCGTTCGAGGAGGAGAAGGTCGCGATGCCTCATTGGAGGGGTGAGGGTGGGGGGGGGGGGGTGGGGGTGGTATGACGACATGATGATCACGGTGGATGGGATGCCGCGTGCCAAACGGTGACCTGCAGGCTGTTCGGACTCCAAATGACTCGCATGAACAAGACCAACACGAAGTCCTCCTTAGACCGGCGGCTCACAAGTCTGGCTTTCTTTTCTGGCTCTGGATTGTTCCCTTCGGGTGCCAGGTGGGCGAGCTAAGCCTCCCCCAAAAGAGAAAGAGTGACCCCCACCCTTCCCGCCACCTACCTGGACACGTTGGCGTTTTCTCGC
This sequence comes from Hippocampus mohnikei, assembly GCA_026261675.1. NCBI lineage: Eukaryota > Metazoa > Chordata > Actinopteri > Syngnathiformes > Syngnathidae > Hippocampus > Hippocampus mohnikei. The sequence continues at coordinate 2,750,223 of JAKGUB010000377.1, forward strand.
ACGCGGGCGTGACACAGCATGTTGGGGTTCCTCTGGGATACCAGGACCCGGATCTGGTCCACGGAGCTGCTGAGCTTCAGGTAGCCTAGGTAGAGGCCCGGCGCCAACCGCTGGCTGCTGCGGCGCTGGTACGCCACGATGTCCTGCAACGGAGCCGATCAAGGAAAAAAAAATGGGCTACCTGTGTTCATTTTAGCAATCAGGATTGAGACAAAGTAAATATTTGGCAGGCACCTGCAGCGTGATGATGAGGATGTCGAGGGCGTAGGGCTCCTCGGGCGTGGACAGGGACTTGCGCTGACTCTGCACTTTGGCCACCTGCATCCACTTGCCACTGAGGAGCGCGTGCTGTCCGTCGGCGTCGCGCACCGTCACCAGCAGCACGTTGCCGTGGCGATCCTTGATCGGCTCGTAGTGGGCACGGCCCAGGTTGTGCGTGCCGAGCAAGTTCTGCAGCTGCCCGGCGGCGCTCAGCATCTTGTGGCGCGCCTGCAGCGTGGACGACGACGACGTGGACACCGACGTGCTCTGGCGGAGCCACCGCACGTCCTCCCACATGCACGACAGCTGCGCCACAAGCACACCTTGGGTCAAACTATGTCGACAGGTGCCACATGGAGGCGGCAAAGCGCCGCTTTGCTCGATACGGAACTCCTCAACTCGCTTCAACATAGTTGCTTGGCATCGGGATGGCGGAAAGTAATGCATTTGATTAATTTAGCGGCGGGAGGCTGACCTTAGTGAACCAGAGGAAGTCCTGCATGAGGGAGCTGCTGTAGGAGTCGTCCACTTCCACAATGGGGATCTGGTCCTCGGCTGTCACCAGCAATTTGTCCTTGTGGTAGAAGACGGCCGCCAAGTAGATGCCCCTGAGGCAAACGGCAAGAAAGAGGAAACCTCACAAATGCTTTCATGCGCCCTCAACATGAATGATGTGCCATGTACCAATGAAAGACGAAACATAAATCAGCAATTTTTGATGTAATATCGTGAGACAAAAGAAAAAAAACAGTTATTTTTGTATGACAACGGTGATATGAAATGTTCAAATCCCGCCGCTTTGCAACTAATGAGGTGTGTTCAGAATATTTGGGTGACTTCATTTGCGACGCCGCCGGGTCAAACGAGAGCCGAAACAAACCTTTTCAGTGTCTTCACAAACTTGTTGGAGGAGTTGAAAAGATGTTTGAGGCTTCTGGAGACGGACTGCTTCCTGCTCGTGTTCTGCAGCTTGGAAGCATCTGCGCCCCCCCCAAAAAAAGACAAACGGAAAACATCCCAGCTGATTTCTTTATAGAGTTTGCGTGCATTTTCACGAGGTCGTCGCGGCAGGGTCACTCTCCCATGATGGCCCGTCTGACGGGACGTGAGCTTATCGGGGTCGGTCAGTCTCTATCTTTTCTCCTTCCTCGATCGCCCGTCGCGGCCCGCGGCCGCTCAGCGATGCCAATCTCCAAAACCACAGCAGACCTTTTGAGCCGGGCTAATTAAGCGTCACATAATTAGCGTCCTGTAAACGGACATCAGATGTCTGATGCTCACAAGCCAAGCGCGGACAGATGGCGGTTCGCAATATGGTGGAAAGAAGTCTTTCAAGTTCTGAAAGGTACAAAGATAACTAACATGTTGACTGGAGCGGCTTTTGGAAGCCAACGAAAATAGGATCAAGCGTCAATGTTATATCAGGGGGCATATGCGAAACATAGGTGGCTCAATGACTGATCCCTGAAGAACACCGCATTTAAACGTAGAGGTTTTATGAAGGAGGATCACGTGTGGAACAAGCAGTTAACAGCTTCAAATTGTATTTCTTTGTCCCGCCCATCACTTCCAAACTTCTTGATTTGGGAACGTCATTTCGAAACATTCACGCGACATTTAGTCGGAGCACACCAGATATGCCGCCATTCGACTACAACACAAAATGACAACACTCGCAAAGAGCTTGAATAACGGAGGGGCAGACAGGCTTCCTTTTTTCTTTTTTGACTGAGGGATGGAAGCTGCCATCGCCACCCACGCACTCACGAGCAGACCTCCCGACCTGACGACCAACAAGCGGCAACCAGACCAAGAACAAAGTGCAGCGGTTGTCAACGACATAAACAACTTCGCGCCTCCCACTCATTAATCAAGCGCAATGATGTTTTTCTGGCGTCGCTCTCCAACGCAAACTCATTTCTTTATTTAGTCCGAGTGAGTGCACAGGAGGGCCCCCGTGCACTGCTGTCACATTATCCACTTGTCAAAGCCGCTCACCACTCGAGAGAGACTTTTTAAAGGCTCCCTTTCGGGCTGACATAGCAACCTACGTTAATGTCTCTTGTGTGTGTACGCGCGCGCTTCAGCGGCCGAAGCCTCGGGCGTCCCGCCAGGTCGTCTGTTGAAAATGTTTCATGTAAGTGTGAACTGCTGCGCCTGACAGACTGAGTCAATATGTGTAAACTCACCGTATAACTGTCTGACTCAATGACTGGATATAACCAGTAAGCCATCATCGCGACAATCCAAAGATTTCCATTTCAACAGCAGCCTCTTGTGAGTGTGTTCATTTTGCATTGTCCGTTTGACTGTTGGTCACATCAATAAAAAAATAAAAAAAAATCAAAGGGCATCGGCAACTGCGCATCTCCTTGCCCACATGCCAGGGCATCACTGGACCCGAACTGCTTCATTTACTTTTTTTCATTGTACAAAAAAGGACCAAACGGTGGGTGGTGACTGGAAAAAATTTTAGTTTGCATCGTATGAAGAACAAAGTCGTGGGGTGTCGCTCACCTCCGCAGCAATAGTGCGAATGCGTGGCTCGGACTTGCTGGAGCAGGCGCTCCATAACCTCCACGTGGCTGCGCCTCCTTGGCTCCCGCCCGTCGCTCTCTCGCCAGTCTGACATCAAATGGAAAGAATAAAAAATAAAAAAAAAGGCTCCATTTCAAAAAAAAGATGTCAAATGTGAGTTTTAAAGCTCATTTTCATTGACAATGTCATTTTCAAAACTCTTGCACTGCACACCTGTGGGGGAAAAATTTGGTGTACCCTGTGGAACCAACTAGCTACAGCGAATGTTAACTACCTGCGATGCATTTGCGACCTAACAGACCCACCCTCTGTATGTACACTCCACTCCCTTACATACTGCGCGTTGAGCCAAGCGACATTGTAGATGGCATTTCCAGTGGAAAATTCAACGGCTTGCTGAAGAAAAGAATCAGCACATTAAATCAGTTCAATTTAGTGGCTTGACTGTGCGTGTGCGTGGGCGCGCGCGCGCCTTTAGTGACAATCCCTGAGGTGGATGTGCTGGCACGGCGGCTCACAGTCCTCTTTACATCTGTTCCACTTGGACATTAGAGGAGTGCAAAAACAGACGCCCACACACTCTCTGCTGCTACTGGCACACACACGCAGGCACTCGCAGCATCAATGCACATTGACACACATATACACATTCAGTGTATATAAACACACACACAACGTGCAGATAGCAAAGTGTGTTTCCTGTTTTGGAAACCGTAGCGCGGCGGAGGATGGAGGCCCAACGTACTGGAAGGAGCGGCAGACGGCGGCAAGGAGCACGCGGGCGGACCCCAGCCCTTCATGTTGTAGGCCGACACTCGCACAAAGTACAGGCGACCCTGTGGCACAACACCAAATGTTCAGTGGCGATCCACAGGATGCAGACGGTTTTGTAGGCGTGGGGGCAGCGGGGTGGGGGCACAGGCGGGACAAAGTCACCGTGTGCAAGTCACAACTAAGTCGCTCTCAAGTCGCACAAAGTCAAGTTTGGTCTTTCGGACAGTTTGGACAGCTGAGTTGCAAGTGCTAAAACGTCATGTTTTAGCCCCCCCCCCCCGCGTCTTGAGTGAGGAGGACTTTGGTGAGCGAAGAGGACGCTTGATGCGGCCGTTACCGTGCTGAGGCTGCTAATGGTGCATTTGAGACTCTGCAGGTTCTCCAGCAGCATCTCTCCGGCCAGGAGCGAGAAATCCTTCAAGCAACTCCATTCCACTGCACACACACACACAAACACACAGACAGACACAAGTAATTGCCTAATTTGCCCTTTGATTCCAAATCAATAGTTCCCGTGATGATGATGATACGGTCATTAACCTTGTGATTGCTCTGCTCCGGGCTAACAAAATGCCACTAACAGACCGCACAGACGCGCACACACGCGGCCCGGCGCGGTCAACGCTTGTTTGTGAAACCCGAGGCGACGGCTAGCAAAGACCCATAACGATATTTATGATGACCGCACTCCCCCTGTGTCCCCCCCCTCCCCCCGCGCACCTTTGTACTTGGTGACGACGGTGGAGTGGAGGCCTTGCGGCTCCTGGAAGGTGATGGTCAGCGAGGAGCTGCTGCTCACGCTCAGACGGACCAACGTGGGAGCCTCGGGGGTGCCTGCGCAAAACACCGACAAGTTTCAGCGACATCCAATGCAAGCCGCCACACGTTCGCGTCATTTTTAAACAGTGCTACACATTGTGGCGCAGTTTGGCCAATCGCGTGGCCACAAAGTAGCATTTGATGCGCACGCTGTAGCTACGCCTCTGGAATAAAGTAAGATTCCGCTGAGAAATTTGCCATTTGCTCCGATTTTGTTATTTGATGTTTGTATAAAGGCATTTATTTGCAGAAAATGAATAAATGTTGTCGGGGTTGGGGGGTGTCAATGTTTTCCAGAGCCGTATACGGCGGCCACAATTGAGCGTTTTGTGGCCACAATGTAGCTTTTTGTGCGCACGTTTTATCGACACTGGAGCCACACTGAGATGAGGACGTTGTGGATGCGAGCAAAGAGCGCGGCGGTCTCACGTGCGTGCTGGAATGCGCTCGTCATGTGCTTGTAGAGCTTGCACCTCCACTCCCAGGCTCTCAGCTGCTTGTCCTTGTGGCACGCCTCCAGCGACAGGCCGTCTCGCTGCGCCCGCGCCGACAGGTCGGCGGCGCGCTGCTCCGCCTCGGCCACCAGAGCCGCCAGGTGGGCCTCGCGACTCTCTGCGCTCACGACTGCGAGCGCCGCGCCCGACACACACACACGGACAACAGGAGACGTTAGCTAGCACTGCGCTTTCTCAAATCGGGGTCCCCCGGTCTCTGAGCAACAGCTCGGCAATTTGTTCTTTTTTTTTTTTTTTTTTTTTTAAACGGCGTTGTCATTTGTCACTCACTTAACCACACACACGTGCGCTCGTGCGCAGCGGTACTCACAGTGCGGCCCTTCCCTCCCGCCGGCCTTGAGCAGCAACTTGGCGATGGGCACGTTGTTGGTCATGACGGCGACGTCGAGCGGCGTCAGCCCCTGGCTGTTGGGCGTGTTCAGGTCCAGCTCGTCTGCCGTCAGCTGGCACAGGAGCATCTGGACCATGTCCAGGTCCTGCTGCTCCACCGCTTCCAACAGGCACTCGCCGCCCTGCATCGTCTGGACAAATCAGTCACGCTCACCCACTGCATGGCTTTTCACACGCCGGTCATGACATCAGCTGCGCCATCTTTTCCTCACGATTGCAACACACTTTCGACGACCGACGCCGCCGTACATCTACATACTCATTGGAGCGTCCGGTGCCCGAGCTTTTCTGACTTCCAACGTGTTGTCATTTCCCTCCTTCATAAGTGACGCCACAAGCCCAGTTTCACCGCCTAATCTTTGTCTTCTACCCAAAACCTGTGCTGATCTCAACTATAAAGCCACTGTATTGCGCCACTCACAGATTCCTCCCGCCCCCGCCGCACTGGTGCGTACGTGTCATCAGGCCGACGCAGACGATGTCCGAGAGGCTGAGAAAACGTTTGACAAGGCCACAGCACACACGCCATCATGGCGCCACAGAGAGAAAGACGAGGAGGAGGAAGGGTGACACTTCCTGTGATTCTCTCCGTCATCCCCCCCCGAAAAGTAAATCTGTTACATTCATTTATCCATTTTGATCCTGAAATTGGCTTCTGAAATGTACAGTATTTGGTCATTTGGTAAAAATGTATGTCCTTATTGAATGCCTGATTTTTAGTGAACAAGCCAAATCATTCCTTGATTGATAGACAATAATAAAATTAACAACAGTCAAATATTTTCTGAGCAGAAGGTTTGTTTTGTTTTGGGTTTTTTTGTTCAATGAAGTTGGCACTTGATGACATAAGCCCGTCCATGAACAAAACAGCTGGAGGCGCCTGATTGGAGATTGAATCAAGGACGCGACCAATGAGGGAACAGCGAGTTCAGGCAGAGGCGACATATCCAATTAGCCGGGCGACAAAGCGCATCTTTATTGATCCCGCCGTGACAGGCTGTGACGCAACATATGTTTTCCTGCCACGAAGACAAGCCTCAAACAACCGACTGACCTTCCTTCTGTTCCGGACGCACGGCAACGCCCAAAGCAAAACATTTGAAACGAACCCCCGATAGCCCATCTCTGCTCGTAATTGACCGAGATGAAAACATAGGACCCGGTTCAGCTCACCGAGGCCTTGCGAAGGCGATCGCTCTTCCCGAAGAAGTGTGCGTCTTCGAAGGACGACGTGCTTCCTCGCAGCTTCTCCGACAGGTTGCGATAGAGACGCTTGGCGGCATTGGGGGAGGCCGGCCCTCCCGCGACCTTCTTGGCTTGAGACAACTGCAAGTTCTGCATCTGCTGGGTCAGAACAGCCGGGAGGCGTCTGAGGGGAGCCAGATGAAGCGCACAAAGTCACCTCGAAGGCAATTCCTTCACTGCTATGGACCTTGCCATTCATTGGTCAACCGCGAGCCACTGTTTACTGCCATTGACGTGTATAGTCGTCGAGTATGTTTTTCGACGGGCGGCCTTGGAAGAAGTTCAACAAAGGATCATTTTGCCACCAAAAGTCCTTTCTCAGCCTTATTTTATAGTTTGAGGTGTCACAAAACTGTAATGTTGGCATTACAGTCACTTTTCTGCAAGACAGAGTATTTTTTTCAAAAAAGCGAATTTTCACCAAAACTGGTGTTTTTGGTGGTGTATGACGGCTGATTGCTAAAGTAAAGTAGTTTTTTTTTTTTTATCCTCCTGGTGAAAGCTTGAGTTACTTCATTTTAATTTGGTTTGTTCATTTTGATTTCTATTCAAAAATGCTTCCTTTGAGTTTAGTTTTTGTCGACCAAAATATTTGATTTATTCTTTTTTTTTTAATGCAGTTGGTTGGTTTTCATGCTTGGTTGTGACTTGTTGACCTCTAAGTACGAGCCGTTTGTATAAGTACAGACAGGAAATGAGATGCTTGCTCTCGCTTCTTGCTCTCTGCAGCCCTTCGTGACCTGCTGTCAATCAACAGCTGGGTTGATTTTCCGCCGCGCGCTCGGCGTGAAGGACGCCACGTTCCGGGAGACGCTTCCGTTAGAAAAAAAAAACCTGCGCGGCCTCATAATTGGCGCTTTGCAGCTGATTGTAGCAGCGGGATTTTTGTCGCGACCACAAACTGAAGCTGATTGGCGTAAAACGGGGGCCCGGCGGTGGTAATTACTCCACATTAGCGTCAACAGTTCTCCAATTGAATAGGAGCGGCGTGTTTGAATTGGCATAATGGTTCCGATTCTTTCGTCTGCGCGCAGCGGCGGCCTGATTGTGATTGTTTCACAATTAAAAGAATCTTACATTAAAGCCGATGAGGAGGCCCAAGCCAAATTTTGATGTGCACTTGAGACAAAACAATCTTGGCAATTGAGCATATGGCCCATCTGTTTGGCAAACTTACTTCCGATCGAGCCCGCCCGCAGGAGTTCCGTTTTTTTAAAAAAAAGGCAGATTTATGTGAATCGCTAAGTGGAATCGGCCAGCAAGTCTCAGGAATCAAATTACTGGGAACTGCTTCTCCGAAAGAGACTTTTGACTTTCCAAGCATGCCGATTCCTTCAAAAAGCCAATTGATGACTCAGAAGATGAATAATCGCCGATTCCATGACAACCTTTGATGCTGCTCCCCCCCATTTGTCGTGGTCACGTTTCCCGCTACAAAAGCCCCGCGTCAGCTTCTGGCGTCAGGGCGAGGCGCCGAGCTGGGACGCCTCACTTAAGCTCCGAGATCCTCCGCGTCTGGTTGAAAGCGCTGCTGCCGGTAACCGTGGCAACAGCAGCGATGCCGGCGGCCCGGCTCGTCTGGGAACACGAAGCGCGTGTTGAACTAGCAGCTAACGCACTAAAGCGCTCGCATTGGTGCGCATCAGACGGCGGCTCGTCCGTCCTCGCCTGACAGCGCCGCAGTCTTGGAAACGCAGATGCGACAAATTCACGGCGTCATCTCGCTGTCACCAAATCCACCGGCTATTGACCAATAAAGAGGAGAACAGCTTTTTCTGGAAAAACAAACATGTCCGACACAACTGCGAATGACATTTTGTGACACCTTAAACTACAAAACGATGAACAAAGGGTCAAATTATTTTCAGATAGGCAACAAGGAAACACAGTGTGACGGATGCTGACTCACCACATGGCTCGAGTTTTTTTTTTTGACATACCGTTCACCATTCACTCCATCAACTGTATGGTTTCCTCACGATCATGACACAAACTTTTCTGTTCCCTACCGTGACACGTTCGATGTTGTCCCACTTCCAACAACCCTCCCTCATAATCAGCCGAGATTCACAGCCTGATCTTACTCTTTTACTCAAAAGCGATGCTGACGCCAACCCCAAAGCAGTGCAACGTCGCCATCTACAGCCATCTGTGTGTCAGTGTTAGTTAAAAACTGGCGTGAGGCATTCTTCCCACCTACTGCACGAATATCACTTCAAAAATTCAAGTATTTAGTTAGTTATTTGGTTCTGAAGAATTACAATTGCGTGATGTTTGGATTTTTGAATGGCCCGATGCATGGTGGCCTAACTAAAAATGTTTCGCAAAGCAACAAAGTCAAAAATATAACTCGACAGCGCATGAAAAGCATCCCATCCATCAATTTTTCGCCGGAGCGGTCACCTGTCCAGGCTTCGTGAGGCGCGAGGGAGTCCCGTGTAGAACTGCAGGTCCTGGATCAGAGCATCTCCGGCTGCCGCGCGCTGGTTCCACCTCTGAGCCAATCGGGAGAGCTTGCTGTCCGACCTGCCGAGAAATGAAACGACCAAAGCGTCAGGAGACAAAACGGCCGCACGAGAGAGAGAGAGAGAGAGAGGAAAAGCTGCAGCCAAGAGCGCATGGAATGGTCGACGGGCGAGCGACCAACGTTTGCCAGCGCTCAGGGTGCAGCCGAGCCGGCCGGAGCCTTTCCCGTCTGACTTTTGAGGTGAACTGGCCGACTGTCAATATCGTTGATACTCAGGTTATTTGACCTCACCAAAACAAAATGACTAAATGTCTACGGGAGAAAACCTTTTTGGAGAGTCAACTCGCACAAAAATCAGGTGAGCGACAGGTGGGGGGGGGCCTCGACTGGTCGCCTGTTGACCTCTGAACATGCATCGGCAGACAGATGACCATTCCCAATGAGTGGAAACCGAGACCACACTCCCTGCACCAAAATCTGGTTGGAAATCTTGACCAAGGATTCAAACGTGTTGAAATGAAAGTTATCACAATTTTACACTTGGAGGGAGCACAAATCCCCCCCCCCAAACCACTTGTTTAAACAATTTTTCAAAGTCAAAAAAATATTCCTCGAAAACCATCTTCACGAGTGGCAAAATAGCGGCGGCGGCAACGGCGGCGGCGTTGGTACTCACAGTGGGAAAGGCGAGCGGAGAATTTCGAAGGCAGCGCGTCAAGCGCCCGAGCTGACTGCCGGAGCTTCTCGGCACGCCGCAGAGATGTGGCGCTCGCTGCCCGACGCGTGCGCGCCTGCGCGCGCCACCGCCCGACGCCTTCTGGCCAGGCGCATGGCCGCTCGGGCACAAACGACGGCAGGTGAGCGACAGAGGACAAGACAGGCTGGACGAGTTGAGCGCCTTTCATATCACACGCGCGCGCGCGAGTGAGTGAGCGTGCAATGAGGAGGGGCCGAGGCAGCGGTGTAGAAGAATTGAGAGAGCGGGGGGGGGTGAAGATGAGGAGGAGGAAATGCACGGTCGGATCGTGAAGAGGAAGATGAAGCACGCCCGGAGGACAAAAAAAAATAGAAATCTGACAAGAAAAATGTGAGGCCAGTTCTCAAGGAAAATTCACCTCGGGACAGACAATGAGGCTAAATGTCATTCCTACATGATGCCAATCAAACGCAACTGCATACTTGACGTAGTGTCGAATTGATGAGATGCGGCCCTTTCAGGGGTGTGGCCTTGTGAGTGTTGCCAGGCTGTTGTTTGTTTGACTGTCGTTCCCATTAAATAAACAGCTGCAGGCCTCCTCGGTACGGCACTAATATTAGCTATTCTTTGCAGAGGATAAAGATATGCCTGCGCGTTTCGTTTTTGTCAGTCCACGCGCATGCTCACGCTTGCACGCACACAGACACACACTCCACCTTGGTGTGTCGTTATAGTGAAGAGATGCAGGTTGTAAGTGAGAGGGGCCCAACTCCTCATCTTGGGTCCCGCCAAACTAGCTGGCATGTTGGGACAGTGCAAAAAGCGCAGCTTCCCTTCCCTCGCTCTCTCCTCTGATGGCAATAAACATGTTGTTTTGTCTTGTGAGCGTAATCAGCGGCTTCATTCAAGTGGGCGCCCACGCGCTTTCATTCTCTTCTTCATCGACGCTAATTAAAAGCGCCGGACGCGATTTCATGCCCGCACGAGGCTACTTTGCAGTCCTGCAATCAAATGCACGCATGCGCAATGTTCATTGCGGTAGATAACAGCAAACATTTTTTTCCCCAAAGCTCCCCCCCAAAAATTTAATAAATAAAAATGTTCAAAAAGTGATCAAATAGATGAAAATGCAGATGTTGAATGTGACGAGTATGCAAAGGTCCACTTACATTGTTTAAACCTATGGATTCATTGTTTTACTCTAACCTAGATCACACGAGATAAAATAGAAAAAATACGTATGATTTTATTTGATCCAATAACCAGCACAAAATATGCTCGCAATTTATTTATTTATTTTTCCTGAATGCAATTTTGTTGTTTTTATGATGGCACAAAATGTCTCAAACGCCACTTTTTCTGGACATTTTTGCGCACAAGGTGACATTCAAATTCTGCGAGGCGATAACACTTCAGACGTCTCCTTTTAAGAACCAATTTTCACTTTTGCACAATCCCGTTGTTTTCCCGTGGAAAGTGGCCAACTTTAAAAACGGTCCGGAATTTTGCAATGTCGATGCCGTGCTACCGCTGCGTTTGTGGTGACGTTTGGCGACTCCAAAGTACCGGCACACGCCAACAACGCAAACAATGCGGGCGGCAGCTTCCCGCCTCCTCCGCTGAGGACACGAAGAGCGAGTGGCGGCGGCCGATTGGCTACGCTGTTTCCATGACTCCCATTGAAAGCGACAGGTGAACGCACACCATGGAGGGCTGCGAGGGAGGGGCGGGAGGTTAGCTCAGACATTTCAACAGCAATATTTAAAAACAAACAAAAAAAGACACACGTGCTGCAAATACCACTTTATCCTATGTAAAAAAAAAAATCTAATCAAATGTTTTATATCATCAAAGTAGTCAGACGTTTAGCGGGGAAGCTAACGATCGAGCGCGATGTAACAGGGAAGCCACGACAGACAAATTACAGTCTTCTCGATACTCGTTACCGAAACCTGTTATGTGGCCAACAAGTCACGATTCTGCAGTAAAGCCCAAGTAGACCAAACTTTAATGGACAGTGTGTGTGTGTGTGTGTGTGCGTGCGTGCATGCGCAAGCGCGTGGGAGGTTTTTGAAGCAGCACTTTTGGGAGCATGCAACAGCGAGGAAATGACTCGCATCAATCAAAGAAGGTGGCATTAGCGCCTCCCCGGGTGTCGCACGGCTCCGACACCGACCCAAATGTCACAACGCCGCGGCGACTGGCACCCGGGGCCATCCGAGAGAAGCTGCAGTCGTTCTGCGTGTTCTAATAATGACCGTTAATGACCCCCCAAAAGCTCACGACCGTGTCCATAATCCGAAACGCTCGCATCAAGACTGTCGAACACTTTTGTCGGAGAGACGATTTCGTTTTGTTGAAGTGAGCTGAATGTATTTGTTATCCAAGTCACAGCGGATGCTTTGAAGATGACGAAGGCGCAAACCGCAACTGACATGGAAGGGAAAAAAAAAAGGAACAAAGCCATAGTTCGACGCATTCGCCCAAACGCTACAGCACTCCAGCGCTGTACTTGCGTTCCATCTATCGCCATGGCAACAAGTAGCCAGAGGCGATATTAGACTTAATGGCTACCTTGCCCCCCCCTGCGTGTATTGTGAGGCTCATGGAGTGTGGCTGCCAATGAGAGCAATTGTCAAGCGGTGTTTAGGGGGAGAAAGGGCAAAAAATAAAAGGCAAACTGTTACTTGAAATCACGCCATCAATACGGGCACTAAACTCCGAGCGGCGACGACATTGCGACTTATTCGATCCGCCGAGTCATCGAGTTTGCCTCCCGAATGTACTTCTCGGCGCAAGGGACACTTCATTAGGGACACAGGCACAACATGTGGTCCGTTGGCCAAAACACGTTTCCTTCCCCAACATTTTCATGCCCTCGAATATTTGCTGCATTCATTGCGCGCTTTGGTCCCAAAACTAGTTCCAAATTCATTAAATCAGTGCCTAATTGTGAGTCGTAGCCACATTTGCAGATTATTTCATTGATTTTTACCTCGTCTATGTCGGATTAACCTGAGATTGTTCGTAGGTGTGAACGTTTGCGCATCCGTGTCCTGACACTGACCGGCAACCAGTCCAGTCCAGTCCACCTCTCGGCCCAAATCAACTAGGATGGGCTCACCCCACGCCACCATGTTGGGACTTACTTCTTTTTGGAGTCGTATCTACTCGGCGTTCCCAGACTCTGCAGAAGAGACAGAACGGAAAGAGGAGGGATCAGAAGGGATTGCGGAACGTCGTCAAAAGTCAAATTTAAAATGCGAGTGCTTAACGAAACCATGATATTGCGAAATAAAGTTTCCGTTTCCGTGGACCCGTACTTCTACATAGCGACACACAGTCTGAAATCTGATTGGACGAAGGAACATAACGTCCGCATCGATGCATTGGAAGCAGTGCAGCCAAGAAAAAAAAAATTAGAAGAAAATAGCATCTTTCGAATAAATGACCAAATATCAGAATAGAGGTTGTAAATGTAGAAGAGCACTTCTGGCGGCGTTTCTCGCATTCCCTCACACGGAAAAGCATCAATGACGCCCACGCGTTTATCTACCATTCAGTCAATAAGAAGTAGGTCAGCGAGCGCCGCTTTGATTCCCAACAAAGTTGCCGATGTAAACGACGACTGCATGGGAGATGAGGGTCAAACAGGACATCGTACGGTGAACATACACCGTTGCCGTGGCGACAGAGGATGACACTGTGTGCAAAAGATGGCAAAGAGAACACGATGCGCAAAACACCCCGTGCAGACTCAACCATTAAACGGTTGCACGGCAGCACTCGGGAGAGCACCAGGCGACAAATTAAACGGAACAACATCAGTGACGGAACAGGAAGTGTCTTGGTTGTGTTCCATGGGGTACAGAAGCGGCACGCAATGCAGAGAGAACATTATACGTTAAACAAAATGGATACAGTACAACGGTGAGGGAGGCACTGCTATCGGTACTTTTGTCCAGTTACAACTCAATTTGTCTTTTTCGGGTGATGTAATTCCACTTTTGCCTGCTAGATGGCACCACAAGATTGCGTTTAACTATCTCAATTTTTGAGAGCAGTAGAGAATATAGGAAGTGTTTCAAGCTCATGCTCATTTATTCTGAAGAGATGATTGAACGTCTCAGGCCTCTATCATCCTGCCTTTTACGCCTACAGAAAGTGACAGACGCGGGTTCTTTCTATTTTATGTATAAATAAAAGTCACATTGAGGTTGTGCAGAGGGCAAAAGGATTGAGTTCAGCCTGAGCTTCCCGAGGAGATGATCACCTTATTCAGAATGATTTATGCAATTTTTGAATAAGAACTTTCCGTCCTTGAACGTGTCTTCCAGCGGGGACTTTCTCGTGCAGTCCAAGTACAAACGGTGAAATGAATTTTCCGCCTACTTGCTTCCGTTCAATTGACTCGGGGGGCAATTTGAATGGTGATGAGCGTGCCGTCGGTGTGTTAACGTTGGCGATCGCCTGCCGGCGCCCAGATGAGATTATCGCCCGAGCAGCAGGTGCCGACGAGCGTCGGCGCGCAATACAACTCCACCGCAGCACTGTCCCCGTGTGCTAATCAGCGATTCGCAGCAACTCGGTTGCAAGATCATCAGGTGTGCTGCGGGAAATTGGTTCAAGACTTGTCGTTCACGGTGAATCCCGAAGGTATGGCGCTTCACCGGCACAGGCATAAACTGTGTTCAGCAAGCACCACAATCGCAAGCTAGAAAACAATGCTTGCAAAACAACATTAAAAAGCACTTATTGTAATCAATAAGAAAACTATTCAACACACCGCCCCCCCCCTCCCCCCCATCGGCCCCAGCGAGAGATCGTCAAACTTCAAATGAGCCAATGTCGCCAGACGCACACCAGCAGAGCTGCCGGCTCCCACACACCGCAGACACCTAAGCCCCGCCTGCAGTCAGCGCCCCCCCCACCCCGCCATCACACCACCTCCACCCTGAGCTTCTCACATCACCTTGCTAATTTGAACAAGGCTTTATTCTCATATTTGTCCCAGGCAAAACTGTAGCAAGCTTGTTGGCCTCCTCCTGGCGTCATTAGCGCAGCAATGCTGGCATTCATGGCCTGATGATGTCGGGGCTGCCCAAGGGGGGGGGGGGGGGGGGACCCAGGGGTGGGGGTGTGCTCCTGGCAACGGGGGAGACACCATCGCTGGCTGGCTGGATGGCTCCAGTCCAGCAAGGTCGGTGAAGTGAGTAAATTGCGCATTTATCTTCCTGTCCTGTCCTGAGTCCCGAAGGCTCGAAAAAGTAACGATGAGCTCAGCTCAGTTTACTCCCAAAAGTCCTTTCTCTGTGTTCCTGCTCAGTTGAACGCAAATCTGCTATACTCTGCTGTGAACGGCAACAGGTTATTCGAGCATGACATTGTTTTGCCCCAAAAAACATTTTTGGGCCGACTGAGCGAGTGCGGATGATGACGGCTGAACCAAAGGACGTTCAGAGGTTATTAAATATTGAAAGTGGTCGTAAAAAACAATCGAAAGCAGCTCTGGACACGTGCGGCAGCTCGTTACTTGGCGCCCGTGCGCTGCGCTGCAGAGGATATCTTTCTATTCCGCCGTGCGCGTGTCGAGGACGCCGCTCCCCTGAAGTGTGGGGGAGGGGATGCAAATCATCTCCCGTTTGTGAAGAGATTAAGTCAAAGAAGATAGCGGGCTGAATTGACGCAGCAAATATTTCACGGTGGGGCGGACGCGCGGGAGGATTTGGAAGCGGCGCTGCGGCTAAATGGATGCTCAGAAAGACTTGCTTGACTTGAGCGCTGATGTGATTAGTCCCGCGGGGGCGCCGGCGCTTCATACGGCGCTGTTTGTGTATGAGACGGCAAGAGAGGGGTGGGGGGGGGGGCGTCCAGGTAAACAGCCCGTGTACACAAATCCCTCCTGTGCTGGAGGCTCCTCGAGCTCGGGGCCGCCCCACGTAGCCTGGCGTCCGCGAGACCGCTGCCAATAAATATTGAAGGATTGAAAAAGTGCCGCCCGGCGCACCAATAAAACCAACAACAGCATCAATCAATTCTTTGCACCGATCTGATCGGTGGATATTTTGCATTCTATTCAAATTTTTGGATCGGCTCCAAAGTTGGGGGGCACACGTGGGCATAAAACGCGAGGAAGAGAGCCGCTCACTCCACCAGGCCACCGCGCTGCCGTCCCTCAACTTGATTTTTGTCAGATGAAACCTCGGGTGACCTCCCCCAAAGCTCAATTTTGTGCTTGAGCGCACACAAGAGGAGGAACAGGTACATTTTCATCAGAGTGTGTTGTTGCTTTATCTCTCACGATAGGGAAAAAAAAAAATGAAGCGGGGGAGGAGAAGACAACAACAGCTGCTGGCTCACCCTCTGACTTGTAAACTTCGATAACTCGTTACACTTTCCACTCCACATATTTTTTAAAAAAATGTGGCTCTGGGGAGGGGAAAAAAATCTGACAGAATGAGAATGGTCCTGATCGAGAACCTGGAGAGGACAAGCTCGCCCCCTGGTGGAATACATCACGCAGCCTGAAAATGCAACAAAAACATTTCCTGCCGTAAAAATGTTGCTTGGTGAAAAAAGTCATTTGGTGAAAATGCCCAGAGACAGCCTGCCGGGCTTGTGCTATCTTTTTCAAAAAGACTACAGGCTGGAAATGTCGCATCAACTTAACATCGATCCGTTCCAGAAACAGTCATGCATCATGATTAATTCATTGCGGCTCCTTGGTGGGTTGCGTGACTTGTGTGACAGACATCCGCACACAAGCAAAGAAGACTTCCGCAACTACTGTAAATGATTCTGTCAGTGGGTATTGCTATCCTGCCTGCCTGGCATCGTGTGTTGATGCTTCACAAATATCTGTTCCATCAAGCTTTAGGGCACCGCCACACGGATGCGATTCGTTAGCCAGTCTATGGCACTTCGCTATTCTCGCTAGCATTGAGCTAAGCAGACTCGAATCAGAAGAGTCGACCTCCCTGCCACGAAACAGCGGCTCATAATCTCAAATTTTGGCTCACGATTCCAACCAAAACAATAGTCCGAACGACGGCTCGTATCTCGAAGCACTCGTAAGTTCGGTCACTCTCATCTCGAGGCGCCACTGTATTCTGTCCTTTTTGTTAAACAGACAGACAGACATACGGGTGGCAGCACCGTAGACAAAATTGGGCTAAAAAAATAAAACGTGGAAAATGAGGATTGTTCCGTGGCCGCAGTTAGTGGGTGACACGTAGCCGCGTCGCGCGAGGGCCACAAAGTTAAAACCAAAAGACAAATATTGCGAGGGGGAACCGAGCCGCGAGGCTTTGCGGGGATTTTCCATGCGGCGCGCGGGACCTCGATGTGGCCGCGCTGCCTGCGTTGCCGGGAAATCGATTATTTAGTCAGTCAACACGCCGCCGCGCTCACGTGACTCAAGACGGGGTTGTGTTGTTAACGGTGCTCCGCCGCGTGACACATCGGGTGCGCTTACAAGCATTCACCGCTCACCTACACCTAAGACGTCCACTGTAAATCCCGTTGTTGTGGTCGGTGGCCGATTCCAAACACAGCGAACAGTAATTTCAGTGGGGGGTACTTTAAAATGTCAACTATTGACATTTATAGCACTAATGTTAGCTAGCACAACAAAGCAGGCAAATTGTTTGCTCCAAAACAATTCGACCGGTTCTTTAAGCAAAACTTTAAAATTTTGTCAAATTGAATTTTAAATTTTGGGTTCAAAATTTATTTATTTTTTAAACCGTATTCGCGAAAAGGAATACGATCTGTCAACTAGTACAGGAGCATGGCACACTCCTCCTCACGCTTCTGAATGTTATTTCGGGGCGATTTGGTAAAGCTTACACGTGAGCACAGCATCCTCCTCCTCTCATGTCAGACGCCACGCGCCGATGACGATGTTGGGGCAATTACACATCATTTTCTTCAAACTCTTCACTTTTTCCTTCTCGGTCATACGATGGCTGCAATTACTGCCATTCAAGTCTGGCGTAATTGCAGCTTTTAGTGCGGCGGGTTCAGCAGTGCAGTTCGCCGTGCACATCGTGTACACAGACGACATCCACAACAGACTTTTTTTTTCTACTCCTCGACAGATTGACAGAAATATAGAATTTCCAACATTACGCAGCCAAAGAGGAAAAAGTGGACAGAGAAAGAAAATGGGGGAGCTGGCACTAGCTTGTTTAGGCGTAGCATTGGCGTGCTAATAGCTAATACGGCCTTGTCATAAAAGTTCATTTCATACCCAAAAAGCTTTACACCCCCAGAGGAAGACACACTCACATTCACACCTGTGGAAAATGTCGATTCTTCAACAAAGCTAACATGTCTTGCAAATACCTTTCTCCAAGACTCGAACCCCCAAAAGTGAGACTTGAGAGGCAAACGTGCCACCCACTCGTCCAGCGTGCTGCCTGCATGCCATGGCGGCTCTCGCGGTCTTTATTTGCAAGCGGGGTCAATGCAACAAAGCCGCATGTTCATTATCTTCGTCGTTTAAATGAGTCATCATGTTTTTCAACGCACGTTTCAGCATCCTGATGGCAACAAAGTGGCCCTCGTTTGGTCGCCCGGCAACAGCAGTCGAGCACCTGAATGGTCTTTTCACACTAAGTGAACCTCACCAAGCTCACGTTTGAGTGCCCCCCGAAAAAGTTGCGACTGCGCTAAAAGCTTCTAATTGGCCGACAGGGTTCGTGTCTGTGACTCAGAGCAGCGTGAATGCGAGTCAAGCAGGACGCGCACGAGCGGGTGAACGGGTGACTCTCCGACACTCGAGATGGACATCTATCAGCGCTTCCGAATATAACATGAGCATACTTGCCAATGATGTCACATGACTGTTCCAAGTGTGGGGATGTAAGACTTAACGATCACATTTCATGCCGATCTGGTGGTTACACTCTATCCCACTGGGTCGTCATGGCGACAACAACAAGGCGCTCTAAAGCACCAAACCTGAAGCACCTCTGATTTACTACACATCCTATTTCATGATGAACAGTGCCTGTAACATGTCGTATTTCCGGAATCCAGCAGCCGATGAATTGGCGAAGTCGCGCCAAAAACTCACGTGGATGTTGCACAGCTTCTTGCGTCCTCTCTCCAGTCGGCCGAGCAGCTTGAGATGGCGTTGCTCGGTGCCGGCCGGCCGCAGCAGTTGCTCATCCACCGACAGCGTTTTTCTGACCGGCGGTCGCTCGCCAGCCCCGCCCCCCCGGGCCGGGCGGCGGCCCCTCGCCAGTTCACCAGGACCACCTTCCTCCTCCTCCTCTTTGCCGGGGTCAGGTGACTGCAGCGAACCTGCAAAGGGGGGAAAGCGGAGACGGCCTGGTATCAGCCGACACGCTCGAGATGCAACGAAACTGATCTTGTTCTTATGTACCCCCAAAAAAGATTTTCTTGAAATATCACATTCGATAATGTTGTACTTAATAAAGGCAGACTATTGTACATCATGATTAATTCATTACAGCTATTGGTGTGTGCGACATGGCCACCAGTGGGCAGTATAATACAATCATGAACACACGCACACACACACACACACACACACACACACACACACACACACACACACACACACATCAACAAGCAATTCACTTGCGCGACTTAAAACACTTGCGTCAGTTAATGTTTTTAAGGCTATTCGGCCGCAGAAAAGGGACTGTTTGGAAGGAGCGTGTCGTGACGGACGAGTTTGTCACGTCGTTCCACCCAGGTAGCTTCAAGTTTCCACTTTGTGAGCATGCGTGCGCGGGCGATCAAATGTCTGACGGCTGCATTCGCATTAAAAGTGCACGAGACGACTCTGTGACACGACAGCAGGAGGAGGAGGGCCTCGCTGTGCAGCAAAATACAATTTGTTGACTATCAGCATCTGCAAAACTGCACAGTGGTTCATAAAAACAGATAAGCCTCCCCCCCCAAAAAAAAAAATATATATATATATATATATATATACAGAGAATGTAATGACAGTTTTTGCTTCAACGGCCATTGTGCTACTCTTTGTCTGCACAATTTCCACTCACTGTTCACTCTGCTCTGACAAACTTTGTCAACAAATTTGTCTCCCTCGGGTGGACAGATGAGTTAAAAAATAAAAAGCCACAAAAAAATTGCAGATTACAGTCATCAACTGCACATTGAATAAAAAAGAAAAAGTAAATGTCTTTTTTTCCCCACTTTGCACTTCAAATGTTCAAAACATGCACTCTGCTCTGTCAGACTACATCATTAGAACGATTTGTCTCCCTCTAGTGGAGAGCTAAGTAATTACAATTGCCGTTGATTGTCTCCAATTTATTTTGCCATTTTGGAGGAATTGTTATTCACTGAAATGATAACGCCTTTGTGTCTCTTTTTTTAAACAACACATCAATTGTTACATTGTTAATTCAATTTAAAAAAATCAATCAATACATTTTCATTCATTCAATTAATGCAACAAATATTACAGGATGTAAATGTTGCGAGCAGGCCGTATTGGGCCCGTGCGCCATACTTTGCCATCCTCTGACCTAAATCATCGAAGAAAAAAAAAAAAAGGCGGACCAAAAGTTGAGACCAAGATGCACGACAGGAAACTCATTAACGTTCCTCTGACGGGTGGCGCTGACGAGAGTGGCGGCCGTAATCAACACAGGAAGTCTCTTGCTTTGATAAACAAAGCATGCTTGTGTGTTTAGACTCAACATTCTTCACTTGTCTCCACATCCGCTTTCTGCCCATTGACCATGAGTGCATGACGAAAATGCTCCACACGCTCAAGTCAAGCCATCATCAAGATACGAGATTTGGGACTCGTTCCCTACTCCGAATCATTGGATGCCGATTTTTGAGAAGTGGTCCAAGACAGTTTCCGAGTCCTTCCCTACTCCCTCGTCACTAGATCGGAAATGTTTATAACGTCATGTCCCACCTGTCGATTTCCAGTGAAGGCCTCCGGGACTGGCGGCCAGGCGGCGGCGCTTCCTGATGCTGACGGCTGCCGAGGCGGCATTGGGCGTGGACGAGAGGATGGGCAGCAGGAAGGGCGTTTCTTTGCCCAAGGGCGGGGCCAGGAAGGCGGCGCCCCTCTCGGGAGTCCTGGCAGAGGGTCAAGAAATTGCTTCATTGCCCGGACGCTTCTTGTAGCACACTGACATCAAATCCCTAATGTAGTCTATGGTCATCATATATCATGCCTCTCAATGTACCATATTTGCGTAATTTTAATGGAATGTATGAACCACAAATGGGATAGATTTGCATCAAATGTTTGGAATATTGGCCGGCGTACGACACGTTGCCACTTCTCTCCCTCATCACCGACGCAACGTGCCGATCTCAAACCCGACGTGATGCGACGCTGCCATCTACTGGCATCTGTTTGCCATTACAGCGATGGAGACGTTTGAATTGGGCAAGACCCGCTTCCGCGCTTACCCTTTGGAAAACGTACTCGGTGAATATTCGGCGGTGGCGGTAGACGTTTGGATTCCGGTTGACTTTAAACATGAGTTAATATCTATTGGCAGTGTTAAAGTGAATGAGTCAGAGATTGGACAAGAGTCCTTCGTCGTCCTTGGATCTCATTTCTTTATTTACGCAAGTCCTTTTGGACAACATTTCCAACTTTGTGGGAAATGTTTGGGGACTTCCTTTTTTCTTTTTTTTCATTCCCAAAGCAAACTCCATGAAGGGTTTGGATGAATTGGAACCTTCTGACCTCAAAATGCTTTTGGAGACAAATTCTCACGGACACGGTCCAAAAGGTTTCCCAAAGGAGGGAAAAGTCACTGCTCTGTTATACCAAGTTTTTTGTGGGGCTTGTACGGAAACTGGCAGACCACATGAACGTGAATCCCCCGTTGATCGGCATCGCGTTTATCTTCCCAAGCTCGTCGCAACCGAAGAAGCCAGAGGCAGAGAAACACTGGGCAAATCGCATTTTCACGGTGTGAGCCCACAAAAACGCACTTTGTAAAACAAATTTCACCACACAAAACAAACTGCAAGCAAAACCGTATCAAATCAATCGCAAATAATTGATGGAGAATGTTTGATTCCAAAAATAGACAACGCCTTCAGTGGAGAGTAACGAAAAGAAGCGTGTCGCGCTCTGGTTCATACCTGGCGTCTGAGACGAAGTAACTGCGACTTCGCCATGAGCGCCGTTCGCAACCGCTCTTTTTTTTCCGGCGCAGGAAAAAGTCCAGCAGCTCGGTCCAAGTCAACATAACGTTTGCGACAGAGACGGCGGCCAAGTAAAAAGTACACGGTCAAAAAACGGCCTACCAGTTCCATCACAACTCACTGACTTGAAAAGGGAAATGATTGTTTCGGAGCGGCCATCAAGATGTTGGCTGACTCATTGGCGAGCGTGCAACGAGAGCGGAGCGCTGAAGTGCCGCGGTGGCGATATGCCGCTTATCAAGTGCGGCCCATCGGCTCTTTGTGTTACCTTGAAAAGAAAACATCCAAACGAGCCGGCCCAGAGTCGCTCCTGGTTTTGCCTTTCATCAACGCTTCACGACGCACAAAACGACTGCGTTTGATTCTGTTCAATATCTACACAAAAGTGTCCAAACCAAAGGAATAATTAAATAATATGTCGTGAAATATGCATGATTAAAACTGATAGGTAAAAAAAAAAAAAAACATTGGGACTGACCCACTACTTGGGTCAATTTTTGACCCGATTTCCACAAACAGCATCCAACTCGTATGTGGGTCTGTGTGTGTTACCTGTCAGCTGTGCCGGCATCGCTGCAGGTGGAGCGTCGGCAATTGGAGGCGCAGGACAACGACGATGACGACAAGGTGCGGGTAGAGTCCAAGAGTCTGGGCAGCAGGAGCGAGGACGGCATGCACAGCCACGTCTCCAGGTCCGAGAACTTGGAGCAGCTCAGCATCTCCAAAACGCTGCAAGAGTGGCGCCGGTTTGGTCAATGGCACTCACGGCGAAAGCGCTCAATAGAAGTACAAAACCCACAGAGACGAAGAGCTGACGCTCCTCTTTCAACAAAAGAAAAAAAAAAAAGCTTTTTCAGTTTTACCAAAAACAGTTGTTTTTTTTTTTAAACAAATGTTCGCCATTTACACTATGAAATTTGTCATCTTCTCACATAATTTCGAGTCGGCGTGACACCGCACTACCTAACTCATAAATAGTTTCCGTCGAAAGCATAGAAAGTGCTTAAACTTGTCCCAGTTCCAACGGGTTGCCACTTTCCACAATTCAACTCCGCCATCGAAAGGGATCTACTACCTCCCATCACTGGTTTATAGTAAAGATAGGACCCAACACCACCACCATGACATCCACTACCTCTCCTCTCCCGTTGGCTGAGCGTCATCATCATTGTCGTCGGCCACTTGGAAGACACAAGAGATGCGGGAGTCTCGCGAGGACAACAGCACGCAGGAATTCTCAGAATCCATTGACATCTTCAGCCATATCTGCACGGGAAGACCAGCAGAGACACAGCAGTTAGCCTTCACAATATGGATTTATGTTCTAATTTAGTTGGGGGGAACACCTGTTGCTGAACCTTGCTCCAAACCCAGAAATACTACTCAATACATTACATATTATGTTATTATTAGGAAATGCTGGTCTACTAGAGAAAAAAAGTACCCAAAAATATACAGAAAAGCTTACTAAATAAAAGACTAAAAAAATGTTGACCAACCTAACGCCGAGATTGGCACGTGACGTAATCACGTGAAATAACGTGTACCGACGTCCAATGACGAATTTGGCAAATTTGACGCAGCATGACAAACTTTGTCAAGTTTGTCGTGGCTCTCAGGGTTTGCTTTTTCTTGGTGTGAACTGTCCCCTTGGGAACGTACCGCATTTCTACAGTTACAATGTTCCCATAGTTTCGTCAATTTGACGTGAGCTGGCATGTGACGTCACGACGTGAACTGACGTTTGCGGCGTGAAACGACGTGGTACTGTTATGCCAAGTTTGACTGACGCGTACGAGCCAGGGCGCCAAGACAAACCTTCAAAATGAGCATTTCCTTTAAAAAAAAACAAATAAACATTTCAAACTTTGACGTGCCAGACAGTTAAGGGGGAAACTCACTCGACATTCATCTTGCCGAACGTTTCCGCAAGATTTGGCCTCAAACATGAGCGTTTCAATCTAGAAAAGAAAAGAGTTTCTTGCTTACCGTCTTGCGGCGTCCTTTCGTCGGCGTCCGCTGCAGTGTGGCTCGGCCTCGTTTTCCCGGAGCTGTAACATTTGCTCCGGCTGGGCTGTGGCCTGCTAACGTGTCTCTTGTCCCGGCCCGAGTAAAACATCCCCAAAACTACGGAGTGGGCTCACATTTCATTGCGGTATCTCCGCCGCACGAAGGCCCAGGCAGTCCGAGTTGGGCCAACAACATCTGGGGGCCCGCGGCCGCGATCCCACACGGCGGCGAGGCGCACTCGTCGGGCGCGCAGCCAGCCTCACAAACCGCCGGGGAGTCAAACAGCCCAAAATGTGAACTTGTATCGCTTCAAGAGTTACAGTCAAATTTATGGGAAGCAACGGAGGGGCGAGGCTGCAAGGGAGCGAGAAAAAGGACACATGCGAGGAGGGAAGGACACTTGATGGAGTGGGAAAAGTGGCAAAAGAGCAGGAGTGGAAAACAAAATGTAATAGTAGGAGCGGAACGCGAATAATAAAATAAGAAATGTGGAGGAACTGAAGGAATTAGTGAGCAGGGAGGATGAGGAGTGTCTCGTTCGTCAGTTGCTTTGAAGTTGAAATGAGGAGGGGGTGGCAAAAAAAATCGTCAGCATGACAGATAAGAGCAGACAGGAAGGACACACACACACAAACACACACACACACACACACGCTACGGCCAAAAAAACTAACTTGCACTGAGCACGACTGTGAGACATGCATAGGTGTCAAATGCAGGTCCATGAACGGTAAACTGGTTGGATGAGCCACAGGCGCTTCAACTCGGGGAACTCGTTTACCTGCGAGTTGACTAGAAGAAGCACCTGTGGCTAAAGCCAAACAAGTGGCAGGATTTTTACTCTCTGGACCTGCATCTGATACCTCTGAAGACATTTACGCATTAAAAGTTAGACTTTTGAAGCAATTGACTCTCCATAATGCAACACAGACGTTGCAGAAATTCCTGTCACAAAGGCAAAAAAAAAAAAGAGTTTGGCAATATGTTATGAGCGTGACGAAATGTGAAATTCGATTGCCAGATAAACGCCCTCTGCTGACCGTGAAGGAAAATTACATGTTGATCGATAACGTCGAAGCTCCCTCTACTGGCTATACAATTTGCACACCGGTTGCAAATACTGTAGCAATGTTTGTAACGTTTCAAAGTGGCTATGAATTGCCCTGGCTGCACTTCTATAGTCAGCTGCCAATCAAATATGCGCCAGGATCATCTGTTGTCGGGACATTGAGGGCTGGGGAAGTTTTTTTCCTCCCCTGAATGATTTGGCTGTTTCCACAATGCGGCTCATGACGTCATAAACAATGTCCGATTCGTCAACGTCATGTCTCTGTGTGTCGTCAGGACCCCTTTGTTACGGTCCACTTTATTCCCTGCTGCGTGGGAGCTGCTGTGAGTCAACGGCGCCGTGCTTGGACGCTACTTTGCTCTCATTTCCCCGCAAAGAGTCCCACGATCTAAAAGCGCCCCTTCTCCACCCCACCCACCCCCACAAAGTTCTTTTGACGATGTTCGTGGCGGTGGAAAGCCGGCAGCTGTCGGAGAACGACCGCAGACTTTTAGCCATGCAGGCCCTGTGCAGGACCCCCGACCCGGTGGCCTCCTTCCTCCCGGTGCTGGTGGACTCTCAGCCTCCGCTGCCACCGCCGCCTCCTCGTCCTGCCGGCCCGGGCTCGCTTCCTCACGCCTCCTTCTCCTCCTCCTCCTCCTCTGGGTCCTCATCATCATCATCCGCGCGCAGGCCCGCCCGCTGGAGCGCCAAGCCCCGAACCGGCCCGCAGATTCAGTAAAAAAAAAAAAAAAAAAATCTCGCCTTTTCAAATGTTATTCCATATCCCACCAGTGCACTGATTTGTCCACGTAGTCACGTTTTACTAAGACAATAGTAGAGTCTTGGTAGTCTCCACTCATCCACAATTATCAAGAAAATCAAATACAGCATGCATCTGCAAATTGATTCAGTATCTTGAATTGACTTACAAGTGAGGACGTAGTGCGTACGAGCATTGAGTGCACTCGTAGGATTTGAAGTACCGGTACATGACTGTTGTGCAGGAACGTGACGTCTTCGGTGAAGCTGGGTTGCGATCTGGACCTGGAGTTCATCGCTCGGAACTCGTGGAACGTGCAGCACCTGTCAACGGTACCGTCAATATTTGCACGCGACATGCTTACAGAGGTGGCAAAAGGATTCAACACGCTGCACTTAAGTAGAAGCACAGATACATACAAAAAAAACAGTAAAAAACAGATTATTACAAAACATACAACAAAAACATATTTGAAGATATGTTTCAAAAGTTATTTTACATGATGTTTTTTTAAGTTAGAATTTAGGAACACCAGAAACTCGTGTTAATCAAAAGCACCACATTCACCATCAATCATCCTCTTTGGAGCTGATGACAAAATGTGTGTCGAAGTGTGTGTAAGGTTGAGTCAATCAAGTCAAAATAAATCATTTTTTACAGGCTTAATTGGATACCGTTAGTTGATATATTGCTGTGGGGACTTTGTTGCCCTCTGCGGGAACATTGTGGTACTGCAAGAGCCCCCGTTAACACTGTACTGTACATCAAAAGAGGTTGAAGAGCCGATATTTGTCAATGCTAAACGTTTGCTTGCAGGCTAAATAAAGTTAAGATGGCTGCAAATTATGCGCACCACCGCGACTGAAGGATCAATGTGGTATCGCAACACAAGCAGGATGATAGCTTGGAAGTTTGTGGAGGCTCGGATGGATGTTTTTGACAAAAATCGCCTGCTCATGCAGCAACTTTGACAGCAAATGTTGACTTGTCATTTTTTGGGGTACATTTTGTTTGTGAGCTCCCACCTGCTGTGCGTCAGGTCTTCAAGTCGCTCGTCATGAAGATCCGCAAGCCCCAGACCACGGCCAGGATCTTCCAGTCCGGAATCCTTTTCTGCACGGGAGCCAAGAGGTCCGTCTGCGTGCGTTGTGTCCATCTGATCTGTCTGTCCACAATGGGTTGACCGTTTGTTGTCTCACAGTGAGGACGAGTCTCGCGTGGCCGCCAGGAAGTTTGCCTTCAAAATCCTGAAGCTGGGCTACCCGGTGCGCTTCCTGGACTTCAAGGTGCTCAACATCGGCGGCACCTGCAAAACGTTCCCCATCAACCTGGAGGATCTCTTCTTGGCCCACCAGGACCACTGCAGGTTAGCTCAACTGGTTGCCACAAGGTCTTTTGTATACTATTCTTCTTCTGACCAACTTATCACATTTTGGAGAGCCTCAGAAAGCCCCCCAAACCCCCAGAATTTTCCACTGTCCTTCTTAAAGGTAGGTGGAGTGAGCGCAAGAAGTAGGTGACTTGCATCTGACATCACTTTGAGGAACTGAATAGCAAAACTCAGCTAGCGTCATGCTAACATGAAATGTGAAACGCCTTAGATAGGCTAACAAAAATTAGCATCGCTGTCTCGTTAGCTCTGCACATACGCCGCTGAAATTAATCGTGTTTGTTCCACTTCCTTTGCGCAGTTACGAACCAGAGCTGTTTCCTGCTCTGCAGTACAACTTCCGTCCCGGTATGACAGCGTCCATCTTTTCCTCTGGCTCCATCTCACTGGTCGGTAAGTGCGATACACGGATGGATGGAGGAGGTGAAATTTGCGCAGAGAACAGACGGGGGAAGGAATGAAGGCAACTTTGTGGAACCAAATCTCAGAATCGAGTTTTGAAATGTGTCAAAGGTGCCTTGACCTCTCACCGCATTTCCCCCGTTTCATGTGGCAGGGGCTAAAACGGAAGATGAATTCTACCGAGCATTTCGCACCCTGGATGCCATCCTGATCAACTTCAGGAGGACATGAAGTCTACCCCGCTTGCGACGGTCACGTTCTGGATGTGAGCATGCAGCATTAGCCACGCCACCGTCGCTTACGCCGCCACCCAAATAAATCCATATTATACAGCATGACATCATTATATCCCGATCCCACTCGTACGTAGCATGACTAGTCTCGCCAACTTTGCTGTCATCGCGCCAACAGTTTAAGCTGGAGCAAACTTTGATTGACCAAAGTGTCGCTTTGATGCTAATGTGTTTTATTTTTAGCTGGAATGATCATCAACAAGTACAAGTTGCGTTGTGCTCGTTGACAAGCACTTGCTGTCTTCATGTAAAGATGTCATAAAAGGTGACTGGAAAACAAAACAAGAGAAAGTGTCATTTGTGAAATCACCAGCAGATGTCACCCGAGTTCAACAAAAAAAAATGACGCTTAAATCATCCGTTGAATGACTTTACATCGTGCATAAAATAATGCCTGAACAGCTCAAAAGGCTCACGTACGCTCATCATTAAATCCGCTCAAATACCATTCTAAAAATGCTGAAACATTTTAATTGAAAAAAAAAAAGACGTTTGAATGTCCATTTAACAATTCTTTCACCCGACTCCTGAATCACTACATCGTGATTTTCTCTGTTGGAACTATCTCGGACCAACTATATCCAACTTCAGATGAGGTGATTCCTGACCTACCCGCGGATCAAAAGCGAGACGGGGGCCGCCCACTGACCCGTTGTACCCCCTCCCCCATTCCTCTCCATCTTCTCCTGCCGCACAAGCCGAGCCTGTTGAGGATTTAAACATGAACAAGGGAGGGGAGAGAGGAAAAAAAAAACAGGCCAGATGTTCCCAGTTGGATGGAGAACATGGAAACCAGGATCCGGTTGTGTTCGTCATTTCACTTTTTAACCCCTTGGGCAACGGGCTACTGCGCAACGCTTCCCCTACATTGACGGATGCTCGCCGCCCAAAGCAGCGCGGTGGGCAACGCAAACGTCATCGCCATGAAGGACAAGTGACCCGCTTGACCTGTTGCCCTCGGGGAGGCGCTACAGCTGCGTCAGACCAACGACTATCAAGACTCCGGAACAATTTGTTTTCCCCCTCAAACACCGTCGGCACACTAAACAATCCCTGACCGCGCATGCCCCGTCTGCGAAATTCAAAGTGTCGGTGCAATCGTGGCACATAATGCCGGTCATTATCTTCTTGCATGATTATCTTTTGTCGCAAACATCTTAACATTGACATCCTTTTGATGCTTTCAGCTTGCAAATGTCACACGTCACAACCTCGACAACAGGTGAGCCCGTGATTGGTTGTTGGCTAAGCCCTGAGCAACCGTGATGTCATTTTCAGTCAACAGCAAGGGACAAAATGGCCGCCCCCGGAAATGAGTCCAAAGGGCTGCGTCATTCATATTCCGGAAATGCAATTTTTGTCGGAAAGCTGTGTTTACACTAGTGGAGCCACATGGAACGTATTAATGTCAAAACCATTTTTTGAGTCGACTTCCGCCAAAACGATAAATTCCAGAGTGTCAAACGTGGGTCCTCGAGGGGCTGTGCAACACGAATCACTTACGACTCTTTTTCTTTTTTTACTTCTTCCTAGTCACTATCAAACTGTTGGCGCGTGACCATGAATCGGTGCGATGGTGGACGAGCTTTATGCGAGCGCACAAGAGCAATTTGAAGGCAGGAAAGAGTTAAACGTTGCTGCTCTGCGCGCTGGAGGAGGTTCAAGGAGGAGGAGGTGGAGGAGGTGGAGGCCACCGTTTTCTATTGATAGTCATCTTCACTCTGACTTTGGGTTCGTCGGGACCGCTGGCGGAAAGCGGGAGGAAAGGAAAAAAAAAAAGGGAGATGCCAGCGAGATGAGGAGCGACGCGCCTCAGCCGTGAGTTGATTGATTAGCACTGGAAGTGATCGCAACCGCTTTCTGTGCGCGCGTTTGCGAAATGTCTTTCCCCCTCCATATTGGCATGCCGCCAAAAGCAAAAGTTCACATTTGTGTCAACGGTTAGTTTGGGCCTCCTGCCATCTGGTGGGGGAGCGTTTGATCGTTCTGCTTGTCACAATAAGTCGCCGGCATCGAGAGATGAACAAAGTCGCATCATTAGTTGACGTGAATCGATCAACTTTGGGGACCGATTGAGTGAAAGTGGATCATTTCAACTGCCACAATGATGAAGGCGACCCATCCCAACCAAACACAAATGTCACAAAAAGTACATCGACAGAAGTAATGACCGTACAGGGTACACACATAGCGATAATTTCTGCGAGTACCTGATTATCAAGCCTTTAAAGCAAAGTGACTGATTTCAATGCCGATTAATTCCCTCGTTGCCGTCAAAATCAGCAAATGCCCGATAAATGGACGTCTCCGATTTGTGATTGTCTTTAAAGCTGGGTACAGTTCACACACATAGGATACGATATTTGGACTGATTCGCTGTTCCAAATCAAAGTCGGAAAGAGTCCTGATTTGGACTCTTTCATGTCATCTCACCCAGCTGCTCTGTGATTGGCTGGTGAAGATGTCCCACCTCTTCCTGGCCGGCATGACGGTCCCGCCGGAGGACGCCAACACGGCGTCTTTCTCCTACGAGAAGCTCAGCTCATCCTCTCAGGACGGCAACGGCGCCGTCGTCGCGGCGACGCGAGCCCCGCGCATGGACGAGGCGCAGCTCCTGAGCGCGGCCACCGGGGGCGCCGAGATGTCGTGCTACCGCTGCACGGTGCCGTTTGGCGTGGTGGTGCTGATCGCCGGCGTGGTGGTGACGGGCGTGGCCTACACCTTCAACTTGCACGGCTCCACCATCTCCGTCCTGGGGCTGGTGCTCCTGGGGGCCGGGCTGGGCCTGCTGGGGGCCAGCGCCACCTGCTGGAGGCTGCGGGTGCACGGGAAGAGGGACCGAAGCAGGAGGGAGAGCCAGGCCAACCTTGTGACTGCGCAGCAAGACGGCGGATATTCAGTCGTCGTCACAAAATGACAATTACTTTTGTCCAAAAACAAGGGTCTTAAGGGGGTCTTTGGAAAATGAACCCTCTCTTGACCCAAGTTTGGAATCACAAGCGAGAAGAAACGTGAAGCTGTAAATAGAACGGGGTGTCCTTTGGACCAATCAGATGAATCGTTCCATCATGACGACCCATGGGTGGGCGAGTTTCTATTTTTGATCAACTTAAAATCACAATTATCAATCGATTTGTTGTAAATAATGACAAAAAATATTTGGAGGCACAATTATTTTTTTTTAAATACCTGGTTAATCCTTTCATTGTAAATATAGTGCTGTAATCATAATTTGATTAATGATAAATGCAAAAAATACATTGAATCGTTTGACATATTTTAGAGGTAGCCCCTTCAGTCCATTCGAAAAACCACAAACCCATTCGTGGCCGAAGCTGTTCGTTGTGCGGCACCCCCCGATGGTCAGGAGGTTAAACAACAGTCGATATGCCACAATGAACTCATAATCTAAATTGGATTGAAATTAAAAATAAAATAAAAAATACATGACTTAAAATTAACTTTGAAGGAGCGTAGGTTAGAATATGAGAATGCTGCTAAGAGGCGATAAGAGAAATGGTACTTCTGGATTCTTTATCCTTTTCGTTTTGAAAGAAGAAAAATTGTGACATCTCCAAACCCGATTCCACACACAGTACTGCATCGGATAAATTGCTGAACGATAATTGTATGTGTACGAGGCTTTTGGAGATGGACTTAATCTTTGGCCCACACTTGGTGTACAAATGTATTTTTGTAGGGAAACACGCACAAATACCAGAAAGAAAAAAATACTTTCTTGCCAGACTTAATATTATTACCAATATTATTATTATTATTATTATTATTTTTATCACCATTAGTCTGTTACAAAAATAGAACAGTGAGGGTAAAGTGTATTTGTCTTTTTCTTTTTTTCACCGCCTTATTTATTCATGCGCCACATTGCCCTGAAGCACAACTGGATGCATTTCTATGAATAAAGACGCCAGAAGTTTGTGTTTGTGTTATGTTGCCTGGCAACTAGTGTGGTTGGGGCGTTATGAATGAGGAGGGGGCTGAAAAGGGGCGGGGGGGTCTCTGGGGGTTGGATTAGGTTGGGTTAGGTCAATTCTAGGGAGCTAACTTTATCCTGACCTGTGAGCAGCACGCTCGGAGCGTGTCGTTTTGTTTGAGGCTCTTTCCTGGGAAGTTGGGCTGAACAGGAAGTGACATCATATACATAACATTTCAACATGTTAAATCTCATATTACAGTAAAAGCCATAACTGTGAAACTGCAATCTCTTCTTTGGAAGGGGATATCCCATCTGCGCCCTCCCTTCCTGAGGTGTAGGACGGTGGCAGTGCGCCCCCCCCCTCACCTCCACACACACACACACACACACACACACACACACACACACACACACACACACACACACACACACACACACACACACACACTGGCCCCTCCTCCACAAAACACTAACTACCCCCCAGACTCCCGGGCGGAAAAGGCCTGGCACGCAAGGAGACTGGATGAAAGGAGCCGGCCGGAGAACAGGAAGACCTTTGCTGCTCGTCCACGCCCGCCGCTTCAACTTTGACTCCTGGAGGGGGGTGGGTCAACCCTCAAATAGACACTGGAGCCCTGAAGCAGGGCGGCTATGGCAACTAAACCCCCACCCTACACTCCACCCCAAAAAGATTTTCGGTCACCCTGGGAGAGGCCCTTCAGTCATGTGAATCATTGCGTGGTACGTTGACTCCCCCTAGTGGTACGTGAAAGCATCACCGAATGAAAATTTCAAACAGAGCCTAAAGTTTACTAATATTGTTACGTATCGTTTT
Source organism: Hippocampus mohnikei (assembly GCA_026261675.1). NCBI lineage: Eukaryota > Metazoa > Chordata > Actinopteri > Syngnathiformes > Syngnathidae > Hippocampus > Hippocampus mohnikei. The sequence goes on from JAKGUB010000377.1 coordinate 2,782,793, forward strand.
TCAGAAGAGACACTTGGGCTCATTTTTAATAAACAGCTTTGCTAGGCTAACGTGTTTTAGTGTTTTTATGTTTTCACCATATTTTGGATTTTTCATTTTTATGCCAACATGAGGAGAAGCGGTTTGGCTAATGGCTGAATGGTTTGCATCTCCCGTCTTGGTTTCGAATTCAATATCTGTGGCGACGTGTGATTATTATTATTATTATAATTGTTTTGGGGCACGTCCACACGTGCCCATTGGTAGCGCTACTTCCTGCCTCTGTTAGTGGATAAGCTTTTGGACTTCCTGTGATGAGGCCTACTTTCACAAATTGTTCTGCGTGGCGGGTTTTTTGACAAAAAGATCATTTTATCCACTTTTGGGATAGAAACTGTTGTTTTGGATGAAATCAACCCGTGGCCAACTATAGAACGGAAAAAGAAAGAAAATGTTTTTTTTTGGTTTTGTTTTGTTGTTTTTCACACACACACACACACACACACACACACACACACACACACACACACACACACACACTTGTTTAAGTTTGGTCAGTTCGGTGTTTATTTTACCACAGGGCGCAATATCCCGTGCGGCTCCCCCGAGCTTTGAAAACAACCGTCGGTCGGTGAATTCCAATTCATAACAATTACCATTCCTACAAATAGAAATGCAAAGTCTTTGCCGTGGACGTCATTGCGCCGCGTGTCCGGCGCACTGGCAGCAAGCGTCCCAGCGTGGCTTAAGTTATTAAAAGTGAGCAGCTTTAACCATTGGTCGCTGACATTGAAGGTCGGATTAATTCCCGTGCAGCCCGTCCGGCTGTCGCTGCCTGCTTTCCTCCCGCTCTCGTCCCTCTCATTTCATCTCTCGCTGGCCGCCAGGACGCCCCCCCGACCCCCTCGCCAGGACCCTCGGGTCGCGCTATGAAGCGTCAGCATGGGGTTCATGGAATTCTATCTGGAAATTGACCCGGTCACGCTCAACCTCATCATCCTGGTGGCCAGCTATGTCATCCTCCTGCTGGTTTTCCTCATCTCCTGCATCCTGTACGACTGCCGGGGGAAGGACCCCACCAAGGAGTACGCGCCCGATAACGCCCCGCCGCCCCCCAGCCAGTCGCCCATCCGCCTGGTGGTCATGCAGAACTCGCCCGCCTCCGCCCGCTGCGAACCCAACCACGCGGCGCAGCCGCCCACGCCCGACCTGAGCCGAGATCGCGAGAAGCGGACCACCCTGGTGTGAGAGACGGCGCGGCCGTCATCGTCGTATCAGCGTTTGCGACCGCCCTGCTTGCTGCGCATCACGGCGGGTAAGGTGACATCACACGCGACGAGGAGCTAGAAAAGGGGGCGTCCTGTGGGTTGGGGTGGGGGGCGTCGCAAAACTCGCTGACATTAAATTATGACAGGCGTTGGAGCTTTTTGGATCCAGGGAGAGTCGTATTTTTCCATCCATCCCTATTCTTCCGCTGAGGTCGAGTTGTGTGTGGGGGAAGGGGTTGGGGAGGGGGGCAGTTTTAGCTGGGAAACCCTGGTTCCCCTCTGCCCAGCCACATCATCAAATGTGTCCCGGATCGTCCGTGGGGCATCCCCCTGTCAGGACGTGTCCGGGCTACCTCACCAGGAAGGCGCTCAGTAGGGCATCCTAACGTGATGCCTGAGCCAACTCATCTGGCTCCTCTTAATGCGGAGGAGCAGTGGATAACTGTCGCTCGTCGGCTCCCTTCATCCCTCACTCGTGAACAGCATCGTTGAAGTCTCGGAAACGGGACTCCGCCCTTTCCCAGCTGAGGAGCGTGGCCGCAGATTTGGAGGTGCCGATTCTTATCCCAACCGCTTCACGCTTGGCTGCGAACGCTTCCAGTGAGACTTGGAGCGAGTGAAAATGCTGCTGGTGAAGGGAATTTGTGTGTGTTCAATGACACGTTTTTGGGGTGCGGGGGGGGGCCGATCTTTTTCAGTCATCATAACTCGACAAACTCTTCCGAGTTGTCATGAGGAAGATGATGTGAGGAGGTGCATCCCGATTGGTGGTTACAGTAGCCAATCAGAGGGCAAGCGGGACATCAAGTTGAAGTGATCCACGGGAGCATCACTTCGGATTAGGAGGTTAATGTCACGGTGGAATCTGATTAATTACCACCAAAGCTTGTGAAATCATCGTTTGTGTATTTACGTGACAGGAAAAAAACAAAAACAAGATCAGCGAGTGCTTATTTCTTGTTTCTTCTTTTCTTCCAGGCTTTTGTCTCGCTCTGCATATTGAGACAAACAAGGACTACAATTCCCACAACCCCCTTCAACTCTTTCCAATCACCGGCCCCTCACTATAGGTCGGGGGGGCACGTGACCCACGGTCACATGACTTAGAAGGCAGAAAGGAAGCCGGTCCGACTGCCTGCTGACTTTGTGCTGGTTTGGGTTGGACCATCAAGAGCTCGACTGGCAAGTGACTATTTTGGAGAGAATATTGTCTTTATAAAATCATGAAAAAACATACATATCTTAGCCAGAATGCTAAGCTTAGAATATTGAAATATGAATAAATACATAAATATTATTACAAACATCCATAGCTTACAAAGTAGCTTCATCTGTCTTCCGTTGTAAAGCAAGCTCAAAAGACAAAAATCCCAAAAGATAAAAGGCAGATCGAAAGCACGAAGGGATGCTGAAAAGCACAAAAGGATGTTAAAAAAAAAAAGGCAACAGAGTTGCGCCGACGGCGGCTGTGCGACGCCAAATCCTCTTATGTAAAGCGGCCCAGTGCAGGCTGTCAATCATCCATCAGAGGAATTGCACAATTATCTGCCTACGCCCATCGTCCATGTTTGTGGATTATTTTCTGGCTGCAGCGTATTAGCAGCAGCAGCAGCAGCAGCGTATTAAAAATGTGTTTGGGCTTTTTTTTTGTCCGTCCATCGGGGGTTATATAAGCCTGGACGTTGTTGGGCCATAAACACGCAAACTTGATGATGATGATGATGATGGCGGTGGTGGTGGTGACACACGTATTCCCGCCTCATGTCCGTTCTAATCGAGGTATGTTGGGATATGAATTGTTGGTTTGTATTTAGCATGTTGGATTGACACAGGAAAATTGTGCAACTGAATTAAAGGCCTCTTGGTGATCACAAAATACTTGGATATTGTTCTCTATCATAAATTCATTCATAAATCATTTTCAGAGTAAAAAAAAAAAAAAAAGGAATATATTAAAATTGTATTAAATGCTGACTTAATTTTACCTGGAGTTGGGGCTCAGAGGCTTGCACCCACCCATGAGGCCCGCCAAGGCCAAAATGACAACGTGGGCCCCTCCTTCACATGGGGTCACCACCTGCGGCAAGGGTCAAAGGGGTCGGCTGTAGTGAGAGCTGGGTGAGTTGCCCACGGAGACGCCGCGCAAGTGTTGCTATACTTGATAATACTTTACATAACACATATCTATTCAGTATTTGGAACCACCTCGAGAAAGCTCGAGCAAATGCTTGACAGGAAACATCAGCAAGCAGCAGAGAAGTTTTCATTTGTGGGTGGGCCAGCTGCTGCTTGCTGATTTTCAAGCTAAAAAAAAAAGGATTAGCTAAATATTGCTTTCATGTCCTCAAAATGACCTTATGTAATATTACTCACATTTGCAACTGAAAACGCCACACACAAGCTTTTTTGGGTTGTTGTTTTTCATTTACATTTGTATTTTCATGTTTCTGTGACGAGTCTGCCACCTGATGGTCATCACTGGACGTGCTCAAATAACAAAGGTCATTAACGACTTATTTTCATACAGATGTGAGAAATATTTCATAATTTGTAAAGCAATGTGAAGAGTACAATCCTGATCCCCCCACCCGCCCCCAAATCAGACATACGTCACAATTGATCGACAAAAAAAAGAGGCGAAAATAAGAAATTGATATATGGGGAGGGGGGCAGCGGAAATTCATTTGAAGCACAAAACCCTTGAAATTGTGAGGAATGCGTTCAGGTAGGGTTTCATTTATTTCCTTCCGTAAATACTACGCCACGTGACGTCGTGTTTTGAGCGCATGCGTATCAATTTACTCTGCCTTACAAATCGCGTTTGTTGGCAACTTTTTTTTTATGAACTTGGTATTTAAAAGATGCCGTGGGATGACAGTCAAGCTGTTGCTCACTCCTCTCCGCCCGACATTTAGCCAAGGCAGCTACTTTGCTAACTTGGCTGGTTCATGAAAACTTTCCAACAGAAATGTTTGCGAGGTTGCTGTTCAATTAACAATCCAACTTCGGTTTCCGATTCAATTTACCTGACGACCTTGGCGGGTTTGTTTTTCCAGGCTCATCATGGCTTTATTTGTTGTCCCAATTCCTTCTTTTGAGCTTTCGTCGCGAAGGGGAGTTCATTAATCCAGGAAGGTGAATTGATCAACGCGATGAGGCGTCGCGGCCGGCAGACATCTTGAACGCGAGCATGCGTGACCGTTTACGTGCGCGCACACGACAAAACATTTTTTTTGTATGTAGTTTTGCATTTCCGGACTCGGATGAGCGAGTTTCAAGGGTAAAACATTCAAAGTATCTGATTCACGAATGACTTTCAACCCAACAAAAAGGATCGTTGATTTCATTTCTTTTTATATTTTTATTCATCGTGTTCATGGGGGAAAGTCAGGATAAATAAAGGGAATGCGCATCAAAACATCAGAGAGAACAGAAAGATAAATTACACCATAAGAAAAAAAAACAAAACAGTGCTCGATGTCGGGTGATTACATTCATAGAGGCCCAAATACAGCCACTCAAATATTTTATCTAGTGATGATATAAAGATCATTCAGCATGTAAATAAAACCGGTGCTCGTATCAATTGATTGATTTTGATTCCTTTTGAGATATTTTCAACTCCAGAGATAAAATAAAACTGCTTACTTAATGCCCGTCTAATGGACCAAACTGACAGTCGATACAGCGAACCCCCGTTTGATCGGCGGGTCAACACCAAATCCGCAAATGCCGATTAAACACAAGTTCCCGTGACGTCACACCAAAAACAAGGGCTCGCTGTATGCAAATGTTGCAAACTTATCATTGGTTTGATTGATTGCAATACTGTGTGTAGTGTTTCAAGTTGTGTAACCAAAGAAAAAAAATATATACACAATCCAAAGCTGCACAAAAAAAAGTATAGAAACATTTAAGGTGGTCTAGTTTTTTTGGTCCAGTGTACTTAAGTCAACGTGTAACGTGCACACACGTACATGTCAGTATACATTCATGTCAGCACTGAGCTACGCACAAAGCAAACTCACAAATTTGTCAAAAGGATTATTGCACTAATAATAATCATTCACTGACGACGACACAACTGAAATAAATTGGTACAAAAAAAATGTCTGCTTTGTGGACCGTAGATACTCTGAAAAATTGAATTTTTGTAGATGTTTGTGGATGGAACGATGTTTTCTTTTACGTCACCACTTCTGGCAGCTGGGAGGCTAACTGCTAAAGTGCAAGAAGACGCTAACTCAGGGCTGAGCAAACACTTGCAGGGACACATTTGATTATTGTTATTATTATTTTCATTCATTCATTCATACATCTTCCGAACCGCTTGATCCTCACTAGGGTCGCGGGGGGTGCTGGAGCCTGTCCCAGCTGTCTCCGGGCAGTAGGCGGGGGACACCCTGAATTGGTTGCCAGCCAATCGCAGGGCACACAGAGACGAACAACCACCCACGCTCACACTCACACCTAGGGACAATTTAAGAGTGCTCAATCAGCCTGCCATGCATGTTTTGGGAATGTGGGAGGAAACTGGAGTACCCGGAGAAAACCCACGCAAGCCCGGGGAGAACATGCAAACTCCACACAGGGAGGCCGGAGCTGGAATCGAACCCGGTACCACTGCATGTGAAGCCGACGTGCTAACCACTGGACTACCGGACTGCCCTATTATTGTTTTACAGTTTAATTGCACATTTTTTCATGTAAAATACTTTTTTTAAGAGAATAATTCCATTCCATTTTTTCCCCAATACATTTATTGTCATTAGGCATTTATTTAAAAATATATATGAAATGTGTGTATTTTACTCATATTTCTATTTTCTTATAATTTTGTATATAAGGTCTTATTTTATACACAGCGTGTGTATATGAGTGAACGCTGGCGCGTTTGGCTGCCGCTGCTCAACCCGTATTGTTTTGTATTGTTTTGTGTTTTTTGTTATTGTAAAGTGTCCTTGGGTGTCTTGAAAGGCGCTTATAAATAAAATGTATTATTATTATTATTATATTTGTCTTTGGGTTCATTTTGTTCCTGTTCAAAGGCTTTCGCCAAAGCTGTCAAAAGCACAGTTTGGCTTTAAATAGACGTTAGACAAAGTGGTACAAAAATATCTCATTTATGGATTTAAATCTTTTTGTGTGTGTTTGTTTTGGCAATTTCTGCTCTATATGTGCGTGTATATATTCATGTAATACACACACATACATACAAGCACAACTCATTTTGTGGTATAAAATACTGCTGAGAAGATAGCAAAAGACAAAAAGTGCACACACGTTTCATAGCTGTGCACATACCGGGTATGTACGTGGCGCAGGTGCATGCTGGGAACGGAGGTACAGCAAAGACAATGTGGCCTCTCTTTGGCTCGACTCAGGCGGAGCAAAAGCGTGGCCAAACACCCGACAAAGAGGAAATGGGGAAAGACAGAGAAGTCGCTGAATGTGTCCGCTCTCAAACCAAAATGGCTGACTTGCATCCTATCATGACTGGCAACCCAATTTGATGTTGGTGGGTCAAAATGGCGGCCGGTCGGTGATTGGGGAAATGAGCGGGCGCTGCCATTTTTCCCTCCAAATTATGAGGCGGTGCCACGGAGTGAGTTTTTGGGACCCCCGAAAATACAATTGCCAAAATCGGCGCATTTTCAGGCACGTACGTGTGAGTTAACCCGAAACAGCCATTTCAAGAGGGCCGACGCACCACTTGCTACTTCACCTGCAAGCAAGTCCAGCCAATCAGATTGTGGAGTGGAGTGTGTGTGTGTGTGTGTGTGTGTGTGTGTGTGTGTGTGTGTGTGCGCGTGCATGTGCGTAGGGCCCTCACAGGCCTCCGTGTTGTGCCTCATACTTGGCCAGGATGCTCTTGGTGCGTCCCAGCTCTTTGCGCAGCTCGCCCACTTCCTGCCTGAGCGCCAAGTTCTCCTTTTCCAGGAAGCCGGCCCGGATTGCGATCTGGTTCTCCTTCAGGCGCCGGGCATCACGCGAGCGCTTGGCCGCCATGTTGTTCTTCCTGCGCCGGGCCCAGTATTTGTCGTCCTGCTCAAAGGCAAAAAGAACATCGAGGTCACTTGCCACAAGGACAAGCTGTGAGTTTGAAAGCCTTCCTTCCGCATTTGAACGCAGCTCTCATTTAAAAATGTTTCACAGCCGCCTTCCCTTCCAACCTGAGCAGAGCGAATGAGCACCAGCTCCAAATTACCTTCAGATCTTCGGGGATGAAGACCTTGCGAGCCTTCTTGATCATGGGCTGCGGTTTCAGCTCCTCGGCCGAGAATTTGCATTTGCGCGGGTCGAACATTTCCTGGCCCGGAACGCTGGACAGCGCCAGGTCTGCCGGGTCGGGCTCATAGCCCACCGGAACCTGGATGGACTCCGGGTCGATCGGACTCGGGGTGTTTCTGAAGTTCGGGAGCCCTAGAGGAGAACAACAAGACAACCAAAACAGCGTGAATGCCTTTTCCATCAACTATTATTGCCATTTTCCTCATTTCTGAGCGCAATAATCCGACTTTTTTTCCAAAGCGAAAGTGAACCATCTTGAGCGAGTGATGCAGTGATAAACTGCGGCCAGCAGGCGGCGACAGATACAAAGCGTTTTTCAAGCGCTTGAACGCTGCCATTAATTCAATTTGACGGGGAACAAGAACACGTCGTTAAAAAAAGTCATAAACAATAAAACCTGCCTCCGGTCGTCTGCGAGATTTTTATGAGGTCAACAACCGCCCTACTTTTCTTTCACGCTATTTCAACTTCTGCCTTCCATTCAAAGTTTTCAACCTTTTCCCACCTGCCCTGTTTAAAACTGCCTTCGACTTGTACCACTTAAAACCAGCCGACTGTTTAAACCAGGCTCGCCTTTAAACTGGTTTCAATTGAAACCAGTTAAAAGACAGTCTTCTCTTGTGGGCCATTTTTGAACCTCATACCAAATGTGGGCCGCTCTTTGTCACCAAAGGGCTGTTAGGAGCCAGACGTGCGTAGGGAAAAAAAGCTTCCAAGTTCGCAGCGGGATGAGGGGATGAGGATGTTTGTGTTTGTCTTAGCTTATCGGCGGCCTCACTCGCTCACTGCACAAGCTGCCGTTTTATCAGCTGAGGCAAAGATTCTATGTCGCGTTTGAGAAAAGTCTGGCCGCCGTGGGGCCGGCTGACGAGTCTTGCTTTGCTATTTGGTGTCAGTAAAATTCGAAACAAGAACAACAACACCTGAACTTGACCTCTGCCGGAACACAACATTTGCTTGCTCGCTTGTATTTTCGCCCCCACATCCTTACTCTGCAATCACCCAAAGCACTTCTTCCCTTCCTGTTCCGCAATCTTTTTATGGTTTCATCCAAGCGAATACGTACAACCTATTGAACGTGCACCCTCCAAAGCCGATACCGGTGCGTTGGTAAAATGTTTTTGCGACAGACCAATTCAAGGCGGGTTTAGCTGCATCGCGCGGTGTGCTTCAGTACGCTAACTAAGCTAAGCCGTGCTCCCCGCTCTCGGTTGCTAGCATGCTTTTGAAATCAAAGCAAAGCACCGCGGCAACAGCAACAACAAAGGCAACAAGGAAGCAGGAACTTTTGGTTGCAGGAAGAGGAAAAAAAAACTGCCCAGCTGATGCGAAAAGCTACCTGGCCTGTTGGGGTTTCTGAGCAGACAAGCAGGCGATGCGTTGTGAACGGAGGTGGAGGTGTGGCTGCTGAGGTCCATCACAGAGGGCGGCGGGGCCCTGCTGGCCGTGGGCTGGGCCGGCAGAGGGACATGGTGCTGGTGCTGCGCGGGGCTGGAGGGGATGCCGTTCTCGGACAGGAACTCCTCCAGGTCCATGTACTCCAGCTGGAAGCTGTTGCCATCGTAGGGCAGCGTCTTGTCCCACAAGGTGGGCCCCAGGAAGGCCGACTGCGGGGCGCTGCACTCCTCGTCCAGCTTGTTCTCCTTGTCGTGATCTTTGACAAACACTGACACCACCCAAAAACAGAAAATATCAGAAATATGACTCTCAAGGAGGGCCTGGGCAACTCATGGGAATTTTGATTGTCATGATCCCCCCCCAAAAAAAAATAAAACATTATGATCAAAGAAAAACCCTTGACGGGCGCCATGTGTCTCCAAGTTCCCAACGTTCTGAAATATTCCCGCACAAACAGAACAAGTTATGTCACTTTTTTTTTTCTTCTTCTATTTTGATATCTAAGGTCAAGGCGTGCGCAGAAGGAACATCTTATTCTTATTATTTTTGAAAAATTGCTATTATTTCAACATATTATAATTTTTACTTTCATTTATTTTGTGGGTGTTCTTTGAAGTTGTTTTTAAAGTTGAGTTTTTGAGGTCAGCAGATACTTACTTTCTGGGAAAATCATGACAGTGCAAGGACGAGTTGAAGTATTTTTTCATTCCAGGAGTAGTTACTACAATTTTAGCAACAAAGTCATCTTCTCCAACACAAAGCAGACAAAACTTATTCCGTCATAATAATGAAAAGAGCTGGACCCCCTCACTGACTTGAGCCGCAGTGCTTTTGTTTGCGTCCGATTATGACAAAATATTGTATAAAACCAAATAATTTCATGTGCCACTTTTTAGGATGAAAGCAAGGTTCAGCCTTTCCGGGTCATGGGAGTCAAACGACATCCAATCAACACTGCTTCTCTCCCAGTTTTCACAAGGATCCCAACTCCATGCACTGGCTGCAAGACACTTTGCAAAAATAAATAAATAAATAAAATCCCTTTCTTGTCGGTAAACTAACTTTATAAGATCACGGAGTTAAGCTTGGTGCCCATAGTTGCTTCAAAGAGACACGAGAGGGGGAATGTTACTTACCGTCATGGTGGTGCCTGCTGGGGAGCTTGACAGGGTTCTCCAGCAGCGACTTGAGGACTCCGTGCGCAGCCGCCGCGGCGGGCACAAAAGTTGCATTCAGGGAGCTCGCGTGCACTCGGGACATCTTGTCCATCCCGACCCCCCCGCCAAAAGCCTAGAGTCGACAAGACCCGAGGGGAGCGTAAAGCCTCGCCGTGTCTTGCTTGGCGTCACTACAGCGCAAAGGTGCAAGCGTGGACGGGAGCGCGCACTACCAGCGGCGGCGAGCACGTCGCTGACGAAGCGAGCTCGGCGAGCGACTCTTCAAATCGACTCCGCGAATCACTCAAATGGCGACCGCTAGCTTCCGAATAAAAAGGACACCCGGGTCGGGACGAGCTAACCACGTCGAAACTAGAAAATTGTTTGGTCGACCAATGAAAAATCTACACGGCGGGGACAAAAACAAACCCCCCAAAAATAACCCGCACAGGTAGTTCGAGTCGCAAAAAACAGCTCGTTCCATGCCCTCGGAGGGCTGCTGACGTCGTGGCTCAAGACACGCCCCCTGTCATTGAGGCCTGGCAACCAGGCAAAGTGGCACCCGCGCCAAACACCCGAGATAAACAAATTCAAATCGTAACTATCCATCCATCCATCCATTTTCCGAACCGCTCGATCCTCACTAGGGTCGCGGGGGGTGCTGGAGCCTACCCCAGCTGTCTTCGGGCAGGAGGCAGGGAACACCCTGAATCAGTTGCCAGCCAATCGCAGGGCACCGTAACTATCAAATTTGGAAGTTTTCACCAAAAACGTGGTCAACAATGACAACACTTAAATTAATGAAACACTTTCGTTGTGTTTGTTTCATCGCCACGCCCATAAGTCAACCAAAATGTATTTGTAAAAAAGAGCTTTATTCAAAATAGATGTAAAAATTCGAATCTAAAGAAGAAAATATACTTTTTAATTTGTATATATATATATATTTGTAACAGGAAGGTTATAAAACCTGATAAAAGGTGAACAATTACAATAAAATATGTTACCTGACAGACTTTTGCTCATATTGAAATGACTTAGTGTTCAAACAGTATTTCAATTTCATTGCAATTAATGTAATTGTATCATATTTAGATGGGGTTTGACATGTATATCATGTCAATTGTTTGTTTTTTAAATATTATTGGAATGAAAGTCTTTTGGTTGACCTATGCTGCTCATATTGTGCAGTTTTCCAGCTAAAACAGTGGCAGCAGGTGCCTCTTTTCTGCTTCAAGTCCATTTGCGCGACCCTTTGACTTGGAAAGCGCAACCCTCAAAGATCACAATCACACTTTTTCATGACGTTTCCCCTTTATCACCGCGCGCACACACACACACACACACACACACACACACACACACACACACATACATAACACACACACATACATAACACACACACATACATAACACACACACACACACATACATACACACACACAGAGGAATGCCGGATCACATGATTGGGCCGGCTTGACCTACTTTTAACCAATCAGAGGCCAGAGCAAACCTGCGCCCGCGCACGCATGCACGCACACAAGCCGCCACGCCCCGCCCCCGCCCGCCCTATCACGTTGAACCTCATGTGCTCCACACAGAGAGCAAAACAAATGAAGGCAAGCAAGCATGCAAAGGCAAGAGGGGGCAAGTTAGGAAGAAGCAAAATAAGTCGATCAAGTTTTTAACACTAAAAATCTTGCAGATAAAAAAAAATATGTACAAGGAATGATGAGATGAGATCACCTTTTTACGTGGATGATTTCTCACAACCATTATAAAATAAACATGCTTAATTTCAATGCATTTCAAATGATCACTTTGAGAACATTTTGAGACAATCACGATGTCCCATCACTGCCCGCGGCGTATAAATGTGAAGTCTACCGTTGAGCTGACAGTCACATGGGTGCCCGGAGACCATCACAAAGTCACCACGGCAACGGTTGCTCTGGCGATGTCATGTTGACCTTGGCGTGGACGGAAAAAGTAGGGCGGTGAGCAAGCGGGACCAAGGCCTCGGGCAGGGCCGAGGACACGTAGGCGTGGAACAAACGGCGCCCCCTCGTGGACCGCACAGGAACAACCGGATTACGGATTATTACCCTGTTACGTAACGACAGGCGCTCGCAGCAACTCTTTTCTACACTCGCGTTAGCGTCATTTTAGCATTTAGCCCATAAACAGCCAACCCCCCCCCCCAAAAATGGATTGAAAACATCCCATTTGCGTGCTAAAGTTCGTCAAATATTTGTGGGTTCGTGTTCTCGTGTTAATGTTGCTGTCTAAATATTTGTGTGATCTTGTTTGCTGTTGTGTATTTGAACAGGATTTTCTCAGGCTTCCAGATGCTGCCGTCGCACGCTCGCTATAAATAACCATGCACACACACACTGCTCGACCCCGCGTGTCGTCAAGTAATCAGATTACTGCAGTCTTTTATATTCAGTTACATTGCGGGAAAAGCACAAATCAGTTTCATGCTCACCAACACACACACACATTGATTTCTCACTATGACATAACAGTGTGTTTGTGTGTGTGTTGTTATAAAGCTTGAGCATAGACATCACCACAAACAAAATAAAAACTGTTTTTGGAATGCAGCTCCAGGCGACAAAGGTCTCTTTTTTGTCATTTTCAACAGTCCAGCTTGTTGTGTTGTCCTGTTTTGTTTCCAATCATACTTTCAGGACGTACTAGTTTCAAAAGCAACATCAAACAACTCCATCTTCTAGGAAATAAATAAATAAAAGATATATATAACGACAACACTTGCAAAAAAGACAACGAAAAAAAATACTAAACAAAATGTTTTTTAAAGATGAACAATGCAGCTTGCTTTTTGTCTATTAGTACTCTTGTACTCACAGCCATTTGTTTCCATAGCAACAAGCAGCTCCTCCTACATTTCAATCTTCCGGTCGCCGTTTGTGGCATCCGTTGTTGTCACGGAAACGACCATCGGCACACTCCAAGAGGTGGTCTGAGTCACATGACTGCAACAAAAAAAAAAGAGAAGACATCACGTGACAGCCGCAAATAAAGGTTGCCATGGTATCAAAAGATGACAACATTACAAAGAATCCAACTTGACAGTGACGGACGGCTGTAAAAAGTCAGACAAGAAAAAGAGCGCCGAGTACGTACTCAATGAAGTACTTGACGCCGTGCTCCGTATACGCCTCCTCCCAGCCATAAGGAAGAGCTGTGGCACACACACACACACACAGAGTCAACCAACTCCTGCCGTGGAGGTAATGTCAACAATATTTAACAATGAATAGATTCTCTTGAAGAAGGCGTGCCTCAAGGATCCTAACTAGAAACCTTGACACACTTTCTGAAAAAAGGAAAAAGCAAGCAGTCACAAACATGCACTTACTGTACATTCCCACCTCTTCGTCTTTGCTCACAAAATGCAACAAAAAGATACTTTCAAAGTTTTCAAACATGGCAACATTGGGAGGAATGTGAGAGAAAGAACAAAAAATATTAAGAATGAATAGTTCAAGAGAAAAGCGAAAAGGTAACAAAAGAAAGCAACAAAGAGTGACACAATTAACAACAACAAAATTTTGAAAAATGGCAATATTGAAATATATAAATAAAAATAGGGTAGAAAAGTGGTAAAAAATTAGGTAGAAAAGGCCTGCGAGTGGCTGGACACCACTTCAGGGTGTAGTCTGCCAACTGCCCCCTCCCGCAAAAAAAATATGCAACTGACAAAAACAGGCAAACAAAAACACGATTTTTAATTAAAATGGACCCAAAGTTTAAAAACAAAAATGCAACAAAAACATCTTTGCAGATGAGCAATAAGCAAAAAGTGAAATCACGAACCGGCAGTAATGATGTCATTCTTTTTTCCCATGTCAGGAAGCTGCTCTTTGATGTCAACATGTCATCGTTATTATTAAAAATTGTTCTGCCCCAATTTCATGTCGATGTGCACCTGTCGTGTTTTGTTTGCGCTGTGTCAGATTAGGGCGGGGGAGGTGTTTTTCTCAGTGGAAAGCGCCTCCCTGTCCGATTGTCGTCCTCCACTACAACAAAGACGCGCAAAGGTGATGAGGACGACGATGATGCAGCTCTTTTGTGAGGCCGAAAATGCAAAGCGGGACACAGCGGGAACCATTTCGCTCACATCAGGAACACACACACACACACACACACACACACACACACACACACACACACACACACACACACACACACACACACACACACACACACACACACACACACACACACACACACACACACACACACACACACACACACACACACACACACACACACACACCATGAAGCGGCAAGCATCACAGGGAGAAAGAAATAAGGAAACATACAAAAACTTCACATCAGGGACATTAAAAAAATAAAAATAAAAAAATAAAAAGTGTCAGAAATGTTGCAACACAAAAATTCTACCAAAAATCGACACTAAATGACCACAGAATGCCCGCAAAAAAAAAAAAAACTCCAAAAAGCGAGCAAACGTGACACACACTGTCACCAAATTAAAATTATAATGAAATTTAGAAAGTTAGAGCGAACGCATTTCGTGAAGTCTGGAAAGACAACACGTGGCCAGAAGACGTCACAGCAAGACAAACTTTATTGACAAGTTTGGGCTTGACAAAGACAAACAAACAACCCTGCTTGGAAAACAAACTCCAACTGTGACTTGGGCTTTGTGTCGAAAAACGCCTCCTAACTGACAGTACGTCTCCTCCATCTTGACATGCATGTGCGGGCGCGAGGCCAAGCGCCTTCAGGTATCCTAGCAACAGGCGACGTGATGAAAAGCAGATGGAAGGAAAACTCTCCTGCATCCACATGACCTACTTTCTTTCTTGGACTCTTTTCATCACATCTGGCCACCACCACCATCATCATCATCATCATCATTCTGGTGTGTGTGTGTGTGTGTGTGTGTGTGTGTGTGCTAATTAGGTGAGGGTGACCTTGCAAGTGGCTGACATGAGGACTCAAAAGACTTTTGTTCCTTTATAACTCCTACCACCATCATCTTGTCCTGTTACCCCACCGACACACACATGCACACACTGAAATACCGTGTGTGTGTGTGTGTGTGTGTGTGTAAAAACTCATCCTAGCATTAATGTCTTTGTAAATGTTGAAAACAGACATTTGAACACAAACGGTGCAACAAGAAACACAGACGGCCAAATCACAAGACCGACAGGCCTCTGGTCTTTATGCTCTGCCCAAAAGATATGTGGAATACTACTGCGGCTGATTTTTGGCGGTCTTCTCTGTGTATGATGGCGTCTCGCTCGTGGGCACGGCACACACAGCACGAGGACCAGCACAATGTCCATTGAATTTAAGCATGTCAAGTACGAGTAGAAACGGGTGTATTTCATTCCATCCTAGGGAATTGTTATGATGACGACGTTTTTACACAGTACACGAGTGTCGAGTGCTACTTTCCTGACTGAAAAGAGACACGGATGCAGTTTTGGTGAAGCGCATGCAGGTTCGAACAGCACACGTGGCGTCTACGGAGAAGAAGCGAGGCAACGTGGCCGAGCTGCTCCACGCGGCGCTCGCCGGGAACGACGGCGAGTGTCGAAACAGGGAGGGCACTCCCTCGCGACTGAGGCAGCCGTCCACTAGGGGGCGCATGCGGGCGGGGCTCAAGAGAGAAGAGGAAGAGGAGGAAGAGGAAGGCAGGAAGTCACAAGGAAGTCACGTAAGCTTTCATGCAAGTCCCAAGTTACTGGGAAAGGAAAAAAAATGTGCTAAGTCACGCAATGTTGTTTCGTCGCAATATATTCGGGCAATATATTTTGGCAACTTTGCATTTGCGCATATTTTTCCTGACATAATTAAAAACATAACCCTTGAAAATGTCACGCGCTGCCTTCCCAAATTTTGCCCGTGTTGTCCAATTACGGACTCGAAAGTTTGACTCACTGTCCATGTCCAGGAAGTTCCCGACGCTGGTCCTCAGGTGGTGCGCTTCCTTGGCCAGCGCCGCCGCGGTCCACGAGCTCTCGTGTCGCGAGGGTCCGCCTTTCGAGTGCCCCTTGACGTCTGCGCAACTGCAGCCAAAAAAAAAAACAGCGCATCAACCAATTGACATCTTCACACAACGACAAAGACAAAACTAACCCAAACGTGTTTTCTCTCCCGTGTCGGCAATTTTCAGAATAACCTTATGAGATATCGCAAGTGTTGTTTATTGTCTGATGACGTTCTTCAACTGGCACTATCGATACGAATTCGCTTGGAAGAAGCGTGAACGCTCGTCTTCCGGCTTTCCCATACGCTTTATTATAATTTGACAGCAACAGTTACTACGAATGACTTCAGATTCAGAACTGGATGCTGTTGTATGTCTTTTTTTTTTTTTTAATGTACTACGTGACCTACAGCAGCAGCACACACGCGTCATGTTTTGGTTTTGAAAAGACAGCCATTGGCCTACAAAGGCGTAAGAACAGGTGAGGACAAAGCGCTGCGGGGGGGCGGTCTCTGAAAGGATGCGAGGGGGGGTGCCGTTATGAAACCTGACACGTTGACCCCACCCCGCCCCCAACACAACAGTCGCACAAACACAATCTCGCTTAACTGAGAGCGGCCGACTGACCTGATTGACTGAGGTGAGGACTTACGCAAGAGTCATGTCACACTGAAATCGATCGCACTCGCACGCCACAAACGAGCTGGCAAGACATCGAACAGGACGCTCGCAGGGGTCAAATGAAGGTCAACCGCAATGGAACAAAGAAGGGAGTAGGCACGCCAAGCAATAAACGCCACCCGGTAATTTGTTTGCCGACCGCCACCTGGGCGCCGCCGTTTGGCAACGAGGCTCAATGGCAGCGGGCGGTCATGAGCAGCAGGCTACTTAACGGCGGCGGGCCCACCTGGGATCGCGCAAGTGGGTCAAAGCGGCAAGGGAAGCCGACAATTGCGTTCGATAAAAAATAAAAACTGGAGGGAGGTCAAAATACAGAGAGTGTTCATCTTTCATAATAAGTCGGTGACATCATGACACTCACTCCGACTGCAGATGGACAAACAAAAAAGTCAAAGTGTTGGACTTGGATGTACCTGGTGGGTCCGAGTCCTTCAAGCAGGAACTCTTGAACATTCTGAGGAGAAAACACACAATTGAAATCTGGATGGAATACTTCGAAGCTTTTTTTTTGGGGGGGTCACTGTAGTGGCCACTTCATTAGGTACGCGAGCGAGCTCCATCGCGCTCTTTCTCACCGCCACAAACGTCAGCAGTTTTGCGGTCGCCGTCTCCAACGTTTTCTTGGCGGCGTCGCTCTTCCGCAACTGGCATTGCAGCAGGGCCGCCGCCTTCTTCAGTTGCTCGACGTCCTCCTGCCACAAGAAACACATCGGCTGAGGAAAGCGGCGCCGGCCTCACCTTTGGAAGCACCGACGACATTTACAACGGGGGTGGGGGGCAAATAACTTCAATGGCAAGTTTTCTTTACCACGCCATTGGTATTATGCACTTGCTTTTGTCGAAATGAAGATCCTTAACTTACTTTGACACAGTTCCTTAACACCAAATTGGTGGCATCATTTTAACATTAGGACCATGATGCCAAAGGATGGCTGCAAAGCACGACATTTATTACTTTGGCCTGAGTTTAAAAAGAGCGAAGAGGGAGCATTTTTCAGTGCAGAAGAGGACAGATCGCCACCCCCCAAAAAAAAGGGACTTTGGAAATACCAAGCCGCCAATATGTGAGGGTTCACTGGAAGTGGGTGTGTAATTTTAGGGTCCAATTAGATTTCAGCAGAGCGCCTTCCCAATTAGCATTAGTGCACTGGGATTGTTTTTCAAATTTCTCCTCACAGGATCAGAAAGCCAGTGTGCGTCCTACCTTATTGTCCAGAAGAGGAAGAGGGGGAGGATGAAGAGGCTCTTTGGCCCTCTGAGTCTTCAGCTCGGCGATCTCGGCCTCCAGCAGGTGGACCACCTCTTCATAGTCCATCTCCATCCCGCGGGCTTGCTTGCGGGCCTCCTCGGCCAGCTCCGCCCGTGCCCGCAGCGTCTGTGTTTCCTCCGCGGCCGCCTTGGCTTCCTGCCGGGGGAGGAAGTCGGTGAGGTGAGGATTTGGATACACTGACAGATGAAGCCGGTCACTTGTAGCGGAAGTTAAAATAAACAAAAACGTATGTCATTCTCAAGTATGGTATTAATTCTAGTGTGTGTATGTGTGTGTGTATTTGGGGTAACAGGGGGCTGTTTCACATTGAAAGGACACACTGAACATTAGCAGGTAGGGGGGGGGCACGTCGGTGTGGGACTGACAAAACCACGGACTGGCTGTCCTGCCAATCACAGGGGTCCGCCTTTCCCAATGCACCTTTCGTCATGTCCCAGAAGCAGCCAAACAAGGTGAAGCGTGTGAGCGCCAGCGCTGCCGCGACAAAGACGCGCAAGTGGTCGCGATGAGGTACGGCGGGCGTCCGTTGATGTAATCTTCTGTTTAAAAAATAAATAAATAAAAATTTGCAACCTATGCCTGCGCCGGGGACGACTCGATGAAAATTCTGCTCGCCAAACTGCGTGGATGACGGCCGATCCAAAGGTGGGCCTATTTCGGAAGAGAAGTGTGTGCGTGCTACTGGTTGAGTAACTAATGGGTCACAGCAGGAGTTGTCTTGTGTCCAGCTGTGGCCTGGGGGAGGGTGGGGGTGGTGGCGGGACAGAGGGGGACTCTTGTCTGAGTAGTGTGCACAATCACAAACATTATTGACAACAAAAAAAGGGGGGGGGGAGTGAAGAGAGGAAAAAAAAGCGAGCAGCGAGTGTGCGGCTTTTGTGGAAACAAGGTGGTGTTAACGCGGCGACGGCGAGGCCGACGCGTATCAGATTGTCGTCGCCATGACAACGCACACCACTTGGCATCACTCACCTCCTGCCTTGCTTCCGAGCACTTATTTTCCCTCACCATCCTTTCTTTCCTTCCATTTTGTCTTCCTTCCGTTATAAGTATTCTTTCAATCTTCCCTCATTGAAAGTTACTTTCCTGCCTTCTTTCCTTTGTTCACCCTGTCCATCCTTCCTTCCTTTTCATGCCTTGAGATGTGCTTTTTTTTCAAGCATCAAATTCCTTCCCTCCCTCCTTTATTCTTCCCTTCCAAAAAACCTGCTTTTGATTCAGTGTCTCGTATCCTTGAATTCTGCCTTTGCTTCAACCTCCATTTCCGCCTCTGTTCATTAACAAAACAAAAACCCAAGTGTTGACCAACTTTGTCCAAATGAAGCTCATGACTGCTTCATCATTTCTCTCTGTATGAGGCTGAGAGACTTCAGCTGTGGATCACAACAAACAAAACAAAACAAAGAAGCTTTTTTTTCCCTTTCCCCATCTTTGAACGAAGGCTGCACACTCCTCCCACGCCAGCCAGCCAGGACCACTTTGCCTGCTTTTAAGTGTATTACAAAAAAAAAAAAAAGTGAGGCTGAAGCGTGGAGGTAAGCCCACCTCCACCTGATGAGCTATTTTCAACATCACGCGCCCACTTGCGCTCTCCCACACGCCGCGAGTCAAGTGAAGGCATATTGCATGGAGTCACCAAATATGTGGATGATTGATGAAAGGCAGACATTCCGAAGATTTTCAATTCTACTAAGTCTCTACACGTCTAATCGATGACTATCATTTCGTCGTCGATGAACCTCGGCGGCACGATGGAACTGCACGGAATGATGTGACGTGCTATGGTCCAACCTGTCTGACACTGTCCAGCTCTTCCTCCATCTGCCGCTGAACCCTGTGAGACTCCAGCAGCTGATCCTGAACGTCAGACGACATCCACACCAAACAGGAAGTTGGCCTGGCTGCGCCTCTGGTGCCATCAAACGGTGCCTAACCCCCACCCCGCAAAAAAATCTAATAACCACCGAGTGCAATGGGCGGCTTTCACCTGCAGCCTTTTGACCTCCCGCAGAGCCTCCACGTTCTCCTTCCTCAGTCGATCCATCTCGGCCGCGTCGGCCCAATCGGACGTTGACTGCCACGTACGTGCAAACACACACATACACACCAAAGTAACTTCAGGTTGTCATGGCAACAGTAGAAACAAAGCACAAGTTTCCCCAACCCCTGCTGTGCAGAATGCAGTGTATGTCGGCGGGCACCGCACAGTTGTCATTAGAAGTGTTTCGTTTCAGACGGCAACATGATCTTTGAAATCAAATGTCAAATATTTGACCGAGTGAACTTCGTTTCGACCAGTTACTTTCTTCCAGCTTCTTTGTTGACCTACCCGGCGGCGAGCGGGCACCTCCAGCAGATTCAACAGGTCCTCAGACGTGAACCTTGACCCCGGCTGGGTGGCGGTCGGCCCGTCGGGCTGAGACTTGAACACCTCCCTGGTCGCGCTCTCGAAATCTGCCCGAGCAAACAAAACGGCCGCCTTCACTTGAGTTGTTACCCGAGGTGCAATTGAACGGCCACATGCGGGGGAAGTCACGTCAAGTGTTCGGTGTTGTCAGAGCGACAGCAGGACAACCTTGAATACACCACGGGCCAACGTTTGACATAACCAACCGCCCCACGACCACAACTACATTTACTACCACTGCAGAAACTGAAATGGAAAATTAAAAATTCCTACCAAAATATGTGAACAAAGCAGACAAAAAAAAAGATCACACTACCGTTTGTTGTCCACTCAAGTTCTCACTGGGGATGAACGCGTTGAATCAAAGTTTTGTTTTGGGCGCGTCCTTACCGGCGTAGGCCACCACGCCAGGCGGATCGGTTCGCAGTCGGGACCAGAGCGCCTGGCGCTGAGCGTCCGAGGGCTTGAGGCCCAGCAGGTCCAGAGCCTGAACACGCACACACATCCATAAAAGCAGATTGATAAGCGCGCATGGTCAGCACGCCCTCGCCTAACAATAGTATCAAAGGCGGACAGTCATCGACATGTAAATAAAGTGAGCCATTTCGGAAGAACATTTTGAATTTATACTTTTATCTCATGTGAGAATTTAAAAAAATATTTGGGACTTTCATTCGCTGTGATCTTTAAAAAAAAAAAAAAAACATGCATGCATATATTCCAGTGCTGTCCAAGTTGATTGCGCTGTGCTTGTATAAAATGACTCATGCGGCCGGATCCTTGGTGAAGCATGCACTCTGGTGTCCACTTTCATTATGACAACTCGAGTCATGCAGGGTGTCGCTGCACAAAACAAATAGAATGATGAAAATGATCACCTTTTCCACTTGCTCCACTTTCAGATGAGCGCCATCTGCAAACAACGCAAATTCATTGACAAAACTCAACTCATAACAGCTTGTGAACATTTGTAGGAAACAAACAACAACAAAATATGACGATAGTGTATTATATTGTATGCCCCCCCCCCCACAACAACAAAAAAACTGATTGTATTAGAATTCGTACCCACATTGAGATCAGACTCATCTAAGGACGAAACGCATGCGTGTTGGCTCATGACTGGACTCACTCGGACCTGCAAAGACGACACATTTCTGTCGGCATGTGAAATGAGGAACAGAACAGACACACACACACACACTGGTCCGCTTTACGAATGCAGCCAGAGTGTGCTCAACTGCCAGGTGTCCAATTCCGTCGCCTTCCTCAAAGGAGGTCACGCGATTCCATTTGTGACTCCGCACCTGGCAGACGTTGACAGGCGGCAGCGTCTCGCTGGCCGGGTTGCGGCTGCAGGTGAGCTTGGTGACCACAACTGGCGCGGGCGCAGTGGGTCTGATGGACCCGGAGGGGCCTACGACAGGACTGTGAGGACCACTGCTGGAGCTGGAGGAAGTCCGGCGCCGGATGAAGGCCACTTCCACGGTGGGATCTGGTCTGCGGGACAAGCAAAACGTCAAACTTGTATTTGTGGCCTTTCGGCCCTGCATTCACCTTTTCAGTTTTCTTTTCTGTGTGACCTGTTTTGAACTATAAACTTTCCGGACCTGAGTTTGGTGCGCGTCAGGATAGTCCTGGCCTCCTCGTACGTCACGCCGATGAGAGATTCCTTGTTGATGGACACCAGCTGGTCCCCGACCTGCAGCCTGCCGTCCTTCACACGCAAAAAAAGCACGCAGCTCGTCAGGCGCCACGGAACCAACGTGAACATACAGACGAGCAACGAATTGATCACCAGCCAACTGACAAACCGCACGTATGGACAACGAAGGGTGCGCACTGTATTTGGAAAAACAAGATGGTGGAGACATGCCGATCAAGTGTTGGCTGACCTTCTGGCAGTCTCCTCCCGCCACCATGTCCTGGATGAAGACCGTGGGGCCTTCGGCGCGGTTGGTGCCGCCCTTGATGACCAGGCCCAGGCCGCTGCCCTTGGCGATGCAAATCAACTGGATCACGCTGTCGCTGCGAGAAGAATGTAAAGAAGCAAGCGAGGGAGGGGGGAAAGCACGCACGGAGAGATGTTAAGTAACACTTCCTTTCCAATCCCATCACACATTCTGCCTCAAGTGGCTCTCAAACCAGAGACTCCACTAAACACGCAGACAGACGATATCACAAAAGTGGTCCATGGAGCAAAAAAGTTGAAGGAGCGCTACTCTTTTGCGTCTTTGTGGATGTTTCGGGCATCCGTGGGAGGTACCTGAAGGCGGGCGTGGCCACGGGGCTAAAGAGCGAGACCCCCTCTTTGGGACTGAGCAGCTGGGGGCTCTCAGACGAGGAGGCGGCAGCGGCGGCGGCGGCCAGCAGCTTCCCTGCGCCAACACAAAATCCAGAGTTGAGTCTCAACTTACCAGAAGCACGGTAGTGCTTCCGCTCAGGTTTCACCTGCGGACTGCTGAGTCGGCGAGA
Organism: Hippocampus mohnikei; assembly: GCA_026261675.1. Lineage (NCBI taxonomy): Eukaryota > Metazoa > Chordata > Actinopteri > Syngnathiformes > Syngnathidae > Hippocampus > Hippocampus mohnikei. The sequence goes on from JAKGUB010000377.1 coordinate 2,805,714, forward strand.
TTCGACCGGACGCCGCCGAGGGACCGGAGCAGTACTTCTCCATCAGCTCGGAAAACTCCCGCCTTGAGATGACAACATGAATGCATCAATCATAATATGACTGAATTAAGACTTTTATCCTGTTATTTCTTGAAAAACAATAAAAGTATTACTTTGGCACCATCTTGTGGCAGTGTGGCGCCAAGTAACTATGTTGCAGCGAGTGGAGGAGTTTCCTTTAGACAAAAGTAGTGGTTGTACGCCATCTCCTGAGGTGTCAGTTATTGGGGGATTTTCGATATTGGGACGCAGGGCTCGTTTATTACTTTTCGCTAAGAGCACGGGCTCACTGTACATATGGTTAATGTTACAATTATTTAATAAACAAATTGAAATGCGCAAATTGAAGACAGTTTTCATGAAAGTTTACTTTAAAACTTCTTTTTTTTTAAATTACCACAGTCCCAATAAGTGAAGCTTGGACGTCATCCATGCCGCGAAGTGTAAAACAGTGGACAGGTGGTTGAAAACGAGCGAGTGACGGAGCCGCAGGCCGGGCGACGTCATCGTCATCCCCGATGTGTCAGCCCGCGTTTGTGCTGACGACGAGGCGGCGCGATGCGGAAAAGCAGCCAGGACAACAAAGTGTCCCGTCGCGTCGCCTCAGCTGACACCTCCCTTCCCCAAAATAAAAAATACTGACGCCTGACCTTCAACTGACACGAGCTATGACATCACTTGTTGTCGGGGGGAAGTCAGCATCCCTCCGCCCAGTGGTGGGCTGTGCTTTTGCTATGTGAGCCTTCAGTGCGGACGAAACAGACTTAATCCACCTCTTAATGCCACCAATATCACCTCACAATCAAAGTAGACTGTCGCACTGTTGGAAAAAGATTTTTCGTCCGCTTAAGGAGGTGGACTTACTTGGAGTCGTCGTCCCTGGCAACCAGGAGACACATGTGATTGGACAGCGATGCGGTCCTCAGGATCTCCACCGCCCTGCCAGGATGCAAAGCACTTGGGATTCAATTGCATCCCCTAAAAAACGAAAACCCTGCACATGTTTGGGTGACTAAAGTCGTGACCTTTCATTGGTGACCCCCCTCAGGCTGATGTTGTTCACATCCACAATCAGGTCACCTGACTTGAGCCGACCTGGATAACACACAGGCAATGTTTGCCATGAACAATGGACGGTTGGGACTCAGGAAACAAACAATAAATAAATAAAATAAACCATCCCCCAAAACTTTATGTGAAACCACGAGTATGCACAGGTTGATTAAAAAAAAAAAAAAAAAAATCGAAGCAGACCGTCAAGCGCAGCCAGTCCACCAGCTACGACTCTCTTTATGAAGATGCCAAAGTCTTCTCCTGTCATTTCTCGGTAGCCCCCAATGATCTTCACACCTGCAGGGGAAAAAAGCAGCTCAACATAAAGAACACAAAGAAGTGAAGCGTGGTGGGAAGGCACAGGTTGACCGACCAAGTCCTTGCTTGCAGTGGCAGAACTCCAGCCGGTGGACAGCTCGGCTGATGCCGGGTGGGCCCATGATGGTCCTGCACACACACACCCACAAAGAAAAAGTGATTCATCAGCCAAGTGCATCCCATAAACATTCCCAAGAAAAAAGATCAACCTCCATAAAATTATACCCTCACCTTTTTTTTAATGGGTGACCAGGTCTATTTGTCCAGTTTTAAAAATCAAACGAGGCGCTTAAGCAAAAAATAAAAATAAAAGTTTGCAAGTTGCTGCAAATTTGGGTCAAATGTGCCGGACGTCAACATGCGGGATAGAAAGCTCAAAGCAGGGCAGCGTCGTCAGGAGGTGAGCAGCAGAGTGGAGCAATTAAACTGATCACTTAAGTCTTGCAAATCTGCCCGATCGCCCGCTCAGTCATTCCGTCACACGCGCACCGGCCGGAGTGGAATTGTGTCACCAGCCGCGACTTGCGCCGACGTCACAAGCATGTCCCCGTCGAAGAAGCAAAGCAAATCTGCTTAACGTGGACTACATACATTTTCCTTGTGGTAAAAATGGACCCCCAAAAAATGAGAATGTCAACTGGATCACATGCGATACTTGAGGTTGAAAACTGATCTTCACTATTACTTACAAAATAATATTTTCACAGAATGCCATTGCCATCCCGAAAAGTGACCAATCAAAAATCTTATCGAATAACAACAACAACAAACAACTCGAAGCCGCACAGGAAGCGTTTCTGTGTTGTCATGATTCTCTTAAAGGGCCGGCGCGCACGTGTGTCACATCGGAAGCGTGTACGCACATGCCCGGACACAAACGACGAACAACAAGAATAAGAAGCAATATACCTCCTCCAAGGAAACAAAAGGTGTCGGTAATGAGGATGCGGGAGACGAGGAAGGAGCTTACCGGTCGAGCGGCGACAATCCATTGATGTGCTCGCCTTCCTGCGGGAGAAATGCCATTGCACAACGTCAGCCAGAGGACAAACAGCCAAGCGCACGCACACACGCACGCACACGCCGCCATGACCAAATGCTGCTTGTCTCCAGGGAAGACGATGATGAGACAAGGCTGGTGTGTGTGTGTGTGTGTGTGTGTGTGTGTGTGTGTGTGTGTGTGTGTGTGTGTGTGTGTGTGTGTGTGACAGAAATCCGCCGAGACACACACGCACACACCTTTACACACTAATCCCGGCTGATACCTGTCCCACACGCACACGCTCAAAACAAATCCACTCAGAATACAATCACACACACCCAGGCCACCAGTAGCACACAAATTACACACAAAATTCACACATACTTGAATACCATCTCACCACAAGATGCACAAAAATTGCCATCTCTCTCTCTCTCACACACGCACACACAACAATCTGTCAGACACATGCAGTCAAAAAGGGGGTCTTTTCAAGATGTGGCAAACCAAACCCAAACAGGAAGCTGACCCTGAGCAAGGTTAGCAGTGGAAAGCTAACGGCGCAGCCGGGGACCTTTCTTTGCCGTGGGTGCCGCTCACGCTTCAACCACTTCCCGTGTGTGAGGCATGAGTCGACGCTTACATCACACCGCTCCTCGCTTGTTCAGTTCAAATGCTGCAAAAAAATAAATAAATAAAATGAATAAACACATCCAAAGGCCACATTATTTGCACCATAGAATATGATCATCATCAGAATATTGACTGTTCAGAAACTGAAACGGTGAGGATTTGGACAATTTTAAGTTCAACGTCATCTCTTACTGAATGAATTAATACAAAATAGATGACGACATGAAACAATCAATCGATATGAAAATAATCACCTATTGGATAGTTAATTGTTGAGTTTTAAGTTCTTTTTTTTAACCTTGGATCAACCTTATTGTTAATTAAAAAAACATATTGAGGTTGTTGGCGCAAGGGAGGCCGAAAAACATAAAGAGGAAAAAAGTTGCAGATGTTGAAAGAAAGTGTTTTTGGGTCATGTAAAAAGCAGAAGCAGCAAGTTTCCTGCCTCTTGAAATCACAAACAGCCTGCAAGACATCAACAATGGATTTGGACCTCAGGAGCACGCCAGCGCCCGGCGGCGGCAGCGGGTGCCCACCGGTGGGCATCCAGCTGGAGGGCATTATCCTGCCCCCGGTGCTGACGGTGGACGTGGTGCTGGGTTTGCTGGGCAACGCGGTGGCGCTGTGGGTCTTCTGCTTCCGCGTCAAGTCCTGGAGCGCCAACACGGTTTTCCTGGTCAACATGGTGGCGGCCGACTTCCTGGCGCTGGTCAGCCTCCCGCTACGCATCGACGCCCTCCTGCGGGGCCACTGGGTTTTCGGTGACGTGGTGTGCCGCCTCAACCTCTTTCTCATGTTCTCCAACCGCACCGCCAGCATCGCGCTCATGATAGTCATCGCCTTTTACCGATACGTCAAGGTGAGAGCGCACCAGCCCTTTTGACTCATGACTTATATGACTTGCTGAATTTCGGGGGGTTTCCAGTTTCTTTGTTTTTTTTGTCCCACTTTCTGAGACAAACAAGCACTCTCACTTCTGGTCAATTTCTTGTTCTTGCCTGAAGCTAACATGCTAACCTGCAAAGCTGTTTTTTTTTTTTGTACGACGTGCTGCGCGCCCGCAGGTGGTCCACCCTCACCACCGCTTCAACCGAATGAGCAAGCGACAAGCTGGCATCTTGTCGTTGCTGGTGTGGCTGCTAGTGAGCAGTCCTCGCGTGCCCATGCTGGCCTACAACCACATCAAGGGCAGCGGCGATGCCACGCAGTGCTTCTTCTTCACTGCCTACAAGGAGGCCGCTCGCGGTAGTCACGCAAAAAATCCGGCATTCATATCAAGCACAATCAAGTGTTTCCTGAAAAAAAAAAATTCCAAGAACAAACTATTTCAAAAGATAGTTATTTTTGTTTCTCTCGATGTGAAATGTTAAAGCCTGAAACGTCTCCTGGCAGGCATCGTGATTTTGGTGGAGACGCACCGCGTGCTGACGGTGTTGGAGTTCATCATCGCGCTAGCTCTCCTGGTCTTCTGCTCGGTGCAAATTTGGCGCTCGCTGAAGTGTCGGCAGATGGGAAACGTGGCCAAGGTGCGCAAGGCCATGCGCGTGTGCACCGCCATCGTGGCCATCTTCCTGGTGTGCTTCCTGCCGACCACCATCACCACGTTGGGGCTTTGGGTGAGCCGCTCCCTGCGGCCGTGGGACTGTGCCGCTTTCTACGCGCTCACCCAGCTCAACATTGTCTCCTTGAGCCTCAACTTCCTCAACTCGGCTCTGGACCCCATCCTCTACGTCTTCTCCAGCTCTGTCTTCAGGAAAGAGCTCCTGGCCGCCGTGCCTCCGAGACTGCGTTGCAAACGGGCGCAAGAAGGGAAATCGTCCGCGTCCGCATCCGCATCCACGTCTCAGTCCACCGGCCAGGTGGAGCTCGAGAGTGTGAGGATGACTGCAGGCAGTGAAGCCTCATAAGAGGGAGGGGGCTTCATTTCCACACACTGAAATGTTTCCTCCATGGCAAAATGTTCAGTCACTGTTGTTTGTCCAAACGAAGAGATTGATTAAATTCAAAAATCATCTTTACTCTGACTATTACTACTTATTTCTCCACTGACTGGAGACCAGCCCATAACGTGCGCTGAAATTGAATAAGCAACGAGTCCATAGTTTGGCTCTCTGTGCACTCAAAGTGAGTGGTGACCAGTCTTTTATTTGGCTACAGAGCACAATGTGCATAGAAAACGTCTGTGACGTCAAAGTAAAAATATTAAAAAGACGCGTAAACTGACATTTTGGAAGCAACGATTGAACATGAACACAAATTGAAATAAAGAATACTGAAAGCACACAGCAACACCTAGTGGACAAATTGGAAACTACATCTGCACGACTAGTTCATTCGGACGTCTGTTTTGAATTTTTGAACTTTTAAACAAACAAAATATAAACGTGTCAAATTCTAAATAAACGAATAGACGGACATACCCCGTGTTGCGTTGCCGTCCCTCGCCGCTCTGCATGATTACTGCTTCGTTTGACTTAACAAAATTGCCTCCTCGCAATCTTCAGACGGTTTCATGTTTGGACAGAACCAGAATGCCGTAGGGTTTTCTTTCAAACTATTGGGACCCCGAACAAGCTGACATCCATGAACGAAACTGTACTTTAAGTCCGAACTCGGTTGAGCGGAGTCATTACACCTTGATTGGGAAAGGCGGCCATGTTAGTTTGGCTTGTATTTTGGAGGGAAATAAAATTAGCTCCGCCCATATAATGAAATTACTTCCGCATCTTCACAAATCGCGAGAACTTGATTGCAAATAATGGAGACGAAGATTCAAACGTGACCCCTGTGAAAAAATGTTTGCCCCCAACCCTGGACTATAATAAAAGGAGAGAACAAGTTTGAGGGAATATAAGAAAATACAGCATTGATATATATTTTTTAAATCTCCAAATACATTCATTTTACCCATGTAATTTGAACTGTTGAGTACAAAATGGCCAGTAGAGAAACGTGTAAATTATCTTAAGTCTACATTATCATGTCTCAGGAACAAAGACAATATTCATTGAAACTGCTGTTAGAATAAATGTGTATTTGTATTTATTTTTGTCCGCCTGTGTTTTAGTGAAGTTGTGGCAGGTTAAAAGACAGTGACCCCTATGCATGCCAACATAAATCAGAAGAGTGGCTCATCACACAAGAAAGTAATCATGTGCTCCCAGCTAGTTTGCATCAAGACACAAAGGCAAATTGCAAAGAGATGTCAGTTTTGGAGTGGACCTTCAGACGCTGACAAAATGAAACATCACCGTGACAACCTGACAAAGAGGAGGGAGGGGGAACAAAAAGCAGCTTGAGCAGCTTCAATTCTGTGGTTCTTGGCATACGTAAGCATCACTGCAATAGGGAGCTGAAAGTCTAGAATATATTCATATCCAAGAGCAACAGTAAGAGTTTGAAATCTACACGCGACTCATAAAGCCAGTGTTGGGTTTTTCATCCTGGTTCTAATGGGATTGTTTTTTTCTTTCAAGTGTCTGACTGTCACACAAAGCATCGACATCCTCGCGTTAACGACACTTTCCCCACTGAAGGGCCACAATCAGAGCCAGCACCACTGATGGTGAGAGCACAAGTGGTCCACTCGGACTCCTTCACGCAGCCTCTCCAGCAATCAGCGGCACTTTCAGCAGGCAACAAGCATGCAAAGCTCATCTTGGGAGATAGCGCTACCGCCTTCTCAGGCACTTGCTTGTCCACCCGCCAAAAGAGGTTTGTCAACAGCGGCCTCGGCTGCCACGTCACCTGCCAGGCCTCCACTTTGGCCATAACATTGGGGACATTTTCCAAGTATAAGCTCATGAAATACTCAAACCATCAAACGGAAATTTGCATGTTTGGCAAAAAAAATAAAAAAATAAAAATCCAGATTGAAAGCAGCATTTGAATAAGTCAGTTTCCTTTACCAACACAGCAAAACTGTCTTGCTTCAAAGTTTCAGGTTTGTCGGTCGCAATTGCACTTTAGAGTCAGTAAACAAGCAGAACTCAAGTTAAAATTGAAACGCGCCATGTCTGTATCTAATGTGAGACAGCAACACTCGTAAGCTCAACTTTACAGATCATTGAAAGACAAGGCAGTCATAAGAGTTTAGTTGATTTAGTTTATTAAATCTTTTTCAGCAGGGAATCGACACAGCATGTTCATCCTATAAAAAGGGAAGAAGAAAAAATGCAAGTTAATATAAGTGAGTGTTGAATAGGGGGTATAAATAAATGTTTACCTCCTTAGACCTTTGGAGATCTTCTCTGGTTGTTTCTCAGGTAGGGAACGTAGGGTCGCTCATCCTTCTGGAAATAATGCATTCTGGAGTATTCTTTGTGCTGTTGCCGATCGCCGTTTTGGTTACGAACAATATAAGTTGGAAGCTCCTCATCATCGTCGTCGTCGTCATCATCCTCCTCCTCTGACAACTCATCAGCAAACACTTGAGATGACAACCAGGGTGCGCTGGCTTCCATTGGAAATCGGACCAGATCTTGGCCGGGGTGGCCTGGATGGAAAGAGATCCACTTCAAAGGGCTCCTGTTAGGAACACCAGCAGAGTCGTAGCCTTTAAGTCCAGATGTGGCATGATCGTTGGAATCCACTTGAAGGTATGGCCACTTGGCAAGTAGACCAACTGGATGAGCAGGCCACTTGTTTTGACTTCTCACTTGTACGCCACCACTTGAAAGTGAACCAGAGACTTGTTTGGCCGCACCCTGAGAGGATTGGTGTCCAGAACCGGGAGCTCTTGAGGGTTTGTAGTTTGAAGATGGATTATTGATTTGCCTATATGCCGCCCAACCGGAGCCCAGCTTTGCACCTGAAACAGATCCTGCACCCCAGTTTCCAGCACCAGCAGGAAGACTTACATGAGCACCAACAGGCGAGGGTACAGGAGCAACTGAGGGGTTGAAACTGGGTGACCAATAGTGGGCCGAGCTGTACGATGTCCATTTCGGGTGCTGGTTGACACCTGCATTCGCTGCAGGATTCGCCGGTCTGACTTGAACGCCAACGCCACTCGGTGCTTTGATGGAAGGAGCTGCAGGCTGCTTGGCACCTGGAAGGACTTCAAGTTGCTCATTACCAGTGCCGCTTGGTTTGTAGCTGGACGGTAGATTCAATTGACTGTATGCGGCCCAATTTTGGTGCAGGTTACCATCTGGATGTGGTGCCGGTTGACCTTTACCCGTGTGACCTTTGCCGCCACCAGTAGAGGGTGCTAGATTTGCTTCAGAGAATGCATGTTGCCCCTTGCCAGCAGGTGCAGCTACTTTCACCCAACCAGGCGTCTGCCCCATCCCAGTGCCAGAAGTGTACACTGCCCAACTTTGTTGCAGGTTGCCACCAGGATGAGATGCCAGTTGCCCTGTCACAGTGCTGGGAGGAGAAACCACAGGAGAAGCTGGTGGATGATAGACTTGACTGTACGCGGTCCAATGTGGGGGGAGGTTGCCACCTGCATTTAATACCGGCTGCCCCTTTACAGTGTCAACACCAGTTGAGGGTTTATAGGTGGAAGGTCGCACGTCAACCGGACTGTACATTGCCCAACCTTTGTGCAGTTTACCATATGGTTTACCTGAAGGTTGCTCCTTTCCGGGCATGGAACGCTCAGGAGCACCTGGCTCATACATTGGATAGCCTAATACCCAACTTTGAGGTTGGTTTCCATCCACAATAGCTTGCCTCCGTCCGGGATCAAGAGGACTCACTTTCACAGAACCAGCAGAAGCCATCGGAGCAGTTGGAAATTCAGAGTCAGAAGATGACAAGTAACCTGGATTGAACATGGCCCAATTTGGAGGCAGGCTGGCAGCTGGATTCACCGTTCGTTGCCCTTTCACAGGGTCAACTTTCCTTAGACCGGTTTCATGCTTGGAGCTGGAAGGTTGCACCTCAACTGAACTGTATGCTGCCCAACTTTGTTGCGGGGTGCCAACAGGATTAAATGCCGGCTGCCCTCTCACACTGTCCAGAGCAGTTGGTGGATGACCGACTTGACTGTACAGTGCCCAGTTTGGGAGCAGATCACCTGTGTTTACGACTGGGCTGCTGCTTCACACCACCAGCTGAGGGTTTGTAGTTTGGCGGATGCACATGACCTGAACTGTACACGGCCCAACTTTTGGGCAGGTTGTCACCAGGATTTGCTGCAGGCTGTCCCTTTGCCGTGACTGTGGCTCTCGGGGGCAGTTGGGGATTCAAAGCCAGAAGATGTAAATACTGGATTGAACAACGCCCAACTTGGAAGCAGGCCGTCAGCTGGATTCACTGGTTGTTGACCCTTCGCAAGGTTAACTTTCACTGAACCAGTTGCAGGTTTGACATTAACTGGCCTGTAGGCAACCCAACCTGGGGGCAGATTGCCACTTTGAATAGATGCTTGCTGCCCTTGAACAGTGCTGTGAGAACTCCCTTTCACACCACCGGGAGGAACCAGAGGAGCAGTTAGCGGCTCATAGACTTGACTGTATGCGGCCCAACTTGGGTGCAGGTCAGCACTCGGACCAGGTGCTGGCTGCCCTTTGACAATTCCACCAGTTGTCGGTTTGGAGCTGGGGGCTTGCGCTTCAACTGAACTGTATGCTGTCCAACTTTTTTGCATCGTGCCACCAGGAGCAGTTGGTGGTTTGAAACTGGCCGGTGGATAGACTTCACTGTACGCCGCCCAATTTTGTTGCAAGTGGGCACCTGAACTAGACGCTGACGGGTCTTTGACAAGTTGGCCAGTGGCCGGTTTGTAGCTGGAAGGTTGGGCTTCAACTGGACTGTATGCTGTCCAACTTTTTTGCACTGTGCCACCAGGAGCATTTGGTGGTTTGAAACTGGCCGGTGGATAGACTTCACTATATGCCACCCAATTTTGTTGCAAGTGGGCACCTGAACTAGACGCCGACGGGTCTTTGACAAGTTGGCCAGTGGGCAGTTTGGAGCTGGAAGGTTGGGCTTCAACTGGACTGTATGCTGTCCAACTTTTTTGCATCGTGCCACCAGGGGCATTTGGTGGTTTGAAACTGGCCGGTGGATAGACTTCACTGTATGCCGCCCAATTTTGTTGCAAGTGGGCACCTGAACTAGATGCTGACGGGTCTTTGACAAGTTGGCCAGTGGCCGGTTTGGAGCTGGAAGGTTGGGCTTCAACTGGACCGTATGCTGTCCAACTTTTTTGCACTGTGCCACCAGGAGCATTTGGTGGTTTGAAACTGGCCGGTGGATAGACTTCACTGTATGCCGCCCAATTTTGTTGCAAGTGGGCACCTGAACTAGACGCTGACGGGTCTTTGACAAGTTGGCCAGTGGGCGGTTTGGAGCTGGAAGGTTGGGCTTCAACTGGACCGTATGCTGTCCAACTTTTTTGCACTGTGCCACCAGGAGCATTTGGTGGTTTGAAACTGGCCGGTGGATAGACTTCACTATATGCCGCCCAATTTTGTTGCAAGTGGGCACCTGAACTAGACGCTGACGGGTCTTTGACAAGTTGGCCAGTGGGCGGTTTGGAGCTGGAAGGTTGGGCTTCAACTGGACCGTATGCTGTCCAACTTTTTTGCACCGTGCCACCAGGAGCATTTGGTGGTTTGAAACTGGCCGGTGGATAGACTTCACTATATGCTGCCCAATTTTGTTGCAAGTGGGCACCTGGACTAAACGCTGAGGGGTTTTTGACAAGTCCGCCGGTGGCCGGTTTGGAGCTGGAAGGTTGGGCTTCAACTGAACCGTATGCTGCCCAGCTTTGTTGGAGTGTGCCACCGGGATGGGACGCCTGCTGTCCTTTCACAGGGCGAGGAGCAGTTTGTGGTTTGAAAACGTATGGTGGATAGACTTCACTGTATGCTGCCCAACTTTGCTGCAGCTGGTCACCTGGACTTGATGCCGACTGCACTCTGACAAGTCTGCCAGTGGCCGGTTTGGAGTTGGAAGGTTGGGCTTCAACTGAACCGTATGCTGTCCAACTTTTTTGCATCATGCCACCAGGATGAAATGTCTGCTGCCCTTTCATAGGGCCAGGAGGAACCACAGGGGCAGTTGGTGGTTTGAAACTGGATGGTGGGTAGACTTGACTGTATGCTGCCCAACTTTGTTGCTGGGTGCCACTAGGATGAGATGCCTGCTGCCCTTTTCCAGTACTAGGTGCAACCACAGGACCAGTTAGTGGATAGACTTCACTGTATGCTGACCAACCTTCTTGTTGCAGGTGCTCGCTTGGACTAGATGCTGGCTGCCCTTTGACAAGTCCGCCAGTTGCTGGTTTGGAGCTGGAAGGTTGGGCTTCAACTGAAGTGATTGCTATCCAACTTTTTTGCATCGTGCCACTAGGATGAGATGCCTGCTGTCCCTTGACTGTGTCAACGCCACCTGTGGAGGGTTTGTAGCTAGGAGGTTGCACATAAACTGGAGTGTACACTTGCCAACCTTTAAGATAGCCGCCTGGATTAGCTGCAGGCTGTTCCTTTGCCGCGACAGGGCTCTCTGGAGCAGTTGGGGATTCATAGCCAGAAGATGTAAATACTTGATTGAACAATGCCCAATTTGGGGGCAGGTTTCCACCCAAATTGGCTTGAGCTTGCCCCTTCCCTTTACCCGGAAGACTCCCTTTTACACCACCAGAAGGAACCTCGGGAGCAGTTGATTCATAGGTCGAAGACGGCACGTATACTGGATTGAACAACGGCCAATTTGAGGGCACGCCTGCAGCTGGAGTCTCCATTACTTGCCCTTTGACTGAGTCAACTTGACCTGAACTTGCTGGTCGTTTGTGGCCAGAAGGTTGCACATCAATTGGATGGTACGCTGCCCAACCTATGGGTAGATTTGCTTGAGGATTACTTACTTTGACACCACCAGACAGGGGCAAAGCAGCAGTTGGGGGTTCATAGCTGGAGGGCGGCTCATAAACCGAACTGTATTCTGCCCAACTTGGGGGAAGGTTGCCACCTACACTCACTGCTGGCTGACCCTTAACAGCATCTAATTTGAGCCCACTGGCAGAGGCTTTGTCGCTGGAAGATTGTAATACCCAACTTCGGTGCTGCTGGACACCTGGATTAGCCATGCCTACTTGCTCCCCAGCATTTGTGAGTTTGTAGCTGGATGTCTGATCATAAAGTGCCCATCTTGAACCTGAACCGGGAGCATCAGCATACTTGTTAGCCGGGGGCGCAGGAGCACTTGAAGGCTTGTCGGAGTTGCCTGCATAGGCCACAAAGTGCTGGTTTGCATAGCCCGAAGACACCACACCTGGAGTTGAGGGGCTGGATGGGGACTGGCTTTCGGGGGTGGGGTCGGAATCCTGGACTGCAGAGTACACTTTTGAACGTTGCTTCTGCAGGGTCATGAGGGATGGGCGCATGCCTTCAGTTGGCGGGTCAGGCCCAGCACTTGACTTGTATAGAGGCCTGGGGTGGTCTGCAGGGAAGGGAAAAAAAAAAAAAAAAAAAAAAAAAATTCAAGAAAAATCTGATACTGCAGCAAGTGTTGAACCCGAAGCCACATTTGATTTGGCACTTACATTTGTGTTGCACAGGGACACTTGCAGCATTGCTGATTAACAGCAAGCAGATCCAAGAAAACCTGCACGATACAAACAAGTCAAACGTCTGCATAACATGAGCAACGTTCTCTAATTGCTGGAGGAAATAAAAGCCAACAAATAGTCATTCATCTATGCCAGCAATAGTGACAAGTGGCCGTTTTGAGAGCTCGCTTGATGCAAAACACAGAGCGGCAAGGTAACCATTAACAAACCTCTTCATGAATGGAAAGAGGTGATTTCTGCTTTCTGACATCTCGTGCAAAAGGCACAACTCAAAAACGCTTGTGAGAATTTGCACCCAAAAAAAAGCCAACTTACCTTGCAGCGAGTCCTGGCCCCATGTCCGAAACCCGGGGAGCCGAGACTCTGCACAACAGAAGACGAGACAGGAAGCTTGTGCGTGAATGTCAGCAGCCGCTTGCTGCTTAAATACTGCTCACGCCACTCGTCAGCCGCCATCGCGCGCACCTGCGGCACACTCACGAGGTGCACCTGTTGCTGCTCGCCTCGAACGCCAAGTCACAAGTTGCAAGTCTGCAGCTCGATGCAATCACACCAAAAGAAAACAAAACCCCAAAAATATTTGGGATTTGGCTGATGATTAAATAATTCTCTCAAATTATTATGTGATAATTCCAATAATAATTCCCAACAGGAATTGGAGTCGCTAGTGAACTACATGTAGTCCACCATATCAAAAGTACTTTCACTTTGTTATGTTGTGTTGGGTCGTGTGTGTGTGCGTGTGTGTGTGCGCGTGTCTCAAAGTCACTTTGAAAGGACACAAGCAAGCTTTTGAGGCATATAAAAAGGAAGACGCACATCCACACACACAGTTGTGTCCATATGCACACATGAGAGGTGGGGAAGAGGGTCAAAGGTCAGGCAGGCCAGCCGCCCGGAGGCCTTCAACGCTTTCACTTTCATCTTTGGTGCCGCTTTCATGGGCTCGTCGCTGGACGGCTGCGAGCCGCAAAACGTGTTCAACAAACACTTTTTAAAAAAACAAACAATTCTTTAGTAGGACTACATTTATTATATATTATTGTTATCGCATGATTATCATTATTATTATGGAAAGATGGCAAGAGAAAAAAAACAAAGGCAGATTTGGAAGCAGCGGGGACAAAAAAGTAATCTAGAAAAATGTACTTGAATCTTTGATTCAAAAAAATGAGTACATGGAAATCGTTGTCAATGAAGCTCGGTTGCAACGAATCCTCACATGTCCTGCACGTGACCTGGGACGGCGTAGGGGTCGGCGTAGGGGTCACCGAAGGGTGTCACGTCCAACGAGATGTCGGCCTCGCACCGACTCTGCAGGGCGGCAGCCAGCAGAGGGTCGGCAGGGTTCCGAGAATCGTCGGACACCAGCGACACTTGGTCAAAGTCGCGCTGGGGGCCGGCAGGCGGGACAGTGGCGGCCTCCTTGTGCAGCGTGGTGTCGTGGTGGTAGGACACCAGCTCGTTGCTGAAGTCCACGGCCTCCACGGCCGAGCTGGCGCACAGGCGGTTGCAGCCCAGGATGGTGGAGAAGGCCTTGCGGAAGTCGGCGTTGAAGGCGTAAATGACCGGGTTGAGCGACGAGTTGGCCCAGCCGAACCACACGAAGATGCTGAAGGTGGTGTCGCTGACGCAGGGCGGCGCGCCCGGCGCATCCGCGGCCTGGCAGAAGGGCACCACGCAGTTGAGCACGAAGAAGGGCAGCCAGCAGAAGACGAACACCCCCATGATGATGGACAGCGTCTTCAACACTTTGGTCTCCCGCTTGAAGGAACTTTTCAGCGCGCTCTCGTCCTGCGCCGAGGCCCGCGCGCGCGGGGCCGGCGCGGCGGCGGGCGCGCGCTCCAGCGAGGAGATTCGACGGATTTGCGTCTGCGCGATGCGGAAGATTCGCGTGTACGTGCCCACCATGATGAGCACGGGGATGTAGAAGCTAATGAGCGACGAGGCGATGGCGTACGTGCGGTTCAGGCTGGCGTTGCAGTCGTCCTGTGGCTGACGTCGCTGATCCGCCGTGGCGCCCGTGGCGTTGAGGGCGCGCGCGTCTCGGTGCCAGTTGAGCTGCACGGGGATGAAGGAGATGAGGATGGATAGCGTCCACGCCACGCCGATCATGACGAAGGCGAAGCGGCGCGTCATCTTGCGCTCGTAGCGGAAGGGGCTGGAGATGGCCCAGTAGCGGTCCATGCTGATGATGCACAGGTTGAGGATGGACGCCGTGGAGCACATGATGTCGAAGGCCACCCACGTGTCGCAGAAGCGGCCGAAGAGCCACGCGCCAGCCACCTCGGACACGGCGCGCCAGGGCATGACCAGCACGGCCACGAACAGGTCGGACACGGCCAGCGAGATGACGAACGAGTTGGTGACTTTGGAGCGCAGGTGGCGGAATTTGACCACGGCGGCGCATACCAGCGTGTTCCCCAGCAGCGTGGAGACGATCAGGGCGCACAGGACGAAGCCGGTCAGCGCACGAGCCAAGCTCACGTCTCCGGGGGCGCCCGTGGGGGCGTCGTGGCCCCGCTCCCACGACGCTTCGCCCGCCGTGGTCGCTGGCCACTGGCTGCGCGCGTCCCAGGTGGCCATGGCTTGCTCGTCTGTGCCATCGGTGGCTGCTGCTGTGAGGCTCGGTGCGCCCCCACGTTAGGGCTCCCCAACCCAACACCACTCCCGCCCCTCCGCGCGTGTTTTACATTTTCCCTCACACGCATTCGCGGATGACAGATTGCAGGGCATCGAATCTCATCCGAGTGTTATTTGCAATCCGTTCGTCAAGTCGGTGACTTATAACTGTTGACGAAGTGGTGCGGGACAGTAAACGGCGCTCGCCTGTGCCATAGCCCCACGAGACATTTGTGTATGCCCCTTTTATGCCACTCCAGCATTTCATATCACATCACAAAAAATATACTGACTTTATTTTCTCAGTCCCTCTTTAAGGCTGTTGTGCCCGATGCTGCCCCCCAGTGGACAGAGCAACACAGCACACCACCTGAAAGTCACCACTACTTCCTCCAAAGCAGTTTACATCAAACTCACACATTATTGGTGTCGTTTAGAAGTATAAAGTATCTTCCTCTTCAGAAGCTGTCGCTGCAGTAGATATAATGCACGCAGACACACTTAACAAAGCCACTCGAACAAAATACACTCTTAGGACATGAATACAGAAGTACAGAGCGAGTCATGAAGCAATTGAAGCTGACCACAAGTAGGTGATACTGATCAACAATGCACATAACTCAGCGTGACGAATCGAAATTAAATCCCACGCTACATATTATACTTTTGTCTGGTACTAAGGATGGAGAGCATTTTTCTGACGTTTCACTCGGTTCAAAAAGTTTGAGAAGGACTCAAAGTGCCTTTCGTTGTCTTTCCTGTTAACTTTTAATGTGAAATGCCGCCACTTCCGGCGCGGCGAGCCCGGCGTTCTGTTCTCTCCGCTGACGACACTGTCAGATGTTCAGCGGGCATGCGCACTAGTGTGAGCCTGCGCGTGCGTGAATGATTCAGCAGGCAGCGATGTGACGTCAGGCCTCCGTGAAATGAAACCCGACGACATCCGCCGCAAATTCACCTGCTTTCTCCTCGTCACGGAACACCGCCGAGGAGTGACGTCAGAGGGCTGCACGCTCAGTAAGGAAGCAAGAAGATAATCGTCGTGCTCCGCGTCGCCATTTCCGCATTTTCACGCCCGGTGCTGCCTGCTCACCACAGGTGAGTCCCCCCACCTCGCTCGTCTCTCTCGCACATACGCTTACAAAATGATTTGCAATTTAAATCGACTGTAAATGTATGACGATCGACATACGTGCCGATTAAAAGGAAGCGCATCCATCACAAGGATCATCTGGTACATGTCACGTTTGATAGGCTCCAACGCGCTCAAGCGGCGTGGAACCTTAAATTGCGCCTAATAGTCAAATGGGGCTCTGAATGGGCTCAAGCGCTCAAGACAAGGAGCATCTTCGTAACCAATGATCACGTCGTTTTTGCCAAGTGTTACATTTAAAAACATAATCCAAGTGAAAGGCGTGGAGGTGATGTTGTGGGTCAGAATCGGTTTCATCCGACGGGCTGAGAGAGGGGGGGCCTTAATTCAACTGGCCCGAAAGCCGATGGGGTTCTGAATTAGAGTACACGGCAATCAGGTTTGACAACACTCATAAAGACACAAGAAAAGCTTCCTCGTGGCAATGTTGACATGGTGTATGTTAAGCATCTCAAAAAACAAACAAACAGAAAATCAAATACAAGCGATAGATCAGAACCGGCTTCATTCACTGGGTCTATAAACAGCGGCCTTAAAGTGACCAAAACGCTGATGGAGTTCTGCATGGGCGCAGACGTTTGACAACACCCATTATTATGTTAAACGCTTCCTTAAAGACATAATCTAATTAAAAGCACAAACAATGCTTTGTGATGCTTTGCATTGGAACCGGTTTCGACCGACATGTGTGTGAACATGCTGAGAGATGTTGCCTTTAATTGGCCAAAGTCATTTGAGACAGCCACGCTGTTGTAGCATTTATTTCAAAAGTCTTATGCAATTTTAGGCTTTGCATATGTGACTGTGACTAAACTTTAATATTAGTCACGCAAACCAATAATAGACAAGGGGAGGAAAAACATTCCCTGATATTAAGCATGACTTGATGCATTACTTCTTATGTAACGTGTAATGACTTGCAAATCATTTTTTGGGAAAATAAGAGGTGCTACTAAAATCATGCATGGCGTCATGGTCTGAGTGTAATTCAATGAAACGCAAGCGAGTGAGCCTGTGGAGCCGACGTAAACAGGAAGTGGACGGGGGTCAGGCGGTTCCTTGTTGCAGAACCTTTGCGCAGTGTCCACCAGAAGCGAGATGTTTGGACCTCCGGCGTTGTGAGGAGACAGAGTGTCTTTGTTTTGCATCAGTGACGCTGCTAGCGGGGTTCCACAAAAAGACCGCCCCCCTCCTCCCCCCAACCCCTCCGCTATAGAATCCTTCCCAGTACAACAGAGAAGTTGTCCGATGCCAGGTTGCCATGACGCCGGCGGGAACATTCTCGTCGCCGAGTCGTTACTTGGAAGTCGTTCGCCCATTCCCACCTTCTGAATTGGCTTTTTGATTTTTTTAAACATTTAGACAAAAGGAGTGCTTTGCCGCCATCTTGTGATATCGAGGGAATTCTAAAGATTTTTAGCGCAGGGTGGGCGCGTCATTTTGTGAACTTTGTTCATGGGGATTCAGGGACGACAGCCCCCGTGTGAAAGGGCAAAAACAAAATCAATAAAGCTGATTTTTGTGGTGCACGCGAAGGTGGCGATGGTTGACTCGACATCCATGAAACTATGACATCATTGTTTTCAACGCGCTGTGTGGACTTTTGCCGGCCATACGCGCTCCTCGCTGTCCACGCCGTGGCAGCCTCGCCCACCCCCGCCCCTCGATTAGTTCGTCCAATCACATTCCGATAGCCTCTTCCACTTATCAGTGCACCTTTGAGCTCAAGTTCTCGCGATGTGGAGGCACCGTCGTGTCAAGTCTTGAAAGGCGCTTGCTCACGGGGACAGGTGTGCGGGTTATCGCGGTCGTCATGCCGGCTGGACCCGGAAGCTCCTCCCACTTTCCTTGGTGCCGTCATGTAAAGCGCCAGCGCGGCCACAACTCGATGCATTCGGCCTGTGAGCCGGCCGCCTTTGGATTGTTTTCAGCTGGCTGGCCGGACAAATGGAGCATGAAGACATTGTTGATGGATGCTGAGCAGGAACCATGTGACCTCACTGAGGAAGGGGGTGGGGGTGAGAGAGATGAAGACACAAATAAAAATGTGTGAGGCTGCATTGGGTAATATAATAGTTGGAACTGATTGATTTATTGAACATATCTCACTCCCCAAGTGTCCTTCACCCTTGGCTGTGATGTCACCTTAGCGACGCAACGTCATGCTAACGCCTAGTTACGGTGCCACTGTCCTCCCGCACTTACATGTATTGAGTCAGCATGTTGCTGCCCCCAATCGGGAGCAGGAACAAACCCGCACATGTGGATTACGGGTGCGCTTATGTAAGTGCACCTTCTATCAGATGACTCCTTTTCCTCCCCGAGGAGCTTCAGGAAGCTTCGATAAAAGCGCCACTTATCATCTTCCTCCTCCCTCTCAGATGTTGATCAGATGTTGGCTAGCGGGGGCAGTTAGCTGCTCGCCGCGATGCGTGCTTGTCTTAGCGGCCATCGAATTTCCTTTCTAAGTGGATTGTAGTTTGCCGTCGGCTCTGCGGAACACTTTCCGTGCCCGCGCAGGTAAATTTTGTGTTTGGATTTTGTACGTGTCCGTAAATCATATTTCTAAATTGGTGATTTTTTTCCAAGAATGCTAAAAATTTAATTTGAAGGTCCAACATGAAAAAAAAGCAATGTTTTTCCCCAATATTGCTAAACAATTACATTGGAGTAAATAAAACAACTATTTAGAGTAACTTGTTAAACAAGAGTTAACTATCTTTAAATGAGAGTAAAACAGAGTAAATACTATATAAGATTGAAAAAAAAGCTAAGTTTAAATTCTTCAATGACGGTGAGTCATATCAAAAAGAGGGTCCATACGTCTACTTTACGCAACAGTAAATGTTCAAACAAGGCAATAAATCACATTCAAACCATATCGATGACGCTAATGCGAGAATGCGTTCAGGCTGAAGATTCACATTGATGTTATTTAAAGTTTGTCAGCATGTTTTTGTTTTTCCTTTTGGCCAAGTTTCGTTTGAGCCAAAGTTAAAAGGATGACATCGTTTTCAAACCGGAATCCTCAACCAACGGAACCTCAGGGAACGTCACCCGGCGCCTGGCCTGGCCTCTCCCCCGCCTGGGGCAGTTTCACGCGTGCGCGCGCGTGTGTCTACAGGGTGTGTCTGTTCCACAGTTAACACCAGCGGCCGTTTTATGTTGCGTTTGTGTTTAGACAACACATTGAGGCGTGTGTCACAAGGCGGCAGCCAACCAGAAAGTATCACTAAAGCTCGACTCTGTCGGTGGAAGTGGGGCTGGTCACGTGACGGCGTTTTTACTGACTCAAATTAATACATAGGTGCTAACGTTGGACGCAACTAAAACAACGTATTTTATTGTTGGTTAATGTTGACTTTTTCTGACAAAGCAAAGTATAACTACTGGAACCTTGTCCACCGTACAAAAACACCCACAGGCATGGATTCTTTATCCTCTTAAAAAAACAAAAAACCCATGACATTTTAGCTTTGTTTCACCATGAAATTTCCATTTTGTTTCTATATGCATTGTACTGCCCCCTTGTGGACAAGGTTCGCAGCAGAAAGACCATGCCGGTTGAAAGAAATTTTGACTTTTGAGTGTGGTCGTGGAACCAATTCCACTCTTGAGTCAGGGCTACATTGTGTTAAAATAATTGTGTTTAAAGCAAAATTATTTTCTGGTCTCTCTTCTATCGCAGATCGGAACCACGCTTCACCGTATGCTAGAAAAATCTTGCATGGTCCCAACACACCCGCTGCGGTGTGAAGTGGTGAATAATTTACAGAGGCCGACATCTTATCGCCGTCTTTTGTTCGGCCCTCAGCTCCTCGTCTTCCTGAATCACGTTGTTGTCGTCTGATGTCCGCCCCCGCCATGCCCACCCCGGTGTCCAGACTGCCTAAATTTGGCTCGTGGTCCAAAAGTTCAAGCCCGACGGCGACCGCCGCGGCCGCTTCGCACGCCTTCCCCACCGCGCGACTCCCCGGCGGCTTCTACCACCACCCCGGGCCCGCGGTGTGCAACGGCAACGCGAACGAACCGGCGCCCTCGTCGAGGCGGATCGGAACCATCCGCACGCCTGCTGAAGATTCCACTAAATGGAGGAAAGGCGGGGAAGTGACAGAGGGAGGGGATCACAATGACACTGCCCAACGGGACAAGGATGCGCAGAGGTCTGCAGCGGACCCAAAAATGCTGGACAAATCATTTCCTGTTCATAAAACCGGACTTCCTGTTCCTAAATCCACTGGACTTCCTGTTCCTAAAACTGGACTTACTGTCCCTAAAAACAGACTTCCCGTTTCCAAACCCAGGCTAACTGGGTCCAAACAGAACCTTCACGATCTTTCCGGATCCAAACTGCGACCCCCTAAGTGGTCTACTTACCCGGGTTCCACTTTGAGTTCAAGCCCCGGGTCCGGGTGTGGTTCTTTGCCGCCAGCTGCCCGCTCTCCCTCCACAGGCAACGTCGGATTGGTGCCGGCCTCGCGCCTCGCCACAGGCGACGGTATCCACCCACGTAGCCTGGAGGTCCGGCGACAGGCGCCCGCCACGGCCACGACCCTGTCCCTCAGCACCAAGCCGGGTCACAAAGAGCCCAGTGCCTCCTTTGTCCAAGCCAGGCCCCTTAAGGGTCCCGCTGGTCCAGGCGGGGTGAAGAAGTCCCTCCTTCCGGCACCCAAAGCTAACAACGTCAGCTATAAGCTATCGCGGCCGGCACTCGCCAAGCATCCCCGGACTGTTGTGGCAGAAGTGAGCCAAGCGAGAGCCAAAACCCCCGAAAGGACGCCAGAAAGCAGTCCAGGTAAGATCAAATATGGTCCGTTATTCTTCATTGATTTCTTGAAAGTCCCCTTCCAAAAGTTGTTGCCCGTTTTCCAGAGCGCACTGTAGGAGCCGCAGCGTCCCAGGGGCAACCTTCCGTCCCGGGGGAGACGGTGGAGGACATGTCCCTGTCGTCCGGCTCTTCCGTGGACCACAACCGCACCAGTCAGGAATACATGGACGACTTTGACGACCTGGGTGAGGAACCGACGCCTCGCCGGTCGGACGGTAGCCAACCGGCACCTCCTCACGGATCTTTTCGTCTCCTAGGAAACGGAGGCATGGGCGTCCTCGTCCTTGCCACCAACGACGAAGACGACTCTGGCCTGGACCGATCGTGCTCTGGCTTCTGTGAGGGGCAAGTAGCGGGGAATGGCGTTAGTGTGACGACGGAACTGCACTTCCTGGACAGCACTTTGGACTGGACGCACGGGACGCCCGTCGGTCAGTTTGACTGTCAATCTGTCATTTTTCTCTCTATCCATCCATAGTATCGATATCGCTCTCCATCCACGCATCACATCAGTCTGTGAGTGTGGAGACTATTTTTTTTTTTTAAAGTACGTAGATTAAAAGTCACTTTAAAACTGTTTTGTTTGTCGTCAGGCAATGACGGACCGAACCATCTGACCAGATTCTCCTACCACAGCAGGACCAGTCCATCCGACGATCACGAGCAGGTACAAACTAAAACCGATTCCTCATCAATCATGCCCCACTTCCCCCAAATTCATTTTTTTAAATAGTGAGTTTGTCTTTTTTTGTTGTTGTTGTGGTTTATTTGGCCCACCAGGGTGGCTCGTCCCTGGACCTGTCCCCGTCAGACAGCTGCGGTTCCGGGGGCATCTACATGTGGGACGAGGAGGGACTGGAGCCACTGGGGGGCGCCATATCACGCACTTCGGTGGACTGTGGGCACGTGCAGCGCGTTGGCAGCTTTGACTCTGACGTCAACAGCAGTGTAAGATGCTCAGGCTAAATGTTGCTTTTGTTACATTTTGAAATAATCGGTGCAAAAATCTCATGATTTTCTTGCGTGTGTGTGTCTCCTCCCCCACCCAGGACGCCCTGACCAATGTGGACTCTTGTGATTTGGACGACAACAATTTGGACGACGACGACCTCATGCTTGACGGAGACTTTCCTGACGACATTTCACTCCACACCGGTGCGCAAACGTCAACACGAAGCAGTTGACTTGATCCGACGCAATAAGCAAGTCGGATTTTGGAGCGTCTGATTGGGTGTTTTGATGTGGGGTTGTTTCTTGAAAATCCGAATATTAGCCGGTGTCGCTCACCCGGCAGATGGAGACGGGACGTCCCGCATGGCTGAGTGGAGGAGGCGGCAGCTCTGCTGGGGCACACAGGATGTCCACAGCGACGACAGGTCGGTTACATTCTTTTTTATTTTTATTTTTTCTCTTCTCCCCGCCCCCCATGGGTGGGGTGATGCTCCACTCTGGCTGCCGCGGTAACAAGAGATTCCTGTGCGGTGCCGTCCGTCAGGGAGGCGGGATGCTACGACGAGCAGGACGACACCGGCGTGGACACGGATCTCGCGTTGGATCTTTCTCCTCAAAGGTGACACAGCAACACTTGTTATTCTTAAAAATAAACAAATAAATAAAAATCAAATAATTTGTTTTTTCCAACTAGGAAAAGTGTAATTGACGGAATCACTTTTTACCTTGCAGTTCCGCCGCTCTCAGAACTCCCGGTGTGGACATGGAGGACCTGGCGGACGACTGTGGCGCACTCCGCTCACAGCTGGAACTCCTCCGAAGGTTTTTGCTGCAGGTGAGAGCACAAGTGTACAATCTGGTTTCATCCAGAGTTCCCAAAGCCAATCATCTCATGGAAGACCGTCGGCGGAATCACATTCACAGATTTTTCGAAATGTTTTGTAGTAAAGTCATACTTTCAGGATTTTGAGTTTTTGATCGTTCTACCCGCAGTACAGCGAATGACTGCTTTCATTTCGTTTAGGACGACGACACGGACGACGACACTCTGACCACCGACACGCTCAGTCCCGAAGAGGGCGAACAATCACAGGTCGACCGCGCTTTTCGACATGCGCAAAGCAAACGACTACCTTTCGGAATGAAGACTTTGGCGTGTTGCTGGAGCGCCTGGTCCCAACCCGGTTTTGTGCTTGCGCAGGTGGAGGCTCTCTTGCAGGAGGTGCAGCAGCTCAAAGAGGACCTGAAGAGCAAAGAGCGGATCATCTCGGAGCTCACCCTCCAGCTGGTCAGTTTGGATTTTCAGGCTTTGAGCGTTGACCCTTTATTTTGATATATTTATATGTTTGTGTGCGTGTGTAGGCTGTCGCCCCGGCAACCAGCAGGTGTCACTGCCCAACGGACAGGTCGGAGCAACACACGCAGACGAATGCGGTGGAGCCCGACAACGAGAGCGTCGCCTCGCAGACGCCTTGGAGTGAGCGCACGGTACACACACACACACACACACACACACACACACACACACACACTTGATCATGACCCCCTACTCCTTAACCTTTGTTTTGCCCGCCTCCCACAGGCTTTTCCTCCCTCCGCCTTCCTCTCGCCACCATGGCAGTACCAACGCTCCAGACCTTACGGGGGTAGGCCCAAACCGAGCATTCCATCCCACCTTGCTCGAAAAAGTGAGTGGCACCCCCTCCAAAGACCCGCCCCCCCAACCCTTCTAAAATGGGCTAAACACAAAAAGACTCACAAGGAGCTGCTGTAGGCCACAACTCATGTCCAGACACTCACACAAATAATAACTAAGCAACCAACTTGACTGACTGACTCCAGCTCTTCATGTCACTCAAGGCCACATGCCCCTTAAAAGGCACACAGCCAAAACACGACTACAACAGTATTTATTTGACCTTTTATTATGTTCACGTGAGCATGGGTTTTATTTCATTGATATATTAATAATTTTCTGTATTTAAAAACACATCTTAAGAGGGGATTGGAACGCATTAAAGTCAATTTCATTAATTTCAATGAGGAAAATTGATTTGATGAAGATGAAGATAAAAAAGGGGTCTCGGGCACGTTTGTTGCTTCCACCTCAGTCTGTTTTTTTAACACTGATCCATTCCTCCTTCTGTCCTTTCGCCTTGCTCTGTCCCCTCTCTCTCTCTCCCTCTCATCTTTTCCTTCCTCACCTTCACCTCGGCTTCTTATCAGGAGTGGAAACACTCGTGCTGTACTTCAGCGACACGCCCTGGTATGGTTTGCCAACTCCTCCGCACCACATCGCACCCCTCGGCATATGCCGCGCGAGCTATATGAAAATCTTCTTGTTGCGCCTGATTGCACAAAGATATTTCCTTCGCTCGTCACCTTCTCGCAATGTTGCATGTCTTCTCTAACCCCGCCGCACACGCGAGCACAGGGTGCATGATGAGCGTCTGGCAGTGAAATGTAGGGGAATGCAGTACCTACGGTGTCCGCCAGATGTCAGTGAAGACCACAGAAAGATCTGCTGGTCTCAATTTTTGGAGGCTCCAATGTTCAACTTGGCACGTAGACTGTGTCGATGGCATCTAGAAAAGTTAAATCAGGCAGAATACTGTTAAAATTCCCGTGAAAAAGTCAAACTACAAAAGCAAAGTTGTAGTTTGAAGAAAACATCTTGCACTGCCCCCTCCAAAAAATAAGTTTCCAACTAAATGTTTTTTTTTAGGGAATCGTTTTTTTTTTTTGAGTGATTTTATTTGTTTCAGCCACAGGTACTTCGCCGCCCCCACCCGGAAGAGCCGAACCCACTAGCCGCCCCGCCAGCAAACAGAAGCTCCGCCCCTCACCCGGCGCAGCACATCCCGCGCCGCCCTCAACGCCGAGGCCGCCGAATCGCCCGCGCTTTGTCGCCTCCGACTCCTCCCGCGTGAGAACGGCGGTCTGACCGCTTCCCAGCATGCGACAGGAAGACGGCGACGGCAGCTCAACGCATCCCTCAACTTGAACTCTGCTGGATGGAATTTTATTTAATAAGTTAACTTATTTATTGAGCACTGTGACGGCGCTTTACTGTTGCCAGCGCTTTGTTATCGTGGCTTGTGACGGTTGGAAAATATGCAACACGGAATAAAAGACGCGCTGTCCCTTTAAGTGCCGCTCGACACATTTAAGCATTTCTTGATATCCGATAGGCGGCTACACCGAGCGCACGGAACCGCTCTCGGGATTTGCTTTAATGCGACACCACTCGTGGAACTTCTACAACGGACCTTGGCCGTACGAGCCAGAGGCGAGACTCCAGGCTCTGTATTCAACTATCTGCAACGCGGCAGTGTGAGCAACCAACTGTGATATAGCGGCGGCGGGACACTGAAGCACCCTCCTGACATTTGGAGAGGGTAACGAGGAGGCGGAGTTTCTAATTGGTTCATTCCTGGCATCTTCCTCAGCCTCATCAGAATCATCCTCTGCTGCCCCCCTATCCCCTCCCCACACACAGTAATTCACCTGAGAGCAGATCAGGTGTAGTAGATAAAGCCGGTTGCCATGGAGACGCCGCGTAGCAAACGGCCAATGGGGATTTTCGAGAAAATATACCTCCAACTTTGGTATTCTGCGCCGAGCTCAACTGTCTTGTCTCCGAGATGAAGCCCAGCCGTGTGCGTGTCCTCGTTCTCCTTTTTCCATCGACTTGGCGCAATCGTGCCGTGAGGCGCCGTCAATATTTCATCATCAGCGGTCGACGGGAGAGGGAAGCATGCCGGATGGACGATGTTGTGATACTTTGGGAATTACCTGACCGATCAATCTTCTTTCGCCTGTTTAAATCCTTCTCCTAAAAAAAAAAAAAAAAAAACAGAACACGTTAAGTTTTACAAATAACTTTCGCAACAAAGTCCAGAGATGATCGTTTTACTTTTCTACGCCAACCCACCTCCTCATCCTTCCTGCGTTGGATCGTAGTGAAGCTCGAGTCAAATAAGAATGCCGTAATCCATAACTATTTATAACATTGCCGTAAACACCAAAAATATGACGCCCCGATGCCCCAAAAACCAGCTGTAATTTCCCCTAGATGCCACAAGATGGTGCCGAAGGACCAATGTTCTATTAGACAGAGCAATGGCCTTTTATAGATTTGCTTTGATTGAACCGTCAGCCGTTTTAAAGACTCGAGACTCCCAAATTTATCCCCAACAAGAAAGGAACTGAGCTGATCTTCCCGAGGTGCCCGATTTCAAACATTCCTCGAGTTCGATTCCTCAGCACAAACTATTTCACGTCCTCATAGGTCAATCGACGGGAATTTTGTTCGCAACCCTGCCCTCGCCTGCTATCGTTACTTGGAAACTCACATTATTTCTCCACTCAATAAAATAAGCGACGAGGCCAAACCCGTCGCAGAAGCACTTTTTGGTGACGTTTCCGAAGAAAAACATGAGCATCCATGCGTAAAAAAGCAGCAACAGCAGCAGCAGCAGCGTGCGCGGGCATAAATGCATTTTTAATGAGTCCAGCTCAGCCGTTGTTGTTGCGATGATGATGATGATGACTCCAACATGAAACCTATACGCTACTGCTGTTACTCTCCTCATGGGGTCACTGACCCGAATGTGACTCTAATACGCCATTGCCTTTTATTGCAAACGCACGGCGCCCATCGTGTGACGACTGCGTGCCTGCGTCTGCAAAATAATGTTTAGCCCCTGCTAAACACACACACACACACACACACACACACACACACACACACACACACACACACACACAAACTTGAACACGCACGCTCAGCAGCAGATGCTGGCAATTAACCCGCTGCACCGCTAACGTGCTAATTCAGCCAACAGACACACTAACTTGTTTTGTTTTCACAGAAGTCAACATCGGGAAATAAGCCGCAATGCTCTTCCACTTCACGAGAGTAGAGGAGGCGCTGACAATGTTTATCAAATAAACTGAAGATTACACAAATAAGTAAAAACAACAACAACAAAAAAAGATCACAAATAAGAATTTTGGGGGGGCCAAAACTGCCGTGTTCCGAATGTTTTGTCCTCATGCAGCATCTGCCACCATTTTTATTTTGGGGTTGACATCACCGTGAGATTTTGTTTTTCCAGAAAAAAAAAATCCAATTTCCAAATGACAACATTTTTATTTTTTCTGCTCCTGGGATTTGCTTAATTTCCCCTGACACCCAACAAGCTTTTAAACGTCCCCCCCCCCTCCTTCTAATAACAAAATGTTCTCCTCAGCATTTACTTGCTTCAATTCCTCACTGAAATAATCAAAATGCTTTTTTTTTTTTTTACAGATAATGTGAAAACAAGTAACATAGGAGACAGGATGGGAGAGGAAGAAAATCAAACGAGGACATTTTGGGAAACAGCTACAAAAATATTTTGGGGCACCTGTCGTGTACAGACTGTAAGTGCCGCAAGCGAGTCGAAACTGTAACACGTCCTCCCAACATTTCCCCTTCTCAATTCACCTCGAAGCGGGAAAGCTTTCCGCCCAGCTGTTCCCATCACAGCCTCGCAATACTCCCGGAATCACTTTTGATCCCGCTTTAAGACTGCGGCAGTGCGGCCTGCAACCCCATCCCGCCTGTAATCGCGGCAAAGCCCGAGCCTCCGCTAAAAGGAGGCCAGAAGACTCGCGGAGGATCCCCGACGAGAGGCGGATTATGTCGGGATGAGACGGCGTTACATCACGTCGGCTTCAAAGCCAAAACGCTTTCTGGGGGGAAAAAAAAACCGCACGGTACTCAGGTAGGGAGGCGCGCACACAAATATGTCGATGAGGCTTTCAGACTTTTTATACCTTGGACGCCATTTTCCCCTTTCACACAATGAAGGAGTGCGAGGAGAGTGAGCTTTCGCCGGCTAGCGCGGCCGCCTCCTATGTTCCGGACATCATTAGCATCGGGCGGCTCTCAAGCACGCCTCCCGCCACTTATCTGACAATGGACCACGGAGACGGCACCTGACTCAGCTGTCAATCAAATAGATACGCTCGTCGCGTTACCTTCATGAAGTGACAATCAGGGCGCGACTGTTTTTACGTGTCCGTCAAGTACAGAGCCGCCTCTAATTCGTCTGTCAATCAAATGTACCTGCTGCTGCAGTTGTACGCGAGTACAACGATCAAGCCAGCCGGGCTTGCATCTCAGCGGCCGCGGCGTGATGGCGGCGCCAGTTTGAGCCGCAGCGGGAAAACGCCGGCGGTGACACAAAGACGGACCGAGCGGGAAGCGCGCGTCGCGCCGCGCATGTCCGAATTAGCATGATGCCGAAGCAGCGCACGGAATAACTGAGAAGGCCTCGTTCGTCTGACCTTCATCCCCCCCCACCCCCTGCTATCTTTCAGTCTTTTCAAAAGAAAAGAGGGGAAACGTCAAGTTGCTTGAATGCAAATGAGGCGAATGAAAACGTTTTCTCACCACCTGGGGACCTTTTTCATTCGGCCCGTCGGATGCGAGTTCAATTAAGTCAAGAGTTTTGATCTCATGACATGCGGGAACTTTAATCCAGCCGGCTGAGCTTTAATAAACGTTGATGTCCTTTTATCATCCTCTGCTTTCCTGTATTGACTTATCTCTTAAGGGGTGGAACGATCCTGCGACGCGGTCCAGCGAGAGCCGACCATGGGCGCGCGCGGCGCTACGACGATTGTGGCCGAAGGATGCTGCATCTTTAGCTTCGCTCCTCAGCAGCAACTGAATTAAAAAAAAAAAGTTGTAAAGTGAAATGATATTTAGCACAGGTGTTACAGCAATGACAATCCTTCAAACAAGCGCTACTTCTCCACAACATGGAGCAACGACGCGCGCAAACGGAGGCTTACGATAACGCAGCACGAACAGCAAACGTTAAAACGGCCAAATGTGGTTCTCTATTACCGAAGAGACGTCGTCATCTGGCCGTTAATTACACTGGTGGTCTGCCAGCGTGCCTCAAAGCTGCCAAGCCCGTTGTGGCACAAAAGTGGTACTGCGCTGAAAGCGCGACCGAATCCCCAGCTTGCCCGTGCCATCCGGCGCGTTTTCTGGAAAACGGGTAACTCTGAAACGCCGACGGCATTTTAGGGAGGATGTCGCGACTTCCCCCGGCGCCCAAAAGTTGCAGACGCCGCGCGTCGAATGTATATCGCGACCCGGTTCGGATCAGAGAAGCACTGCAGTGCGGCCGTCCGGCGTGAGCCAAATGCAGCGTGGGGAACGCGGGGCCGGGCGGGCGAATGTGCGCAGTAATTTATTCCATTTAAAGAGCGGGCCTCGGCGCCTCACCTCGGCTGCTTCCAAGTTTCCCCATCTCCCGTGGAAATTGCAGCGCAGCCGGCGGGGATGAAGGCCGGCGAGATTGGAAGACACTTTTATCGCATTTTCCTCACTTTCAGCCTCGCAGGCAGGCTGACCTGCCGCGCCGCGCCAAATGACTTTTATTAAGAGCGGAGGCAGAAAGTAAAGACATTGATTTGAAACACTTTAACAATCTGACGACAAAAAAAAAAAAAAATCCTATTTTGCTCATTCACTGGACTCTTTTGACACCATTATAGATTGCTACATTAAATACTCATTATCATCCTACCGCCAAGGGCCGGGTCATTAATCGAATTTATTTGTCCGGATGACTTTTATTTATTTCTTGATATGATTTTTTTTTTTTTTGGGGGGGGCGAGCATCTGTAGTTGAAAATGCATCCCCCCTAATGCTCACACAAACAACATGGCTGCAACAACAAGAGAGAGTCAGCCTTTGCGGGTTTGAAGGCGTCACAATTGATTGACAACTAATCCATTGTCAAATGAATCAACCAGTTTGATCACCGCGTAATCATTTGACTATGAAGCAGCCTCAGAAGAACTCAAGAAAAAAACAAAAACCCACTGTAACATTGGAATATGACAAGAACCGCGGTGAAAGGCAATGCGTTTTTTTTTCCCTCTCTATTCGTGGAGGGCAAGAAAAAAATAAAAATAAAATTCAACGTTGAGTTCAAGATGACAGCACTTGTGGTAAACATTGTTGCGGGAACCTGACAGCGGAAACCTGAATCTCGTCATGTGGTTAAGTGCACAACCTCTCCCGACCTCAGTTCTCTGTTGCCATGGCGACACGGCTCAAACCCATGTTGCAAATTTTCAGGTTCAGCTTCCGGCTGCACAACAGCGGCTCGTGCCAAAAGAAATGAAACATTCGAGAGTCGGGCCTTCAGAAAAGTTTGCGGGTCAAATGTCGTTCGCCTGTGGAGTTGGCCAACATGGCAGACTACAAACGGATCGCGTAAGATCGCTGCCGTTGGGGTCACTTTGGACTTGAGATCATCACAGCTTTTGAGTAGAAAAATGAAGATTAGGTGATAATCTTGTTACGTTGTTTATGAGGTTAGCTAGATATATGTCAATAAATATATATTTTTTGCCATTTAAAAGCCTTTTCTCTGTCTTGTTAATGTTCTTTTATTGTTTGAGGTGTGACAAAGGCAAAAGATATTAGCATAGGAGTCACTGTTCTGGGTGACATGTTCTTTTTTTGCTAAAACCTTTTTTTCCACTTTGTGACGAAGAAAAAAAATGAAAATCAGGTCAAGGTAGCGCTGTGCTAACAAGTCTGCGTTGTCGTTCACCTTGATACGGCTTCTTCTTTGCCCAATTAGTCCATCCTCACCTCAGCTCCGCTCGGCTCTTCCTCCTCCTGCCTCCTCATCCTCGCCTCCTCCTAATTTTCCCAGGTGGCCAATTGTTCCACGCTGGCTCCTGCAAAGTGACAGCGTGCCGTTAAAACACCATTTGAGTCGCGTCGCGCTCGACATGCACGTCATTAAAC
Organism: Hippocampus mohnikei; assembly: GCA_026261675.1. Taxonomy (NCBI): domain Eukaryota; kingdom Metazoa; phylum Chordata; class Actinopteri; order Syngnathiformes; family Syngnathidae; genus Hippocampus; species Hippocampus mohnikei. Next base: position 2,836,650 of record JAKGUB010000377.1, read on the forward strand.
AGAAAAATGTCGATGCCTCTGCCTTCCAAATGGAGAGCGGCCCACCGCAGAGCTTGTGACCATTTGTCCTGGAGGCCATCAGCGGCGTTTACGGGACTCCTCAAAGTCGTTGAAGACTTTTTTTTGTTCTTCTCCTTGTTGTTCTCCACGAGTACTTGTGCCTCCCCTGTCTTATCTGTGAAAAATGACAAATGGAAGGCCAGCCGGGCTACGGTTACAGCCCGCAATGATTCAAGTGCTAAAAGTCAGGATTTGGCCTTGCGTTGGACTGCGCTTGGTGAATTTCACAGAGACACTCAGCGAGTCTGTTACAAATGGCGACCTTTACTCGCGTCGAGGCGATTATGTCCAAAATATTGGTGCCATCTATCCTGAAGAGGCTTCTCCACGGGGGCATTTGATGGCCAGAGGCCAACGTCCACGCCTCCACAGACAGGCTTTCATTGATTTATGTCCTCTTCAACATAATCAACATCACAAGCACCCCGACACTGAAAATGCCAAAATATTACACCATTTCGGCCGTGTCTGAGATTAACACAGTCATATTATGGAAAATGGACTTTCTGATATTTGTATACAAACGTGTGTGTGTGTGTGTGTAGGATGCCGGCTGACAAACCAAGTGTGAAATTAAACAACTGTTGCATTGTTGGAAATGTGTCTGAGCAAGTCATTTCTGCATTCCCACTTTAAACAATGATAAAGAACCCAGATATACGTGGAAAATAAATCAGTTACAAAGCTCGCGACCTGTACAGAACTCAACTTGTATATACTAACTGTATATATTTCTCTACACCCCCCAACTTTGATATTTACACAACTACTTGTCACAACCCTTGCCATAAAATAATCATCTAACACTCTAAACGTCCTGCCTGCGTTATTTGATTGTAGCTCCATCTAATTCTTCTCAGAAATGACATTTTGATATTACTTTTTCAGGTTGGTGGCTTTGTTTTTGTTCAGCTCACTACAACGCGACATTTGGACTGATCGTGGCACGAAAAATGCTGTCAAATTGTATGGGGGGGGGGGTCTTGTTTCTTAACGTTTTTCAACAAAAGCATACCAAAATGTATGTTATGAGGAAATACATGGGAATTGTTTTAAATTGAGGGGAAAGTTTGGAAAACATAATACTGTAGAGGAGTACAACAGCACATTGTAGACACGTTCTCATCAATGACAGAAAGACAAAAGGCCTCCACTCACCCAAGATGATAGTTAATTGACGAAAAAAACCCAGCAAGGTTCCCCTGCTTGGTTCAATAAAACTGTAGCAGAGTTTTATTTGTTTAATTTTGCTAATTTACCCGAGAACTCGAAAGAAACAAGCTAACAATTCAGTACAAACAATGATGATAGCAGCAGGTGCTGAAAACAAACGTGGATCGGCGGTCAGCCAATCAGAGAAAAGCTTTGAAGGTCAACTTTTGATTGGTTAAATGAGACGTCACTCCATTTTTTGACGGTTTTTAATTTATTTTTAGTTAACCTCAAGGTTGATGGAATAGTTTATTTTCATTAAATTGTATTTTGAAAGTATGATTTTTTTTGTTGTTGTTGTTGTGCAAATTACAATTTTGTAAAAGTTCTGGGCGTCTTCGAATGCAGATCTCCGATGACCTGGCAACGCCCAGACCGGTTGAAATCTGATTGGATAGGACACCAACCGGAAGCATCGGCGACGTCAAGGTCGAAACCAATCAAATGACGACAATACACCAGTTTTGTTAATGAGGTACGTCATTAATTATAAAAGCGCAGATAAAAATGATATGAGGCCAGTATAGAAGGAATGGATAGATCACTGCATGATTTTTGGCAGAAGTATGGGCACAGCGTGAACGTTTTTCTCGCTTGCGTCTAGCAAGTTTGCTGAGGTTATCTGCTAAATGCCAAATTTGAAATTTGGAACAGAAGACTGTGGTTGTCTCATTGTTTAATAAAATACAATATGCTTCAATTGATGATAGTAATAATAGTGTTAACCGGAGAGAAGTGTTGCTCCACGCCAGGGGGCATCAAGTGAATAGGCTGAAAGAGAAGAAAAGGCACTGAACCATTTGAATGGACATTACATGAAAAGGCTGAAAATGTAATTATGGCTTTCAGTATTTCAGGCTTCCACTTTTCTTTTCGTCTTAATACAATGTAAATGACCAGGTCATATTTTACCTGAGTGGCGCCGCATAAACACTAAAAGCTTTCCACCTTTGACTCTGTGATGTGTCCCCCAATGTTTTTCTCCCTTTCCTCCAGCCAGGCCTCATTCATTGGTTGGCACGGAACACCGCAATGACCAGCAGCCGTCCTCAAGACCCGCATTGCCGCTCTCCTCTCACTCCATCACCGCCGTCGTCCTGGCAACGCAGCCGAGTGGACGCCGCACGTCCGAGCTTTCTGCCTCCGACTTGATGAGTGGTTGTCGTGGCGACGAGGAGCTTTTTTTTTTTATCTCGCTTGTTCTTGATCACGCTGAGACTGATGATGGACTCTCTCTGGAAGCGAAAGTGCCACTTTTAGAGAATGTGCGAAAGAAGCTTTAACTGCATGAAAGAGAAGCACAACGGGAGGGAACCACCACACCATCACGGACAACTTTTATTGTCGCGTATCAATCTTTTTGTTTACACCGTGCGAGCCAATGAGTACGACTTGAGTGCCATCTGTACTTTCATAACAATGCTGAGTTGCCAAATTGCACTTTAATACTGCTTGAGTAAAAGTACAGACCCTTTTTTTTTTTTTACATGTGCGCGTGCAAACACATATTCCCGCCCCATCTGCACAAAGAAAGGATTATCCTCTTTTTTTTGTTCCCGGCCATGTTGCGCGGGTTTGCACCATATTAGTGCTTACACTTCATTTTTAATTTGCCCACTGCGGGATTAATAAAGGATCGTGTTCAGTAAATGAGCACCGAAGCTCAAAGAATATAATTAAGGCTGAATTTCCGTTGAGGGTCCAAATGAACAATTCTCATTTATGAACCGTTCCCATGTACATTTCATGTGTTAACGACGTTCATGGAAGCGTGAAACAACACCCAAATTCCATGTAAATCAACATCCCAACGCTGGGCAGGGACAAGGCAAAAGTAAATAATACATCAATAATTTTAAACGATGAAACATTTCGTGTTTGGTTGGCTTCCAGATGACTCTTCCACCGTTGTTTGTTGTTGTTGATACACCTCTCATGTAGCATATTTGCATAATGTCGACACGCCTCAAATGTAGCTTGGCAAGGTGTTTAATGGTTTGTGCGACTCTCATGTAGCATATTTACGTCCGATTTTGTGTTTTGTTCGGTTTCGCTGTATCGCTGATTTTTTTTAATCATACACAAATAAGTGCACAGCTAACGAAGGAAACGTCGTTAGCGATTTTGATATAGCTTAGTAACCGCAACTTAGACCGACTTGTCCTCCCTCCACATCGGGTCAAAAGTTTGCTTTCAGTGGCTTTCTTGAGCAAATGGGACCCACATCGCTAGCTGGGCAGCCGCGATTGACGCCGGGTCACTCAACACACTGACTGGCTAACCTTTTAAAGCTCTACACACTCAAAGTTACAGATACGACAGCGTGGAAATGTTGGTACACGCCAAGCGTAGCATAACCGAAGCCCCCCCCAACAAAAAAAAAATCTATCCTCGAATGCACGTTGCGATGTGTCGGACTTTTCCAAAAGGGATTTTCGTGACACAACTCGTGAATTTGACTCGCGCTGAGCGGCGACGGCGCTGTAATGTAGAGCGCGTAACGCATCACGGATCGGGGAGTGATTTCCCAACACGACCTCGATTGTTTTACCTGAAGCGTGCAGCGCAAAGCCATCCTGAGACTCCATCAAATCCGCAGCCCACCTGCCAGAAACTTTTCCGCTGCCCCCTAGAGGCTGAGGTATGTAGAGCAGTTGAAAAAGCTGAGTGGGCGAAAGTGAATGTGGCTGTCAGAAGAAGTTGTCAGGGATTTTTTTTTTTTTTTACCTCTGTGATCCGACGCACATTCCCCCACCGGAGAGGATTTGATCTCAGATTTTGGAAGCTGCGGCGAGGCCGTAAAAGCCCCTCTGGCGTCTCCCGTCGCCAACGAATGAAGACTTCATCAGCCGGATGGAGTAAGTAAATTCCTCGTTTACTGGCGGCGATTCATGGTAGGGGCGTTTATTTCCTCAAACGCAATAAAAGTGCCATGTGTCTGTGAGAGAGGTAAGGAGCTTTATCAAGAGGGGTGGGTCATGTTTTTTTAATATTTATTAACTCACCTGCAGAGAGGACCAGATGTCTATTGCAGGTCACGCATATATTAGGGGTGAGGCCTCTAACTGAAGAAACATTTTTGGATAACACCACATTTGCTCATATAAGTAACCAGATATGTTTATTGACTCACCCACAGTGAGCAGCAAGCATCAAAGGCGGCCAACGGCTTCATTGATCCAAGCTCACTTCTGTGTCCAATCACTCATTTGCCGCTGTAGCGTCGAGGTTCACGTTTACGCGCATCACGACTTCCCTGCGCCTGAATCACTTTGTCCCCCGGCATCGAAGTTCACCGCGGCGAGGAAGAAAATTCCCGGCGGAGCGCCGAGCCCGGGTGAGCCGCTGCGTTCCCCCGGAGCTTCCAATTTCCTCCTCGCACCCGCCACACAATCGCAACCTCCCGCCGAGTCACCTAAATGGATGCCATCAACTCCTTGTCACGACACGTCCTCAGTCTTCTCCGTTTCCTTCTCTTCTCTCCACTTTCGCCACATTTTTGCCATTTACTCCGAAATGGATTCAATTCTTGTTTTGCACATGGAAATGGTTTGTTTTCGCTGCGGACGCGTTTGCAAAATGTATTCCAAATAAAAACCGACAAAGCCTTTGCCAGGCTCTGCAGCCGAAAGTGAAGCCGAGCTGCAAGCGGTTTGCACTGATCACCTTTGAGAAGTTTTCGCGGCTTAATTAACCACAGGTGGAAGAAGAGAAATCTGAAGGATGATCAGCGCCATTTTTAGCCGGATGGCAAAAGCTGGAAAGACGGCGGAGTACACTGGCTCTCCGCATAACCCGCAAACACAGAAAATAAATCACCACGGCGCCTAATGTTTCGTCTACGCTTGTTCTTCTTCAGTGGTGGTCATTGGCCGTTGGCAAATGTGGAAAAAGTGAAGCCGCGCGAGTGCTTCGCTGATGCCCCGTACATCAACGACTCTTTGATTGACTCTCCTGCCATCACGCAAGAGTCCCTAATGTTGTGACGCTCTAGTTCAACGTGACTTATGGAAGCTACAAGCGGGACTTTATTATCGCCCGGGGGCAATTTGTTCCACAGCCATCAAAAGCACTCAGGCTGCAATAAATAAAGAGGCAGATGAAAACACGATAAAAAACCTCTTAGACAGACATAAACAGCAGACGTTGCGCGTGGAACTTCTCGCTTGAAAACTGCGAGCCACTCTCGTGGCTCTCCCTCATGTTTGGAACGAAAGCGGACGACTTTGGGATGCCAGCAACTCAAGCGTCGCATTCACGCCTTTGGACAATGAAGCCTTCTTTGATGCTAACATGCTAGAATATTTTGGATTGTGAACCCCATTTGAAGCCATACACCTCAGAACTGCACCAAAGATATGTCCAAAACCAATCCACTGGATAATCATGATTCCGTTACTCTGGGCTTCTCAAAATGGCGGCCGCACTCAGCATTTGGCCGATGAGCGCGCGTCCGTCATGACGACGCCGCGCCTCGGGTGGCGCCCACTCCCGTGTCAGTCAGCGCTGACGGATGGGACCACGCCGCTGCCTGCCCAGCACGTCGACGGAGTGCATGCCTGTTAATTCTCATTTGCCGCAGTGGCCTTTCAAGGAAGTGTCCCAGTACTTTTGTCAACAGCCCACAGAGACGTCGTTAGGGCATCCTTTAGCGTGAGCAAACGAGGCGAGTCCCAGCGGGGAACCTTCAAGATGCCGGGAAGCAGAAGCTGGCGATTAGCCACACAATGGCTTCCAAATCAAAGACAACCCCCCCCCCCCCCACCACCACCACTTCAAAGACACCTGCCACTCTGTGAGCCCCGGCATGCTCCTCACGATTACTGTAACGCTCCATTCACACGCTCGCTAATTAGTTTACGCCCTTTTTTGATTCGTCGAAGGGTTCACGGCGGGGGCTCTGCTACTACAACAGAGCCCCCAAGGAGAAGATTGATATTTATGCACATGAATCGCAACACTCAGCTGCTGTTGACTGACAAGATTATTTTTTTTTCTCTCTAACATCCACAGCCAGGAAAGGACAGAAGATCGTTTGCGAGCCTTTTAGCACATCAACTCACGGGCAGAGGCAGTAACATTTTGGCACGCTGGATAATGGACAGAGAGGGAAGATTGGCGACATTGTAGCACTTTACTTTTGCAAACATACGAAGGTGTGAAGAAAAAAAAATGGTAGTCAGAACAAAAGTATTGGGACACTGAAGGGCGATTAAAAAAAAACCAAGTAGAGTAGTTCAGTTGTCCAAATTATTGGCATTTTAGCTCGTTGGCTAACAGGCGGTGAAAGAAGATGTCCTCATCCGTCTGTTAGCTCTGTGCTAGCATGCTAAAAGATGATCTTCCATTTTTGTCCGTTAGATGTGCCAACATGCCAATGGATAAACTTCCTTCTCTTCGTCTCTTAGCTGGTAGAAATGTGAACAATCTTCCCTCTCGTTCTTTAGCTAACATACTAAAACGCAAACAAAAGGTTTTCCTCCTCAGTCCGTTAGCTGACGTGCTTAAATTCTAACAGATGATCTTCCATCTGTGTCCATTCCCTAATGCGACAATTCTGTCCTGACTCAACATTTGCACTGGGGCACATTTTTCTTGCTTTTCGGCCGCTCACGTCTCTCGTCATGAAGCGTCTCCACTGGGCGCGACCTATCTTTGTGGCATTTGTTTGACAGCGTCACGTCTCGACGCCTTCTGCAGACCGCCGACACTTCACCACTGATAAGTTGCCGAGCTGGCTGAGAAATGTTGTGACGGCTTGGAAGTTTCTGTGTCGGCGCCCCAAAAAACTCGCTTCCGTGCTCCATGGACGATTTTCCCTCCATTTAGTCGTTTATTTCAATGATCCTGTTTTGCCAGCGAGAGGAAATGCCAGCGAGAGAAAATGTCAGCATGTCGTCCGTGCGAAAAAAAAGCTGCTGATGAGTGAGTAGTTGCCATCAAGCGGGTTTGCCAACTTTGCTGACATTTTTGGCAGGGCGCCGCAAAGTGATTTTCAAATGATGAGATGACAAAACACCTGAGAAGACGCCACTGATAACGAATGGGTGTTTTTTTGGGGGGTGCGGGGGTCTGGAACGGATTATTCCACGTCCATTCATTTCTATGCCGAAAGTTGATTTGATTTCAAGGCACCACTGTACACGGCAATCATTTCGCCGAAGCTGCGGCACAGCTGTCTCATCTCATTTGCATATTTATGTTTAGCTTTCATTTCACGCCGCGTGCCTTCAGTGCTAATCGGAGCTCCTCTCCACCGCGCCGCCGATTTACCGCCGCTGACCCGTCTCCCGACCAGGCGGCGTCTCGGCCCATAACTGCCCCGTCGCCGCCGCGGCAACGGCAACCGGACCGGCTTTTATGGCCTCCAGCTGCCGGCGCCGGAGCGAGTAATTAGCCCTTTTACCCACAACGCCCGGCATCGGGGATGGAGACGACAGCGATCGCCATCTGACAATAACCTAAGCGCTCGATCGATAGTGAAGCAGGGGAACGGTCGACGAATATTGTAAGAATATACACTTCATCTGAATCTTATCTTCCGTACAAAACATTCAATTTTACCGGTCAACATCACCGGCACCACATCTCATTGTAGCCGCTCGCCTACTCGCGCTGTCCCTTTTCGCGGCGTCAGCGTCCGCCGATGAGCGTGAGGCCAGAGGACAGCTGACAAGCCGCGGGGAAGCGTCACGACGGCGACGTCAGAGCGTGTTTGCGATGACCGGTGGTGACATTCAAAAGAGGAGGAGCCCGGCGTGTTGTAAACATACTTCTTTATTAAAGATAAGAAAGTCCAAGCAGCGTGTCGATAAATAAAAAGTCCTCCGTTGGAACACTAAAAGACAAGCAAAGCCTCCCCGGGACACAAGCGAGTGGACGTTGAGCCAAAAGTTGAACGGATGCAACTGGACTTGGTTGGTCAAGATGGCATCTTTAAATTGTAGGCGTGGCTTGTTAACATTTGTGACCAATCACCCCCTGCCCTCCCCAAAGCAGACAGAGTTGTGCAAGGCCGTTTTAGGGAAGCTAATGTACACATTTGGGCAGCATTTTCAAATTGAACGGCAGCGGTTCACTAGAATTAGAAATCGGACGACCTCACACCTCAAATGTAAATGTTGCAATTCAAGCGGAAAAATCTTGAACCACCAAAAAGAGTCCAGTTGTCTCCACTCAACCTTTGGCCACCTTTGATCACTGAGAAATCTATGCAGACATGGAGCGAGCTGAGCTCATCTTTTCCGGCTCGCGGCAGTGAAGGAAAAGCAATCGGCAGCCTGAACTAATGTTCGTTTCGGGAATCTCCCATGATGGACTTCCAGAGCTGGCGGGGAGGAGGCGAGTAGCGCGGTGTGTGGAAATAGCGGCGAGGAGGTCGGGACTGCTTTATTGAGCGGAACGGAAGAAGAAAAAAAAATAAGTCGTGCTTCGTGTTTGTTTCACTTGATTCACGAGGCTTAATGCGCCAAATGAGCCTTGGTAAATGTCACGATTATGACTTCAGAGGGGAGATTATGCTGTCCCCCCCCTCCACAATTTAAAACATTTGTGAAAACAGGTGTCTCTATAACGTGCGGGGCACGCTTTGACAATGGCCGTGACTCTGACAACCAAAAAACTACCGTTGTGCCTTTTACCAGGATGGCAGTGGGCAGAAGCGATTGGCCTGGAAGTCACAGCGATGTCCGTGACACCACTGTAACGTCCCCACGATGTCATGGAGATGTGGATCTTGCAAAAAAAAAAAAAAAAAGATACGTTTGAATTTACCGAGACTCCCTGGCGATCTGGCTTGTCCGCAGGAGTTGGCGCTGAGACTCGAGTTGTCAACTTGTCTCCAAGGCCAGCGAGCGAGGGCCCTAAACCGAAAAATTATGCGAATTTCATGAGCACTGAACAGGGTCAATGTCTTGCAATGAACTCATTACATTTTTGTGCCTCAAAAAGTTGAACGTTTGGTCTGTTGAAAAGTGAGCAAAGCCCTTCCTTTGTTCCTCCAATGCTGCAGGGGGCGCTGCATGTCGACAGATTCGCCCCATTGCGCTTTGGGTGACGGCGCTCCCGTTTCCTCCTCGGCTGGAATTAATCAAACCCACACTTACGACACGTAACATGTTGAACAAGAGAAGTGAAAGCTGCCAAAGACAAAAAAATTAAAAAAAATGTTTTGTGGGTTTGGAACAGCGTTTGTCATGGCAACCCAGCGCCGAGCATCTCGGCCCGAGATAAAAATGACCTCTCAAACATTTTAGCATCGAATGAAGTTTGACGTTTTAGCTTAGGGAGAGGGAATGAAACATGGGTGATTAAAGATAATGATTGCGATGATTTCTGTCGGTTGTCAAGGTGACTGTGACAACAAAAAACGGGCGGCGGATGGAAACAGTTTGCTTTTTTTTTTCTTTTTTTTCAGGGCACTTAGAAAACAATCACAATGAATGTTTTTCCTTGTCCGTTTTCAACTAAACTTGGAGAGCAGTCAGAACGTTGGCATCATGTCGATAGATATTTATATAGTTTATATATAATCTTTTTTTTTTGAATGTGGTTTTGTATTTTGTAGAGCTCAACTTCAAAAATGGAGAATATTCAAAATACATTTGGAGCTCACTCTGTTCTTTTTGTTATTTACACCCGTGTGCGCCAGAAAAGTCAAGAGCACTGGATAAAAACAAAAACAAAAATCTTCCTTTTGGGGGTGGGGGGAGGTGGGGGGTGACTGCAAAAGCCCCTCAAGGCCTAAATGGAGGTACTATGGGTGGCGTCAATGGCTGCGGCTATGGGTCCTGCCTGATAGAGCGGCACCTTGCCAGGGCTCTGGCGGAAGAGCCCCCCGTTGGGCGCTCTGTGCTTGCACTGCATGGTGCCCGCGAGCTGGGGCGGTAGCGTGGTGCTGCCAGGGAGCTGCGGCGGCGGTAGCGTCCTGCCTAGGGTCCCCCCAAGGTGAGGGTGGCTCAGAGATGGCGGCGGCGCCCCCTCCCTGGGCAGGAAGGTGGTCACAGCGAGGCCCGTGGGCATCAGGCCCGCCTGCGTGGGCTGCATGCTGCCGATGTCCAGCGCAGAGATCTCGATAGAGGGGCCGGGGATCTGCTTGTGGACCAAGTCCTCGTCCAAAAGACTGTTCATACGCCGATGCACCTGTTCCAGGTTCACCTCCTTGTCCTACAGGGGTGGGGGGAGGTGGGGGGAACACAGAGGCTGAGATTGGTGATGGGTCGCTTTTGTTGCTTCTGGCTCCGCGCAATCGCTGCCGCCCTCACCCCAATGCTAAGGGAGCACCGGCCGGCCCCGCCCCCTGCCGACACCCCAGCTCTTGAAATCAAATTTGGACGAGGCTCAAGATTAAGGACTAATGACTGGAGATGGGATGTCAGGACGGGAACAATGGTGGAGTCCCACATGCATGGACTTTGTTTGGAAAAAGTCTCAAGACCTTATGAAGAGGTCAGCCTAAAAAACTGAGGACTAAAATGGGATGCCAGGATGGGAACAATGCCAGAGTCTCATGTGCCCTTTTCGGGGGACTACCAACTAAAGACTTTCGACTATTATTTTACGGTTGTTGTAGTTTGTATGTGCATGTATGCTCTATTCTGACCTGTGCCAATGGCATGCGCTTCCTGCCAGCCTCTCCCTCTGTCTGTCCAAATGTCCCTCCTCCCCTCGGACGAAGCAAAGTCATTATAAGTCAACGGACCCGAAACCAAAGCCAGCCTGTAATCCTTAGCGACCTGCACGACAGCACACAGGAAGCATCAAACACAGGAGGAGACAAGACGTCCACATGGAAGACAAAACAGTGATTGCCACTCCCCAAGCACCGCCCCCCCCCGACGGCTGCTCATGCTTTACTCCAGGGACCCCGCCGTCACTCGTTTTCCAGACCTGCGTATCTGAGCTCTGGTGAAGGAGATGCAGGCAAAATAACAGGGGGGCGGGGAGGAAAGAGGCAGAGAAGGTCCCCAATGAATGAATATTCAGTGTTACCGCATCGCAGAGCGAATATCCCGGTTAGTCGTGCCATATGCTGTTTTTTTGAAGGCTTAGAATTTGCCTGACATTGATGCTAATTTGGATTAGCGACTGAGCACTGTCGCCAGTCATGAAAATCTGCAGACCTCAAAAGGGGGCACATTGGAGGGGCGGGGTCACTGTACCCCAATCGTACAAAAAAAGAGACGGACGGGGTGGGAATCAAAGTTGTCGCGTGGTGTCTGTCGTCGGACTGCAACACGCTAAACAAACTTCATGTCCACCGGCTGTATTTTATTTTATGAAGATGTTACGACGATCCGAGGATGCCCGCAGGAGTTTGCGAAGACGATAAAAGGGATCTTATGAAGGATTTTATGAAGACGTGTCGGACATTCCTGGCTCAGCGTGTTTCACAGCCGACTGAGGGGAATAAAAAGGGAACAATAAAGCCACGGAGGAGGCGAGCGGCGCGTTGGCGGCCGTTCAAGGCGCTCGTTGGACGCGGGAGGCCTCGGGCGGTCGCGCTGAAATTAAGCTATGATGTTGGGGGCTGCTGGGATGGGATGGAAAACATGGAATATCCCTCCCCCTCCCCCACAAAAAAAAAGAAGCTTAATTATATTTAGTTATTGATGTGCACTTTGTGGGTTGTTTAATGTGTTGGGATGTAAATAACTTTCATTAGCGGCGGAGAGGCATTTAATATGATGGATAAAGGATGCCATGAGCGAGCCAGGCTGACTAAATAGAGCATTTTGGATTCACACGGTTTATCTTTGGCCGTTTACTTCCATGTTGCGTCACAATAAACGCACATGGAAAAAAAATAATTTGGGACTGCTCACTTCGACATGGAGCTGAAATTCAGCCTTGGGAGGGCCGGCCGGCGTTTACCAGCCATTTTAGTCCCAGTCAATGAGTAGAATTCTCTCTCTCTCTCACACACACACACACACACACACACACACACACACACACACACACTTGGGTGTATGAGCAGTGTCAAGATGAGGTTTGGTGGTGATGGTGGGGGGGGGCATTAAGGAAATATGACAGATGGCGGGATAAAAAAAACAATTCACTGAACGTGTGTGCGTGTGTGTGTGTGTTTGCATATTGTGTATCAGTGTTGAGGTGTTTATTGTCTGTGTTTATTGCTGCGTGTTGTGTGTAGTCGCTCTGTGAGATGGCGAGTGTCTATTGCAGTGTGTGTGCGCGTGTAAATAACCGTGCGCACTCCCACACACAGCTTGACTGATATGCACTGCGTCTTGAGTAAAGTAGCGCTTGCATTGTCAAGGGTGGGATGTGGTGGAAATGGAATGGGGAGACGGCGGGACACGGACAGACCAAAAATGATTTCAGTCCCCCGCGCGGCGCCTCGCGTCTACAGCTCGGTGTACTGCAACTCCAATAAGTTGGGGCCGGCTCGGGCGGGATCCTTAAAGTAGAGCGCGGCGGCGCGGTCGCCCCGCCGGCCGGCAGTCCCGAGCTCGGTCACCTCTTTGGCTGCGCGGCGGCGGCAGCCGTCGCCGCTCCACCAGGCCTCCAGGCCGGCCACCAGGCAGGCCAGCAGCAGCCCGGCGGCCAGGATGCAGAAGACGCCGGCGAAGCTGTGCAGCTTGAGCGAGCGGCCGTCCGGGTGCGCGCTGGCGTGGCTGCTCAGGTCGCAGCGGCCCGCGCGCGGCCACCACTTCTGCTTCAGGATGTCCAGGTCACCCTTCTCCTGCAGCTCCAGGATCCTGGACGGCACGTACAAAAACACTGCTCAGCAACACCCAGGACCCCCGCCCTTCGCACACGTCAACGCGGAGATACAGGCCGGTGTAACAAGGCGGCCATTTCATCGCCACCATTGTAATTGCGATCTCATTACGGGGTGGTTCAGACTGCGATAATCAATGTTTGGGGAGGGGGGGAGGTGGGCAAGGGGGATTTTCAATCATTTGCAAGCAATCATCTCCCATTAAGCGTCATCTGGAGTGGCCCGAGGACAGCCACTGTGTTATTTCACTGCTTGAGAGCGACTCCATTGATTTGGCATCTTTGTTATTGCAGCAGCTCGGAGGGGGTGGGGGGGAGGGTGGGGGGGGGACATCCGCCGATGCCAACTCACAAAGCGGACAAGTCAAGTTGATTTTTCAGGTAGATCTTTTTTCTCATCCAGTTTTTACTGTTAATTGCCTTCTTCGTGTTGCTGCTCAGGGAGAGTGTTTAATTATTCAAAACTTTATGGTCAATTCCGTTAACCTGCAGTACTTGTGTTGAAATCAATCGCCTCAACTCACTTCAAGATAGTTCCTAGACACCAAGATGCCTGCAAGAGCGCTGCCTTTCTGGCAATGAAGCTCTTCAACTCCCTTTTACATAGTTCCTTGCCGGCAATATGCCACAAGATGGCGCCAAAGCACGGCTTTTGTCAAAATGAAGCTCCTCCACGCACCTCAACATACAGCAGTTCTCTTGTGCCAAGATGGCAGCAAAGCATTACATGTGCTTATGTAAAAAGAATCTCATTTCGGAGTCATTTTTCTCCCCCTTGGCAGAGATGTTGTCTGCGCTTGTGGCCTCACTTTCACAGGTGGCACATCCCGGCTGAGCTTCTCGCGAGGAACTTTGCCTTTACTCACAGGGCAATCCCTGGAGGCGCACGGATTAACGAGACGGAGCAGAGGATTGGCCATCCCCGAGCGGCACGTTGAACCCGGACGCACCGCGGGACGCGCCGCAGGACGGCGAAGACCGTCACGATCAATTTGTCCTCCCTCAGACTGAGCGTTTGACCTTTTCGGCTCCCATTTGGGACGACACCCGCGTGGGGGGAGTGTCATAATCTCCTGCTAAACTCTCCTGACAAGAATTTTGAACGGTAACCGGCATGTAAATAAGCCAGACTTCTGACATGAGTCACGGGGTGAATCAGCGTTGCGATGACGTTTCTTAGTCATGTCAATTTGGCCAGCAAAGGCCCCTTTCTCCGTCCTGTTTTTCTAATTTTATCGGGTGTCACAAGAGAAAAAAATATATTAGTGTCAAAGTCTACTACTAGTCTACTGCGGATTACTAAAGAATGGAAAAGAGCTGGAAACCCTTTTTTTTCCCCCTGGTGAAAGTGTGCTCTTCCTTTTGGGAGCTTTTGGTGTTATTGTGGTCACGGAACACAATATTCTGATGACAATGGCTTGCAATATGTGCAACTCTGCTTGGAAAATGGCAGCCAGTCAATGATTGCTCGCCCCCCAAAAAAAGATAATGTGGGCATTTTTTTTTTTTACGGGCTGGAATAGATGAAAGGAATTTCAATTTGTTCCAATGGGGGGGAAATTGATTTGAGGCAGTCAAAGGTTTGGTGGCGGAGTGGCTTCAAGTCAAGGTAGCAGTGTGTCGCCATGGTAACATGATGCTGAAGATGCGAAGGAGCAAGAGGACGGTCACACACAACCTTGCATTCAGCGACCCTCGCAAACTGGTGATGCGTTCAAGGGCAGCCCTCGCCGTGAGCGCTTGCCCATCCTTTAAAAGTTTGTTGACTTGACGAGGATAAACAGTTTACAGATTGGCAGTGGAAGGTCACATTACGTCTAACAACGCACCCCCACGTTCAATCTTCTCAGAAGGTGACAGTCTGTTGTTTCCATAGCAACAGGGGCCACGGTGGAAAGTCGGCGGTGTGACATTGCACGACCCGACGGAGGTTTTTCCCCGCTCACGCTGGTGTTTGTCTGCTTGGCCTTTGCGCGATCGATACGAGACGGGTGAGAAGTTTTGTTGCTGATGCAAAGTGGAGATTTAACCAAATGATTCCTCAACTCACTTTGGGATCAATTTGCCGGGATGAAGAAGGAGGCGCTCACACGAATTTTCTCCGAATGTCCGGCTTCTCACAAAGAGGCGAGCGTGTCTAACATGGCAGGATTTTTTCGGGGTGTGCGTTTCTGCTTCACTGACTTTAACAAAAACTTCTCCTCACACGGGGGGCGGGAATCACATTTTTCTGCCTGCAGCATTTTTTTCCTCAGACGTGAGAAAAAAAAAGTCAGAGTGGCACTTCTCCCAATCCTTCTTGGATTTAAGGACCTTTGAGGTCGTCACGGCAACACGGAACACCGCTGTCCAAAATCTTTGTTAACTCATTTGGACAAGACAAGTTGATGCTGACTGACTTGTTTGTCATCGCAAGAAAGCTACGATGCCTTCAATGACACCCGTACAACGCAATGGTGACATGTTCAATGTCTTGTGCTGCGTGATGCGCCTCAATGGCTCAACAGAGATCCGTTGGCAGCCTCGAGCACTCCCGTGATGCGTTCAATGGCTCAACAGAGATTTGGCAGCCTCGCCGTGCATTCAAGGACACCCGCATCTTCCGATAAACTTGAGACACGGTCGATCACACCACCAGTGATAGTCGCGGTGCATTCAATGACAGTCTCACTCCAACGTGATGTGTTCAATGACTCCCTAAGTGACGTAAGCGTGATGCGTTTAATGTCGGCGCGATTTGGGCGATCGGGGTGTGGCCTTACTTTTGGGAGAAGAGGTCCCGGTAGGGGCTGCCGTGCTGCATGGCGATGCCGTAGCCTTTGCTGCTGACGCCGCTGCCCGACACGGTGACGGCGCAGTCGTCGTCGGTCAGCGCCGCGTACTCCAACGCCGCCATGTCCCACAGGAAGGCGTATGCGCTCTTCTTGGCCTGCGTGGAGACATGCACGGTCGCCACGGCAACCATTTTTTTTTCCAGCTAATGGGACAATCTGTGGGCTAATCTGCTCACATCAACGTCGATCGACAGTGTAAAAAAAAAAGATCCCCGGAAGGGGTTGCATCCAAAATTGGCCCGCAGCCGTCAAAGTTAGTCGTCGGCGAGCGGAGCTGACCTTGCGTATGCCCTCGGAGGGGCTGGACACCGAGTAGTCCAGGCCGCCGTTCTTGCTGACGGTCCGCCACAGCTCGGCGTACGTGCTGTCCTGCTCCAGAGGGTTGGTGCCTTTGTTGCGGAAGTAGTCGTACACGGCCGAGTCCCTCACCGTGCCGTAGTCCACGTCCATCTGCCGCGACAGGTCCTGGAAGGACCTGCAACAGTAAATATGGTCGAGTGCAGTGAATCACAAAGAGAGAAATTCATTCACATTTTTTTTACTGCGTGTTTCGATGAAGTACAAATTGACAGACTGCTATTTTTGCTCGTGAAAATGTTTGTCTCTGGAAAGGGTAAATGGCTTTTCCATTCATTCCAATGGGCAAAGCTGAGTGACGGTTTGGGGGTTACTCGGACGGAATTTGTTTGTCTGTTAGTCTGAGCTCCTCTCAGCCTGCAGCCATGTTGTTAGTGTAAGCGGCGAACTACATCCAGAAGCTTTCTTTTGTTCTGTCCGGTTCCATTTTTCCACTTCGTGGACTTCCCGGGGAGGCTGTTCTGCAGGTGCGACCGTCGGCGCTCTTACAAGATGCAGAAGACAGAAACATGAGAGGCGGCGTGTCATTAAAAGCGCGTCGGGTCCAGCCATTAGTGCGTCCTATCCGTGGAATGAAAGACTTCGCATGGCGAGGCGCTCTTCACCAGGCGGCGTCTCGGGAAAATGTCCACTCAAGCATTCATTGGACTCATACCAGGTCTATTTTCACGCGCGCTTCTGATGGAAACGTCGAGCGCGGATGTCTTCATCCCGGGGGAGCCGAAGGAGGAGCGCGATCGCCATCTTCTCGGCTTGGAATGGGCGAATGACAAAAGAGTGACGGAAGCAGGACGCCCGTGGACGCCTGTCGGACAAATCGTGTTGACTCAAAGAAAACGAAGCGAGGCCGCGTTAGCTTTGATGCAACGTGACAGCCATGCAGGCACCAGCCGGGTCCGCTTGGCACGCGCGACGGGGAGAAGTTGTGAGCCAGCAAATGAACACTTGCAAGCTTTGTTTAGCGACGACGGCGGCGACGACTGTCAAAGAACGAGCCCCGGAGATCACTGAACAAAAGGTGCTTCGGCCCACAATGGATGACATTCCTGTTCGGTTTTGGGCGCGGGTCCATGAGACGTTTTTTCCGCTTGTGAAAGACAATTTCATGCTGATCAGTGAACTGCATCGGGGGCTAACTTTCGTCCATCTGTTTTAGCCCAAACTGAGTGACTTCCTGTTCAATTTCGGGCAAAAGTGTCCTTGACACTTTTATCTCGATCAATCAATCAAACTGGTGGCAGGGGCGGATTTATTATTTTTTTTGTAACCTTCCTAATATACATTTTCAGCAGAATAAACGCACTTGGCAAAGTTGCAGAGCTTTCCGTATGTTGAAGGTGATTCATTGGTTGCGAAAATAACGAGCGGCAATTCCGAGAGGATCTCGGCGGCGCCTGGCGCTCGCACCCTAATTACTTTCCTCTGCCCTGGAGTGCACTTACCGTATGGCGTGGTCCATCCGGGACACGGTGAGGTACGCCGCCAGGTTGGCCGTGTACGACGAGCACACGATGAGCGTGAAGAGCCACCAGCTGCCCATGACGATTCTCAGCGCCACCGAGCTCACCACGCCGTCGCCGCCTACGAACACGTCGACAACACATCGATGCAGTTGGCAGCGGTCTCGTATTGAAAGCGTTTTTTTGGGGGCCCACCTTGCTGCACAAAGGCCCCGTAGACGATCCAAATGGCGCTGTGCAGGGATCCGGGTGCGGAGCCGTTGCCGGTCGGGCCGGTGGGGCGTTTTGCGCGGTGGACGAGCGTAGCACCTGCAGCCTGTTGAGCAGGAAGATGAGGACGCCCACCACCGGGATGGCGGCGGCGATGCAGGCCCACACGGCCAAGTCGAAAGGCACGAAGAGCGAGAAGATGTTGATCTTCTCTTCGGGCTTCCGCAGCAGGATGCCCACGCTGTAGTCCAGGTAGCGCTTGCTGAAGTCCACCACGTTCTCGCGCTCCGGCGTGATGGTGACAGCCGACACGGCCAGGTCGGCTCTCTGTCACGGACACGATACGGTATTTGGATTCCAGCGGTGACTTCAAAAGATGAGAAAACGGAATCGATGTGCTTGGCGGCGAGTCAACCGTTCACCTTGTTGATGAGGTCGCCGATCATGCCGTTCCAGGAGCCGTTGGGCAGCTGAGATCCGTATTTGCTGTCGGACACCTGGAGGAACGGCGTTGAGAGCTCAGACGCTTCCGCGCGAGGTCAACAGGAAGTGGCACGAGGGAGCGCTCACCTGGTAGATGTCGTACTTGAAGCCCAGGATCTTGGCGAGGGCGTCCAGCACGTCGATGGAGAAGCCTTTGTACCGCTTGGGCTGGCCCAGGATGTTCTCCGCCACCATCACAAAGGGGTCCTCCTGCGAGAAGGACATTGGCGAGAAGAGCAGAGCAGTCACGACAACATTCACGAGAAGAAATCTCCCATTTACAAGACCTCTCAGATGGGAGATTTACGAGATCATTTATAAGGAGAATACTCAGGAGAAACTTTACAAGAAGGGTAGCAGAAAGAATATTTACGAGAAGAACACAGAAGAAAAACGCAGTGAAGCATTGACGACAGCCCTCGTAGTCGAAGGAGAGAGGGTACCTAATGAAGTGTCCAGTGTCTGCTTTGATTCCTCAAGTGCTACCAAGTTGGACAGGACTTAGGGGGGTCAAGAGATGCGGGGGAAGGGGCGGGGGACATGCCGGAGGGAGGTGGGGGGCGGCGGTGAGGTGTAGTATCCGTGACGAGGCTCTAATACGAGCGCGGGGTGGCCGACCGAGGTACAGACTCGCTTGTTTGTTTCTCCCAAAGTCATTAAAAGCTGAGCTGCCAATCAAGCTCAAACACCCGCACTGTCGCACACCGCCTTCCCCAAAAAGAAGAGGATTTGTCACACAGAAACTTTTTACCATCGTCTTTGTGGTTCGGTTCACATGACCTTCTCCCCCACGGCCCCAAAAAAAACAAATGAATGCAATGTGTTTTGAAATCAGAAGCATAGCATGATCATATTTTGCTTCATAAAAGCAAAATTAAATGAAATGTAAAGAACTAGCCTCCGGGGCTAGCATAATAGCAGTCAGACAGACAAACTTGTCTGTCAGTCACTAAGTTGCAATCACGTGTGTCATTCTTTGCAGAGGATAAAGAATACAGTCCTGTGCATTCAGCGAGTTCCATCACTGCCCAAGAGCAGGTTTTCCCCACAATGTACTAGCATTAAGCTTGACAGACTTGGATTGTTTGAAACACACTTCGAGTCCTTAGAGTCCAGGGTGCAAAAGGATTTGCATACCAGCAACGTGACCACTTTGACGGTGACTCCCTGCATGCCGCTCTCAATCCGGCTCTCCTTCAGGCTGCCGTTCAGGCCGTGCACCGCGTCCCATGTAGCCAACTGGCAACAAGAAAAACAAGACACGCAGCGGAATGAGTCTGGCAGAACCGCGGGTGCACCCGGCTCTTGATTGTGCGTGTTATTCGATCCCTCTTGTCAGCTTTTTGTCAAAGTTTGTGCTCGCAACGCGGGTGCGAGTAGCGCCTTTTAGTGCACTTTGTCATCATTGTGATCGCTGGCAACAAAAGATAACCAAGCGCACATTAGCCGCCACTGCTAATAAGCGAGCAGAGCTGGCGGCGTGACATGACGGGAGTTAATTAGCCTCGTTAGCTGACGCGAGCACAGCCGTTATTGTTCCTTAATGACCGCACCGCCCGCCGTTAAGATGGCGCCACCCGTAAAGAGCGCGAAGTGGCTGCCACTGATTAGAATAGCAACAACAAGCTAACCGAATGAAAGCTGCATCTGCTCCGGAAAAGCAGCAGATATGCAGGTGTTTACGCCCACGTTGTTCCCGGTGAAAAGGTTCAACACCCACACTTTTCCCACCGTTATCGACACGTTTCCGAAAATGTGATGCGATCGGCGTGATGGATGAGGACGCGCTTCATCTCCACACGTCGAAATGAGCTAAACGAATGAGTGGAGAGCTGTTCAATCAGATCAAGGCAGATGACCACATGCAGACATGTACATAAGCATGCATATTAATGAGCGCACATATAAATGAGCATGCGTGGAAAACACTTGACTGAGCACCAGCATGCTAATAACAATAATACGTCTGTGTTTCCATGAGTGCTCTATTAACGCTCACCCAGTGTGTGTGTGTGTGTGGGTGTGTGTGTGTGAGAGAGAAGAGGATGGCCATTATGAAGTACAGAGGGACTAATAACTCAGAATGAGAGGCCAGATGATTAAATCTTCATTACTGCGGCAACTCTGAGCGTGTGTGCACGAACTGATACGTGGAACCCACAAGCCGCTAAATCACTGCAACGGGGATGCCTGCGTATGAGACTGGGTGTCATTTCCACATCCGTGTTTAATGAAAGTAAGCGAGAAGGAAGGTGTTTTCGCGGGCAACACGCGATTATCAAGTCGAACGACGCCCGTGTGTACATGCAGAGAGAGAGAGAGAGAGAGAGAGGCGCATTGTGCATGCCAGACCACTAGGTGTTGCTGTGGCTTCTATGGCTGTCAAGCAGGAAGTTATGGTATGAAGCAACGTGGCATTCGAGCCGTGAGGTCACTATTGCCATGGCAACGAGATGTTGACAGTCCAAATGGTAACAATGGAACCATTTGGTGTGAACAAGCGTTTTAGCACCCGCAGACAGCGTCCACTCACCCTCTTGACATCCTTGCCGAAGGTCTCGCTGAAACTGGAGCCGAGAATCTCGAAGTGCACATGAGCGTTGGCGCCGCTGTCTTTGAAGTCCATGGTGCCCGTCAGCCCCGTGATGTTGCCCTGGCGACGCAGCGCCAAGTTCAACGCCGACGTTACAACAACCCTACTAAAGATTTACTTGGCTGTTTAATATTTGTCGCCCCCGCCCCTGATGGGTTAATAGGGGACTCCAGTCTACAAGACGACTATTTTTGTACACAAAAGTCAATTTTTCACAATGCGGGCCTTTAAAGTGTCACCAGTGAGCGCGATGCGGCCATCACGAGTCGTCAGCGGCGATGATTTCATGCGCGGCACGTCTGAGCGGAGCAGTGTTTTCTTTTTTTGGGTTTGCCGGTGGATGACATGACATTTCATGGCTTCCATTAGCTGGTGTAGCAGCGCAGACAGCCGTCAGTGTGAATGTATTCCCCCCCCCCCCAAAAAAAAAAACATTCCTCTGTCAGCGGCAAAGGTTGCGGCAGCTGTCAGCGGAAGGGAAAAATCGTCCGACACAAGCTTATTTTCTTCACACTCTCAAAAAGTCAAAACATTTGTTATGGAGCGCATACGTCAAAAAAGGTGACCTTTCGTGAATGGATAATAAACTCCACATTAAATTTCAACTGATCAGCTATCTTTGCGCTGACTGAGTAACTTCTCATTCATTCTTTGCGTGGGGGGGTGGGTGTGGGTGTAGTTGTTGGTTAATCAATGTATTTGGCTGCAGACAGACAAGCAGTGAGCTCCCAAACCTTTTGAATGGTCTCCAGCATGGACCAGCCTCCGTTCCAGGGCTTGGTGGACTTCCTGATGCAGTTGAGACTGGCCATGCTGTGCCACTTCCTGTCCTCCAGCTTCCGGTAGAAGGCGTTGGCCAGCATCAGCACGCTGTCATACAGGTACAGGTTCGAGACCTGCCGGGACACGGCGCCACGTCAAGACACTGGAGGTGCCTTTGAGGTCAACCATCTGTGGCTCTGAAGGCAGGGCGGGTGGACCCGCTACATTTTGATGGAATAGCTAGCTTAGACCCGCTGGCCAACTTCAGACAGACTAACCAACTTTCAGCGGGCAAGCCAAAATTAGACCCACTTAGCAAATTTTAGACTCGGCAGTAGACTTTAAGCCAATGTTTCGACAGGCTGGCAATCTTCAGAGTCGTTAATACCTCCAGGTTGTGCAGGTATCCTTCCTGAGGGTCGCACAGCAGCGACGAGATGCGATGGTTGTGTCTCATACATCGCGCTCCGCCGTCTTTCCAGAGCGGGAAAATCTGCCGAACGACCGTCATGCGCCCCAGCGCGCTATGGGTCAGCTCCAGGATCTCCGTGTCGCTGATTTCCTGCGGTGGAAGAGTGGACGGCAGAACAATTGTTCAGAAGTCAAAACGTTAATTACATTTACATTCTCGATGTAAGTCATGTGATATGTCATATGCCACACAGTTATTCAGCGTAACCGTGAGGAGTTCCTGATTTGTAAAACGCACGCGAAGACCTCATTTGCTCTTTGAGGCACCACGTAATTAGGAGGAGCGAGATGTGACATCCAGGGCAGTTTTACTTAGCTGCAGGCTAACACATAGCATGATGCGTGTGCCCCGTCCTCACACACACATACCTACACACACGCAGAGAGAGAGAATGGAAGTGTGAGCAAACACGGCACGTGCTGATGCCTTGATGGAGCTTTTTTCTCCCAGTATGAAAAACAAGCTAATCAGCGCATTAGCATCCATTTGGCTGCAGCAAATGGATGCTAATGTTTTGGCTCATCATACGCCTCTCTTGTGACTATAAAAGTCGGGCCGTTTTGGGCTGAGTGCACTCGGACGCAACGTGTTGATGGTTTGATGTGATGTTGCCGTTGGCACACAACAAAATGCCCTGGAACAGGTTTTTTTTTTTTTTTGAGAAGTGGGCAGCCATAGTAATAATGCAAGCTAGCACGGTAGTTGGCGTTGTTGCTTCGTAAAGCAGCAGGAGGTTGGGCTCGTCCAAAGAAAAACTTCAACCTATTCAGAGTTGTTTCGGAAATTCTAATGAGGTTCTGTTTCTTGCCGTCTTCATCAAACTCGGAACTTTGGTCAAATTGTGAAAAAAGTCTTCAACGGACGGCTTCAACGGTTTTCTTTTATCGACAACTCAACAAGCCTCCCAGTCTAGTCGGCAACACTCTTACAAGTTGGGGCAACCGCATGACAAAAGGGAGGCCTTCAAAATAAAAGCACACCAGTCGAGTGACAGTTTCACCATACTTCATTTGCGACTACAAATTTTTTCCGCCCCCTCCTAGTCACATCGCGAGAGCTTCTGGCGCTCGAACATTCTGGTTTATCTGAAAGAAAAACAGACGGCTTATTTCCCCAGTTCTTATTTTCGCCACCATTGTTCTCCTAATTGTTTATCAAAGAGGCCTTCACCTCTTAATCCACCTCCTGCCTCCCATCTGAATGGCTCCCTCATCCCCGCTGCTCCCCGACCCACCACCCTTTCTCCGCTGGTTAGCGATTGGTCTCCCCTGCATGCGTTGGCGGATGAAAGGCGAGCGGAGGAAGATGGATGAGCGAGCGGACGTGGGCCGGCGAGCAACTTTCTCCTCCCTTTGTCTGCTTATCATCTCATTAGCGCTTCAGAGGCTCAAAAACGGTGACTTCCAAATGGCACATGACTTGACTCTGATAGGATTTTAGTCAGCGGCTACATTAACTAAACAATTTGGCTCACGGATAGCTATTCAGACAGGAACTAAGCTTCATATCGGTTCGCGGTTTAATTGGGAAGACAACGTAATAGACAATGAGGACAGTGGTTTGGGATCATTACAAAAAAAAAAAATGTGAACGTTAGCTCTGCCAAGTGTGTCATTAATATGTCGAGCAAGATGGTATGACTTACGGCGTGCTTAACCCAAGCACTGACTCTGTGTATTGTTCAGTGGCGCTCCTCAAGGCTCTGTTCTAAGGCCTCGTGTGTTCTCTTATCGTGTCGATATGTTGCTTTGGACAAAAGGGTCATCAAAAAGATTGTTTGTGTCCTTAATGTGTTGTTATATTTTATCAGATGACAGGTTAGCGTGTTGAAGTTAGTGTGTCGTTGTCAGCCACAGCAAGTTGCAAGTTGTTTGCAGTATTTAAATAATTGTTGCTACTTTTCAGACTCAAATCGGGAATATACGCGAAAGGATTCCAGCATTACATATTAGCATGTTGCGCTTGGAGTGCTCGGCGTTTTGTTGGACGTTATCGGACATCCTTGGTTGCTATTTTTATTTTCCAGTAATTTTCCTGAAGAAATGCAATGAGTCTGAAGCGTCTCGATGGTCTTCGGGGAGCGTTCGCTCTTCGTGTTCATTAACAAACGCTCAGTGTGATTAGTTAAAGCGTCACTTTGATGCGGTTGTCGGGAAAGTGGGATTCCGCCCGCGGTATGTGTCAACACACAAACACACACACGCACACGCATTCACCCACACACACACACACACACACACACACACACACACACTCATTAACACTGTTAATAGGCTACAAACATTGACACTTGGATGATCAAAGGAGAGTGGAAAGCGGCTAAAATCGCTGCGCGACTACGGCTGTGAAAAAACAAAAAAATCAAGTCACGTACTCCGCATTGTGTTCATCGATAAAGTCATAAAAGGTATTGATGAGCTTACCTCGTTAACAAACACCCAGTGGCTGTCCTTGGAGGCCAGATTGGTTTCCACTGCCTGTACGCACATGACACAAACACACCACAAACAAATGTTCACAAGCCGCACAATCAGAAAAATTATTGGGACACAACTCTTGGTCGATCAACCGGTCAGTGTGTGTGTGTCCTTGTGCTGTTACACTTAAAAGCAATTTGCACCCAAGGCCTCACAGGAAACATGTTCCCCACAGACCACTTGACCGTACACTAATGCGTGCGTGTGCATGTGTGCGTGCGTATGTGTGTGACCCTCGTTACCATGGAAATGGAAGATGCATGGACCAGCCAATCACTGATGGACTACAAATACACCCGCGAGTGAAATTACTGAGTCATGACTTCATATTCACCAAGTGAACACACACAAACACACTCACCCAAACACTCGAGCATGTACACAAATGCGCGCAAACACAGTCACACTGACTGACTGACTGATTAGGTGTCATTTTCATGCTGATTTCACAAGTCCCGCCTCCTCAAGTGCATCCACCACTCTGTTGCTAGGAGACCAGCAATCCAGCTTCCTGTCCATTTGTATGCAAGACAGTGTGTGTGTGTGTGTGTGTGTGTGTGTGTGTGTGTGTGTGTCACTATCCCGAGGTGTCTTCTTCTATCTTGTTTCTACGAATGTGTATCTAACAGTGTCTCTGTGTTTTTGTGCAATTATGAGTGAGTGTGTGTGGTGAGTTGTGTGTGTCTGTGTCAAAGCGTGTGTGTGTGTGTGTGTGTGTGTGTGTGTGTGTGTGTGTGTGTGTTTATTTGCTCCTATGATTTTGCCTGAGTGGCTGATGGACTCTCACAAACAATATGGCTGCAGTCAGACAAAAGCTTTCAACAGCCCAGGACCGCCAAAATGGCCTCCTGGGACAACTTGACACCATCTGTGTGTGTGTGTGTGTGTGTGTGTGTGTGTGTGTGTGTGTGTGTGTGTGTGTGTCTGTGTGGCTGAAGTTGCAACGACAAAAAGCTTAATGACGTTTGCTGAGCACACACACACGCACGCACGCACGCACGCACACGCACACGCACTTTTCATCACAGGAAGATAATTGTGTCATTTTTCACCCTCATTGACGTGCGTGTCGCGAGCACATGAATCTCGCTAATGACTCAGCGAGTGACAAGAATGCTAGCGTTGATCACACTTCCTGCCTCACGCCGGCCACTTCCTGTTCACTTCCTGTTTTTCCACCTTCACCCACGGGATGGAAAAGAGTACCTACCTGCCTACCTAACCGCCTCACACTTCATGTGTTATTTGTTAACGTGTTCTTATTTTATAAATAGCAGGTTGTATGTTGACATGCTATTTGTTGCGTGATTGCAGGTTGGTCGTGTGTTATGTTGTCATTGTGTTAGCATGTTGTAAACATGTGTGCTGTCGGTACTTTGTTTGTTCGGATATTGTCAAAACACACACATGCACAAGCACAAAGGTGGCATATCATCCCCGGTAGCACAGACGGACGAAGGCTGATGTCGCCGCGACCCAAGTGACCTCTTGTCAGCGAGGTTATCTTCATCTGACACAAACCCGCTTCGGAAGAACATCAGAAAAAAAGGCTGTCCAAAAAAATAAAATAAATAAAGCTGAGGCAAAAATATCCATTTGATGTTTCTCAAGCTTTGTTCCATTTAGTCCGCACAAAACGGCCATGGGATCTATTTTTTCCCCTCCGGTTTATCCAAGTATTCATTTGCTCCAAGGACAAAAAAAGTGATTTTTCCATTAGCGCACACAGAAAGGTCCGGACAACGGCTTCTTCTCTTTCTTCGACAACATGAAAAACAACACATAAGCTTCTTGTGCAAGGGGACATCGATTAGCATTAGCGCCGGGCTAATGTGTGAGAAAGCAACACTTGCCCGTCAAGCTGGCTAAAATTAAAAACAAATCAGTCCATCAGTGATGACTCCTACATCCAGGGCCCACTTTCCAATTGAGTGCTGGTGCGTTCAGGGCCCTTGACCGACAGTTTGCATTGTATTCATGGTCCTCTATTCGTCCTCTATCCCGTGAGAAAATATCGCCCTTGTTCTGCTGAGTGCACTGTGGTGCGTTCAGCTGCCGTTTGTGGAGCTCGGGACTTTTACCCACGTTAGAGTCCTTTTATGTGCGGCCCACAGAGGTGGTCAGAGATTGACGCCCTGTTTGTGCCCTAAACGCCTCTCTCCAATCAATCAGGCCAGGGCGTTCCTGCCTTCACACTCGCTTGAGTCTGCTCCATTCATTCATCTGCCTGGAGGGTGACGGGCAGCCAGGACCCCCCCAGCCCCCACCTCCAAGGAGCCAACTTTTGTTTTGGTTCTGACCCGCAACCTCCACAAGTTAGCATGTTGCTTGCTAAAGTGTGTGCGTGTGCGTGGGCGAGTGAGAACTAGCATTAGCCAGTGAGCGGGGGCGGGCGAGCGAGGCTAAAAACGGTGCGTCGTGGGAGATGGATGAGTGACTCTTCACCCAACAACTCGCGTTTTTGTGCGCGCGCCCAACTATGAACGCCTGTTTCTGTGTGCGCATTCACTTGAGTTTGTGTGTATGTATGTGAGTATGTGCGTGAGTGTTTGTACATTGGTGTCCAGGTGCGTGTGTGTGTGCGTGTGTGTGTGTGTGAGAGACAGCAGGTGTGCAAACACAAGGCAGTCATGTGACTAATGGGCAAGGTATGCAAAGTCGTCGTAGCACTCGTGCTCGCGCGGGGAAAATGTTTATCTGAACGGCGCTGTGAAAACATCTGCTTTTAATCCACTTTTAATCCGCGTTTAATCTGTTTGGAAGGGGCGGCGAGGAGGGGTTGCGTTGCGTCGTGTTCAGCTTTGTCCAAAAAGCCGACACGGCGGCGCGTACAGACGCAACGACCAGACGACGGGCAGGCTGCCTGTTGGAAACGCTTGGGTTGTAAACGAGCTTGATAGGGGTGAGCAGAAATTCAATTCATAACAAAAAATGCTTTCAAAATAATAAACGACATCTTATGTCATAAAAGTAATTTTATTGGAAATTTATTTTGGGATTGCTTTTTGCCCGTCCTCAGCCTGGCTCAAGGGGGTAATGTATTTATTTCTTTGCCAACCTGTTGTATGAAGGTGTGCGCGGCGTTGGGGCTGAGCAGCAGGATGGCGCGGCGCAGCGTGTCGCGGTACCGGTTGAGCTCCTCCGTCCTCATGGACGTGAACAGGTCGCTGAACACCTGACTGATGTTCTTGTCCACACGCTGCAGAGACACGTCCAGACCTTCTCGACACGCACGGTCCAGGAAACCCTGAAGGCCTCGCATGTCTACGCGGGAAAAACACACACACAGACACACAAACACACGTAAGAAGGAAGACAGCACAGACATTATTCGGTCTGTCATCCACTGATAATCGATCCCTTGATAGGCAGCTCAATTTTGCAGATAAAAACTGGCAGTCTCCTTGGAAACCCAAAATGTCCGACCTAAGTAGAATCAGTCAGAAGCTATCAGTTCCCTCAATCACTCCATAATTTCAGTACACACACATAAGGGAGCAGTCATTCGTTTGCTCGTATGTAACGCATTCACCCATGACTAATACACGCTAGCAGTCGCGGTGTTGGTGACGAGTTGCAGTGACTCTAATCGCCCCCCCCATCTCATGCTCACGTCTCGTTGTCTCAGACAGAACGTAAATCAGAGCCGCCAGAGGGCAAATGCACGGCGGCTGGTGACCCCCGACGCACGACGGGCATGATAAGATCATATTTTCTAATCTCGCCACCGCGGCCACCTCGTTAGGCGCGACATGGATTCCGCTTTCAAGCAACCGACGGCTCCTCCTTGGTAAGATGAAGTGTTGTGGGTTGCCGCGGTTACACCAACATGCGCGGCATAATGAAAGATGCGTTTGCAATGATGATCCACGCGTGCTAACGTCGCTTATTAGCTCAGCGGCACGTCGGCGGCTGTGACGCTAACGAGGCTGACGTGCGGTTAAAGCCTCGCCGCCCCGCTCGTGAAGGGAATGCAAAATGGCCGCCGCTCCGCCGAGGCCTCGTATGCAAACCGGGTCGATAATATGCCTCCGAGCGTTGGATGAAGGATGCGACGGTTGGCCAGTCAATCTCAGGGCACATGTGGACAAACTGTGGATTGGTAGTCGGCAAAGCGAAAATCCTGAATCAAGTCCAAATGGGGTTACTACTTCTCTGATTCAGGGTCGACTATCACCTGAGAGTTCACCGTGTTTTACACACACACACACAGACACACACACTGAAGGCTGGGGGCGGTGTGGGGGGTGGTTTCTATTAAAGTCCCTCACCGGCTGTTGTCCTCATCCTGAGTGGAAAGCGACCATTTGTCGTCTTAATGGCGCACCTGTGCTCCAACACGCCAAATGTCTGCGCCACGACAGGAAAACGCATCAAGGAAAGTTAGCGAACCACTTGAGGCAGGTTTGAGGTCGCCCAAGAGTGCTCGGCCAATCGTGTAAAATGGGCACGTGTACGCAAACGTGAACTGGTCGCCGGTCCACATTTAGAGTTACTGGCCACAATTCCACCCGGCGGCCCTTCAGATGCAGTTATGAAATGTTTGAATGTAAAGCTAAAAGCTATTTGCTGCCGCGATGAATGCGGCTGCTAGAGGGTGCTCTCCGTCTGTTGTTTCAACTAAATGCTGACGGCGACCAGTTCATTTAAGTTTGCCATTTTTTTTTTTTAACTGAGTGTGCATGTGTCTTGAAGAGGGTTACATCAGCTCATGTCACACTCGAAAGATTCAAAAGCGCACAGCCGCGTCGGCCCTTTGATGCCAAGAAAACAGAGAGAGCAAGCGTGGGCCGCTTAGTCTCCGAGCGCCAGGCAAGAGGACGCCAACCTGCTGGCGCGCCACCGCTTATGTTGCTGAACGGCCTTAATTGAGTTCCGTGCGGGTTCCTTCCTGGAGGTGCGGTGAACGAGCGAGCCGAGCGGCTAATGAGCGGGCGCCGGGCTGCGTCACCGGTGGTCAGCCCTCGAGAGCAGAGCATCGGTGCGCATGCATGCATGCTGCCGGTTGAGACCTCTGGGGCGAAAAAAAGTGTCAGTGCATATCTTATCTTCCTCTTTTTGGCAATTATGGGGTGGTGCGTTCAGGGCCCTCTTATCATCATCTGACGGGCAAGTGACTGGTGGTGCATTCCATGTCAGGGGTCTTATCTGGCCAGTAGGGGGGGTGGCGTAAGGAGTACGCTTATCGTCAGCAAATTGGTGGCGGTGCATTCAGGAACCGCTAGTATTCGTGTATTACGAATATGGTATGTGGCGGCGCGTTCATGCTCTCTCATCGCCCTCCATTTGGCGAGTAAATGGTGGTGCCTTCAGCTCCCTCTTGTTGCCCTCTGTCTGGTTATGATGCATTCAGGGCCCTTTCATCGTCTGCGATCTGGCAAGCAAGTGGTGGTGCGTTCAGGTGCCACTTATCTGCCTCGGGCACGTAAGGGATGAAAGGATGTCAGTTGAGAACATTCGAGGGCGCTGCCCCGATCAGCTTGCTCATGTCAGGTTCTCCTCTCGGCCAAAGCAGGTGACGAGTGAGCCGATGGGACACCTGTCACCTGTCAATCAAGCCGCCCGCCGAGAAAGTTGACGGTTCGAACAAGGGCGCGCCCCTTGCATGCTGTCGACAGATCCCCAAACTGTACGTTGTTATGCTGCGATGTCGTGATGATTTTCAATTCTGCTGACTTGCCGTGTTGACTCCCCCCCCGCCCAGTCAATTGTCCCCTTATTCCAAAGCGCAATTAAGCAAGAATTACCTGCATGAACTTTCTCGACACGGTTGTTTGTGACGGCTCGTAAAGCGAAAAAACATTCAATTCAAAGGTCAGCACCGTAAAGCAGATTGGCAGCGCGCTCCACCGCAGACCTCCCTTACTAAGTCACAAGCTGACTGACGCCTCTGCCGCGGCTCTTTCCGCAGGGGCGGGGAACAAGTTTGTCAGCTGGATTGGGAAATATGCGGGAACATTCAAATCATAATAACTCATCTGTAGTGTAAATATCTGGCCGTCTTCCACTGAGTTATCAAGCAAATAGCGCCGTGGTGGACGGAGGCGAGGAAGAAAATTCATCAAACTCTCTGGTGCTAGAATGAACTAAGGTGATTGAGCTCATTCAAGCGTGTCTGTCAAAACAAGGAAGTCCTCTTTGAAAACGACTGCCAATGCGATTTGCTGATTGACTCAAGGACGAGCCAACCGCGAGACTGGTGACGCAGGTTCGGCTCGCAGTCTGCTCTTCTGCGTACGAGCGGCGACTCCGACCCGAGGCAGTCTGAGGAGCTTCCGCATTTTGAGCTCTTGACGATCGCCACACAAACATATCACGCACAGGTTCTTCATGCGTGACGTGGACCGCGACGACCTTAAGAGAGTTGGCCGTGCTCCACGCGGCAACAAATCATCTCTCGAGGGCCGCCGTCGATAACGGCTAATGCACACTTGAAATTGGCTGCTGGGCTTCAATTAAGGCCAGCATGCCGCTAATTGACTTCCTGTCTCCTCTGCGCTCTTCACCTTGAGCGTCGCGAGACACGAAAGGCGAGCGAGAGCCCGGCGAGGCCAAGCAGGACTTTCCATCTCCATCCATCTCCGGCTCATCCCGGTGCGGCCGTCTTAGCGCGTTAGCGTGACGCTACGTCACGCTAATGTGCTGAATACATTTATGAAGACTTGCTGTGGCTCCTTCTCATCCGAGCCTGACCCTTATTTCCAGGAAGGCTTGTGAAAGCGACGGCAAAGACGGAGGGGAGAAAAGGAAAAAAAAAACTCTAGACAACGCTTTAGCTCTTCTGCGACAAACATGAAAACAAGCGGCTGCTATATGAAGCTAACAAATTTGCTGCGAGACAAATATCAAGTAAGACACAGCCACTAAGTCAAGTCGAGTGAGTGCCCGTTAAATTCCAGGCAAGTCAACTTGGGAGCAAAATGCTTCTTTTCGGCCCGGAATTGAGGAATTGCTTCTAGTAGAAAGCTGACAAGGACATTAGTCCACCCCCAAAACTCGGAATGCAGAGCTCGGCGACCGAATGGGATCTATTTGTTCGGCAAGCAGCCAGGTGGCGCAAGTTGGCGCTCTGTCGACACACAATCAGGTCTCGAAAGCCCTAAATGGGCACGGACAGTTCAGGGCTCCTCCCAACTGACTCCATCAACATGACACATTGTTCCTCACGACCATGTTTTGTCAGCATGACACTTTTTTTTTTTTTTTACTCATAACTCGATCGTCCCTGTCAATGTCGCATACTGTTCGTGATGACTGACTCTACCAACCAAGTGAATGTGACACCTTTTTTGATTCACGGCTAACGCTAAGTAGCATGTCGCTGTGAAACACTGGTACACCCCCACACGAACGGTACGAAAAACACAGCCAGTAGTTTTTTTTTGTGAAACTTTGTTACTTCCGACTGACTCTATTGACCGTGTCACCGTGACAAATTGTTGTTCCTGCTAACTCCACCGACCATATCAGTGTTGGACACTAACAGTCACTTTTAAATGACTTCATGGAAAAGACAATTGCCGCCCCTCCTCCTCCTAAAAAACAACAAAAAGAAACAAAAGGCAAAATCAATAACGTGCATGGCCACTAGCGTTTGATGTGCTCGCAGTGGATAGTGAGTGACCCCCCCCCTCACCCCTCCCGCCAACTTCAGCACCAGCCGAGCCCCCGAGGCCCACATCAGTGCGTCCCCGAGGTCTACGTCGGGTTGTGACTGACAGCTGGAGAAAGGCGTTTTTCCCCAGAGTGCAACGCAGCGTGTCCATGCGTGAGATTTCCTCTCTGAACCGCCGTGTCACGCTCAGCCGAGTCTCGCTCTGTGCGCACCCGCGCGGGGTGAGTGCGTTTTGGTCTTTCCGTTGTGGCGGGATGCTAGCTGCGCTACCTCCTCAATCTCGCTGCATTTATCGGGACGCTCCATTGTTGGCCGCATCGATCCCGCTCGGAGATCCATGATGGCCGATGCGATTCCATTAAGATTTTGTGCTCCTCAGCTCTTTTTGCCCTCAACAAGAACTTTGCCATGCAAATGAGAAAACTGACCAGCGGAAATCAGTCAGCGGAATGCAGGGCAGCGCGAAAAAAATTCATCGGGGGCGCTGCTCTGCTGACACGTTGTGACCCCTGACCGAGTCCACTTTAGACATGGTTCGGTCCTCACGGATAATTCGACTGACCGTGTCATCGATTCCCAATTTCCTGACTGGCGTTCGCGTCACGCACCATACTCAATGTCGTAGAAGACGATGAACTTCTTCCAGCGCAGCTCTTCCACCAGCGTCAGCATGACGTCGTTGAGGCGCACGGGAGGCCGCGCCGCCAGCGTGTACCCGCGACCTCCGGGACTCGGGTTGAGCTGGCAAGAGGTCCTGGGCGAGCCGCCGCCGTTCCTCTGGATGTACAAGTGTGGGATGTGCATGGCGTCCGTCAGAGACTGCAGCGCACTGGCCGAGGCGCAGCCCGTCGACGTCACCAGCGCCAGGATGCCTTGATTCATCAGCTCGCAGGCTGCGGGGGGACACAGAGAAAGTGTGGTCACTCTCCCACCCGTGTTAGCATCGGCGCCTCGAGGCTCTGTCTGAAATGGATTTACAACTTCCACCCGTGATGATGACTCTGCTACATCCTCGCACGAGCGCAGCCCAAATTCTTTCCTCCCACTAAACTCATTTGTTAATCGCAAACCGACGGGGGGGGTCCTAATCCCTCCGCTGATTAATTTTTACGATCTGTCGTCTCGCTCGGTCAAGAGCGACGCAGTCATGCGGGACGACGTCGTCGCCGGCACTCAGTCAAGCGGCTCGCTGTGAATATTTTGCATCTGGGAGCATCATTAATAAGCGGCGTGTGTGATTGTGTGACATGTCGGCTTTGAGTCAAAGTCGCACGGCAAAACTTTGATCGGTTGTTTGCACGGGAACGCGGCGGCACGCTCGCGGCAGGGCAGAAAATTTGGATGCGAAATAAAACGGCTAACGCTCTTCTGCCCGCTGGGGGGGTAGACATTAAATAATAAATGAGAGTCGTGTGATCGGAGGCATCGATCCGAGTCTCTGCCGAGACAAACTGTCGCCACCGCTTCAACAACTTTAATGAGTTCTTCCAATCGCTTTTGTGGTACCTCCACACTCCTCCTGCATGACCATTACATCATCTTCTCGTACATCTCTGACATCATCAAAAGACGGTCCTATCATGGCACACTCTCGCCGTTATCATACCAATATCATGTGCGCCGTTCAATGACAAACTGCTCACATGACATCATGTCGCAGGACCATCCAATCAGTGTGTCCTTTGCGGATCCCCTTGAGGGGTCCCGCGTCTCATCCCGCAAAGTGAGGGGTGAGAAAAAGCCAGAAAATAACAATGACGGAGGAGGACCGTTAGGTGAGGAGAAGGAGCAGGAGACGACGAAGATTGGAAGGAGGGATGAGGAAAAAAAGAGGAGGGGCGATGAGGAGGAGGCGGCACGTCACCCGCTAGGAGGGAGTTCAACTGACGGACGGGACGAGACGTCACGGGAGGAGAGGAAAGAAGGAGGAGGAGCCATTCCAATTTCAAGACGATCATTTGAAGAGGAGAGGAGGTGGAGGTCGACAAAGCCGCCGCAAGGACGAAGCACACGATGGACAAAAAAAAAGTCAGCTGTCCTCCACTTCCTCCTCTCACCATCCAGACGACGTCCGATTGGCCCAAAGGAAGGGCGACGCCCCCTCCCCTTCCCACCCCCCCCATGAACTCTGTCCGGAACCCATCCGGACCGGAGGCTTGCCGCTCACCCCGGCAGCAAAGTGACGGTGACACTGGCCACATTAGCCGCGGCGCACGCAAACGCCACAACAACACACAACAGGAAGCGGCTGAAGCGCCCCCGCATGCCCCCACTTTTGCTCGGCTTTGCCGCCCGTCGCAGTGGCCGCCAATCACACTCAACTTCCGGGCACGTTTCAAGGTGGCCCCCTGGATGATTTCAACTTTCAGATGACAACCGAGCTTCCATCAAAACTGGACGATTTCCCATCCTTATAGACTTGACGCGCTCCAAATGATGACACCGTTTCCATTTCACATGACCACGAGTCTTGAAATCTCCCCACGTTTTTTTTTCCCCATTCTCATTTCTTTTTCCATCGTTGTCACGCTGCGGATGATTTATTGGATGGCGCGTGACAGCCGAGAACCGCCACGGTGAGGTGAGGCGAAAATTTTGCGCGGGTGCACCCGAGCGGACGTGACGGCACTGAATATTGCAGTTAATGGCGCCCGTGGATTACGCAACGCTCATCGGCTCAAGTGGTCCCGTGCCACCGTCTGCGTCTCCATCCTGCTTTGATTCCTCATCCTCCTCCTCATCTCTTCCAGTTTGTCCTCCTTTTTTTTTTTCTTCCAGCTACAAGTGGTCTTTAGCGCCCACCCCCATTTTGAATTTTCCTGCGACGGGCGTGGCCCGTTCACCCCGCGGACGAGCCCGGCGGCTCTCGGGGCGTCCCCGAACCAAAGCGCCAACTCCGCCGCTGGCGCAGATTGACAACGGCGGATTGAAATGCAAAAATTCTGCCAGATGTGCACCTTGTGGTGCGCCAGGCACGCCTCATGTTTTAAAGATGAGATCCAAGACACAAACACGCCGAGCGCAACCTTGAAGCTGCCGACCCCCGAGCACACGGAAGCCATTTTCATGTTTTGGACCTGCGGCGTCCGGGAAGGACGTCGCGTTGCTTTGTCACGTCTGGATCACATCATAAAAGCAAATTCACGTCGCCCGGCTCACTTCAGGTACTAAACGTGAAATATGACAAATGGTGTCAAGTATGAAAACTGAAATCATCCACATCAGATGAAATTACGATGATTGTTTTTCATCGTAACAAACTTTTAGATTCTTTCGTGAGGCCTTTGGAAAATGGAACCCAGTTTTAGATGAAACTCCGTACGCCAAAATAAATTAATAGGAATTACGAGCACAGCTGTCGGATGCTTGGCTGTGTAACCGCGGAGACACGTGCAGGGGGCGTATCAGCGCTCGCACGGACAACACTGGATCGAAAGCTCCCCCAGATTGGGAAACACAAACGCGCCCACGGCGCAAACACACGCCGACACACGAACGGCGTGCGCGCAGTCGGAGACTCTCCCGCAAGTGCTCCGAGGAGAAAGCGACACTGCAACGCCAACGATCGACTGCTGCTTGGGTCCGTTTTGTTCACCGGCGGCAGCAAACACGGGAAGCAGTTAAAAGAAACAAAAACAAAAAAAAACAACCAGAGCAGCTTTGTTTGGCGCTCGCAGCTTGCGCACAACAACTTTGAGACTCGGCAAACAAAACTCAGCTGGACACTCCTCGTGAGGACGTAAACAGGAAAAGGACAAAGAAGAAACGCTTCCTCCATCACCAAATGCCGCGGCGGCGCTTTTTAAACATGGCGGGATGTGGCCCTCAACACACACACACACACACACACACACACACACACACACACACACACACACACACACACACACACGAAACAAAGGGTATTTGAATGACATGAGTTTCGAGTCTGTATTGGAGCCTCACGGAGGTCACGCCTCACCTCTCGATGACACACACACACACACACACACACACACACACACACACACACACACACACGAAACAAAGGGTATTTGAATGACATGAGTTTCGAGTCTGTATTGGAGCCTCACGGAGGTCACGCCTCACCTCTCGATGACACACACACACACACACACACCACCAAGGTCAAATAATCTCACCTGCACACACAAACTCAAAACGACCGCCAAGGTTGAATGCTCTCACGCAGCGACCGTCGTCAAATACTGTCTCTCACACACACACACACACACACACACACACACACACGAACACACAATCAAAGACGCACTGATGGCAATTTCATCTTTGGCGAAGCCGGAATGTAATCACGCAGGGTTCGGAGGTGACAGTCTTGCCCTTCGGCTCTGCGGCTTGGGGGGGGCGGAGTTAAGCCTTTTCCTTTGACCCCCCCGGGCTCATAATATCTGTGCACCAACACGTGCCACGTGGGTCTCAAAGTGGATTAAAAAAAACAAACAAGCAAACAATTAGATTTTTTTTCCCCTCTACTTCGGGTGTCATCACGGCCTGCCGCGGCTTTCCTTCGGGTGTCTCCGTTGTATCGAACGCACTCGGCTGGCATTTAGCGAAAACGTTCCGGACACCTCCGTCAGCGAGCGTGTGGGTGGAAAGGGCAGCGTGTTGGCTTCAAGCAGGGGTGACTGATGAGTGTAAAAAGATATTTCTGCTCTGATGTGTGGAAGAGGATATCATATCGCACTGCAGCAGGTGCAGCGCCGGCGCGCGATTGAAAGAGCTTTATTATGCGTGGCAATAAAGACGACGGCGTGAGGCTGGCGGACAGAAACGCTCGGCGGCGGTGTCAAGGTCGCCGAATCACACGCGACGCACTTGACGTCAATTTTTGCTTTGAAAATGGACGATATCGTCAAAGACGTCGTCGGATTGTTAGCATTTAACAGATTTTGTGTCGTACCATGCAGTAAGTTTTTTTTTCCTGGCCCTGTTTCACTTGGACTGACTGAGGACTTCACTCCTACTTTTTTATTCCGCTCCCCCTCTTATTTTTCCAGCGGCAAAGTGGTGCATGTTTCTGATTTTGGGCTTCAGTGAAGCAGCAAACAGCTCGAGTCCCGGCGCGGAGGCAACATCAGCAACAACAACGAAAAAGAAAAAAAGATACACACACACACACACATGCACACACACTCGTTGCCAGTCACTGTCGAGGCACATATAGACAAACAATGTACTGGTCGCTCGCTATTCACTGCGGCTGTGATCTCGATTCATATAAACAACAAAACAGAACAGGGAAGGAAAAAAAATCAGATGTGAGATTGTTTTTTTCCCCATTTAATGAGCGGTTGAACAGATTTTTAGCCTGCGGCGCTTGTAAAGTTTGTCACACTTGCTGGCATCTCCAAGCAGATGCTGGAGGGCGTCGTCGTCATGACGACATCATCATCATTTGCAATGACCGGGAGCCTTCCCGTCGACCTTTGATGCCTCTTTCGGAGTTCAAATGATTCTGAGAATATTTGGGAGGCCCGTATGAGCGAAAGACAAGCGTCATTCCAGTAGTGAGGCGCCCTTTAGTGCTGTGGACTCGAACTGGATTTCACACTTGGCCTGCAGGTGCTCCAAAATGGTCCACACGAAGCGGCGGTGGTTCTTTGCGTGGGATGACATCAAAGCGTCTTCTGCACGCGGAGAAAACACCAAAGAAATCTCGCCGAGTATTGAAAAATATTTTTTTGACAAGCACTGCC
This sequence comes from Hippocampus mohnikei, assembly GCA_026261675.1. Classification (NCBI taxonomy): domain Eukaryota; kingdom Metazoa; phylum Chordata; class Actinopteri; order Syngnathiformes; family Syngnathidae; genus Hippocampus; species Hippocampus mohnikei. Next base: position 2,874,644 of record JAKGUB010000377.1, read on the forward strand.
AGCCCGTGGTAAAACAGATTTAGTGCCGTATTTATTTTTTTTTCATAGCTGAATAACTGATGACAAAAAAAAACAAATTGATGTCGCTTAGCACGGCGACGTGATAAATGCCGCCCGTGGAACGGTCGGAAGCTATCTTGAGCGCGAGGCTGCGCTTTTTGGATTTGGAAAGGGCTGCTGGATTTGATATATTTGAATATTTCAACCTAACATTTTTAATAGTTGATGAAACGTGTGAGCCGCCGGCATGAAACTGATCGGAAGCTGCGTGGCCGTGTTTTAAGCGTTAAAGCCCTGACGGTGTGAAAACGATCGCATTTCACCTTGACTTACGTTAGCTGTCAAAGTGCTAAGCTAATCTCGGCCAATTAAAGTGGTCGATCAATCAGTTGGGGGTCGAGTTTATTTGTGATCGTTTGCTGGCGTCGGGAACTAAAGCTCATAAGTCACAATTGGGTCGGGGTTTTTTTTGTTTGTTTTGTTTTTTTTTATCAGTCAAACGTATGGCTCTTACTTTCACAAATGATTGAGCAACCTAAAGAGCTGAAACTGGCTGGTGGTTTTTGAAGACGTTAATGGATCATAATATCATGATAACCGGCGCCGCTTTCAAATGCATGAAATGGCGTCCTCCTTGAACCGTACCGGCCTAACCTCGGCTTCGTGGGAGTCATCTGCCCCGAGCGTGCCGCTAACCCAAATGACGGCGCTAAGGGCTCCAAAGTGATCGCGCTCTCTCATGCCGGCCATTTGTGGGCCGCGGGCACCGGATGCCTGCGAGCGTACGCTGGAGTATCACTCGACCCGGCTGACATCGCCGCCGCCGCCGTGAAAGCGGCCCTAATAGGCCTTTCTCGCCACTCCAGCCGACGAGCTAATCGGCCACCCGCTGGGGCATTACGGACCTCGCTCGCCTCTAACAAGAGGCCCTCCTTGACCACCGCGATGATGAGGGGCGGCCCGGGCGCCCTCCGCGCCGCCGCTGCCGCTTCACAGGTAGAGGCGCTGAGAATAATATCCGTGAGCTGCGGCTCGCCCCCGTCACTGGATGGTTTATGCTCACGAGGTGTCGTTGCGCTATTTGGATTGCAGGCAGCGAACTACCGGTTACTCACAGGGCAGGATTTGTTGCCATGTCAATGGCAGAGCAGATGTCAACAAATAATAGTCCGGTTGGCAGTCTCGGGTCTATGCGGAGAAACTACAGAGCGGTCACTCGGCCATCAGGGAGAGGACCAGGAGTTTCGGCCCCCTCGATTCCAGGACGTGTTATCGTTCCAAACGCAAACCTGGGCGCCGACTGCGAGAAGCCTTTTAACATGTGCTCACAGCTCTGCTGTACAGGTGTGCGTTTCCATAATGGATGAAGTGGCGGCAGCGAGCGGAACAAGCTGAACTGGACTCGTTTCAAAACGCCTCGAACGCTGCTATTTATACTCAAAGCTGGAAGGACATCAGGAGGAGGAGGAGGAGGGCCACGAAGACTAAGTGTGAGGGGGGGGGGCACTTCTCGAGACAGCGATGCCACCTCGTTGCTGCTCGAACCTTCGGATTCCTTTTGCACTTGTCGTAGAAGAGTGCACGCCACGAGCAGGAAGCGGAAGAGGCGCAGAGTGCATTTTATTTCGCATTTACTGACAACAGCTCGTGTGCGTGCACGTCAATTTTTCGATAAGGAGGTCGGCCTGTCAAAATATCGTTTTTCTTGTTTAACGTTTACCCCCCAAAAAGTCTTAGCTGTCTTACGTACGTTTTCCTGCAAAAAGAGATCCATTTGCTCGACAAGACTTTGCATTTTTGTCGCAGTTCAGGCATCCCCTGCCGCTGTCTCGCTATTGCGCCATGTGGAACGCCGTATCGGCAGCGACATGACACAAGGACGCTCCGACGCTAATCGCGCCAGGTGGAATCCGGCCGAGTGCCGTTAAAGAATCCAAAGATTTAATCGGCAAACTTGCATCGCTGCAAAGAGAGGAAGCGAGCGGACGGAAGCGCTCGCTTAATCGCTGGCAGGCGCCCGACGGCGATAAGAAGAACCAACGCTGCCGATCAGCCGTCCCGCATGGCCGACTCTCCGGAACGTCCCGCTAGCTATCGGATCTCGCTGACGACGACGGCGCGGCGTGTTCCGCCATGCGGCACTTTTCCCCTCCTCTCGCTAATGGAGGTAAATCGATGGCGATTAAATGGAGCAGGACTCTTAAGCCACCGCGCCGGGGTCGCCCGGTTCATTCACGCGCACTCTGCCCGCAGTGGAACGTTGACAAGCGCCAGGAGATGCAAACGGCACGGGCGGACTCGCTCCAATTGCTGCACACACACACAAAATAAATAAATAACAAGCATTGACGCTTATGGGAAGAGTCTCTGATGGTGCCTGGAGAAATTAGGCCGCAAGTTCAACATTCCACACCCTCTTGCCAGAGGTGAAAATTCACCAGCACGGTCGTGCCTTGAAATACATTCGGCTCAACTCGAATATTTTGAGATACAAGTCGTCATTTGACCAATATGATATCAAATAAAAATTGATAAAATATGACAATTCTAATCTTTCTTCTCTGTAAAGAATGACTGATATCAGTGCCGCACTGAGGAGCCGAAACGGAGGAGATGAGACGGTCTCCATCTGTCTGTTACTGTGCCTGTGTTAGACAGCGCCCTCGGGGGCCAAGGCAAGCACACCAGGAGGAGGCGCACAATTCATCAAATTCGGTTAAACTGGTGCAGGGGTGGTGGGGGGCTATTTTCTTTTCTTTTTGTGTTATTTTGCGTTACAGCTTTCAGGGGGATATTTGTTAACAAAGCAGGAAGATTACCAATGTTTTGACATTTGCATCCAGGCTTCAATTCCCGGCAGCCCAACGTCTTTTGTCACCCAACAACTTGTTTACCTCGCGCTCACGCTCACTCGTTACCCCCTCCTACTTCCTAATGCCGTCTCTCGCCATCACGGCGGCGGACCACGAGGCGCCGGCCGCCTCACCTGCGTCGCTCATGATTGATGGCCGCCGCATTTTCATGACAGTTTATTTCGCTGCTTGCAGGCCAGGAGAACAACAGACAAGAGAGCGCGCTCACACACACACACACACACACACACACACACACACACACACACACACACACACACACACACACACACACACACACACACACACACACACACACACACACACACACACACACACACACACTTGTTTATTTATTTTGAACCTCTTTCTATTTCAAATCTTACTTTTCCATTTGTGAACGTAGTGACATTTGTGGTGAAAATGAGCCTAAAAAGCTTTGTCTTGACAATAAGCAGAACACACACACACATTTTCACCAGCGTGTGCCCGTGAGTGTGTTAGCTATGAGTGAGTGCATTAGCCGTAATATCTTTTGGTGTGGATTCCACGGAGGCCGGCTTCCGTGATTAAATTGCGTCCGCCTCTGATCCATTGTCAAATGTCAATCCGGCTTGTTCCCCACATAAGATGAGCGAATAAATGAAAGGGAGATTGTTTGGAGGTGGGAGGGGGCTGGGGGGTGCTCTTTAGATCAAATACGTACACTCACACAAACACAGGAAACGAGAGGAGTAAAATGTCAATGAGTGAATCAATCTTTGTTTGTGCGCGACTGATGCAAGTTAAATTTATCCGGGTGAAAAGACAAAAGAAGCGCTCCCAGAGATAAGCCACCCCAACAATCAAAATGCAGAGTGGGACGAAAGCTACGATCACCGCTCATGAGACCGACGATGACGTCCCTCAATTCCTTGCAATTGTAGCTTTGCCCTTAAACTGTTCGACAATTTTCTCACGCAGCTGCTCACAAAACGGTGAACCTCGCCCCGTCTTTGAACACGTCATTGAACACCACGACAACCGCCACTCATTCCGCTTCAAAGATAACTGCTACCTCTATTTGCGTTCGTAGCATCTAAGGCTAACCCTATATATAGCAATTTGCCAAAACATCAGTTAGCGTAGCGGCTATTGTTGAAAGTCTGCTAATGAGCTCCAGGCTACGAATTTGCCAAATGTTAATGGGGGGGCAAGTTTAGCGTCGTGATTACACACACGCGAGCGTCTCCCGCGCGCAGACAAAAAGAGCGGCTAATCAAAGTGCCGCCGTCAGCGATTAGCCTAAGTGTCTCCATGCCATTTGGAAAAGGGGACGCGTGTGCAAAGAGCGCCGTTCATCACGAATAACCTTTTCCATCCAGCGAGCTCCTCCTGTTTCATATGTAAACACATATCATCTCTCATGTAAACATACTATCGACTATTTTCAACGTGAACCTCGACACCATCGTTTGGAGGTAAACATCACTGTCAGAAGGCTGATCTCCGATGTCAACATTCCCGATTTTTTTCCCCCCATAAACTGAAATCATATTAAAGGCGAATGTCTGTGCGATTAAAAACACAGACAGTAAAATATTCTCTAAACATCCTAACGTACATCTTTTTAGCGCGCTTGCCATGTTAAAGAGCCCAAGCTCGTCTTCGATTCCAAGACGGGTTCAAATGAATTTGAACGTTTTCTTTCTGCTCGTTTGTTGCGATGGCGATGAATTCTTTCTTCATCTATGCTGGCCCGGATGCCGCCGCTGATTTCCCGGCAGGGTTTAGTGACAGCCAGGATGATGATGATGATGATGATGATGACCGTCAAACTTTCTGCTGCTCATCCATCTTTATTGACACGCTCACAACTCATACTTTTCTCATCGCGAAGAACTTTTAGCCCCCTTGTTGCCCGTGTGTGAGAGAGACACACACACACACACACACACACACACACACACACACACACACACACACACACACACACACACAAACACACACTTTCCATTTCCTATTGTAATCTTGCCCACTGCAGCATCGGGATGAGCAATAAAGAGAGGACATGAATACATAAATACCTAAGAGCCAGTTGGTCCGTGCGTCTTGTGCGTATTCTTAACTGTAAAATGGAAACGGCGCACGCAGACATATGCAAAAAGATGTTTAAAAAAAAAAAAATACCAACAGAATGTGATGTTTGACATTTTACAGCACAATTTGAGTAGCCCGAGCTCAGCGAGCTCAGACAGACATCTTATCTTTTTGCTGCAGTGCTTTGATTGCCCGGTGGGTGCACATTTGGGTGCGTGTGCATAAGTGGATGGTGCAGAATGCAGATATCCAGCCCCCCCCCCAGCACCCCTGCAGTGTACAAATGTCCTACAACTCTTTGCCCTGTTCATGGCTGCCATCCAGGCCAGTGTGTGTGTGTGTGTGTGTGTGTGTGTGACTGTGCACGTTCATTTGCATGCTTTCAAGCCTTCTTCCGCCTTTCAGAAAAGTTGCTCGTTGCACGTGATTGATTGCGTGTCGCCGATTATTGACAAGCTAAAGCTTTTAGGCTCAGTGTAACCAAAACAAACCCAAAAAAACACTAAAATAAAAAGCTCACCTTGCATAAAAATTAAAAAGATTTCACGTCACAAGAGATGCTAAATAAGTAAGAGTGTGCGCGCGCTATATTTAACCGGCGCTGACTGACATCTGCTTTGATGGCGACGGGAGACGATCCGACCGGCCCGCGTCCTCGTCCGCCTGTCACGTTTCTTCTCGCTCTCGTTGAAAATCACACATGCACACACACACACACACAAAAAAAAATTACAATTCAAAACCTGATCAAAGTCAGCCAAGCGACTTCAAGTTATTTCCGTCGTTTGCTTCCACCCAAAAAAAAGCGGGATAAAAGCTGGGCGTCAAAATTGCTCTTGGAAAGCTACGACGACTTGTGAGTGAGCTGAAGGCCACCCGCTCACCTCGCCCTTCCTTTTTTTCTGTTTTATTTGTTTGAGATTTGGGCTTTCATCCTTTTGTTGACTTATTTATGAGCACGGAGCAGGTGTGCCTTGTGGGGGCGGAGAGATGGGGGCGCAGGGGGACATCAAGGGGAAAAAAACTGCATTTCACTTCACTTTCATACACCGCCAGATACTCTTATACTCGGAATACGGTACACGATTAAAAAAATAAAAAAATCTAATCATCAAATCACTGCTGCTAATCTTTGGGAAGCGTTTGGGGAGATAAAGTGAGAAACAAATGAAACACTTCATTTCATTTGCATGCGTCTCCGTGTCATCTCCTGACTTTGTGCATCAAACTTCTTTGGCTTGCGTTCTATTTTTACTTGGCCTCTCTGCACTTGTCAACATCGTAAAATGCTGCTGGAGTATTTCAGGTCCTTTTTTCTTCCCCCCCCCCCTTCCTTCTCTGAATCAAAGGCTCGGAAAAGTTGCCTTTTACGTGGCAGACTTCTGATAGATTCAATGATTGGGAGGGGGCCGGGGGTTTAAATGCTCACATACATTTGGACATATGTGCAGTGACCAAAGTTTTTGTCTTTGTGTCTTCATCACATCTCGGCGTCCGGCTCAAGGATGAAAAATTCTAGAAAAAGACTTGAGCAAGAATTCCGATTTCATTACCAAGACAAGCGCTGTGGTTGCTTTGACTTGACTAACACTGAACAGTAACTCCATCCTCGACTTGACTTGATTTATTTACTTTGAAGAAATGAAATCATCCGCATCAAAACCAGTCATGCTAAGCTAACAGCTAACACGAGTGGGCGAACGTGACCCCGTCTGTCCGACTCTTGGCTCCCTCCAGGAAAGAAACAAGCGCCAACGTTGTTTTACCCTCCGGTCCACTATCACGCACACACACATACACACACAAAAGCGTGTTCATGTCAGTAGAAGAGCTCTTGATCTTCTTCTGCTTTTATTTTTGTCACGAGGGCCAAATATGAAAGTAGAAAGGCTGAAAGGACTTTGGGGAAGGCCGGCAGGCTGCTGATAATGCACACACACACACACACACAGACACACACATTTTGTGCATGAATGTTCAGTGGCCACAATCACTGACACCTAAATTGACCTTACCCAGTTTGCCTGTGTGTGTGTGTGTGTGTGTGTGTGTGTGTGTGTGTGTGTGTGTGTGTGTGTGTGTTCTGGGGAGGGAGGCGGATAAGCAATGAATGAGTCCAAATTGTCATAGGACACTGCTTGTGTTTAAATGATGTGTGACTACTTATTGTTGTCTGTGTGTGTGTGTGTGTGTGTGTGTGTGTGTGTGTGTGTGTGTGAGGGAGGGAGATTGTGAGCTTTCCAATCTCTGTACGCAGGCAAGAACAATAATAAATTGCCCCTGCCAACTCAAATTCGTTCTTTCAACTTCCTGGCACAGCCCACACACACACACACACACACACACACACACACACACACACACACACACACACACAAACACACACAAACACACACATACACACACACACGTGGCATCATCATCAATACCCCCCCCACTCCCCCCCGACTAGTAGGTAATTGGATTTCAAATGAGGAAAAAGGCCCGCGATTGATTGCAAAGGCCAGTAAGAGTTGCAGCAAGCGGATTGGCTGACGGGAGGCTCCTCTGATAAGACGGCGACGGCGCCACGCTTGGTTGCAGCCATCCAAATGAGCCGAGCCCCCGGAGAAGCGGAGTCAGGCTTCACACCAAAGTTGACGTCGCTGCGGGGTCAAATTGGACACAAAGCTGGCCGGCTATTTTGCCATTAGCCCACCTAAGCGAACTCCGCCGGCGTAACGCTACCATACAAAATGCCGCCCAGGCGTTCTTGTGAGCAGCTTTCAACGCGTCGTCGTCGGTTGTGTTGTTGCTCGCGTTGACATCGCCGCCGGTGTTGCCGTTTTTGAGAATGATGGTTTACATCATCCAAGTTTTACTGTCAACATGTTTTCCATCCCGTAGGAGATGAAAACATGCGCTGGATAACATGACACAAATAAAGTACAACACGGTCCACATGCGCGCTCAGCACTTTGACAGGGGGAAAGAAAAATAAATAAGAAAAAAAGCAGCCACAGCCAACGAGCTAAACGCCGCGGAGGGAACCGAGCGCCGTCTTCAAACACGCCAAAGGTCCCGGCAGAGGGGAGAAAGTGCAAGCCGGGCGGGGGAAAAAAGCTCCCAGCTGGACTTGGCTAACGAGACCGGGAGCATGAAAGCCAGGGTTGATGCTCGCACGTAAGCAAGTCAAAGGCAACATGGGGGAAATGGAGGAGAGGGGGGCGGAGGGGGGGACATGCCCACATTTGGACTCTTCAACATGTCACACCAGCCATCAAAAAGGCTGCGAACACGCCTGCAGAGTCAGGCTTCATTCTCATTTGTTTAAATAAATCATGGAAATTTAATTATTAAGTGACTTTTTTTTTAAATACACCTCTCCGTCAGACTTAAAAGATTTGTGTTAAATAAATGAAAGTTGAATCCCTCATTTATTTGAATTTTTTTTTCGGTCTCACTTCATAGACTTTTGGAATAATTAGATTTCATTTAATTACTTTTACAAACTGAAAAAACATCCAATTAATTTTTTTCAAATGTATTATTTTTATAATACAACTGTTAAATATTTTTAATAAATCACTCATATAAAATAAAAAAATCCATCAGGCTTAATCATCTTTTTTTTTTTAATAAATCGATGAAATTCTCAACAATATGATCTTTTATTTCACGTCCTTAAATCAAATAAATCAAAAGAACTCATGAAAAAAAATGCGACGTAAATATTTTCAAAACAAATTAATAAACATAAAAGCTAAAAGGAAATAAATCAAATAAGACTTCATTCGTTTTAGGCAAACGATTCCATTTAAGTGCATTTATATTGAAGAAAAGTGCAGGTTAATTGAAGTTTAATGGCTGATAGGAGCCCATTGACCGCGTGTCGTCCGACTTGCCGATATATTAGCCCGTTAGCTCGAATGGGCTTTTGTCTGGAAAAGGCTCCTCACCCAGATTAGCGTGCCGCTCCTTTTCTTCTATTCCTCACACTTTTATTTGGGGGGGGGGGGGTTTCGCCCTTGCTAGCGTAAAGATAAACTTAAATATGTCCCGCGTGTTGTCTCTTATCGCGCTCCTGTGAGATAAAAAGAACAAAATGTGATGGCGGAGAGTTCAACGTGGGGAGAAAGTATTTGAAAAAAAAATAACCCCAGCAAGAGGCTACGTTGGAAATGCTTCAACTTATTCCTTACGCTTCTTATTTTGGATAGTGGGCTGCATAGCAAAAAAAAGTCCAGTAAAAATCCCTGTATGGCGATTAAGGCGTCAAGAAATCAGTCGAAGTGAATGCTGTCCCGGTTTAGCAAATTAGCATGAATCAATCGCAATCAATTGATGCCCAGTGCGCAACGTGTTGCATTACGCTAGTGTCGCATTTGGTTTTCTTCTTGCATTGTGCATGACGGTGTGCGTTACATGATGTGTGTAATGCTCAAGTTGGTGTTACGTAACACCGCGGTTTGTTTCATGTCTCGTGAGTTTGTGTTACATTGCATTGCGCTCTGTTGTGGCACTTAGACATCATATTATCTTGCGGTGTGTGTGTGTGTGTGTGCGTGTGTGTGTGTGTGTGTCAATTACAAAGCATAGCGATGTGATTAGTGAGGTTATTTCCCCGTGAAGTGTCCAGTCGATGTTTTTCTCCTCGACTTATTAGTCTGTCCTTTTTATTAAAGGGCAGACTTTTATTTGAGGTTTCGGCTGCTAACATTGACTATTGTGCGTGCGCACAAAAGAGCCACGGAGGTGGAAAAGTGTTAATTACGGCCGCGCTCTCGCTATCGGCTCGGCTGCTGCACAAAGAAGAAGAAAAATAGTGAAGCCGGCGTGACCTTTCGTCCGGCACGAGCGAGCCGAAAGACGTTGCTGAAATTTGCAACTCAAGCCAACGCAAGCTCTGCGACCAAAGCCATCGGCCGCGTCAACGCATGTCTTGGTTCACGACCAATATTTTTATCGTATTATTGACAATGGAGAAATGAGGAATAAATACAAAGAATTAAACACATTTGAATAACCCAACGGGTATTAACGTCAATGAAATGTCATTTGAGATGGGAGCGGGCCAAAAGTGGCCGGCCTTTTTTTTTCTTGTCAGTGCGGTTTTGTAGAGTTTGACCATGACGATTCCCTCGCTCAATTATTCACCGCGGCGGCGGCGGCGTAGCAAATGAATCAAGACACGAGCTCTCGTTGAAAAATGCAAGTGACACAAAACACAATAAAAGCCTCAAGTGTGCATTATTGAACGGCGAGACGCTTTTAGCCGCGGCTGGCCGTGGACGTGTCGATAAACAGCGATAAATAAGTCAGCCGGTAAACAGCAGCTAAGCGTATGTCGCATGTCGCCCGCCCGCCCGGACGTTCCCGACATCGAAAGTGCAACGGTGACCAAGCGATGGCCAACATTTTCAGGAACGCTTCTTTTGCGGAGAAGGAGCGAGGAAAGAAAGGGACGAAGCGAGGATCAATGAGGAAAGAAGCAACGTTCCACCCTGCAGGGGTCGGGCGGGGTCACCGTGCACCGGCTGCGGCGCTCGGGAGCGAGCGTCGCAGATCGTCGCGGCGATAGCGCCGGCGCGTCGTCGCCGGCGTTGAGACGGCCGCGATCTGCTGCGGCAGACCGGCCGCCTGAGGGCTCCATGAATATTTCATGGCCGGCTCCAACAAAAACATTCGACGGGGGCCGACAGTAACAAGAAGAGGAAGATGAGCAAGACGAAGATGACGAAGGAAAGGTGACGGGAAAGAAAAGTCGAAATGCGACATGATGATTGACGACGACCATCAAGAAGGAGAACCGCTTTTCAAATTAAATATTCGGTACATGGATGCAACTTTCCGCTGAGGCTCATTTTTGAAAGTGACCTTTTTATTTTCATAGATTTGACACGTGATGCCCCTCGCATGCGAGAAAGGCGAGCCACAGTCATCCATTCGGCTTCAACGGCGCGACGAGCTGCTTTCAAACACAACGAGCACTGTCCCTAAGCACCTGCCATCGACCACACTCACACCCCGACACTCGCGCACATGCGCCGATGGCCGCCAGGCCCCGCCTCTTAAAGGAAGACAAATACGTGCACGCTGATAGGACGAGACATCAAACGCGTTCTCTCCATTCGCTGCTCAAAGAAATGCTTGGAATGCGTTTGTCTGACAACCCTCTGGCGACCTCTCCGATGAGTGTCAATATGTGGCTTGCAATTGTCGGGCGACCTATCCACTGTCTACCCTTATTTCCCCCCGCGACCAATCGTTTTAAATATACAGCAGCGCGCAGCCTGAAACACCTCATTGAGGATGCGGGAGCAGACTCTGCGTGTGTGTGTATACTGTATTAAGTTGAAGTTCACTGCGCAAGTACGTATAAACACACACACACACACACACACAGTCGCCTCAACCTTTATCCAATCACAGCCGAGCGCGATGATGTCCCCATTAGCATTACGAGACTTTGCTGATGTCAGCAGAAAATCGCACGCACGCACGCTCGCGTCCTCGATTGTACCCTTGGGGGCTTGATTAGCAGATGACAGAGGACCTAACCTCAGTCGCACGGCAGCTAGCAATGCTCGAGCGGGAGTCGGCGTTAGCATTTTGAGCTTCCCTGTCATCTTTCGCCAGAGAGCGCGTTTGTTTCATTTGTTCCGCAGGCGTTGTTAGCACTCATTTATTTCAGACGACCGTGTGTGGTTTGTATTCTTAATTGTTATTTGAATGAACTATCTAATTAGAGTCAGCCCGAAGGGGGTGCTTTTAAGGATGAATAATGTTTTGAAAAAAAAAAATCTGTCCTCCGCCTCCCCTGGTCTCATCTCCATGGAGACATCACCATGGCAACAGGCCAAACTGATGCATGGCTAGGACACTATTCATGAGCCACTCGGGCATCATTTGGTTTCCGAGTGGCTCGTTTGCGCCGCTGCTTCTTCTTCTCGTAATGTGAACGCAACGACCTTGTGGACGACAAGTTTGGCACCAGATCACGTCGGAGCTCGAATATTTTGGGGAGATGGAGGGTCACGAAAGGGATTTGATGCAATGTGTGCGCAACTTGTCCACGTTCACGTCAACTGCCACAATTTCAAAATAAAAGCCCAACGATAACGATTCATCTCATTCAGGACACCTTATCACTTCTATGTCAATCAATATCATTGAATGAATTCCAATCAATATCATTGAATTCCTTCAGAAATTATTTTGTTGAGTCGTTTTTGTAAAATGCAAAATTATCGAGTGCTATTTTTTGGCACGAGATGGCATTTTTATTGCGTTTGGGCGGGACACTGGAACGGATTAATGTCCATTTCATTCATTTCAATAGGCAAAGATGATTTGAGTGTTTCGAGCGCGGCCGCGGAAGGAATAAAAGTTGCATCGCAGGGCACCGCTGTCCACCTTTTTGTCTGCGTGACATGAGCTGCTGTGACCGCCGTTCCCTTCACGGAACTTCCTCCCCGCCGGCCGCATTCACACGCCGCCGCCGAACCCGCCAACGTACGGCCGGCCGGCCGCCGCGTGACCGCACGCTGGGCCGGCGGCGAGGCGGCCGCGTTTTGATGGATCGCTCCGGACATTACGGTAATGACTCGCCAAGGCTTGTCGTTTCCGTTCGGCGAGTCTCGTGATCGGCCGGGGGAGGCGGCATGTGCAGCAGGGATGGCGCTCGTTTTGCTTGGGTCGGGCCGGTCCGGAGCGGGTACTGGACGAGGACGTCGGGCCCCCGCTGGACCCTTTCACCTCGAGGACAAAACGCTTGCTTGGCTTGGCAAGGGGGACGCTCCAGCCAGTGCGAGACTCTTCGCACGCGCTGTCCCACGTCACGCTAAACCGGCCCAGACGTCCACGCGCACGCAGTCTCCTACGCGCACTCGCGCTCATGACAAATTCACACGCAAACTACCACACGGACACTCATACACAGCCAGGCAGACACACTCACATTCTCGTTCAAACACACATGCGCGGTAAACACGAGTGTGTGTGATGCAAGAGTTCATGCTGCGATATGATATGATGAGGATGCTCCCACGCACGGAAAGAGCGACCCACTGTAGAGTCAGTGTGGGTGTTTTCGACGCGCGCGTCGGCGCACGTGCGCGCCGCACCAATTGTTGACGATTATGATCGGAATGGTGTGATGGCTTCGGTTCTGACATAAGGCCTCCAGGATGTCAACTTATATTACCATGGTAACGCTCGCTAGATGTGAACACACACACACACACACACACACACACACACACACACACACACACACACACACACACACACACACACACACATATGGTATTGTCAGAGGCTCAGTCATCAAGAGATGAGTGGCGACGATCGGTGGCGGCGAGCCAGCCAGCGACGTCGTTCGGATCAAGAAACAATAGGGATAAATTGACAAATAGGGCTTTTGGGGGGGGAAACGGCGGGAAACGTGGCCGTGAAAAGAAGACTGAAATGGAAATTCGAGAAAGCCAGCGGGCGACTTCACAACTCCGCAGCGACGTTAAATGCTTGAAGATGACTCATGGCGAATCACGCTCGGCCACTCAGTCGAAATTGCGGCCATTTTTCGACACCCGCCGGCAGACTAAAAATGACATTTGACATGCAAAGATACAAATCAAATAATTCCGACGAAAACAATATCACAACCTCGCTTCAAGGTAAACGGGTTTTAGAAGCATAAATAGCGACTTCCGCTTTTTCCCCTCGGAGTCAAGGTCGGATTTCTCAAGATACAACGTGAATGATGCTCAAGTCAATGTTTTCAAAACGCTTTGAGCTGAGAATTCGTTTGCTCTTGATTTGGTGAAGATGCGATTGGGATTCTCCTGAACGGCTTTGCTGTTTGCAAGGAACTTTCTTTCGCCCAAATGCAAATCTTTGACCCCAATCAACAAGGTTTGACAACTCAATTGCATTTTGCTCCATTCGGAATTTTGAAGGACTTTTTGTTGACCTGAGCACGAGCAAAACGTTCATACTTGAGAGTCACAGCGGAGACTTTGGGGGCTCGGGTTCGGGCCACCCGCCAGGGAAATCCCAATTTCCCATGAGCGAAAGGGGCAAAACGCAGACACGCGCACCTAACCCGCCGTGTCTTTTGTCCACACTAAATATTTCATTGCGTTTCTTGTTAACCAGAATAACAATCTAGCGGTTGCCGTGGCAATACGCCCTAGCAGCTCACCTGGATTTTATGAGCCGGTGATTCGGTTTTTGTTTTGTTTTTTTTCCTCCCTGCGCATCGCGTGTGGTTGACTCAGCTAACGATGTTGGAGCGACGACGCAGCGGCGGCGTTTTGTCGCGCGCTAACGAGGCGGCAGCCAAAGCTCCTTCATAATTCATCAATGGCGCATCAAAGTTACATGAGTCCTTATTAGCCGGGCACGCCATCTTCTACTCGGTGTTTGTTCAGGAAGTAGCGCCGCGTCGATGACGTGTCAGCATACCAGTACAAACAAAAAAAAAAAACACGACGTTGGCTTGTTTGTGCTAAACGCGACATTTTTTTTTTTGGGGTGGCACAAAATACGTGCGACGGTTGAATCGAACACGCGTGGTTGCAGATGAATCGACAGGTGGCCGACTGCACGCCGCTTTTGTTTCCCAGCGGTCGTCATGTCAACCGCAAAATCCGGCAAACTCGGGCTCCAAACTCCATCTCGGGGACGGGTGAGTTGGAGTTGCACAAAACGACGGAGGCCGGCGCGCGTCTGATACGCGCGAGAGTGCGCCGATGGGGGGTTGTTGGCGTGCGTTGCAGCGGGTTCAGGTGCCGCTTGTAAAAGTCGAAAGGACTTCCGAGCCGCGCGTCAACGCAAACGAGCGCCGCGGGCAAACTCGGCGTGGAAACTGGGACGCGGCGTCTCAGAAACCTGCCGAGATTATCGCCCGTGATTCCGCAAAACTCGACGAGTCACGCAGCGCCAGCCAGCGAAATCAGGTCAGGTGACATCCTCCATCGCCTCCTGGGAAGTCACTCAGGAGTCTCTCCGACCAAAGTCCATTTGCAAGACGACGCTTTTGAAATTCGTCAATAATTTGGCACACGACCGAGGGTCATGATGTCATCATCTTTTTTTTTTTCTTCAGTATGCGAGACATCTGGAATTTGCCTAAAATGGCTGCTTTAAATCAAAATGTCCAACTTTGTGTTCCAATTAGGACATGGGTGCATAGCATTTTTTTTTCTGACTTCCCAGGTGACGTTTCTAAAAAGATTTCTGGGGAGGGGATCGTGTCACAGACTCCCCAAAAAGACCATCTTTCGGAAGAAAACGACATTTCCAAGGCCAGGACACTAAAAAAAAAAATAAAAATAAAAAAATTATGCAATTTGAGTGACACGAAAAGTAACTGAGACAGTCAACAAAGCTGACATCACCAGCCAGTGCATGCGTTTCAGTGCGTGCGCTTGGTCATGGCTACATTTCATCCTCCCTCGTCTTCCTCAGCCACTTTGTAAGCTGCAACGATGAGACGTCTACGCGCGGCGGCGGCTGAATTAAACATGCTAACGTGCTAACGGAGGCCAGGTTTGTCCGCCGGGTCCTCTGGCATGTTTTGCTCCCGCTCCGGCTTCCCCGGGGAATAACAAACCGTCGCGAATTGTTTTGAGGGCGCGCACGTGTCACAATCTTTTACAATGTTCTCATAGCCAGACAAACAACCTAAAATCATCATCATCATCATCATCTTCAGCTCCACTGTGACTCATTTTTACTTGTTTCAAATATGGACCAACCCTTTTTCAAAGACCTTATATGCCGTTTTTTCATTTGATTGTTTTTCCTCGACAGTGACCAGCGACTGATTCATTGTCAGTCTCCAAATGACGATCACACTCATCACAACGGTTTGTTTCCGGATGATATTGGTGAGTTTAAAAAAATTAATCAATCAATAAATACAAGCGCACGCTCATGAATACGGGGAAAAAGAAATGTGGAAACATCATCAGATGGAGAAAACAAGCACAGGAAGGGGAGAAAAAAAAACGTTTTGCTCTAATTGGACATAATGGGGCCCACTCGCATGGATCACCGTCTGACAATCAGCCTCCTTTGTCCGACTATTAACCAGCACTTTTTTCAAACAAAGCGGCTAATTTGGGGGTGTGCGGGTGGGGTGAAAGACGGCACGGTACAAAGAAAAAAATAATCATCATTCTCTAATTATGATCAAGTACAGCCGGGGGTCTCCAATCCTGCTCCGCGAGGGCCGCCCCCCCCCCAAAAACGATCAGATGATCGGCAAGGTCTGAGGAAGCTGCCTTATGATCCCGGCCAGAGGAACAAGTTTGTCATCATCGCGACTGTCACTGGAACTTGAAACGTGCTTTTATGGCTGTCGTCATGGCAACATCAGCATCAGCATCAGACATTCCAGCATCCATCTGCATCGGCTCGTATCAGCATCAGAATCAGAGCTAAGCTAGCAGCGGTACCAAGACTATACCCAGAAGTAGAAACAGAAGCAAAGCGACAAAACCACAACTAAAATCAGAAGCGGAATCAGAGCCAAGCCGAATGTTCGAACTTCGAGCAGAAGCGTCAGATTGCAACTCAAGCGTTGGGGTACAAGCGCGCCGCTTACCTTCTTGCACGGCCTGGAAAGGGTTGTTGGGTTCGATGAGTTTGATGGAGTGTGTGATCTTCTCACTCTGCAGCACGTCGTCGCTCAGGCTGAGGTCGGACACGGCCAGCTGGAACACTTCGTCGTCTCGGGCTGCGTTCTCCTCGAAGATGGCGCCTGGATGACACGGATGAGCGCGTCAGAAGCCGAAAAAAATTTCAATCGAAGCGCGGCAACAGATCGCAACCCGGATGAGTCTCGAAGCAGAGCTACAATGAGAACCAAAGCTGGAAGAAGAGCCAAATCTAAGATAGCTGCACTTCGGTTTCCGCTTCTGGTTTCTGCTCTACTTGTGCAGTTCAACGGGCATGAAAGCTCCCGATGCGTCTGACAATTTCTTGCGATTACTGTTGTGGTTTGCTGTGTTTTGTCGATGCGGATGTCGTCGACAAGAACCGGCCGGGTCAAATGCGTCTCATCAACCGGTTGTCGGCGCCGCGTTCGTGCTATTGATCAACTGTCATCGTCCATCGATCAGCCGGAAAGGATCATCCATCATCTTCTCCTCTCCATTCCGGCCACCATCTTGTCCCAAGTCCTTCTGGGTGGATCCCGCCAAGCGCAGAATTTGCACCTGGGACATCTTGTGTCCTGAGAATGTCCCTCGTGTGTGTATGAAAAGTGCTCAGACTGTTTCAGTCGCATGTGCGATGACGACATACTGTCAAAAGGGAACGTCACAAGTGACTCTTGATTGGCACTTATACCTTCCCCTGCAGCTCGACTAAACCAGATTCTTGCGTGTGTGTGTGTGTGTGTGTGTGTGTGTGTGTGTGTGTCATCATCGCGCTTCCTGTCCAAGCCCCGCCCCCCTTTGAACTGCGTTTGATGACAAAGTGTGACCGAGCAGCTCGCCAGGCGCCAACAGTGGCCGTTTGTCCTCTTTGTCATGAGTGGCTTAAGATGAGGCGCACGTCCTGCTCAAAGTTGCGCCTGGTTCCCTCGCGGCCAAAAGAGAGCGAGAGAGAGAGAGAGAAAAAGAGACATTGGCGAGGGAGCGCCCCATTGTTTGTCCTTATGTGCCCCCGTGACCGACCGCCGACCAGTCCGGAGCATTCAAGCTACTCTAACAACTGGAATTAATCTCAAAAGTGACCTCGGTAAAATGAATGGAGTCTCACGAGTGCACTTTGGACGACCGGTCCGTTTTGTGCCCTGCCAACGACATGGCGACCAGTCCTGGGCGTGCAGTCTAACGATTACGCTCATCATCAGCTTGCGACAACTTGACCGTGAGAAATTGTTTGTCTCACTAAACAAGAGGTGGTGGTTACCACGACAACAATAAACATCCAGGCATCTGCAGCACCTGACGTCATGACGTGACTTTTGTCATACAAGAAAATAATTTGCGGCGAAACGACACGTTTATTTGGTGTATCGCTGTCATGTGGTGTTTACACCCCATTTTGCATCAACACTCGGCAGAGTTACATCAACTATGTCTCCACAGTATACATCTGTAATGCAGCATATTTCCGCCATATTTCTGCTGAATTCGTCTGCAGTGTAGCACACTTACATGACTTTTTTTTTTCCATGGCATTTCATTCAGCATCACATTTCGCCTTGATGCATCTACTTCATGACTTTATGTCACAATATGTCGCATCTTTCTATCCTTCCAATGATCACATCAGCGCAGTGGCATATTTACACCACATTTGACACCTGTCATTTAGCGTGTTGCCTCCTATTTCAGGTTGAGAACGGCAAATCAAGCGCGTGGCTCTAATTCGTGCTTCCACAAAGCCTGCAACACTTTGAATGAAGCCGACTGGCGGATGAATGAATGACTGAGCAACAGCTTGTCTTCCTCATCACGCACCAACGAGAGAGTGGGGGGGGCTGTACCCCTTCAACCCCACCCCCACCCCACACCCCCAGGCACCATCAGGACTGTACCGCATGATCCCCCCCCCCTGCCCCCCCATAAGAAAAATAAGAGGGAGTGTATATGCTGCCTTACCAATGTGAATGATGGAGTCGGCACGCAGCGTCGCTCCGCGGAACAGCAACAAGCACGCGCGCAGCGCAAGCAGCATGCGGAGATCCATGGCCGCGTGCACGCACGCGCATGTACGCACGCACGCACGCACCCAGACACCAGCCGCCGACGCGTCCTCAGTGCGCAAAAAAAAAAAGAACAAGAAAAAAAAAAGGAACAAATTGGGGAGAAACGCAGGCAAGGAAAAGGAAAGCAATCCAAAGTGGGGATGCAGGAAGCGGGAAGAGGGGGGGAGAAAAAAGAAGAGAAAAAAAAAGAGAATGAAGAGTAAGAAGAAGGAGAAGCTTCCGGACTGCGGAGGAAGAAAAGCAGCTGAGCCACCAGGATGAGGAGGAGGAGGAGGAGGAAGAAGAGGCAAGAGGCTTGCTCCGCACACTGTGCCTCTCGCTACAGTGGCGAGAGAGAGAGAGCGAGCGAGAGAGTGAGAGGGGGGCCTCTCACAGGGACAGTACACCGACTCACCCATTCTCTCTCTCAACCTCTCATTTTCTCGCTCTCTCTTTCACTCATCTCTCTGTCTGTCTGTCTGTCTGTCTGTCCTTTCGCTCTTTCTCTGCCTTTCTTCTCTCTTGCTGACTTTGAGCAAGGCTAGGTAGGCCCAGGATTGGTTGCCAAGCCATCGGCAGTGCCCATGCAGACACACAAAGAACTGGTCACCATTAGCGGCTAAACGTTGCATTGGGTGGTTAGCATGGCGGTGACAGATGTGAGGTCCCACACGGTTCCATTCTGGGCCCTGTGTGGAATTTGCTCAACATTTGTGTCTGGAGGTGACATGTGATTGGCTGGCGATCGATTGCCGACCACTCCTTCCAGTGCCCGTATGCGTCCTTTTATGTGTTGTGTGACTGACTGACAACATGGGCTGAGCCCCTGAGGTCACTTTAGATTTATTTTGGTTTCTGATCAGATCTTAAATGTCAAACAGACCACAAAAAAAACAACTTTCTATGCAACATCAGTTCAATTGCAAGAACAACGAACTCAATCTTCAAATGCACCGACGCAAAATAGTGTTCAACATTATTTGCATTCAAAGAAAATAATCAGGATTACATTCCACTAATCAAGAGAGCACTCAACAGTAAATGATTGTTTGGTTCGCAGCGTGATGAGCGTACTTCAGGTGTTGGTTACCATGACAACAATAAACAGATTTGGCACCCGAGCAGAGGTTAAGTCATGCCCTAACTTTGGACATCTTCGTACGTTAATTACACCGTGTCTTCATTCACAGCTCATTCATGCGCGGTTGGCGATTGGTGGAGCGTGGCTCCCTCTGCGGGACACGGAGCGTTACTACACACACACCCACAATTATTCTTTCAATCGTATTAGTAGCAGTATAGTATAAGTAGTAGTATTCACACATACGTTGTGTACAACTCAACGCTGAAAAAAATTGTTTATAAATGTATTTTCAAATATGAATTAAAATGCTGGCGAACCTGAACTGGGGCTATACACATTTGACACACGGCAACACCCAGTGCCAGCGAGAACGTGCGCGTACGTTCCAAAGTTTCCATTTCCAAAGCGGAGTAGCGAGGGAGCGATCACTTACCATTTAATTGTTGAGACGTTCGAGACGAGACTCGGCGGCTTGTGGACTGCGGACGACTTGACCACAGAAAAACCCTGCTGATATTTCAAGCTTCCAAATCATGCAGAAAAGTCGACCTGATGTATTGAAAAGCTTCACAAAATCTGCTGCCGGGTACTCGTCACACACGACTGACGGGAGGCGGCCATCTTGTAACCCTTGACCTTTGCAATGAGGGCAAAGCGCGCGAATTGAAGCAGCCATACCAGAAACGACCACACAATGGTTAAAGGCTCGAGATATTTTCTTTTTCTTTGCAGAGCTGTTTTGCGAATCAATTACTTAATTTGAGAAGCAATCATTTTTTGGGGGTTTTGTTTCTGTTTTTTTGTTTTTTTGGGCAGGTTTTTCCACTTTGATTAAAGAATAAAACTATGACAATGCAACATTTTTTTTTCATTTGTGTGCGTGCGTGTGTGTGTGTGTGTGTGTGTGTGTGTGTGTGTGTGTGAGTGCGCCCGTGTGCAGCCTCCTCAGGTCATCCAACGGCTGCCAAGCATCACATCAGTGGAGCTGATCAGTGTTTTGTGTGCTTAATTAAAAATGGGCGCAGCGTGGTGCGATGGCGGAGCGACCATGAGTGACAAGAAGTGAGAGTCTTTTGGAAGCGCCCTTTGGCGCACTTGTGAGGGGATTAGGCGCGGGCGTGTGCCAGCCCACGCGGGCGGCCTTTACAAAAGCGAGCAGCATGGCGGCGCACAGAGCAGAAGGGAGGACCCCCGACCCCGGTCGGCTTTTGGCCGACACTCGTGGGCCCCGCCAATCAAACGGCTCGTTGGTGGCAGCCAGCCGACCCGGGCGGGTGATCAAAGCACCCCGAGAAAGACCGCCGCTCACCAGCACCGAAGCCCAAAGCAGCAAGCGGTTTTGAGTGAGGCCTCAGGTTCTGATCTGGTTGGGCACTATGACCTCAGCCAAGGCAAGAGATGACTTGCACCCCCCCTCCACACTCACACACACACATACACACACACACCTGCTATGGTGTCACGCCCACGCTTCATTACAGCCAATCAAACGGCTCATTGACGTAAGACTCGCACCGCAGATCAAACCCGACAGTCCAAACGCGGGATGCTACACAAGGACAGACTATAAAGGTTCGACAAAGCCCAATAGTTTCATTCTGGACATGTCCCGATAGTTTTGACCAAAACTCCGCATTATCATGCTCCGGCCATATCCCAATAGTTGTGGAAAACAATTCCACGTTTTCATTCTGTTGGTGTCCCAGTACTTGGGGATGCAAACAAAACGTGGAACAATGAAGAAAATTTGGAGTTTGGAAATAATTATTGGGACAAAGTGGTCAAAAGTATGGGGACACCAACAGAATGGAAATGTGGAATGTAGGGATAAAAGTATTGGGACAGCAAAATGAAGGGAAAAAGTGAGGATCTCCCCCGTGAGGTCAGAGAAGGCGTGACGTCACGTGACGCTTGAATTTCATCGCCTCCTTTGGTGGCGTTCCAAGGTTGCACGTGCATGCGCACTCGCGCGCGTCTAATCCCCTTTTGATGAACTCTCCAAACTGCACGAATGGACTTCCTGGCGAGCGGTGGACCCGCACACGCGCACGCACACGCCCATCAGACGGGCGCATAAATGAGGCGGGCGGGCACGAGGGTGTCACACGCCGCCGCGGCCACGGAGAGAAAGTTGACGATGTCTCCACGCAGAAGCCTCTTCACGCCTTTCATCTCTGAGCTGCACGCGGCCCACCGCCCGAGCGACGTGCGCGCCAGGGCCCAGGACGAGTCCGGCCCTCCCGCCTGGGTTCCGTGCTCCATCGCGCAGCTTCGGCTCGGCCCGGAGGCAGGCGCGCTCCTCCGCGTCGCTGAGCCGCCGGACGCGCGCGCCGCGGAGCGCGCCCAAAGGCGGAGGCGCTTGGCCGCCAACGCCCGCGAGAGGCGGCGCATGCTCGGCCTCAACGTGGCCTTCGACCGGCTGCGCAGCGTCATCCCGCAGCTGCAAAGCGACAAGAAGTTGTCCAAGTCCGAGACGCTGCAGATGGCGCAGATCTACATCGCCACACTCAGCGAGTTGCTGCACGGCGCGTCGTCAGAGGAGGACGACGAGGGCGACGGGGATGCTGCGCCTCCCCTGGAAAAGGGACCCAGGCGAGAGGTCACCAAGTTCTTTGAGGACCACACACACAACACGCCACCCAGCCTGAAGTGACTTTTGGACTTCTGTTACTGCTGCTGTATTTCTTTTGTCAACTTTTGGGAGTTCATTTTGTTCTTCGAAGACCTGCTTGGTTCCCACGTCGCGGAGATCCTAAAACGGACAAGCCCACTGAGCATTGACGCTCATCAACGTGCCTCAAGTATTTCTTGCAATTACTGGACAGGCTTTTTCTTTTTTAATTAAAATGCGTTCATCCATACGGTAATTGGTTAATTGATTTACGAGAAACAAACTTTTTTAGAAAGTGAGTGGTGTCTTGGAATACAAAATAAATGCATATTAATTATTAGTTTAATAATTTATGTATTGGTCTTTTTTTTTTTCAATGAATCTGATTTTTTAAAAACGTGGTTTCCATCCCTTTCTTGAAAAACAGGACATGATTTCAAGTTGTGGCAAGTTTCACATCCGCTGTCATGCCCCGGGCATGTGGGCAAGGAAAGCCGCAGTCACGTGACAAAAAACGAGAACTGCTCTTTTCTTCTGATGAAAAGAACCATTTTTAAACACGCTGACCCTCTGCCCCATTTTCAAAATCTCACGTTTTCCACGCTCCGCAAACAAAACTCCTTTTTCAACCGACAAAAAGGAAAACCAGCGAGAGGTACTGAAAGTAACAATTTTTATTTTTCTCCAAGTATGTACACGTAAGCAAAGACCGTACAAACGCAGTCGCCCTGTTAAGAACTTTCCAACACGCAGGAGGAGGAACGCCAACCGCCCCCCCCCAAAAAAAAAGTCTGTAAAAAAATTCTCCAAAGTAGTCCAGGCCTCTCCCCGCACGGCCCAACCCACCCGCTTCCCATCATGCACTGCTCCTCCGGCAACTTATGAACAAACTATGTACACCAACATCCTCCGCACTCCTCAATAAAGCTCTTGTAAACGTTTGTGTGTGTGTGTGTGTGTGTGTGTGTGTGTGCGTGTTTGTGATTTTAAAAATGAAAGCAACCATCCTGAGGTTATCGAAACCAAATGTGACAATGAGAAAAGACCCTTTAAAGCTGTTAAAGGGACACCTCCGCATTTAAAAAAGATTTTGGGGGAAGCGACTGCCACTTTATGCATTGCAAGCGCGCAAGTTTGTACGTTAAATGTGCAACTCGGTATGCCGCACTTAAGTTGCACGCGTGCAAGCTGCGAGGTTGTCGTTCTAAAGTCGCGGGCGCAAATACGTCACACACGCCACTTAAGTGCGTCACGCATGGAACTGCAAGTCGCTCAGGCAAGTTGCTAGCGCTAAGCGGCAAGAGTGTGTTTCAAGTTGTACGTGCGCCATTAAAAAATGTTATAATTAAAAAAATATACATGTTTAAGTGACCTGGCGAGAGGTACGTGAGACTCACTCGTTCAAGGGCAAAAAAAAAAACGGAGGATGGAGACGCGTGGATGAAGGAGACTACGCAAACCGAACGGAAACCATTTGGCGCTCTTCTCCACGCGTCAAACTTCCAACTTAACGAACAAGAAGGCGCCCAAGGACGAGTTTGTGGCTTTAAAGTAAAAAAAAAAAAAAAAATTATAAATAAAACGTATTTCAAAAAATAACATTAAATTATTATTTTTTTAATTATAAAACAGTAGCTTGATTGAGGAGTCAGAACCGGGAGCACCACGTACGGCACAGGAGTGAAAATACTGACCGGAGGTGGACCGCTGTGTGTGTGTGTGTGTGTGTGTGTGTGTGTGTGTGTGTGTGTGTGTGTGCGTGTGCATGCATGCATCTAGCAGTGCTCCAGATAGTCGATGACTCTGGCAATGGATTTCTGTCCTGCGGTGCCGACGTCACACTGCGGAGACAAAAAGAGTTACACTCTCACACACACGCCACCCAAAACTATGACACGTTCTGAAGACACACACACAATTTTGTGGCCCAAATTTGAGCCAGAGAGAGGAAAGGAGGACGAGGAGAAGGACTAGAAGCAGTTGCGGCATGCGACTGACTCACTGTGAGGTTCATGAAGTTGAGGAACTTCTTGAGCATCTCCGTCATGACGGAGAAATCCCCCTGAGGCAAGTTCTCTCGCACAGTAGTCACATTCATCTAACACACACACACGCATACAGACAGACCGGGCCTAAGCGTTAGCGTTGGGGGTTTGCACCGTCCAGTGGACTGTCGGCAAGGTGGATACGCGCGGGACTCACGGGGCTTCCTTGGCAGAGGCAACCCAGCAGCAGAGCTGTGTACGACGCCACGATGCTGTCCTCCATGTGCTTGCCCGCGTGCTGCAGAGCTGAAGAGGCGCACGCATGCAGTTTTGAGACCCCGGCTTTGTGGCATTGAGCTTTACGCTGGCGCATTTTTGGGGGGGCCGCAAGACCCACGATGACGCCGCTTGCGTCCACCGGGGATCGCGGAGGGAGGCGGAACCACAAATCCGGGCTCGGGCAGTTAAGCTCATGGCCCACTTGTCACTCGGGAAAAATGCTCGGCACGGCATTTGCTTTTTAATATCAGCCCTCCAACTGTAAATCCCTCCCTCATCCTACAAAAGTTCACGCGTGCCTGCCTGTTGCATTTTTATCTTTCAGCTCGCTGCTTTCTTATTGTAAATTCCGGGAGCATGTCGTCTTTAGTCGGTAGCTCACCTTTGTTGAGATCCAGCTCGCGGTCTTCTTCCTCCTTCTTCTCATCCTTGTCGTCCTTCTCCTGGGCGTCGTCGCAGTGGTTGTCGTTGGCCACCCATTGGATCTCGCCGCCCGTCTCCTGCCACTCGCCGCTCTTGTCCGCCGGCTTGGCCGGCTCTTTGATGAGGTCGTCGGTCTGCGCCTCGGCTTGGACGGCGGCTCGCTCTCGCTGGAGGAACAACTGGGGGGTGATAGTGGTTCAGGGGCGGAGGGGCTTATTTCTGGCGACGAGGGGGGTTGACCACACGTACCTGCACGAGCGCTGCCACGGCGCCGAGCGGACCGTCGGCGATGACGACGTCGGGCTGGTGCGGAGGCAGGAGAAGCACGGTGGAGTCGCAGGGACCCTGACCTCCCTCCGTCTCCATTTCCATCAGGCAGTAGCGGTTCCTGGCACTGTACTCCACAAGGTTGATCAGCAGGCCCAGGCCCTACACACACACACACACACACACATTGATATTTGATCGGCACAGCCACACACATCACATCACACACACTAACAAATTCAATGACACACACACACGGTGCTCACCAGGACGCGGATGTCGAACCTCTTCTCCTGTGGGAAGTATTGCGGAACTCTGAGAACGCAGTTGAGTGCCGTCCCGATCAAGTCGTCCTGCTCGCCCGTCTTGGTGCTGCCCCACTCTGCGCACACACACACACGCGAACGCTGAGGACACGCCGCAACTCCGCGCCTGCGTATGTGCGTGCCTGGGCATGCGCTGACCGTTGTCGTGCGTCAGGTTGAGCAGAACGCAAATGATGGCCCTCATGCAGTTCTCCACCGCTTTGGCCAACACCGAGCCGCCGTCCGCGCTCACCTGGGTGCCGCCGACGACCACCCTGCTGTAGCGCCGGATCATCTCTTCACAGCGCCGCAGTGCCCTGTGGGGTGGGTCGATTATTCGAGTGAGGCGTTAAAAATTGGACCGCTCGTTATTGAATAACAGCGATTTGGCAGCATCGGAGGCGCAGGTGCTTGTTGTTGTCCACTCTGGGTTGTCACCGACTTTGAATGTGTGCGCCTTTCAAACCACATGGACACACACGTCGCGGATGGTGGCTGTGCGGTGTCGGGAGAGGGGTTGAGTGACAGCTGGACATGTCGTGAGTGTAGCAAATACGACAATGAGGAGGGAGGGAGGAAGTCGACGTGAAATCAAGTTAAAGAATTAGGAAACACTGCCTGTTTGTGTGCGCGCGCGTTGTGCGGGTTAATGGCATTAAGGGAGCAGGCAGCTGAAGGGCCGGCAGAGCAGACGCGCGGGCCAGCGTCCGCCTCTGACACTGCGGCTCTTTGTGGACACGTTCAAACTCTTCGTCCTGCTCCTCATCCTCGGGCGGCCTGCAGAACTGGGGGTTCAAAGGTCATGTCGCTCACGGGGCAAAAGCAGGGAGACGTGAGACGGCGAGTGGGGCGTTAATGCAACGCAATATTAAAATATGAGGACAATCTCTTGAAAGAACTGAAAACAAGACGCGTGTTGTTTGGGTGGTGCCGGTGGCAGCTTGTGCTGTTTCACCCATGTGAAATGCACGCACGCACACACACACATTAGCAATCAGGTTATTATTCTACTGACTTGGCACAGGACACGATGAGTGACGAGTCTTTGTAGGCGATCAAGTAGCTCTGATTCTCTGCATTGTGCACCGTCACCTAAAAAAAAACACACAAGCACGCACGCACATTTACGTTGCGGTCGATGCAACGCGTTAGGTAACGTGCCAAGATGGATGCCACGCTTACGCTATCCAGCACGCGTAGACATCTCTCGGCTCCCCACAAGGACGACATCAGCTTCTCCTTGTCGTCCTCCGCTTTCAGGTTGTCCACACACTCCTTCACTGGGGTGCCACACGCACTTCGTTAGTGTCGCACACACACAAACGCTTGTTGACCAACAGACACGGCGGACCAAACGACAGGTACATGCAGACGGTGACAGACAACATACACACACGCGCGTGCGCACAATGAGAGGTTTGTGAGGTGTAACCTTTATCCACGACGTGGTCCAGGCCTCCCAGGAGCCGCAGCTCCTCTTTGAACCAGTCACCCGCCCGCTTAGACGTCAGCGACAGCAGCGTCTCCATGGCCAGGTGACCCGTCTGCGGGGAAGGCAGGGGGACGAACAAAAGGGAGGGGGTTGGGGGGGGTCGCAAGGTCATGGGCTAGCCCCATCAATTAACGTGACGCGCATGCGTGCGTGCGTGCGTGCGTGGCACCGTGATGTTCTGCAAGTCCAGGTGCTTGTTGTGCACCGTGTCGCAGAGCTTGCGGATCTTCTCCTTCATCTTGCAGATCTCCCTGGCGCTCAGCTGGGACGCCGAGTCGCAGCCGCCGTGGTCCTGGTCCAGCTCCAGCTCCAGCAGCCGGATCATCAGGTCCAAGCAGGAGCGGTCCAGGTCCATGTTGAGCCGGTCGCGGCTGAGGATGTACATGAGGGAGGCGGTGCACATGGCCAGGTTCTGCCCGACACAGGGGAGCCGCAAAAGCCCATTGGGGGGGAATAAAAAAAATTCCCATTTGAAATATCATCCTTAAAAAAAAAAAAAAAGCAACCAGAGAACGCCATTGTGTCCAACGATATTTGTTTGAACAAAGCAAAATCGTCTCGAGTTTCTTCAGCTTTTCACCATTTTGCAGCGGGAAGGGTAGCGCCAAAGCCACTTACATGGTGCTGGGGGGCGTCGTTGAGCGTTTTGAAGACCTGCGCCACCTTCCCTCGTGCCCTCAGGTGCATCCTGAAGCTGGGCATGGCGCAGCGCGCCGCCAGACTGATCACGCTGCGGACACACACACGCACAGGCCGCGTGAACCTAGAGAAGCAAGCACCTTTGCCTCGCCGTCATCCTACCTGAGGCAGCGCGTGTTGAGCGGTTGTCCGCTCTTCAGACCGGCGGCCAGGTACTCAAAGTCGTCGGTGAACTCCTGGTTCTCGCCAAACTCCACCACGTCGTTGAAGTGCTTCACGTGCTGGACCACCGTGAATAGCTGACGAACGTCAAGAAGGAAAGAGTTACCAGGAATACGCACACACGTACACTCACTCTCACACACACTCAAGACATACCTCCTTGTGCTCTTTGCGACACTTGAGGGTGGTGACGGTGTCCTGGTAGGGGTCACTGGGGACGTGCACACACTTGGTGACCTTGGGAGGAGGAGGCGGCGCTTTGAAGACGCCGTTGTCCTTCTGCGCGTCCGACGCCACGTCGGTCGACGCTCCACCCGACAGCTGCGGCGCCTGCGGAACGTCGAGATGTCATTGGCCGGCGGTAGGAGACGATGAAAGGGGCACGTGCGGGTCGGCGTCTTACGGGAGTCGCCGGCGGGCGGCACACGGAGGACGGAATGGGCTCCTCTTTGCTCTCCAGCGTCCAGTGGCGGGCGTTGTACACAGCTTTGGTTGGTGACTACAACACACAAACATACACAAGATACACACATGAGCGTAGAGCAACTAATTAATATTAGCGCTGTACTGATGACCTAAGAGGAGTTGAGACCTTATTGTGAATCCCACTTGTGTTGCAAGCAGGACACGCAACTGGATGAAAAAATGTCTGACAGCCGCAAAGCGAAGCCCCCCCTACAAAAAAAGTCCACTCAGCTTGATTTGAGCCCATTGCGATTCGTGACCCCCAAAATGAGACCCTCCCCCCGCCAGCAACCTTTCTTTGCTTTTGGCTGCCATCTGTGCGTGTCGGTGCCAAACGTGCGCTCGCTAGCTGTCACTCGTCATGAGACAAAAAGAGAGCGAGTGAATATCCGGGGGGGTGCGCGGCAGGGTTAATAAACGGAGATAAAAGGCGCAGCGTGCCGATGAGCCGTGCTGGACCGTCAGCGTGCTGCATGCGACAAGAAGAAGTCCGTGGAAAACCGATTATGAAAATTACGCTTCGTTGCAACCTGACAATTGATGATGTTCACGGAGAAAGGCTTGCTGATGTTCGACATCTGCTTGGTCGTGTTTTTCGGGGCAGATAGCTGTTATTTTTCCAAGCGCAATTGTGGTCATACCGATAAGCGTGATCATTTGTGTCATTAGAATCGTCATGGCGGTAACGCAACCCCCCCCCCCCACCACCTTCTTCTGTGCACTGAAGATCCTCCGGTGGGTGTCGTGGTTCTTGCCGGTCGGCTTGCCCTGGGGGGGCCTCCTGGGGCCGGAGGCCACCACCCGCAGGACGTCCTCGGAGAAGCTCAACACATCTGCGGAGAGGCTGTCCAGGAGCTGCCCGGCTGACTCTGGCGGCGTCAATTCAGGTGAAAAGAAAGGAAAGAAGTGGGAGGAAGATGTCACGTATATCACTGAATATAGAACTCACAACTGGGCCACTCGTCTTGCAATATTCACGCAATGGCACTCGCGTCGGTATCATCACAAAAACGGATGCGAGCGGGGTTGAAATCGATCAACTTTGTGTGTGTCTTTTTTTTTTTAATCCCCCAAAAATGGCAGTTTTGTGCAGACCTTTTATATGCAGCGCGTTTTTTTAACGGAAATGATTCGCAGCACGGGACTTTGTCTGACCTGCTTGTAAGCTGCCGTCCTGCCTGTGCGAATAGTTTTGGCCCCGCTCTGTGGCGCGTCCCTCAAGGGCGCGGTAGTTCCTGACGGGCTCGTCGCGCGAGTCCTCCAAGGCAGCGGGCGGCGTTTCCTCGGCAACCGCCTTGAAGCGCATTCTCACTTTCATCTTGCGGTCGTTGTCGTCGCCTCCAACTGCCTCGCTGTCGCTCATGTCGTCGAAACCAAAGTATTTCATTTTGTATTTGGACGAGCCGTCATTGTCGTTTTCTTGGCAGGCGTCAACTTCGTCGAAACCGAACAGGTCGGTTTTGGTTCCCTTCTTCGATCTGGACTGGTTCTGACTAAAGAGCAGAGAAAACATATGTCGTCTAGGTCACAGAATGACTTGCCAACAGGGTGCGCACACTTTTGTTTGTCTTTAAAATTCTATTGAATTAATTGATCCATTAAAAAACAATGTTGAATGAATACAAACAATTGCTTTGATTAACTTTTGTACTTTGTTAGTTTCAGGATTAAGAATGAATCAAGTAAACAAGTAAATAAATATTTATTTGCCAATTTTAAGGAAAAGTTTCTATAGAAAATAAAATGACTTCTTTTCCCTGAATTGTATGATGGATTATTAAAAAAAATATATATATTTTTTTTTTTTTGATAACATGCAAAAACAATCACATTCCAGCCGTGGGCCGTCTGTACCTGCTGTGCTGTTGCTCGGTCCTCTTTCGCTGCCGCGTGGCGTCGAAAAGCTCGGCAGCACCGCTAAAGCTAGCAGCGCTTTTATCGCTAGCGGGAGCGGCTTCACTGGTAAACTCCTTCACGCCGCCCGCCTGATTGGTGACGTTACACATGGAGGCAGAGGAAGGGTGCAGCACCGTGTAATCCTTCGTCCTGCTGCTCCGAGTCACCTCCGTTGCGTCTGCGCCACCAGATGCCGACGTGAGCGGACCCCGCGCCGTATCACCGCAATCCGAAGCTTTGGAGGCGTTCCGCTTGCCGGGCCTGCGGTACGTCCGACAGTTTGAGTTCCGCACGTGGGCCGAAGGAGACGACGTCGTTTGGCAGTAGTCGGCCGTCTCAAAGCCAAAGTCGCCATCTGGGTCCCGGCTCTCCACGAGGCTCTGCAGGCGAGGCGGCGAAGGCAGCTTGTCCCCCGCGACTGCCGAAGTCCAAGAGAGCGCTGGGGCGCGCAGCTCCTGACTGGGCGAAGGCGGTCGGAAGCCCATCAGGGCATCCCAGGAGCTGTAGGTGGACTCGGCCTTGGCGGAGGTCTTCAAGGTGGCTGTCTGCGCCAAAGGCTTCCGGTCGCTCTCCGAGGCGTTTTGGTACCACGCGTAGCTGTGCTGCTTCTCCCAAGACGGCGAAGAGCTCTCGGGTATGCCTGGTGCCGCGTAAAATAGACCGAAGTCAATCGGAGCACTGATTATCTTTGAAAAACAATGATCAACAGACGGCCCATGATGGGTTAAGGCCACTTTATACCCCCGCGTATGCGCGGGCAAAACAGCCCCCCTTGCATCACATGACCGACGCGTTGTGCCGCGCGGCAAGCCTGTGACATGTCTGCAAAATTTTCAAAACAACACATGTGGGCTGCTCGTAGGCAGCAAATTGCGCATGTCATGTTCCGCAGTGACGTCTGTGCGGTCGTTTAAAGAACCCTTTGGGCCTAACTAATTACCTTTGCTGGCATGGCCGCTGTTGAAGAAGGGGCCACAACGCTCCGTCCCACCCGGCCGTGACATCTCCTGCACTGAGCCGTGGAGTCCTTCACGGAAGCTAGACCAGTTTCTGGGGTCCGGGCTGAGTCCCACTTTTTCCACCATTGGGGCTTCCGCTGAGGCCATCTTGGCAGGTGACGACTTGCCACCTCCGCGAGAGGACACCGGCTTCGACTCCTCATCACTGTCGAAGCCAAACGGGTCGTCCGAGCCGCCCCCGCCAAGTCGGGCTCGCTTGTGAGTGTCCAGGAACGAAGAGCCCTTTGGAGGGCCAGCACGCTTGGAGCCCACCTTGGCCTTGTAGGTGGTGTCCCCCCATTTTGTGCTCAGAGTGCCCCTCTTGGTGGACAGTACTTCGTCAAACTTGGACGTACCCTCTCCTCCCTTGCGGCTGTAGGTTTTACCAAATCTGGATGTCATTGTTGGATCTGGCTCATATTTTCTAAGGAAGCAGAAAGATTGGAAGATTAAGCGTGACCAAGCATTCAAAATGTCATTCTTCACTGAGCTTGTTGAAAATCAATCACAATACTGGAGGTGGCAATTGTGGAAGAAAATGATTGAGAGCAAAGTGAGTCCCTAACCAAACCCTAATTGAAAAACAAAAAAAATCAGTCTGTTATGTATTTCAGGACAAAATAAAAACTCCGAATGTCACTAGCATGTTTTTATATAATCTGTTGATAATTCCGCAATGAACAAAAAACATTTTGAATTGACATCCCTTCTTTTGACAGTGTAGAAAATGCACAAATATAAATCGGACACGATTTACTGTTGAAAGGCAGAATTTAAGATTTGGACCAATGGAAGCTTAACGGTCTCCAATCGACGAAGCGATTAGTTGGCCATTAATTTGATAATTTGAACATTCATGAGCGGTGTTTTTGGGCTATGTGGGTCCATCATCAAGGCGAAGAGAGACCATAAAATGGAATCCGTCTTCTGTGGTTTTTACAGAGCGAAAATTGTGTGACCTCAAATATAACAACAACAAAAAACTTTCAGATTGGTGGGGCCAAACAAAGCTAACGTTAGCCACATACCAAAAGCTAATAGCGGCGCCCGATCCCTCTCGTGCTTGTTGGGGGGGAGGAAAAGACGTGCGAGGATTTGGTGGCTCTTAAATCGGCAATTTGTACAATCCTTACCACCGCCTAAGTTGTTCGTTTGAGCGTTAGCATTAAGGCGAGCTAACGGCTAACAATAAACGCCATCTCGTCGTCCTGGGCCGCCGCGCGAAAAGCACACAACACCGGGAAAAATAAAGGCATACAAATAAAGCTAAAATAATGTTTTAGAGCTTACTTGGTGAGCTAATGGGCCGATGGGGACAAACCAGCGGAGGCGTTAAACTGGCATCGGACCGGACCGGAGGCCTGCTTGGCTGATCCGAAGCGCAGCATAAACAAGGCCGGACACCGGCAGCAGCAGCAGCTGCCAAAGTGCTCGATGGCAAACGCCACACACGCTAAACAATTTTGGGTGCCAACGCGGCTCGGTCGCACTCAGAAACTGGAAGGCCTGCAAAATTGTCCAGTCTAGAAATTAAATCACACACAATTGTTTCCTCCGGCTTGGGCGACCAAAGCCTTCCATTCCATTGGACCCATTTAGGTCAAGTTTGACAGTAAACCGGAAATTCCGTCAAACTCTACAATAATTTTGAAGTTAAAATAAACCAATACGATACCAGGCGTTTGTTCTATTAAACCTTTTAAATACCCACCAACATATTTATGGAAGTGCGAATTCCAGGAATGTAAACATAATTCAATTCCACGCCGTAGCAAGTCTGCAAAATGACGATACATTTATTCTGACAACTGTAACCGGAAGTATTTGTACGCTATATGCACGTCACCATGGCTCTCGACGCCAATGCGGCGTTCAAATACTTTAGCAACATCCGTATATTCTCCTTCCACATGACTACACACAAATGAGATACACCGAGAACAAAAAAGTACACAGGCTGGTAATTATTTCATGTATATTTTAATGGCATGATATATGATACTCATAGTTCGCTGTTACACTGCATACATTGTACTGTATGCTGTAATATGACATTAATTTGATACAGTACGTTATCATATTCATAATTAGTGTGGCTACATGTAAACTATGTCTGCGGAATAAATTTCCAACAGACAAGACAATCACACCCCATGGAGACGACAAAGGCATTTTTGCTGAACCCTTATTAGCAGTGCCAAGCAAGCCCCAAGCATGTCAGCTGTGTGGACGAAGTCGCTGACCATCACATCTGCCATTTTGTCTTTCGCTTCATTCATTCGAGGTGACTTATGTTGACTCCGCCATTGATCTTTTGGTTCTGCCGGAAGAAAACCAAAGACAGACCATCAGTCCCCTGCACCCTGCACAAGCAGGCGCCACATCTCGTTTTACCTAATCTTGCAGATGAACCCTCTCTTTCTCCCGCAGGTGTCCTCCTTCCAGCTGTGGCTGTCAAGTTTCCAGGAAAGACAGCGTTGCACGGGCTCGTCGTCTTCAGGCTCGCCTGGAAGCAGACCACAAGAGATCTCAAGCGCTCTGCCGCTCTACATTGTGGCCTGCAAGCATCCGTCAGCCAGCGGTGACACCAACCTGTGCTCCAGCGTATGTATTGCAACTTGGATCCGTCGCTCCACATCCACTTTTCTTCAGCGTTGAGGCTGTAGCCGCCAATCCACAGGGAAATCCCATTCGCTCTCACCTGAAAGTAATCTACAGATGACAGTCATTTTCCACCACCGCCAGGTTGGCTCAGGATGAGCCGGAGCCCATCGTGCCTGATCCGGAGCGCTGGCCACTTATCCGCATGGCCCAACGGAGAGAAATGGCCAAACTCGACTCAACATTTCTATGTGCGATCAACTTGACAGATTTGCAACGAAGTCCAGTCGGCATACCTTGCACAAAGTCCTGTTCGTTGAAGTCGGTGATGCTGAGCAGGTTGCCTCCGTTTCGGGTGCAGTGGTCTTTCGCATCGTCCCAAGTCATCTGGTACTTGGTCATGAGCAGGTAGCAGTAGTCGTCGGAGGGGTTGTGCGCCCACCAGCCGCACGCGTCGGTCCAGACTGCAAACGATACGCCACTTGTCACCAACGTCGTGGTGGGTCAGACGAGATTGTGTCGGCTGTCGTGGGTAACATCACCTGATTGCGGTTCTGATAGCTTGACAGGATTGGGCCCGCGGTTCGCGGCTGCAAGGACGGACGCAATACGTGTCACACATGAGAGTAGATCGACGTCACGAATAAGGCTTCTCTGGGTTTTCCTTTTGCGTGCGTGCGCTCGATTATGGTAACGGGAAATTAAGCACTGTGGGTTAACTGACATCAGCTATTTAGTGACATACGAAGTAAACCGTCATGAATTGTGGACCTTTTTTACAGATGAACCGTATGTCGATGTGGCACAGGTAGTAATATAGACGGCCATCCGATCCTATGCGAACGCAGTCGGCGTCCTGCCACGCGCGCGGCTGGTTTTCGCCCCACGGGAGGTAGTCCTGTTGATCAGATTGGAAAGGTCTCTTTAGAGAGGATGTCTTTCTCTCGCTTCTCACCATTTAAAGAACATTTTCTCCATTAGTGAGGTCTGGGGCACTTTGTGATCCCCCCCCCCCCCCTCCAACTCCCTCATTTCAACCATTTGGGGATCTTATATTGTTCAGAAATATGGTCAAATGACAATTTTATTCAGACTTGTTGCAAAGGTTTCACTTACTGAAGGTGTTCCATCAGTGAACATGGAATTGTAACGATTAGTCCTCCTGAATCCCGCCCAGATCCAATATCCCTTTGCGAAAGCTTCAGGAAAGGAGGACATGAGTTTGAGTGCAAGACCGGCGGGCAACCTTGTGGATGTTGTGCAGCAAGCAGCATTGTGGGATCATAGTCAGGAATGCCCACGCGGCACTTAAGCAACGCTCTATTTTCGGAGATAGGTGCACGTCATTTTCATGCCATGGCAAGTCTAGCTTATCGTCTTTGGGATTTTGGCAGCCCGCCTTGCGTCGACGGAATAAGGCGTTTTCACTTACACTTTCTAAGTGCCCCCATCTACGAAAATACCAAAAGAAAGACAATTCAACCAATCTGCACATTTGAGAATATGTTCTGCACGACACATGTGGCCGCCATGAAAATAGGGCCCTTAATCTTGGTGCTCACCTTTCAAGAAGTTGACCTCCTCAATTGAGTGGAAGCTGGCCAAGTGACCTTTCCCTGCATGGAAGCAGTAATTCTCAGCATCCTCCCACGATGCAGTCCACGATCCAAAGTAATAGCAAAAACTGCCGTACAGCACGTCGCCATTGTCACAGTAGGAATCTAAAGGCGGGAATAAACACGAGAAAAAAGTGTGACGGATTGGGGAAGGTGTCCAAAATGAGTAGTGTTGGTGTGAGTGGGCTCAACTCGATCATCGCTGCAGTCACTTTTGAGCTCTGTTTATTTTCACAATCACTCCTCTTCATTAAGCGGGGCAACTTGTGCATTTCCAATATATCCAAATACCTTCATGTTTATAGATTCCAAGGCATGATTTTCGGTGCAGATTGTGGTACGCAGTATTTATCCTCAAAGACGCCAAATGCTTTCTTTATTGCTCAACATAGTTATATGGTCGCGACTGCCACTGTTTTTTTTTGTGTGCAACTGACGTGATCACAAATCACAAAGAGAACAAGTTGAAGGACATGTAGGTGACGCTTTGAAGTGATAGCGCACAAAGCAGTCTGCTCGAGGAAACTCTTCAAAGCCCCCCAAAAAAATATGCTTTCTATCTTTATCAGCAGTGAAATGTTGAAATGAATTCCTCCCCGTCCTGTGAGTGGAAGCCCCTCCATTTGACAAACTTAAGTTGCCCACAAATTCATTCAATTAAATAAATACAAGAAAAAGAAATGCCAAATGAGTCTGAACTGACCAGAAGCTGTCCACGCGCCAAGCGTGAGCAGTGCCAGCCCAAGAAGCCATCCTGTTGCTCGCATCTTCAGCGCTGGATAGAATTATGACAAATTCGGGTTCCACAGGAGCTGGGATTCGCCGAGTCCGAGCGGAGTGAGTGAGAGCAATTTTGATGTAATGGGCACGTGACCCCG
Source organism: Hippocampus mohnikei (assembly GCA_026261675.1). Classification (NCBI taxonomy): domain Eukaryota; kingdom Metazoa; phylum Chordata; class Actinopteri; order Syngnathiformes; family Syngnathidae; genus Hippocampus; species Hippocampus mohnikei. Next base: position 2,911,023 of record JAKGUB010000377.1, read on the forward strand.
TGTGACTTACGCTCCTGACGTCATCTTCACGTCTGGTGAGATGTGACGTTGAGTGGAACTGGAAAGGCGCACGACAGCACCAAGCAACATCTCTGGCCTCAAATCGCGCCACATCCAATATGGCAGCGCTGTCGCCGTACCTTTTGGCACTCAACGCGTCATGTAAATGTTTCCTCTGCGTGTCTGCCTTTCACGCGACTGAGCTACCTGTTCAGTATTCGAACCGACGAAGTCAACTCGAACTAAGCACAATTGTGTAAGTCGCACGAATCTCGGACGCTTTCTTGACTCAACGTCCATCTGCCGACAAATTTGTTGTTCACATCTTTTTTTGTTTGTTTTGAAGACACCAACGCTTGGCCAGGTACGGAATGCATGTAGAACTTTTTTTTCCCGCTTTTATTACGCTCATTGTCCTCATTCAAAAGACAATTCAGCGGACTTGTCCAACGACGGTCTAGCATTTTTGTTGTGTACAGTATCCTGATTCGAATGATCAGTACATCAGCAAGCTCTTCAGGAGCCTGCTAACTATTGTGATCATGTGAATCAGGGAAACACCCTACAACAAACAGTATAGTGGCCCTCGAGGACCGGAGTTCGACAGCTGTAGCTATAACCGGTCAAGTCCCCCCCCCACGACTGCACGACATTTCTGCACAGGATTAGTAGAACAATTTAGCTCACTAATGAGGCAAAACAACATTGGGGCTGCAAGAAATAATCACGCTAAAATCAGAAGGTTTAAACCAATTTTAATTCAAAAGAAGTCTCCAAATCCTGATCAAAATAGTTGATTAATATCGATTAATCGATAATTGTTGCGTCTCAAAAGCACACCGTACATTTCCCGTCCTGTCAGTTCCCTGTTTGGACGTGACCGGACGTTGTCCGGCGCTCATCTGGCAGTCTCAGTGAGTTGTCAGCGACGTGTGATTGGCTGCCCGGCGGCGTACCTGTGATGTCACGTGGCGGGCATAGCCGGCAGACGTTGTGGCCATGCCGTACGTGGACCGACGCAATCGCATCTGCGGCTTCCTGGACATCGAGGAGGCGGAGGGCAGCGGGAAGTTCCTGAGACGTTACTTCGTCCTGAGCGCGCAGCGGGACAGTCTCGTGTGGTACATGGACAACCCGCAGGTGTGTGCAGGTGTGTCGCGTGTGTCCCATGACAAGAATGACTCTGTACCGCGCGTATTCCCTCGCACAGAATCTTCCGGAAGGGGCCCAGCATGTCGGCTGTCTCAACCTCTCATACATCTCCAAGGTAAGTGAGCAGCAACAACAAACAGGAAACCCGTCAACGTTTGGACTTCCTGTCTGCATCCTTTGGACTTCCTGTGTGCGGAGTCCACTTCCAGAACTGTCTAGTGTAATGTTTTTTTGTTTTTGTTTTTCTTGCCGACAGGTGACCAACGGCGCCAAACTGAGGCCGAAGGCGGACTTCTGCTTCGGTGAGAAGCTTTCGGATTGAATGAGGACACAAAAGCACAATCCGTGTATCATTCCTACTTTCCATTTTCCATTGGCAATTTTCAGGTTGTAGGTGCAAAGTTGTCTTCAGTTTTGCAGCATTTCAGCGTTTTGTTTGTGTTTATGTGTGTGTGTGTGTGTGTGTGTGTGTGTCCAACTATGCCTTGAGACCCGAATTGAATTCAAAACACGTGACTCATGCCCACCTCTCACGTTGTCTGTCCGTGCAGTTATAAACGCTGGGATGCGCAAGTTCTACCTGCAGGCCAATGACCAACAGGACTTGGAGGAGTGGATCGCCGTTCTCAACAACGCCACTAAGATAACGGTGAGCCTTGCATTCGCACAGAACCTTAAGTTCAATGCAGTGTCCAAACAAAAGCCCACTAACGTCTTGCTAATTTATAATAGGAAACATCATAGATTGGCTAACTGAAATTAGCATCAATGCCAAATTATAACCCTTCAATCACAGTCGCAGTCACAGAGCACACAACTCTATTCTGTCGAAAAGACTGCTGCATTTCATCCCCTAAAATTTTGTCATTTCTAAAAAAACAACAAAATGTGGCACATTTCCGGGTTGCTCGCAGGTGCCAAAGCTCAGCGAGGGTGCCGATCCGCCTCAGGAAGTCCTGGGAGCCTTGAAGCACGTCTGCTACAAGACGGAGATCGTCGGCGGAGTCCCCATCGTCACGGCCACTCAGGTGAGGCTGGGCGGGTCCGGGCGTGCGCAAAGGAATGCGCGCCCGATGCAGACGTATGCATGCCTCGGCACGCAGGAGCGAATTCCAGACTTTCTCATCAGCGCCACAAAAAGTCTGATGATTGGCACGGATTGGGAGTTTTTGCTAAGTAATTAATTCGAGTCGTGTAATATCCATAAGAAAGACGTCAAACCCGTTTGGACATTTACGTGGCAGGAGCAGGCGGACGGGCCGAACGGGGCAGAGCGTGGTGCTTCGGGCAGACCCTACTTCCTGTCCAGCCAAGTCCAGGACCAGGATGTCATCAAGGCGGGATTCTGTGTCAAACAGGGAGCTGTGGTGAGACACTCCAAAATGATTTATTTTTTTAATTTTTTTTGGGGTGGGGGGTCCCTTAGCTTCATGCTAGCAACCAATGCAAAACGGCAGTCCCATGCAAACGAATAGCATCGATGTTGAACGTTGTCATTTTTCCTTACGTGCATGTGTGTGTTTGTTAGATGAAGACATGGAAGCGGCGCTACTTCATGCTGGATCAAAACAGCCTCAGCTACTTCAAGTCCGACTCGGTGCGTTGCCGACCGACCGACCGCGCATGTGGGTGTGCGTGTGGGTGTGCGTGCATAAATCCAAAGCCTTCTGCTGCGCATGTGTGTGTGTTCACAGGACAGGGGGGCGCTGCGTGTGATCCTCCTCAAGGACATCCTCAAAGTTCAAAAGTGTCAACAAAGGTGATGAATTAAGGGGGGGAGGGGGAGGTGTGTACAGTAAGTGCATCAAAACAGATTTCGGAAGATGCTACCTGGCGCCTGTTGTCACCCTCGAGCATTTTTTTTCCCTTTGACATTTCGATAGTACCAGCAGAGGGCGCTACGGACTCAAGTCTGTCAAAGCGACAAGGAAACGACGACTCCCAAGAGATTGATCTCTCGTTTTTTTGTAACTCGTGCTACTTGAAAGTGACCCGCACAAATAATGCGCTTGTGTTTGTGTTGTTCAGTGAGCTGATGATGAGGGACAACCTCTTTGAGATGATCACCTCCTGCAGGACGTTCTACTTGCAGGTAACCATGTGTGTGTGTGTGTGTGTGCATGTTTGTGTCTTTTTATGTATGTTTGTGTTTTTATGTGCGTTGTGCTTGCATGCGTGGCTGCGTGTCAGACGGACAGTCCAGAGGAAATGGACAGCTGGATTGAAGTCATCAACGGCGCTCTCGTTGCCAGCGTGGACCCTCCAGCTCAGTGAGTTTCTCGATTGTCGCCGTCGTCGTCGTCAGCAGCAGCATCGTCGTCATCCTCATCTCTTGCTGTCTTCCCTGCAGGATCACAGCTCTCCCGCCGTCTCCTCCTCGACCTTCTACTTGGACTTAGGTGAGGAGCTCCCTTGCTCACCATCCTCCACTGCGCCCCACGAGGGACCCCCGCCTGCCGCGGAAGACGTCCAAATCCAGGAGATGGAGATGGGGGACGAGTCGCTGTGGAAGCGACGTAGCAAGGAGGACATGGATGTCGACCAGGAGTGATTTAATTCGAGGACGGTGGGGACTCCTCAGTATCTTTTTGTTTGTTAAATACATTGACCAAGTTTTTCTTACTTTGAGTTGACTGATTTAAAATTTCCTTTTAAAATCGTTTATTTATTATTAAAACACTCAACACCCAATTCCGTTAACCTGCCATGCGTGTTTTTGGAATGTGGAAGGAAACCGGAGTACCCGGAGAAAACCCACACGGGCACGGGGAGAACATGCTAACTCCACACAGGGAGGCCGGAGCCGGAATCGAACAATGCACCTCTGCACTGTGAGGCAGACGGGCTAGCCAGTCGACCACCACGCCGTCCAGTCCAGAAAAAGAAGAATTGAAAAATTAACAAGCCAAGAAAAATATCAAATAGAAAATCAAGGTGAAAGGTGACAGCAGATCTCGGCTAAGTTCTGAGCCCCGAGTTGCTCTAACACACACACACACACACACACAAAAGACATCATTACCGACTGACTCAAGCTTGGTGGAATTTGATGGCCGCATGCACACGCGCACGCGGAGTTTCCGGGAAGAGTGTGTTTTGACTGGCCTTCAACACACTTGAGGACTTTTTTTTTTCTTGGATTCGGGAGGTCATCGGTGGAGCAAAAAAAAATAATGCGCCCGGTTGGCAGAATGCATTTGGGTCATTAAAGTGACTTGCAAAGGCAGGAGCCCCATTTACTGGAATCCTGCAGGTGGGCCCGCGCCAGAGCCAAACATTTTGTTCTCTGATGACAAGCGGCAACCGTGCGACTTGGAAGTTCAATGGATTTGTTGTCACTACACGCGCACACACGGCTCAGAGGACAGGGTGTTGTCTTGGACTGCGCTGCATCGCTAACTCTTAAAGTATGTTCACTTGCGATGACTGAGCTCATAAAATAAAACACGCAAGTCTGTGTGAGTGCGCGCGCGCATGCAGAAGGATCACGCAAATACACTTACACAAGTGTTTTTGTGACGTGTTTTTTAACGAGTGTTGGATGTTCTATAAACATACTCATGACATAATGAAACAGAACTTAATGAATGGAACAGTTTCTGTCACACTTTTTGCTTCAGCTGAATGCACTTTGTGCCACTCATTCTGGTGTGCGCGAGATAGTTATGCTGTACAAATCCCTATGTCGTGATTATGGAGTACACGGAGTAGACCAAAAATGTCCACTGAAAATCCTGTGGGATTGATTCGGGATGAGTGAATCATCTTCATTCCCTAGCACCTAATCAGAACACTGTCCCCCATAGCGGGTCAGGACTGGGCCCGAGCGGAATTTGTGAGAATCCGCCCAGTTATTCACGGTCAACATCAATGCCATTAAAAAAAAAATAATAATATGAAGTGGGAAAATACAGTGAGTAAGTGGTTTCCACAAAAGAACGGAAAAATACATAATTAAGGGGTGTCTACGAACAGGTTAATACGCGGATGATGAGCCGTGAAAATGCGGGTTCCGCTGTATAACGGGGAACGGTCCGTGGCTCCTCCCCCCGGGGAACGTCACGAGTGCGAGCCAATCAGCCGGCGTGTTTACGCGGCGCTTTTAAAAGCCCACCAAGGCAGTCCAACTTCACTTGTCCGCTAGTTTTCCAAGCTTCTGCGACCTCACCGCCGCCGTCTTGCTTCCTTCCTTCCTTGCTCTCGCCCTACGCACACGATGATCGCGCTGGTGCTCCTGTGCGCGTTGCTCGCCCCCGCCGACGCCTCGTCGCTCTACAAGCGCGCCGCCGTCGGCTGCCCGGCGACGTGCGACCCGTCGCGGTGCCCGCCGCCCCCCTCGCCCGCCGAGTGCCCGGCCGGGGTGGCGCCGGACGCGTGCGACTGCTGCCGGGCGTGTGCGGCCGACGAGGGCGAGCCGTGCGGCGGAGACGAACGCCGCTGCGGCGACGGTCTGACTTGCGTGACGAGCGACGGCGTGGCACCCACGAGCACCCTGCGGCGCCGGGCCACGGCGGGCGTGTGCGCGTGCGCCAGCTCCGAGCCCGCCTGTGGCAGCGACGGGGTCACCTACGGTAACGTCTGCCGGCTCCGACGCGAGAGCGTCCGCGCAGTCCAGGCCGGGCGGCCGCCCGTCATCCCCATCCAGAGAGGCGCGTGCGGCCATGGTAAGTTGCAGTGGGCGTCGAAGCGGCATGGAGCGTGTGCTTGGAACCGGGTGTATGCGGGCGTGAGGGCGAGACGTGGGTGTAGTGTGAGGTGTAAATGTGCGTGCGCGTTTGTGCCCAATGCTTTATATTAGTCACTTTGCGAAACATTTAGGGATCAAACTCGAGGCAACGGGGCCCTCTCTTCTTCTGTGGCCTCCTAAGTTATTTATTGCATGTTTCTGGCTAATATAATTGCATTTGATGTTGACATTTTGGTTGTAAGTCTCGACCTAAATTGCAGCCTTTCTTCACTTTCAAAACAGGGACACGGCAGCACTTTGGCGGGATAATAGCCAGACTAGTCTGAAAAGTTGCTTATTCAAGAAACAAAAGTGCTGAGTGGGCCTCAGTGCGTGTGCTCAGACGAAACTTGTCATTCCTCTTGGAATGTTCCACATTGTGGAAATGATACTCGGTCACCGTGGCAACAGTGTTGTCACCTCACAAGCCAAGGGTGAGTCAAGCCAGCGGCTGTCAAATTGAGGTCACCGAGGGTCCGTAAACGGCGGCTAGCAGTACCCCAAAATCATTTGCAATAAATCGTGACGTGGTGTGATTTCAACGGCACATAATGGGAACAGCAGGCCAATAAAACGAAAAGTACTAAAGCGATGACTTATTCGCTGAGCGCTGCCCCAAATAAATCCTGTGAAGTAAATTTGAGAAAATCTTCATCTCATTCCAAAGCTTAGTCTTTGCAATGGATCGTGACGGGCCGGCAGTTGTTTTGTGGACAGAACTTTGGAGCCTCGGAGAAGGTCTGGAACGTGTTTGGTGCTATGACTCATCGCTGCAAGACGACCGGTTGACTGCTTGAATGTGGGTCAGACGTTATTTAACCCAGATTTAAGCGGGTCAAAATATGTTTCTTTCCGGCTCTCTGTGCAGACAAGCTGGGATACGCCGTCAACACGGCAACGCTTGCGCGGTGACTCAGGCGGAGCCTCGGGAATCTTTCCCAGTTGAGGCTCGTTTGCCTCCGGCTGGGATCAGATAACGGGATGACATTGTTGATCATCGCCGACGGTTTGGCCTCCCGACGTGAAAAAAAGGTCGCGGATAAGAGTGAACCGTTCACTCAATGCATGTCCTCAGTTGATCTCATTTGAGCATGCTCTTGCGTTTACGAGTCTGAGCACGCCCGCTTTTTCGCTACACAACCAATCGGGACTCAGTCACCCTGTGGTTCGCATTGGCCAATAAAAACAAAGGTACTTTGAAAGTGAGTAAAAGTACTTAGTAGCCAGTTGAAATGAAGTAAAAAAACAACAGAAATGAAATAAACGTTGGTGGTTGCCAAGAAGCAAGAGGTCAGGTGGTGGCCCGTTAGAGTGGTGACCCTTAGAAGCCCATTAAAGATACGCAGCCATCGAGTGCGGCAACATGGTCGCCAAAAGTGACCTCACTTGTCGGTCTTTCCTTTTGCAATTGATACTCACCCAGCCATCGAGCCAGATCGTTTGTCGTGTCCAACATTTGAAATGACTTCCCCCATCGGGAGGGGCCCGCACGCGTCTCCGGAGTGGTCGCAGCTGGTGGGAGCGGCGCTGATGTTTCAGCACATCTGGAGCGTGAGCAAGCGCGGCGCTTATGTAAGACGAGACTTGACTCACAGCCTTTTGGTTTTATTAGCGTGGCTCGCTGACACACGTGGATGGACTCGAGCCTCGCACAGCGCCGCCCTGCTGCTGCAGGAGCGACATGGCACGGCTGGCCACGCCTCCACCGGGGCCCCCAGCAAAATTGATCATTCATGTACTCATGGTCGCTGAAAATAATGCTCTTCAAGGCCCCCTAGTGGTCACGGTGCCTCTGACGTTTGTTCCACCCCAGCAGGTCAAAGGAACCCTGACAGTCTTCGCCTCAAGTACAACTTCATCGCCGACGTAGTGGAAAAGATCGCGCCGGCTGTCGTCCACATCGAACTTTACCGCAAGTACGACCATGAAGTCGGGGAGTCGGGCGCGAGCAATTTCCAACGCGTTGCAATGATTGACCTTTCCGCCCGCAGGATGGTTTATTCCAAGCGGGAAGTGGTGGTGGCCAGCGGCTCGGGATTCGTCGTGTCGGAGGACGGACTCATCGTCACCAACGCCCACGTGGTGGCCAATAAGCATCGAGTGAAGGTCGGCGGTTGGCCTGCGGAAATCAAGTCCAGGTTCGCGCCGGAGCCAACGGAAACGTGACATTTGGTGTCGTGCACGCAGGTGGAGCTGAAGAGCGGCTCCACTTTTGACGCCAAAATCTTGGACGTGGACGAGAAGGCCGACATCGCTCTCATCAAAATCAATGTCCACGTGAGTCAAAGTTCAAAACAGAAGTCAAATCACCAAAGATGAAATCGGTCATTCAGTTGGAGAAAGTAAATCTCAGATGGACGTCAACGTGAAATCAAAAATGGGACGAAGCCACAATTGATTGCAAATGAAGTCCAGGTGAAGTCAAATGTCAACGAGTGCACGACAGGCATGGTTTGCGTTGCAGAGCAAGCTGCCGGTTCTGCTGCTGGGCCGCTCGGCGGAGTTGCGCCCCGGCGAGTTTGTGGTCGCCATCGGCAGTCCCTTCTCGCTGCAGAACACCGTCACCACCGGCATCGTTAGCACCACGCAGCGGCAAGGCAAGGAGCTGGGCCTGCGCAACTCCGACATGGACTACATCCAGACCGACGCCATCATCAACGTGAGCCAAACGCCGAGCGGCCACAAATGCACAAACCCCAAAATGTTTTGCCCCCTCTGACTGAGGCTTTTGGTTTTGTCTCTCCCGGGGGCGGCAGTACGGCAACTCGGGAGGGCCGCTCGTCAATCTGGTGAGTCCTTGTTTGCTTCCTGAGTTTTTTTTCTCCGCTCAGCTGGGGTGTCACACTTCTCCGCCTCCCTGGTAAGATCTATTCAGGGGTGCTCAATCAAGTGTGTGGGTGCGCGTGTGCGTTGCAGGACGGCGAGGTGATCGGCATCAACACCCTCAAGGTCACGGCGGGAATCTCCTTTGCCATCCCGTCCGACAAAATCCGAGAGTTCCTGGCTGAGTCGCATGACCGCCAGGTCAAAGGTGACAAACATGATGTCTGCCTATACGCTGTTTTTATTGCCTTTGTTTTTTGTTGTTGTTTTTTTTGATGGTGTCTGAATGATCTTTTCAAACACGTCTTTATTGTGTTTTAAATCTGTTTTGATGACATTTGTGGTGCTTTGAGTGTGTCTGAGTTGTTTTTATCCGTGCTTTTGTTTGCTCAAGGGAGTAACAGTGGCAAGAAGAAGTACATTGGCATCAGGATGATGAGCCTCACGCCAACGTGAGCACTTGACACGCAAACACACACACATACACACTCTGCGGGACACTTTCCAAAACGCAAGTGCATGTTGTAAATGCCGCAAAATGATTTCTGCTTTGACTCGCTAACATTCCCGCCGCTCTGTGATTACGATGCTGTGCGGGCGCGTAATGACAGAGCGGTGGAAATGTGAAACAAAAGTTCTCTGGATGACATGGAAATGCGTGTGCACCTCGCATTGTAACAATCATGCAAGCCATTAGGAAGAAAGAATAACTTTGTGATGGCCAATGGAAATTGAGGAAAAGATTTGCAGAAAATCAAGTAGGAGAATGAGGAATGTTCTCACCTGTCAATCAAGCCTTCTCAAATAATATTTTCCCATTAAAATCTGCCAGAATAAATCCAAATGATCATTCCCATTGTTTTTTTGGGGTTGTTTTTTCAGTCTAGCCAAGGAGCTGAAGGAGAGACAGTCAGACTTCCCGGACGTCACCTCGGGCGCCTATGTCATCGAAGTCCTCAGCCGGACCCCCGCCGAGGCGTGAGTGCGCAAAAACGATCTTGCAGCGCAGCTGCATTCAAAAACACAGATTGTTTTAGTAGTTTTAGATTTTGATATATTTGCTTTTGCGGCGTATCACCGAGCCAGCGCTGGCCTGCGGGAGAGCGATGTGATCATCAGCATCAACGGCGAGCGCGTGACGTCGGCGGGCGACGTGAGCGCCGCCATCAGGCGTGACAACACACTGCGGCTGGTGGTGAGGCGCGGCAACGAGGACGTCATCGTCTCCGTCGTACCCGACGACGTAGCCCCGTGACGCGTCAGCGGCGAGCCAGCGCTGCCACCGACAGCACTTCCGCCGGCCACCAACGAGGGGCGCTGTGGGCGGAACACCTGCTGAGTTTCGGGTGTTTATGGACGTACGGACCAATGCTTGAGACCATGCGTCACACGTGCACCTCAAAGACACTCGCGCGACCCGTTGCTACTTGTGTGTCCATCAAGTGGTTGCGAGGTTACTCTACTTGTTTTGAGGACTTGTTTTGAAGTTGTTTTTATGTGTATGACCATTTTTCTGGGAAGAAAATAAAATTATTTTTAACATAATTCTTGTTGTGCTTTATTGTGTCTTTGTTTTATATTGTTTGCATTGTTTTTTTGGGCGGGATTTCACTGTGTATTTGAACATGATTATTTGTCACCTTTGCAAGTGGAGCAGCCCTTGTGGTGCGGAGGACACATTGCGCCCTGCTGTGTCACTGGGGTCAGAAACGGAGCAACAATAACAAACGAGTCAAACCGGACAGTTTATTGGTTGTGAATGTGCTAAGAGGGATTCAAGCAAACGGGAAGTTGCCCAGCAGCCCAAGTAAGCACCATTCGGTGCAGAGGTTAGCAAAGTTATGGTAAGCACGCCACATGAGTTCGCCCCCCCCCCCCTCTCAATATAAGCATGATGCTATTTGCTACACTGTTAGTTCCATGTCAGTGTCATCTCCATGCTCCCTCCAAGTGTCTTCATTTCATAGTTGTGTCTCGATCAAGAAATGTCTGATCAGTTCAGGTAGTGCTTTATGTATTCAACATCTGTGTTAGTTAACCGAGTACAGTGTAGGTGCTGTCTCTTTGCTATTTGGACTTGAGGACTTCGGCCTCGGACGGGTCGGCGGGCGGCGGGGCTACATGCGGCGCTTGTTGGAGTGCGGCGAGCAGCACTTTGTCCAGCTTGCGCTCCAGAGCGTCCAGGCGGCGGTCCACGTGCTCCTTTAGACGCCGCTCCATTTCCTGCAGGCGAGATTCCATGGACGCGTCCACAGTCCTGACGGAGAATAAGCAACAACCAAGTCCGCTGTAAGTACACTTTGACGTTTTTTTCAATGTGTCTTTTTTTTAAAAACATTTGTGTGGCGTTTTGATCATTTATTTATGGCATTCTTTTACGTGTATCACTGCCAACCAATGACGCTAAGCTAACGATGTTTTAAGAAACACTCAGTCGGTCCACTTGCTGACTTGGAAGAACATTCTTGGACATTCTCCGCGTTCTGTCTCTGAGGGCAAACTAAAAATAAAACGTCAGCAAGAAGCCACGCTGACTGGCAGCCTTGACATTGGCAAAAACTTTGTCACTCAGTGACCGCCAGCCACCAAAACTTTTTTGAGAGCCCGCAACAGATCTGGTTCCAGCTGCGGGACATTTGATGATGTATAACAAAACCTCACCCCTGAAAAAAAAAACCCAACAAGAACAAGAACTTGAAGCAGATGTCGGAGTTGATGTGCCTCCAAAATGTTTTCACTTGTGCAACACATAATCCCGCACAAAGGCGGAAAAAGACAAGTCCAAACAGATGTGGTAAGGGATGAGCTCAGAACATAAAACGCAAATGTACACACCCACACGAGAAAATTATGTTTAATAATATACCGGAAAAAAGAACATCAAAATACTTGCATAAGTTGACTACAAAAGTAGGTCGAAACTAAATCTTTGCGTCAAAGCTTCATGTTGTGTTTCAGGTGGGGGTCAAAGCACTACTTTTGTCGGAATGAAACTCCACCACCGACATCTGTCCTTGACACAAAAATTGTGACAAAGCACTACTTTGTTTCTCTGTAGAACCGTAATTCACTTCAACATAGTTCCTTGGCACCAAGATGCCACCAAAGTACTACTTTTAGTGCTTTGGCCTAAGGAGAAAAAAAAACTGGTGGTCAGCTGTATCAACAAATAATGGACCCGTCGCCAAATGAGGTCAGCACATAGATGACATACACATGAAAAGAAAAACAAGACTCACGGATCGATTGTGTTTTTTTTTTTGAAGAGCGCGATTCGATTTTGGACTTGAGCGGGGCGGCTGCGTCCGCTGCGCTCGCGCTTCTGCTCTCGTCCGTCCGTCCGAGCTGCGTCACGCTCGGCTGACTCGGCCGGCGACAAAGATCACTTTGTGGTGCCGCGAGAAGGCACAACGAGATCTTTTGTCCGTTTGTCACGGAGGGGTTGGCGTTCCTGTCGCCATGGCACCCACCAGCAAAAATTCGGCTGGCGTCTATACTGGCTGATTTTGGCTGCGAGGGCAGTAACACCCTGGACTGGTTGCCATTTAATCACATGGCATATACAGACAAACAAGGGATAACTTGCCAGTCAGACTGGATCGGTCGCCACTGTCGTCAATACATAAAAGGGGATTTTTTTTTTTGCAGATTTTTGCCCTCTGTTGTAAAGTCCAAAAAATACGAAAGCACCAAGTATTGCAAAAATAGTCAAATGTTTGGCCTACAATTCATATCTTTGTTGTCAGTGAGAAGAAGCGAACAAATTATTTTCTCCATGAATATATTTTTGAAACAATTCGGCTAATAAATCGGTTCTCGGAAAGTTTGTGTCCTGCCAAGTCTCAGAATCTGAGCCCCCAAAATTTATGTAACTTACTGCGTGTTGTTCTGGTCCACTTTGAGTGGCGCCAGCTGAGCACAGAGCTCGCGCAGCAAGTTGTCGGGCGAGACGGCGCCCATGTCGTCATCCCGGCCGCCCGACAGGAAGTGGCGCATCATCTGGGACAGCCGTCCGTCTGGCGGCGGCCCGTTTGGTGGCGCTTGGGCAGTGGGCCTGACGGAGTCTGATGGATGCTGTCAGAAGTCATAAAATAATGTTTTCATGTCATTACGTTTTAAAAATTCAGTCAAGGAATGAAAAATATTATAAATAAAATATAATATATACATCAAACAAATGCTCGGTGGGCCGAATAACTAAACGACGCATCCACGCCACGCGTGCTCCATATGGTTGCGGCATGCTGTACCTGGAAGGCGGCGCCAGCTGCGGTCCCGACACTCGGCGTGGGGGCTAAGGTGGACAAGAATCCCCCACCCATCAGGAGGGGCAGGAAACTGCTTTGGTTCTGGCAGGGACACGTTGTCATGAACACAGACGTGTATACATATTGTACATCAGCCCGTCCGCCATATTGCATGTGGCAAATCTGCCTTGTAACGTACGTACCTTCTGCTGGAGGCGCAGCGTGTCCATGAGGTTTTGAGCCCCTGGCGAGAGGGTGCCACCCATCTCGTCAACCAGACTCTGGACCTGCTGCAGGTCAATGGTGCCCGCACCGACACCGCCGTCTTGGTGCGGGGCGTGCTGCGCCGGCCGCAGCGCCACCACCACGCCGCGCAGCAAGACGCTGCTTCGACCCGCCAGAGAGAGCAGCTGAGAGGGCGAACGGGATTTCAAGCCGTTAACAACGAGATATATTACTACAGTGTAGTGAAAATGTATATTGTCATCTAATCTTTCTATGGTACAACTCTATTATATTTCCTATCCCAACTATGAAATGTGTGAATGCAAACAAAGCGAGTTTGCTTCAATCACCTTCACGTCACATGATGATGGCGCGTCGTCCAGGCTTAGTTGCTTCCTGTAGAAAGGTCCTCTGAAAAAAAAAAAGATATGAAACCTATTTCTCAATATTTCTGCCATGACAGACGGCTTATTAATGACCTGTCACCATGCTGCACATCGTCCTGCTTGTGGCCCCGGACAGTCCCGCAATATTCCCCCGTGGGCAGGTACACCTCCATGGTCCGCGCCTCGCTGATTAGCGTCAGCCGGCCGATAGCGGCCAGCCCGGCGGGGCCGCAGCTCAGCGTCACGACGCAGGGCTCACCGTTGTCGCCGTCCACTCGCTCCAACAGGACGCCATCGCCCCTGAGACACGGGTGCAAAGCGCCACCTTGACTTCATTCACGTGTCAAATGTTACAGTTGCATATTTACCGCCACCGTGGCAGCCTGAAGTTCAGTTAGTTACAGTTGTACAGCAATTCAACTTATAACAAGCAGCAGAGTTTCAATGAAAAATATAATCTTGACATCCTCGTAGACATATGTACTTTATCCTCTGCAAAGAATGACTCGTTGCAGCTGTCCTACCCAAGTGTCGGCCCCAGCTTCTGTTCTTCTTCACTGCTGCCGTCATCCGGCGCCGTGACTTCGACCGTCAGCACCACGTCGGCCAGGCTGCTGCCTCCGCTTTGACACTGCCACGCCGTTCCCACCTTCACGTCCACTGTGACGCCAGATGCCACTTGGAGGAGACATCATCATCACCACTACATAACTGCCTTGCACACTCAACTCCTGTTGTGTATTTTCTCACGAAATCAACTCATTCAAAATTTTAATATTATTAAGTTACGGTGTTTGCCCTGTTTCTAATTCCAAATCTGCAAAAATATATATATATATTTAGCCTTCTCCCGTTCACTATATGGGAGCAGAAGATCCAGTGTAAGTGCAGCTGCAATCTAGTGGTGAATGGTGATATTACAACTTAACAAGAGATTGGTCCCCAGTCCATGTCAGGGCACATACAGACAATCAGTCTACAGGTCGCGAATCTAACGATAAACGGAACCGTCTGGAGGTCTTCGTGTCCCAGTCGGTACTAGTCCTACCCGCCATGTCTACCGCCTGCAACCGTTAACAACGCCGATGTGTCCTCTTCAGTCTTCGCATGTCTTCCGGACCGTTCAACCATCAACCCACTCCATTACAATAGCTTATTCGTGGAAGATGCATCAAATGAGAGAGCTTTCCTAGTGGCTTCTGGTCTAGCTCGGCAAAGAACGGGTCACGATCTACTTCCGGGGGTTTCAGCCGACGTAATAAAAGAGCGACTGGTTGTTATTGAATCTGCTCCACTTAGCACGTGCTGACTTCTCAAATCGTCGTTGCCGTGCGTTTTTCAACAATTTTCACGTCATGTAGTCCAACTGTTATGAATCGTTGCTGGGTCACCAGACGACAAAGTGACAAAAATAGAATAGAAAGCGACGTGAGTTCAAGAATCGAGTCAAAACATCACAGACTGAGATCGCTGATGGCGTCTTTGAGCTGCTCCGACTTAAGCCAAACATCATCTACCGCTTCGGTAGAGTAACTTTTTTTCCCCCCATATTATTCGCTTTCAACATGACCAACATGTCGCTGCCGTTCTAGCGTCCCCCCGGGATGGACTTCAGCGAGTGCTACGAGGACTCTGTGTCCAGCGTGTCCGCCGCCGCCCGCCTGGGCTACAAGAGGCGCCTGAGGTACCTAATTCGCCAGGGCCGCACCGTCGACCTTGCGGACAACCGGGGCTGGAGGGCCATCCACGAGGCGGCCGCCGCCGGCAGGGTGGGCTGCCTTAAGGAGATCCTCTCTGCGGCCGCCAGGATGGGTAAACGCAACCGCAGCCTTGTCGTTCCACTTTGTGATTAAGAGCTTCAAATTCGAATTGATTGACACCAAGCCACAATTATGGAAGATGGCCACAATTACTGGATGGTCTTACGAGTGAGGACAAGGAGCACAGACAATTCCAAGCACCGGTATAATCCTCAAAATGAAACAAGCAGTTGCTGTGCTGGTTATCCCCCGTGTGCAGCCGGCTCCTCGGCGGGCTTCCAGGCGTACGTCAACTCCGCCACCCATGAGGGAGAGTCGGCATGCTTCCTGGCGGCGAGAAGCGGCCACCTGGGCGCCGTCCGCCTTCTCCTCAAAGCCAAAGCCAACATCGACCAGCTCACCAACGACCTATCGTGTCCTCTCTACGTAGGTAAAACTACATGTGTGTGTGTTGGCGAGGCGTGGGTGAGTTAAGTCAGGGGCGTGTCTGTGCATGCATTCTGGTTGATGCCGTGCGTGCGTGCGTGTGTTGCATCCACGCCCTCAAGTAACAAGTGGTCTCTGGCAGCGGTCAGCAACGGACACAAGGATGTGGTGCAGCTTCTATTGGCCAAGGGCGCCCAGTTGGACAGATCGCACACGGCTTCTTGCTGGACGTGCCTTCATCTCGCGGTCTATCAGGTCATCCCCGCCTACGCACGCACACATTGGCACTTAGTTTGAATGTATTTATCTGTTTTGTTCAGTTCATCAAATCAGATTCAGGCAAACTTGACCACATTGGATTTTGGAAAAGGACACATGAGCGTACATATTCACAGTTGACATCGCCTTAGCTCTAAGTGTACTTCTTAGCACAACTGCACACTTTTAAATCTTCGCTTTGATGTACTTTGTGTGCGATTTGTAGGATCACGTGGACATCGTGCGATTGCTGGTGGAGTCGGCCGACCTGGAGGCACCCGACGACTACAAGGTGACGCCGCTCTTCCTGGCGGCGCAGCACGGACGGCGGCAATGTCTCGAGGTCCTCGTCCGCGCCGGTAAGCTGGTGGTCCATGTCGGAGAGCCATCACTTCCTGTACGCTCTCTCGTGAGGTGCCGTTGTTGCAATGAGGGCAGTTTATCCCAAGGGTTTCCAAACTGTTGCTTCAGAGGTTGTTTTTTTTTCTGTTCAGGAGCCAATGTGAACGCGCAGGCGGTGGACCTGGCCTCGCCACTCCTGCTGGCTTCTCAGGAGGGTCACCTGTCTTGTGTGGACTTCTTGTTGGAGCACGGTGCAGATGCTAACCTGGTGTGCGGCCAGGACTGGCCCCAGCTGCCCATCCACGCCGCCGCAGAGTTCGGCCACCTCAGGTAGGTATTATTTCCCAATGCCGACTTATAGGCCGCGTTGAGGTTGTTTCTAATGTCGTGTGTTTTTGCACTGGTATCGTTTTGGCGTGTAACAGTATCCTGCGGCGGCTGCTGAGCGTCACGGAACGTGCGTGCGACCGCGACGAGGGCATGGTGAGCCCGCTCTACCTGGCCGTTCAAGGCTGCCAGTTGCCCAGCATGGAGCTGTTGCTCGCCGAAGGCTTCAGCCCTGACGCCCAGGACTGCGACAGCCTCCTGGACCTGCACTCGCCGCTCTCCCTCTCCTTAGAATGCGGACACAGGCAGGCCAGCACTCAGGATGCGTACGGTACCCCGCCCCAAGATGTCACATGATGGTGCCATCATTTGCAAATAGATGAGCTTCCTCTTTTCAAGAAAATAAAAAGTGCACGGCACTGATGTTGAGTCCTTAAAATTCTCAAGTGTCACATGCGAGCCATTTGGCTTTGTCGTGTTTTCAGATATCCGCTGGTTGAGGAGCACACACTTGACAGCTTGGGGTCTGGTTTGCGGCGCTGCCTACGTTGGCCGGGTGTATCTGTGACGCGCTGCTTGTGCTTGCCCGCAGGGAGGCGGCCAGGCTGCTGCTGGCGGCGGGAGCGACGCTGGGCCTGGACGAGTGGAGACTGGTGTTGAGCCGGCACGACACAGATGTACTGAAGCTGGTCCTGGAACACAGGTAACAGCATCCATGCTTCAACCTCCTCCTGCTTCTTCCTCCTCAAAAGTACAGCAGAGGGCGGGGCCAACGCCCCGGGCACCCACAGCAATCACAGATTTTGCTCTGAGCTTTGGCAAACGCTGTCCTATGTGCATGCATAAACAAAGCGTGCCTGCTGACTTGCAGGTGGCTTTCCCCACCACGATTCTTGAGTGACGACTCGGCGGCGGACGGCCGTTCAAGCAAGACGGCGTTGAGGCCGCTGGAGTTTGAGGACATGTTGCTAATGGCGCTGCAGCAGCCGGAGTTTGCCAGCAGCTGGCTGCCGCTGCTCCTGAAGGCCGGACTGGAACCCAAGTTGTTGCTGCACTACAACATGTGCGTCTCTCTCGCTCGCTGCTCGGTTCACTTTTCAGGACCCTTCACCATCCATTTGCAATGTGCGACAGCCTCAAAAATAGTCTTTTTTTCCTGAGCACCACCTTTTTTTCTAATATTGCAAATAGGACCGTTTTTCTACAGTCAGCCCAGGGAGTCGCACTTTGTAAACAGCCGGGAATGTTGTTTTTTCTTCCAAATATGTTAAACGTTAATTGATTAACCCGTCAAGGTTTTTTGATTCATCAAATGAATTTAAAAAAAGTAAATAGGTAAGTCCATTTTTCCATCCCCTTCTTTGTGCTTCCAGGATGCAGGTGGCCAACAGCGAGATGGTCAATTTCCTGCTGCAGTTTGTCAACTGGTCAACGATGCCCTCCTCTTTGAAAGCCATCCTGTGCCAAAGACGGGCACGGAACACGTGGCAACCACTCCCGCAATTTGGTAGCAACACTGGTATTTGTTTTCCATGATGTGGTCATGATAACTTTCGGACTAATAAGGAGAAATGGGAGAGTAGCACAGTGCAGTAGTTTGGTATCACTGAAATGATTTTGAATGCGGTCTCCTCCTCCGTGCAGACTCAATCCCCGACCTGTCGCATCTTTGCCGGCTGCAGATCAGGATTTTAATGGGAGCCGACGCAGTGATGAGACCAAATGTGGTGGGCAGGCTCCCCGTTCCCCCGTGCCTCCACCACTTCCTGCAGTTCGACGATATCGCCTAGGAGACACTTGAATGTCTTGCGGTGGCTCAGTTTGTTTCTGTAAACGTTCCAAAAGTTTCGTTTGCAGCAGCGATATTCAAATGAAAAGAAAGTTGTTTGTTGTTGTTTTAAATAACAAATTCCAATCACATGATACTGTGAGGTTTAAATGGTGTTAATGTTCAATACGTTCGTATCATAGTTTGTTACAAATGTCTGCTGTTTTCATATTTTTGTGATGCTTTCAAAATAGAAACTGTTGTTTCTGGAGCAAACCTCTGTCAATCATTCAAATTCCAATCACATGATACTGTGAGGTTTAAATGGTGTTAATGTTAAATACGTTCGTATCATAGTTTGTTACAAATGTCTGCTGTTTTCATATTTTTGTGATGCTTTCAAAATAAAAACTGTTGTTTCTGGAAACCTCTGTCAATCATTCGAAATGGGAATTGTTTTGATCCAAAACTCAGGCCGAAGAGGTGGCGCACAGATTTTTAAAATGGCGTAATTTACTGTCACTGCACATGGAAAAAGCCTTCATCTTTTTTCCCATGTTTGGGACGTAATTACTACATTAAATGACTGCCGTAATGGTGCATTCCAGGAAGGTGGTCAAATGTTTTTTGTTCAGGTTGATTGCAACACATTGGTACCTCCAGCAGACTTTTCTTAATAATGTCCTTCAATGATATAAATTATTGAGACAAGCAGTATGTTTATATTGTAAATTATATTTTGCCATTCACGCCCTGCGTCACCATGGGGAGTGGCCATTGTCAAGTGACGTCAGATTGAAGCTGGTCGGTGATGTCGGGTTTTTTTTCCCCTTAACTGCGAGTTGAAGTTACTTAAACGCAACAAAGGATAATGAGGTTCTTGGCACCAAATATGCAGCAAATGGCCCTGTGAGGTTCAAATAAAGCCACTGATTAGTGAATTTTCCTGTTTTGTTATCGGTCCTTGTCTCTTTTATGACGTCAGAAGGATTACATCAGACGCAAGCCTTTGTCAATCATTCACAGAACAGCTCTGGTTGGTCAACGTCGTGCGAATAACAAAAACGTGTTTTTAAAAAGTCAAGCAAATCGATGCTTTTTCACGTTGACTTGCGTCTTTTGTTGTGGTCACGTTTATGACGTCATTTCTTTCCTCCAACGATTGACGCAGGCCATGTCAATCATATGAGGAACAGCTGTGATTGGTGGATTGGGTATTTTGTGGGCCGTGCTCGCTGACAACAGGAAGTAAGTGTGAGTATCGAATGCTATGTGAGACAAATCCAAAAAGAACCATCTCGCAAAGGCCTTTATAATCTTAATGTTCTGCGTGAGTCTATCAAATATATTCTTCATTCCTTTTCACCGCCAAAATTCCTATTGCGTGTCTGACGCTTGTTAGCTTCATTGTTGTTTAAGCGCGGAGATACCAACGGAAACATTGATGACATTATTACGAGAAATACTGAACATTATTACTTTTCCGACAGCTGTGAAGTAAGTAATATCAATTTGAATATTATGAGAGGTCGTCCAGCTCGGCAGTTTGGACAGTAGTTGCTTGGTGGGACAGGTGTTCAGCATTCATTTGCTGTAATGGGACGAATATTTTATCGTGAAACCACCGTGGGTGGGCGTTTTATTGAGTTTTTTTAGGACTTGATGGTGATTAAAACGTAGTGCGTGTTTGCTTTCAACCTATTGCTGTGTGAAAACACCTGCGTGTGTTTGTGTGCGCGCGTGTGTTACAGGTGAGGTCAGCAGCGGGCAGACGAGTTGCGGTGCGGACGTCATGCGCGCCAAGCATGCCGGGAGTAGCAGAGATGCTGCAGTGTGGCAGCAAACCCGAAGTCTCCTGTACAAAAACGTGCTCATCAAGTGGAGGACCAAACAACAGAGCTTGCAGGTCTTTCTCTCTTCACCCACAATTTTAAAGGAATGAATGTGAAGCCACAGCAGAACAGAGGTCGTTCTGATTGATGCCATTGTGTTCTCTTGGTGCGGTGGTAGGAAGTCATCCTCCCGCTGTTGTTGCTGGCTCTGCTGATCGTCATCAGTAATCAAAATCCGCACGTCTCCTATGCCGGCGTTGCCACCGTGGAGCTGGAGAGGGACGACGATGTCTTCACCACCATCGGCTATACGCCCGTCACCAACGTCACCAGCCGCATCATGGACGAGGTGGCTCGAGGTATGCGTAACGCACACGCACCTCGAAACGTGCACACACACCACAATCCACACCAAATGCACGCGCTTGAAGACAGTGTATGTTAGTGTCGACAACCCGCATTCACATTTGCGCGGCACCCGCAGACCTCCCGGTCAGCTTGGAGATGTTCGCCAGCGAGGAGGCGCTGGAGAACGCCAGCGTGTACGAGCCTTCGGGTCTGGTGGGCGTGGTCTTCGCCGACGCCTGGGCCACCTCCTACAGCCTCCGCTTCCCCTACAACCAGCTGCCGCAGCCCAGCGACTTCACAGAGTCTGTCGGTAACGTCCGGAACGGCGGGGGCGGAGGCGTGGCGTTGACAAAGGCATCTTGGCAGTTCCGACGGGCTCTCTCGGCATTCATGCGTCTTTTGGTGCTTGCTTTTCGTCCGCAGGCGACTGTCTGAGCAGCTCCTTCAACTGCCGGGCGGCCAACTATTGGCACGCGGGATTCGTCCGCCTCCAGTCGCTCTTGGACGCCGCCATCATTCAGGTGAACCGTGCTTGGCATCTAAAGAGGACATTTTGTTCCGATTCTGGGGCTTGTACAAACGCCTACTGAGGAATTGTCAGAACGTTTGCTCAGAAGTCGCCCAACACTGATGGGAGTGTCATCAAAATAATGTTTAGTTTCCCCCCCCCTCCCCCGGATGAGATTCACACATGAGATGTCCCGACAGATGCAGACCAAGCGTGCGGTGTGGAGTGAGCTGGACGTGACAGCGGTGATGATGGGTCAGCCGGGCTGGGTGGATGTGCACAAGTTCCCGCGCGCCCTGATCTCCATCTACCTGGTGCTGGCCTTCACGCCCTTTGTCACCTTCCTCATCGTCAACGTAGCGGCCGAGAAGGAGCGGCGCATCAAAGACACCATGGCCATGATGGGGCTCTACGATTCGGCCTTCTGGTAAACGGCGGGCGGCTTGCCTTCTCACCTGCTCTCCACGAGCAGTGGCGACCAGTCGTTTGGGCTTGCCAGTTGTCAAAACCGCGCGGGCTTGTTTGCAGGATGTCGTGGGGCCTCCTGTACGCCGTCCTGGTGAGCACCATGTCCATCCTGATGGCCGTCATCGCCACCTGCACAGCGCTTTTCCCCAACAGCAACTTCCTGCTCGTCTTTTCCCTCATCTTCCTCTATGGCATTTCTTCTGTGAGTAGCGCCTTCTACCAATCCTCCAATAGAATGCAACATCTCATCTTACTTCAACATTGGCGTCACTCGGTGATGGCAGATGTTCAACTCGTCGCACTTTAGGCGAATTGGTTAAGTTGCCGGGATTGCTGAAAATATTTGGTTGCCCACATCACAGGGAATGCTCGCGTGTGCGCAGATCTTCTTCTCGTTCATGCTGACGCCGTTGTTCAAGAAGCCAAAGTTTTCCAGCACGCTGGGCTCCATGTTGACGGTGGTCTTCGGATGCCTTTCGCTCTTCACCATCCTGATCAAGGATTTCCCGCAGCCGCTGGTCTGGATGCTCTGCCTGCTTTCGCCCTCGGCCTTCTCCATTGGCGTCGCTCAGGTGAACACAGCAGCGTTTTTCTTGGCTCAAAATCAGCAGGAGGTGCTTTCATCAGAGCGACTCTTCCAATCATGCCATGGGTGTCAGTTGTATGTCCACCCTGTAGCTCACAATTGTGATGCGCATGATGTGATCTCAGGTGGTGTACCTGGAGGCGCAAGGAGAGGGCGCCGTGTTCTCCTCACTGGCCAGCGGGCCTCATCCGCTCTACGTGCCAATGTTTATGCTGGTTTTGGACTGTGTGCTTTACCTGCTGCTGGCCGTCTACCTGGACCAGGTGCTGCCAGGTGAGCGCTCACCTGAAGTAGTCTGGACAGATCAAATCCTTTCAGTGGCAGCCATTTTCAGAAAAGAAAAAAAAATCAACCATTTCAGAGCACTTCCCACAGGATGTTGTGTTGGACGATATTGTTTAATTCGAGCTTTTTCCCCCTGTAGTGATCTGTATAGAGAAAAAAAGAGAAGCCGACGTAATGAAATGGCGCTTTCTTTTTTTTGCCACTGTCTGTTGCATCAGACGAGTTTGGGATGAGGAGGTCCTTGCTGTACTTCCTGAAGCCATCCTATTGGTCCAAACGCAGCGAGCGCTACATGGAAGTGAGCTCGGTGTACGACGCCGAGATAAATGGCGCTCCCGGCGCTGGTGGCGGCGAGTCGGTGGAGGCCATCTCGCCAGAGTTCCGAGGTAGAGAGGCCATCCGGTAAGTCGGCCGGCTTCTTGGTCCTCGTTGTGAGGCCACGCTGCTTTTCTGCTGAGTGTTTGAGATTCCCGGGAGGAGTTTTTATATTTTACTGTGTGTGTGTGTGTGTGTGTGTGTGTGTGTGTGTGTGTGTGTGTGTGTGTCCCTGCACGGCTGTCTGGCCCCCTGTACGGCAGCATCAGCAACATTAGCAAGGTGTACAAAGACAAGGACAACACCGTGGAGGCACTCCGAGGTCCGCAGCTTTTTCACCTCGCATCGTAATCGCAAAAACGAATGTCACAGTAATCGCAACATTTGCAACGACAGGTCTGACCTTCGACATCTACGAGGGCCAGATCACGGCTCTGCTGGGCCACAGCGGCTCCGGGAAGTCGACTCTGATGAACATCCTGTGTGGCATCTGCTCGCCCAGCGCCGGCTCGGCCGCCATTTATGGCACCCCGGTGGGCGAGCTCGCCGACGGGCCCGAGATGAAGCGGCTGGTGGGCGTCTGCCCGCAGTTCAACATCCTCTTTGACGTCCTCACCGTGGAGGAGCACCTCAGGATCTTCGCCGCCATTAAAGGGATCCCGCTGGCCGATGTGGACGCTGAGGTAACGGCGATGTCGTTATTAGACTTGGTGCGATAAACGGCGGTGCCCTGAACCCTAAATGTTTTCTCTTTCCTTGGAAAGGTGTCCAAAGTGCTGAAGGATCTGGACTTGGAGAAGATCATGACGGCCCAGGCCAAGAATCTGAGTGGAGGCCAAAAGAGGAAGCTCTCAGTGGGCATCGCCATCCTGGGGGACCCCAAGGTACCTCGCAATATCCGCTCGCATTTTCATTGGCTCTTGTGTTGAACTTTCTTGCGTTACGTGCTCTGGCTCACGTTTGATGACGGCGGCAGTGACGCGTGCCCGTTTTTCAGATCCTGCTTCTGGACGAGCCGACGGCCGGCATGGACCCCTGCTCCCGACATCAGGTGTGGTCTCTCCTGAAGAGTCGCAGAGCCGGCCGAGTGCTTGTCCTCAGCACGCACTACATGGACGAGGCCGACATCCTCGCCGGTGCGTGAACCCGCGCCTGCAAGCACGTACGCGCAGGTCATCACGATGCGGTGATAGATTACGTTTTTCTTTTTACAAACGGACACCTTATGTGCTGTGCATCCAGATCGCAAAGCGGTGATCTCGCAGGGCCGGCTGAAATGCGTGGGCTCGTCCTTGTACCTCAAGACCAAGTGCGGCGTGGGCTATCATCTCAGGTACTTTACGCTTCCGTCAGATCCGCCTAGCCACCTGCCATTCGTACGCCGCTTCAAACCCCGCCTTCTTGCCCGCCCCCGGCAGGATGTCCATCAGCAACCGCAGTGATACCGGCAAGATTTCCTCGCTGGTCCAGCAGCATATTCCCAAAGCCAAGCTGACACGGCGGCAGGAGGCGGAGCTAAACTTCACGCTGCCTTTTGAGAGCTTGGCCGCATTTGCAGGTAGGCCCAAGTGCTTGCCACTTGATCATCTTTCTCCATTCAAATGAATGGAATTGCCGTCAACCTCTTCCCGTCTCCAGCCTCAACGTTTTTCTTTGTGTCAGAGTTGTAATGCCCTAGGGAGTCCACAAGGTAGCAGCAAAGTTCAACTTTTCTCTTTGACAGGTTACAACCTGGCACTCGGTTTTTCCTTGAACACACACTCTTTACACTTGTTGTTTGGGCAGGATTGTTCTCAGAGCTGGACTCCCGACCCGACCTAGGACTGGTCAACTATGGCGTTTCCATGACGACGCTGGAGGACGTCTTTCTGCGTCTGGAGGCGGAGGCTGAAGTGGACGAAGCAGGTGAGAGCAGTGCCAAAGCCCCAACGTCCGCTTCGGCCTGAAAACGAAAATGGCGGATCTTTTTCCGACAAAAATGTTTTACTGTCGCCCGGCTGCGGAAGACTACAGCGTGTTCGGTCGGGAGGAGGCGGGGGACGAGTGTGACGCTACAGCGGCAACGGCAATGAGCAGCGACGACGAGGCGGACCGGCGGCTGCTGATGTTCTCAGACGGGTCGGAACTGGCGCGCGGTGCGGCGCTCTGGCGCCAGCAGTTCAGTTCGGTGGCGTGGCTCCACATGCTCAACTTGTGGCGCGAGAGGAAGGCCTTGCTTTACGTGTGAGTCCTCCAGCACCCTTTACACATGCTAGCAACATGCGCTACAGCAACACTACCCTCTCACACCTCTATCGTCCCACAAGTCTTGAGTCGTACTAACGGGAGCGCGCCGGTTGGCCGGCAGTCTTTCCTTATTGCTGGTGTTTGTAGCCACCATGCTGGTCCTGTCTTTGTCCACGGGGAATATCCTGCTCCACTCGCCGGCCCGCCAGTTCCTGCCCATCTACCTGCTGGGCAGAAACCAACCCCCCCGCAGATACGCCAGCAGACTCCTGGTGTGCAACTCGACAGGTGACAACTCGCAAGTCCGCTGGAATATTTGCGCTTTTGTTCCCGGCCTCACGTGTCACGTTTGACGCTGACGCAGGTATGGATATTTCTGACTTTATCCGGAACTTGGAAGGGCAGGACATCGCGGTGGAAGTGGCAAATCACTGCGACTACATGATGGCGGCACCGCACAGCGCTGCCATCAACGTGACGGGATCCAGCAAGGTCACTAGAGGATGTTTTTTTTTTCCGTCAAAATTCCCACAAACGACGTTAGCCTGTTCAAGTCTTTATGCGACTGCGTCAGTCGTGGCCGTGCAGCTAGTGTGGTTCAAGTGTCTGGTTTTTGGTGGTTTGAGTGGAATGACTGTCATCTTTGCCACAGGGCTTCAGGTACAGCTTGGCCTTCAACAGCACCACGGTGCACTCGTTGCCCATGACCGTCAACATCCTCAGCAACGCTCTCCTCAGAGGGCTCAACAGCACCGCGCGCATCCAAACTTGGACCAAACCATTTGATTACGTGAGTATTTTGTCGTGTCACGGGCTTTGTCCGAAACTAATCCAAAAACAGGAATCCTTATTTAATATGTTTTTTTCAAAAGTTACAGTTGTCCAATTCACATTTCAGCCATCTACCGGTAGTTTTCTTTTGATGCAAAGAAGACTCGAGTAGTCGAGCGCCTCGTGGTCTGGCCCCTTTGCAAGTGAAAGAAGAGGCGCAACAATTCATGGATGAATCCGTGATAACATTTTAAAATTGATGACGGTAGTTATGGGAAATTGATTCTGCTGAATATGGGAATCAGCATGGGCTTGACAAAAATCCATCTGGGTTGGGCCCTCTTGTCCGGTGCCGGTTTCCAGATGTGGCGACGTGATTGTCTGGTTTGCATCCCGCAGAAAATTTCACCCGCCACGGCGTACGTGCTGCTCTTCATCGAGTCCGTCTTACTGGGAATGTTGGCGGCCGGCATGCCCGCCTATTTTGCCATGGAGCACATGCGAGACCAGGAGGTAAGACCCAACGGTTCCATTAGCCACGGTCTTGGACTACTCGCTGCATTAAGCCACCAAAACAATGTATTTACAATTACTAAATATTCTAAAAATGTATATAATCATTCAAATGAAACCGTTAAACAAAGGAGCTGTTCCGTGTGTGCATTTTCACATCAAATGTGGCCCTCGAGCAGGACCGCATGGTTCCGGCAGGCCGTCGAGTGCCCCGTTTGGAAGGCCGTATTGACGCGTGTCCCGCCCTTGTCCCGCCCACAGCTGAAGTGCCGCTCGACGCTGCGCGTATCCGGCCTCCTTCCGTCAGCGTACTGGTGCGGGCAGGCGGCCGTGGACGTGCCCTTCTACTACCTCGTTGTGTCCTGTATGACCGTCATCCTCTTCTCCTTCCACTCCGACAACTTGCTCACCCCCGGCAACATCAACACCGTGGTATGTGCCCTCCACATTCTCACATCTGTGATACCCGAAAAATATGCAGGATGGAGAAGACCGCATGTAAATCATAACGAGACCCCTCCCACACGCTTTAAACACCATTAAACCTATCCATGCGCACTTTCCCTGATGATCTGTTCACATCACTTTGAGGAACAAAGACTCTTGCTAGCACAGTTCTCCAACAAAGAGGCCAAGTATTTAGTTTTAAGAATGTGCAATGATGTGTGTCGGGAAGCCCGTGTTGACCTGTTGACCTTTCCGCCTCTCCCTCAGGTCTTCTGTACCGTTGGTTTCGTTCCAGCCGTGATCCTCTTCACGTACGTGTGCTCTTTCGGGTTCTCCCGAGTCCAAAGCAACAGAGACTTCTTTTCCGTCATCTCCATGATGGTGAGCAACAAATGGTGGAGTGCCATTCTCATTCAGGGCCTGGACCACTGCTGAAATTATTAGATCGATGAATTCTGCTGTTTATGACCGCAAACTGATTTTGTTCGAGCAAACTAAAATATACCAATCAAGTCCACTTCCAACTGACATAAAAACAAAAATGGGCAGTTCATGCTCAGTGACGCTCCAAAAAGTTTTTCTTGGAATGTCTGCGTCTTGTTAGATCTGGTGTAAAAAATAAAAGAAATAAAAGCAACATAATAATGACATAATTTAATAGACCAACACATCATGCCAACAGTCAAACATGGGTGTGATGTGAGTTTGTGGCTGGAATGCTACTTCAGGAACTGGACTACTGAAGTAATTTCGTTTGTGGCCTCAAATTCAGTTTTAACAAATGGGACAAAAACTGTTGGTTTCTTCTTGTGTGCATGCGCGTCAGGTGTGCGTGGTGTCGGGCTCGGTGGTTCATATTCCTCTGGTGAGCGACAAACAGGGGATGACGCACAACATTCTGTGCATCCTCAACCCGCTCTACCCGCTCATGGGCTGCCTCAGCTGCATCGCCAAGGTACGAATCCAAGTGCAGTCGTGCCTTGGTTTACGAGCGCCTCAAAATTTTTGAGTACAAGCCATCGCATGGTTGGTCAGTTGACGGATTGATTTTTGACGCCCAGGCCGCCTTCCTCCCATCGTCTCCGGATCAGGGCTTTGTGTTCAACAACATGCTCGTCTCCGTTTTTGGGGTAAGTCAACAAATGGACTTTGAAAATCGTCATTGTCGCCTTCGTCATCCAAAGTGTGGCTGGCAAAACTTGGCAAAGCTTGACGGCCACATTCCATTCTTCAAACGGGCAGGAGGCCAAGCTCCTTAACCAACCATAATTGCCGTTTGGTTGCGCGTGCTGAAAGAAGACGTGACGGGTGCTGCTGTTGTGTTTTTTTGTGCACTCAGCCGTACCTGCAGTGTGTGGTGCTGCTGCTGGTGCTGCGCTGGCTGGAGCGCCGTTACGGCGGCAGGACCGTCAGGACCGATCGCTTGTGCAGGTAGGTCGGGAGTCCTCGGCACGAAATGGCACCAAAGCACTTGTTGTGACTCTTTGAGACGCAACATCCAAAGTGAGCTAGCAAGCGATGAGCTCTCAAAGAGGAAGGCAGGCGAGAGGGCTTTTGTGCGGATTGCGTGTGCGGCGCAAGTGTGAGCTTCGTGTCCCGCCTGCCAGAATGTCCTCCAACCGGAGGCCCAAAGTGGAGCGTAACCCAGAGGAAGGCCCGGACCAGGACGAGGACCAGGACGTTCAGATGGAGAAGGCCCGAGTCAAGGAGGCCCTCAGCTGCCGCTCCTGTGACGAGGTGAAAAGCAGACTCAGCAGCGACATGTCCAAATTGGCCATATGGAGACACGTTGTCGTTTAGGTTATTCACTGTCATTGAACAGATTGACCTCTTTTATTCCACTTCCCGTAGAAGCCACTGCTGGTCGCCAACAACCTGAGGAAGAAGTATAAAAGTCGCAGGGAAGGCTTCGCTCTCAACAAGAGTGGCAAAGTGGCCACCAGGAACGTCTCTTTCTGCGTTCGGAAAGGTCTGTTGCTTTGACTTGTGCGTGAAAGGCCGTGAATATCGAAAATGACCCGAATGTTGACGCCTCTGCGTATTATTCACGGAAATGTCATCAACAAAGACTTTGAAAAATTATTATTATTTTTTTTAATGGCAGTATCAAAAGGTGTACTAATCGCAACAAGATTTCGAGCGCATAGTCTTTACAGCGCTCAAACTCAAAAATTCAGTTCAGGTTGGCTGCGAGCTTTTTGAGAGATTTGGCCCACATGGAAAAACATTCGGACTTTCACCGCTACTTTGACCGTCGGCGTCATTATCTTGGTCTTCCACATGTGGTCTTCCAGGTGAGGTTCTTGGACTGTTGGGCCCAAACGGATCGGGCAAGAGCACCGTCATGCGCATGCTGTCGGGGGAGATGGAGCCCACGGCAGGAGAGGTACGCGCGTGTCTCGCCTGCTCAACACTCGGCAAAGCAATTCAATGCATTCAGTAAATTCACCAAACACGCAAACAAAAATCTAGCTCAGAATTTAAATTCCAACGGAGACTTTCCAGCTAAATGAGCGTCGTTCTTGTGAGAACTGGCTGTAAGCACAAGCGTCGCGATGTGCCCCCAGGTGCTGATGGGAGATTTTGGCTTGGGCTCGGGGGACGCTTCCCCGGAGCACGTGGGCTACTGCCCCCAGGTCAACCCTCTGTGGCCCAGGATGACGTTGCACGAGCACTTGGAGCTCTACGCCGCCGTCAAGGGCCTGAAGGGACGCGACGTCCCCGGGATCATCCAGCGGTAGGTCCGCCGCCTCACAGACCGTGGCGTCACCGAGGTTCTCGGGACTATCTCGAAGTAGCAAATGTAACCGGTGTTCTTGCCATGTTTTTTTTTTGCTTTTGTTTTTCTTTGTGCAGTGTGGTGACTGCTCTGGAGCTGAAGGAGCACGTGCACAAGCAGGCCAAGTCTTTGACCCCTGGCCTCAAGAGAAAAGTGGGCGAACATAACTCTCATTACTCCTGCCCCCCCCCAAAAAAAATGATGGTTTTGATGTTGCACCCTTCTTGGCAGCTGTGCTTTGCGCTGAGCATGATCGGGAACCCCGAGACGTTGCTCCTGGACGAGCCGTCGTCCGGGATGGACCCCAAATCCAAACAGCGCGTGTGGTCAGATTGCACTTTTCCACATTCTTTCATTCATGAAATGTGTTGTTTAAATTGTTTTCCATTATAACTAACCTCTTCAATTCAGTTTTAAACATGTTACATCTATTTATTTTTCAATATTTAGGATCTAAAAGATGTACAACTATCGAAGAAAAATGGTCCATTTCAATCGTAGAATTAAGTTATATTATTTAGAATAAGCTCACCAGTTATATCATCAAATTAATTTCAGTTTAAAGAATATCTTATTAGTGACATTAATTTGAACTTGATTATTTATGAATAATTTGAACAAAAGCATGTCAACTCGGCTACATATTTGAAATAGTTTTTTACAATTGTTCATTCATTCTCATTTTGAGATCAAATTTGAAAAACAAATAAATATTTTACGGGTTCCTTTGCCCAGCTTTGTTCTTGTCTATCTGCAATGAGGTGACTGAAGCGGCGCCTTTGTGGTAGCGTGTTGATGTCGCCTGTTGCGTGTGGCTGCTTAGGAGAGCCATCCGCGCCGCCCTGAGGGACCGTCAGCGCGGCGCCGTGCTCACCACGCACTACATGGAGGAGGCGGAGGCTGTGTGCGACCGTGTGGCCATCCTGGTGTCGGGTCGGCTCAGGCACGTCTCGTCCCGTTCCCGTCCCGGCGTCAAAGTCTCCAAAGTCTGAAGCGCTGTGCTTTTTGTCCGTCTGTCCGCCCGTCCCGCAGGTGCCTGGGCTCAATCCAGCATCTGAAGGCCAAGTACGGCCGAGGGTACGGCCTGGAGCTGAAACTCGGGGAGGACGTGAGGGGGCTCCAGCAGGTGGCGCTGCTGCACGAGGAGATCATGGCCATCTTCCCGCATGCCTCCAGACAGGAGAGGTGACCATTTTTTTTTTTTGCCTTAAGTATCGTTAACTGTTATCAGAAGCCTCCACAAGTACCCGATACAATAAAATGATGCTGGTATTGGCCCGATATTGGTCCGCAAGTATCCCTGGTAATGTTAGTGGTTGTATACGTTGGCGAAGTATTGGTAACAGTATTAGTAGGACAAGTAGTAATCCAGCACTGGTAGTGTGGTAATAGCAGTAGGACAGGTAGTGGCGGTCCTGTTTGCAGAGGCGCCAAGACTTTGATGGTTGTCGCTTGCACGTGTGATTTGACTGCTTGCTTGTTTGTTTTGACAGCTTTGCCACCCTGATGGCATATAAAATCCCCACGGAGGACGTCCGGTCTCTGGCCGCCGCCTTCTCGCAGCTGGAGCGCGGTCAGTCGCACGCACGCACATACACAACTGGTGACACGTGGTGATGTCGTCAACTGAGGGTGATGTCATGTGTTTGTGCAGTGAAGGAAACGTTCAAGTTTGAGGAGTACAACTTCTCGCAGTCCACTCTGGAACAGGTGAGACATCCACACGGATGACACCGGCATCTTCTTCATTATCATCATCATCTCGATAGATAGATTTCCAGCAGATATTTTAGTGAGTTGCCCGTAACACGACCCCCATGGCACCCAATCGTGTCTTGTGGCGCGTCCGCAGGTCTTCCTGGAGTTCGCCAAGGAGCAGGACAACGAGGACGATGAGGCGGGCTCGCTCAGCACCACTTTCCAGTGGCGCCGCCTGACAAACGACCAGTCGCAAGTCGACCACTCCGCTTGCGACAACCACGGCGACAGTGTCGTGCGACAGCTGTGACCGCCCCACCCCCACCACCGCACGCAAAAAAAAACTGACTCTGTGTGTGTGTGTGTGTGTGTGTGTGTGTGCGTGCGATGTCAAATCTTTATCGCCCCTTTCTCACTGCTCACCGAAGCCTTTGTGTCGAAAGCTGCGGCTGCTTGCGTGGACACGCGAAAGAGATGCGGGAATGTCCTATTCCTCGATGTCTGTGTGAAACACGGAATATACCGTTTAACACTTCTAATGTGTCAGTTTTGCAGACAGCCTGCACGAAAGGGCCGTTTTTGTTTTTTGTTTGTTTATTGCACCGTGTTTTTAAAAGGAAGTGCAAACCATCCAGGATGAATGCACCGAAGCGTAAAGGCTGTTTAAATAAGACGCTAACAAACCTACACTCCTACCTACACTGATTGTCATTGTCCCAGAAGCCACATCTGTGGGACTGTGCAAAATGGTCACAGGAATGTTTTTAATGCGCAGGCGAGTGAACTACCGACCAGACGGCGTGAAAGGCGTTTCTGTGTGTGGTTTGGGAGCAATTCTAAATTGAATGCGAGCCGTCCAGAAGGGAAGTATGAAACAAAGCAATGATGATGACACATGCTCCCCAGACTGTTGGTGTGTTTTGGAAGGGATCTTTAACCCCTTTCATACTGCCCCACCTACGCTCAAGACTCACCACCATCGTGTTCAAAGCAATTGTCACTAGACACTGCAACAGTAGTGAGAACGCACACATGATCATGAAGGGTGGACTTTAACCAATGTGGCGAAAAGGCCCTGTGAAGGTTTTTCGGTGTGTTTTGTCTGTGTTAAAAGGCCGATATTCGCTGCACCAGAAGTCTCCAAGGATGTCCCGTTTCCGAGCGTTCTGTGGATGAAAAAGGCAGCGTGAAAAGCCGTTTATTTAGTGTTTTTAAGTGAAAGTGTGAGCCGTCCAAGATGGAAGCAAGCGCCAAATCAGCATACATGACAGCGTGTCTTTAGTATGGTCACGCCATTGGACGTGAACTGTCAAGTCCCTTCATTTCACACTGACGCGGATGCCGTCCGGAACAAGGTGCGATTGAGCGTCGTACATGTAGCGCACGTTACCCAGGACGCAGGCCTCCCCCCAAAAATATCGACTATTTCTATCAGTATTTTGGGGGCTTATATTAGCACCACTTGTGAATTCTTTGTTGCATTTTGTAAAAAAATTTCCCCCTGACACTGGTGAATTAAAAGGTATTTATTACATTTGATGTTCCTGTCTAATTTATCTGATTTTTTTTTCCTTGATTCCACATGATTTATCATCCACGTTACATTCGGCAAAATTGACACAGATCATGCGTGCATTTTTTGATTTTCCACAATGTTTTTGAATCGGCACAAAATGCACCCGTGTTTTGTCCCCGCGCGGCTTCCGTCTGACTTCCGGGTGGGTGTGGCCCGCTAAGCCGGAGGAGCCTTGCGAGCTAGGCTGCAATTGCTACATTGTAGCTAATTTGATTTTTGTGGAGCCGGTGTAACAACAAACATCCTCGTGTCAAGTTGCTGCACGCTGATTTTGGTGGCCGCGTCTTGCGGCTGTGATGCTTTGTCACGATGGGGAATCTGTTTGCCAAAAAGAAGCAGAGTCGAGTGACGGAACAAGACAGGGCCGTTTTGGTAAAGTCGTGGCTGTTCCCAAAGACGCTTTTAATACGGCACAATAGAAATACATTTCCAGTTTATACAAATCATGAAATGAGCATTGGAAACAGCTAAAAATGTTGCGCCATTTCGGATAACAAGCAACCTTTTGGCGGTGGTGGATCCCCAAAATGCCTGTGTAAGCTAAACTATTTCAATCACATTCACCGACAACTTTTTGCGTCTTTGCAGCAACTGAAACAGCAGCGAGATAAGCTGAGGCAGTACCAGAAGAAGATCGGCGTGCAGCTGGAGAAGGAGAGACTTATAGCCAAGCAGCTGCTGAAAGATGGCAGGAAAGAGTAAGTTGGGGGGGAAACACAACATTAGCCTGCTGTTGCAGCGTCCGAAACATCACAAACATTTTGAAACAATGTAATTGCAATGTTGCGTTTTCCTCTCAATATAGCGATTGAATGTGTGATTTGTTTTTCAAGGTCCTTTATTTTTTTTACCATGTCACTTTGCATTTGATGAATTGCGCCACAAGTTGCGAGTATCCAAACTGGCAATTCTGCAGTGGAACAGCGTTCAAACGTTCTTCTTTTATGCTGTTTAGCAAAGCGCTGCTCTTGCTGAAGAAGAAGCGCTATCAGGACCAACTGCTGGACAAGACTGACAACCAGATCAGCAACCTGGAGCGCATGGTGGGTCAGCCCCCGACGGCTGTGACCCCAAACGTGTCGCTCACTTGGCCTCACCGCCCGTCTGTCTTGCCGATGTTCAGGTTCAGGACCTGGAGTTCGCCCAGATTGAGAAGAAGGTCCTCGACGGCCTCCGAGTGGGAAACGAGTGTCTGAAGAAAATGCACGAGGTGGGCGATAGCCGACGCCAGAATGATGTCATTGTAATTGATGACGGTCTCATTGGCTCTTCAGGAACATTCCATTCACTTGTTAATTTCAAAGTCAAGCCCACAAAAATAAGCCCAGTTAAACTGAGGGAAATTTTCAAAATGGACATTTAAGCCCCTCAAGGGTAAATGTTGTGAGATTTCTGTCATCCTCCATGAAAGCTGACTGATGAAACAGCAGCTTTAACTTTGGAAAGCAACATTTTATTTTTGACAGATGGTACAAAGCAAACCAGCCACCGAAATCTTCATTCATGAGCATTTTCTGTACTGTCGGTTTGAAAGAATGCCCCTTTTGAGCTTGGAGCTTTTTCCTCCCCCTCCCAAGGTGATGTCCATCGAAGAAGTTGAGCGCATCTTGGACGAGACGCAGGACGCCGTCGATTACCAAAGGGTGAGTGCGCGCCGCACGCGCTCGACGCAACTTGAAGCTTTTGCGCCATCGCACCTCCCCCCGTGTTTCTCACATTAATTTTCTTTTTTCACTCATCCTACCAAATAACCGGGCGATTGATATCTTCTCTGTTCAGCAAATTGACGAGATGTTGTCGGGCTCGTTCTCCCAAGAGGATGAAGACGCCATACTGGCCGAGCTGGAGGCCATCACTCAGGTGCTTCATCCTCATCATCAGCTTTTTATGATGATGATGATGATGATGATGATGACCTTTTTCTGTGACCTGCTGCAGGGAGACGTGCTGCTTCCTGACGTCCCGTCGGACCAACTCCCGGACACTCCAGAGGCTGGTGAGGAGAAAGCAGGTTTGTTATTGTTGCCCCGCTTGTAGCTCTAAATCATTTTTAACTAACATGGCACCTACCTGACTCATTTGTGTCACCTTTAGCGACAGAACGTCCGAGGAAGAAGGCAGAAATGTTGGCTGCGTGAAAATGGAGAAAATGACCTTCCAACAACCTTCTAATTACCTTCAATTTCTCCACACACTTGAGCGTCGAGCGCAACGAGGTTTTTCCGAAAAGGCCCACCGTGCGCTGCGATTCAGAACTGCTAAGGCACACACATGTACTATGTAGATTTTTTTTTTAACTTCAAAACCTTTTTAATGAGATGCGGCGCCAATTTCTAAATAAAAGGGGACTGGATGATGGACATAAATGGAAAACATTTTTTAAAAATCTTGCTCCTTGGCGTGTATTCTTTTCACAAAAAAAGGGCTTCCTAAGCTTGTACAGTATTCTGCTACTGCTGTTTGCTTTGACCACCAGGGGACAGCACGTTTTCATTTTTTGGCATTAATTTTATGAACCTAGCCTGCAAGATGAATTCTCGCGATATCAGTGAGTGGGGGGGGGGCTGTGGCGAAAACTTTTGTCGGTTGACTATCAGCTTGATTTAAAAATCAATGTGTTATTTAAGACACCCATGAGCTGCATTGCAAAAAAACGCCAACTGTCACTCGAGGCCACTATGCCATACACGCCGAACATCGAGATACCGACTCGGCGCTTTTTTTTTGTGTGTGTGGAGGGTGGAGGGGGTGGTGACTCGAGCGACTGAATGGATCCACGCCATGCGCGCGTAGGAACGGACGGCCAATGCGCATGAATCACGCGCGTGGATGTGGAGGTGCGTGAGCATACGCGCCTCCACGCCCTTCAGGTGACCTACAACCATGTTCGTCTTTGGCGACTTTTTTCCGGTCTTTGTTTGAGTTATTGGTCTCTGGTAGTCAGAATGTTTGTCTGCGTGCCCTGGTTTGTGTGTCTGTGCTGCACAAAAGATGTGAGGAAGCTCCATCATATTCGAAGTATTCAAGTGTTGTGTTAAAAGTGTGAAGAATTTGTGTCGAGATCGAGGGGCGCGGTGACGCAGTACAGTGGGCGCGGCGAGCGACTGCGTAAAAGCAAAAAAGACTTCCCCGCCGGGCTTCCTGCGACTCAAAATCCAAAGCGGCGTTGGGAACGTCAACGTTGTTGGATTGGAGCTGGTGGAGTGGCTCGGCGCCGGCTTTGACGTCATCAGCGTCCCCCTCTCCCAGGGACCGCGAAGGCGGCGCCGTCCGCCTCTGCAAGGGGGGCACGCGCGCAAGCGTGGGTTCGCCGGTGTGCTGTCGGTGGGACTTTCCTATAAAAGAGCACACCGAGACACCAGCTGAATTCCCGGCACACGTCCGCGCCGATTCACGCCGCCAACATGTCCAGAACCGACGAGGTCCACCGGATCACTGAGAATGTCTACAAGGTAAGACGCACGCACACACACATACGCGCGCGCGTTTCATAATGATCTTTTTTCACTTTAGCACGCTTTATTTTACTGTACTGTCTGTATTATTGTGAGTGGCATATTTTACAGTATCATTCTGTTAGTATCTTTCTGTCTCTCTCGTTCTCTCTCTTTCTCTCTCCTAACCAAATATATCTATAATATGTGTGAGCTCTTTGCCAGTGTTGTCATTTTGTATTGATGTGCTGCTATGGCTCTCCTTGCCCACATGCCAGGGCATTCCAGTAGCTAAAATCGGCCGTTTCTTCCTTTTGTTGGAATGATGTTAAACTACAGTGCCGGCTAATTAGTATGCAGGTGTCACACTCAAGGCACAGGGGCCAAATGTGGCTGACGACATAATTTTGAGGGCCCACTAAAGGAAATAAAAATGTGTGTATGTCAAGTCTCCTGCAAAATGGATTCGTTTTTTTCATTGGCCTAGAAAATCTCCAGAAAAATGGATTATTATCATTATTTTTTTTTTTTTACAAACATTACAACCCCCCACTAACATCACCACAAAATCCCTTAGCGACGACAGTTAAATATTTACAATATTTGTTTGGTTAGTATTTTCCCTGACTTTGAATTTCAAATTCAATTTGTTACGAAAAACATCATTCACAATTCCTATGGGATGTGACTGATGAATAAATTGGACAATGGCAGCTGTTTTAAAATTGGCGTCACTTCCGGGGTCAGTCGAACCCTTGTCCTAACGTGTCCTTGTGATGGAAAAGATGTTGGTGGCTCAGGTGAGCACCTCACCGTTGGGAGTTGAAGGTCAACATGGCAGCATAAACATCTCAGCTGGCTTTCCTGCTGCCTCCCGCAGCATGCCACATTTCCAACCAGGTTTTATTATTCATTCATGGAGGTAAATTCTTCCCCTTTGGAGTCAGTAAAAAACTCTTCTGGCTATTTTGACACATGGCACAGTTTAGAAGTAATTGGGGCCAAGTGGGTATTTTACTGGCGGGTAGCCGGAGCTTCATGGAGACCTGGTCCGGTCACGCATGAGGCCAAAGCCCCGTGACCTTTTCCCGTTCATCTGGCTCAGAGTGAGACCTCAGTGTGCCTTCAAAGATGCAAACGTGCACATTTTTCCATGCCTCACGCTGTGCGCTTGTGTGCCTCTCCGTGTGTGCAAAACGTGTGAGGAGGCTCCATGTTAATGTGAAAAATGCTCCAGTCTGCTCTTTGGCGCTTTGCTTATGTCTCTGGATGGGTGTGTGTGTGTGTGTCTGTGCCTGTGCGTGTGCGACGTGTGTAGGCTCACCCACTG
This sequence comes from Hippocampus mohnikei, assembly GCA_026261675.1. Lineage (NCBI taxonomy): Eukaryota > Metazoa > Chordata > Actinopteri > Syngnathiformes > Syngnathidae > Hippocampus > Hippocampus mohnikei. Next base: position 2,948,579 of record JAKGUB010000377.1, read on the forward strand.
AGTCGTGATGATGATGCTGCTGCTGCTGCTGTTGCTGATGATGATGATGATGATGATGATGATGGGTGTGTGGAGGGAGTTGCGTGCATTGGCGGAGGTTGTGTTGTTGTGACGGAAAGACAAACAGACAAACACCATCTGCCTCCCTCACAGTGCCACTTGGAATCCCAGCATGCCGCAGCCCCCCTCGAACACACACACACACACACACTGCTGAGTACACTGTAGTATTGACATAGCTTTGGTAAGATGAAAACCAATTGTCCTAACCATCATTCTGCATTAGGCTACCCCCCATTGAAACCCTCCCAGAGCCCCATCTGCACCCCCACCGGTATGCGGTAGCGCCACTTGACTGTGCAGCAATTTCAAGCCCAACATAAAGCCAACTGCTGCTCTTTATGTAAGCGCTGACTCATATCACACACACACACACACACACACACACACACACACAAACGCACGTACACACGCATGTGGACACACACACACACGCATGACATCGCCCTCCACCCCCCACAAGCCCCACCCTCCCACATCCTTGCGTAACAAAAGATTCACACACATATCCGTTTTGTTCTCCTTGCGTGTCACCAGAATGAGTGCGGTTTTGCTAAGACCCACCACCAGACATTCAGGAGGGACCTAGAACTACACCTAGTCCTAAAACTAAAACCAGCTGGGACAGGAACTAGTGCAACAGATAGAACTAACACCAGCTTGGACTAAATCATCATTAGATCCAGGACTACTATGAGATCAAGTTCTAGAACGAGTTCTTCCATCAATTTATTTGTGGCAGTGTATAAACAAATCAGGGACGGCTCCAGGATTGCTTTTTCTCTGCCGGGGCAAAAGGGGGCTTGACGACACATAGAGGGGCTGAGAAAATAATTTACCAATATATTTTGGAAGATAGTCAAATTCTAGAGGGGCTTTACTGGAGCTACAAAGATTTGTGACGGGGCTGTACTTGCCCCTCACCCCAGTGTCGCACCATCCATGGAACCGATTGCTGACATTTCCGTTCATTTCAACTCGGGGAGTTGATTTGAGATACAAACACGGTCACCGGATGAAGTCATAACTCAAAGGCGCGTGTTGCTATCAGCTGTTTGGCAAGTCACATGACCAACGATGACACACTGCGCTCAACTGGACCTCAAGCAACTACCCGCGGAAAAATCATTAGCAAGCGCAGCGGGTGCTTGGTCAAGGTCGGCCACTGGCGCAACTCCTCCCACTGTGCGCAGGCGTGTGCGTGCATGGCCCAGTAAGACGAGATTTCGGCGCGAGTCGCACTCGCTCGACAACTAACGACGACGCGCGTGTTCTCGCCACAGTCCATCATGGAGCAGTTCAACCCGTGCCTGAGGAACTTCGTGGCCATGGGGAAGAGCTACGAGAAGGCGCTGACCAGTGAGTTCCGCTCACCTGTCGCCTCACGCCGTTCGCCGTCTCTTTGTCTGAACTTTCCGTCTGCCCCCCTTGTCTGTCCCTTCGTCTTGGATGCGTTTGTCTTCCTCGCCACTCCATCGGGCTCTTTTCATGTCATGCGGCATCACTTCGTCGGCTCCCTTTAAAGTGGGCGCGCGTGTGTTCTGTCGTCGGCGCAAAACGATCGCCACAGACGAAGCATTTTTATTTTTGATTTGAAGTGTGCAGGTTAAGACTAAAACCATCCTGTGGAAAGTGTGGGCTTGCTTGTGAGCTTGGGTGTGTGTGTGGACGGCGTACGCGTGCGCACGGGTGCGTGTACAGTACCGGATGCGTGTGCGCACTGAGGACGGAGAGCGCGCACACGCCGGCAAATGGGACAGACGTCCTCTTGAGAATTGGGAAACGGGAGCAGGAAAGCGTCAAATGGAGGACAAGACGCTCCGTAGGTCGCGCAGCCATTGCGGGCGACGGCGCACACTTTTGGGCGCAACGCCACGCCGGCAGCTATCGCAACTGAGGGCGGGGGCAGTGACGAGCAACATATTTCCCATTTGAAGTCGACAGGCGAGCCATTAGCGTCGAGAGCATGGGTGGAGTCGCGTTCGCACCCCCACGCCCTCCCCCCCAAAAAAACGGAACAACGCTTTCTGTTGTTTATTTATTTTCCAATCATCGCATCAATTGAGCTTTCATGAAGAAGGCATTCATTGGCATGGAAGAGGGACTTGGCAGACTTGTCAAATCCAGGTTCGTAAACCACTGCAATTATTGACGGTTGCCAGTAGATGGTGCCTTTGCGTCACTTTGGATTTGAGATCAGCACAGCTTTTGAGTGGAAGACAAAGATTAGGGTTGACTTTCACCGTGTCACATCGATTATACGGGAGCGAACTACCAAAATGTTGGAAGTCAGACAAGTTTAGACACTCCAACAGATTATGTAAATGAGGATTTTTTTTTTTTTTACATGTAATTTTATCAGGTACAGACTTGAAAGGCAATTTTTTTGGGAGGAAATTTTATTTGTCAATTTGTGTAAATATGTCCCATGATGAAACCGTCAACATGCTTAAAGTCATTCTTTGACAAGAAGTTAGCGATGTTTTCAAATGTGAAGGCATTCACAACAACGGCAGTCCTTGCGGACGTTTGGCAAATGCTGGCAAATTCACTTCTTGCAAAACACGACGGACAAAAACAGCAGCATAAAGCCGTTGCACTCGTGCCTCTCTGCAAGCGTGCTTACAGTGAGGAGACTCACCTTTTTCCGTCGGAGCTTTGCCGCATTTTCGTCTTTCTCGTGTGTCTGTGACGTTAATCTTCTTTTCTAAATCCGGCCGCCTCGCACTCCTCCGAGCTGCCCGTCCGTCGCCTCCCGTTTTGATTGACGGCTCATGTCTTGATCGGCTACACTTTGGGAACTTTGAAAGGAGCTTTTGAAATGCGTGCGCCCTAGTTCTGCTTGCCGCTTTTGCCGCTTGCTTGGCCAGCCGCAAACTTCCTGACGCCGGCACGCTTCCGCCTGCCGAAAGCCGTTTGAGCATTTCGTCAACATTTCCAGCTGCACGTCCATCTTGAAGGCTTTTTTTTTTTTTCGTAGACAAGGAGAAGAAGAAAAAAAAAATCAACAAACGTCCTTGATACCCTGTTAGACTAGAAGAACATCACCAGGAAGATGCAGTTCGACCTGTGCGCTCAGTGGTCCTCGTCGTGGTGAACTCGCACATGGACACGCAGCTGGAGATGACGGATGTGGCCTTTTCCCATATTGCGTGTCTGCAGGTGTCACGTCCGCGGCAAAGGGTTACTTCCACGCTCTGGTGCAGATGGGCGAGGTGGCCAGCGACAGCCAAGGCGCCAAGGAGCTCGGTGAGTCCTTGCGCTGGCTGGAGCAGGGTTTCCAGACACGCTCAGGCCTTCAAACCAGGCTTTGGGTTTCAGGATAGCGTTTGGACTTCAGAGTACCCCCCTACCCCTCAGGAACACCTAATATCACAACACCCGCAGGCGTATGTTCTTTATCTCCCGCACAGAGTGGCTAATACTCACTCTGGGGGTTGCTGCGTGGTTGCAACTAAAGGTTGTCTTAGAAATGGATTAGCCGTTTGATTATTTTTTGTCAGTTGATTGATTAATCCGATTAAAAAAATATATATATATATTTTTACTCTCTTCTTCCGCTGGCTGCATGACCAGTTCGAGTGTAGCGCCCCTCGGTGGCCAAAGCGGGCACTCCAGAAGGGACAGCACCATCAATTCAATTGCTGGGTGAAATCGGGACCTTTGAATTCTTGACAATCGATTTAAGAGTCGACGTTTTGATGCAGTACAAAATTCACGTTTTATTGTATTTTTTTTTAAAACATTTTTTGGGCGGGGGATGCCATTTGGAATCTTTTGAATGGGGGAAGCGATCACATCATGTGAGGGATGCGTGCGTGCTCCATTCACTCTTGCTGTCATGCGCGATGCGATGTGAATGGCGTCCGTCCCACTCGTTCCCGCCTCCTCGTCCTCGTCGTCGGCCCGTCTGCCTTCGCCCCCGCTCGCTCTGCAGCCGGGCGAACACGTCGCCTGCTAAAAATAGACGAGCGGAGCTCCTCTGGAGGAGGAGGGAAGAAGACGGACGGCTGCGCGTGTTTTCCACCGGGCCGACCAAATATGGTGTTGCGGTTCCGCTTGCCCTCGTTGGCCGTATCAGGGCCCGGAAAACATCCGCTAATCAGATTCGAGGGATTCGAGTGTTTGGGTGGCAAGAATAAGAATAGGGCTGCTGCTCATCATTCCGCATTTCCTGCTCTTTTTCACTGTTTCACTCGAGTTTGTGTCAAAATATGCCTGACCGTGTTTCAGTGGTGTATGTGAGTGGGGGGGGGGATGTCTGCCATGTGTGTGAGAGTGTTTCAATCGTGGCGCTGAGAAGTATATGAGAAGTGGATGTCGTCCAGTTCGTGGCAATGTGAGCGCCATCAAACGAGTCTTGGGAGTCGCGTGTACGAGTTTGAATCAAGTGTCTCATTGGTGTCACGGTGACGTTTGTTTTCGATCAGCTGTGGATTAGAAAGTAGGGAGGGGGCGGATTTGTTTTCTAAAAACTTGTTTTTGTGTGTTTTTGCAACGCGCCGCATATTCAGAAGAAACAGCATGTAGGTAACACACGCACGTGTCACGGCCCACTTTGTGTTTCATGTCACTGTGGATTCTTTGTCACCATGACGCCTCTTCCTCCTCCTCTTGGTTTTCCTCTTCTTCTCGCTTCCCCTTCCTCCTCTTCCACATCGTCATCTTCTCTTCTCGCATCGTCCTCCTCCTCCCTCGTCCTCCCCTCCCGCCGTCTTCCTGCGCGGCCTCCCGCATGCCGTCGCCGGCCAAAACGTCGCGTGACGGCCTTTGTGTCGTCCGCAGGGGAGGTCCTGTTCCAGATGGCCGAAGTGCACCGCCGCATTCAGATCCAGCTGGAGGAGATGGTGAGTGCACGAACGCAAACGAATCAACCCAACCGGGTGACGAAACAGCACAAAAATGCACGCGTGGCCTTTAAAGGGCACTTTGAGTTCTTGTGACAGCACTTTTTTTTTCCTTTTGTTGTTTTTTTTCCCCCAGTTGAAGTCGTTCCACAACGAGCTGCTGACCGAGCTGGAGAAGAAAGTGCAGATGGACGCTCGCTACCTCAACGTAAGACATTTGGCGCCGCCAGTAGCCGCTTTGCGCTCCATTTGTGCCGGCTACTTGACCCCCCCCCCCTCCCCCGCCCGCCCATCTAGGCGGCGCTCAAGAAGTACCAGACGGAGCACAGGAGCAAAGGGGAGAGTTTGGAAAAGTGCCAGACCGAACTGAAGAAGCTGCGACGCAAAAGTCAGAGCGGAAAGACCCCCGCCAAGTTTGGCGACAAGGACCTGCAGGTGAGTTGCGGACGCGCCAAACGCCGACCGGTTGCCACTTCATGGCACGTAACATGGAAAAAGAAGATTTCAAAATGTATCGACTCTAAAATGTAATTATTTTATTTGTCAAATCAGAGCTGAGTTCCCGCTTTCAAATCGGCTTTTGTCACCCCCCCCCTACCTTGGATTTATGCAAATTTCAATATGCTAATGCTTATGCAAATGAGGCCGAGAATGTCGCAAACCGGATGCGTCGGTGATCGCGGCGGTGCCTTACATAAAACGGTGTGAGCGTGGGCCATGAGTGGCGCCATCTCGCGCTCGAGCGCCACTCGGTGTTACGTGACACACTTCCTGTTGTGTAAGGCTGTCCGTCAGGAGACGGGAACTTTTTTTTTTTTTTTAATCCACATCTACGCCTCTGCTCCACGTTATCCCATAACCGGTTTCCAATTCGGTGCCAGGCAAGGTGTTCAAATGAGGACCCGAAGTTCGGGTCAGGCTCTCCAATTAAGGTTTCAAAAAAAAGATTTAGGTTTCAAGCCGGTGGTCAGGTCCTAAATGAGGGTTTCTAATGAAGCTTTCGAGCCTCTAATAGGCTTGCAAAAGACTAACTCACTCAGTGCCGGCGTGTTAGAGTGAATGGTCCCCCGTCCTTTGACTGAGCGGCGACCGGTCCGCTCTCGTGGGATCCGGTTGCTCAAAAGCCGATGCACGTCACAAGACTTTCATTTCCAGTTGCCAAGCATGCTGACCCACTTTGGGTCTGCGAGCGCGCGTGTGGGCGGGAGACAGGAAGTACACAAAGTCATGATGTAACACTCAAGTGTTTCCTGATCTGGGGGAGACTGCGTTGTCATGGTGACCAGCTTGACAGGGAAATCCTCCATCTTTGTGTATGTGTGTGTGTGTGTCTCTTGGACCTTTCAACCAAATGTTTTTGTCATCCCAGCAGATGAGCGGCACCATGCCAGAGGCCGGCCCCAAAACCCTGGCCGGACCTCCGCAGCTGGCGGCACTGCGAAGCGCCGGCGGCCCGCAGGTCACGACAACTTCCCTCCCTTCAAATGTACACTTCATTAGGGACACTTGCGCACTAGCTATTCGTTAGTTAGTCAGTGAGCATCCCTAATCAAGTGACCGGCGAGTGCATGCCCCAAAAGATTTTTTTCCCAGATTGTAAATCTGCGACGGGGAAAGTTGACCGTGTTTGTCGCATGCGGCCGCAGAGGCTGATGGAGGGCGGCGCCGAACACTACCAGCAGTGGCCCGAGTCCAAAGCGGCAGCGGTGCCCCAAGGCAAGACGTCGTACTCCAACACGCTGCCCGTGCGAAAAGCGGCACCCGCTAAGAGCAAGACCTCGCTGAGTGAGTCGGGATACGCTTCCTGTCACGTGACACGTCGAAAAACAATTGCTGGCACTTACTAACGAGTTGAAAGAAGTCACGGCGCAACGTGTGACATGCGTTCGCTTTCGGCCGCCAGCGGAGCCTCGCACGCTGCCGCGCTCCAGCTCGATGGCGGCGGGCCTGGAGAAAAAGCAGCGCGGCGGGCGGACGGCGCGGGTGCGGGCCCTCTTCTCGCACGCGGCCGGTGACAACGGCACATTGCTCAGCTTCCAGCAAGGCGACGCCGTCACGCTGCTGGTGCCCGAGGCCCGCGACGGCTGGCACTACGGCGAGAACGAGAAGACGCGCATGTGAGTGTGCCCGCCCGCCGGCGCTTCGGCGCCCACACCGCCGACCTGCCGCTGACCTCTTGCGCTCCGCAGGCGAGGCTGGTTCCCCTTCTCGTACACGCGCGTCATTTCGGAGGACGACCCGGACACCGACGGCCAACTTCCTGTTCACAGGTCAGTCAGCCCAGCCGTGCATGTTTTGGTTGCAATTTGTTTTATTTTATTTATTTTTTTATTTTAGTGTTGTGTTTCATATATTTGGTGTTTTTAAGGTCATGTGACATCACTGATGTGAGACGTCATGTGTCGCATGTGCTCGTTTGTGTGCAGCCTCCATCCTTGGAGGAGCAGCAGCACCGGAAACCTTCTGGACAGAGATGCCACTTCTGCCGCCGCCGCCGTCACCTTCGCCGACTACCACATCCACCCGCTGGCCAGACAGCCACGCCCCTACAGCGTCACCATGCCGGGTTTCTCGCAGGTACCACTTGACCGCCAAGCAAGCTTGTGACATGATGCCAGGATAGCAAAACGTCACACACGGCAATGATGTCGCGGACATGAAATTAGCTGTGATCGCAAAGACAAGTCAGGCGAGTCTTGGCAAAAACAAAAGTTTGCTCCTATGCAGAGTTACATAAAGGCATGTGGATGGGGGAGGGGCCGGGGGCCTCAAATGCACCCAGGTGCGTAGGAGAGCTCAGTGACACACGTCAGCGGCTGACAGGGGCGCTTATGCAACTATGCTCTTGCATCACTTGGCGCCCACAGCTCAGCGCTTCCTAACAATTCAACACCTGCGTGGGGAATTTCTTTGAGGGTTTCGGGTCAACCCCAGCGAGGCCTCTGGATGGATGCGGACCAAGAAACTGGTTCGCACGGGTACTTAAAATGAACATTCTGTTTGTCTGGGCCTCGACGTTTGCCTTCCGATGAGGTCATTTAGCAAGGGAGCCGGGCATTTATGAGATTATGCGAGCCACTCTCCCAGGAGAAGTCCAAAAGGTCACCAAATTTTCCGCGTCAGTGGTTGCTTGCGTTCATTTGCTGCCCTCTTGTGGTGAATCGCGTCACTGCAGTCTGAACCCCACGTTCACGTGGTTTGATTGATGGATTACCTTGTCCTCACATCTCTTTCCTTCCCTGTGTTTGTATGGGCAGGCAGCGGCGGACGAGTACGATCCGGCTCCCCGTTTCGTCAGCGGGTGAGCACTTTTTTCTTCTTCATCTTCATGTCAAGCGAGCACTTTAACTTTGCTGCACCGTTCTTTAGTCTGGCTCAACGAGCATTTACGTGACATAAGAGTCCTTTTATTCATTGTTAGTTCATTAAATCATTGCTTTGTTGATCATAAAAAAATAGTCAACATTCAATTAATTATAAATATAAATATCAAGAAATGAGAATCACTCACGATCAAAGCTCAATGAACAATTTTGAATTTGACTTCCATCACTCGGAAAGGTGCTGCAGAAATAATTACTCTTTCTGTTTTTCTGTGTGTGTGTGTGTGTGTGTAGTATTTCCGAAGTCAAACTCATTTCCACAGTGTGAGAACAGACAGAGCGGGCTGCTGATTGACAACAGGAACAGGAAGCGAGCCCACCAGGAATAGGTAGTGGTGGCGGCCGGCGGCTTGGTGGGGTTGGTTCTCCGCGTCAAGCGCCGGCGCAAACTTCTCTTTCATACACGCACGCATACACACGCTGAGTTTCAGAATCTCAACAATAATCCCAATCATCGTAATCAAAGTGTATTTGTTGATGTGTGTGTGTGTGTCACCAGTGGCATTTCCACACACATCCAGTATGTAGTGAACAGACATATTTGTCTTCTATGAGCACTTTTGATGACATTCTGTTCACGCCGATGATATTGCCGCACTCCGACGGATGACATTCTCACGTTTTGTAGATCGCTGTCATAAATATGCGTTGCTGTGTATTGACATTATGATGGACATTGACATCATGCACACTGTTATGTATCATACATTTGTGTAGCCTGTATTATAGAACACACGAATATGTACAGGATATTTATTTACATGATGACACGTGGCTGCAATATGATGTATTGCGAACATTCGGCGTGAGTCGTTCATCGCCAATCAGATATTTATTTATCTATTTATTTATTTATTTTGCAATTCAAGCTGCCAAGCACCCCCAAGCGGCGAATGGCCTTGTGTTTCAAAAGTCTGTACGGAGGTAATGCATGCGAAGCCGCAACAGAAACATGTAACGCTGAACAGCTGGCATCAGCTACCACGAATATATCAATAAAAAAATAAAATAAAATACAGTATTACAAATGTATACAAGATGTGCTCCTGACACCCAGGCCCGCTAGTCCTCAGCTTGGAACGAACTTCACAACTTCAACTCAAATGTGTTTCAAACATTTCTCTGTTCTGCAGTCCAGATCGAAGCCCAAGTGTGATTGTTTAGGACAACAAAAGCTCGCTTTTGGGGAAAAAAAAACCCCACAAAAGCTTGCGCAATCATCATTGAGCAGAAAACAACGCGAGCGTGAAGATCGCAAATTGCAAAATAACTTGCTTTGATCCGATGGGATATCGATGTACAATGATGTGGAATAAATATCCCTTTGGGAGAAGCGTATCTCATTTCAATCATTTTAATCTTGAGTTTTTAATTGAAAGTGCTCTCTGTCAAATACTTGATCTTAAGACAGACGGAGTTCTGGAGCGGCTGTGTTTGGGTGCAGAATCATTCATTTTCTATTTTTAGGTCATCAAGTAATCAAGTGGCCCATCTGTCATGTTTGTGCAGCTTTCGAAGTGTGTCACTTCAATTGTGGCTGCCAGTCCAAAGGAATCCATTCTTTCTCCACAAGAGCTCCTATCAAAGTGTGCCGACTCCCCCCCACTTTCCTCCAAAAGCCTTTTGACTTGAATGACCCCCCCAGAGGTCGCCATCTGCCAGCTTGTGATGTGCAACTGGCCAGAAAACCCTCATCATTATCATTATTACGACCACCCGACATACACCGTGCATCTCTGATGAATGAAAACACGAAATTGGCCAAACACTTCAAAAACACCCCCTTTAAGCAGGGCTGGCAGACTTTTGTCGAGGGCCCACATTTCATTTTGCAAATGGACAAGTGGGGGGCAGCTTGTTTCCGGATGGTCAGGAAAATATATATCTGCACAATAGTTTATTTTAATAATGTACTAATAGTTCGAATTTTTTTCAACTGAATTAGTCTAGTTACAGTTCATTTACTCAAATTATCAACGGATATCTTGTTTCTACGTGATGCCATTTTTCCATGAAAATAAAATAATTCCTGAAATTTGTACATATTAACTTTTACATGCAAGGGACAAAACTATCACCCTTTCCGATTTTTAAATTTTTTTTAATATTTTATTTTTTGGGGTGCGAAGACGTTTGTCTGAGACGTCACGCCTCTGGAGTCAGATATGGACACAACCAAACAATACTCGACGTTCACGCCTACTTGACAAGTCATGAGTTTAAAGATGGAATCAACCAATCAGAAGCAAGAAGAGGAGCCGGAATATCAAGCACGAGCCAATAGGCTAACGGAAAAGGCGGAACTAATGGACGCCTTCGTGAAGAGAAGATGTTGACTTTGAATGTTTGGTGGTTTTCGTTCTTCCCTGGTCCCAGTTGACTGACGGAGTGCGTAAATTCTCCCGTTAAGTGGACGTCGGCATTCCCCGTTCGTCGGAGAGTTTCTTCAGTGATGCGGCTCTTCACACGCTAAAGTAAGTTTGTGTCTACGTTTTTCGGCGTGTCGGACGCGAGCGAGCGTTAGCTTGCGCTGTCGGAGCTTTAGCTTGTGCACTGTTGGCCTTTTTTTTCCTCCACATTTTGGAGCAGAAAAAATGAAATATGTTGAGCTGCAAGCTGGCGTGAGATTGTGTGCCACTCAAATCTCTTCTCGTGTTCGACACTCGTCGTGGGGAGCGTTTTGCCATTTAGCTTCAGACTGACTGACTATTGATTTTGTTGTTATTTTTATTGTTTTTGACCACGTTACTTAGGCATTTCGCGACGTTCCGCTTCCACGTTGTATTTACTGTGATTGTTTTGCAATTTTGTCGCAGCCGAACTGGATTATTTGATGAACTTGGTATCCACCTGCTGCAATCAAGCCGCGTTACTCGCGGTGGTGAGCGGTCAAGACCCGCTAACAAATAGTTTTTTAAAAATGTAGAGTTGGCATGTCCAGCTCCAGGCCTGGAGGGCCACCGTCCTCCCTGTTTTCCATCTCTCAGACAGCTTTGAAGCAGCATTAGAAAGATCCTGATGATCCCACTAAGGTGTGTTGGAGCATGCCTGACATATGATGTAAATCAACTTTCAGCCTTTCCAAGAGCCCGTTTAGCTGCCAGCATTGTTGAAGCACCTGTGGCTGAAGCCTTTCAGGACCTGGATTTTTTTTGTGTGAAGGACCACGGAAGAAAAAAAAAAACATTTCCCACAGCACCTAAGAGGTTGGGAATGAGTGGTGGACACCATTCACTTGGTTATGTGGAATTTGTCTGGTTAGCTGCATGCGAATGCGGCTCAAGTTTTCTTTGATATGAGCAGAATGCAAAGGCGGTTTCTGTTGTTTGTAGTCATGGTAATGCGAGTCGCTTTGTTGTGATCAAATGAGCTGTGGTCTTGTGCATAGGTGTCAAGTGAAGGATGCACGCCACGCGAAGCCCCTCGTCCATCTCGGCCACCCCGCCGGGGGACGCCCTGGACCTCAGCTTGTCCGGCTCGCGGCTCTCTTTCTCCAAGAGGCCTGGCGGCGGTGCCGGCATGTTGCCCGCCGGCAAGTTCTTGGCCCGCTCGGTGTCTGTGTCGGCGCCGTGCGAGGCCCGAGGCAAGCGCAACACCCTGGTGAGGAGGAGCCGCCGCTGCCCATTGAAAACTTGCGCCAGTGGTCTGGGGGAAAACGTGCATCTGTCTCCACAGGGCGACGGCATGGGAAGTCCTCGCTCGGTCAAGAACCTGCGGCGCTCCAACAGCACCACGCACGTCAGCCAGCAAGCACACTTTGCGCTCAGGTACCATACTGAGCTCATTTGACACACACACACACACACACGCACGCACACTTTTTGTGTGTGTGTAGTCACAAAACAAAAGGTGTGGGGGGGGGGGGTCAAGACCTTCGGGTCAGGTTACCCTCACCCCACCCGGTGGAGCCAGTGCGAGAAGAAAAGTGTGCGCTCTTTGCGCCTATTGTCCGGCATCTGTTCATACCAGAAGCCCCCCCCCCCTGCCCCTGCCCCCCACAAGCCAGTCTTAGAGTCCAGGAATGTGCAACCTGAATGCTGAAGTGGCCTTGTGTTTGGCTAGCCGTGTTTTCAACACCTCCCCCGAAATATCCTCGCTGCAGACCATAAGCCCAAGGCTAAAAATGCAACGCAACGCAACGCGACATTGATAAGGACTGGGAAAAGTGTGACTCACATGTAAATGATGTGTATATGCATCAGTGTTACTTTTGCTCCTCTCAGTCCGGACCACCACAGCGGCGACTACCTGACCGTGTTGAACAGAGGCGCCGACGGCCGAAAGAAACCGGACGGGACCACCTGGAACATCTTGGTATATATATATATATATATACACACACACACACAGACGTCTCATCTACAAAGCCTTTTCACACGTGTGTTTTCCGTGACGTCAGGACGAGCAACCTCGGGCACCCGCCGCGCTCCCCATTGGCCGTAGCTGTGCCGGCGCCGACGCACCCAGCGGCATGAGGAGACGAGACCCCGCCGCATCATTCACTGCCAACAACAGGTTCCGTTCACTTCACAATGCTCTTCCAAAAGTTGTGCCAAGCGGCACTTAACTGAAGACGCTTTCCAAAGCCTTCCATTGATGTCAAACGCTCAAGACAATTTAAAGAGCCTGCAATGTCCACTTTAAAGATTTGTTTTTTTTATATCTATGTATATGTATTTGATTTTTTACAGTTTGTTTACAAAATCTTAAATAGTAGAATTATTAATTTTTAAATTTTAAAAAAATTATATTCTTCCCAAAAATATTATTTTTAATTCTCACTGCTATTGTCACCAAATAAATTTTTATGGAAGAAAAAAGTATTCTTCCCTTGCGATCCTAACGCCTGTTCTCGGTCAGGAGCAACAAGGGCGCCGTGGGCAACGCCGTCACCACCATCTTGCACAACAACCACGGCGACAAGCCGCTGACGCCCAAAAGCTCCAACCAGAGGCCTCCCTTCAAGTATGTCCTTCCGCTCACCTTCCAGCTGGTCTGCGACGGCCTCTGCGACTGCCGCTGCTTTTTCTTTCAGCAACCTCCTGAAGGCCAGCGCCAACGACGAGGTCTCTCTGGAGAACGGCTCGCTCACCAAGTCCCAGAAGAACTTTTCCTCAACTTCATCCAACAACAAAAGTCCGGTTCAGCGCGGCAGCCCACCCCCGCAGCGCCGCAACCAAGTCTCTGAGGAGGAGGCCGAAAGGTTTTGCCATGCATGTAAAAGTAGTTATGTAGGATTTCAAAATCCCCAGTTCATTGCTTTCAGCTAATATTGGAAAAAAAAAGTTCCAAAAAATACAAACAGCGAAATCTAAATATGTGACTGTGGATGGAGTGCTAAAGTGCGCCGAACCTTGCAGGTACATCCAGCAGGTCAACCAGGCGGCCGTCACCATCCAGCGGTGGTTCAGGCGACACGGCAGGCGGCGCCGCGCCAACCGGGCGGCACTGCGACGCATTCTGGACAGCAAAAGAAAGGTCTGCAGTGCTCTACAAAGCCATTTTTTTTTTTGCAATATCCAACGAGTGCGCCGGATGTGAACGACACGGATCGCTGCGGTCGCAGGAGTGGCAGGAGCGAGCCGAGGCCGAGAGTCACCTGGAGACGCTCGAGACGACCGCAAGCTGATTCGGGAAGAAAAAGCTCGCCAGGCGCGCCTTGCCGCTATCCAGGTAAGTGATCATCAGTGTGTCTCGGCATTACAAACACATTTTTGATTGCTTTATTCTTATGTACTTTAACTGGAATGGATGCACCAATTGTCGATGATTTTGAATAGCCAGAAATCCATTCTGCAATTATTTAATAACATCAAGGAATTAAAGGTTTGTAGGCCATGGGTGCATTTGTAAATATTTTATTTATAAAGGACATACTCTATACATAGAAATTGTGAATTTAATTGGAGCTAGTTAGTCACTATTTAATGGGAGAATTGTTTTCATTTTGTTTAAATAAGGAAAGGCCTTGCCTCAATGTCTTCCTCTTGTGGTCACTGCAGGAGCTGCAGCAGAAAAGAGCCCAACATCCTCCTCCTCAACCTCCTCAACTTCAGGGCCCAGAGGCAGACAAAGAGCATCGCAGGGCGAGCGGCATGGCGCCAGGCAAGAAGCCAGCCAAGATTTTGCAGAGTCGCGCATCTCCAACCAACACCGCCAGCGTGTCGCCAACACATGCCAAAGCCAACAACACAGGTGCGTGTGTAATGTGTGCCAGTTTAAGACATGTGTGAGCGCATTTATGTCCATGCATGTGTGATGTCCCTGGCACTCATTCAGCACATGCACGCACGTGTATCGCATGCATGTGCCTTTGTGTCGCAGACTTCCATGCAAACGTGGCAGCCGACTTGAGCGAAGTGAGCTTCAGGGCCGTTTCTCCGGTGTTGACCAATCACAGAGCCTCGCCGTGCGCGCAGGTCTCCCGTCTCCTCCCTTTCCGAGCGCCTTTACGGGTCTGCCGTTCTTCTCATCTTTTTTTTTTTTTGTTCCTGTAGGAGCACAACGTCGTCGCAGAGGAAGATGATGGCGACGACAGGGAGTCGATACGTCAAGCGACACCTAGTTTGTCTCGCCTGGCGGTCCCCGAGCCCAAGTCTTGTGACGTACGTGCAGGTTTATGCCAGCCGTGGGGGAAAAAAAGAAAACAAATCGAGGCCTGTAATATTTGTGGCACATGACCCACCCCCCGGAAAACTGACTGGTGCGATGCCGCCCCCTGTTGGTGGTGTTGTGTAGGATCTGCAGTCGCCAGCCCAGGCCAAGCCGGAAAGCGGCAGGCCAAGCGCCAGCGCCAGGCTTCCCCTGAGCGCCAGAAGTCCTTCGCCCAGGAATGTCAGCCCCTTGTCAGCGGCAGATGTCAAGGCCAAGAATGCACCATCTGGCCGCCGCCTTCCGGCCGAATTTGCCGAACTGTCCTGTTTCCGGGCGGTTTCCCCCTCCTTGTCCAGTCGCGGCGGTTCTCGGTGTTCTCAGGTGATCGGCCACGTCACTCACCCGGGGATGGATATATTGGGCCGTGTGCGCAAACCCTGAGATATGCGGAGCCCTTGATCGTTACATTTGTCTATTGTAGTTTTTTTTTTTCTTCCAACTATGTTTTGACTGTCTTGTATTCCCCGTGCTCCAGGAGCATCCTCGCAAGCGTTTGAGCGGCGAGGATCGATCCTGCGCGGCGTCCAAGTCCACCCTCAACGACCTGCTGGACACCATCAAGCTGCTGGAGGAGGAACCCGTGCGTCTTTCCGAGCCCAAATGTTACAACAAAGACAAATACGCCTGGCTCGACCAGGTGAGTGCGTGTCATGATGGAAAATTGACTTTTGAATGGCTCGTGCCGTCAAACTTTATTTCCTTTTAAAGGACGGTGATGCGGATTCGCTGACGGCCGACAACCTGGAGCGTCACATCCAGCTCAGCCTGCCGCCGCTGCCGCCGGACGGAGCTGCGCTGCTGTCGGAGGCCAAGCTGCAGAGCATCATGAACTTCCTGGATGAGATGGAGAAGTCGGAGCAGGAGCGCCCGCGTTCCACCGCCTCGCACAGAGAAGTCAGTCGGTCTGAGGCTGCCTGCCCCCAAATCGCCGTTCTGTTTTTGCTGCCTCTCCAACTTGTGTGCATTAAAAAAAAAAAAAAAAAAAAACATTTTTATATCTCATAATTTTGCCATTGGCAGCATTAATTTTGTAAGTAAAAAATCCCAATCCGGTAATGCTAGCATTGCTCATGTTGTCAGGCAGCATTTTTGGAGGATGAGGCGGCGCCCGCGTTGGACCCCGCCTCGGCCACCGCCGCCCAAGTCTCGGGATCCATCATGAGGATCAAGATGGAGCTGGAGGAGAAGGCGCGCCTGGTGGAAATGCTGCAGAACGAACTGGTAACAATACGACAGCCCCCCTCGGCTTACGGCCTGTCAAAGCGTTGACGTTTTCCTTCCTGTCCCGGTCAGGCCCAGGAGAGGGAGCTGACGGTTCAGCACGTGAAGGAGACGGAGAAGGAGCTGAGCCGAAACCTGCAGCTGCAGAGGGACCAGTACGAAGCCACGGTGCAGAGACACCTCACCTTCATAGACCAGGTGGGCATGTTGCACAACCGCCAGCGACCTAAACGGCAGCGTGACAAGGTTTCCCAGAAAGTCTGGCCATTTCAACAATGCAAAAAGATCGTTGAAAATACCATGATGGGTTCTGGAGAAATATCTGTTTAAAAAAAAAAGTTTCTGCGTTCACGCTAACATGCGTCTGCCCCTCCGTCCTCAGCTGATCGGCGACAAAAAAGCTCTGAGCGAACGATGCGAGGGCGCCATCGCCGAGCTCGAGCTGGTGGACCACAAGTACACCATGAAGATCTCCCAGATGCAGAAGCAGCACGAAATGGTGACCGCCGCCTCACGTTCGCCTTCTGGCTTCCGTAGCCTTCCCGCCCACACACTCGTGCGCACTTTGTCCTCACTCGTGAGGCGCTTCAGCACACTATTAAATGCTCAAACGGCTTCCCCTAAAGCCGCTTGAGCATGCAGGGCGATTTGCGACTCAAATTATCTTGCAAACCCGCTGGAAGGTCATCCAAGATTTCTCAAGGAAATGCAATATTTAATTATTAAAAAATAACCAAGCATCTGGCTTCTGCTGCACGTCTGGCTTTCTTTGCTTAAACGACCTCTTCTTCTTCCTCCCTGTCATCGCCGTTGCCGCCGGCGCCGCCGCTGAGGCCGCTTCTCCTTCCCCGCACGCCAGGTTTGGCAAATCCTGGGTCCGCTGTGCGAGGTAACGCTTGCCACTCCCCCTCCGCCGTACTCCTCCGCTTCCATGCCGCCATCTTTTCTCTTTTTCCCCTTCGCTCGTTTGTGCAGCGCACTGTCCGTCCTGCCGGATGCTCACTGTCCGTGTGAGTCCTCATCATCATCACCACCTTGGCCAAGTCTTCATCCACGCGCTGCTCCTCGCATTTCTTGTTGCATGTTACGCACACTCGACACCAGCTGACCGTCCTCCTTCTGGGAGCTGCAAGTGACATTGTCTTCCTCTTTTACCTCCTTCTCTTCACTCCTCCCTACTTCCTTACATCCATCCTGCTGCTCCTCCTCCGTATATTCCCCCCATTTTTTTCCTTGTCCTTTTTTATTTCTCCGGCATCTCATCCTTCCCTCCTAATCTTCTTTTTCCTCCTCCTCCTCTTCCTCCTTATCCTGCTTCTTGCCCCCTGACAGGAGATCAAGAAGCTGAAGGAGCTGATGAGTGTCAAGGAGAAGATCCGGCGGGAGAAATGGATTGACGAGAAAACCAAGAAGATCAAAGAGATCACAGTCAAAGGTAAAACTGACGTGCGCCTCCCTGCCTGCCGCCCGTATTCGTCCTTGCCTATTATTTCTCATCCTCGGCTTCCTTCTCCTCCTGCTGGCCAGGCTTGGAGCCCAACATCCAGAAGCTGATCTCCAAGCACAAGCAGGAGCTGAAGAAGCTGCGCACGCTCCACGAGGCCGAGCTGCTGCACGCGCACGAGCAGGGGGCCGAGCGCTGCGCCCGACAGTGCGAGGAGCTGCGGAGGCAGCTGGAGAACGAGAAGGAGGAGCAGTGCCGCAGGGAGCGAGACTTGGCCCGCCGCAAGTTTGAGAAGCAGCTCCAGGACGAGGAGCTCTCCCTGCAGCAGCACAGAAAGCGCGTCCACAAGGAGGTGGCCGACGAGAAGGAGCGGTTGGCGCAGCTGGCAGCCAGGTACGACCTGAGCGCGAGTGGCCGGCGGGTTGAAACGGGGCGGCGGCTGCTTTCAAAGACCTCCGTCGTCCTTCCGTCGTGTCCAGGCAGCACTCGGAGATGGAGGAGTTACGTCGGCGCATGGAGGAAAACTCCTGCATGGCCGGACGGGTTTTCAGGGAGGAGCTGGACAAAACCAGAGAGGAGCAGGAAAGGAGACACCAGGTGGGGGACCATCAGCCTCCACCCGATTGATTGATTGATTGATTGATTTTTAAAGCTCTTCAAAACACATTCTCACGACATTACCCGTTTGGTAGCGTCACATTTTAATTAAAGATATAAAACAGAATTCATCAGAATGCTGTCTCGAGACTAGTGGAGGCACGAACTATTGCAAAGATGATGCTTGAAAGCAAAGAAACACACACTCACACATTTGTGTGTTATATTCGCTTGTATGTAGCTTTGTTGTACCGTGCTGACTGCAGTCAGGTGGTTAATGCAACCGACAAGCTGTTGTCAATCACCCGACTTGCTACCTTGACACCAATGACTGTTTTTGCATTAGAGGGGATTTGGCGCCGCCTTGTGGCCACATGGCACATTTTATCGAGCGCACAAAAAGTTGAGTTAGAAACGCGTCATACTGGAAGCGAATTTGAGCATTTCGCATGTACCGGTACTTGATTATGTCCTCAGGCGGAGCTGACGAAGCTGCAGGAGCGTTTTGACCAGGAAAAGATGAGCTGGGAGGAGGAATACAGGAAGAAACAGGTGAGCGCCCGTCTGGACCCCCGCGCTGGCCCATGCCCGTGAAATGCGACAGTGTGCCACTTGCCGATGACCCGTTTTGGCGCTTAGGAAGCGGGGCTCCTGAGACACGAGCGCCAGCTGCGAGAGGAGCTGCGGCAGGAGCGCGACAAAGAGATCCAGCTCGCCATCTGGACGCTGGAGGAGGAGACCAGCAAAGACAAGGAGGAGAGCGAGCGGGCCGCACAAAACAGGTAGCCATGTTACGGGATTTCCGCTCGCAGCCATGATCTTAGCGCGAGCGGTGCACGTCAGCCGTTTGCCACACATGCTGAGAATGTTTTTTTTGTTGCTCAGGTTGAATCGCGTTCGGGAGGCGTACGAGGCGGAGCAGAAGGAGCTGGAGCGTTCCCTGAGGGAGGCCCTGGACAAGCAGCAGGAACTGAGGAAACATCACATGGACGCGCTGCAGCAAATCGACGCGCTCAAGGATGCGCTGCGCCGCAAGGAGGAAGACCTGCTCATCGTCACGCAGGTGAGAAATGACATCGCGGCGCCTCGCGTGGCACGCCAGAACATTGTGTGACATGTTGACGATATCATGCGGCGTATGAATTCACCCGACGTTGCGTGACATCACACGTCATCGCTCGCCACCGCGGCTCAGCCTTTTGTTTTTGCGCCACGTTGCTGTGTTGAGAACCGGGACCAACTCCTGGAGGAGCGCCACGGGCTGGCCTCGGTGATCCAGCAGGAGTTCGACGCGCGCCTGCTACTGGCCGAGGAGGAGGCGCAGAGGGCCAGGGTGGAGGCGGAGGAGGTGCGCGTCACGCTGCAGGCGGAGGTGGACAGGATCAGCAAGGAGAAGGAAGACGAGCTCCACGAAGTGCACCAGCGGTAAGCAACCAAAGTCTTTGCTTGTGTTGAGAGTCTCTGCCCCTCTATCGGGCCCACTTCCGTTGCGATGCTCACGGATGACATCATCACCTTCAGAGTCAAGGCGGCCATCTTTAAGAAAGACGAGGCGGTCAACGCTCTGCGGAGGCAGCACGAGGTGAGTGGCCTGAGCAGGACGCCGTCTGCCGTTTGGCTGAGGGCGGGCGGGAGTCAAACGCCGTCCCTTTGCTGTCGTCCGATAGGCTGCTGTGAAGAGGGCGGAGCACCTGGAGGCCTTGTGGGAGGAGCAAAGGAGGCAGCTGATGGAGAAATGACCTCAAGACCGCACTCTGAAGTACTTACTCGCACCCTCACATGAACGTTTCTCGTGTGTTGTGTTTTTTGTTTTGTTTTTCTTAAATGGACATCATGGAAAGAAACCAGCCACGCTCCTTTTCAATGTTTTTCATGCAGCGGGTAAATCCACCTGTTGCGGATCATCTCACCGCTCTGCGGTTTTGTGCCGATGACTGACATTGAGGTCAAAGTGCCTTCAGGTTCGCATTGCGAACGTCACCGCTGGCCTCTTTTCTGTTCAGTCACCTAACCTTTGCAATGCGAGCCCAAGGCCACTTTGACCTCAATTTCAGTTGAAAGTAGAGGGTAGTGGAAGGCCAAAATGGCCGCCACCTGAGTTGGATGAAAATCACGCTGCTTGATTCTTATTTCCCGAAGGCAATTTTCATCATCAATACCATGCTTGTACTCGGTGTAACGTAAGGTGACCTGAAGTCGTATCTGTGAAGTCACAAGTGATGGGAAGGATCAGCTGGAACAAACTGAACCCCCTCTCACACTCCACACCACTTTCTGGCCCCTCCCACGACGGAGCAAGAATGTCTCAATGATCCTCAGATCTTTTCCAGATGTTTCTGAGACCAGCCCGGGCAGGCCTGCACCGCTGAGGGTTGGGTGGAGCCGGGTTGTGTAATTTATAGTGACTCGCGTTTTGTTTCTGGGAAGCGGGCAGGAAAGTCTGTCGAATGTTCTCAAGAGAAAAAGTGAAAGGAGAAGAGGACGTGTCAGGATGGGCGATGTGTTTTGAGGTGGCCTGATTGCAGTGTGGATGCGCCAGCATGCACCCAGAAGAATGTTCAAGAGGGGGGGGGGTGTGGAGGAGGGGGGGGGGCTTTCCCAGAGCACGTCAAGTCACGTGACCAAAATGAAGGACTAAACGGAAAAATGAAGGACACCCGTGCTGATGTATTCATTTTCACTCGCTATTTATTGTGCTGGAAAAAGCTTTTGGACCACCATAACGTTTTTTTCTCTTTCTTTCAAAATGTGTTCATGAAAAATCCATTGATACTTTTTCTACTCTGTCAAGTTATCAGATGTCTTGTACATAATAGAATATGTACCACCCTTTTATTCGAGTGAAATGTGCTCAACAATAAATGTTAGCGAGACGAATGTCACGCTGTCCGTTCACAGGCCTGGGTCTGTCTGTCCTTACAGATATTGGACACATAGGAATCTGAGCTCAAACTAACTCCGTTATTTCATCTGCTTCGAACTTCCTTGAGGCTATTTGGAAAGGGAGCATCAGACTGGAATTTGAACACCGTCACAAAGTACTTTTGAGCTGCTCTGTGCTGCCTCCGACAGGACAAAGCAGGACATCAAGGGGGGGCGGAACAAAGTATTGCAAGTCTTGTGACCCACTTTGCTCCGCAGCTTGTCTTCCTCTTTCAGCGCATTTTGCTTTCTGACGATGAAAGCCAAGATGGCTGGTGGGCCTCGGCGCCGCGCCGCACGCCAACAAAAGAGTCCCTGTCGCCGCCTGCGGGTTCTGATCTCAAATCCAAAGAATCGTGAAGAGACATTTTGACCCCCCCCCCTCCCTCCCCCAAGGACGACTTGACATGCGTGGCAAGCAGCCAAGCAGTCGACGTGCACAGAAAGACGCGCAGGCTTGGCGCATATGTGGAAGTCACGTCGTCAAAAGTTGTTGCCTTCATTTGGCGCTTTTGACATGAAAAGTCATCAATATCACAAATATTTTAGTATCAACTCATATCTCATGATTTAATTTATTTGCTGTAAATAGTGCTTAACAATTTTACATTTAGGGAAAAAAAAATCTGTACTCTCAAACTTGTACTCCACGAGTTACATTTGGATTAGTTAGATATGACAGCGTTGGAAAATGTCCACAAATGTCATCAATGCCAAAAAACAAACAAACTATTCAATGATTGCTTATTTGTTCCAGAAATGTATTTGAAATTGTTGCCCATCCGCTTTTTAACCTTTGTTGATTTTGTGAGCAGTCCCTTTTAGCTCAACCCCTGCTTTGCTGAGAACGACACAATAAGCCCCCCCCCATGTTGTCAAGCACTACAAGCGGGCCTGAGGTTGCCGGCTTCAAAACACCAGAGACAAAAAGGTCCCATGGCGGAGAAGCACGCCCACTGCGCTGCCATTGGCTTCAAATTGCCTTCTCTCCCCCTCTCCTTCCGTGCCGGTTCGGGAGAGCCCCCCCCCCCCGGGACTGCTGCCAGCAGCTGTTGCTCTCTTATTGTGGCCCCACCCTACAGGACCAGGAACGCCTCCCCCACCCCCCCTCGAGTAGGCGGTCCTGGCAGCAGCTGAGTGTCGTCGAGTGCCTCCAACTCCTCAAAGCGTCTCCAAGTCCTTGAAAAGCTTGGCTCGGGGACCACCGAAGACCGGCAGGACCAGGTGAGGCCTTTTCACAACACCCCCCACCCCACCCCCACCCCCTCCCACCAAAAACAAGCCCCCTCCAACTCCGCTAGAATCATGATTTAGAATCGTGGGAGTATCCCGACTGCAATCAGTTTGTAATCCTGAAGGAGTTGAGGTTCCAATCACGTTCAAAATGTTCATTGTTGAAGTCGCGGGTTAGAATCGTGTTGGATTTGTGCTTGGACTCCCCGTTATTATCCGAATTTTTAGGAATCCTGTTCAAATTGATTGCAGTGTGAGTTGGAAGGGTGTTGCTTTCATCCTGACGATCCTGCTCAATTTCTGGTTGGGAAGCGGGACAACGTAAGCACCCCCCCCCCTTTCTCCCGCCCACAAAAGAGAAAAGCGGAGGTAGACCACACAGGAAGATCGCTGTCACTTGTGTCTACATTTTGGTGCGAGTCGTCCATTGGGTGCCATTTTGAGTTTTATCCGCAAGTCTGGGGGATGCAGCCCCCTCCCCACATTACTTTATTGTCCACCGAAACGGTGGTGGAGGAAGGGGGCCGGGGGTGGTGTCAGTGACAGGCAGGCTGTGTTTCACTTTACGACTCTGACCAGGCTCCGGTGACGCACGAGAGTAAGAAAGTTGACACTTGTCGGAGTTGTTAAAAAAGAACCAGTTGGATCCAGCTTTGAGGTCGTCTTGCGTTCAGGGTTGGAATCCGCTTGGGTTCACTTTACAATCTTTGTTGGATTTGTGTATGAGTCAGGCTGTCATCAATCCGATTGTAATCCTTGTTTTTTTGTCTGTGGGTGTGTGTGTGTTTGCTCATCGCCACCCCTGCAACCTTTTCTCACGGCCGTTTGCCAGTGTCGCTGTCGTGTCTTATTTGCCTTCGCTAAGCAACAGGAAGTCAAGCTGCCCATACAGGAAGTAGATAACGGATGCGGGGAGCGACAACGCGTGGCCTACTCCGATGTCGCTTTGAACGGCCAAATGTGCCAAATAGTCGAGCGTCTGGACTGCGCTGTCGTGTCCAAGGAAGGTAAGCAGAGCTGCGAGTGTTGGCGCAGATTCGCTTTCGCCATCAGATTGTGATGTCATCACCTTTTTGGCCAAGTTGTGCTCCGATGAAACACTGCGACCAGTCCACTGTCTATTTGTCTCTACGTCTTAACTTTTTCTTCTTCTCTCCAGAGAATTCTGCCAGAGCCTGAACTTCCTTCATTGCCCCCCCCCCGCCATCACACACACATCACCTGATGCGACCTCAGTGGAGGCAGGGGGCCAGTGAAGCCCCCAGCAGCGGCAGCTCCTGAGTGAGCGTGGCTCCCCCGCCCCGCTCCAACCGAGCCTCCGGGGATGTCGGCGCCGAGGCGGCTGGCGTTGGCAGCCATCACCGCAGCCTCCGTGCTGTGCGTCTACTTCCTGTCCGGGAACCTGGAGACCTCCCTGGCGCTGTCCTGGGCCCACCTCGGACCACCGTGGAGGTCAGCCAACGTTGAGATTTAAAGTTTTAATTGCAATAGATCAAAAGATGAAATGCTGAAATAACTTTGTTGAACAAAATGTAGTCAATTTATTTTGGTGAAATTATTTGAGAAGAAAAAACAAATTGTTGCGCAACGAAGACTTCGGGAGTCTTGATAACGAAAACTGCTCGGTGGGCGCGTGTCGGTTCTCCTCACAATGTCATCGACAGACCGCCTGACAGACATCTGCTCTTCCGCAGCGACCCGCGTCTCCATGGCAACCGGAGCAGCCCCGCCCCCTCGCCGGCGGTCCGTCCCGGGTCGACGACACCGCCGCCGGCCGCTAACGTGACCCGGCACAAAAAAAATTCCGGGAAGCCCACTGAGCCCCCCTTCATCGGGGACGCCTACGCCAGTGAAAATGTCGCGCCGCAAACCGTGAGTGGAGCGCAAAACTCATCAGAATGCTACCGAATCATTTTAGAATCGTGCGGGATTCAAAGTTCGATGCTGCTTTGAAATCATGTGCCCTGCATTGTTTAAGTGACCTTTGGAACAATGTCGTGAGCAGTTGTCCTCCCATCGGCTCAACTCGTGACTCGCTGTGCGCAGGACTGCCCCGACGGCATCGGAAGCCGCGTCGCCAAGTCGGACGTGTCCGAGCTGTTCCTGAAGAACGTTCCGGTGCTGCAGTGGTCCAAACACGCCACGGCCGCCGAATACAGTCGCCTCCGTCCGTACGTGGGCGCAAACGGCTGGGGGAGCCTCACCTATCAAAGTCGGTACCCACGCGACCATTTCCCATGTCTAATGCAGCATTTTGCCAACTTTCATGAGCCAGAGCACATTTTTTTGACGCTCTGAAAACCTCTTGCCACGCCACCAAACTCAAATATCGCAAAAGGCCGAAATGGTGATAATCAGACATGTCACGCCATACATCAGCTTTTGGGAATTCATTTGAAATGAATTTTGGGGATTGCTGATTATTTTGGGAGCAATTCCACTGTTGGCCACTAGATGGTGACACACTATTTAGTCTGACTGGAAATATTTTAAGCTCAGCTGTGTTTTTTTTGGGGGGGGGGGCGAGAGTATTAAATCCTCTTCAATCCTTTTTTCGTTTGAATGAAGGGGGCGGGGGCTGGAGAAATTTGATGATTTGCTGCCGCGACCTAATGATCTATTTAACGTTATTCCGGACAGCGCTGTCAGACACACTGTCGCTGCTCAACTCGTCCGTGAACGGCGTCGTGTTGGACGACTGGGCGAGTCGCGGCGACCCGTCCCGCTGCACCCGCTGCGCCGTGGTCGGGAACGGCGGCATCCTGAAGGGCTCCAAGATGGGGAAGGAGATTGACCAGCACCACTACGTCTTTAGGTGAGCTCATCTGACGTGAAGTCAGACATGGAATAAAAAAACCTACATTTTATGCTCGTAAAACAAAGTATTTTAGCCTTGGTCCGAACATGACATCAAAGTCAAGTCACGTGGCTGCAATCCCGCCTCCGACGACATCAGGAAGCTTCTTTTGACGATAAAATTCAAAAGCTTCTGCCTTTAGCTTTGACTCGCAGTCGCCCCCTTTTGGTGATGATGTGCTTAAGGTTCTGAGTTGATGCTTTGCCGGCCTAGGACGAACGGTGCCATCCTGGCGGGCTTTGAGGAAGACGTGGGGGTGCGCACCACCCACTACACCTTCTCCACCAACACGCTGATGAACTCCATGATGAACTACGCCTCCGCCGGCTACCGAGGGCCGCCTCAGTCTCAGGTGAGCCACACGCTCTGCCGCCCGCTCGAGGAGGACGACGTGCCTTGACGCGATCGCGGTGACGTCGCCCCTCCTCGCCCGGACAGGAAACGCGTTATGTCTTCCTGCCCGACCACGACCGCGACTACCTGCTGATGAAGGCGGCGGCCCAGCGCACCCTCGTTGAGCAAGGACGCGAGCGAGGCAAAGAGTCAGTACCACCTTTCGGGCATGACGCTCTTGTGCTTGGAATCAGCCACTCATTGGCTGCTTCCCAGGCACCAGAAAGTGATGCATTCTCAATCCCCCCCGCGCATCGTGATGTCGTTATCACGTCATGTTTTCCACTCAGTCCGACGACGTACTTTGGGAAGGACGTGACTGCGGCCAAGCTGAAGATGTACCATCCCGACTTCATTCGCTACCTCAGAAACAGGTGAGGGAGCCCCGCCCCCTCCTCCCCTCGATAACCACGGCAACCAGCGCCCCTCCCCTGAGTGAGCGTGACCATGTTTTCCCTTCAGGTTCCTTCCATCCAAAACCCTGAAAACCAAATACAAGAACATCTACCGGCCGTCTACCGGCGCCGTCATGCTGCTGGCGGCGCTGCACAGCTGCGACCGCGTCAGCGCCTACGGCTACATGACTCCACAATACAAAAAGTATTCGGACCACTACTACGACAGGAAGTACCACCCGGTAGGATTCTTTGTTAACCACGACTTGATGTTGGAGATGAACCTGTGGCAGCGGCTGCACCGAGCCGGCCTCATCACACTTTACATGCGCTCGTGAGCACTTCCGGGTTTTCACCCGGACACTCTTGAACGCCCGGCGAATACCCGCCGGTGCTCCTCAACATTAGTGACCGGCTTTTTCGAAGCTCCTGAACGCATCTCAATGACTGCTCCTGAAAGTTACTGGACACCCCTCAAGTCGCTCGGTGCTTTTCTTCTGAACGGGCGTCAACGCATCCGACCGAATGCTCCCGAACGTTCCTTAACGCTCAGCCATGCCCTTGAACAACTGAATTTTTCCGAGTATCCCTGAACATTTCTGACCACTCCTGAATGCTCTTGAACGCACCCGAGTGAATCAAACATTCCTTCACGCTCTCGAACGCAACCTTAATGAATACTTCTCAGCGGCCCTGAACATTTCGAAACACACTCAACAATGTCCACGCATGCTCTTAAAGGCGCCGACTGAATTTTTCTCAGTGCCCCTGAACATTTCTGACCGCTGCTGAACGTTCCCGTACACTGTTGAACGCACCTGGGCGAATGCCACGGAGCGCTCCTCAACCTGTTTTTGAACACTCCTGAGTGCGCCGTAATAATCCTGAGCACTCCTGAATCCCTCCTGACGTTGTTGTTTATTTATTCTCCGCGCATTTGCACGTCCTCAACCACTCGTTTTGGGCCAGCGGACAGCTCCTCCCGAAGGAGAGGCACGAGTAGCGAAACTACTTAGCCAACGTGCTAACCTGGCGTTCTGGTCATTTCATTGTGCCCTGGCCATCTCAAATTCTGCTGTTGGCGGGTTTCTCGTCGATGGAACCGCAAGCAAAAAGCAGCCTGCTGAGCGAGCCTGACGGTGTGCTGGGCCTGTCGCCGTAGCAACCAGCAACTGGACTCCACTGTTGCTAGGGTAGCAGCAGATTGGAACGCTCGCTACAAAATAGCCTCCTGCCTTCCCACAATGGGTCTTCTCCCGTAAAGAAACTTGTTGAACTACTTTTTTTTTTTTAATGTTTGTTTCTTGTTCAGACATTTTGGTTTTGAACATGTTTTCTTCTGAGGCATGTTGTTTTCTGTTTACACTTGTTTTTTAAAAACCGGTTTCTTTCTCGACATGTCAAAAGAAACCTTTTAATAAGCCAACTCTTTAATCTTTGAAAACATTGTTTTTCTTTTGGGACATGGTTTTAAGTTATTTCCTTTTAGATATGATTTTCTTGTTTGATATATATTTTTTTAAACATATTTGTTTTATGTCTAAAAACAAATCTGTTTAGACACCTGCTTTAGTCTTGTTGATTTTAAACATACATTTCCTTTTTAGTCCCCCAAGTGCCTTAAAACATCGATGGCAGTGCAAGTCACGTGACCAAGTGACAGATATGAGGAAGAAAACCAAAGTGACCTTTGTTGACTGCGACTGCTGTCGTCTCAGTGACTTATTACATTTTTAAACATTCCTGTTTTGTGTGTAATGTGTAATAAAAGCTGAAAAGCTTATCGACTGTGAAGGGAATGAGTAACCGAAAGCGCAAAACAAATGCTTCTGAATTGAGCATGCAAGGGCCAACATGTGACTTGTTGTCAGAGTAGATGGAACAAAAGAAGTGGAAGTAGTGAATGATAAGACGCAACCTTTCCTCAAAAACCATATCACGTTTTTAAAGGAGACATACAATTTTATAGCAAATAAACATCACCGGTTCTGGGGGGTGAAATTAAACCACCAAGTCGATTTTAGTCGAGTCGTTTCATGGTCATAATTTTTCTAAGTGATCTGAAAAATGTATGAAAATTCTACAATGTACTTCGGGCGAAACACAAATCCAAAAGGTAAGTGGAGCTGCAGTGTTAACACAGATATGTTTGCCACGTCGAGTGACACACCGCGACATTATTTGTATCATTGGGCGGCTTCGTGACAAAATGCTGAAACTAAAATTGGGGGGGCAGGTCTCAAGTGTAAGAATTCCATACGATGTCTTATTCAAAGTACTTTCCATGAATCTTGTTTGTGCGGGCTTTACAATGCCGCCATCTAGCGGTGACAGCAGCTCAGTGCACCTCCGCTGCTGTTTTGCCTCCTTTTTGCTGACGAAATGATTTTTTTTTTTGTGTGTGCGCATGATTTCTTCCTAGTTTTGGTTACGTGTGGCAGACACAGGAAGTCAATAATATTTTTGACACTGTGGACTGTAACTTTGCTGCTCTCAATCGGTCGCCGCAAGCAGTGCAGCCTTCAAGTGCCTGTCGACGACTTTTCCCATGATGCTTCTGATCGCTTGCCAGCCGGATGGAGACCTTCAAATCAAAGTTTGACGAGGACGACTGAAAACAGGTAGCACACGTCCATCATGAGCATTTGCCACTGACCTAACGTGTTCTTTGACGACACCAAAGAGGAAGTGTGAGTGAGTTGTGGCAATGTTGCACAAATGTGTGTTTAGAGTTGATGAAGAGGAGGTTGAATCAATTATGAATGTGTTTAGTTGCATACAAACAGAGAGGCAATCGTGTGTGTTTTTGTGGCTTCTGTGCGTGTTTAAGAATGCACGTGACTGTTTGTGTGTGCGCAGGGCCGGCGCTTTGGGGTGGGGGGCGGGGTCACATCTCGGGTCAAAATTGATTGTTGTGATTTTACGGCTCTCTTCACAGGTCTGCAGTGTTCTTTGATCCCTCGATGCTATGCCTTTTATATTCAGAGATTTTAGTTTCGCTGTGATCTTTAGACTGGATGGATTTTGCAGCATGCAAATGGCGTCGGCCGCCGGTGACATTTGATCACTGTGATTGCCGGTTAGCGAGCGAGTCAGCCCATATGAGAGAGAAGTTGCCTTTGAGATAACGCACAGAAGCAAAGCAATGGAGAGTAGATAGGCATGGTCGAGTAGATGAAGCTTGCATGATTTAAAAAGAAGATAAAAAAAGCTGCCTCAGTTATGGAGGGGAAGTACATGGCCCCCCCATCACTTAAACATTTCTGGCTACATCCCAATGTGTCTGAGTGTGCCTACGCGTGTGCACGGGGGTGTGTGTATGCATGTGTCCCAGCGCATGCGCATTAATGCCCCCCCAGCATACCCCCTCCGCCCCTCCCCCTCAGCATTAGCGAGCAAGATGGCGCTCTCGCAAGCAGCACCGCGGACAGCACCAGCAGCCTCCCCCCCTCCTCCCCCTACTCGACACCAACGGGCCAACGAAGCCCACATCTGATTCCCCCCCGCCCCCGCACCCGTCCGCAGCCCCCCACCCCCCCCCCCCCCCTTTTACGAGGAATGTCCTGCTCTCTGGAACCTTCCTGACTCCTTTGAAGCTTTCTTCCTTCCTGGAGATGGACGCGCAAATCCGCAGCTGGCCGGGCTCGCTTCGGAAAGGATGAAGGCAGAGTGATGATGGAGATGAAGATGAAGAAGATGCTGATGATGCTGACGTGTGCCGCACTTTGGCCCCGCGCCGCCGCCATAGGCACAGGTGAGAAAAACATTCCAGCACTGGGGTTCCATTTCGAATTGTGTGTGTGTGTGTGTGTGTGTGTGTGTGTGTGTGTGTGTGTGTGTGTGTGCGCGCGCGTTCACGTGAGCGTCTCCTTGCCGTCACACTTGCACGTGCGGAGCGCCATGAAGTTAATTAATCATTTGTCATCTTCATTAAGAGCTAATCGTCCATCCGCTGTCTCGGTCTTACGCAATAAAGTGTTGCGGCCCCGTTGCCATGGCAACCGCGGCTCCAGATTCTTGCTGAAGGGGCAGAAAAAACATTGCGATATAACATTTCTAATTTTAGCATCCTGTCAATCACCCGATGATGACATCATCGTGTGATGTCGTCATCCCGTCACACGATCGAACATGGTCAGCTTGATGGCGTTGGTCAAGTCAATTTGTTAGCTTACGCAGCAAACCTGGAATGTAAGATTTTGATGCTAGCGTTGCATTTTCAGGCTGTTGTTGCAGCAGCGGAACGCTAAGACCACATTTGAATGTTAACACATTGCTCGCATTGAAAAGTTAGTCTCAAATGCGCGCATCACGTTTTGATGCTTGTTGAGTAGTCGCGTCGTATTTCGGGGCTAATGCCACATTTCACGCGAATATGGCTTTCTAAGCTCACGGAATGCGAGTCAAGAAAAATCTCGGATACGTGACATTACCTTTAAAAATGTGCTGCTGGTTTTAAAATCTCGTGTCTGCGGCAAATTAAAATTCGCTATGAAATTTGACGTAGGCCCCATAACGTCGGTGGAGAAAAGTCGGCAAAGTTTGTCGATGTGGAAGTGTCTGTATTGTTGTGCGCACAAATCACATGATAAATGATTGATTATTATGAAGAAATTCATATCGGCGGGCTAAAAATAGACGTTGCTCGCATGCTTGTTCCAGCAAAACACAGCATAGGGAGTGCACTGGTGGTCACATGATGACTCGAATAGAATCCTGTAGCTTAGCCACGCCTAGCTTGGTGTGTGTTGCAGTCGAGGCCCCCATGAGTGAAGCAGAGTTTGTGCCAGACAAACAAAGTTGCGATGCTCGGCGAGTAAACACAAAGCAGAAGGCCAGAGGAAGTAGCGGCCCGTTTCCGTGGCAACCGCATCCTCCAAAGGATGATTCAAGAACATTGCGCCTTGACGGGAAGACAACAAAAGTGAACCAAGATCACGAGGGCGAGCGCCGTGCCCTCGTTTTGACGCCGAGGCGCGCCAGCGCGTGGAAGAGGAAAACGTGCACCACAGCGCGTGCCGTGCCTTCAGACTCACATGTGACATCACACATGCATGCGCAGCTCTTACGTAACACGTCCGCACATAGACGCACATCCAACCGGTGCACAAAAACGCACTTGCACACCCCGAGAGCGCTCACACAGAACCCCCCCCCCCGACCCCCACACGTACACTTGTCGCTTGCCGTTACCTGCGGCCGAACGAGAGCGTCGGGAGTGCGTGCGTTGTCCTGATTCCTGTCTCGTCCCGCAGGTGTCGGCGAGTGGGCGGAGCCGTCGTGGGCCTCGGCGGCGTTGGCGTGGGTGTCGGGCGTGGTCGGCCTCCTGTTGGTCCTGCTGACCTGCCTGTGCTGCAAGAAGACCCGCAGCGCCCGATTCAAGGTCAACTCCACCGTGCACACACGAACTGGCACTAACCAGCACTAACTAATTACGGTTTCTGCTGGTGTGAGTCTGTCCGTTCGTATGTCGCCCTGGGTGCGCGTGATTTCCCGGTTGTTTCATGTGTGTACATGCAAGTTCGTGTGTGTGTGTGTGTGTGTGTGTGTGTGTGTGTGTGTGTGTGTGTGTGTGTGTGTGTGTGTGTGTGTGTCTCTGTATGCGTCCCAAGTTGTGTTCGTGTGTGTCTCTGTCTCTTAATGTGTGTGTGTGCGCGCTGACCAGATGTGCGTTGGCGGGTGTGTTCTGCCGGTGATGTCAACAGTACACTATGTGGACCCCCACCAACCCCCGGCCTCTCCCCCATTTTTTCTTCTCCCCCGGGGAGGGGGCGGGGGAGCGAGGCGACCCCCGACCTCTTTGCTCCTCCTCCTTCCGCCCTTGCGTCCATCGCAGCCTTCTTTACATGCTCTGCTGTCCGCTTCATCTGCTTCATCCTCTCCAGACTCCGACGTTGGACGCTACCGACTCTGCGTTTGTGCGTGTGTGTGTGTGTGTGTATGTGTGAGAGAGACAGTGTGAATGTGGTCACCCGAGGAAGGTAAGTGACCTCGTCACACGTGAGAACCTCCTTCACTTGGTTTTGATGCTCTTAACGTATGTCTGCTTGTGTTTATCGTCCGTGCGTGTGTGTGTGTGTGTCACACCATTTGTGATACTGTCTGAGCAAATGGAATAAATCCATATGCACAATCTCACATGGGCGTGGACGCACACACACAAAAATATATGTCCTCCTCTCCTGCTCATCCTATTCTCATGCATGCCCTCGTTTGTGTTAAGAGTACGAAGAGAGAGAGCGAGCACATGTGCGAAGGGCAAGCGGAGCGTGTGAACGTGTCAGGGTCACAAGAGGAAGAACAAGAAAGGGGAGGAGGAGAAAGGGCTGAGAAAGTGAAGAAGCAGAAGAGGAGGAGGAAAAGGAGATAAATTTATGATGAGGAGGAGAATTTTTTTTTAAAGCATCCAAGTGTGTGTGTGTGTGTGTGTGTGTGTGTGTGTGTGTGTGTGTGTGTGTGTGTGTGTGTGTGTGTGTGTTGTCAGGTCACATTCTTGAGGTCTTGCGGGACCTGGCTGAGTTTTTGCCTGCAACTTCCTGTGCAGCCTCCCGACTCGGGTTTGGCGTTCGACGCTCACGCGGCGGCGGCGGCCGGCGAGCTCGCCAAAAACTTGAACCACTAAAACTTGACGTGTGTGTTGTCGTTTCAGGAGTTCCGCAACCTTCCTGATGGCGAGGCGGACCGCACGCACGCCTTCACGCCGGCCTCGCCGGCCTCGCAGGCCAGCCCGGATGTGTATGTGCTGCCCCTCGGCGAGGTGGCACTGCCCCTCGCCAGAAGGGCGGCGCCACCGGGTGAGCTGGAGTACACGGCACATGCAGGTGACATGTTGCACGCACGCAAAAGCACAGATGTGCACATGCACACGCGCACGTTTTCTTCCTCGTCTGAAGTTGCAAGTGGGCGCGTCTCCTCGGGAGACCCTCGGGGCGTGAGAGCCGGTCTGATCTTGGCGGTCGCGCCTTTCGCGCAGCTGCTGCCTCGTTCCAGCAGGAAAGCAAATGGAACGCACATGCCGCAGTTCCACGGGAAGCACAATTTTGCCTCTGTCGTTGCACGCGGTTGTTCCCGAGTCCTACGAGCACACCCCGCTCCTTCAACTCATGTGTCAAAGTTTTTTTCGTAGTACGCCCCGCTCATTCCATAGACGGACAACTCAGTACCCGACTTGGCTGGAAGGAATTTCTGAGGCACCTCAGCTCAGGCAGACGCACAATAAAAAACAAACACCCGCACGGGATAATGGCCGGCCCATCCTAATAGCAACGGTGGATCCATTTGGACGCGAGTATCCGTGCATCCCATTTACGACTTCCTGGCTCGCAGGCTGGTTGGAGGCGGCTTAGAGCACCGACACCAGTATTGATTAGGATCAGTGCGCGCCAACACAACAACAACAACAACAAGATGGCGTCCCTCAAAAAGCACATTCGCAACCATTCGCACGCACGTGCGAGAACTCACGCACACACGAACTGGTGCCAGGCAGTGGGGGCCAAAAGTTGACGATTCCAAACAGGGATTCGAGTGGCTGTCAGGAATGAGCAGCGTGGGGAGGGTGACGCCATGTCCAGTATGAACAGTGGCTGGCCTGTGTGCTCTTCTTTTTGTGGGGGGTGGGGGGTTAGGCCACAAAGGTCCGTTTGTCTGCGCCACCACCCACAGTGAAAGACGGATGGACGGGAACGACTGGGTGAGCCGGAGCAAGTTTCTGGTCAAGGACGCCGACTGCGATGCATTACGGAGTCAGACAGACCGGCGCCACTGGCGGGGGGAGCTGACCTTGAGAGTTCTGGGATGTTCTTCTGTGGATACTTTTGAAACCTGATGTTGTCTGTGTGCCATTTGATTGACTCTCACCTGGACTGCTCTCTCCCCTCACAGCGCACCACCTCAAATGGTCCAACCTGAGCCGCCAGAGTCTGCTCTACCTGAAGGAGATCGGCAGCGGCTGGTTCGGGAAGGTAAGACCACCCGTCAAGGTGTTCATGTCGTCGTGACTACGGTTGCAAAGTGCCAGTTTGTTGAAAGAAAAAAATCTTGCAACCGCCCCCCCCCACGGAACCTCTTTGCAATTCTAGTCATGACGTCTCTCTAATGTTTACAAGCAGATAACATCTTCTTCTCTCCATCCTCGTTTTCCACATTCATCAACATCTGCGTTATCTTCATGACTGGGTATGTCCATCACCCCCCCACCTCCCCCCCGCACCCTCACCCATTCCAAACTACCTTGTCAACCTGTGTGTCCTCCTGCTGCATCTGTGTCCATGTGTCCATGTGGCAGGTTCTCCTGGGGGAGGTGAATGAAAACCTGAGGACCAATCAGGTGGTGGTTAAGGAGCTGAAGGCCAGCGCCAGCATCAAGGAACAAATGCACTTCCTGGAGGAAGTGCAACCCTACCGGTATTCCTCCGCTCATCTTTTGACACACTCGATGCACACGCTGAGTGACCTCACTTGCGGCGTGGCGCGTCTCTTCCTGGTCCGCAGGGTGCTGCAGCATTCGGCTCTTCTGCAGTGTCTGGCCCAGTGCACCGACGTCGCGCCCTTCCTGCTGGTCATGGAGTTTTGTCCGCTGGTGAGTGGCAGAGTTGTTCTTCTGATGACCACACTGCCCACCTAGTGGCCATTGGTGGTACAACATGGCGGTGTGTTGCATTACCAGGGCGACGTGAAAGCGTACCTGAGGAGCAGCAAGTGCACGGACGGCGTGGGCGCCCCCGAGCCGCTCATCCTCCAGAGGATGGCTTGCGACATCGCTTCGGGACTCAAGCACCTCCACGCGCATAACTTCACTCACAGGTACCACGAGCATCCAACCAGCCTTCTGGCCACGCAACATGTAGTTATTTTTGTCTCGCAAATGGCCGCTTCCTGTAACAACATCCTGGTGCTGACTGAGTGTTGCTCAAAGACTCCAGCATCAGTGATTTTGTTGCAGGCGGTGGACCCTCGTGCCAGCAGCAGCAGCAGCAGCGCCCTCTGCAGGTCCACTCAAGAATGTCATCACATCAATATCTCCAGGGTGGGCCAGAATTCATGACTCAGTCTTGTTTGTGTAGTAATTGTTGGTAGTGTTCTGGACCTGAAAAGACCAGGATGGACAAAATCTTAAATGCAATTAATTTATCAATCTCACTTCTTAAGCAGAGTTGATTTTCATTTGTTCTAAGATTTTGGGTGAATATTAATTGAAAAGAATGCCAACATGAGCTTGAAAAGGACAATCAGGTGAGTCCTGAATTCTGTCTGTCCTGCCACAAATGCATCCTTTGCCGACATGTATGACGTCTCTAAGTACGCTGCCGTCGGGATTTGCAGCGACCTGGCTTTGAGGAACTGCCTGCTGACTGCTGACCTCACCGTGAAAGTGGGCGACTACGGCCTGTCCCACACCAAGTACAAGGTAGAATAATAGGACAATCCAAAGAGGTCATTGGAAGAGGTTTCAAATTCACTCTGCATTCCTGTCAGGACGACTACATGGTCACCCCTGACCAGACGTACGTGCCGCTTCGCTGGATCGCTCCTGAGCTGGTGGACGACGTGCACGGAAATCTGCTGGTGGCCAAGCAGACGCGGCCGAGTAACATCTGGTGAGTAACTCGGAAAAAACGCTCGACTTAACGATGAGTTGCGTGCATGTGACGTCGTCCCGCCTCTGGACTGTCAGGTCTCTGGGTGTGACCATCTGGGAGTTGCTGGAGCTGGGAAAGCAACCCTACAGCCTTTACTCTGACCGGCAAGTTTTGTCCTACGCTGTGAGGGAGCAGCAGCTGCGACTGGCCAAGCCCGTACTCCAAGCTCCTCTGGCTGAACGCTGGTTCGACACAAACGCTCAAAAGCACGCTGCGGTTATCTCTTCTCGACTGGTAACACTGGCCCTGGTGACTTTCAGGTACGAGGTGATGCAGTTCTGTTGGCTCCCGCCTGATCAGAGGCCCAATGCCGAGGAAGTTCACTTGCTGTTGAGCTACCTGTGCGCTAAGGGTGCCAGTGAGGCCGAGGAGGACTTTGAGAGGCGCTGGAAGTCCATGCGCCCCAGCGCCGTACACGGCATCCGTCGCTGTCCCACGCTGACGACTCATGAGCAGCCTTCATCCACTTTGTCATCTTTCCCTCTCCTCCAGCAGTTCTCACCCGCTGACGGCTACCACTCAGAGTCCGGGGATGATGTTTTGACCATCACCGAGACCAGCCACGGCCTGAACTTTGAGTACAGGTGGGAGCAGGCCAGGGCGGAAGAGTCCTACAGAGGCCTGGACTCCTCAAGTGCCCTCAGTCACATCAACCGTCCCGAAGCTGTTTATCCTCCGGCGGGCATTGTGGGAGGCTGCCCCTTGGAGAGTCTGAACCACATCGTTTCCCCACCTTACTACCAGCCAAAACACCTGCATGCTCCAGGTGTCCTTCCCGTCTTAGGTGCCCACAGCCCATCGGTCAACAGCGAATTCTACGTCCGCATCGAAGAACCGGTGGACTGTAACATCGAGCCCGACTACACCATGTGCTCCTACAGCCCAGATTACCAGAGCAGCGGAAGCTTCCTTACCGGGAGCGCCGACTCGGGGGACTGCGTGGTCTGTCCGTCACAAGCTAAGAACTGCGACGCCTACTGGTCGGCCGATATCCACAACGTGGATATTTACGACTCCAATGACTCGAGTCCTGCCATCTCCCTAACGATGGAGCCCCTCTTGGGACAGGTGTGTGACAACAGCCCCCTCCGCCCCTGGGAGTCAAGTCACTATGTGTCCTACAAAGACCGAGATGGAGGTTACTATTACGAGAACTCCCCGCCTGTGGACTTGGACCACTATCTGATGGGAGGAGGGCTAGCCACTGAGCATCTTCCAGAAAGTTGGGGGTCAAGGAGCCTTCGCCAGGCATTGGGCGAGCTGGACAACCCGGCGGGAATACCCAAGTCCCACAATCGTCCATCTGAACAGGTCTACAGAGGCTCGTACCTGGACCCGGACCCAAGCCACACCTCCATCATCGGCAAGACTGTGACCGGGGGCTACTACGACATGATGGGCTCCCTGAGGAAAACCATGCCGAGTCACAGCAGGCACGGCTCGGTCAGCATTAACATGGAGACCGAGAGGGCACTCTTCGCGGGGCGCGGGGAGAGCGATTCGGCGGAGGATGAAGGGGAGGACATATTCATCGAGAAGCACACGTGCAACACTTGGCCTTCCAAACATCGCCACAGAAGCGTCGGCAACCAAAGACGAGCGAGTCAGAGTTGCGGACAGGACGCGTATGTGGACTTTCACTACACCATGCCGTGCACGGACATCGAAGACTCCTGGCCGGAGGAGCTCGGCCTGCAATACCGCAGCCTGCCAAAGAGCGTCGCCTACGCGGAACCGCGCCAGGCGAAAGACGACGGCAGCTGGCGGAGTCGACAACCCCCCGTTTTGTCTCCGGACCGCTGTGATGCTTTGGCCTGCTTGTGCCACCAGAGTGACCCCCACATGGTGCCGAGGGAGTGCTGCTACCCGCACTTTGTTGACCCGCTCGCGGGCTCGCTGGTGAGTAACCGCTACGGCTACGACCACCACAAAGTCATGGACATCCCGAGCGGGGACGAGCTGATGAACCTCTCGCCGGCACCAGGAGGCCCGGTCGTGTCCAAACCCGCCCCGATCAAGCCTGACGGCGGCAAGGAGCCATGTGTGGATCAGAGAGCGGAAGAAGCCACGAAGCGAGACGTCATCGCGGAACATCCTCTCGTGACCAAGCCCGCCGTGGAAGAGACGACCCAAAGCCTTCCGCCGCCCGCGGATAACGAGCACGTGATGGTGATCCCGACCGATCCGCAGTCAGAGACCAGTCAAGCGGGTGACAGCGGTTTGGACCGAGGCGGTTCCAGCGTCAGCCTCACAGACATCCTCGACTGCAGCGACAACGAAGGCGACGACTTCACGGATGACATCACCGATATCACTTCAGGGATCTTTGCCGAGGAGTCCGCTGAGCCGAGCGCTTCCCCCGCCTTCAAGTCGCTTCAGAAGCAGGTAGGAACGCCAGATTCCATCGAGTCCATGGATCTGCTACCGGTTGCCGAGTCTCGTGAGGGCTCCGGCGCCACCTTACGCCCTTCCTGCTCCCCCAAAGCCATGGACAGCGGCTATGACACGGAAAATTATGAAAGTCCCGAGTTTGTCCCAAAAGAACCTCACGAAGCCAAAGACCAAGATGTGCCTCAGCCAGCGGTCCACGCCAGCCCGACGGAGGACCGCGACGTCGGTGCCCCGAAGGACGAAGCATCCCGTGAAGACCCGCCGCCGAAGTCGTGCGAGCACACCTTCTCGCCGCTGAGCCAAGAGACGCCGTACCGGGACTCGGCCTACTTCTCGGACTACGAGAATGAGCGGCAGGTGAGGAATGAGCAGGAGGAAGGGCAGCAAACGGAAGATAGTTGTGATGATGAAGAACCACCGACGGACACGGCGAGGGCTCCGGGAAGGCCACAAGGGGAGGATCGTTCGCCAGAACCAAGCGGAACGTACCAAACCGAAGACCGTCCCCGTGATGAATCGTCGGATGGGTCAATGGCAGAAGGGGGCCTGGATGAGTGGCCCTCCCAGGAGGAGAACTCGTCCCTTGAAGACTGGGCGGCGGAGGTGGTCGGGGCCATGGAGGAGGCTCTCGATGCCCTGAACGGAGAACAGAAGTCCGCCGGCATGTTAGCGCAGGAGCAAGGAAAAAGGGGGCCGGTGAAGGACAAAGCTTTCGGGCCGGAGGTGCTGCACATCTTACCCAAAGACGAGGTGGCCTTGCAGCACGCCGCCAATTCCAGAAGGTCGTCGTTGTCTTCGCCGCCACCTCAGCCGGCTCCTCCGGCAGAAAGCGGCGGTTCTCCTCTGGACGGCGGCGAGGCGGACAGGGAGGACGGCGACTCGGACGACAGCGACGTGTCGGATGAGGACCCGCGCGCCTTCGGCGTCCAGGAGGAGGAGGAGGAGAGCGAGGAGGAGTGCCACCCGGTGCCCGTCGTGGTGAGCGACGACAGCCACGCCCACACGCTGCGAGGACTCCTCAAGACGCCCGCCATCCTGTCGCTCCACGAGGAGCTGGAACGCAAGAAGAGGAACGTGTCCTTCTTTGATGATGTTACGATTTATCTCTTTGATCAGGTGAGCAGGAAGTAGCAGCAGATTGAAGTCGCTCATTCGAGGTTCCTTGAGGCTTCATGATGACTTGCATTCGCCATCTGGCGTTCCATAACGTGAAATCGTGTCGTTTCAGGAGAGTCCCACCAAGGAGCTGACTGCACACGGGTTCCCTTTGGCCGCAGAGAGTTCAGCCAGCAAGTCCCCCGAGAGGGTCAGCGCGTCGGACGACTCCTCTGACGGGAATATCTCCGAAGAGAGTGAGGGCGGCGCCCTTCCCAAATGGGGAGTTTTCCCGCAGGACGTTCCTCAGCAAGCCTTCTTCTTTCAGGCGCAGGCTTCGAGTGGGAGGACGACTTCCCCCTGTTGCCGCTGCCGACGTCCTCGGCCGCCTCCGACCCGCCGCCCGTCTGCGTTCCCGGCGCCGAGGGGACCAAGTCCACCGCCCGGTTCTCCCGCTTCACCGTCTCGCCCTCCGTCGTGTCCCGCTTTTCCATCACGCACATCTCCGACTCGGATATGGACTCGGCGGGAGGTGAGGAAGGGTAAAGCTTCGCGTCGCCCTGCTCCGGCCTGATCGGTTTGAATCAGGTGTGATGGAGGAGGGAGACATCGAACACCGTCTGGGTGTGGGTCGGGGGCTCTCGAGTACCGAACTTGGGGCACCCCTGACCTGAACGAACAAATGTCTGACTGTGTTTGCTCGGCAGGGAGCAGCGAGGACGGCGACAAAGAGTGACTGCCGAGCATTCACCAACCGGTGGGGGGAATATTTGATCAGGCAACTCGAGGAAAGACCGCAACTCTCCGAGCATCGCGTTGAGACTTTGGTGGAGCTTTTAAACTTAACAAAGTAGAAGGTGACCTTTCAGAGACAAATGTAAGACGTGCATGTTGGGAAAACGGCGACAAGGTCACGGCTTGAAAATTGGACATTTATTGATTATTGACTTCTTTTGGTTGTCTTGAAGTTTTGTTTTTTTTTTCAGCGTGAGAGGCGGTGGGTGTCCTTATGAACGAATCAAGTTGTAACATCCGCCGAAGCTGAGAGAGAACCTCCCCCCCACCCCCTGAGTTGGACAGCTGTGCAATAACGCAAACGAGCCGCCGATAATACTGATGATGATCACAATAATAATACGAGTACTGTAGTCCAATTTGGGGGTAGGGTGGGCAAAGTGTGGCCCGCGGGCCTCCTCCCTCCTGTAATTGGGGCCCACCAAGCATTCGCGTGCATCGGTTTTACTTTGATTTTGGCAGGAGAGGCAAGCAGCTGAGATCATATTGCGGTTTGCAGCTTGGCAAAAAAAAAAAATCAATATCGAGCAATAGCCAGACGGCGATTTGTTAATCTTTCTTGGATTGAATTAGCCATCGTTCGCCAACCGCTTTTTTTTTTTTTTTCAAACACGCCGTTCATTCTTTTGTATTCCGTCATCTGATCACAAAATTGATCAATTGATTCGTTGTAAATAACAAAAAATAGTTTTAAATTTAATTTTTATTCAGTAGGGTGTTTGTTTGTTTTAAGATCAAAACATGGAGGGGGGAAAAAAAAAGAAATGTTGGATTTTTAAAATGAACCTTTGCATATTTGACATGTATTTATTTTTCGCGACTCGAATTCGGTCATCGGTTAATGTATCGATTGTAATTATTCAACAAAAAGTGTAAAATAAATATATTCGCAAACACAAATTTTGCAGTATTTTATTAGATCGTTGATTAAATAATGCTAAATAAATTAATCGGAAGAAAAAAAAATGTGTGTAGGTTTCAATTCAAACGTCGCCAAGCCCTTCTGTCGTTTGTTAGCGGCTGCCTCGCCACGCGTCGCCTAGGCAACAGGAATTGGGAAAACCTTGATAATTTGCTTTTTCAGGACACAATTCTCGGAACGGTGCCGCCACAGACCGTGCCGTTGCCGAGGAGATGAAGGCCACATTGTTGAGGTGCGCGCGCGTCTTCCCGGGGAGTCAACCAAACTTTTTTTGGGGCCGGACTGGACCCGCAAGATGCTTGCGGGCCGGCCCGTCGCCAGGAAGGAAGCTGATCGTGCTCCCCCTTTGTGTTGTTTATCTTGCGCAAATGGCTCCCAAACACTCGCCTGTGTACTTTTTTTCATCAACCGCCCCCCCCACCAAACTAATTAAAGTCTCTTTTACACAGCGAAACAGTCACAGTTCAGTTGTTGTACTGCGGCTCAGCTAGCAGACTAGCTAGGACGCTAATCAAGTTTGAGGTGCAACAATGAATACAAGTGAAGTGTTCACTCGGGATGGACCAGGACCGAAGGTTGGTATGGAACGTCCTTGAATAGCTCACATGCCCGCACAAACAGGAGATGGGAGAGCATTTTGGCCACGACCCCCCCCCCCCCTTCCCCCCATTGGCTTTTGTGTCTTTGATGCTTTGTGACATTTTTCTCTTTTTGGGCGAAATGAGTTTGCGGCCGCAATCTCGCACTTGACTCTTGGCGGTCTTTGCTGCCGTCTCCCTGGTGTCGTTTCCTTCCGCCGTCGCTTCCCCTCCCCCCCGACACGTAAGTAAAAGTGCAGCGGTTTCCTATGAGGTCAATCGAGAACACTTGGTGTAACTGATGCATGTCGTGGGGCTGGAATGAAAACCCGTTGGAAAGGGAAAAGAGGTTTCCTTTGAAAAAACAAACAAACAAAAAACATTTCACACCGAAGGACAATTTCGAGTGTTACGTTAACCTGCCAAGAATATGCTTGGAATGGGGGAGGAAACTGGAGTACCCGGAGAAAAGCCACGCAGGCAGGGGGAGAACGTGCAAACTGAGGTTTTAACAAGGCTTGGGGTTCTCAAAGTAGGGTTTAAAACAAGGGTTAGGCTTTCAAACTCGAGCTTCAAAGTAGGGTTTGAAAGTAAGGTTTAAAATTAGGGTTAGGGTTGCATGGTCGTTTTTTGGGGGCAAAAAAAAACACCTTATGACCCATGGTCGGTTTTTTGGAGGCCCCAAAACGCCTTACTGTACATGGTCGTTTTCTTTGGGCAAAAAAACGGCTTACTATACGTGGTCGTCGAGCGGATCCGTGGTCGTCGAGCGGATCCCTAATGTCAAGTCAAGTACAACTTTATTGTACTTTATCGTCTATAGTGCACAAATACAACATGTATGTCAGTGTGCTGTGTGCGTAGAGCGCGCATGTGACTCCGCAAGGCAACGTCCAATCAGTCATTTGGTGCGTGACTACTGAGTAAATACGACAAGCTCATTCCTGATGTGCTCGCGTGACCACCCCAGCATGGAGTCCAGCTGCGAGCCGCCCGAATTTGATGACGACGAGACGAGCTGGACCGGGCGGCAAGTCCGGCAGGTGCTCCGGGAGACGCTCGCGGCCCACCGCCTCGATCTGGATCGGGTGCGTTCCTTCTGGATGGAGCAGTTTGCCGAGTTCCGGCGGGTCCGGGACGCGGCCGCCAAGGCGGCGCTGAAGGCCATCGAAGACGATTGGAGCCGGCGGTGGGCGCGGCGCGAAGACGACATTTCCCAGGACCTCCAGGCAATGAGGGAGAGCGTACGGCTGCACGTGGAGGAGCACTGGGACAACATGGAGTGGCATCTGGACCGCACCGTGGACGACTGCGACCGAGAACTGCGCGGCGTCAAGGCCGTGATGGAGCTGAAGGTGCGGAAAAAGACATGGCACGGTTTTGTGCGTGCTCTTCTGTTCATCCCATGACTGGTCCCACTTTTGCGACCTGAGTACAAAAACATGAATAGGAGACAACTTTCCGATGCCAAGCTAACATCCGTGCTTTTTACCTTCCGTGATCAACGGTGGCACAAATGTTCACGGCTACCGCATATTTCCATGCTTGGCCTTTGGTGGGAATCTTGCCCCTGCCAACATGGCCGCCTTGGAGGCACGTGAGCCTGCGCTCGTCTACTGTACATCTGACAACAGTGGCACAATTGGAAACACACGGACCAGACTCTTGCGTCTGAACGGACTTTGACGGCTTCCTTACAAATTGGCTTTCGGAGTGGACGAGACACTTACTCGCTGTCCCATTAAATCCGTAGTTTGGTAAAACTAAAATAGCAAAACATGGGGGCGGTTTTCTTCCCCCGGTGGAAACGCATGCAGACCGTTTCACGCCTCCGCCTTTCAGAATTCTACTTCTTGCGTATTCAAATAACGTGCAATGCGTGAGTGAAGGTACAAAACCCACATAGAAACCGGTTGGACAATTTGAAAAAGTGAACGTTGGACAATGATCACATGTGACCGCTCACGTGTGATCATTGTCCAACTGACCCATCTGTGCGGCTTTCCATCGGGAAGGTGCAGGAGAAGGAGCTGCAGCTGAGCCAGCAGAAGGAGCTCAACGCCGGCGTGCTGGCCAGCTTGGAGGAGAAGAAGGCGCAGATGGGCAACGTCAAAGACGTCCTGCTGCTGCTCAAGTCCAGGCTGGAGGAAAAGGAGGAGCAGAAACAGCAGCTGCAGCAGCTGCTGGTCTCCGTCGGCCGCCAGCTGCGGCAGGAGCGGCAGGAGAGCGCGCGCTGGAGGACCTGCGCCGACGAACTGCGCCAGAGTCTGGAGGAGGAGCGCGAGGCCGGCGCCCAGGCCAGGATGGAGGCCCTCCGCCGGCAGCAGCGGCTCCTCCAACGCGTCGACAACGTCAAGAGTCTCGTCAAGGGCTTCGTGGGACAGAACGCCCGCTTCATGGTCAGGTCCTCACCTGCGCTCGACTCGACTCAAGTGTCACATTTTTGCGACAAAAACATAGCTTTGCTTTTGAAAAGTCGACTTAGCTTCATGCTAACAAACAATGCAAAATACCAGTGATGTGGCTGACCATTAGCATCGATAGCCACGATTTCAGGAGCAGCACACATTTGGGCACAAGCACTTGAGCAACACCTCATAAGACAACACATCTATTCTTTATCCTCTGCGAAGAACTGAAAAATGCAGGTGCACTGTCTTGTTTTGGCAGAGGTCTCTGAAGAGCGCCGACGACACGGCCGACCAAAATGAGATGATGGACCAGGCGGAGCAAGGTCAAATTGGGGAGAAAGAAAGGAGAGAAGAGAAGGAGCGCCGGGCCAAAGAGAAGAAGGAAAGCAAGGAGCGGGAAAAGCGAGCCAAGAAGGAAAAGAAGGAGCGAGACAAGCGAGAGAAGCAAGCAAGCAAGGAGCGCCTGAGGAAAGAAAAGAAAGAAAAGGAATGAAAGAGGGGGATGGTGAAATGAACAAAGAGGACACATTTCGCTCTCTTCTCGAAAGTCTGAAGTGTTTGGCACGACGCTCCAACTTCATGGGGGGAAAAAAGGTCACAAATAAACTCAATTAATTCTTGATTTAAAAAAATGTTTTTTGTTTGATGCAAAATTATTTTCAAGTCATAAAATGAAGAAAGCAATTTTAGGGGTAAACTGCCCAAACAGATGTTCTTGACAAGGTCAGAGGTCCAAACGGTAAACGCCCGATAGCATCATAGTTCAGATGAAATATGATGCGGCAATCGGGCGACACGTTTTACATGGGTGTCAAACTCCGGTCGTGGAGGGCCACTGTCCTGCATGTTTTGGATG
Source organism: Hippocampus mohnikei (assembly GCA_026261675.1). Taxonomy (NCBI): domain Eukaryota; kingdom Metazoa; phylum Chordata; class Actinopteri; order Syngnathiformes; family Syngnathidae; genus Hippocampus; species Hippocampus mohnikei. The sequence goes on from JAKGUB010000377.1 coordinate 2,993,274, forward strand.
GATACACTTTGTCATCAAATCAGTCCGTTCCATCTGTAAAGCGGGTTGCCTGCAGGGATTTTGAAAATCCACCAGGTGTCAGCGACGCGGGATCCACACAATGCATCATCGTGTCTACTCTAGACGCTTCATCCCGCCTCATGGACCCATCACGAGAAAATTGTTGGGAGTTTTCCAGGATCTTGTGGACGAGGACGAGCGGAGGCTGTTGAAGGTGAGAAAGAAGTCGCATTTGACGCCATGTTAATCACTTTTGGGGCCGAAAGTCAAGCAATTTCCAGGGGAAGCCGAAGCAGTTACCCCGGCGGGTCAACGAGTGGCGCTCGTGTGCAAAACGCCGTGGAACAAGCAGCCGAAGAAGAAGGTTGGATTGGCCAACGTGACGTCACGCTAGCAAATTAATTGGAGTCAGGTGTGCGCGATGGAATTGATGAGGCGCGGTGCACAGCTGCGGCAAGATGGCGACCGACCTATTCGGTGAGTGAGCACACGGGTAAATGTTTGACGCCTTTCGTCCTTTCTCACGATGTCCTTTTGCTCGTTGCAGGACGATGCAATCCGTTCGCCTTTTTTCCTTGATTTGGTACATTGTCGTCTTTCTTTTGCAACGTTTTCAAATGTTTTTGGTTTGTTTTAAAGCTGGCGCGGGTTTATATTCGGTGAGTGAGCACATGAGGAAATGTTTGTCGCTTGTCGTCCTTTCCCACGATGTCCTTTTGCTTTTTGCACGTTTTGCAGAGTTGTACGACGATGCAATCAGTTCGCCTTTTCCTTGATTTAGTACATTGTCGTCTTTGTTTTGCAACGTTTTCAAATGTTTTTGGTTTGTTTTAAAGCTGGCCAGCTCTTTTCTTTTCAATTGTTTCAAATTAAAAAACGATGTCTTTGTGCGAGGGAATTGAACTATGAAGTTTTTTGTTTGTTTGACCAATTGTTTGAATATGGTGTATTTTCTGTCAGGTGGTGTGCATTTTTTCTTTTTCAAATTTACATGTCTGGTTTTCTGACGTTTACTCTCATGGTTAAATATGTTCCTTTTTGGGGATTTGGGGCGCTCCTCAATCCCAATAGCATGCCGAACCACCCCTCTGTTGCAGCTGAGTCACCAATGCCCTTTAATCTGATGTCAATGTGAATGATTTAATCCTTGATGCAGGTTTTCACAAATTTGCATTGGAATCCTTTCTGCTTAACCCTGGAGAACCCAAGAACCCCTTTCTTCTTTGGAAAATAATGAATTATAATTAAATAACTGCTATATGTTCACTGAACACCAATGTTTTTTCAAATTTGATCCTTTGGGCTTTAAGGGTAGCATTTGAGTAGCAGAATTTATAGGGGCCAAATTTGACCCCGTAGGTTCTCCAGGGTTGTAATATACCCCCAAAGTCCATCTTCATTCCTCCACTTGCAGGCTGCAGGAGGCACCAAGATCCATCAGACGAAAGTAAGAAAACCAACGATTTGTGAAGTGAAAAATTCTAGAACATTAGTGTTTTTTTTTCTTCTTTCAGTGTGAAGAAGCTATTTAGGACAGGACAAAAGCGATTTGCGTGTTTTGTAGGGTGGAAGAGGAGCCCGATGAATTGGAACAGCGTGCAGAGGTAACAAAACACATGGCAATTGAATTAACGAGGGGCACATGCAAAAAATGTATTATTTGTGTTGCAGGGCTCACATGAAGCCGAATGGGATGAGAACAAGGAGCAGTACCATAAATGAACCAAGCGGCGCACCGATGAGGCTCATCCGTCCACGGGCTGCCTGAAAATGCTGAACAGGAGGGGCCAGAGTATTGAGCTTTGCGGTGTGCCTCGGTTGAGCGTGGTCGGGGTGGGTTGTCAATATCGGATGGTATCGACGGCAGTCGCGGGCTGCGTGTTTGGAGCCGATGGTGGGACACGTGTCTCTGTGGGTACTCGAGTGCTCTTTGGCAAGGCGTGTTGCAGATGGTCAGCTAGTTGTTTGGCTTGTCTGGATCCAGAGCAACTTTGTGTTTCAGTTGGAAAGCTGGTTTGTGGGAGACAGTGTAGGCAGGGTTGGAGGAAGGACTCTGTCAAACGATCACCGAAAAACATTTTGTCTTTATGTTTCAGGGTCGTGCAGGCGCCAGACGGGATGGAGGGGTTCGCAAGAGCGTCTCGGACCAGGGTAACGAGGACATCGCAAATTAGGTGGTTTTGTTTGCGCCCGTTCTCTTGTGGGACACTTTGTTTTGCGGCTGGATGGACGTCGCCGACAAAGCGGAGTGCGACAAATCTGCGCAAGCTTATTTTGATGCATTTCTATATTTGCAGGGGGAAAGAGGAGCCGTTTGGCACGGGAGGCACGCCAATGAAGTGGAACTGTGAGAGAAGAAACCCCAAGTGGCGGGGTTCTCATGTGTCGGCCTTGCAGACTGAAAGAGGAGCCGGAGGAAAAGGTGGCAAAACACGCGGCTAATAAATCAACAAGTGGCGTCAGCCTAGCCGTGTTAATTTTTGCAGGGCTCTGACATGGGTGTGATGAGGAGGGGCCCCTTGCTCTCAAAGAGGTGAACGGCGTCGGAGCAAGTGAGGAGAGTGCAACTTGAGTCTGCATCAAAAAAAAAATGACTAGTAATGTTCAGACGAGTCCGTTTCCCCAAACAGATGCGGATGCTACGGCGCTTGGAGAGCAAAGTGCCAAACCTGCAAGGGAGAGTATGTCTTTGTCGTACCGCACGGGGTGTTTGTCGCCGCCGCTGCTCTCACTAACTCACTGGGTGTGCACTCACTGACGCGAAATGCATGATGGGGTTTTGGACTGATTCATTCTCAGCTCCTCAATGTGCCAACCCTGCTGACCTCAGTTCTCCAGCAGGCCTCGGCAGATACTGGCACACGGATTGCGGATGGATTTTTCGAAGTTTCTGCAGACTCGACGCCGCTTGTGCTCGGCCGCAAGCTTGTTGGAGCCGACGGGAATGAATAGCGGCAGCCGGACCCTCCTCAAGGCAACGATGCTCGGTTGTGTTCTGTGAAGTATTTTCAGATCTTTTTTGCCATTTATTTTTGAGGGGGGTGTGGGGCAACCTGTTAGCTGTTTTTGTACTTGAGCAAAAATTGTTTTTTTGGCAGTGCGGAGTAGCAATTTAGGACAGGACACACCAGAGAAGCAAAGCAGTATGAAGACGAGACCTGGACGAAAGCAGTCTGTGTGGTTTGGAGGGTGGAAGAGGAGCCCGATGAGTTGGAAGAGCGTGCAGAGGTAACAAAACGCATGGCAATTTCATTGACAAGGCGCACTTGCAAAATGTTTTTTTTTTTGGGTTGCAGGCGTCAGATGGAGCTGAATAGGGTGAGAACAAGGAGCAGTTCTGCAAACGAAGCAAGCGGCGCACCGATGAGGATCATCCGTCCACGGGCTGCCTGAAAATGCTGAACAGGAGGGGTCAGAGTATTGAGCTTTGCGGTGTGCCGCGCTCGTCACTGTGGGTTGATCTGATGGTAACGGTGGCCACAGCGGGCGGTGTGTTTGGAGCCGGTGGTGGAACCCGTGTGCACTCGAGTGCTCTTTGGCAAGGCGTGTTGCAGATGGTCAGCTAGTTGTTTGGCTTCTCTGGATCCAGAGCAACTTTGTGTTTGTCAGTTGGAAAGCTGGTTTGTGGGTGACAGTGTAGGCAGGCTCGTTTGGCTGGACGAAAGAAGGGTCGAAATGTCATGAAACACACGGCGAATAAATCGACGAGTGGCGTCAGGCTAACGTTCATTTTCCCCTTTTTCAGGGCTCCGACATGGATGTGATCTGGAAGAGGAAGGGCCACTTGTTCTCGTCAAAGGGGCTCAAAGGTGAACGTCGCGACTGAGGTGAACGCAACTTGCATCTGCATGAAAAATGACAATGCATGTGTTTTCCCCAAGTTTTTCCATTTTTTCCACAGCATTCCCAAACGATAGACGCGGAGGCCAAGGCGCTGGGAGAGCAAAATGCCAAACCTACAAGGGAGAGTGTGTCTGTCGTTCCGCTCGGGGTGTTTGTCGCCGCGCTCTCACAAACTCACTGGGTGTGCACTCACCAACGCCGAATGCATGATGGGGATTTCGGACTGAGTTGTGGGTGTGGAGCGAGTCTGCTGCGGCCAACGTTGTCAGCCCCTCAATGACCAATTCAATAAAATATGTTTCAGCATCTTTGGTGTTGTTGTCGATGACGTACGAAACCATCAAGTTGCGCAAATCTCAGTCAGTCGTCGGCGAAGCACATGAGCAGCAGTTGCAGCTTCTGTTCGGGCTGACGGCGGCAGCAGCCTTGTTGGAGGCGACGGGGAGGAGGATGGCAGCCAGACGCTTCTCAAGGCAACGATGCTTCGGTTGTGTTCTGTCAAGTCCTTTCAGTTTTTTTTGCCGTTTATTTTTGAGGGGAAAAAACGACCATGTATAGTAAGGCGATTTTGCCCGAAAAAACCCGACCCGTGTGTTGTCAGATGATCTTGACCAAAAACAACGACCATGTTTTGGCTGCTCATAGTTCGGGAAAAACGACCATTTATAGTTGGGCGTTTTAGGCTGTAAAAAAATGTATAGAAAGGCGATTTTAGCCCGCAACCCCCCATTATTTGATTCCAAAGATGGCCCCCGAGCAGGCAGCTGTCGGCCTTGCGTTTTATTTTTTTATTTTTTTTCCTTTTGTCACGTGGTGGTGGTGGAATGTCATGTGGGCCTGATGTGGATTGTTTTCAGCATTTTTGGCCACAACATTGGTCAAAGATGAAGAATCTGGGGGGGCTTGTGTTTTGCACCTGTAATGGGCAGCATTTTCACAGCGCAGCTTTGCTTGGCGAAAAGGTCGGTGCTGTTGGACAGTCTGCGGCTGGATGGATTCGTGGCTTGAGGAGCCGACGACGAGAAGGAGCGTCAGCGCGGCTGTGGAACTGCGAGTGGTGGCTTGGAATTGAAGCGGATTTACATCGAGAACTGCTTCAGCTTCGTGTCACTTTCAAACTTGCTTGGAGCAGATGTGTGCACATTTCAGCATGACCATGTCGATCCGCTGGTGAAAAGAACACTGATTCACTTTGTTCATCTATAACTGCTTCAAACAAAGTGTAAACAGGATTAAGAGTCTGTCTTATGTGTTGTATTTTATCATTAATGTTCACTATTCTTTGGTGGCGTGGGGCACCTGCAGCGGATCCTTTTGTCTCGGTGAGAGGGAAGAAACATTTGACAAAGTTGAACTTGACTTGTAAGGTGTTTTAAGCCTGAAAAAAAAGACCGTGTATACTCAGGTTTTTGACAGAAATCCCCCCCTCCTGGCTCTACATGGTCATTTTTTGGGGGGCTAAAAATGCCGTACTTTATGTGGTCTGTTTTTTGGGGGGGGGCAAAAAATGCTTTACTCTTGATTGAGGTTTTTTCGGCTAAAAACAGCTTACGAAACAGGGTTTTTGGCCTAAAAACACCCAAGTATACAGGGTTGTGTGTTTTTTTTAAGAGGCTAAAACAGCTTGACTACATGGGGTTTTTTTTCCGGCTAAAAACGCCTTACTATAGATGGTCGTTTTTTCTTCCGATAAAAAAGCCTTACTATACATGGTCTTTTTTTCCCGGCTATATACATGATCGTTTTTTTCGGCTAAAAAAGGCTTACTATACATGGTCCTTTTTTTTCAGGTTAAAACGCCTTACTATATACATGGTCGGTTTTTTTTCGTCTAAAAATGCCTTACTATACATGGTTGTTTTTTTCGGCTAAAAACGCCTTACTATACATGGTCGTTTTTTCCGGCTAAAAACGCCTTACTGTACATGGTCGCTTTTTCCGCTAAAACGCCTTACTGTACATGGTCCTTTTTCCGGTTAAAACGCTACTATACATGGTCGTTTTTGGCTAAAAGCCTTACTATACACGGTCGTTTTTGGCTAAAACGCCTTACTATACATGGTCTTTTTTCCGCTAAAAACGCCTTACTATACATGGTCGTTTTTTCCGGCTAAAAACGCCTTACTGTACATGGTCCTTTTTTCCGGGTTAAAACGCGTTACTATACACGGTCGTTTTTTTGGCTAAAAAAGCCTTACTATACTTTGTGTGCCGGCAGCGTGGGGTTAATCCCCAATCAGTGACATGTGGAAATGTATTTTCCTGTGAAAAAAAAGTTGGTGTCAAATACGCCTATAGTGCACAGCATGTCACAGTCACTGGTGGTGTTGAGGTATACACGCTGGCTTTGGAAGCAGACGACCCCAGTTCAAACCCCGCTCTGGGATGTTTGAAAATTCAATACCAAACAGTTTTCTTGAAAACCCTCAAAAGTGCATGTCAATTACGCCTATAGTGCAGGATAAAGAACAGCCACTGGTGGCGTAGAGGTATGCACGCCGGCTTTGGAAGCAGGCGACCCCGGTTCAAACCCCGCTATGGAATGTTTGAAAATACAACACCAAACACTTAGTTACTTTTTCCTGGAAACCCTCGAAAGTGCATGTCAAATACGCCTAGAGTGCAGGACAACTCCAAGTCACTGGTAGTGTAGAGGTATACATGCCTGCTGTGGAAGCAGAGGACCCGGGTTCAAATCCCGGCCAGGGACAGCCTAAATGTGAAATTGCCAATGCTGGGATAGGCTCCAGCAAATACAATGTCGCTGGTGGATAGCAGTACACCCACTAACGGGGTACTCGCAGCGTGGGTTCGATTCCCACCCAGTGGCAGTCGATGGCCAATGCTGGGATAAGGCTCCAGCAAAGTCACTGGCGGTGGCAGGTACACCCACTAACGGGTACCGCAGCGTGGGTTCGATTCCCACCCAGTGGCAGTCGATGGCCAATGCTGGGATAAGGCTCCAGCAAAGACAAAGTCACTGGCGGTGGCAGGTACACCCACTAACGGGGTACCCGCAGCGTGGGTTCGATTCCCACCCAGTGGCAGTCGATGGCCAATGCTGGGATAAGGCTCCAGCAAAGTCACTGGCGGTGGCAGGTACACCCACTAACGGGGTACCCGCAGCGTGGGTTCGATTCCCACCCAGTGGCAGTCGATGGCCAATGCTGGGATAAGGCTCCAGCAAAGACAAAGTCACTGGCGGTGGCAGGTACACCCACTAACGGGGTACCCGCAGCGTGGGTTCGATTCCCACCCAGTGGCAATCGGTGGCCAATGCTGGGATAAGGCTCCAGCAAAGACAAAGTCACTGGCGGTGGCAGGTACACCCACTAACGGGGTACCCGCAGCGTGGGTTCGATTCCCATCCAGTGGCAGTCGATGGCCAATGCTGGGATAAGGCTCCAGCAAAGACAAAGTCACTGGCGGTGGCAGGTACACCCACTAACGGGTACCCGCAGCGTGGGTTCGATTCCATCCAGTGGCAGTCGATGGCCAATGCTGGGATAAGGCTCCAGCAAAGACAAAGTCACTGGCGGTGGCAGGTACACCCACTAACGGGGTACCCGCAGCGTGGGTTCGAGTCCCACCCAGTGGCAGTCGGGATTGGTTCCGGATGGCCAAAGCTGGGATAGGCTCCAGCAAAGATAGTTCAGAAAACAGAGGCCCAAAAGCCCCCCCCCTTGACCCGGGGGAGTGGGGGGGATGGAGAAAAGGAAGGAGGGTATGCACCGGGCGGTTGCAGGGGGAGGGGGTGGAATACTGTGAGTAAGCGCGCGGCGGGAGGGTAAGATGAGTATGTGACGTGGGAGGAGCTGATGAGATGACGCTACTGCGGAGGAGGAGGTGGTCGCGCGCGGAGGAGGAGGGAGTCGCGCGCGGAAGAGGTGGGAATTGCGCGCGGAGGAGGAGTGAGTCGTGCGTGGAGGGAGTTGCGTGCGGAAGAGAATCACGCGCGGAGGAGGAAGTTCCGTGTGGAGATGTGCAACTGTGTGTGCAACTCCCTCCTCCACGCGATTCTCTTCCGCGCGCGACTCTTTCCTCACGCGACTTCTCCTCCACACGCAACTCCCACCTCTTCCGCGCGCAATTTCCACCTCCTCCTCTGCGGTAGCGTCACCTCATCAGCTCCTCCCACGTCACATACTCCTCTTACCTTCCCACCGCGCGCTTACTCACAGTATTCCACACCCCTCCCCCTGCAACCGCCCGGTGCATACCCTCCTTCCTTTTCTCCATCCCCCCCACTCCCCCGGGCCAAGGGGGGGGGCTTTTGGGCCTCTGTTTTCTGAACTATCTTTGCTGGAGCCTATCCCAGCTTTGGCCATCCGGAACCAATCCCGACTGCCACTGGGTGGGACTCGAACCCACGCTGCGGGTACCCCGTTAGTGGGTGTACCTGCCACCGCCAGTGACTTTGTCTTTGCTGGAGCCTTATCCCAGCATTGGCCATCGACTGCCACTGGATGGGAATCGAACCCACGCTGCGGTACCCGTTAGTGGGTGTACCTGCCACCGCCAGTGACTTTGTCTTTGCTGGAGCCTTATCCCAGCATTGGCCATCGACTGCCACTGGATGGGAATCGAACCCACGCTGCGGGTACCCCGTTAGTGGGTGTACCTGCCACCGCCAGTGACTTTGTCTTTGCTGGAGCCTTATCCCAGCATTGGCCATCGACTGCCACTGGATGGGAATCGAACCCACGCTGCGGGTACCCCGTTAGTGGGTGTACCTGCCACCGCCAGTGACTTTGTCTTTGCTGGAGCCTTATCCCAGCATTGGCCATCGACTGCCACTGGGTGGGAATCGAACCCACGCTGCGAGTACCCCGTTAGTGGGTGTACCTGCCACCGCCAGTGACTTTGTCTTTGCTGGAGCCTTATCCCAGCATTGGCCACCGATTGCCACTGGGTGGGAATCGAACCCACGCTGCGGGTACCCCGTTAATGTGTACCTGCCACCGCCAGTGACTTTGTCTTTGCTGGAGCCTTATCCCAGCATTGGCCATCGACTGCCACTGGATGGGAATCGAACCCACGCTGCGGGTACCCCGTTAGTGGGTGTACCTGCCACCGCCAGTGACTTTGTCTTTGCTGGAGCCTTATCCCAGCATTGGCCATCGACTGCCACTGGGTGGGAATCGAACCCACGCCGCGAGTACCCGTTAGTGGGTGTACCTGCCACCGCCAGTGACTTTGTCTTTGCTGGAGCCTTATCCCAGCATTGGCCATCGACTGCCACTGGGTGGGAATCGAACCCACGCTGCATGGTACCCGTTAGTGGGTGTACCGCTATCCACCAGCGACATTGTATTTGCTGGAGCCTATCCCAGCATTGGCAATTTCACATTTAGGCTGTCCCTGGCCGGGATTTGAACCCGGTCCTCTGCTTCCACAGCAGGCGTGTATACCTCTACACTACCAGTGACTTGGAGTTGTCCTGCACTATAGGCGTATTTGACATGCACTTTCGAGGGTTTCAGGAAAAGTAACTAAGTGTTTGGTGTTGTATTTTCAAACATTCCATAGCGGGTTTGAACCGGGTCGCCTGCTTCCAAAGCCGGCGTGTATACCTCTACGCCACCAGTGGCTGTGCTTTATCCTGCACTATAGGCGTAATTGACATGCACTTTTGAGGGTTTTCAAGAAAACTGTTTGGTATTGAATTTTCAAACATCCCAGAGCGGGGTTTGAACTGGGGTCGTCTGCTTCCAAAGCCAGCGTGTATACCTCAACACCACCAGTGACTGTGACATGCTGTGCACTATAGGCGTATTTGACACCAACTTTTTTTCACAGGAAAATACATTTCCACATGTCACTGATTGGGGATTAACCCCACGCTGCCGGCACACAAAGTATAGTAAGGCTTTTTTAGCCAAAAAAACGACCGTGTATAGTAACACGTTTTAACCCGTAAAAAACGACCATGTAGAGTAAGGCGTTTTGAGCACCCAAAAAAACGACCATGTAAAGTAAGGCGTTTTTAGCCGAAAAAAAACGACCGTGTATAGTAAGGCCTTTTTATCGGAAAAAACGACCGTGTATAGTAAGGCTTTTTTAGCCAAAAAAACGACCATGTATAGTAACGCGTTTTAACCCGGAAAAAACGACCATGTATAGTAAGGCATTTTTAGCCGGAAAAAACGACCATGGAAAGTAAGGCTTTCTTCGATGAAAAAAAACAACTATGTTTCGTCAGGCTTTTTTATCGGAAGAAAACGACCATGTATAGTAACGCGTTTGTAGCCCAAAAAAAGACCATGTATAGTAAGGCGTTTTTAGACGAAAAAAAAAGACCATGTATAGTAAGGCGTTTTTAGCCGAAAAAAACGACCATGTATAGTAATGCGTTTTAACCCCCCGAAAAACGACCATTTATAGTAAGGCGTTTTCAGCCCCCAAAAAAACGACCATCTATAGTAATGCGTTTTAACCCCCCAAAAAATGACCATGTATAGTAAGGCTTTTTTATCAGAAGAAAAAACGACCATGTATAGTAAGGCGTTTTTAGCCGAAAAAAACGACCATGTACAGTAAAGGGGTTTTTAGCAGAAAAAAACGATCATGTATAGTAAGGCTTTTTTAGACGAAAAAAAAAGACCATGTATAGTAAGGCGTTTTTAGACGAAAAAAAAAAGACCATGTATAGTAAGGCGTTTTAACCCGAAAAAAAACGACCATGTATAGTAAGGCGTTTTTTTGGGAAAAAAAACAACCATATATAGTAAGGCATTTTTAGCCGAAAAAAACGACCATGTATAGTAATGCGTTTTAACCCCCCGAAAAACGACCATTTATAGTAAGGCGTTTTCAGCCCCCAAAAAAACGACCATGTATAGTAATGCGTTTTTAGACGAAAAAAAATGACCATGTATAGTAAGGCGTTTTTAGCCGAAAAAAACAACCATGTATAGTAAGGCGTTTTTAGACGAAAAAAACGACCATGTATAGAAAGGCGTTTTTAGACGAAAAAAAACCGACCATGTATAGTAAGGCTTTTTTAGCCAAAAAAACGACCATGTATAGTAACGCGTTTTAACCCGGAAAACGACCATGTAGAGTAAGGCGTTTTTATCGGGAAAAAAACGACCGTGTAGAGTAAGGCGTTTTCAGCCGAAAAAAAAGACCATGTATAGTAACGCGTTTTTAGCCGGAAAAAAAAGACCATGTATAGTAAGGCGTTTTTAGCCGGAAAAAACGACCATGTATAGTAACGCGTTTTTAGCCGGAAAAAAAAGACCATGTATAGTAACGCGTTTTTAGCCGGAAAAAAAAGACCATGTATAGTAAGGCGTTTTTAGCCGGAAAAAACGACCATGTATAGTAACGCGTTTTTAGCCGGAAAAAAAAGACCATGTATAGTAAGGCGTTTTAGCCGAAAAAAACAACCATGTATAGTAAGGCGTTTTTAGACGGAAAAAATGACCATGTAGAGTAAGGCGTTTTTAGCCCCCCAAAAAAGACCATGTATAGTAAGGCATTTTTAGACGAAAAAAAAACAACCATGTATAGTAAGGCGTTTTAACCCGAAAAAAAACGACCATGTTAGTAAGCCTTTTTTAGCCGAAAAAAAACGACCATGTATAGTAAGACGTTTTTATCGGAAAAAACGACCATGTATATAAGGCATTTTTAGACGAAAAAAACAACCATGTATAGAAAGGCGTTTTGAGACGAAAAAAAACCATGAATAGTAAGGCGATTTTAGACGAAAAAAACGACCATGTATAGAAAGGCGTTTTTAGACGAAAAAAAAACGACCATGTATAGTAAGGCGTTTTTATCGGGAAAAACGACCATGTATAGTAAAGCGTTTTTATCGGGAAAAAAACGACCGTGTAGAGTAAGGCGTTTTAACCCGGAAAAAACGACCATGTAGAGTAAGGCGTTTTTATCGGGAAAAAAACGACCGTGTATAGTAAGGCGTTTTTAGCCGGAAAAAACGACCATGTATAGTAAGGCGTTTTTAGCCGGAAAAAAAAGACCATGTATAGTAAGGCGTTTTTAGCCGGAAAAAAAAGACCATGTATAGTAAGGCATTTTTAGACGAAAAAAAACCGACCATGTATATAGTAAGGCGTTTTAACCCAAAAAAAAAGGACCATGTATAGTAAGCCTTTTTTAGCCGAAAAAAACGATCATGTATATAGCCGGGAAAAAAAGACCATGTATAGTAAGGCTTTATCGGAAGAAAAAACCACCATGTATAGTAACGCGTTTTAAGCCAAAAAAAACGACCATGTATAGTAAGCCGTTTTTAGCAGAAAAAAACAACAATGTATAGTAAGGCTTTATCGGAAGAAAAAACGACCATCTATAGTAAGGCGTTTTTAGCCGGAAAAAAAACCCCATGTAGTCAAGCTGTTTTAGCCTCTTAAAAACACACACACAACCCTGTATACTTGGGTGTTTTTAGGCCAAAAACCCTGTTTCGTAAGCTGTTTTTAGCCGAAAAAACCCCAATCAAGAGTAAAGCATTTTTTGCCCCCCCCCAAAAAACAGACCACATAAAGTACGGCATTTTTAGCCCCCCAAAAAATGACCATGTAGAGCCAGGAGGGGGATTTCTGTCAAAAACCTGAGTATACACGGTCTTTTTTTTCAGGCTTAAAACACCTTACAAGTCAAGTTCAACTTTGTCAAATGTTTCTTCCCTCTCACCGAGACAAAAGGATGCGCTGCAGGTGCCCCACGCAACCATCAAAGAATAGTGAACATTAATGACAAAATACAACACATAAGACAGACTCTTAATCCTGTTTACACTTTGTTTGAAGCAGTTATAGATGAACAAAGTGAATCAGTGTTCTTTTCACCAGCGGATCGACATGGTCATGCTGAAATGTGCACACATCTGCTCCAAGCAAGTTTGAAAGTGACACGAAGCTGAAGCAGTTCTCGATGTAAATCCGCTTCAATTCCAAGCCACCACTCGCAGTTCCACAGCCGCGCTGACGCTCCTTCTCGTCGTCGGCTCCTCAAGCCACGAATCCATCCAGCCGCAGACTGTCCAACAGCACCGACCTTTTCGCCAAGCAAAGCTGCGCTGTGAAAATGCTGCCCATTACAGGTGCAAAACACAAGCCCCCCCAGATTCTTCATCTTTGACCAATGTTGTGGCCAAAAATGCTGAAAACAATCCACATCAGGCCCACATGACATTCCACCACCACCACGTGACAAAAGGAAAAAAAATAAAAAAATAAAACGCAAGGCCGACAGCTGCCTGCTCGGGGGCCATCTTTGGAATCAAATAATGGGGGTGCGGGCTAAAATCACCTTTCTATACATTTTTTTTTTTACAGCCTAAAAACGCCCAACTATAAATGGTCGTTTTTTTTCCCGGGCTATGAACGCCAAAACATGGTCGTTGTTTTTGGTCAAGATCATCTGACAACACACGGGTCGGGTTTTTTCGGGCAAAATCGCCTTACTATACATGGTCGTTTTTTCCCCTCAAAAATAAACGGCAAAAAAAACTGAAAGGACTTGACAGAACACAACCGAAGCATCGTTGCCTTGAGAAGCGTCTGGCTGCCATCCTCCTCCCCGTCGCCTCCAACAAGGCTGCTGCCGCCACCGTCAGCCCGAACAGAAGCTGCAACTGCTGCTCATGTGCTTCGCCGACGACTGACTGAGATTTGCGCAACTTGATGGTTTCGTACGTCATCGACAACAACACCAAAGATGCTGAAACATATTTTATTGAATTGGTCATTGAGGGGCTGACAACGTTGGCCGCAGCAGACTCGCTCCACACCCACAACTCAGTCCGAAATCCCCATCATGCATTCGGCGTTTGTGAGTGCACACCCAGTGAGTTTGTGAGAGCGCGGCGACAAACACCCCGAGCGGAACGACAGACACACTCTCCCTTGTAGGTTTGGCATTTTGCTCTCCCAGCGCCTTGGCCTCTGCGTCTATCGTTTGGGAATGCTGTGGGAAAAATGGAAAAACTTGGGGAAAACACATGCATTGTCATTTTTCATGCAGACGCAAGTTGCGTTCACCTCAGTCGCGACGTTCACCTTTGAGCCCCTTTGACGAGAACAAGTGGCCCTTCCTCTTCCAGATCACATCCATGTCGGAGCCCTGAAAAAGGGGAAAATGAACGTTAGCCTGACGCCACTCGTCGATTTATTCGCCGTGTGTTTCATGACATTTCGACCCTTCTTTCGTCCAGCCAAACGAGCCTGCCTACACTGTCACCCACAAACCAGCTTTCCAACTGACAAACACAAAGTTGCTCTGGATCCAGAGAAGCCAAACAACTAGCTGACCATCTGCAACACGCCTTGCCAAAGAGCACTCGAGTGCACACGGGTTCCACCACCGGCTCCAAACACACCGCCCGCTGTGGCCACCGTTACCATCAGATCAACCCACAGTGACGAGCGAGGCACACCGCAAAGCTCAATACTCTGACCCCTCCTGTTCAGCATTTTCAGGCAGCCCGTGGACGGATGATCCTCATCGGTGCGCCGCTTGCTTCGTTTGCAGAACTGCTCCTTGTTCTCACCCTATTCAGCTCCATCTGAGGCCTGCAACCCCCCAAAAAAAACATTTTGCAAGTGCGCCTTGTCAATGAAATTGCCATGCGTTTTGTTACCTCTGCACGCTCTTCCAACTCATCGGGCTCCTCTTCCACCCTCCAAACCACACAGACTGCTTTAGTCCAAGTCTCGTCTTCATACTGCTTTGCTTCTCCGGTGTGTCCTGTCCTAAATTGCTACTCCGCACTGCCAAAAAAACAATTTTTGCTCAAGTACAAAAACAGGTTGCCCCACACAGGTTGCCCCACACCCCCCTCAAAAATAAATGGCAAAAAAAGATCTGAAAATACTTCACAGAACACAACCGGAGCATCGTTGCCTTGAGGAGGGTCCGGCTGCCGCTATTCATTCCCGTCGGCTTCAACAAGCTTGCGGCCGAGCACAAGCGGCGTCGAGTCTTCAGAGACTTTGAAAAATCCATCCGCAATCCGTGTGCCAGTATCTGCCGAGGCCTGCTGGAGAACTGAGGTCAGCAGGGTTGGCACATTGAGGAGCTGAAAATGAATGAATCAGTCCAAAACCCCCATCATGCATTCCGCGTCAGTGAGTGCACACCCAGTGAGTTAGTGAGAGCAGCGGCGGTGACAAACACCCCGAGCGGTACAACAAAGACATACTCTCCCTTGCAGGTTTGGCACTTTGCTCTCCAAGCGCCGTAGCATCCGCATCTGTTTGGGGGAAACGGACTCGTCTGAACATTACTAGTCTTTTTTTTTTGATGCAGACTCAAGTTGCACTCTCCTCACTTGCTCCGACGCCGTTCACCTCTTTGAGAGCAAGGGGCCCCTCCTCATCACACCCATGTCAGAGCCCTGCAAAAATTAACACGGCTAGGCTGACGCCACTTGTTGATTTATTAGCCGCGTGTTTTGCCACCTTTTCCTCCGGCTCCTCTTTCAGTCTGCAAGGCCGACACATGAGAACCCCGCCACTTGGGGTTTCTTCTCTCACTGTTCCACTTCATTGGCGTGCCTCCCGTGCCAAACGGCTCCTCTTTCCCCCTGCAAATATAGAAATGCATCAAAATAAGCTTGCGCAGATTTGTCACACTCCGCTTTGTCGGCGACGTCCATCCAGCCGCAAAACAAAGTGTCCCACAAGAGAACGGGCGCAAACAAAACCACCTAATTTGCGATGTCCTCGTTACCCTGGTCCGAGACGCTCTTGCGAACCCCTCCATCCCGTCTGGCGCCTGCACGACCCTGAAACATAAAGACAAAATGTTTTTCGGTGATCGTTTGACAGAGTCCTTCCTCCAACCCTGCCTACACTGTCTCCCACAAACCAGCTTTCCAACTGACAAACACAAAGTTGCTCTGGATCCAGAGAAGCCAAACAACTAGCTGACCATCTGCAACACGCCTTGCCAAATAGCACTCAAGTGCCCACAAATACACAGGTTCCACCGCCGGCTCCAAACGCACCGCCCGCGGATGGCACCGTTACCATCAGATCAACCCACAGTGACAACCGAGGCACACCGCAAAGCTCAATACTCTGACCCCTCCTGTTCAGCATTTTCAGGCAGCCCGTGGACTGATGATCCTCATCGGTGCGCCGCTTGGTTCATTTGTGGAACTGCTCCTTGTTCTCATCCCACTCAGCTTCATGTGAGCCCTGCAACACAAATAATAAAATTAATTTTTTGCATGTGCCCCTCGTTAATTCAATTGCCATGTGTTTTGTTACCTCTGCACGCTGTTCCAATTCATCGGGCTCCTCTTCCACCCTACAAAACACGCAAATCGCTTTTGTCCTGTTCTATTCTTCATACTGCTCTGCTTCTCTGGTGTATCCTGTCCTAAATAGCTTCTTCACACTGAAAGAAAACAAAACAAAACACTAATGTTCTAGAATTTTTCACTTCACAAACCGTTGGTTTTCTTACTTTCGTCTGATGGATCTTTGTGCCTCCTGCAGCCTGCAAGTGGAGGAATGAAGATGGACTTTGGGGGTATATTATAACCCTGGAGAACCTACGGGGTCAAATTTGGCCCCTATAAATTCTGCTACTCAAATGCTACCCTTAAAGCCCAAAGGGTCAAATTTGAAAAAACATTGGTGTTCAGTGAACATATAGCAGTTATTTAATTATAATTCATTATTTTCCAAAGAAGAAAGGGGTTCGTGGGTTCTCCAGGGTTAAGCAGAAAGGATTCCAATGCAAATTTGTGAAAACCTGCATCAAGGATTAAATCATTCACATTGACATCAGATTAAAGGGCATTGGTGACTCAGCTGCAACAGAGGGGTGGTTCGGCATGCTATTGGGATTGAGGAGCGCCCCAAAAAGGAACATTTTTAACCATGAGAGTAAACGTCAGAAAACCAGACATGTAAATTTGAAAAAGAAAAAATGCACACCACCTGACAGAAAATACACCATTTTCAAACAATTGGTCAAACAAACAAAAGCCTTCATAGTTCAATTCCCTCGCACAAAAACATCGGTTTTGTAATTTGAAACAATTGAAAAGAAAAGAAAAGAGCTGGCCAGCTTTAAAACAAACCAAAAACATTTGAAAAAGTGGCAAAAGAAACTACGACGACAATGTACTAAATCAAGGAAAAGGCGAACGGATTGCATCGTCCTCCAACTCTGCAAAACGTGCAAAAGGACATCGTGGGAAAGGACGACAAGCGACAAACATTTGCTCGTGTGCTCACTCACCGAATATAAACCCGCGCCAGCTTTAAAACAAACCAAAAACATTTGAAAACGTTGCAAAAGAAAGACGACAATGTACCAAATCAAGGAAAAAAGGCGAACGGATTGCATCGTCCTGCAACGAGCAAAAGGACATCGTGAGAAAGGACGAAAGGCGTCAAACATTTACCCGTGTGCTCACTCACCGAATAGGTCGGTCGCCATCTTGCCGCAGCTGTGCACCGCGCCTCTTCAATTCCATCGCGCACACCTGACTCCAATTAATTTGCTAGCGTGACGTCACGTTGGCCAATCCAACCTTCTTCTTCGGCTGCTTGTTCAACGGCGTTTTGCACACGAGCGCCACTCGTTGACCCGCCGGGGTGACTGCTTCGGCTTCCCCCGGAAATTGCTTGACTTTCGGACCCAGAAGTGATTAACATGGCGTCAAATGCGACTCAAATCGTCAAATCTCACCTTCGACAGCCTCCATTCGTCCTCGTCCACAAGATCATGGAAAACTCCAACAATTTTCTGGTGATGGGTCCAAAAGGCGGGATGAAGCGTCTTGACACAATGATGCACTGTGTGGATCGTGTCGCTGACACCAGCTGGACTTTCAAAATCCCTGCAGGCAACCCGCTTGACAGATTGAATGGACTGATTTGATGACAAAGTGTGTCCAATATCTTCCAGGACCGGAGTTTGACACCTGTGCTTTCGAAGGAAGACCAAAAGCAACTTCACAATTTTGAATCCTTGGTTTTTATTCCTTCAAATGCAAGTCACATTAGGAGGAGGCTTGCTCAGCAAATGCCGACAAAAGTCGCCCGCTTAACAGGACTTCAAATAACCACTCAAGAATTCACACGCCCACACTCAACCCCAACCCAAAACAACAACAAAGTCTCGACTTAAAAAAAAAAAAAGTTTTCTCACATCATCAACAGAATTGCAGTCAAACTCCTAAAGAAGCATAAATAGCCAGCAAGAACGCAAGTGCCCATCAGGAACTCTGGAACCTTCTGTCCAAGTGTGTCCACGCGTCCTTCCTGGTTTTGGAAATGTCACAAATCCTCTCACAAGCATCTGAGTCATGAGAGAACACGGAGCAAGTTTCTCTCTCTTCATCCGGCTTGGTTTCTTTTTTAATTTGGTGCGCTTCACGCCGATTAAGTCTCAGCCGCCCCCTTTGTGCTTTTGTATCAACAACGGAAATTTTGAAAATTGAAGCACGAGAACTTAAGCCGCCGCATGTGCGCTTTACGTATTTTTCCAGGTGCATCGCAGTAACTCGCGTCTGTACTTCATGTATCGTGAGAAATAGCGAGACTCTACTTGCTTCGTGAGGCGCACGGGCGACTTCCCATGTCGCATGTTCAAACGCGAGCGTTTGTGGGACCTTCTTGCGAAGTTGCGAGCACGGGATTTTTGGCGGGCCTCCTTGCAACGTTCCAAGTTTTACTTTGTGAGTTTGCGCACAAGTTTCGCAAAGCATGTGGCAACGACAATAAAACGGAGCGGTGCCTTGAGATACGAGTGCCTCAATTTGCATGTTTTTTAGAGTGATTTTTTGGGGGAGGGGGGCGGGGGTTGTCTTTCAAAAGTCAAGATAAACAAAGGACAAAGTTCTGTTCTTGTAAATCAGTCGAATGCTCTTTCTGCCGATAATTCACATCTTTATTTTATTCATTACATATTTCTCAAAGGCGATCAAGTGGCCATCGGAATTTTATCGTGCCAGATATCCAAATTGGTAGCGGCCTAACAAAATCTGCATCGGTCGATTTCTCATTTTTGGGGGAGGGGGGTGGCCTTTACAACCATTCTTATGGACAAAAGATGATTCGAGATCACAGAACCAATTCAAAATGTATCTCAAGACACCATGTTTGGTTCTTGCGGTCTGTCAGATTCCGTTATCGGGTCAAACAAAGCCAACCAAAACAACAAACATAAGAACTTGGGCGAGCACCAGTTGAGCGAAGATGAAGACTGACAGGCGAGCGCCATCCAATCCGATGAGCGCCAGTACGCATTCGGCCCGTTGCAGGCCAAACCATCCGAACGGGAAGCGCTCAATACTGACAGCAGAAGGGCCCGAGATCTTTCGTTGGAAAGCAAAAGCGGGGGGCTGCGAGGGCGGGGGCGGGGGGGCGTTTTAAGTGCGGGGAAGCCTGCACATTTCACAGTGCTCGGTCCCGGGCTGGTTCATGAACGTGCAGTGCACGCAAGACCACATGGCGGAGGAGGACGGAGGTGCCGACGGGTCGCCCATGCTGTCGAAACCCACCGAAGCCGACGGCTGCCCCCCGACCGTGCCTGCGGGCGGGAGAGGAGACAAACATCACTTCTCCACACGCATTCATTTGGCTATTAACATTTTTGTTGTTGTTTTTGTCTTCGCTTAAGAAGAGAGCGAGATTGTTGCTGGTTACCGTCTCCGATTTGTGGTCGCAAGCAGACAGGTTATTTTTGTGTTGAATGCCACCAAGGCAATCAACATTTTTGCTGATTTTGCGGATGGATGTTACAGACCACACCAGCGACGGAAACGTCTAATTATGTTTTGGAATGATGGGAGGGAAATTAAAACACTAAAAAAAAATCTGACTCATCAATTAATTGAAAAAAATAAAAATGAAATCGACAGATAAACAATCATTTGGTCATATATGTCGTCCACTAATCAAATCCAGTCATATATTGAGGGATCATTTGCAGCTGCCGGCACGTACTTACCGCACAGCTGCTCGATGGTGGCCCACTGCTCCGACTTCTTCCAGGTCTCAGCGAGGTCTCCGTCGGACGTCTTAACGGCATCCAGCAGCAGGCCGATGCTGTCCTGCAAAACGGCGCAAAATGCGGGCGAAATCAGGCGGCGGCGGCGGCGGTCACGGACGGCGCTCGCTGGCGGATGGTGGTGGCCAACTCACCCTCAGAGGCATGACCTCGTTGGTGACCAGGAAGAGGAGCAGATGGAAGTCAGACACGATGTCCAGGAAGGACGCGGAGGAGCACTGCGACAAATACGTGGCCAGACTGTGGAAGTCCTGAGGAGAAAAGGCGCAGCTAATTGGAGCCGGGGGTGGGGGTGGGGAGGGGGGCGATGCTACGAGCAAGAGGCGGGGGGCTCGCCCCTTACTTGCGTCTCTCCGAAGATTTCTCGGTTCTCGATGGGGAAGCGCTGAGTGGAGCTGAAGGTGAACTGGGGGTCCTTGGGGAACGTTGTGGTGATCTGAGAAGGAAAGCGGACAAGCGCCACATGCAGGCCACACACGAGCGCGGGGAAGACGACGACGCAAAGGAGGCGAGAAGGAACTCACGTTAATGATAAGATACTCCACGGGAAGAGGGCGTGCCAGGAAGGTGACGTCATTCCCAAACTTGTCTTTGTCCTGTTGACACAGAAACGTCACCTTGACGGCCGCTTCCCAAAAGCAAAACAAAAGGGGGCAAAAAAGGCGACGAGGAGCGCGACATGGGTGCGGTCCGAGCGTTACCTTGAAGAAGACGTCCGGGACGTACTGCTCGGGACTGGACTCTTTGGCGTAGCCCAGCTCGGGGGCGTCCTTGCAGGGCAGCAAGCACTCGTCCCTCACCAGGGCCATACATTGATTGGACACCTGGTAGCCCTCGAAGTGCACCTGGTTGTCCGGACCGCCTGAGAACCAGTCGCAACATCCTCAGCGGTCGGCGTCAATCGGCAAATGTGCACGCGGCGACGCAAAAGCGTGGCCTGACCTGTGGCGAGCACCGTCACAAACTTGGAGCCGAAGTGTCCGTCTCGGGAGAGTTTGCAGGCGTTGGAATGTTGGTTTTGGAAGTAGCCCGCCGTGATGCACTCCTCCGCACTCAGGAAGTGCGAGTCCTGTTGGCAAGAACCAAAATCAGATGGGAGGGGCTTTGGGGGGGGGGGGGGCATTCGAGGACCCGAGAATGTGCATGATTCCCAAAAGAGACGAGAAAAGTTTTCAGGCTTACTGGTTGCTCACGCAAAGAATGGGAGGGCAAAGTTTTTAGTGACTCTCCAAGTGTGACTTTTTACAAGCGTTGAAAAACGATGAAAACTAAATCTACCCGACCTGGTTTCTGGTGAAGCGGACAGTCCCGATCCTGGTGTCCTCGGAGATCAGGTCGGAGAAAATCCAGCCCACCTGCCAAAACAATTTCAGTGTGAAACGGCGAAAGCGTACAGCAAGTGAGGCGCGCGTCAAGAGGCCTCCCTCGTCGCGGCGAAAAGAGGCAACCCACCTTCCGAAGGCCAAGCTTGGCGGCGATCTCGTCCACGGCTGCGGCTTTGGGGTCCTCCAGCAGCTCCAGACTGTTCTGAGTCGCGTTCTGAACCAACCGCAGCACAAGTGCACGTGAGCTTTCGGTGACACTCGGGGCAAATTTCAACTTGAGCACACACAACGACTTGAAGCGAGCGCACTTGGGGCTTGTTTTGGACAACCCCAAGTCTGATTTTCATGTGATACGATCGTCCCTCATTTCTCCACAGCAAGAGAGTGAGAGCGGGAGCACATGAAGAGGCGGGAGGCGGGGCGGGCGGGCACCTGCGGAGGCTCGTAGATGGCGGCCACCTCGGCTCGGATGCCCAGCGGGATGTCTTTGTGCTCCGTGTACCTGCCGAACAGGTAGCCCACCCTCTGGCTGCCCGTCTTGCGCCAGAAGTCCAGGAAGCGGTCGGCGATGGTGTGATTCTCAAACATGATGTTGTCCACGTGTCGGTATTTCTGCCCAGCAAAGAGAAACGCCGTCGACTCAAAAGCCCAAGTCTGCAACAAGTCTGCAACGGCGGCTTTGTCGGGAACAACGAAGGGTTCAAAGGCCCCAAAAGTCGTTGTGCCCACCTGTCTGTTGAGCGTGATGGCGCTGGGCTGGCACTTGGTGCAGATGCCCTCCGGCCAGGGAGGGTGACCCTCGCAGCCCGACTTGATCTTACAGCTGATATTCTCCAGGGCGGCAAACTTCCCCCTTTACAGAGTACATCAGATTTTTTTATTTTTTTTAACCGTAACAATGAAAAGTGCAACGAACGGCGCAAAAGGCAGAGAAGCGCTCACTTGTCGGCTCCTCCGGTCAGCTTTCGCAGGTACGCGTGGAACGACATGTGCTTGACGGGCGGGTCCAGGTGGTTCAGGTAGTCTTCGTCAAAAGGCTGCCAGAGGAGAGACAAAATGCAGAAGGAGAAAAGACAAACAAGGAAAAACAGAAGACGATTATGAACAAGGTGGAGGAGGAAAGAGGAGGAGGAGGAGGAGAGTCTTGTTCTGACCTCCAACGGCACACAGTGCACACACTTGCCCAGGGCGCCGTGGCGACATCTGCGGCCAGAGAGGACAACTTCAGTGAGTTGAGCAGACAAAAAGTCACGCTCTGACAACCTCTTGGTGTAGAACAACTAGTTTGAAGTGCGTCGAGGGCTTTCATTTCTTTAGCATCATTTGTCGGAGGGAGAACGTATGCCCGTGAGCATAGTCGTACCTCTGCTTGTATGTGTTGCTGCTTAAATTGCCGAAACATAGATGCTAATACCAGCTAGCTCCTCGACGGGCTTTCACACTGTGTGGTAGCATTACGCTAGCGCACGCTGCGTGCATCTCTACGTGTGCGTCGCCTCACAGCTGCGCGTCTCGGTTCCTGTAGATCTTGCCGTCCTGTTTGGTCAGAAACTGGTCGATGTCGTCCTCCTGGATCTGCGGTGCCGACTGGGGGCGGGGCATCAGGAAGGACGAGGAAACAGACGGCAATGATGAGGATGAGTGCGGGGCGGCCGTGTCCATCACCTCGGCGGACGATGAGGAGGAGGAGGAGGGCCGGCGAGCCCGAGGGGAACAAGAAGAGCATGTCGCCGTGCCTGCCCAGACCGCACAAAAAGACGACTTAGTGACGTCACTTCACGTCCTTTCGACTTTTACGTCCGCCGTGGCTCACTTAATCTTCAGCAGGCTGAGGCTTTTGTTCTGCGAGAGGATTTCGCCGGTTTTGTTGCGGTTCAGGTAAACGGAGAAGTGGTTGGAGTTGAAGCCAAACTCTTTGGCCACCTGCAAACACCGCCGTCAACAGAATCAAACACAAGTCAACTCGGTCATTTTGAGTGTCTGCCAATACGAGGCGCAAATACTTTTTTCTGAACCTTTTTTAGGGTGTCACAAAATGCCGGGCAAAGATGATTTTTTTTTTTTTAATATTGTATCCGGATGAAAAGTATCTCCTTTGAAAAGCAAACATTGCAATTAACTGTAGAAATGAATGGTACCTTTTTTAAAAAAGCAGCAGCACTCTCCCGCTTAGTCGAAGGAATTTTCTTCATCCCATCTGGGGATTGAACACGGATGATCTATAACCGCAACCCCCCAAAAAAAAACAACAAATCAGAACTTGTTTTAAAACATCTTATCACGGCCAAAACTGCACCCCGCTTGGAAATAATACAATTTAAAACCATAAGGAATAGATTAAGAAAATATATACAGGAAATTTACAATAAAACGCAAGTCTAGTCAATCTTAACAAGTAGCCCAACACTACAGTGGAGCAGTGATGACAGTGCAAAACAAAAAGATTTGGTCACTACTTTGACGAGGAGTTCATTGAGGTTCATGCAAACAAATCCAACAAAAAAGCAACTTTCGAACATTGCCAGCCTTTCGACAAACAATTATCAGATGTTGAAGATGTTTTCTTTTTTTATTTCCAAGCACTCTCCAAACTCCAAAGTAATGTTTGTGGTGATGAGACAAAACCAACATTGTCATTCATGGAGCTGCCTTTAGCCGGTTCGCCGGCTAGGCCCGTCCACTTTGAACGGGCCGTCACGTTAGCCGGCTAACAAGCTAATTGTGCTGCCTCATCACAACAACCAGTTGCTGCTAACTGCTAACGCTAACCGGGCTAGCTCGGCTTCGCCTCAGCTGAGCCCAGGAGGCGACAAACGTAACTTTTGGCTCGCTCAATTGTTTGTTCGTTTCTACTTACGATAGTTTCGGCCATGATGCTCACTGAATGTTGTCGTCCGCTGCTACAAGTTGACGAACGAATGCGCTTTCAGAGTGTTTGTCAACGAAACTCCATCCCATAGCAGGTGCAACCAACAATTGTGTCCGATGCGGAAGCAACGAGTCCCTTTTCCAGACAACCCCCCTGGAAACATGTTCATGAAAGTTTCCGCTCATCTCTGCCCGGAAAACAAAATTGTAATTTTTTTTTAACTGTATCTGGAACAAATTAACTACAAATTAACTCTCTGGAATGACCTCCCACCGAACATTCGTCAAGCTTCCTCACTGCCCATCTTCAAAACCCTCCTCAAAACTCACTTGTATTCTCTGGCTTTCGACTCAGCATGACTTAAATTTGTTCTTGGTTTTACTGTTTGGTGCTTTCTACTGTCTTTATTACCGATTTGTTTTACTGTTTATTGTATATGTTAAATTGCTCCATGTACAGCACTTTGTATGCGGCGATGGCTGTTTGAAAGTGCTCTATAAAACAAATTAACTACAATGAGATAATTGGATGATATTGTTTATCATGTATCAATTTTACCAAGTGAAATCAACTGAATTGTCACGAATTATAATTTTTTTCCAATAACCAGCTGTTGATTTATAAAACATTTTTTACAAATGTATCTCTCAAATTGTTTGGATATATTTTTACTTTATTAATTTGACCAATTATTACAATGAGATAAAAAAATATACAAATAATGTTACTCATAATATTCTTTGACAATCCTCCTCATTGACAATAATATATGGACATTGGAATTTTACTTTATTTATATTTTATTCACACTGCAAAGAAGACAAGCAAACAAAAGATCTCCATCACCAGCATTTTTTTAAACCTTTATTTCTCCGATTCTCTTTTACCATGCCGACCTGGCTGCAGAAGAAAACAAGCAAAGTGCAAGCAAACACAAATAAACTGCAAAGAGTATGTGTTACCCTCCATGCGTAAATGATGATGACGACGACCGTAGAAAAATCTAGACAAGGATCACTTTAGCGAAAAAAGAGAAGATGTAAGGAGACACGTGGTGTGGCTGCTTTTCTAATGACAAATCAACGAATTCAGACTCAACCGTGAGAAAACATGGATGAACAGACTCGCGACCACCACGTTGCAGCTTCAACACCAGACTGCCCGGTAAACAAGAACCTTACAGAATATAGCATCCTAAACACAAGCAGCTGCTGAGTCATGATCACACAATATTAATTTTTAAAAATCTCCTTTTCCATTTTTTAACGAATTTATTTCTTTTTTGTGTGTGTGTGTGTGTGTGTGTGTGTGTGTGTGTGTGTGTGTGTGTGTGTGTGTGTGTGTGTGTGTGTGTGTTTCCGGACGAGCTCAGATGATTCCATACTGGGCCAGCTCGTGCAGCTCCAGATGATTGAAGGCCTCCCATGGGCAAATAACTGTAATGTCTAAAACACACATATCCACAAGCACACATCAATATATACACACAGAAATGTGCTTTGTCATCACTTGTAAGATAATTGTGCAGACGACCCCAAAAAGGAGTCTCAACACTTTGAGTGTAGCATCCATGTGTGTCCAAAGACTCACCGGTTCCTAAGCCCTCCATTCCGGGGATATCATCACCGAACCTGCACGCAAGGGGCAAAAAAAGATGACGATGAGAGTCAATAATTGTTATTGATCATTCATCAATGGAATGGCGACTCGATCCAAACTATTCCCTTTTTTTCTGTGACTCTGTTCTTTGGGAAGTGCTACTTATGCGTAAATGACGTACCCCTGCACACCCTTCTTAGGGGGCTTGCTCTTGAACTGCCGAGTCTGCCTCTGCTTGAACTTGGGGGGGCCCTTGCGCGGGGTGGCGGGGCCCCCGCTCACCCGCGTGGCCGACTTGATCTCAGTTTTGGGTGCCTCCAAATTCATTTGTGCCGCCCTGGTCAGTGTGCGCGCGCGCGCTGATCCTTTTCTGTGGACACACACACACACACACACACACCGATATATACGTGGAGGGCTCGCGATTGACAATCGACACGATGTTCCATCATCGTGACCCTGATACAATACTAGTTAATCCTAATCCTGGGCTCACTTTAATAATCTTCCTTCAATCTGGTTAGCGAGGATGCCGCACAAGTGCTGAGCACACACTCGCGCTCTTAAGCATCGCATCTCTCAATGACAACCACACAATAACACAAACGTGTTGTTCACTGAGCATTTTAAATGAAACGATTTTATTTATTTTACAAAAAAATGCATTTTAAAAAATGGAAATACGGAATCCTTTTGTTCATTCAAATTTACAAAGTTAAAACTGGCAATCAAGTATTCATCCAAGTTTCAAAAATGCTTCAAAATCAAATGTGCAACATTGTCTAAATGTACAAGTATATTAACAGAATTGAAAAAAATATAACAGTAAACCTTAAAAAAGGCTGTCTGTCTGTCTACACAACTCGTGTGCAAGACCCACCAAGAACCAGCGGGCGGTTGGCGGGACCACCGTGACATTAAATTGGACGCGTTCTACTCACGTGCTGCTTCGCTTGGGTGACCAACAGTCGGACGACAAGACGGCAGATGAGCGGGTGGCAGCGACACGTCACTTTTATACACGTACGGCCGGGATTACCGCAGACACGCCTTGTGTC
Source organism: Hippocampus mohnikei (assembly GCA_026261675.1). NCBI lineage: Eukaryota > Metazoa > Chordata > Actinopteri > Syngnathiformes > Syngnathidae > Hippocampus > Hippocampus mohnikei. The sequence continues at coordinate 3,019,973 of JAKGUB010000377.1, forward strand.
ATGTCGTAGATGGAGAGGTGGATGGAAGGATAGATAACAGGGGGCGGGGGGGCGTAGGCGGGGGAGATCAGGCAACCACATAAAGGACCCTAACTGGCTCAGAGTGAACTGCCGTAACCCTGCCTGTGTCCCTAACGATGATGATGTCACTAATCTGTCATTTTCCAGCACGTCATATTCGGCGGCAGCATAATCGTGCCACGGTTTCACGTTGTCATGGCGACGAACCGTCAACAACACAACCACCACCACAAGATGAATCTGGCACTGTTTAATTGACACAAATGCGATAAATATGTGCATGTTGTACTCACAACAAGAATAAATATGTATTTCAAAGTGCAAACAGACTTGATGACGAGCGGTTGCTCATCTCATCTCAAGTCGTACTCGGTGGTCTCCTCGTTGTGCTCAGCCAACATTCCCGTTGCCGGCCTGGAGAGGATCCAAAACCCTTCTGTTTGAGGCAACTCCATTCTGGAAAGTTCTGCGCACATGCAAGTGGGGCACATGTTGTCAGAGGAGTCGGTAAATATTTCAAGTGAATCCTTATTTAGACCACCGTTGACGTAATGGTGACTCGTCGACTTATTGTCAGCCCTAGTCTACATTTCCAAGGCGTGGGGACGATGGCGGTTTCATTGTCCGACTTCAAACTCACCAGGGGCACCGTCACGTCTTTTTGAGGAGTCGGATCTCCATCTTCAAGTAGGTCTTCAGGTTGTCGTCCAGCACGTTCTCCTCGATGGCGGCCAGTGCCCGCTCACCGCCGTCGTTGTAGAAGGCCAGGAGCTGCTCGGCGTGCTCGATCCACACGCAGTTGTGACAGCCGCTCATACAGCAGTGCGTAGGGGGTGCGGGGGGCGCGCCGGTTCCGCCGCCACTCTCTGAAGGGGCCGCCGGGGCAGGGGGTGGACCCGGCTTGACGCACTGGTTGCGGACATTCTGGTTGAGCAGAACGCCCGTCCATGATGCCGCACACAGCTGGAAAACAAGAACATGAGGGAACTTAATCTGATAAAGACATCAATTGGTGGCGCGCCCCAGTCATGCAAACCAGCATTACTACGCAAAAACAAAAAACAATGAATATCCAGTAGGGAGGTACGCTAACACTTTTTTTCTGACTGATGGCGTATCGATGCCATTCGTACTTTGGAAATACACATTTTCTATAAACACAATGACAGATAATGATGATGAAAGACTGACTTCTTTGTTTCTGGCACATGTGATGATGCGTCAAAACTCAAACTGACACACTGCGGCGGAGAAAGACTGATTCAATATCAGACTTTTTTGTAGTATCAGTGGTTGGTATCGGCCGCCTTGTTGGGAGTACTTGCCCACTCCGAATACTACTCAATAAAACGACAACCAATACAATAAGATCAGATGCTGATTATTACAAGTACAGTATTCATGGGCGTGCATCGCAACAAACGTATTTTGCTCGTAAAACGGTTTCGCTCAGAACAACTAATCTCACGGTGGCTACCGACCTTTCGTAAAGACGCGGACGACCTCGCCACCTTCACAACCAAATAAACCATCGCGAGATCCAACTGAAGTCCGTTTGGGACCTGGAATTGTTTTCAATGCTCTTCAAACTTCTGTCTTCAAGGGGATAAAAAGACAAACTGGCGTAAATGTCATAATCGTACGAATGGACGTCCTTTCATTGTCCCGGAAGTAAACCCTTGTAAACAAAAGCGTTGATTGGCCGCGAAGGGGGAAATTTGAACCAATCAGAAAGGAATATTTCCGGTGCGACTCAATTGTCAACCGTATGGGCGGTGCTAAGGACAAGTTCGAGTTGAAAAAACGTGTCCAGCAGATGGCAGTACTTCACCGTGTGTCATTGTTTCCCAGTTTATAATTGACAAAACGCACATCTTTTTACATCCGAAAAAAACACCCCAATATTCACTGCAAGTGTAAAATGCACTGAAATAATGATGTTGTCGTCTCAAAGAATAAGCATAAGAAAACCTTTATTTATTCGTATATTGTAGCACATTTGTATTTTTTCAAGCTCCAGTTTCACAGTGTGCTTATGTATAGGAATCTTTGCGAGTGAAAGTCAAGCCGCGCGTCAGGTGTTATTTGCCCTTCAGTTGGCAACACCTACCGCGCCCTGACGCCCCAGCCACACAAACCCCCGTGAGCCCGCGCTGTACTATGTTTGCCTTCCGGTGGTCCCCAAGGGGGGTTCTTTGTTTGCAAGCTGCGTCCATGGAAATCCCGCCTGACGACAGAAAAAGTGAGACAGCGACAAGAGAACCAGAGGACAGAGAGTGAGAGAGAAGTGCACCCTTCTCACAAACACCACCGAAAAACCTGGTTCATTTTTTAAACTCATTTGGCAGGCGGCTTGAAGTCACACCAAGTAGACAACCAAGTATGCCACACACCCACCGGGTGGTGCAGTGTGTACTTTTGTGTTCGTGTGCTTGGCTTGCCGTGCGTGTGCAGATGTGGCACTCAGGTGTCCTCGGTCAAGGTTTTTCTCACAGCGCCGTCTTTGTCCCGAGTGTACAAAGACAACATTGTGCTTGACGTTGTTGTGCCAGCCTCTTGCGAACTGGGCAAAGACCTCAAAGAATCGCTGACTAGTCCTGTTCAAACAGGAGGCAAGAATGGCTGTTTTTTTTTTTTTTGCTATGAGAGGAGAATGCTTGAACTACCTTTGAAGTACTTGCGTCTTTGCAAAACCAAAGCTTGCTTTCAAGTTATACTTTGGGTCACTAAACGCGTGCACACAAACACGGAAGAGCGAGCGAGTTTGCCGACGATGGCACGCAGGCACGCAATCAAACGTCCTCCGATGACCTCGACCCGTTTCCACAGGCGGGATGTACGTCCTCATTTCGAAGGCCGACGGCGGGCGGACTCCGGCTCCCATCGGGCTTTGCGCACGGCAGAAAATGAGCAAAGGTGCTTTTTATTTTGCAAGGAAATGAATGAAGCCAAGAAATACTGTATGGACGATGAAAGAGACGCCGTGGTCCAAGTTCAATTCAATATAATTACACGTACACATTCACAGCATGTTTCCATGTGGAAGCATTCAAACATATTTACATCTCTTCGGTCACATGACATGAAAAAAAAGCACCTTTGGCTAGTCTAGTGTGTCGTGTCCTTTAGCGTCGTGTTGAAATTTATCGCATGGCCTTAGCCTAATTCAGTGCCATGTTGTGTTGCGTAGCAGAGTTCAGTGTTGTGGACAGGAGTACAATCTAAAGCAGCGTGGTGGTGCAGAGTTGTGTACTTTTTGTCTAACGTCGCCTACTGTCATGTTCTTTCACGTCTTGTTTTTGGTAGTCTGGCATCATCAGCGGATTCGACTCCGAGGACGACCGCCGCCGTCACCACTCGGGCGCCCTGTGTTGTGCCTGTTGGGACACAAGTGCGAGAAGGAGGAAAATAAAAGAAGGAAGAAGATCAGACAGGAAACACACAAACTGATCTGTACGCACAAGTACACACAGAAATACACAAACACACTGATATCATTCGAGAGGAAGTCCCGTGTGGGCTTACGCTGTTTCCGTTTCCGTAAGCCCTGTTGACTGTATCCGTCGCATCCGTGAGGTTTGTGACGTGCAGGTCTCCGCTGCCGGCTGTAGAGTGGGCCGACGCTCTGGGAATGGCGGAATCGTAGGACGCTTCCGGAGGATTCTGCGAATGGGGTGGGGGGGGCATACAAACAGGTTCGAGATGGCGTGGCACATGCGAGAGGGAGCATCGGAGAACGGCTAGCATCCCGTCAGCATCACACTCACAGACGCCACGCGGGCTTTGGTGATGAGGGCCAGCTCGGTGGGCTGGTACACGCAACTCCTCAGCTGACCCATGTAGCCGCTGTACGGCGACACCACCTTGGCGCCTGCAACGGCACAACAACAGTCAACACCTGCACCTTTTAGTTAAAACACACTTCATTGCCTCTCACCCTGCTGTACCCCGCCCCCGATGTGTGTATTTTGGCCTGTTTTACTGCCACTTCTCCTTTCTCTATGGCTATATGCATCCTATTGTATTTTCCTTTTTCTAAATGTAATCATTTTAGCATTGTCATGACTGTGTTCGCTGAGCCGAAGACACATTATGATGGACAATAAAGATTTAGTATGGTATTCTCCTCCCTCTTCTTGTCCTGCGTTGGTCACTAAGGAGACAATGTCAACACGCGATGGGGTGCTCAGGGACCCGGTTAGGCATTAACATTACACATTAACCGGAAGCTGCCATTTTGCTGAATTGTTTTCCGCCAGGAGATGGTTCAACTCACGTTAAACATTCATGTCGGCTCAAAATGTCTTCATCTTTATGCTTTTGGAATGTGTGAGGAAGTAGGAGTACTTGGAGAAACAAATGCAAGCACGGGAAGAACTGAGATTCAAACTTTGAACTGCAAGGCAGTCATCCAAAGCATGAGACCAGCCCCATTTTTTCTGGTTTGTTTGTAAGGAAAAAAAAAAACGATCACATTTGGACCTTGTGCGGGTTCGTCCATGGTGAAGGCTTTGTTCTCAATGTTGCCGGCGAAGACGTTGCGAGAGTTCTGCTCCTTGAGGATGTTCTCATAGCTGACGGCAGCGCCCGAGTAAGCGTCCTCCTGAAAGACGAGATCACCGTCTCCGTCCCCGGCCGAGCAGCACACTTGAGGGATGGTGACAAGCGCCAGGAAGACCCAGCCGTTGGTCACCAGGGCGACGGCCAGCGTGGGGTCGTCCCACCGAGGCCCGCCGCCGCCCTGGCCTCGGTTCCCGTGGACGTACATGGCGATCCACGCCGCCCAGATCCCAGCGGAGAGGAGGGTGCACGCCAGGATGAGGGCGCCCTCCCTCTTCCACTGCTTGTGTTGTCCCGCCATGACGCCCAGGCTTGCGCCCAGGGCGGAGACGAGGAGCGCCATCACGTAGATCAGCGCCATGGCGAAATCGGCGTTGGCGATGTTGCAGGGCACAGCCGCGGCCACGTCGCCATCGACCGCGGAGTTGTCCTGCCCCAGCGGGTGGCGCACCACCGTGATGATCAGCCACTCGGTGTTGATGAGCACCTCCACCAACCACAGAGCCAACGCGGCGAGGCACGAGCTCCCCGCCCGCGGGGCGCGGTTGGTCCTGGCGAGGGCGTTGAGCCGTACGGCTTGAACTAGGAGGCACGAGAAACAGCCGGCGAAGAGAACGCCGAACAGGAAGCGGCGCGACGCGCAGGTGGAAAAGCTCTTCCCCACGATGAAGGCAAAGGTCAGGCCGAAGAGGCCGGCCGTGCACACCAGGAAGATGGCGTGCAGGGCCACCGCGTTCCTGCGGTTGCGCTCCTTCATGAAGGGCACGTTGGCGAGCAGCGCCATGAACAGAACCAGGCTGACGACCGCGCCGGCCGAGGCCAAGGCCTCCAGGACCACGCCCCACGCCGCCTCCAGGTCGCACAGTTTGAAGTAGAGGGACGACACTTCTGGACCGCAACCCGTAGGATGACTCACATTGGACGCCATCGCTCTCCTCAGCAACACTACCTGTTAACACATACACACGCAACAAAAACACTTGTGTGAACCACATACAAACACTCTCTCTCTCTCTCTCTCACACACACACACACACACACACACACACACACACACACACACACACACACACACACACACACACACACACACACACACACACACACACAGACTTATTGGCAGCTCTGAGATGAGGAAGACATTAATGTTTAACCCAAGTCAAATATTTCAACTTTCACGCGGGTGAAAGTGCACCAATGTCCAACGCGGGCCGCTTCCTAAAAGTCCAACCGGCGTAGTTTGGTGTCGCGCAGTGACGTTCGGCGTAGTTGAGTGTAGTTTAGCCTGGCGTACTTTATTGTAGTGTTGTGCCGTTCACTGTACTGCAATATTGTTTCATTTAGTGTTGTGCGGTGGCGTTCGACAGTGTCGTGTCGAGTGTAGTTTAGTACAGTGTCGTGTAGTTTAGTGGAGTTCAATTGCATGCGGTGGAGGTAATTGCCCCCCCCCCAGAACACCAGACCTCGAGTCAGCCACGCCTGTGCGATAGCAACAAGGTCCCCGTGTCGGTTGCCGTGGTGACCGTGCACCTTGGCATGATTGGCATTTCTGAAGCATCCACATCCCAATGCTAATGTGGATAGTTGGAACAAAGCAGAAGTACAAGTGAACGCTACACAATGAGGCTTGGACAAGAGGCAAACAAACACCACTAGAAACACGAAAGAGTGACATTTGCTTTGTCAACTTGTCTTTCTGATTAAAAAAATAAATCAAATAACGGTCGAAGTTTTGTTAAATGCTTCCTAGGCCAAAAAGCACAAAGTGACCGATACAATTTAAAAAATGAAACGGAGTCGGAGTGATGCGTTCACGTACCTAATTGCTCGCCTCAGATTCACGTGACGAGATCGGTCAACGCAGGAGACAAAAGTGGAACAAACGAGGCATTCAAACCGGTCTCGGCTCAGCTTCTTTGTGAGGTCAGAAAGTGAAGTCAAGTCCCAGGAGAGGTCTGAGGAGGGTCGAGGCTCGAATGCGGCACAAACACAAACAAGCGGCAGCACAAGCTGCAGCTCTTCTACTACTCCTGCTGCTGCTGCGACCACTTCACGCAACAAGCACAGTAGCACACACCTGGTGAAGGGTGTAGCGACGTCTGGTGGTGAAAACTCCCTCTCTGTGAATAACAACAAAAAAAAAACGTCAAAAATGTTCATCCCGTGACGATGACAAAAACCTTATTGCATATCATCATCATCATCATCATCATATGTACATCATATCATGTCATTGACCTTGTTGGTTCTTTTATCTCAAACAACTATCAGTTTTTTTAATGGTTATTTAACAGACATGTTTCGGCAAAAGTCTTTCGCCTTCTTAAGCGTTAACAGCACATTGCCCACATGAAAGCTATTCTTCTTCTGAACCCCAGGTCACGTCACGAACTCGAGCCGTCATCCGAACCGCGCGCCACAGTGGCGTGCGGGAGCCCAGCCCAGGCTCCACCCAGGAAGCGGGCACAGCCGATGACCCACATTCCAAAGTCATCGTCATCCTCGGCAGCATCAGCATCGACTTCATACTCGGCCACCGGGACGCTCAGAGAAGAAGTAGAAGATGGAGAAGATGACGCCGGCGCTGCTGCTGCTGCTTCGGGCTGCGTGTGTGTTGACGGCGGCAGCAGGTGAGACAAAGATCTAAAATTCTGAGCGCGTTTTTTTTTCTGGGGGTGGGGGGGTATGGAAAATGTCTGAGTTGATTGTGGGTCAAAGTACATCAGAGTAAGGTTGCACAAAGACTCTAAATCAGACTTGATTGTGAAGAAGATGCGTGCAATCTGTCTTGTACCGAAGTTGGCTGGGACTGGCCCAAATTCACTTCAGCCCTACTCGAGTGCATAGAAACGATGGGAGTTGTAGCAACCTGATGAACACAGAGATGATCCATGAGGAATGGATCAATAATTGGACTGCACAGGGGGTTGGTGGGGGCCTGAGTTTTAATTAAATGTGACCCACAATCAGGCACCGGGAGACCAATCGATGACCTAATGACTGTCCCAGTAACGGCGGGCAGAAGCTCTACATTCAGCGCTTGATCTTGTTTTCCGATCATTTTGGAATCCCCTCAATCAACTGTGTCGCTTCGGCTCAGGCCGCCTGAAGGTGGAAGGCAGCCCAGACAGCAACGCAGACACCCTGAGCCACTCCCTGACGCTGGTCCAGCGTCTGGAGGCGCTCTTGGTGCTGGGCAACGGCAGCGACGTGACGCTGCGGGTGGAGACGCCCAACGCCGACGAGGTGAAGCTGATGGCGGTCCACGCGCTGGTTCTGTCGCTGCAGAGTCCCGTCTTGGAGGACATGCTGCGGGAGCGCAACGGCAGCGTGCTCACGTTGCGCGAGAGCCCGGAATGCGCCTCCGTCTTCGAAAAGTTCATCAGGTCGGGCCTGTTCCGCGCACTGCGCCACATGCGCATTCAGAATGGTCACCTGTAGACAAAAAAAAAAAAAAAAAAGCATTCTCAGCGTCAATCACACCTTTGGACAATTTGGACTAGCATCTTGACTGAAGAGAACATGCTGAAATGTTTTTTTGAAATGACAGATATTCTATTTCCCGCGGCTAGGTACCTGTACTGCGGCGACCTCTCCCTGCGACTGGACCAGGCCACCCCGCTCCATCGCCTGGCCACTAAGTACCAGGTGGCGGCACTGCGGCAGGGACTCACACGCTACATGACTCTCAACCTGGCCCGGGAATCGCCTTCGGGCCACGTGGCCGGCTGGTACGAGTACGCGGTCGAGGCAGGCGACGTGGCGCTGCGGGACGGCTGCCTCCAGTACCTGGCCTGGAACCTGTCCTCGGTCCTGCAGAGCGGCGAGTGGACCGGTCTCAGCTCCCAGCTGCTCATGACGCTACTGCGGCGTTCCGATTTGGTTCTGCACAGTGAGATGGAGCTCTTTGCCGGCTTGGAGGAGTGGATCTCGCACAACCGCCCCGACGGTCTGACAGCGGAGAACGCGCTGAGAGCGGTGCGCTACGCCATGATGCCGCCCCGAGAGCTCTTCCGCCTCCAGACCCAGTCGGCGGTCTTGGCCCGCTACCGGGAGTCGGTCCGGGATCTGCTCTACATGTCCTACCAGTTCCACGCCGCCTCCCCCGTGCACATGGCCAAATACTTTGACGTCAACTGCAGCCTCTTCGTGCCCAGGAACTACCTGGCCCCGCTTTGGGGGTCCCCCTGGGTGGTGAGCAACCCCACCCGCGACGATCGCAGCACCAGCTTCCAGACGCAGCTCGGGCCCAGCGGCCACGACGCCAGCAAGCGGGTAATCGACGCATTCTGTCTCCTGCGGGTTCTTTTGCTACATTCGGGTAACACACGCACAAGCGATGGGTTGAAAACGCACACCTTGATGTCAACGCGCAGGTGACCTGGAACGTCTTGTTCTCGCCCCGCTGGCTGCCGCTCAGCATGAGGCCCATGTACACCGAGACGGGCGCCATGCAGCCCACCCGGGCCGAGGGCGGGCGTCCCCGCATCATCGTCACGCCCGCCACGTCCAGCGCCGACTTTGCCGGCGTGAGCTTCCAGAAGACGGTTCTGGTCGTGGCGCAGCAGCAGGGCCGGCTGCTGGTCAAGCACGTGTACGACTTCCACCAGAGCACCGAGGAGAACGGAGACTTCCTGGCCGACGCCGACCTGCACCGCCGGACCTCCGAGTACCTGGTGGACGGGTCCCTCATGCTCCACGTGGTGGTCAAACCCATGTACCAGAGCCTCGTCGCTAGCAAGAACTAATCACATACACATGCCAATCGCAACCACACCTTTCCGTCCATCTACTGTTGACTTATCTCAACATCTGCATCGTCGTAAAGGTTCAACGGGGGCACCGGGAATCCTCCTGTGTGTTGAAAATGTTTGAGAGTAACATTGGATTACAAATCAGTCATGCTACCAACGCAGCAGCTGTTGCTAACGCGGGCTTGTTCACAGTGCTAGTGCTAGCATAGCATTGCCAGCACTACCATTTTGTTGAAGCCGGATGGCATTCTTTTTTGACGATCTATCATGATCAGGGCTCGGCAACTTGGCTCATCGGGATCGTTATCGGGCTTTCAATCGGGGGTGTTGGGAGAGGAAAACGTCGAAAAGAAGCGGGACTGCGGCTCTCTAGGACCGCACTTGCCTAACCCAGATCATGATGATGAAACTCGGTAATTGCGTGCCGTTACGAGTTGTACAAGTAGATGCGAAAGAAAAAGGAGGGTTGAAGATTGGCATATTTGTGCTTTGACTTGTTGTTGCTGTTGTGTCGTCGTCCTTCCGCCACATTGACGTTGTGTTGTCCTCTCAAAGTTACGGTGCTATTCTATTGCTATTGACTTCGATGTAGCTGCAGTGCTCCTTTCTATTATTTCGACATTTATTCTTGAAACGGTCTTGAAATATTACAAGAGTGAAAGCGCAATAATAAACTCGTTCAAAGACGAACACCTTGCCTGACACCCGTCAATCAAAAGGACACAGTGGGGGTTTGATACATCAGTGAATCATCACGCGGGTCGGAAAGGAAGAAAGGTATTGACATGACTGTAACACACAATATAAAGTGAAGACTTATTCGACATGCGTGTGCGTGTGGAAAGTACCTGAGCGCACACGCAGAACCTGAGGACTCCACTTCCCATGATGCCTTGCGCCCATCGGAGCAGGAAGCAGCTCGCCAGTTGAGGGGCTCGCTGGTGCGATCCAAGTTGGGAGCAGCCTCCGTCGGCTCAACCTCGTGCACGCGCACCGGCTCCTCTGCAGGCTTCCTTCGTGCAGCAGGCGCGCGAGTGCCGCGCGCAAATCGGAGCGGCGGGCGTGCACGCGGATCGTCGTGCACGTATGTGCGCCGCGAGAGGCTCCATGCAAGAGGAGGAGGAGGAGGAGGGCGGGGGGGAGGGGGGAGGCCCCGCACCTCTCCCTGGGGGGCCCCACCCCGCTCGAGCCAAGGGAGGTAAGCGCAAATCGCCTTGTGGTGTCATGACGTGCACGCACGCGGCTGGCTGCGAAGCGCGTGAACGGGGCACTTGCACCCACTTCCGGTCTGCTGACATTTTTTGCGCGTGCACTCCTGCTGCTCCTGAAGCGTCGCTCCGCGTGCGCGAGCGCCGGTCGTCGTCATGAGACGTGCATTAAACTAACGTGCGCGCGCGCGTGAGTATGTATGTCACGGGCGGGGGCTTTGGTGCCACATGACACCCTGCTGCGGTCAACTTGACATTCTGGCGCGTGCACGTCCTCTTCTGCACACTTCTTCAACTGTTACACAACTGCCACGGTGTGTTTGTCTACGCCCGCGATACCTTACACTCAAATGAATGTCGCACTCAAGTCAACGAGCATTTTTGAATGCATAAATACACAAAGAGAACACCCACGCACAAATGCACATGAACATGCACACATGCTTATTATGCAAACAAGCAGAAATGGACAATGCACGCACACGCACACACACACACACACAGTCACACTATGCAGGAAGTGACCAGGTAGGCCCCGCCCCTTCTGTGCAGCCAATCAGTGTGGAAATGTTCACATTTGCTTTGAATTACTTTTGCTTAGTTGCACAAAATGCTGAACTCAGCAAGTGTGTGTGTGTGTGTGTGTGTGTGTGTGTGTGTGCGCGCCAGACAACATCTTATTCCCGATAAACATTCAAGATGGGCATTTGTGCTGGGACCATTGTGATGTCATGTTGCCGAAGTGGCAGGGCACACCCGAGATTGGTCGCCAGCCAATGTCAGGACACGTCTCTACAAACAATGCATTGGTCGCCCGTCAACATCACAGCACATTGAGACAAATAATGAAGTGGTCGCCCAGATATGACATCAAGACAAGGGACCGGTCACCAGCTAATGTCAGGACACATCGAGACAAACAAATAACTGGTCGCAAGCCACTCTCAGGCCACGTGTAGCCAAAGGAGCGTTGACGCCCACGCAGTTGTTTTGTCACCACTGACGCTAACGAGCGAGGCGAGATCGGAACCAGCAACCTTTGACAGCGAGGCACGCTTACGAGCCCGCGGCGCCGCCCATGTTTTGTTTTGTGTCGGCAGGCAAGCGGAAGTTGTTCATCCCCAAGGAAGTCTTCCAACAAGCTCCTCCTCCCGCTCTGTAAGATCATTTTGCCGCCTTTCACTTTCACCAACAACGGTTTGCTCCGCCTTGAGGTGGACTATCGGCACACATCAATCAAAACAATCAACCAATCGATCCTGTTTTTGTGTGCTTCAGCCCGCCGAGAGATTTGGACTCCAAAGCGTGCGTGACCATCGGCGACAAGGTAACTTCCTGCCTCTTGACTCGCTTCCTCTGCCGCGCTCTCACACGTCTTGTCGCCGGGCAGAACTTCGAGGTGAAGGCCGACGACCTGGAGCGCATCGGCGAGCTGGGCCGCGGCGCGTACGGCGTTGTGGACAAAATGCGGCACGTGCCCAGCGGCATCATCATGGCCGTCAAGGTGGGCCGGAGCCGCAAGCGTCTCACCGCTTGGACCTTCAAAATAAAGCTCGCATCCTTTTTACCAAAGTTGCCGATGATGTTGATGTTTTGTTTTTTTTTCCTTCAGCTGATCCGCGCCACCGTCAACACTCAAGAGCAGAAGCGGCTGCTCATGGACTTGGACATCTCCATGAGGACCGTGGACTGCTTCTACACCGTCACCTTCTACGGGGCGCTCTTCAGAGAGGTGCCCCCTCCTCGGCAAACGCGCACTTCCTGCCCACTGCGATGACGTCATCGCGACGCATCGGCCTGTGCGCTTGCAGGGCGACGTGTGGATCTGCATGGAGCTGATGGACACGTCGCTGGACAAGTTCTACAAGCAAGTGATGGAGAAGGAGCGCACCATTCCCGAGGACATCCTGGGAAAGATCGCCGTCTCCGTGAGCGCCCGCCGCCGCCGCCGCCTTTCGTCCTTTCTCCCCGTTGCGCATCAGGCCGCCGTGGTTTTGTTCCAGATCGTGAAAGCGTTGGAGCATCTGCACAGCAACTTGCAGGTCATCCACAGAGGTGGGTGTCGCCGCGCCGCGCGTCGCTCGGCGTGCGGCGCCGTGCTCATGCGGCGCGTGCTCATCGTGCAGACGTGAAGCCGTCCAACGTGCTGATCAACAGCCAAGGGCGAGTGAAGATGTGCGACTTCGGCATCAGCGGCTACCTGGTGGACTCGGTGGCCAAAACCATCGACGCCGGCTGCAAGCCTTACATGGCGGTGAGCGGCGCGACGCGACGTGCACACGCGCCAACCGGCTGGGCGTCGCGCGCTGACGTTGTCGCGTCCCTCAGCCGGAGAGGATCAACCCCGAAACCAACCAGAAAGGATACAACGTCAAATCTGACATTTGGAGTTTGGGGATCACCATGGTAACCAAAGACAAGCCTTCCTCTTCTTTCTTCCTCGCTCCTCAGAATTTCTCCTCACCGTTCTTCTTTTTTTCTTCCATCTCCTCGACCGGCGTCCATGTTGAAACTGGCCAGGTGGAGCTGGCCATTCTGGGCTTCCCGTACGACTCTTGGGGTACGCCCTTCCAGCAGCTCAAGCAGGTGGTGGAGGAACCTTCCCCTCAGCTTCCCGCCGACAAGTTCTCCCCGGATTTCGTCGACTTTACCTCGCGGTGGTGCGCGCTCGCCGCTTCCCTTTCGTTTCACCTCGTTGCATGTATTTATTTTTTTTTTAACGTAGTCGTCGTTGTTTGTGCGCAGCTTGAAGAAAGTATCCAAGGAGCGGCCCACTTACGCAGAGCTCATGGTGAGTGTGCGCCTCAGACGCCGGCGCCGGCGCCGTCGCACTGGAGCACCGACGGGTTTTGTCCTCCTCAGAAACATCCCTTCTTCACAACGCACGACGGCAAAGACACCGACGTGGCAGCTTTCGTCAAGGTCATCCTGGGGGACTGCTGAGCTTCGGAGCCCATCGGCAGAACGCCCTTTTTTTCTCACGTGCGGCAGGGCGCTTCCTCCAGAAAGCGCGTCCATGTCTGACGGCGTCCGTTCGTGTTTCTCTTCTCGTTGATTTCGCATGCGCTCGATTTCTTTCGCTGGCGGTGGAGAATTTTTCTTCTCCACATTTGGCGCCGTGGACGGACGGCCATTGCTATCGACAATCCGTCTCGCTGTGACTGATGAACACGAGGCCCTTTGGAAATCATTTTAGGATCTCGCGATTTAGAATCAATTTATGTGACATCCGGCAAATTAAATCGCCACTTCATCGACGTGCGTCCTGAAATTGAGCGGCGACCAGTCCGTTCTTGTCCAGCTGTCGTTTAATTGGCCGGCGACCAGTTCAAAAGGTTGAGCTGGATTCCCCCCCCCTTTCCCCTCCCGCGCAACCCCCAACAAGGATTAATGTTGAAAACGGAGAGATGGCTCATGGCTGTTAGCTTTATTCCCTTTAAAGCGTCCCTGACCTCCCCCAGGGAGTGAAAATTGACTCACAACTGTTTAATGAATGTTTACATGTTGAGGGCATGCGTTAGATAAATAATCATAACGGCAGTTTTTTTTCCAAACACAAGAAGCGCCTTATTCAAACATTTCACCTCATTTGAAAACGAGTAAATATGAAACCCAGGAGATGACACGGTGTTTGATTTTTATTCCTTGTCACGCATGAGTTATTTTTCGCACTAGTGAAATACAGAAATTATGTGTGCACTTTTCTTCAGTTTCTTCCATTGTGTTATTCACTTTTTTAAAAAGAGTTAATTGGTTTCTTTGAAAGACTGAATTAAAAAAATTTGGGGGTTATCATGCAAGCAGTTCTGGCTTAGTCGGTTCCCAAAAGTGCAATTCCGCAAGTTCCCCGCTAGGCGGAGCAACAACTATACCCTGAGCATTTTTTTTTCTTTCCTATTTGGTTTCATCAGGACTTTTGCTGACATTTTGGGGGCCTCCTCTTCCTCATCCTCGTCATCATCATCACAACTACCATCACTGTTGGGAAATTTTGCCTTTCCGAATTGCAACAGAATGCATTTTGGGTATTTTTGGTCACGGCAACAAGGCGGCAAAACATCAATGACCAAACGGCAAGCAATTATAAAACAAAGTGGCCAGGCATCAACGACACTTTCACTATACAAAAGACAACAACACATCTGCACATCATCATCATCATCACTGAAATCAGTGTGTGTGTGCATGCATGTGTTATCTTGTCTTGTGTGTATGTTGCATGAGAATGCGTCATGTGCATGTGTGCGATTGCGCGCGCGTGCGTGTGTGTGTATGTGTGTGCCTAAATGTTTCGCGCACATGTGTGCGTTTGTGTAATTTGCGCGAGTGTGTTTATTTCCTGTTTGCGCGCAGGGCGATGAGAGGAAAGAAGCTTTCCGCTTCCCAGCCGAACACGCGGGACGGTCAGGCGTCAACAATCGGTGGAAAGGACGGCAAGTGGTCGGGAGTGCACGTGAGACGCACAACCTGCCGCTCACGTTGACAAGACGCAGCCGTGCGTGTGTGTGTGTGTGTGTGCACTAATGCGTCGGGTCGCCTGCATGCACGCGTGCGTCTTTTCATGGGCTGAAGGTCGGGTCAGCACGCGAGGTTTGGATTTCTCAAAGTTTGCGTGACTTCCGGCCACAGGAAGGCAATGCGACGTCACGGCCGAGCTGGCGGACGAGTCCTGGCCGCCGAACGAACGGATCTTTCGGCGGCCCCCGTCTTGGAAGCGAGTTCTGGAAGCGTTACAGCTGAGTAAATGTTGTGTCTGCGAGCGCGCGCCAGGAGCGGTGCGGTCGCGCCAATCATCGCGCGGCCCGACGATCCGTTCCACACGCATGTTGCCGTCACACGCATTTGCCGCCTCCTCGCAGCCGCGCACGCCAGAAGACAAACGGCCGCAGAGGCTCATCAACATACGCTGTCACGGAAGCCCGAAGCGCGACCTCGGGCCGGCTCGGCGCCGCATGAGAGAGACGCACGAGAGGAAGCTTTTTTGGGCGTGTGAGAGGGTTGCGGTCATGTGGGAGAGAATGCTACAAGCACAGTGAATATGCGAGCGTTTCAGTTGCGTGTGAGAGAGGGCATTTCAAAAGTGTGAGAGCTTTTCAATTGTGTATAAGAGAGTGTTTCAATAGGTCACGTGAGTGTTTTCAGGCGAGTTTGAGAGGGTTACGGCTATGTGTGAGAGAAGGCTTCAGGAGGGTGTATATGAGAGCATTTCAGCAGTGCGAGTGTTCCGGTTTGTGTGAGAGCTTTTCACTTATGCGCGAGTTTTTCAGTAGGTCATGAGACTGTTTCAGTGTTGTGATGTCCGTGCGTTAGTAGCGTGTAAGTGGTTTTGTTTTGGACGTGTTTCAGAAGTGTGCGTGCGAGTGTTTCTGTAGTTTGTGAGGCTACATGAGTGCATGTGAGTATGAGAGCGTCACATGCATGTGTTGCCAATGACCGAAGTCGTCCCTCACCTGTTTTCCACGCGAGGGGCCCCTGGCGGGCGCTGTTGATTCAGTTGCCTGGCCTCCGAGGGGCCCCTCGGGGGCCCGGGAGGCCTCCGATGCTCGGGATCAGGAGGACACGCCCCCTTCCAGCTGGGCACCCGTCACCCGACGGAGCGTGCGGGAATTTGATTGTTGACAGGAGCGTTTGGACGCTTGGCAGTGCTCGTTATGAAGGTCATCCTTGTTTCCAGGGAGGGGGGAAAAAAAAAAAAAAACAAACCACTTTTACTCAGATGCATCTTCATGTCATTCATGTACAAAAGGACGGCCGAATGTTTCAACCGAATCTTTTGCCAGGCGTGACATCATGTCGATGGAACGCGCAACAGACTTGGTTGGGGTGGTCCAGAAGGCAGATACGGAATCATGCACAAGGGCATCACACCTCCGTGTCTATTGTACACACACACACACATACACACAGACATAAAATCACTCCTCAATCAATAAACGTGCAGTAAAAACCTGTGCGGGAACGGCACACCACACCTGCTCACTCACGTCCCAACAACTTCCATCTCGGAACTAATAGACAATCAGTGGTAAAAGGCAAATGGGGCACACGCCTCTCGGCCCCCCACCCCACCCCGAATCAGGTCACGGCGTACAGGAACACAGTCACCGGCGCGGACAATAGAGCGCGGCCCATTTCCCAGGATGCAGCGGGCCGCCGCGCCGACTTGCGGCCTGGGAATCGGCGTGGCGGGTTTCCGCGACGCGAGTGCGACATTCCTTGAAGAAAAGAAAAGAGAGGAGGACCACCCGCGCCCTCCGCTAAGCCGCCCGCGTTACTCCCGCGCGGCTCCACAATGTGTACGCCGAGAGCTGCGACACCGCCCGTTAGCTGGAGAGGAGAACGGCGGTGGAGCAGAAGACGAGTCTCCTTTCATGACGGCAATCGTGGCGGCAACCATGACGGGGTCACGCCAAAGTGGATTCCGCTTCCCTTTTCCCACTCATCTTGATCGCATCGCTCAACTATTTTTATGGGCCGTGAGCGAGAAACTGCACTCAGCTGTGACGGATCACAACAATCGCACTGCGCCGCACACCCACACACACACACACACACACACAACGCCACGGGATCGCCGTGACGACATCCGCAGCCAGGGAATCTAAACACCGGCGATTACTCTTCGCATTCATCACGACGTGTGTGTGTGTGTGTATGTGTGTGTCAAACACACATTGACATGAAGTGGACACACCGAGCGCAGCCAAGTTTAGAGCGCAGACACACGGAAAACCGTTTAAGGCCGGAATGGTCGGAAGCCGCATGTCAAGACATCTGAGGGGCTCCTGACTCACCGCCGCCCTAATTCAACACACACGGCGCGGCGCACACACGCACTGGTTGACAGTTCACGCCCAGGCAACGTGTTTCGGAATTGACCGAGCACACACACATGCACGCACGCAACAGCGGACACGACCTGCACTCCTTCAATCGCAAAGCCGCGCGGCGAAGATCGTCAACACGCTCGCGGGGTCGAAAGGAGGTCGGGCGGCGGTCGGGATTTGGCGTTTCTTTGTTTCGTGGAACGGCGGACCGGCCCGACACCCTCGGCGGAGGTTCTGGGTCTTGTTTACGAGAGAAAAAGACGGAACGGGATGGGTGACAGGAGGACGGGCGATTCCGTAGCAGCCCCCACGCAGGCAATCTGACTGCTCCGTGTTTGTCGAGAAAACACGGAGTGGCGAGAGCCCGCCCGACCTTGGCTCTTTGCTCACCACGCGTACCACCACCCGCACTCGCCGTTCTTGCAGTTTTATTAACCTAGTTTTTCCGCAAAGTCTGCACTCCTTTTGGCCGATCTTTTTCCTCCCCGACAGGAAAACAACTTTTCCACTCTGGTCACGAGCTGCGACTCGTTTTGATTTCCTTTGCGATTCGTTCCGAACAACGTGACGCATTGGCCGTTTATTTTAACGACGAATTTTATTTGTTTCGATTTATTTGCAAATGAATTTGAGGCGAGGCGAGCGCGCCAGCGACGGGCTGCCGTGCGCTCGAAACGAGAGAGGAAGCGCTTTTGGCCGCACTGGATCACAGACGGGACTTGGCGGCACTCGGCGTTACTTGGCCGTACTCGGCGGTAGCGGCGCGAATGCGAGCGTCCAGACGTTGGCGCCCGGGCCCAACGTTGGGAACTGGACGGGCATTACTGCGTTTTATGAAGCCGCGAGCACTTGGACGCGCCGTCTGCCGCCTGATTTGCATCTGCGGCAAACTGGCTTCCACGCGGCCGTCGTAAAATCATAACGAGGGTCATAAAATACAAATACATAAACACTACCCGCGGACGGTTAAACTCGGGACTTTCATCACGCAGGTGTACAAAGTGATGGGAAATAGGCTCGTCAACAACAAAAAAAGATATATATACACTTGCGCGTTCTTTCAACATACACACGGAGGCTACTGTATGTGCACGCACACTTTTACAACACACACAGGAAGATGCTAATGAGCTGTACTTAGCTGAGCGGAAGAAGCTAGTTTGTTAGCTGGTAAACAAGTGAACAAACAGTTGCCAAATAAACAAAAGTGGCACTTTCATTCCACTTTGTAGCGTTTACGCGCTCGGCTTGTAATGAGCAGCTAGCACGTTAGCGGGACGCAACATGGCACGCACACACACATGATGCACACGCAGGTGGTCGCAGGTGGTCTGGTGGCTGCCGGAGGACCGACCGGGACGTTGCGCGGCCTCGCTCGCATCTGGAGCCCATCAGCGCCGCGCGGCGGGCCGCCGGGTCTCAAGATGTCACGGTCATGCCGTGCGCATGTGGCGGCGCTGCTGCTGCTGTTGTTGTTGTGACACCGGCACACGTGTGGTCCATGTGTGCATCCACCCAACTGCCACAACACACACACGCAGGTCGTCCACATTCCTCTTCTTCACTTGTGATTCAGGACGCGAGCCGACAGGAAGAGATACGACACGTGTCGTTTGACGCGCAGGCCTTTCTGACACGTTAGCGACACGCTACGAGTCGGAACCGCCGTGATCCTCGGCTTCCAGGCTTCTAAGTCTCACGGAGCGTTTGGATTGGCCGGTTGCCACAAGGACTGCGGGACACGTCCTTCAGCGCCAACATTCAGCCACGCCACGCGTCGCAGTTCACGCCAAAGAGCGCACATGCATGCAGGCGCGCGCGCACACGGCAGCTGCAAATAATAAGAGCCGCAGAACGCGCTAGCCGGCCTTCAGGTGCTCCGCTAACGAGGGGAATCGCAGGTCGCCCGTCAAAGCATTGATTATTCCGAGTTCAACAAGGTCTCAAAATACTTGTGCATGAATTTGATCATCCGTTAGTTGCCGATTCATCAATTGCAACTCCAATTCGAACAAAAATGTGCAGCAACACAAGTAGACAGACATCACAATACAAAGTATTATCACTGCCGTACTAACGAGCTTGTCCACATATATCTGCATGTCTGTATGATACTGCCGAGGTGCTCACACCAGAAGGAGCAGCACAGTGTGCATAGATCAACCAAACGAGGCTTCGTAATTAAAAAAAAAAAAAAACATCGTCCCGTACGTAGCACCGAGGTCCGCGTGACAGCAGTCGAGTGCACACGTACGCTGAGAAGGTGTTAACGCGCAGGCAGAACGAAACGGCCGGCGACGCCAGCGTGGTCTGCGTCACTGCTTCAAGGTCAGCGTGACCTTTGCGCGCCGCATCCCGAGTTTGGCCCGCCGCGGGGGCATCGCGGGACGCTAACTAGCGGGCGCTAACGTGCTAATGCTCCTTGTAAAAGCCTGACTTCATAACGTACGCACGTCTGTGCGTGTGTGTGTGTGTGTGTGTGTGTGTGAAAAGGTTAAGAAGCCCGTTAAAAGGCGTCGGCGGAATGTTGGGAACGCAAAGTGATGACAGCGCCTGCAGCTACGCTGGGAAAATATCATGGAAAATATTAGAGCATCGGAAAAAGTTACAGGCGGCTGGAATAGCGGGACTATTGTAACAATATAATCAGCGACACGCGCGCACTCGCGCGCACACACACACACACTTTAACGCATTTTCATGGAAGCAGATGGGAGGTGGGCACCAGTTTTGGCCCCAGTGCATCATGGGAGAAAAAAAAACAGTCGTGTGCTTTATTGATTTTGGATAACTTCATCAAGTGTTCAAAAAAAAATAACCGCAGACTAAAAAAAGTGCTGTCTATAAATACAAAAGCTATTAAAAATAATAGACATGTTTTGATGATAAAATTGTACACTCTTCATAAAAAGAATTTGTTCTCTTTTGTAATTGCTTTATTTGGAATGAATCGGAATTGGCAGCCAATTATTTGATAAAATCGAAAATGCAGACTATGTAAAATGATTTTCTCATGAAATATTTGATCATTTAAAAAAAATAATGGATTAGCCAGTTATGCCCTCCCTCACAAAAAAAAAATATGGAGGTGGAATTATTCTAATCGTGAATGATTTGTATTTTGGACTTTATTAAATGAGCCATAATTGATTCACCAATGATTGAATAAATGTTGAAAAAAGTTAGAAAAAGCAATTTTCAAAATGGTCACCGAATGATTTACACAGTCCGGTCAGACTTTGACCGCACGCGGACTGTCCGCTTGAACGACCACCTTAACATCAGTCTGCACCAACGCCGCTGCACGAGCAAGCACGAACGCCCGGAAGACGCCGAGAACGACCGCAGAACCTTTCGGCGGAATGACTTTCCCGACCCAAAGGACCATGACGGGACGACACGTTTGAAACGCGAGAGACGAGACAAGAAGAAGCGAAGCAAAAGCGGGTAAGCCGCATGGCGGCGTGGGCGCGGTGGCTTGCGTTGCCCGTTTGAAGGCGCGAGAGCATCAACATGCCCACTCCGTGACTCGGTTGCGCGTGTTGACCACCGTTGTCACGGCGACCTCTCGCTAACGGTGTACTAATAGCATGCTAACGGCCGGCGTGCCCAACGGAGCGCGAGGTGACCAGCGTTGTAAACGACGTTTTGTAATCGTTGCTGCTCGCACGAAACATTTGAAGGCCGTCGCGGAAAGTGGCCGCAGGCTAACTCGTAGCCTGTGTCATACTCAGTCAAGGATAGCGGGACCAACCTACTGGAGGCTTTGAGAAGAATCATCAACGAAAAAAAAAAATAAAAATCGCGCCCCTGGGGGGCGGGGGGCACTTGCAGCAAGTGAGCGTGTAATGGCGTCGTAATTGAGGGAATCACGGCATTGCGGAGAACATTGAACGCAGTGGAAAGTTTGCGAGGGGGAAGGTCAGCGTCTGTTTTGGACACAACGGCGGCGGCTTTGAGGTCGAAACACGCCTCGGAGACACGCCGCCGGCCGCTGTGTGGAGAAAACAGCATTACATCCTGGCGCAAAAACATACACACAAGCCCCCCCCCCCCTCAGTACTGGGTGTCCTCGTAACCCGTGTTTTGGAAAGGCAGGTATTGTCATACAAATATAGACTACTCTACAAATTGTGTGGTCCAAACATAAAGTGTACAAAGTGCAAATGTTCTTACGCTTGCCAGCCGGCAGGATGCAGACGTCCTACCAAAGCGTGGAGCGCGGCGACGGCGCGACGGCAGTGAAGATTTCCGAGAGCCGCAAGCAACGCTACGTGCGCAGAGAGGGCACCTGCAATGTGGTTTTCCGCCACCTTCCCGAGGAGTGGCTGCTGTTTGTCACCGACATCTTCACCACCTTGGTGGAGATCCGCTGGAGGGTGATGCTGCTCATCTTCGCGCTGTCCTACATCCTGTCCTGGCTCTTTTTCGGGATCCTCTTCTGGGTCATCGCGTTGGCTCACGGCGACGTTCAAGATCACAGGACGGCGCCCTGCGTCTACGAGGTGCGCAGCTTCACCGCCGCCTTCCTCTTCTCCTGGAGACCCAGACCACCATCGGCTACGGCTCCAGGGGGATGTCGGAAAACTGCGCCGTGGCCATCGCGGTGGTGACCGTCCAGGACGTCGTGAGCTGCTTCATCGACACGTTTGTCATCGGCATCGCCGTGGCCAAGATGGCGTCCGCCAGGAAGCGGGCGCAGACGGTGGGCTTCAGCAACTGCGCCGTGGTCAACCTCCGCGACGGCCACCTGTGCCTCTCCTGGCGCGTGGGCGACTTCCGCCGCCATCACCTGGTGGAGGGTACGGCGCGAGCTCAGATCGTACGCGCCGACACCCACGCCACCGGCAGGGCGGACGTGACCTATCGGGACCTGGTCATCCAGCAGCCCGACATTGTTCTGGTGACCCCCACCACCATCTGCCACCGCATCCAAGAGGGCAGCCCGCTCTACAGGATGAGCCTGGCAGATCTGCAGCGCTCCGACCTGGAGGTGGTGGTGTCCTTCACGTACACGGACGACAGCACCGGCACTCTGCACCAAACGCGGACCTCCTACACGCAGGACGACATCCTGTGGGGTCACGTCTTCCAGGAGATGATCCGAGCCGGCAGAAGGCGCTACACCGTCGACTACGTGCTCTTCAACCAGACCGCCAAGGTCCTGGCGCCCGAAATCAGCGCCGAGGCGTACCAGCTCAAGAGGCGGCCGCGGCGATCGCCGAGGCCCTCGCCGAGACCCTCGCCGAGGCCCTCGCCGAGGCACTCGCCGAGGCCCTCGCCGCGCCCCGACAAGTTCCCGAGCCCCGCAAAAGCGATGCTGACGCTGCCGGACGCCCACCTCCGACACGACGCAGCACGTGCGGAAACGTAGCGGAGTGACAAGATGCAAACTTGCCAACAAAGAAGAAAACAAGTTAGCGAGCAGCACGTCGATGACTTTCAAGGATATTTTTCGATCCCTCGACGAGAAGATTTTTCCTAGAACCTTCCGACAGAACCTTGCACAGTATTCTAACCTTCCACTAGAAAACTACGACTAGCTCTTTCGCTGACAACCTTCTCTGTTCGAACACTGTCTCATCAAGAGTACGTCTGGATTTTCCAATGATCAAAACGTGTTTTAAGATTTTTGCCGACACTGAATAAAATGCCACCTATTTGTGTGTGCGTGCGTGTGTTTGTGTGCGTGTTCATGCAAATGTGCAAGTGTGTGTGAGCGTGTAAAAGGAGCAACTTTGGAGTGTCTGTGTGCGCCGAATGCACTTGTTTCACTCGAGGTTCAACCACCTGCATTCTCTCCACTGCGCCCCCGTGTGGCTAAGGTACGCAAACACAAGCGATGAGATGCACATTTGTTCCAACTAAATGTACACTATAGTCGACAAGTTAGCTCAACGCAGTTCATTAAAGCTCACACACACACACACACACACACACACACACACACACACACACACACACACACACACAAACGAGAGTACACAGTCCCTACGTGGTGATATTTTATTTAAGCAGCGGTTATTATTAATTTTGGTGAACGCACGCATGCACGCGCCGACCGTATCATCAGGAGCGCGCGAGACGGCGACGGGTGGGGTGGAGGTCTCGGGGTTGGGGGCGGGGGCGTGCCCAGTCCGTGCCTCGCGTTTAAAACGCTTCGGGACGGACCTGCGAGGCACAGCAAACGCCGCCGCACACGCACACACACGCGCGCACACACACACAACGCGCGGGCGCGCGCTCTCGCACACACATGCGGTTCCCGTATGACAAGCGCACGGCTGGACCGGGCGGATTTTTTTTTACCTCCGAGCGCTGGGCAAGAGCAACCGAAAGGGTACCGAAGCGGAAGCCTCGCAGCAACAACAACAACAAAGACGACCTGGAGGAAGTTCGCCGGCTTTGACGTGCACCAGCAAAGTTTTCCATCCAACTCCAGCACCGTGAGTCCCCCGCCCCCCTCCCACTTCGCCAGCGTGCGTGCGTGCACCTGTTGTCAACATTTGTCGCCGGCATGTGTGCCGCATCGAGACGCACGCGCACACGTGTAGCTGGGCATGAACAAGATGTGGCTACTAGTACGCGCGTCGGCATCATTCGCAAGATTTGCACTGTAAAAAAGGAAAGGGGTGGCTTGACTAGTAACAAACATGCAGGGGGCACTAGTAACGCCCCCCCAGCCCCTCAACAACTGCCTTCCAACACTGTGTGACATTTCTGCTGCATCATACCAGTGAGGCAAAACGACAACTAGTGACAAGTCCTTAATTGCATAATGTCACTAATAGTGCAAGTCGCAGTCAAAGAAATGCAAAATGTATTCCATATGCTTGATATCGCACTTAAGGTCCATGAACTAGTTAAGAAAACGTTTTTTTTTCAGTGTTTCACTTGTGACTAGAACGAGTTTTGTTGGAAAAGCATTCAGTCGGATATCAATAATATGGAATAAAAGCTCAAATGGCTTTCCAGCTCTTTGATAAACTAATGCAAAAAAAATGGTTCCAACCACTTTCGACATGTGGAGGAAGCTTGAAAGGAAGCTCGATTGAAGTTTGGCGGAGCGGCAGGCGATTTGGGCCAGGTCGCCGTGACGACGGCGCCTAATGAACAAGTGTTGCGTGGCTCCGCGGGGACAAGCGGGCGAGCGAACGGCTCCTGAGGAAACCTCCCAGGGTTGAACAGTCAACAAGTCATTCGTCCTCCGCTTCCTCGACTTCCTGCTCACACCTCTGAGTGGGGGGAATGATGGGAAAATGGTTTGCAGGTCGACCTCTGCCCCACCAAAAAGCACCGGTTCACGATATATTAGTGCCTTGTACTGCCCCCAGGTGGCCAAGGTGCATATAGCAAAAGGAGCAGCACAATATCCAATGAAATGAAGCAAAACAACAACAACAAAATTGACATTCTGTTCAGAAATGTCATGTCCTGTTTTAATATTATTACGGAGTGCTATTTTTCAAGATTTGTTTCTTTACCATTGAAACATCCCGCCGCAAGGCGCGTTCCTAATGACGCGTCCTCCTTTGCAGACGACACCCACGACGGAGCAGTGAGTCCCGCCTCCCGGCGCGATCAGGCGGCATCATTTCCCGAGCGAGCGTCGTTCCTCAAGCGCTTCCAAAGTGTTCCTGCGACGCTTCCTGCGCAAGCGGCGACTGTGGGCCCGGGTCATGGGCCGCTACGGCGGTACGGCGTCCTCCGAGGAGGCGCGCGCCAAGCCGGCTAACGGCTACGGCAAAGCGCGCACGTGTCCGCGGTGGGCGAGCCGCTTTGTGAAGAAGGACGGCCACTGCAACGTTCGCTACGTCAACGTGAGCGAGAAGGGTCAGCGCTTCCTGGCCGACATCTTCACCACGTGCGTGGACGTGCGCTGGCGCTGGATGCTGCTCATCTTCTGCTCGGCCTTCCTGCTCTCGTGGCTCTTCTTCGGCTGCGTCTTCTGGCTCCTGGCCATCTTCCACGGCGACCTGGAGGTCCACGCCGGTCACAAGTGCGTCTCCAACGTCAGCACCTTCACGGCCGCCTTCCTGTTCTCGGTGGAGACGCAGACCACCATCGGCTACGGCTACCGCTACGTGACGGACGAGTGCCCGGCCGCCGTCTTCGCCGTGGTCTTCCAGAGCATCGTGGGCTGCGTCATCGACGCCTTCGTCATCGGCGCCATCATGGCCAAGATGGCCAAACCCAAGAAGAGGAACGAGACGCTGGTGTTCAGCCACAACGCGGCGGTGGCCATGAGGGACAACAAGCTGTGCCTGATGTGGCGGGTGGGCAACCTGCGACGGAGTCACCTGGTGGAGGCTCACGTGCGGGCGCAGCTCCTGCGCTCCCGCACCACCGCCGAGGGCGAGTACATCCCCCTGGACCAGACGGACATCGACGTGGGCTTCGACAGCGGCGTGGACCGCATCTTCCTGATCTCGCCCATCACCGTGGTGCACGTGATCGACGAGGGCAGTCCCTTCTACGGCGTGGCCAAGCAGGACCTGCGGGCCTGCGACTTTGAGGTGGTGGTGATTCTGGAGGGCATGGTGGAGGCCACCGCCATGACCACGCAGTGCCGCAGCTCCTACCTGGCCAGCGAGATCCTGTGGGGGCATCGCTTCGAACCCGTGCTCTTCGAGGAGAACAACTACTACAAAGTGGACTACTCGCGCTTCCACGCCACTTACGAGGTGCCCGGCACGCCGCAGTGCAGCGCCCGCGAGCTGGCGGAGAACAAGTACATCATGTCCGCCTCGGGATCCTTCTGCTACGAGAACGAGATGGCCATGGACGCCCGGGAGGACACGGACGAGGGCAACGGCGGCAGCGTGGGACCCGACGCGGTCCAAGACGCCGAGCACGATCACAATCGGACCGCTGATGCGTCGCTCAGGCGAGAGTCGGAGATATGAAGCGCGCCAACGCCGACTGGCGGCCGGGGCCCCTTTTGGGGAGGCCAGTTCCGTTCTGGCTGGCGGGACGCTAAGGGACGATTCCGCCACGGTGCCAGTTTCCCCCGCACGTGTGACGATTCGAGGGGGCGCGTCTAGTGACGGTACAAGCGGTCACGCCATTGGCCGGCTGGTGTCGGACCTCGGACGACCTTTTTTTTTTTTTTGTACAATGTGCTGCTGCTGCTGCACCACTTTTTCGCCTTGGCCTCCTCCTCATCCCTCCGTCTCCTTCCAATTTCTCTCCTGCCTCTTATTTTCCTCCTGTTCCACCTGCTCTTCTATTTCCTCTTTCCCTCCTTATTCTACTTCCTGTCCGCCATCTTGTCCGCTTTTCCTCCTTCACTTCACGCCACCTCCTCTTCTCCTTTCCCCCCTGATCATCCTCAGCCTACTTTTCCGTCGTCCCCCTCCTCCTTTTTCTACGCTCGATGCCGGCGTGCCAAAGACTTTTTATGAATGACCACTCGGACTGATATTCATCAACGAGCAATCGAATCAACGCGTTTCTTTCTTTTGTTTTGCGAACGGTACAAAAAACACTTCTTCGGCTTTCCTTCTTTGTCTTCACTCCCAACGAGGCAAACAAACAACAAAAACGTTAGACTGGTCGCGTGGAAATGTGTTCGCAGTCTTCCAAACTTTCACACTTTTCTACCAGGAATAATAGCAAATGACTATTTTTGTTGTTGTTGTTGTGATGATTATGTGTGTCTCATTACATCTTACTTTCTTTTTCAATTAAAAACAAAAAATTTAATAATGCTGTTTGTCACGACTCCTTGAAATATGGCAACAAACTCGCGAGAGTCCAAAGTGGCCGTTGGCAGCCCAAGGCACACCTGTGCAATAATCCCGCTCTCCATAATTCGCATCTTGTGATGCCACACCTGTCAGATGATCACGAACGCAAAAACGAGAGAGCAAAAAAAGGCTCGCGGATCGCTCGCTGGGCTTCGTTTATCTAATCCGCCATCCAACAACAGACTGCTAACCGAACGTGGCCGCGTCGCTCTGGTGAACTTCCTCGTTCGGGCCCCCGGCGGTTCTTGGGGTGAGCGTCGTGACGAGCTGCTGCGTCATGGCGACGAGAACAACATCGTCGAGAGCCCGCGGAGGACTCGGACAATGACGGGAAGCGTTCCCGCCATCCCTTGTTGTTATTCGGGCGGCCTCTCGACCAGGTGTCGTGTTGCTTGTTTGCCCCGCCGGCCGCACCTTCCTGCCACACGCACCCAAACACTTTGGGCGTCTTTCACATGACAACCGGGTGCTAAAAGCGGACGTGGGTTTTAAAGTGCTTACTGTCATCGGCCGGCACGCCCTTTTTCCACCCCTTCGCAGCTGCTCGGACAACTGCGGCGCACGGGTGGAAAAAGTCGAGTCAAGTGTGGGGAAAGCCCAGCTCGGAATGAGATGATAATCGTCAGCTAGCATGCTAACCGTTGGCAACCTAACGCGTATAGCAAAAAAACTAAAACGCGATGAATGGGTTAGAGAAGAGGCAAAGTTTTCAAAACAGCAAGAAATCAAGATTCATTCATCGCAAATCCGGGAGGTCAATCATCCATATTTGGCTCAAATCACATCTCGACAGAATTTGAGTTCAGGTTTCCGCTTCTGGCCCTGCGTAGTGCGTACGTGCGCCACTTGGCGAATGGCGTCCAAATCAGATTGGATTCAAGCGCCCGCGCATGGTCAGTGGCATCGCTAAATTCCAATTGGATCAAACCTGGATCGAATTTGGCTTCATGTTGCAACTTCTGACCCCCTAATACACAACCTGGATACAATGGAACAGAGATGAAAGAATGGGATGGTCGGGGTGCGCGCGCGCGCGCGGAACGCGGCCGGCGATTTCAACGGGATTTGTTCTGCGGCGTAAATACGAGCCACTGACGAGGAAGCACAAAGCGGCGGAGCGGCTCTCGACTCCTTTGCCTCCCGTCAGCCTTGAATATTTTCCACCTTTGACAGCTGCAATCTAAATTTACGCCAGCGGCAGGAAAAAGATTTGGACATCCTGCCGTCCGCTTCCTGTCACAGTGACCTCCACGTGTGGAAAACAAGGCGGACGTGGAGGTCGCAGGGACGGCGGGAAGCTCCCCGCCACCTGCCGTCTTCGCACTGTGACGTGTCAACGGCCGACGGGACGGGACAAGATGCGATGCGTGCGGCCGGCCGCTCACTTCCTGCCGCTTCACGTGCAAACAAAAAGATGACAAACGCTTCGCGACGACTCAAACTTCCCCCCGGTGATCAAGCGTGGACATGCTCAAAAGTATTTAGTCACGCAATCTTAATTTGAACAACCTGTCTGATATCATAGATACGATTAAAAAAAATAAAAAATAAAAAAGATGGATTACAGCCTGCTCATCTTTGTACAAGTTGTACGACTTGCATTTGCCGTTTCTCTCAAAGTACTTGTCCTGTCTCCTGACGCTTAAAGGCTGACCTTTGTCCGGTCACAGGAGACGTCCGTGGAGGAGGAGGTGGCTCGGGGCGTCGCAGAAGTGCGGCCGCTGGCCGGGACTCGACAACAATCAACGGAACCATCTGTGGCGGGCGCCGCACTCACACCTTTTGTGTCGGACGCAACTACTTGCAAAAAGTTTGGGAGAGTGGCCGTCTGGGTGACATTTTGGGTTTCAAGCAGGTGTCAAAGTCATTTGGGTTGAGGGGCCACAAGTGAGCCGGACTTGTGTAACACGCCACGCGGGACCATTCTGGCCCGGCGCAACCGGCCGACCATTTCCTAGTTTCATGTTTTTGTTCTTGTGGAACCTTCTTGAAGTCCTAAACAGACATGAAAGCTTGACGATGATTATTTACCTCGAGACGCAAATCGAGCGACGGGTTCCATTGGGCCAAACATCCACTTCCTGTGTCTAACATCCACTTCCTTTGTGTGTGCGGCGTCAAATCTGGAAGCCGCCCTCCTCCTCCACCAAGCCCCCCACAAATTGATTATAATTAGCTGCCAGGCTTAAGTTTGATCCCGGTGAACACGCTGACCCAAAACTAATGACGACAATCTAAGTCGCTGGGCTAATGTTAATAATGGCGCCGTTTCAACATGGAGGCAGGTGGCCTCAGCACGAGCGCGGCCGGGCTATTTGCAGACCAACAAAACAAAGCCCGTGCACACACGGGTGCGCGCGCGTGCCTTGTGGTTTCCGAGCAGATCTTGACCAAATGAATATCTATATACAGTGTGCAGTGGTGCCTTGGGATAGCCACGACCATCATTAGCATGTGTCATTCATTACCAGCAAAGCATTCCATCGGTTAGCCACTAGCGTTAGCATGTCGTGTTCACAGACCAACATTCGAGCAGGGGCCATCAGTTAGCCGCTAACATTAGCATTCACTGGGAGGCTCTCGGCATGTATTTGGATGCTGACACTCTTGGCCATCCCGTTGCCTTCGCTTCACTTTTGGGGCAGCAATGAGCGTGGAAACCAACTTTGCACGGACGCTTGTACAGGACGTGACTCGCACACAAGAAGTGACTCTAAAACAGGAACCGTTTGAAGTGTGAAGAAGTAAAAGTTACGTGCACATGCACACACATACACGAGCACACACACCTCATCAACTTCCACTTCCTGCATTAGTAGTTACACATGATGGGAAACTGGACGGTCTCTCACTCACACACATATACACACACACACACACACACACACACACACACACACGATCAAGAATTGTGTTTTATGTTTGTGCCTTATTTTTAAGTGGTGGCATTTTTAAGGTTTTGCTTTTAATCTCATTCAAATACATTTCTGATTTGGACCGCATTTTAATATTGGCCATTTTGCCGGTATTTGCAGAGTGATTTTTTTTTTCTTCTTGGTGTACAAGTTGGAGAACCACTCACCCATTGTCATATGCAAGCGATGACTCTGCTCTGGGGGTGAAATGCAGAATTCCAGCCTAGGGGGCAACAGAAGATACATACAACAGGGTTAATCAAACTCACCACTGTTTCATGCTAACATTTGCGGCTTATTGATTATGCACGCTAAGGTTGGCAGCTAAATGAATGAGTGTGTCTGTGTGACAGTAGACGTTTGCCCGCTGCACTGCCAGGAACAAAATTCCCAGAGTTTTCCGGAATCTAAAAAAAATAAAAAGAAAAAAGAAAAAGGGGAATTTCCTACCCTTGAAAACTTCCCAACAGTCAATTACAAGAGGCTGATTCAGTTCTTTTGCTGTTGTTGATTACTATTTATGTGACGGAAGGAAGCAGGAAGTGATGAAAACGATGAATGGATGGGGAATGGATGGGAATTCTGTGTGCGCGCGTGCACGTGTGTGCGTTTATTTTTAAGTACACGTGTATTGTTGTTTTTATTGCGCGTGTGCATGTTTGTGACAAGTGTCTTCAGAGGATGTTATTGGCCGTTAAGATCCTGTTTTTTTTTCCCTTTCCAAAACACAGGTGCACTCATTGAGTAACAAACTCTTCTGGCTGCCAGAGGGGGGCGTCAAGGGGCCAGGTCACCTCTTTTCCCACGCTAATATCGGCAAGCTAGCTGCCAATTTGCAAGGTCGACGCTAATAGCCAGAAAGAAGGCCAGTAGAAGTCATGCTTCGGACGTTGTCCGCGGTGAGCCCGCTGATCCTTTTTGAGCAGCTGCTGCGAATCAACGCCTCCTTGGGTTCGTGCTTGGATGAAGTCAATGGGGCATACATGTGTGAAGGTCGACACGTGTTCATCTCAACGTCATACACAAACACACTCTTGTGATCTATGTAGGTCGCAAGGCCGAAGCATTAGCCACTCACGATGGCAAGTTTCACCAGTTACCTCCCAACTTTGGACTACTTAAACTTTAATAAGAGGTCAACTCTTTGAAAAACTCAAATAAACAATGTGCTTGGTAAGATTGGGCGACACCTGGCTGGAAAGTGTTTCACAATAGGAAGTAGTAAAAAGTATTTCATATCAGCCATTATTGATAATTGTTTGTTTTACCTGTTTTAAATAAGAAAAGCAATTAACTGTTTTGGTGTACATGGCAATGCAGTGTCATGTGCAAAGTGCTCCACCATCAGAATATTGTAAAAGCGCCTTGGCCTTCGAAGCTACCACAAAGCAGTATCGTGTGTAGTTGCATTGACCGTCATTCAATGTTCATACAATAAGCCTACTTGCCACAGTTCATTTATACAGTATTTTACTTGCTTACTTTACTCTGATGCCGAAGGTCGTACACTGTCGTCAAAGATTTGGAATTCATTTACTTCGATTGAAAGAGTTGTAGTGAAGCGACGAGTCATTTCCTTGAACGAAATTACGCCACGCTGTCTTCTCGCGTGAGTACGTGCCCTTCGTTGGTTTAGCCTCTTTTCTTCGTGTTTGGAGTCGGTTGCGCGCTGCTTGTAACAAGTCGGGGTCCGGGTTTGCTTCCTGGTTGTTTTCTATTTTACATTTTATCGAAGGCTGTTGTGATACATATTAGTGTTGAATTAATGCCGTCGCGGGCGGAGGCCACTGACGGCCATCTTACGTTGCCAGTTTCTCAACGCACCTGTGCCATTAAGTCGGGGACAAACATTACACGCAGATTTCATCGGAAAGAATTCGAGAATCATTTGCTTTAAAAGTATATCTCTGAGTGGTATTCAAAAATCATGATTCCATACAGGGATCCGAGCGTAAAATACACATGGCACGTGTTTTCAGCAGGAAAAACAAATTGTTATTGGCAATGCAAGATGGCTACCCCGTGGCTTCGGCCGTGACGGGTCAATTGGTAGTAGTGCAATCCAGTCTACAGTCCGTCGGTTGGAGGCACTGTTGCAACATTCAGTGATTAACACTGGTATTGCATCTCTTGCGCTCAGTTCAAAAGCAGCCCCAAAATCATATGGATGGAGCATGTCCAACTGTTTTAGCCCCCCCCTCCTCCCCCGCACTCTTTTTCAAAGGCCACAAAATGTAAAAGTGATATAAGTTACTTGATACTTGGTTCATTTATTGAACACACACAGACACACACTCTCACTCAAACCAATCCGTCTGTGGAGTCAAGCCGATGTGTCGAAAAGCCTATCGATCATGTCCTCCACTTCCTCTGGGCGGTACTTGTGATACTTCTCTGGGTTCTTGGTGAAAGGCAGGTTGGCACATCTATAACCCAAGGCAATCACAAAGCAAAACGTCTTAGGTTTGAGTCAGAGTGTATGCAAAGTGTTTCGAATAAAGTCTTGTATGAAATGTGAACCAAATGCGATTCAAGCAGCAGTCACCATTTTCATAACATAGCAAGATGGCACACTGGCCCCCCCTTATGGTTGTCAGCTCTTCAAATATGTCCGGCCGGACGACATCTTAGTCAGTTCCTCAATCATCCACATTTTCTTTTGTGTAAGTGGACATGCATGCACCTGTGCAGGAAGCCGGTGTAGGCATGTGTGACGGCTCTCTTCTGAGCCAGTCGGATGAAGTCTCGCTGCTCCTTGTCAGGAACGGCCCATCCCTTCTGGATCTTGCACAGCTCCTCCAGGCCCTCGTTGAAGCCCTAACACACACGTACGCCACTGTCACACGCACGCACGCAAGCACGCAAATCCATTCGGAATGCTGACCTTGAACTTGTCCTTGATGACCTGCCGTTCTTTGTCCTTGAGCTGAAAGAAGACAGTGTGGGTTACCATGGCGACGCAGCATTGCCATTAAATCGTGAACGTGCGTCGCCGGCGTCTCGTGCTGACCTTGGCGCCGGGCTGGAAGGCGGGAAGGTTTCGCTCGGTCAGGTGCTCCGTCACTTTCAGCCAACTGAGAAGAGCAGAGGACACCGGAGCGAGTTGGCTTGGAGCGACGGTGGGGAGAAAATGACGCAAGAGGACAAGGAGGAGGAGCAAGGGCAGGAGGGAAAGAATGAGGAAGATGCAAGGAGGAGGAGGACGACAACGAAAAGGAGGAGGAGGAGAAAAAGATGACAAGGAAGAAAGAAGAGAAGGATGATGACCGAGAGCACCTGCGTTGGTAAACGTGTATTTGTTGCTCGATGAGCTCTCGGTATGAACTCTCAGCTCGCTTCTGAGTCACCGTCACCAACTGGATCAGCTCCGACCTGCGCACGGGAAGAGACGCGTGCACATCAGCACACGTGCGCAACGCGCACAAGCCAGTCACGTGATGTGCGTGCGCTCTGACTTCTCGAGAGACTTGAGGATGTAGTTGTAGTTGTTGTGGAGGAAGATGGCGCTCAGAGCCGAATCCTCGTACACTTTGGACTTGCTGAGCAGGTTCAGCTGAAGGTTCCCCAGGACTTTACCTAAACACACGGACCCGCTCGTCAGGCTGCGTGCGTGCACGCGCACGCGTGTACATACGTACAGATGTACGTGCTGAGGAGGCGCTTGTTGAATTCCGATGTGTAGCTGCTGGATGAAGACGCGGACTCTGGAAAACACACACACAAATGGCATGAGTGTTACCGTTGCCAGGGTAACACCTCGTTCACTCATTTGGTCTGAACCATGTTGCTGCAGAACCACAAAAGGCCTCTGGAGGGCGTGCTTACCTCGGGGGTCTAAAGGGATATTGTAAGTGTCCCCCAGCACTAAAAGGGGAGCCCCCAACCCGACAGACAAGAAGAAGAAGAAGAAGAGGTTAGTGTACAGGAAGTAGAAACATTAGCAGGGGACGGGGGATAGTGCCAAGACTGCCCCTCGGACAGGGCAGGACGATGCACGCGATGAGCAGGAAGTGAAAAGAGACGACAAGTGGCACGTTTGTGGCCATGTGCGAGGGTGAGAGTTTTTGAGGAGGTCGAAACATGGCGTTCATGCAGCAAGCACGCACCTTCGTCCACACGGGGCCGCCTAGAGCTAGGAAGCTACGGTGCTAACGCGCGGCGTACCTTGTGAGGCCAGCATGGCTCCGGCCGTCTCGTGGAAGTCCAGCAGCTGCTGCAGGAACAGGATGGCCTGGAGGAGAGCCGGGGAATCAGACAGGAAGTCCACGTCGACCGCAGGGCGGCGAGCCCACGGCTCAAAGGTTTCGTTTGGCTTACGTTGCTGGTCAGCTCGTGCACCGTGCCGTCCTTGGGCATGTTGTACTCCTTGTCGGGATCGTTCTGAAGACACGCCGAGACAAGACCGTGAAGTGCCGGAAGAGAAAAAGGAAGTTTGAGAGGAGGAGGCGAGGAACGGCGCCTTCCATGCCTTGATGCTGTCGGCGAACTCCTCCAGCGCTTTGGCGCCGATGCTCTCCATGGACGTGATGAGCGCCGGCAGCTTGTTCTTAGTGCTCGCCGCCGTACCCTCAACAAGGAAACAGGATGAGCGAGTCAGCCCGACCGCCGTGCGATCCCCGTCCCGTCCCGTGCCGGCCGCCTACCTGCAGCGTGGCGTCAAAGTCGGCCTTGTTGATCTTGAGGTGCCTGAGGACGGGGAAGATGGCGAGCACGGCCGAGTAGTCGTGGCGCAGGATGGCGCGGCGGGCGGCGCCCACGATGTTGTCGCCCTCCAGCATCACGTTGTCCAGCGCTTCCTGCCCGACGCCGCCACACTCTGGCTTAGCATCTGCGCCAATTCTCCGCATACAAGTCTTGTTCTACCGTTTCGTTTTTTTGCCTCCAAACGGCATCCCGGTTGAGGACGCCCGCACAGTTTTTGCATGAAACTCAATTCCCGGAAACGCTTGACTGGCGTGCTTGAGTGGCGCTTAAAATAGCAAAGCGTCGGCACCTGAATGAGGGAGTCGAAGGTCTTCTTCTGGTGGTGCTCGGGGATGACCTCGCTGAGGAGGGCGTACTCGCTCTGCGCCAGCTTGACGAAAGCGCTGATGCAGTGGACGTACACGTCCATCTCGCGTCCAGCCCGTCATCTTTGCCTGGCGAGCACACGGGAAAAATTGAGCCCGTCGCGCACGTGATTTGAACATAGCCGCACGCCGCGGCGGGTGGAGTACCGAAAACGAGCGCCCGCTGCATTGCGTTGGATGTCTGTTTTTCTTTCTTCATAATTGCAGCTCTCAAATGGTTTCTTTCTTTTGTATTCGTTGGAGTCACAAAATAACCAGCGGGTTGATTTATTGTCAGAACATTTTTTGAGAAATAAGATATACAAACCCAATTCCCATGAAGTTGGGACGTTGTGTGAAGCATAAATAAAAACAGAATACAACGACGAGTGAGATTCAATCTCTAGTGAATTGAATACCATAGATATAGATGACAAGAAATTTCACGTTGAAATTGATCAAGTTGATTTTTTTGGGAGCAATGAATCAGAAACGAGTTTTATGAATTCTGAGCCGTTTGTCTTGATTCAAATGAATTTCATGATTTAAAAATTGTCCCCGGAGCCCGAAAGTCTGCTGCCAAAGTCGGTCTGATGGAGAAGGGGGCGGGGTGCTGGGCGCAGGGGGTGAGCTGCCACTCACCTGGGGGGCCGCCATGCTTGTCAGCCAGCGCCTCAGTGATGAGTCTGGCCCGAGGGTCGTGATCGGAACCTGCTGAGACGGACCTCGTCAGACCGCACCGCCGTGACGAGGTCCTGGGGGTGGGTGGGGCAAAGCTAAACTCAACACCGGCCCGCCACCGAGCACCCAGGAGGGAGGGGGGGGGGCGAGCGTCACAACAGCAACTAGAGCCCCTTTCACCTCCACTTACTGCAAGAGGGACCGTCGCAAGTACAACGTCGACACGGCATGAAGGAGGAAGAGGAGGGTGATGACAAAGAGGAAAAGACGGAGAGGGGACGAATGGAGGGGCAAAATAAGAGCTAGAAAAGGAGAAAGGAGGGAGGTGAGGAAGTAGAAGAGCAATGGAGGAGGAGCATGTTGGGGGCGGTGAAGTGACAACAAGATGAAGAAGGGGAGGAGGAATGGCACATCAAAAGACAGCGGATCAGAAAGTCCGCTTTCACTGGAAGAAGGGGGGAGGGGCTCAAGTTCAAGCCTTAAGTCTCAAGTCCTTGTCTCAAGTCTCAAGTCTCAAGTCTGCGTCTGCGCTGTTGTGAGGCGTCACTCTACGCTGTTACACCACAAGAAACGGAAAAGAGAGCCCGAGAAGAAGAAGAAGAAGATGTGCGCCGGTTACCTTCCAGAGGTGCCAGGTTGGACCCCCCCTTTTTGCCATCCAGCCCATGCTGTGAGTACTGTTTCAGAAGGTTCTGAGCCTTGCGAATGGTCCCTGGGCCCCAAGAGGAGCAGGAGGAGTTAGGAGTTAGAGGAGGAAGGCCAGCAAGGTCAGGAGGGTCCCGACAGCCAAAGGAAGAAGAACAAGTAGAGAAAGCACAGCCGCGCAGTGAGAGATCAACGAGACGGCCAAAGAGCACCAAAGACCGCATGCCGCCGACGCACCAAGACACAAGTGCACCGCTCGCACACCCTCATCTCTTGCATTTCAACAACGAGAAATCGATAGTCAACCCTCGCCTGGTTTATCGTGGGGGACACGCTCCACACTACGGCCGCCGCATGTAAACGTGACTCGAGCTATCGGTTCATCTGCCTCTTCTTTTTGCTGTTCATTACGCTAAACATCTTGTGGCTCAGTGCTGCCCCGCATGTTGTGGCAGAACCTGGTACTACACCGAAAGGGAGCAAGACTTGCATGTGGAGGCTGGCAATATGTCACAAAATGGGATTCTTTCGCAACCCACGATAACTCGGCGGGGGTTCACTCAACTTCTTGTTAGCACTACTGCAATTCACGCACACACAGAGAGTGTCGATGATGGTCTCCTAGCAACAGATAAGTGTCAGCTGGCAACTCAAGCTTGAGAGAGAGCAAAGCACCATGGGTTAATCACATGGCGACGTGTTGCATCATGGAGCCAGAAAAAGACCTTGAGAACTACAGTACACGCTAGAAAATCCTACCTGCGTCGACGCCATGTTGGATGTAGCAAGGCCGAGCCATGGCTGCTGTGCACGCTTTCATGTGCATCGAGGAGTATAACTATTGAGCGACATTAGAAAGTTCTACTCATTAAGATTGAGTGACTGACTCCTTCGCAAGATGA
Source organism: Hippocampus mohnikei (assembly GCA_026261675.1). Lineage (NCBI taxonomy): Eukaryota > Metazoa > Chordata > Actinopteri > Syngnathiformes > Syngnathidae > Hippocampus > Hippocampus mohnikei. Next base: position 3,057,283 of record JAKGUB010000377.1, read on the forward strand.
TTGCCATTTGCTGATTTGAACTGTCGATCAACGGCGGAATAAATGCACAGCTTGCCCCACTGCCACATCCAACATGGCCGACATGTACTAGCAATCAGCGAGAGGAGACGGCGTCTCACCGGGCCTCTTGGGAACCTTCTTGGTGGGCGTGTCTTTGCGCTTGGCCTGGATGGCGGGCGAGTAGAGGACAGCCGAAGACGCGCTGTTCTTGCGCAAGTGCTCCTTCAGGCCTTTGATGGAGCGGTCCAGCTGGCTGGAGCGGATCTGGAAGTAGACCGTCATGAAGTCTGCCAAAAAAACAAGTCAGCAAACATATACATTCATTTGTCAGAAAATTGGCTAAAATATTGATCGTGTTTTCGAAATTGAAAGCAAATGTTACTCTGAGCCCAAACGTGACATATGACAAGGTGAGCGCGGTTCACCTTGATTGCGTCCGTATTCCACCAGCCAGCCGCCGATGCAGATGATGTCGTGGAGGACGGCTTGGGGCAGGTGCTCCAGCATCACGTCCTCCTGGACGTCCAGCTCGTCGTCGGCCACGCCGATGGCGTCCAGGATGAGCACGGGCGGCACCGGCTTGCTGTAGCGGGTCAGCAGGCTGCGGAACTCCGCCTCCAGGAGCTCCTTGCCCTTCTCGAAGAGCCCTTTCTGCAGCACATTTCACTTTGAAGGGTTAAGTGGCGCACGCCAACGGAGACGCACTTCAAACTCCCAAAAGCCCACAAAAACTAGCTTTTCCAAAGGAACAGTGTTTACGATCCATCAGGGGGCATTCAAAGACAAAAGCGGCTGAACGGCGGCTCGTACCACTGTGTTGAGTTCGGGGCTGTCAGGATTGTTGTCCTGGAAGTACTCCACGGCTTTCTGGATCTTGGCGATGCATGCCAGATACTCGTCCAGGCGCCCCGTCGGTCTGGAACACAAACGCCGCAGCGTCAGGACCGGTGGCGACCTTCGACCCTACCCGACTAAGAGCTCCCCCACATCCCATCCCCCAGCTCACCCCTCCCTTATGATGCGGTCCGTATCCTTGGCCACATGGTAGTAGCTGATGACGTGGTCCATGCAGGACAGCGTCTTGTCCACATTGTCCTGCAGACGCTGCAGGTTCTCCGTCTGCTTGTGCACAGGAATGATGGAGTTCTCCAGCTGCATCAGGCGGCTCTCAAACGACGACAGAATGGACACCTGCCAAAAGAACACACGCGAGCATCTTAAGCCACCCGCATTCGTTCACAGTTGAAAATAGTTTCCATGTTGTGCATGCTAAGATCAACAAGTCTACGTAATCAAGGGCGCTGTGTGTTGTGCGTGTGTCTGACCATTCCATTGGTCAGCTGATCACTCTTCTCAAGGTTCTCGCGAATGAATGACAGGGTCTCTTGTTCCTGCATAACAACACACAAGAGGTCATGTCACTTGTGCTGCTGAAATTAAAGCTGAGAAGCACACGAAGGCGTCCACAGACGTGAAGCATTCATTTGTGTGTGCTATCAAGAGGGTAGCTGTTGTAACCTGCTTGAGTTTCTCCTCGATTTCTCTCTTCCTGGCCGACGCGTCCTCCGTGGGGATCATGCTGGCAATAAAGGAGGACCACTTGCCGATGAAAAACCAACAAACTAGTCCAAGTGGATGATTAAAACGATCATGATTTGGTCGGAAGATCGCTTCGCAACAGGACAGGAAGTTCAGCTTCCTGTAGCGTCAGTCACTTCCGGGTCTGACTTCAAAGTAAAATGTAGCTTTCGACTTGAAGTCAGGGGGCTATTTTACTGTGCTTGTTAAACAATCGCGGAGTTTCAGTTAAAGGTGGAAAAACGGGTGACCCAATTTATTATCAATGCTGTTGCATTTCTCATCAAATATTATGTAGTGTTACTTTCTGTTAAGATTATTTTGAAAGCGCAACATTGTTTTTCTTCCGATAGGAAGCGTTTCGCGTTCCCAATGTTGTTTGTGTTTAAAATAATGTTAGTGGCGTGGATTATTAGAAAATGAGATCAAAACCGAATCAAATACGATCATTTTCTTTTTTTAATTGAAATACGATCGGCTAATCTATGTTTGTCGATGTCACGAGTGTGCAGTAACCCAGTTCTCCACATGGAGTCACTAGTGCTATGTATTGAGATCAATTCATAAAAATTACTGAACACTAACACAGCTCAGTTCATGTATTTTAAGCACAATGCTTGATACTATCACCATGATTTGAATAAAAAATAAAGTTCAGTGTTTTCTATATTTATTTACATAAATAGTGTCCCGAAATACATGACAATGTCATGCACCAAACTGAAACGGTGGCAGGAGGAAATAATAGATAACGGTCTTCATCACCCTTGAACACTTAGGAAGACAAGTACCAAAAACCAACAACTGGAAAAAGAAATGGAAATAAAATGAAAATATGTGTTCCGTTTGTGACGAAAGGGAACTTTGAAGCAGGAGAGCCACCGCTCTTTTTAAGATTCCTCCGCTTTGGACAGCGTCTGAAGTGGAAAACACAAAAAGGAGTGTAACTTTTCCATGGAAAAAAATGCAGTTTATCCCCCAAACATTTTTTTTACCTGTTTGAGAAATTGCCTTCCAAAGTAGTTAGTGGCCATATTTTTGAAGTCTGTCTTTCCTCCCACTTTACACCTAACATATCCATAAAGGTTGGCTCCTTGTAGCACCAGCCCCATTAGCACCACTGGCTGCACACGAGACAAACACACCCCCACCACAACAATATCAGCCAAATAAACATTGGAGGGTCAATAACCTGAAAAGAGTGAAGATGGAGTGGTTTGAATCGGTCAACAAATTTGAAAATGGTAGGTTAGTATGCAAAACTGTCTTCATTTTGGGCTTTTATTTTGAAATATATGGAACTTTGGGAATGGGAATAGTTTCACTTGATTGGGAAATTATGTCAAAACTGTTAAATGTGGGACTGATGCTTCGCAATGGGAGTTTTTGTTTGTATTTTGGGGAGAAATTAGTTACTATGGCAACACACAATTCTTTAAAAAATCCTGTGCCTGCTCCACAAATGATAATAATAATAATAATAATAACAACAATAAAGGCCCGGGCCGTGGCAGCCTTACCAGCCACTTAATGTTGAACTGAAAGAGGGTGCTGAAGGCGAACACCACCCACACGAGCGGGCACACGATCAGACCCAGCCAGAAGATGCGAGCTTCCGAGTCAGAACTTGGCTTTTTCCTCGGCTCCTGAACAAAACCAAAAACAATTCGTGAGCAGCCATGAAGCGGGAGCAGCAGCCATGCGATCGCGCGAGTGCGGCGTCGCGTCCAATCACCTTGCGCGACTCAAACACCCAGTGGCTTTGGCCGTCCTCGTCCACTTGGTTCCACCACCGCAGCGCCACCATCAGACGTCCGCTGATGTTCTGTGTGAGGACAACAGCTTTTCAGATTCTCAACACATGCCAAACATCGGCGTTGACACGCACACACGCCGCACGGCCACCTTGACGGTCCAGAAGTCGCAGGAGAGCATAAGGATGATGGCCACCATCCCTCCGATGGAGCCGTTGCTTATCCTCTCACATAGCAAGTACACTAAAATGGCGCCAATCCTGAAGAACAGGTGGAAGAAGCACGCCACCGGATGCCTGCAAACATAAACATCACCATCAACATCACCATGTCGCTAAATGTTCGAAATACCGCTCGATCTTTTTTGACAGAGCAGACTGACTTGATGTTTGTCTTCTTGGACAGTCTTTGTCCTGCGTCCTCCTCGGCGTCAAACAGAGCAACATCTTCCTCGTTTTCCTGAGGAAGCGCCGAGGACGAAAGACACAAATCAGCTCGGTTGCGCGACAACTTCACAGCATTCCCGAGGCACTTTCACAGTTTTCCCCACTCGTTTTTGTCATACTCGTAAAGTTATACGTTGAATAGCCAAACGATTGTTATTTTCACATAGTTTACACTGATCAAATGCAGAAAGAACGGCATCGAAAACACATTTTCTGAGCCAATTTGGAAAAGCGTTTGTAGTGACTTTTAACAATAATTGACGAGTTTTTTCAAATGCTAAGCGTGCAAAGTCACACTCCGAGAGCAGATAATTATTTCCAACACGTTCTAAACACCGATTTTCATTTAAAACATACGAAAACATCATTTGGTAAATATTAAAAGGCTCACTTACGTCTGTTAGCATGTCGACGCTCGAGCGAACACTTCCTGCTTACATGCTAGTCGAAAGACACGTCACTGGTCGTCGTGCTCACGTGGCCCATGCGGTTTACGTCACATGACGTGAAGGAGAATGAGCAACGCATTGAAGTATAATACAATTTCAAGAAAAATGTAGAAATGGTGGTTATCAACACCCGTTTTCATTAAAAATGTGAAAAGTCTACTTTGTCACATACGTCTGCTAGCATGTTGGTAGTCGAGGCAACACTTCCGGATACTCACGTCATAGGACGCCAGCGTGTCACGTGACCTGATTGACCTGTCATAGGCGGAGCGAACTACCATACAAACTTGGGTAAAAACGATAACCAAATTAAATGCAAAAACAAGAACATAGAAAATAATTTATGAATACATACTTTGAAAATAAACAAAACTGTAAAATTATTTGTATATTGTTAAATTTAAACGAATTTGTGATTTTATTCTTTTGTCTTTTGTCACATCTATTTTGTACAGTGATTAACTTGATCAATTACTTTGTCGAACGCCAATACAGTTTCATATTTATTTGTGTCATCTTCAGTCATTAAGTATTATCTAGACCCGTTTTAATAAAAAATAAATAGGATCCATTTGGGAGGGGTAACCTTTCAATTAGTTCATTCCAATTTAATTCAAGTTTATAGCAAACAGGTACTTACACAGTGTAATTGTCATGTCACCACTGATATACACATAAGTATACTTTAATTCGTGAGTTTATTTGTCCTTGAAGTATGTTAGAGTTTGTGCATGGATGCAGAGTTTCATTCTCAGCAATTCCATGCAGACATGGAGGAAGTGTGTGCATGTTGACAGGATATAAATAGACTGACACTTCCTCCCTCGTCGCAAGTAACACACACAGGAGTGAGCTTCCCGGAAGATGGACGGCGCTTGTTGGCCTTTACGGAGGAGGGATGCCGTTTTTGGGGGACGTGGGCGGAGAGGGGCTCTTGAGGGGCAAGGCCTCGCCAGGTTGCACCAAAACCACCACATTCTCCTTCTTGGGCAACCAGAAGGCGGGATAGAGCGGCTCCAGGAACTCGGCCTCGTAGCGGTGGATGAGCGTCATGGTTTCGTCCACGCCGTAGAAGGCCAAGAGGCCTCCGGCCGAGTCCACGTACACCCCTGCGGGAACACATCGGAGCCTTCAGTACAAAGTCTTGATATCCAGCTTAAGGTTTGTGTGAATGGTACAAATAAATGGAACCTAGACCCAACCTGAACCATCAAATAAATGAATATATAAATTCTAATGATTCAAAAATGGGCCCTGTACTGGTCCTGGACCAATCATGGCTCACCTGTTTGCTGAAGCTGAGCTATGATTGGTCGTTACCTGAGCCTTCATCAACTGTGATGCCATTTTCAGTCTCAGGCACGTGTGACAAAAACGGGTGGATTTTGAGTTCCCCTTGAACAATTTTCCAAAGCAAATTCATTGGCGTGACTGATCAAATGCATAGAGTACACTGTACGTCAGAAAGGTCGAAAGCTCTTTCATACAGACCGACTCGCGTGAAGTTCCCCGCGCTGAGAGGCGTCTCCACGCCGCTGTGCCAGGCCGAGAAGGCGCGGCCGTTCCAGTGCAGGCACCAGGAGAAGTTGTTCGCGGTGATGCAGCCGCTGCTGTCGCCGCCTTTGCGCTGGATGCTCTTGTAGGTGAGGCCCACGTGCGTGCCCTCGCCGCCGATGTCCGCCTCAAAGTAATGGCGGCCCAGGTAGAAACTCTCCACCGCCAGCACCTGCCGCCAGTCCTGGAAGCGCTCGGGGAGGTCGGGGTAGGGATGCTGCCAGGGCGTGGTGTTGCTCACCTTGCGGTTGTCTTCGGTCAAACGCAGGAAGACGTGAGCCGTGTCGGCGTCAAAGCTCACCTGAGTGCCGTCTGCAGGACATCAAACGAGATTTGAGTGTTTGGAGAAAGAGTTTTGCGCAAGGCTTCTTTTTGCGCTTTTATCTTGCAATGGTGCTTATTTGTTTTTATTTTTTCATGCTCCGTCTTTTGGCACACTTACACTTGAGGAAATCGGCCCGCGTGACCGGCTCGGGAAGGGTCATGCCCTGTCTGGCTGCAACGATGGTCTGCACCGTCGTTTTAATTCCAACATTGTCTGAAAAGGAAGCGCACATTTTTTTTTTGCTGTCTGTCAGTCACACTTAATCCCAAAAAAATGCCCGACCTCTGAACTGTGAGTCAGACCTGCAAATCACTTCTTGGAAAGTAAACACAAGTTGAATGGCGGCAACTCTTGTTTGGTCAAAATGGTTAACCTTCATTCCGAAAGTCTGCGTCACTGCTAAACGTTCGCCGACTTGCCTCCATCCAACCTTTGCGAATAAGCGCGACCTGCATGGCTGACATTCTGACGCCGAAACCTTGGAAAAATTGCTGCGGGGTGGGGGGGGTCGGCTGCTTTTTCACCAGAGTGACGAGACATTTTTGGAAAGGGGCGACGCTCCACACCTGAGCTTTACCCCTGACACGCAGGCGGAACATTCCACACGAGTAAGAACACGCCTGCAGACGTTCAAGCAGTGTTGGGAATCATCAAGAATTTGGCATTGAGAGGACCTAGATTGCATTCGAAATCATTCACTCATTCAAGACTTACAAATCCTTGAAACGAGATGCTTTTTGTTTTGTTGTTGTTGCTTCTCAACAGTTTTTACCACACTTTTTTATTTTTTGCTCCGGTTCAATGGACATTGTGCAGCTGCTTTTGATGTCCGCGCCTTGGCAACCCGGGCAAGCTATGTTACAAACAGAGACGCGCAAAGACATTTTGCGACTGACTCTTGCGGAGGATAAAGAATACGTCTGTGAGTGCTGTTGTCTGTCTACAAGTGTTGCACCACCGTTTGTGTTCAAATATCCAAATATCCATTCCTTGAAGAGTCTAAGATATTCCTGAGCCCGTTTAAGGTGTTTTGCATTGTTCGTTAGCATGATGCTATGAAAAAATAAATAAATAAAAAGCGTCGGTGGCGCTTCCCGATGCGTCGTTTTTTGCCAGCCACTCACCAGTGTTGCACGTCTCCCTGACCTTGTCCATGTAGGACGTGGCCAGCGTGGCGCAGAGCTCCTGCGTGGCCTCGGCGATCACGTGGCTGATGGACTTGAGGCCGTCCATCAGCCCGATGTAGACGCCGGGAAGCGAGATGTCAGACGCCTCTTTCTTCCACTCGCAATACTCCTGCAAAGACACGGAGTCATCTTTTCCCTTCTTTCTTGCCAGGAGGATCACGTCTTATCATTTCCTCAAAGTGATTTTATCCGAAGGTCTCCTCGTTTGGATGAGGAGAAACTGTCGCACTTGAACATTTTGGCGTGGAACAACATAAATGACGTGTGCAGATAGATCACCTGCAGGAAGTCGACGTCGTTCTTGTTGCGCGAGAGCTTGTCCACCTGGGCCCGCGTCTTGTTCAGCTCGCCGCACCTTTGCTCCAGGTGGGCGCGGATGCCCTCGGCCTGCCCGAGCGCCTGCTTCTCCTCGGCCTCCAGGATCTCGCTCACCTCCCTCTCGGCCTTCTCCACCGCCGCCCGCAGCTGCTCGAACTCGGCCCGGACCACGGCGCGCACCTGCGTCACCGAGTTCTGGATGGACACGGTGTTGAGCTGCAGCTTGTCCATGGCGTTCTCCGCCGCCGTCAACGTCTTGGTCATCTCGCCTCGTTTGTCCTTCAGCTCCCTCTGAGGTGCAGACGGACACCTTTTTCTTACGCAGGCCGAGTATTCTTCCCATACGCAATGAAACGAGTTTGACAGCTCTGTCAAAACAATCCTGGGTCACAATCTTGGGTACATTCCTTATTTAAGCTTGTGTGTGTGTGTGTGTGTGTGTGTGTGCGTGCGTCTCCAAAGTGAAGGTCAGCCACTGTCCGAAGAGACACAAATAGCTGAAGCTTGATCTCCCGTGCCGCAGTGTTGTGTTACCAAAAAGCTAACAATCAACCAATCAAGAAAGCAGCTCGTCAATGATCCAATCAATCAACTTGAAAATGAGTTTGAACAATCGGAAAAGGATTAAGAGCAACACGTTGGACCTGCGGTTCTTTTGCCATCTTCATTTCCTTCTTCTCAACTATAAATACGTCAGGTTGGAAGGTGAAACGAATCACGTCACGACGTGAAACTGATCACGTTGACATTGGTCAATGTTTATCGTGAAATTGAACACGTTATATCATGAAGCTTCCTGTGCTATAAACACGAAATTGTGTGGACATTTTCGGTTGGTCGTAGTGTCTTTAACCCTTTCATACACCCTGTGACCTGATAACCTGATAACCTGTCCACTGTAGTAACCGCTGTCCCTGAAAGGGGTCATGTGCCGATCGATCCGATGACCTAACGTGACCACCTCACCTCATCATCAAATAGAATTTCGACATGTTGACTTTTTGGGGTGGAACGTCGTGGCAGCGACGGCGCCCGCGACCCACCTCGAGCTGGCGTCGCGCCTGCGCGACGGGGACGGTGTCGTGGCCGCGGTGGTCATCGGCCAAGCAGTCGCGGCACAAGCAGCAGGCGTCGGCGCGGCAGAAGAGCTCCAGGGGCCACTTGTGGATCTCGCAGGTGCGGCGCTCGATGTCGCGCAGCGGCGCCACCAGCCGGTGGTTGTGGAACTTGGCGTTCTCCAGGTGCGGGCGCAGGTGCGCCTCGCAGTACGACACCAAACACGTCAGGCACGACTTGAGCGCCCGCCGCGGACGCTCCATGCACGAGTCGCACACCACCGCGTCCGCGTCCAAGACGTCCTCCTCCTCCTCTGTTGCCTCCTCCTGCTGCTGCTCCTCCACTGCGCATGAAGACACCGACGACCTGCGGTTAAGTGCGGCTCACACCTACGTATGAGGACCTTCTTTATCCTCACTAGTCACATGTCTCGAGAGAGGCAACACCACTCGTTGCATCGAGTCGGGTCCAGGAGGCTACTCTAGCAGGACATGCAGCCACTACTTAGGACGAGTAATGTTACTAGTGCAACGCAGTAGTTTACCAGGAAGGTTTGATTGTGGCTCAAAACTTGTCGTCATGGTGAAACGGGACTAGTAAGACACGGTTAACCCGAGCAGATGTCAACTAGTGTGCAGTTTTGTCCTACATCAAACCTGTTCTTGCGCGCAGAAATTTACAGTACTGGAAAAAAAAATCAACATGACTCATTCAAAAAAGAAAAGTTGTTCTACTAGTTTATGAAAGTTAGTTACCAGTACCGAAAGAGCGCACGGGTACATGAAGATTTAGCTGGACATGAAGGATGTGGAAGAAATGCTTGCTGCTCACCCAAGTGCTTGTCAGGAGCTTCTTCCGCGTGTGGGCGTCCCTCTGGGACCCCTTCTGAGCCACTCTGGGGCTCTCCCCGGGGCGCTCCTTGGGAGTCTCCTTCGGGACCTCGTTGAGGGGCGGCGTCCCGCTGCTGGGGCTCATCTCGCGCGGGCTCCATGTCGCCGTCTGAGCAGCTGGGGTCGTCTCACTTCTTGACTTGCCAGCGACGACGAGAGCGGACGAGCAGAGAGGCGGCCACGCCTCGATGGCGTCACTGACAAAAGGGGGGAGCCCGGCCCCCTCGGCACCCACGCGGGCGGAGCCCAAAACTGGCTGCCGACCCACCTGGCTGACAAGATTCCAGCTCGCATTCCTGCACTGGAGTGCAACACGCGCGCACACCCAATCAGCACAAACAAGCTGCCGCGCCCGTGCAGGTGTTACAGGAGACAAATTTACTTTCTCTTACATCCTGTTGCACACGTAAACACAACGCACATGGTCACCGACCCGTCACTATGGGCGGGCCGGGACCGCCCACCAAGTTGCCTCGTGCATCGCCCACTTGAGGCTTGAGTCTCCGAAAAGTCAGTTTTATTTTGATACCATCTTAAAATTGTATTTTTTCATTGTATAGAAAAGTCCACATGTTCCTAGTATGTTAACGTTGATTATGGTTACTCATTTGCATACTTTGTATCACGTTGTTGGGTGAAAAGCGAGTTCATGTGACTTCGGCATGCACGGTGTCACATGTGGCTCGGAATACAGGAGACAAAGGAAGACAGGAAATTCAAGAGGAAATCTGGAGCCAGCGCACGGACGGTGTTGAGTTTCAGAGAGTGCGTTGGTGACCAGTGAGTTTTGTCATTCTTATTTACGTGTCTGAAAGTACATTGTCAGAAGCGGCCATAATCTTTTCCACCAAAATGTTTTGTTGGAGCGTTTTTTTGCAAACTTTACCGTAACCACGTTACCGCGTAATGATTATAAAGTTCTAATACGTCACGCAGTCCGATACCGGAAATGGCACCAATTCACTGTCACAATAAGAGCACAGACCGGAAGTGCTTCTGAAATCTTGCTACCTTATACACGCTTGGTTAAAAAGTGTCTTAAACTACAGTATATGGTGTACACACGTTTATTGGCCTATTTTGTGTCTCTCTTTCATAAACACATATAAAACACCCACACCCAAATACGTTTGCGTTCAAAGGCCCGACCTTTGAACGCAAACGTGTGCCCACCAATCATTTGCAGTGACAAATGTAGCATCCCCGTTTGAATCAAAGGAGATCTCTTCAATTGATGGTTGATAACAGCCATTGTGTGAGCAAAACGCCGTAGGAACTACAATACAAAATAAATCGTGCAGAAAAATGTTTACCAATGCGGCGTTAGTGCCATTTTCACTGGACGCCAACCAGCCGCGTGATGGGCGGAGCGGCCACCATCAGTTCCTGATACTTGTGGAAGAAAAGACGAAGGCGGGAAACGTAGCCGTCCTCCTGGTACGGAAGATTCCGATCGGCCAGGTAGCGACGCACCACCGGTTTCACCTGACACGCACACGCATGGAAATCCCAACTTGTAGCTATCTCGCATCTGTTGCTGTGGCGGCGTGCGCTAACCTTGAGACACATGTTGTCGGAGAGAAAGGGGAAGAGGTGGTGCTCCACGTGGCAGCTGATCAGCGAGTGTCCGAAGGTCCAGTCGAGCAGGACGTTGCGCGGGAGGTTGAGGACGCCGTGAGACATCTGCAGGAGGCACGCCGGCCGAGCGCTCCGACTGTACATGGCCAAGCCAATGTGCTGACAAACGCAAAAGAACTTTTATTTTGTCGTCTGCCATCAAAATGCAACTTTTCCCACCGTTGAAATCTAGTCACGTAAATCACTTATTTTGATGAATATTTACGCCTTTATGGTGACACCCAGCTGACTAATTGACTTTTATATTTGCTCAACGTCTTCCAGGCAATCCAAGAAAACACTTTGGCCCCTCACCTGGAAAATGTTGACGTGGATGAAGGGCAGGGAGAACATGGCCCTCGTGGCCAACATGCACAGCCCGGCGCCCAGTGGCGAGCGGAAGCCCGACACGGCCAGCAGAAGCCAGAAGTGGTAGGCCACGCCCACCAGGATCAGAAGCACCGTCCTCAGCAACAGCACAGCCGGCGCGCCTCCCAGTTCAGCTGACGGGTGCAAAAGGCGTGAATTGCGCAACGCATCGATAAAGAACATGTTCAATTTGACTAAGACACACATACACACACAGCGTGGCGTACCGACCCAGGGCAGCGAGGGGCGTGACGACGGGCACGGCGAGAGGCGCCACGAAGAGGTAGAGCAGTCGGGGAAGGCGCGGGCGCTTCCACACGCTGGAGTCGCCCATGCCGATCACGTTGGTGTGAGCGTGGTGCAGCTTCACGTGGCCCGCTGACGCCACATGCGCCGAGAACGCGCCACAGATCTGCTCCGCCGCCGCCGCCAATTCCGTCAACGACAGCATCAAAAACATCCTCGACTACATCAAATCCATCGCCGGAAGCATTTCGCTTGCCATGATGAGACAAAAATCAACATAACGAGACCATCGTCATGGGCGGGAGGAAGAACCTGACCTCGATGAAGAAGAGGGCCCAGAATCGGTTGGCGGCGGGCGACTGACTGAGCGCGCCGTGACTGGCCATGTGGCTCCCCTTCACCGTGATGACGGCGTGGGCCACGCCCATCAGCAGCAGCCCGCACGCGAAGCGCAACGCCTCCGACGAACGCAGCAGCAGGAAACCTGACGCACACAAACGTTGGGTTTGCGTCGTCGCGGCAACACTAAGCAACAGGTAACATGGAGGCAAAGCGTGGCTTGAAATCACGTTCACTGGAGAGCAACAAAAGATCAATAAAGCACGAGGTCAATGAGGTCAAGCAAACAGACCGAGAGGAATGATAAAAGCAAGGGAAAGAGGAAGACAGACGGGAAAAGAACACATTTGCTCTTGACTTTCAATTTCATTCCTTCATGGGCGTCTATGCGGACGCAAGGGGATGACTTACCGGCCGGCAGGCAGACGGCGAAGGCGCCGGCTAAGATGGCGCAGTCGAGCCCCCTCCGCTCCCACCAGCTGCTCGCCTTCACCACCGCCTCCACCTTCCTCCTCAGCTCCTTCATGGCGCTCTCCTCCTCGCCATCCTTGCTCCTCACCTTACTCGCTTCCGCCGTGCCGCCTTCTCCGTCCATGTTGTCGGCCGATTTGTTCCGCAAGAAGCGTGCCGCGGCGCAAAGTTCAAAGGTCACGTTGACAACCAGATCAATAAACACCCGACCATGCGCGATCATTGCCGTCTTCTCTTTCATGGAACGTCCCACGTTGTTCACTTGAAATAGTTTTGTGACCTTTTATTTTTATATTTTGGTACCTCAAGTTCAAATGTGGCCCACCTGGTCTTGAGTCAGCGTTTGCCCGCCTCTCAAACCTCTATTTCCTGTGCTGTTACTTCTGCTTGTTTCTTCACATAAACAACACAACAAGTCCGACGAACACCGGCAGCTTGTTTCATGCCATTTTATTTCAAGAGTGTTTGGGCTTTTTTTTTGCACGTCTTCCTCGTGAAAGGCGATGACGAATAAGTCGTCGTCGTCTTAAAGCTTCTGGATCTCAAAGAGTCGGATGTCGGTGTCGTACCAAATGGGAGGATCCAGGTTGCTACGGCGACCAAAACAACAAGTGAGGCGCGCGCGCACGCACACGAGCGCGTGGCGCAGGCGGGCGGCCGACTCACCGCAAGTAAACGACGCCCCACGTGTACGTGTGGAACCACGACGACGTGACGGCGTTCACTTGGTACTTGCGGATCAGGATGGGGTGCGGCACGGGCAACAGGCCCACCAGGGTCCCGTGCTGGAGGAACTTCAGGATTTCGGACTCATCCGTCAGACCCCTGACCACCGAGAAGAAGTAAAAAAGATGTCCGAGAGGAAGAAGACGACGTCCAAAACGGAAGTGTGTTGCAAATAGTTCATGTCCACCCACAAAATATTTACAATTGAATTCACGAACGTTCACGAATTCGCGTGTTTGCTTATTTTTTGAAATAACTTGTCGATGACCTTTTTCAAGCCAACGGAATAAAAATACAACTTTGGCGCCATCTTGTGGCATGGTGGTCTCAAGAAAATGTGTCGTCGTGAGTGGAGGCACTTCATTTTTCAAAACGTCTTCATACATTGGTAAATAAAAGAGTAAATACAAACAAAAAAAACCCGTTTACATGAAAGTACACGATTTGAAGCGAGAAGAATGAATCTGGTGTTTTCTGACTCCTTTTACGGCGAGTATTTGGCGCCGCCTTGTGGCCTGTTGTTCCCAAGAAAAAGTGTTGCGAGTGGAGATAACTTCTTTTTTCAAAACGTCTTCCTTCACATATTGTCAAAGTAAAAAAAAAAACACACACACATTTAATCGGCAGCACAGTTCAAAAAGGTGACTTGGACTTTTGCCTTACTTGTCGATGCAGATCTTCTCCACCTGTGGCACCAGAACCTGCAGAAGTCGCATGATGGTCTGCAGGGGAAGTTTGGACTTCCACGACAGCACCTGAAATTACAACCAGCCGCCTCAAATGTTGTCCTCGAGGGACAGGTTAGATTTTTTATTTTCCCCGGAGCACGATATTGCTGTTGATATGAGAACGCGGACTGACCCAGTCGGGCGTGGGGCTCCAGGGCGACGAAGCCGAGGCCCTGGCTGGGAGGCAAATGGCCCCTTTGCACTCCTTCTGCGTGCCCTAAAAAAAACACCACATTGGCCAATCCTGAGGCTGTGCTGGGAAGAAGACAACCTTCACTATTTGATGGCCAACGGGAATGACAATCGGATGATCTCCTGATTTCCTGGAACGGCAAGAAGAGTCGCTCCCGTCGACGGGGCACAATTCAACACTCCATCAACCCGTTTTTGTGACAGCGGGAACCAAGCTGGAGTAAGTTAAAACGTTTCATTCAGACAAACCGGAATGCTTCCAAACGCAGCTGCTCGCCGAATTATCGCAAAGGGATTTTTGAGGAACTCTCTTGGTCGTCCGCTATCTCGAGTTGCGTACCTCGTGGTCCCTCTCCGAATTGGACTCGGTGTCGCTGGCCCCGCCCACGACGCTGCACTCGGTGGCGGTCCGCGCGCTGTCCAAATCGACAGCTCCGTCATCACCAAGTTGGGACTTCTCGGTGATGTTGTGGATCCCTGACGGAAGAGAGAGGTCAGAAGGAGGTCTTCGAGTACATTCTTTGTCCTCACTAGTAAGACAGCTCTTCTTTCTCCTCTGCAAAGAACGACTTCTGTTCATGTGGCTCACTGAGGAAGGAAGACAACGTCCATTGAACTGAAGGACCAAATGATTTTTATGTATTTATTTATTTTTTTTGGGGGGGGGGGGATAGCCTCCTTATCAAGGACATTGCATAAATACTGAAAGCGTTTTCCTTACAGGTGCGATGTGGATCTGGCGCGGCGTCCAGGGCACTGGCCAGGTCCAACTCCTCCTGTCGGCTTTTCGGGCGGGATTCCGTGCCGGCAGAGTTGTCGTGGGAAGGGTCGGCGCTTTTTTTTTTCTTCTTCTTTTTGTGCAGCAGCGCCTTGTTGATGAACGCCGCGTCGGCCTGGAGGTTGGCCAGCCGTTGGAAAAGGCTCCGCCCCCGGATCAGGGAGTACACCAGGTTGCTGTTGCCTGCGAGGAGGGCCAAGGCACAACGGTTTGGGGTCCGGAAGGGTCTGCTGGGGGGCTGGGGGGGTCTGGTGCGATTAAGGTGAGGGTTTGCTGACCGTCAAACTGGTACTGGATGATGTTGTTGAAAACCTCCAGGAGGAAGAAGACGAGCTGGTGGTTGTGCGGGGCCGAGAACAGGAACCACGGCCCGGAGAAAACCTCCAGGAGGTGCAGAAGCTTGTTGGCCGACACCATGGACAAACTCTTCAGGTATGGAGAAACTACCACACGACACGCGGGACACATGATGGAAATGATCGGCAAACAACCACCAAAGGACAAACGCGAAACGAGGAAATGACGGACCCACGAAGAACATGAGCCGCAGGCGACCAAGATGAACAAACGCCGGACGCGGACGCTCACCGTTGACGATGATGGTGAGCAAACAGTCGAAGAGCGGCTGCAGTCGCCGATGTCCGCACGTCATCATCCTGTGGAAGATCTGCGGAGGACGTCGCAAGCAGTCAAAGCCAATCGGGCTCCCCTGTTTCTTTGGCGCGCGTGCGGCGGCGGCGTTACCACGAGCAGCAGGTCAGCGTGCGTCCCGCTGAAAACTGGCACGTCCATGGGGACGCGCAGCGTGAAGGGTTTGTTGAGGCGTACGCCAAAGTTCCTCTCGCCGCTCAACAGCAGCAGGATGAAGACGCCCATGTGGACCAGGCCCGCGCCGGCTGCCAAAGACACTCTGGGTGTAAACAGGACTTGGGGGTTGCCCGGTGGGGGGGGTCGGGGTGAGTCGAGCCACTCACAGGGATCGGCGCGGGCTTCGTTGAGGAAGAACAGAATGGGGACCAGCACGTCCAGAACGTCGCTGCTCTTCAGCACGAAGAAGAGGAATTTCTGTACAAGCACGCAGGCGTTAGCATTATTACTGTGGTTAGGTTAGCATTAGCATCAATTTTCTCAACGTTAGCCTTAACATTTTAGCTAGCATTCGCGGTTCCCTTGGGGTTAGCCTGACCATGACAGTTCGAGTTAGCTTCAGCATGAGCATGACATTGAAGACTGGCGTTATCGTTCCCCACGGACGGAGGCTTTTGCGCGTCCGTCCACCTTGTTGAAGTCGCAGAGTTTCCAAAACAGGACGAGGAGTTCCTGGTGGAAGGTGATCTTCTTGGTGGAGTTGGGCAGGTAGGTCTGCACCAAAGGGTTGTTGAGGAGCCGGCTCACACCTTTCAGGATGAAGCTCAAGTCCTGAAAGACCCCCAAAATTTTTTTAATTAAATAAAAATATATAACCCTACGGGCAGCAGTGGAAATAAATCTCGCCTCCTCACCTCTTCTCGGTGGATCCTGGACAGGAAGTTGACAAACTGGTTCTCAGGACCACCCAACTGCAGGGCAAGAGGGTGTCAAAACCTTCATTCGGTTTCCCCGATTGGAAAAAAAAGAAAATAAAACACAACTTTGGCTGTGTTGGAAATCATTCACCGATTCCTGAATCGCTTTTGACTGATTTTTATATTGTGGACTTTACATTTCAGTCAAAGCATTTGATTTCATCGACTAAAATTTATACTTCAGCCCAGAGAAAGAAAGAAAATATCCTTGAGCCGTGCCTGTTCCCAACACGGCCCTCGTGTCATCCTCACATCGGTCTCGTCCTCGTCCTCGGCGCGGGGTGGGCGCTGCTCCAGCGTGACCATGAGAACCTGAAGCGCTTGTTCCACCAGCAGCTGGCGCTGGTCTGACATGAGCAAGTGGTCGTAAGGGAAGCCCCATCCTGAAGGCTCGTAGGCGAACACCACGTTCAGCAGCGACGTGAAGAGTGGGAGCGCGTGTCTACACGCGCACACACACACACACACACACACACTTCTGAAATGCTCTCACTCACAATGAAAACGCTCACACTAGTACCTGTTAGCGGCGGAGCAGAAGAAGAGCACCCAGGGGTTGACCCGATGCTCGGCGGGCGCCAGGTAAAGGACCTCGGAGAAGCACGTCAGCAGCAGCTTGAGAAGCTCCGCCCTCCAAAGCACAAAAACCACCTTGACGCAAAAAGCGCGGTGACCAGATGCGGCGGGGGCGGGGCCTCGCTCACCTGTTTCTGTCGTGGCTGGAGTTGTGCGGCGGCGATTGGGAGAAGCCCACGCCCGCCTCCCAGATCAACTCGCAGCTGTCCACCGCGCCGTCCGCGTCTGCAACGACTTCCTGTGGCCCACATTGCGCGCCTTTAGCAGCTAGCATTAGCGCCAAGGCGTCACCTATTTGTGCTGTAATCATTCAAATGTCATTTATCCATTTGCGAAAAATTGAAATGCTTTGCGTCCATCAGGAATATTCTGGAAGTTTTGTGTGTTCAGTCGCAATATTCTGGAAGAACTGAAATGTACATCCAGGAGGAATGTTGTGGAATATTTTCAGTGTTATCTCACGAGTGAACATCAGGCTGCCTTCCTGTGGACTCTTGGTGTGTTTACTCAGGCTGTCCAGTTTCCCCGCCTGCTAGTCAAACATGGCCGCTCCAAACTGACTACGGAAGATGCTAATGAGATAACAGCTAAGCTAAGAAGTAGTTTAGTGGCGTGAGCAAACAACACGCCTTGTTAGTTTTAGCTGCAGGGTGAACATAAAATCAACAGTAAGAAGCGGCAATGTTTTTGCTTGAAAGCTGTGGTTAGCCGCCGAGCTTCTAGAGTGCGATGCATTGTGGGTAGCGGAGGATGACTCGCCTGCCCGCCCCGCTTACGGCCCTGGACGGTGAAGTCGGGACAGAAGAGGAGGTCGGCGACGGCCAGGAGGAGCGACTCAGCCAGGGGGCGAGCGCCATCGGGGTCGTCATCGTCGTCGTCGTTGTTGTGGTCGTTGTCGTGGCAACACTGCAGGAAACATGAAATGAAGGCAAAGGAGACGCTGGGATTGGCCAACTGCAATGTGTGATTTGTGATTGGAAGAGTTTCTTCATACAAAGAGGATTTCAGATTTTTGGGGGGTGCGGGAGGGCCACAATGCAGCCTGTGTTTGGACTGCAACAAGCAGGTAACGAGAGAACAAGCGATGGATGGGGGGCCAGTAAGAGGGGGAGTGATAAGGGGACTAAAGGAGTGTGAATGGGTGTTAAAAGAGGAAGTAAGGGGCGGAAGGGAGGGCATGTGAGGGGTAAGTCCGGATGGTCAGCAAGGGTGGCATCAGGGAGGGGAGGGGGAAAGCGACTTTGCCGTGCAGGTGGGTGCCTACTTGCTTACGGGCGGCAGGCAGGCCGGCCCACATGAAGCCTCGCCAGTCGGCGTCCTCGAAGACGAAGGGCAGCACGCGGGTCAACAGACGGGTGCAGTTTAGGACGGAGACGCGCTCTCGCTCCGACGGGCAGCCACGATCCGCCGCCCGGCCCAACTTCTCCACCGCCTGAGGGTTGAATAACAATTAAAAGCTATTTTACTCATGGTGTATTTTTAAAGTTAATCGTGACACAAATTGGTTTTCAGAATTTTAATTAATAAGCACAAAAAAAAGTATCGGTGGGGCCTCCGAACAGCAAGCCGCCCACTCACACGCACCTTGTAGCACAATGTGGCCAGGTTGGATGGAGATTCCTCCCTCAGCGCTCGGATCTCAGCCGGCGGAACCAAGGCGAAGATGTCCTGGACCGACATGGACGGCTCGGCCCAGAACTGGTCCCAGAAGACCTCGTCTGACGCTTCCACGGCCTACGCAGCGTCAATCAACACGTTTAGTCACATGCCATATACCCTTGTTTGGGGTAAACACAACTCTAAAGTCGGCAAAAAAGTGTTGTTCGGCGTGTGCGGGCGATCAAGTCGAATGAGGGGAAACAGTTGACTGATTCGTGCCTGTCAATCAACATCATTTATTTGTAAAATTTGTCGTTTGTCTGACAGCTGCAAGTCAGTCACGTGTCATACAGTACGATTACGTTTTTAGTTGCAAATGCTTCACTTGGGTGGACCAAAAATTATTGCGTGTGTGTTGTCGTTGTTGTGCCATCTGTTGGCGTCGTGTGGCTGTTCTACGGCAGCCGCCCCCCTCCACCCCCGTGACCCGGTTCGGTCCGTTTGTCTGGCCTGACCTGAGTGGAGCTGGTGAGCTGTATTACAGCCTTCCTGAAGTGAAGTTTGCTGTCACCGCTGCCCATGTCTCGTCTCGTGTCGTCGGTGTCGGTTCGGCTCCTGCAGGTGTCTGCAGCAACTGGCAGTAGGTCCGCTGATGATGAGGAGGCGTTCGCGGCATGCTCGGACACTTGAAGACGCTCTCTCGGCCGTCCCGTGTCTGACTCCACTCAACTCAACTTTATTACATCGCGCTTTCACAACAGCTACCACACTGCTTGGTTATTGTGTTTTTCGTTTTTGAGGTGGTAACTTCACGAACTACGGCAGTCACCACCGTACCATTTATTTCATGACTTAATATCCTGATAGGTATTTGCTTTACAGCGTGTTTGTTTTTTTTTCTTTCAGTAACGTGTCCTTCAAATGTACGATCTAAAAATAAACAACCATGCCTGACTATGTCTTAATAAAAATATAATATAGTCATTTAAATGGAAAATATATCACATTGGGAAGGTGCTCATGAAGACTTCTTCAGGAAACTTTTTAATTCCCACTGTCATGGAAGGCAGCACCATACCCGAGCAGGAACTCAGCTGGAAGACTTCCGGGATTGAAGTTTCATCCGCTTTTCGATGACGTCACACTCCGCTGCCGTGACGCTGGCAGTCACGTGATCCAAATGTGACCGTTTTGGCGTTTATTATCGGAAAAGTGACGTCGCAAGTTCGTAAGAGTAACAGGCGTGCCTAAGTGGCCTACCCGTGTCATTGTGTAGTGCTCATAAAGTCCAAAATATAGGGGTAAATGTTTAGATTTTTTTTTTGTGAGATTGTTGAGCTTTTTTCACGTCAAGCGTTTTAGACTGTACCTCTTTCGAAACGCACGTGGGTTTGTGTGCGTGTGTCTCTGCGCATTTCAACTGCCTGGGAGGCTCCTCTCGTGTCTCCGCCCACACGCTCGGTGGATCTCGAGGACGCGATGCGGCGCGCTGTGGCGTTGGTCCTCCTGACGTTGACGTTTTGCTCCTCATCAGCAGGTGGCGCCATCTTTAGCGGCCAGGTGCGTCTCTCCTCTCAGCGCTTATCACCTGGCTTTGTCATGAAAATGTCACTTTTCCTCAACTTCAGGCCGGGGGGCGCGAGCAGCCGAGAAGACGGCCGCGGCAGCAGACGAATTTGTCGTCGTCGTGGAGCTCAGGTAAGCCGGCGTCAAGCTGGGACACGTTTGAGCACAGGAATGAGCCCGATAGGCTGTGGTTCACCGTGGCGTGCTGTGATCCGTTGGCAGGAATCTGCCAGAACGGAGGAAGGTCTGTCCCCAGCCTGACGACGGGCCGACACATGTTCTGCTTGTGTCCCAACGGTTTTGAGGGGACCTTCTGCCAAACGGGTGTGAAAGCCACAATTGCTCCAGGAGGACCCTCACTTGTCCACCAAGGTCCGGTACTCACATCGAGACAATCGGGCTGATTGTGGTGATGGTGCCGTCTGAGATGCGTTCAGACGGGAGTTGTCTTGATCACAAAACCTGAACTGGCTTGGGCTGACAAATCCATAGATGGGACGCGGCCTCCGTTTGTTCATCTTTTGCCAATGAGCCGACATGAGCTGGATGACAACGCCTCTCTGTATCCGTGTCTAAAGTGGCGTTTCTCCTCACAGCGAGCGGCGCCGACTGCTACGAAGGCGTCGGGATTTACTACCGAGGGTTCCGCTCCCAGTCAGAAAGCGGTCTCCGTTGTGAGCCCTGGGACGCCGACACCAGGCTTCGCTACCTGACCTTGGACGTGTATGGCGGCAGACACAACTACTGCAGGTCCTCGGCAAAAAAAAAACGCATCCTCCGTTACCACGGCAACGCCACACTTCCACATTCCCCACTCAAGGTTCTAGAACAGGGGGTGTGCACGCCCCTGAGTGGGATAAAGGCAAGATGGCGGCTTGAGTATTTCAGGTTGCGCATGCCTGATCCAGAAAATTTTTTAAAACGAACCATCCAGCTAAGACGAGAGTTGCGCAATCTTGCGGGTCCATGAGAAATGTTTGCGCATTAACTCGCGTGTGGCGCCTCCATCAGGAACGTGCGCTTCAAGCGTCGGCCGTGGTGCCACGTGTGGAAGGAGCAGCACCTGGTTTGGGAATATTGCGACATCCCTCGATGTGCCTCATGTAAGTCACGCCTTCGTTTTTGCAGCTTTTCAGCAAGGAACTGGCCGCAGCGCCACCTGTTGGCGCACAGTTGTTGTTGTCGTTGCGCGTTCGCCGCACACAAATATTCCGGAATATTCTCCAGACTACTTGAGTGAAAACTTGTTTGTTCTCTCGTAGCCCAATCGCTCGTGTTGGCAATGACCACCCGAGCCCCACAGACCACACCCACATGTAAGCCACACCCCTCATCTGCATGTGTGTGTTTTAATGTTTGTGTTGCTGCAACATTGCGGAATATCCCTGAGCCTGCTTGCATTGTTGTAGTGCCACCAACCACTCAGCCACCGCGGACCACCCCGCCGGGTAAGCTCCGCCCCCTTAATTGTGCACGCGCGTGTACGTCTAATGTTTTTGTGTTTATGTGTGCGATGCATGTGTGCACGTGTCTGCATCGAACCCCGTCCCGCCAGCAGTGGACACGTGTGGGCGTCGTTCGCGCCGGAAGCAGATGCGGATCGTGGGCGGTTCGGTGGCCCCGGTGGAGTCGCACCCGTGGGTGGCGGCCATCTTGTGGCGCGGCAGGTCAAAAGACGTGGTCTTCCGCTGCGGGGGGAGTTTGATCTCCAGCTGCTGGGTCATGACCGCCGCCCATTGCTTCCCTGATGGGTAGGCCGTGGGCGACGTCGCTCCCCGTCTGGAAAATAAAGAAATGAATCACGTCAACTTCCTGGCCGGCCGGCCGCTCCGCCGTCTGCTTTCCGTGCGGCAGATCCCGTGTCAACGAGCGGCGCTTCCTGGTGTCGCTGGGGAAGAGCGCCCTCAACCAGAGCGATGCCCTGGAGCAGAAGTTCCGCGTGGACAAAATCATCCTGCACCCGGACTTCAACAATGAACTCGGAAACTACGACAACGACATCGGTAAGCCTCTCGCCGCGCACGCCGTTATTACCTGCTGCGGCTTGATTAGTATGTCACATCCGACTGTGCAGCGCTGCTGAAGCTGAAGTCCAAAAAGGACGGCCGCTGCGCCCGGGACAGTGTGGGCGTGCGGCGGGTGTGCCTGCCCGGGGAGGGCCACAACCTCCCCGCGGGTTTCCCGTGCGAGATTGCGGGCTACGGCAAGGAGAAGCACGGCTTGTGGTACCACTCGCAGTTCCTGCGGCAGGCGCGGGTCAACCTGCTGGCCCCGACGTGTGTGGCGCCGACGATTACTACGGCGACAAGATCACCAGCAACATGCTGTGCGCGGGCCGGCACGACTGGACGCAGGACGCCTGCGAGGTAAAGTTCCAAACGTCACGGACTGCCGAGACGGATTCTGACGTGTTTTGTTGCGTTCAGGGCGACTCGGGAGGTCCTCTGGTGTGCCAAGTGGACGGGCGTTTCGTGGCAGTGGGCGTGGTCAGCTGGGGCGAAGGCTGCGCCCGCGAGCGGCGGCCTGGCGTCTACGCCAAAGTCCACAACTACAGACAATGGATCCGGCAGCACACCGGCATTTGACCACCGGGCGGCGAGACACGCGGATGCTTTTCATGTAGTTTTATTTTTTTCAATATTTGTAAGAGGCGGGAGAGAAAACAGATTTGTGTTCTGGTGACAAAGTAAAATGTGTTTGTCTTTTTTTTTTTTTAAATGACAAGAATTCAATTCCAAATGCATTTCCTATTTTGAATGAATGAATCATACAGCACATTTTCGAGATTTTTTTTTTTTTTTTTTTACACTGCTCAAATTAAAAAATAAAAAGTAATAATTTGCAAGATTCAACGCTGCTGATCATTTTGGTCGTCACGCACCAGTTGGACTGGAACGACAGAGAATGACTGACAAACTCGCATTGTCCACCAGAGGGCAGAGTTGTGCGCCACACGCCCAATTGGATGTGAAGGCAATGCTAATGAGCGCCGGTGTTGCAGTGCTGGAACATTTTACGCAACAGATTGAACAACAATGGTGCAGCAACGCATGGAGACAAAGAATGTCACAATGGCTTTTCGGTTCTACAATGGGGAGAAAAGATTCATTCTTTTGAATTCGATTATATTAATTGACAACTGATTTACAATGAACAACATTATACTATGTTTTTTTTCTCTCTCATTAAAACACACTTTTTTTTTCACGCTTTTGTTTTTTTGGGGGTGGCGCTCCCGTTTGAATTTGGACATACTAATGTGGACTTGACAAGCTCCCTGAACAAAACTGGTTGAACCTGCATGTGTGTGAGTGCGCATGCGTGCGAACCCGTCTGGGAAGTTTGGCACCTTTTCCGGTCGGCCGAGGCGTGTCCGGATAGTCACCACGCAGAACGGCGGGCAGCTTCGACAGACGCAGATCGTCGTGCGCGTGGGAGACTCACATCGTCTTTGCCAGTCGCTGTCGTCGTGTGACGCTAATCAAAGTGAGTAAATGGAATATTATTGATGACAGTGATGATGATGATGATGATGATGATGATGTCGATGACTTTAGGCCATCATGCCCGAGACGGCCGAGTCGCACGCCTTCCACCTGACCACCAACCGCAACTGCACCATCGAGGTGCTCAACCTCACCTCAATGTACTGCCTCACCAACCCTAAGTAAGTGTGTCGCCCTGAAAACGTCCCGCACGGCGCACGTACGATGATCCTGCAAGCATGTCGCGCACGCCGCTCTCAAACCTTTCCAAGTACTCGCGACAACGTAGTAGTTTCGGCCAGTAGACGGATTCTTGCACGTACGTTAAATCTCGCATGCAAGTCAGATCGATTTTCGGGTTGGGTGTGGTGGTGGTGTGGGGGGAGGGGGGGGGGGCGCCCGTGCAGAAATGCCGCGACTGACATGGCCGGTGTGCTGTCGCGCAGGGTGTACATGGAGAGCGGCTTCCCCTACAGCCCGCCGCAGCCCACCGTGCGCACGCAGCGCGGCGAGGTGTGCTCCTTCACCAAAGACGACAACACGGCCTCGGGCGCCGTGGGCGTGCTCACCTACGAGCTTTTCCACATGAGCTCGAAGAGGTGCACCGAGATGATGGCCGTCATGTTCTCCGTGCCTTTCGACTACAACTTCTACAAGAATTGGGGGGCCATCGGCGTCTTCCCCAAGACCACGCCCACCGACGAGAAGCTCTACAAGCTCATGTACAACGACAAGGGCAGCTTCGTGCGCCACAAGGCCGACGGCGGCGGCCTGGAGTACCAAGGCAGCGAGGTGGAACTGGCCGCCACCATGTCCGACGAAGGCCACGCCATCATCAAGATGGAGATCCACGACCGGGGGAAATGACGCCGGCCGCCCTCGCCACTCTTGCCTCAATAAAAGCGGCGCCTCGCAGCCAAACAAACGTTTGACTCTTTTTTTCCACGTAACAAAAAAAAAAACAAAGCCTTTGCCCCCGACGGCAGCGTTAACGTGCTTTCGCAAGCACGCAACACAAAACCTAGCACACGTCATACACACATCGCCATGCAATACACACACAAGACATGCGTCAAACACACACACACACACACACACACACACAAAAAATAAAAGAAACGAAACAGATGAAACATGCATCCAAAAGACAAGATGCACGCTAAGAGGGCGTTTAACAAACAGAGCCTGCAGTTCTCTTGAGCAAAAACACATTCAAGACAAAACACACACACACACACACACACACACACACACACACAAATGAGACAACTACACAGACCGGATTAAAAACACAAAACAGGCCATCAATGAAACGCGTGAAAGACAAAACGTGCGCTAAGCACGCGCGACGGACACCAAACTCACAAAGATGCATGAAACACGCAATCGAGAAACGCAACAATTAACGCAAAAGAAGCACACGGAGCGCATTCAGCGCATAGTCGACACACACGAAACCTCCAAAACATGCAATAAACATCCATTCACCCCATGAAACGCTCATGAGGAGTTCAGTCAGGGCTCGTCCCCCCCCCTGCCCCCCCTCCTCCTCCCTCATTTTTTTTTTTCTGTCAAACTCACGCCCGCCTCGCATCTCCTTCTCAGCTATTGTTGTCTGATTTTTCTCAGACCGGATTGTTTCCACTGCACTTCCTTGTAGCGCAAAACAAATCAATTCAAACAAACCACGCATGACGAGGCGTCGCACGCAAGGAGTGTTCAGACTCGACAGGCAGTCATCATGATGGAATGTCATCCGAGATGGACGCACCCCAAGCAAGGCGAGCGAGGTCCGGGTGACTTAGGTGCAAAAATGTCCCCCATCCGGTTGCGGGCCTCGTCCGTTTGGGCACGGCGCTCCGGTCCAGCCGGACCTCGCCGATGTGTCGCGAAGGCGCGGCGCTAACCGGAATGCCAGTCCAACCGGCAAAACCGCCGCAGACAAAAGCCCGTCTTGTGTTTACGAGCGCGGCGACGTTCGGACCGACCGCGCCCCGCCGGTGGGCGGGGTCGAAGGCGGCCCCGCCGGCGGCGGAGGAGAAGGCAGCGGCGGCGGCGACCGTCCGCTCGGCAGTTCCCGAGCCAGCCAGCGCCCGAGCCGTCCTTGCAGGTAAGCGGCTTTGTCACCGCACGCTTTTTCCGCCGGGGCCGACGTCGCCGCCTGCGTTGACCCTTCGCGCTCTCCAAAAGGTCATCGGGTTGAGCTTTGTCGGCATCAACTTAGAAAGCGCGGGTGGCTTTCGTTGCAGGCGACCTTTTGTAAGCGTCACTCAGCTGACTACTTTTTGCACTTGGCTGGGGGATCGATCACTGTCTCGATTTTGAGGCCACAAAACTTTCTTCGCTCAGCAGCCGCTTTGCATTTTCTGAATTGTTCCGTTGGATCGCGGCGGCTCGGCGCTTTTGCTCAAACACGTTGAGGCGCTTGAGGAAGATGCCAGATTTTCGGGCGGGGCCGTCACGAGAATTCCACAAGCTGGCGGTTGAGTCGGTTCTCTTCAACACGAGCGTCTCCTGAAAAGGGATTGGAAAAAGCGTCCGACGGGAATCAGCGTTACTTCCTTTCCTTCCGGCTTGTCCCGTCACAATCATTCACTCGTTCGTTCGCTCGCTTGCCGTCTTGTGCAGAAGTCCCGATTACCGCCCATCCATGGAGTCCGCAGAGGCTTTGGCGGCCAACCAGAAGAGCCGCAGGAACGTCACCATCGAGATCACCAATCTGACCAGCCGCTTCGTCCTCAAGCGCCCCAGGTAAGAGTCGCGCGGACGCATCGCCGAGCCTTTGGAGACGTCACCTGGGCCCACCGTTCAGAGACCCCCCCGACCTAAGCCCTCGTGTCTTCCCAGGGTGCACCTGGAGAGCGGCGACTGCCACAGCCCCCCGCAGCCCACCGTGCGGCCCATGCGCACCGAAGTGTGCAACTTCAACAAGACGGACGCCGCCGCCTCGGGCGCGGTGGGGGTGCTCTCCTATGAAATCCACGAGGGCGGGTCGTCCACCGCCAAGCTGGCCATCATGTTCTCCGTGCCTTACAACATGAACATCTTCAAGAACTGGGTGGCGGTGGGCATCTTCCCCAACGACCGCGAAACCGACGGGAAGCTCTACAAGGAGATGTATGAAAACAAGGAGCAGAAGGGCTTCATGCGCCAGGAAGCCAACGGCAACGGCCTGACCTTCGAGAGCGGCAAGATGGACGTCAAGGTCACCATGTCGCCCTTGGGCAGGGCCATC
This sequence comes from Hippocampus mohnikei, assembly GCA_026261675.1. Classification (NCBI taxonomy): domain Eukaryota; kingdom Metazoa; phylum Chordata; class Actinopteri; order Syngnathiformes; family Syngnathidae; genus Hippocampus; species Hippocampus mohnikei. The sequence continues at coordinate 3,084,332 of JAKGUB010000377.1, forward strand.
ATGAAGGTGGAGCTGTGGGACTTGCACTTCCACCCCTAAAGGCCAAAAGCTGCAAACGCACGCAGAGGTCAATAAAAAAATTAAAATTAAAGAAAAAGTTGCTCTTTTGTCTTGCTTTTGGTTCTCGGTGCTCAGTTCAATACATTAAACACACACACACACAAACAAACATTTGAGTCGATCTGTATTTTGTCGCTCCCTGGTGGACAGTTACGGAACTGCATCGAGAGCATTTTGTCTCTCCATCTATCTCGGGGCCACAAATTCAAATAAACATACAAAAAGCATGTCATGCCTGGGGCTACGATGGTCTCCTTTGTTTCGATGGGGAGGGGAGAGATTAGATCAGGGGCCGAAATGGATCAAGGGGCCCCCAATAGAACGGACAACATGATGCCGGATGGAGACGACAGAATCTTCAGCTCGCTATGCTTCATCGTGGGGGATTGGGAAATGAGCGAGTGTGCTCCGGCGATCACCATGGAAACGGACTGTACTCAGGTGGCCACGGTGGTCGCGTGACAGGAAGTGGGCGTGTCCTCAAGGAGGAAGCGCCAAGATGCATCGCAAGAGGAAATTGGCAAAGGCACGGTAAGACTCTCCGGGCATCCGACTGTCATGCTCTCCTTTCATCTTTGTCTTGAGGCGACCCATCGGCAGGTGAGTTGTTGCTATCTGACTGTTATTTTGGGAGACATCCCATCAGCTTCCTGTTAACCATCGACTTCCTGTTAGGCCTCATCCAGCCGTTCGCAACCTGCGTTTCAAAAATGATTGCAACCGAAAAGATTAACGCCTCCCTACAAAGATTTACAATTGCATTTCGATGCCACAAGAGGCGGCAAAGCACTACTTTTGTCTAACTGAAGCTCTTAATTTACTTCTACCCTTTCACAGCCATGTCCATCATCGTGTCCTTCGATTACGGCGATTATACGGACATACTGAACGACTCGCGGCCCAACGTTTCGGTGTTCGTGGTGGACCCGGACACGCTTTCGTGCGAAGTGCGTCCGCTGGACTGGGCGTTGGCGGCGGCACTCAGCGCGCTCCTGGCCGTCATCTTCCTGCTGGCCGTCCCCGGGAACCTCCTGGTGGCGCTGGTGATCGCGCGGTGCCGGCGCTCGTTGACGCCGTCCGACGTGTACCTGTTCCACCTGACGGTGGCGGACGGCCTCATGGCGCTGACCGTCCCCTTCTGGGCAGCGGCACTGACCCGCGGCTGGATCTTCGGCGACTTCATGTGCAAAGCGCTCAGCCTGATCTTCGAGGCCAACTTCTACACCAGCGTGCTGTTCCTGGCGTGCATCAGCGTCGACCGCTACATGGCCATCGTGCACGCCCACCGGGCGCCGGGCCGGGCGCCGAAGCGGTGCAGCCGGCTGGTGTGCGGCGGCGTGTGGGCCCTGGGCGCCGCCCTGGCGCTGCCGGCGCTCTTCAACGACGCGGCGCGGCCCGACCCGGACTCGGACAGGAAGACGTGCGCCGAAAGCTTCGATGTGGGCAGCGCCCCGTGTGGAGGGTGGCCACGCGCGCCCTCCGCCACCTTTTGGGCTTCCTGCTCCCGCTGGGAGTCATGCTGGCGTGCTACGGCGTGACGGTGGCCCGGCTGCTGCGCACGCGCGGCTTCCACAAGCACCGCGCCATGCGGGTCATCACGGCCGTGGTGGCGGCCTTCCTGCTGTGCTGGATGCCGTACCACCTGGCCATGATGGCCGACACGCTCATCAGGGCCGACCTGGTCGCCTTCGACTGCGGAGCGCGGCGTTCGGTCAGCGCGGCGCTGGTCCTCAGCAACGGCCTGGCGCTGCTGCACAGCGGCATCAACCCGCTGCTCTACGCCTTCGTGGGGGAGAAGTTCCGCAGAAACGCCAAAGCGCTTCTTTGCAGGAAGGCCCGACAGGAGCGCGCGTCGGGCTCCAAGTTCAGCAGGTCCACGTCGCAGACGTCCGAGGGGCAGGGCGCCGTCGCGTGATAGACTCCACCCCCGCCGCGCCTTTTTTTTTTTTTTTTGTCCAAATGAGCCTCAGACAGAAGCCATGTAAAGTAAATGAATGCAACATTCGATGGAATAAAAGTTTGAAAAAGAGATCTGGAAAATCAGCACCGGCTGAAAGCCCGCAAGTGAAATATGCCAAGTCAAAAACTTGGACTCCAAGGCAACAGTTCGAGGAGGCTTCACTCGCCGCGACTTCAAAAGAAAACCCCACTCAGAGATCACAAATCGGAAATGACGACTCAAAACCACATGAGTCCAAAACTAAAAACGCCACAAGACTCAAAAAACAACATTTAAAAATCAGGATACAAAAAAAAACAGACCACTTCCAGAAACTACACCAAACCCATCAATCAAAAGCCACAAATCAAAATTTCAGGAGCAAAATCATCCCTCAAAATGAGGAATCGACAATCATGTCTTAAAAACACTAAAAAAATCCAAACTAAAACACTGCTCACCATGCCAAAATCTTGACTCAATAGCCACAAATGTAAAATTGCCACAATGCAAAATTCACAACTGAAACCCCCAAACTGCTGTCATCGCTCAAAAACCGCGACTTGAAAACCACAAATTGGAAACCACGCCCTCCAACAGCACACAAATGAAAAGCCACAACCTAAAAAGCACCGCCGGAACATCACGATGACTCAAAAAGCCACCGCTGAAGCACGACCTCCTCATGACCCCCGACTCCAAAATGGTGACCCCCCAAAAAAAGAAGGTGTCACATTTTTCTTTTTAATCGCCTCTCTGGCAGTGACATCGTTTTGCGCTCATCGAAGTGCATTCGGCTGCGTGCGGCCGCTCCACCGGGCGACGACGTAGACCAGCAGCGGGACGAGGGCAACGGGGGCCAGCGTGAGGCCCAGGACCAGGCGGCGGGGCGCGTCCTCCAGGTGGCCCTCTTGCGGCGGCGGCGGCGGGCAGGGCGCGAAATAGGCCGAGTGGACGCGCAGGAAGGCGGAGTGGGTGGCGGCGTTGGGGTAGTAGCAGCCGCACCAGTGGGACAGCTCCTCCAGGCAGACGCTCAGCTGGTTGTAGGCACTGCGGGCCACACCCACCTCCGTGTCACTGGGGTCACGCTCCACGACGTCACCTGCCATGACGTCTCTTCTTCTCACCCGATGACGTCGGCGAGCACGCAGCGGGCGTCCGCCTCCAGCGTCGCCATCTGCTGCTCAAACGGGGAAGCGCAAAGGGCCACGCTCAACTCGGCCAGGGCGTCGGCGCGGCAACCGAGGGGGAGTGGCTCCAAGTCCTCAACTTCCTGAAAGCTCTCTACACGCACGTTCGTACAAACAAATAAACACGCGCGTGCAAAACCACACACAGAGAGACACAAATGCACAATCATGCACGAGGCACAAGTGAGCGGTTTTGTTTTTTCGTTTTTTTGGTCAAAAACTGACTGACCGTCGTCTTCGGTGATGACGTTTTCCTGCTCCAGTTCGGCCAGCACTCGAGTCAGCTCGTCCTCCGATAGGCTCCCATTTTCCTTTCCCACCTGAGGTGCATCTGCGGCCCCAAAAAATCGAAACACAAGTCCCAAAAAAATAACATCACAACTCAAAAATCACAATTCCGAAACCCGAAGACTCGTGATGACGTCACATTCGTAGTCGACGACTCACTCGTGCTTGCGCGGTGCCAGCCGCCGGACGGTTCCGGAAGGTTTTGGACAGTGGCTGGAAGGAGACATTGCGACCTCATGACCTCATCAGCCAATCAAAGAGCAGAAGGAAAAAGGGCAAAATTTTACTTTGCTCCACGACGCTTTTGTCAGTCGGCGGCGTCCGCTGGAGCGCGCGCGCGCACAGCAGACCTGCAAAGACAACAAGTCAAGGCGACACAACGCCACCAAAATAACAAATGGCGTCCAACCGTACTTACCCGCGACGATAACCACCCCGAGCAGCAACCGCGCCATCGAAACGCCAAAGGAGCAAAACGTGAAGCGGGCAGCGGACGGATCGGGTCGTCGTCTTCGGGAGATCGGCTGGGGACTGGGAAAGCATCCGGGGGGGGACGCCACGGCGCGGCGTGATAAGCCCCGCCCTCTCTGCCGCGCGCGTGCACGCCGATCTGAATATGGGTTTGTGTGGGAGAGCGTGTCACATGCCTCCGTGCGGCACGAACGAGCACGAGCGAAGGGTTCGGCCCGGCTCGTGAAAACAACAAGCACACAAAGTGCGCGTGTGGCGGACAAAGTGGCGTCGATGCGGGCGAAAAGGGCGGCACCTCAACTTCCTGTTGGCACTCAGGGACCCCGAGAACCACTTGAGGGATTTCCTCCCTCGTTAAGAGACACACTTGCCCAAACAGGAAGTCGCACGCACGCATACCGACTCGTTGCCCCTCAGGATGCTAGCTGGGGGCTAATGGCAGCAGGAAGTGTCACGTTGGCCTCACACTGAAAGACGACTTGGACGGTTTGCGGAAACTTCCTGTTGACCCGAAGTCAACTTCCTGGCCAATCGAAAAGCGCACGATCAGTACACACCAAAGCAAAGGTTGCCTTGCGATGTGGCTTTTGGTTTTTTGTTTTTGTGGTCGAAAGCTCGCTGGGTGTGACGACCTCAATGGCTCATCAAGTTTCGGCACATCTGGGAGGTCAGAGTTCAGCGTAAGCCGCCACCTGTCAGGTCAGGAGGTCACCGCGGGGCAGCCGCGTCCCGGTTGGCTGACAGACTCCGATAAGATCGGAGATGACACCGACGCCCTCGGCACAACTCGGCGCGACTGCAGACGGCAAGGTGAGAGACTTCAGATCTGCGGACGTGCTCGACGTGGCGGCTTTGGTAACGTGAAGGCGCACTTGCGGCAGGATGTCGTCGGGCCTCGGCGAGCGCGATTCCGACGCGTACGACTTTGCCGAGTACGCCAACTGGTCGCTGGAGGATTGGCGGCTGACGGAGGACGACGACGGCGGCGCCGACTGGTGCGAGGCGGGCGAGCAGGAGTCGGCCATCAAGGCGTTCCAGACGTGCCTGTTCACCGTCATCTTCCTGTCGGGCGTGGCGGGAAACGTTTTGGTGATGGCCACCTTCGCGGCGTACCGCCACCGCCGCCGCTCGGCGACGGACGCCTTCCTGTTCCAGCTGGCGCTGGCCGACCTGCTGCTGCTGCTGACGTTGCCGCTGCAGGCGGCCGACACCAACGTGGGCTGGATCTTCTCGGCGCCGGCGTGCAAGGCGGCCCGCGCCGTCTACGCCGTCAACACCTACGGCGGCTGCTGCTCCTGGCGTGCATCGCCGCCGACCGCTACCTGGCCGTGGTGCCGCGTCGGAAACCGCCACGCCGCCGCGCCGGGACGCCGGCGTTCGCGAGGTTGGCGGCGGCGGCGGCCATCTGGCTGGCGGCGGCGCTGCTCGGCCTTCCCGAGATCATCTTCTCCGACGTGGCCGGCTCCGGGGCCAACGCCTACTGCGGCACGCTGGCGAGCCCCCGGATCAAAATGGCCGCCAACGGCGCCGCCATCGCCGTCTTCGCTCTGTCCTTCCTGGTCATGGCGGCGTGCTACGGCGGCATCGCCCGCGCGCTGTGGTCGGGGGGCGGCGGGGGCGGGGCCAGGCGTCCCCACCGCACGCTGAGGCTGATGGCGGCGCTGGTGGCGCTCTTCCTGCTCTTGCAGCTGCCCCACAGCGTGGTGCTGTCGGTCAAGATGGCGCGGCCCCTTTGCGCCCCGCTCCTGGAGTACGTCACGCGCGGCCTGGCGTACGCCCGCTGCTGTCTCAATCCCGTCACATACGTCCTGGCGGGCCAGCGCTTCCGCCGGGACGCGCTTCGGCTCCTCCGTCGCCCGTGCCGGCCGGCCGTTGGGGCCGACGGCGCCGCCTCGCAATCATAATCCGATTCCGTGTGTTCCATTCCGTCCGATTCCGTTTTCTCATGTAACCTGACGCAATCGGAGTCCGTGCATTCTCAAGTTTCACGCCAAACTCTTGTTTTGTTTTTTCTTCTTTTATTGCCACTTTCACGACAATTTATAAAAACTCTCTTTCTTGACCACAGCGTGTTGACATTACTCTGAATATTATTATTATTACAAGTCATCAGCGTGCACGTCTAGAGTTTGCATGCCACTCGGGTGTGATTCCCGCCCCCCTCCTAATTGCGATGACGGAGAACATCAAGTCCATGGAAGCTACGAGATGGTCGATGGTACGGGTGCGTGCGGCCCACGCGGGTGACTAGTGGGAGATATCCGGGTAAGGGCTAGAAAATGGCCGACAGAGCTTGATAAAATAAAACATCTCTAAATCATAAAAAATAATAATTTACACAGTCGATGCGTTACGTACGTATAAAAATAGAAAACAAGTAGAAAACATAGATGGCATTTGTCTTGCTTTTTTGTACATCTTCAGAGCACGACAACATCGACACGTTCTAAAGTCTAAATCACCACCGCCGCCTGTGATGTCATCGCCTGTGATGACATCACCTGCGATGTCATGTGCAACGAGTTGCAAGAGTTGGACACGCGACGAAAGAGAAGGGTTGAGGTTAAAGGTCAGCGGGTCATCATCGGCCGACACCGGGGGCTGATCACGTGACTACGGATGAATTGTCATGCAAATGATTTGGAAACATCATCCTTGTCCGAGCTGATCCTGGGTCAGAAACAAAGCGGGAGTGGCCAAAGATGATCCTTTTGTGCTTAGCGGTCAATCCTCGCTCGGAACGCGCGCAGGCGCAGATAAGACGAGCGAGGCCTTGCGTCTCTCATTCTGGGTCTTTTTTTTTTTATAGTTGGAAGAATATGACGAAAGGTCAGAAGTAGATTATTGCACGTTAGCCATGAAGCTAATTCCAAACAAAGACGCAGAAGGAAAAAGGAGCCAGCTTGCTTGCAGAAGGCGAAGACGAAAAGCAGCGTCGGCCCCGTCGGCGCTTCTAGAAGTGGAATACCTGCTGCTGGCCGCCCGCCAGCGCTTGCACTTCCTCTTTGGACTTGCGCCCTCCTTGCTCCAGATGTTTGAGGCGGGCCGCCACCGTCGGACCTTTGACGGACCCCGGCAAGCCGCCCAGCACCTGGAGGGGGCGGGGCGAGAACTGAACCAGCCACGTCATGAACATACGTCAGCATTTTTTGGTTCCCCCGAGACGGCGGGCGAACGCTACCTCCTTCTCGACGCCGTCGTCCCGAAGGCCCGGCGGCGTGGAGGCGGGACGGGGCGCGTCCGAGTGGGCGGTGCGCCTCAGCTTGACCAGCGCCGCGGGCAGCTCGCCGTCCTCCATCTTTCGAGGCGGCGCAGACAAACGGCGTCATCCAAAAGTTTCCGGGCGGCTCGCGACCGGCCACCAACGGCCCGGCGCTCACCTTGTTGTCGTCGGCGATGCGGTTGGCGGCGAGCGCTGACGGGAAGCTGCGCCGAGGAGGGGGCGGCGGGGGCGGAGACTTGGACGGCTTGTCCGTGCGGCACCGGGACACGCCCGCGTCCACTGGGGACGGACGCACGCACAAACCGTCAACCGGTCGCTAGGCAACGTCAGCGCGCATCCATCCCGGTGACGCAATTTGCATTTTGCCCACCCGAGCCTCGCTGGGAGGTGGAGCCCTCCAGGCTGTTGAGCTTCTGCGCCGCCAGCTGCACTTTGCCCGGCGGCGGCGACTCGACAGCCGCAGGGGCGGCCATCAGCGGTTTGGGGGGCACGGCGGGTTTGGTGGCGGTCTTGGCGGCCAAGTCCAGGTCGGGGATGGCCTTGAGCAGCTCGGCCTGCGTCTCCTCCAGCAGGCGGTTGATGTCCTGGGCGCTGAACTGCGTCAGGCTCGCGCGCTTTTCCGCCCAGTCGCGCTCCGCCGCCTGACACACATCAGCACCGCCGTCATCAGCACTTTTGTCATCACGGCTCTTTTAAATACAAGCCCTGCCACAAATCGAAAACTCCCTGGGGGGCGGGGGGGTATTGACTTACCTTCTCCCATCCAGCGTTTTCTGGTTGCGCCCGTTACATCACCCCGCTGGCATTGAGTTGAAGACACCCGGGTTTGCTCCCAGTGACTCACCAGAGTGACATCGGCGGACACGTGCACGTTGAGGCTCTTCTCAGCCGCAACGCGACTTCGGGCGCTCGGCGGCGGCGTCCTGTCCGGCTCGGGAGCGCAGCCCGCCATCTTGCCGTCGCTCGCGTTGTCCGTCGGCCCGTGGGGGGAATTCCTCTGCGCTTGGCCGCCCGCCTCCTCCTGCTCCTTCTCGCTGGCCTGCCTGCGCGAGGAGGAGGAGAGCGCACGTCAAGTGGAGGGGCGGGCAAGGAAAGGGAGGGAGGAAGGAAGGAAGGAAGGTTGGAGGAAAGGATGGAAGGCGGTAGGTGGCGGACGCGCGCAGTCGCGCTGACCTCCGAAGCGTGCCGAGTGTGTCGCGGACGTTGTTGCAGCGCTGCAGCAGGGCCTCCAGACGATGAGGCTCCTCCTTGAGGAACTTCACCGCCTCCACCTCCACGCGCAGCACCACGCGCATCTTGCTCTGCAGGCCTGGGAACTGGCCTGGCGTGGAGGAGGAGGAGGGAGGGGAGAACAAAAAAAGTCAGAAAGCAGAAGAAGAAAACAATTTCATGAAGCGGTTTGAACTCGATGGGCCAACAAACTCCAGTAGTTACTGTCGAGTACTTGAGTAGTCCCCCCCTGGTATTCGAGTACTCACTTTTGAGGCTGCCGAGCGTGTCGGCCAGCGTTTTGAGTTCTTGCGCCTTCTGCCGGAGGTCCTGCTGGCTCACCGGGAGCCTCGCCACGTTCGACTTCTTCTGCAGGTCCTCCACCCACCGCTCCAAGTCGCTGGCATGCAGCGGGCCAAAAGGTCAAAGGTCAACACCCCAAGGCGCAGGGAAGGGAAGGAGAGCGAGGGAGGCGGGGAGGAGGTGTACTGACTGCAGCTGGTGCACGAGCATCTCCTCCTGGTTGAGGTACTTGAGGCGTTCCTCCTCCACCAGGAGGCGCTGCCGCTGCAGCGGATCCTCTTGAGTGCGCGCCGCATCCTGCATCAGCACTCTAAGCTCCGCCTCCGTCTGCCTCAGCAGCGCCACCACACAATCCTGGTTCTCCAGCTGATCACATTCACGCACGCGGCCGTTTTAGTCGGGACGCGTGCGCGTGCACACACACACACACACACACACACACACACACACACACACTCATTCACTCGCTCAAGCGCACGCACCTGCGTGTTGCGCAGCTGCGAGAGTTGCGTCCGCAGCGCATTGGTGCTTTGCTGCAGGCCCAGCAGGTGGCGCTGCATCTGCACGCGGGACACGGTCAGTGGCTGGTTGGCGTCGCCGGCGACGGACAGGGGTGGCGGCATCAGCGCCAGGGGGCCGGACGGCGTCACGGCTACGACAAATCATTGCGGTTTGACCCCAAAAACTTTTGCACTCAGCTTTTCTTCATGCAAGCAATGCGCGCGCACACACACACGGGCACGCAAGCTTGCCAAATGACAGTTGATATGTACCTTTCTTTACTTTTGCAGGTCCAGCTAGAACAAGAAGCATGAGCAGCAGTTACATGCTAGCAGCAGTTAGCGGAGGGTGTGTGTGTGTGTGTGCGTGCTCCACGTTAGCTTTCGCAAGCTGGCAATGAGAAGCTACGCGTTAACGCTTACAAGCTAGCACTCAGAAGCTACACACTGGGCAGTCGGCGGCTCCATGCGAGCAGTTCCATTGAGGCTACTTACGATCTGTTCCTGAGCCGTCGCTGGCGGACTCCATTTGGTCCCTTCGGGAAAGCACAAGCGGGAAGAAGGCGAGGATGGAAGTATGGAAGGCAGAGGGAGCAAACACGACAAGGAAGGAAGGAGGTCTTACGGGCTGTTGTCTTCGGGTGCTCTGCTGAGGACTCGCTGCAGCAGACCTGTCAGGCTGGCGATCTGCTTCTCCATCACCTCCATGCGCTCCCTTCACACCCGCGCACATCATCATCATCATCATCATCATGCCCGTCACCTTCCTCACCCTCGTCAAAGGACTTGACCTCACCTGGTTTCTGTCTCATCTGCTCTGACACTGCCCCCGTCTCCTCCCCGCCGCCGCCGCCAACAGGCACAGCTGCTCCGAGGTCAGCCCCCGACCTCTCGGACTGTCTCCGCCCACGGACGACATCACCGAGTCTCGCCGCCGCTCCCCCCTGGCGGGAGAGCCGCGGGACGGCAGCGTGCTGGCGTAGGCCTCGCGCGTATCGGGAATCTTCTGCGGAGAGGAGAGCGACGGCCCGCGCAGGCCCACGGCCAACATGGACGCCGCGTAGGCGTCGTTGTAAAGGGCGCCGCCCGCTCTGTAGAGGCCGCCGCCCTCCATCAGGGAACACACCGCCCCGCCAGCTCCTCGCCGGTATAAGGAGCCATACGGGTCGCTTCGGCCGGTAAGCGGCGATTGTGGCGCCCCGGCGAGGCCCAAGCGGGCGTCCACGCCCAGGGAGTAGGGGTCGGCGTAGATGCCGCCACCCCCCCCGCGCTCGTCCGCCCGCAAAAGCACCACGCCGCGGGCCCCGCCCGCCTCGTCATCCGGCTTCACGTCGCGTCGTTCCAGGATGGCACTGGAGGAGGCGGCGAACGCCGGCGGCGGCGGCAGGGGGGAGTGGTGTGCCAGCGACGCGCCGTGGTGGTGGGGCAGCGCCGGCCCGGCATACGAGGACGGACGGACGCCGCCGCCGCCGCTATAGAGGAGCCGCGCCCGCGACGGAGAACCCTGAGGTGGCGAGGACGAGGCGGAGCGATGCTGGGAGGACACGGCCGGCGCGCCCAAGCGCCGGCTGGGGGGCGAATCCTGGGGGGTGTACACCATCTCGCGCTAGAAGGACATATCGGGGCAAACGGGATGGTCAGCGGAGCTTCCGGAAGATTCTCTTTCTTGTTGCCGATGCGCTGGACGTCCAAGGGAGCGGTGTGCGGCGCACTCACCCTGAGGTCTCCGTTGGCCAGCAGGTGCGAGTTGTGGCGCTGGCCCGGGTACGTCCCGTAGACGGGCTCCTTGCAGTAGATTTTGATGACGCAGCGGTCCCGAACGTCCCGCGGGTCCTCCAGCTCGTAGAACACGTTACGGCTCTCGTCCTTGATGAGCAGAGCCGTGCTGGGAGACCTGAAGACCGCTCGATTAAGACAACGGCGCAAACACGCACCGCCCGATCACCCCGACGGGATTGCCGACCGAGACCGGCGGGAAGCCCGAGCGGAGCGCACCTGAGCGCGGCCATGCTGAGCCTCTGGGGGAACATGTGCACGATGAGCGCTCGCAGGGTGTCCAGGCTGCTCAGCTCGTGCGTCAGGTGCACGCGGCGGGTCTCCTCGCCCAGCTGGAGGAAAAGCATACCTGCGCAGCACAATTAAGGAAAGGAAGCAATGTGGGAGCGGGGAGGACGAAGGAAGAAATGAAAGGCGCTTCGGCGAGAGCACACCTGGCGCGTGCAGCTTGGCCTGGCCGCCGGCAGACGATCGGGCCAGCGGGAGACTCTGGCGCAGTCGGTTCATGCGGCTGAAGGCCACGGGCAGGTCGCGATCGGACATCACGTCCGGATGCTCGGCCGACGACAGGGAAAGTCCGCCGCCTCGCGTCGGGCTCAGGCCACTGGCGCGCGGCGTCCGACTCTGCCGCCGCCGCCGCAAGCATTTTGGGTTACTCGCCAACCGAGAAAACGTGCAATCATTCACTCGTTTCCTACTCCTAAATTCATGTTCGGGACCTGGATAGTGTCGCGAACGGCCACTGAAAATCCGCTTTGAAGGGATTGGGACATATCTCACTCCGTAGGGAGTGCCGAAACAGTCGACTGGAAATAAAAATTAAAAAAAAAATTGGGTGCGTGTGAATGAGTGAATGATTCGGAACTCAGTCAGCCTCACACTCGTACGTCCGCACACACACACACACACACACACACACACACACACACACACATCACTGCTTGCCGCAGCGCAACGGGCAACGGATCAGCGCCGACAGTCAGAATGCGAGCCTCCGACTCGGGAATAGCGATTTACGAGGCGGCGCCCTATCAGCCGGCGAGCAGCAGCACGAGTCCCAAATCCTTCAGTCCCCGAGCCGGCTCACTGGGACCGAGATGTCAGGGTCGGGTCGTTCCCTGACAAAAAAAGTTCTTCCTGACTGCCGACGTTCCGAATGCGACTCAGTGTCTGCCCCTGGGGAACGATTTTTTTTTTTTGTCCGTGATTTTCACGCGTGTTTGTTCATGTTGTGTGAGCGTTTGTCATGACAAGCATTCGGAAATAATCGATTCTGTTTAGGTGGATTTATTTTTCAGACAAACGTCACACGCCGCTCCGAGCTATTTTCACGCTCACACACACACGTTTCGTCTGTGGATAAACCATCCCTCTTGTGTCCGCAAGAGGGCGGTGTTGCCGCCCTCATTGAACGGCAACGACCAGCGGCTGACAAGTCAGGTAACAAAATGCGACGGTGATTTATTTCCCTCCAACTTGTTTTGCCTTCACGTAAAAGACGTTCGTCTACTGTCGCATAGATTCGGGGATCCCCAAAACACACGTTAAAAATAACAAATATACTTGAGGGAAGATGTTTGACACACAAATGGAGCAGGAAAAAAAAAGGAAATCCTTTGCTCATTTGTGGTCACGCACGCTCATCCTAAGTGTGTGTGTGTGTGTGTGTGTGTGTGTGTGTTTCACCCTGGCAGACATCCTTCCAGCTCGCCTGCACACCCGTTACCATGACAACAGCAGTCATGGTGCCATATTGTCAAGCAGAGTGAAGGATTAGCGTCACTCACTTCATGTCAAGTCATCAATTTGGTGTTCCCACGCTATGTCGCACTTCATCTTTCGCACGCGCCGCACATTTTTGCACAATAGTCCGTTTTTGAGGGTTCTCTCTGGCTCTCTTTTTTTTTTTAACTGAGCCGAGTTGGGCACCATGAGCGCAGTACCACGCCGAGCCACAACATGATTGGCAGCACTGAGTTCGATGCGAGATATGCGGCGTAATAAAGAGAAGAGGAAGAAAACATTTTTTTGTTTGTTTGTTTCAGTCAACCGTGTTGCCTTGCGAATACGGAAGCATGCGATTGATCGCACGTCTATCAGCGTCCTATTGAACGTCGTTCTCTGGCGCGGCAGCCATCCGTCGGCGAAAGATAATCCAATTCAATCAGACCATTCTCAAAAAGCATGCGAGCGTGTGATGCGGGGTCACCGTGGCAACAGAGACTTCTGCCGCGCCTTTGGCGTTTATCGGCGGCGGCGTGTGCACACGACTGGCGCAAATGTGATGAGGATGACGAGCGACGAGGTGCGATGGAGAGAGTAAGAAAGACGAGCGCTGCTGACCTTGAAGCTCCAGTAGTTAGCTTGCTGCTGAGGAACAAGAACAACAAAGAACACAAACGTCAAAGACTCGCCACCGAGCTTGACTCAAGTCCGGCAGCGAGTCGGAGAGGCCTTCGGCGAGCCGTTGGAGCGTTGACGCGAAATCCTACGAGTTGGCCCAAGACGAATCAGCACAATGACGGCGTCGTACTGGTGACGCTTCGTGCCCCCCCCGTGACGGCCTTTCACTAGTCGTTGAGTTTTCTGCCCAACTATTAGGATGCACGAGTAGAATGACTACGGCTCGGACAAACTTGTAGAAGGACAAGGATGCACTAGTAGTATCGGTACTTGGTATCGGTGTGCAGCCAAGAGTGAATACTGGCAACGAAACACCCAAAGAAATCCAATCAGACCGTTGCTGACTTACATCACCCAAAAGTGTCTCGTTTGCGCCGTGCGCGTGCACCGCTGAACGCGCTGGCTTTGGCGTGCACGCCAGGAAGTGACATCATTGGCTTCCACCAACACACACAACGCACACCCACACAAGCGGCCATCTTCGTACACACCCTTCCTCTTCCTCTGCGGCCAAACCCACGTGCACCCGCACACGCACATCTTTTCTCTCGAGCGGGTTGTCCCGGCGCCAACATGCACACGCAGAGCTGGCTGCACACGTGCGCCGTGTCCACACACACACACACACATTAATACATCATCAACAGGATGGCGGCGGCGGCGGCGGCGCAGAGGAGCGTCCTTTCTCCTGAGAGGACGAAGGACGAGCGGAGACGGTTACCGTGGATACTCAGTCTTCCTCCCTCTTCCTCCTCCTGGCGCTCCATTTTTCCCCGAGACGCCCGCTGTGGGTTTCCCACGCCGGAGTCCCTGCTCGTCGCTACGGCGGCGGCGGCGGCGACGATCTGCATCCTGCTCACCCCGCCCCCCCCACGCCCCCTCCTCCATGCCCTCCCCATCCTCCTCTCTCGCTCTCTCCTGCGTCTCAGCCGACACCCCCCCCCCCGCCCCCTCCCCCGGCCGCCAATCGCGCAACGCCAAGACGCCTTCACGTAATGCCAATCGGGTAACGCCGGTCGCGTTACGCCAATCATGTCACGGTATTAACATCAATCACGCAACGTCACCAAACGGCAATTGCCAACTCGTCATGGAAATGATGCGACAGCAATTTGTCTAACGCCAACGCGCCTTCACGTAACGCCGACATCTTCAACACCACGAGCGCGCGTACCTGCCGTCCTCGAGCGGCGCCCCCTAGCGACATCTCGTTGTCGGCGTCCCTCCGCCGCTCCGCGTCGGCCTGGCGGACGCCGTTCAGGGCCTCCGGTCTGTCGGCCGCCGGCACGTCGCGACGCCGGTCCGGCGACGAGGACGCCGACCTCTCGTTGGCGGCGAAGCGCCGGCCTCCCCGGGATCCGGCCGGCGAGTGGCGGTCCCGCAAGAATTCGGCATCACTGGCGGAGATCATGGGATTCCTTCTCTTCTCTCGACCTGCGCGGGAGGCGAGAGGGCGACGCAGCGCCGTCAGAGGCCACGCGAGGAGGCGGCCGAGACCTCGACTACGATACGTCGCTTATCGCTCACACACAGGAGACAGGTGTGCGGAACCGGTGTCCAACCGGCGGCAGAGGGCCAGCTCCGGCCCGACACATCGTTTTTGGTGGCCTGCCGAAGTGAATCTAGTTTCTTGCTATAATTTCGTTTCGAGATTTTGAAACCTACCGTCAATGGCGAGTTTGGCTGGATGCCCCGCCCCTTTTCAAGTGGGTGCCCCAAAGTCGTTTTTCTTCCACTTCCGCTTGACGTGCATCAATCGTATTGCGCAGACAAACGCATCACATTCAATTCAACGCTTCATTTTCTTGGGAGACGAGCGCAAAGAGCGAGCGACGGCTGCCCAGCGTCGCTCGCGTTTCACACCCACTCAAGGCCAAACGTCCCAGCGCGTGCTCGCGTGACAGGTGCCATTAACTTGGTTTTATGGCTTCATCTGGCCGACTGGCGGCTGCACGGAATCATCCGCACTGCGAGCGGGAGGAGGTCACGCGAATGTCTGAGTTTCCTCCAGCTGCAAACCTTTGCGTCTTGGCGCGAGAAACGTTTTTTTTTTTTTTTAACAAACAGCAATCACGTGTCGCAACGCACCTTGACATCATCCCGACATGCTTTGACGCAACTCGAGTCACGTAACGGCAAACACGCCTTCGGGCCATGCCTATAAAGCGGCGTCCAAACGCAATCCCGTCACCCCAACACGGCCGGGACGCCCATCCTGTCACCCCAACATGCCGTCAGGTGACATCAAACACGCCGTCGTGTCAGCCAATCACAGAACACCAACACGCGTAATAGCATTTCTGTAACGCGGCGGCAATCATGTAAAGGCGGCGCGTATGTTAACTCGATGTGGAAACGCACAGGCGGACTTGTGAAGGTTTGAGGGAAAGCTGACGGCACCCCGGGGTTGGGGGGGGGGTACCTGGCACGCGTTGCAGAGCGGGCCGGCGCCCCCCGCTGGCCGAGCATCGTCTTCATATCTGGTGAGCCCTCTCCTCCTTCTCCGCTCGGCTGTTCCTCCCCCCCCCTCGCTCGCCTCTTTAATCCTCTCTGGCAGAGAACGAAGCGCTTCAATCTCTCGCTCCACTTTGCCACCTCCTCTATCTGGGTGCCGCACATGTGCCCCCCGTGAGCCCCCACCCCCACCTCCTCGCCTTCCAGCGATGCCGCTTTCTTGCCGCCTGGTGTGATGTCGCAATGCTCCCGGCTGCTTCCCTCCCTCTCGCTCGCTAGCGCGTACGGCGCCTTTCCAAAAAGGAGCTGGGGACGCCTCGTTTTTGCGGAACGGACGTTAGCCAATCGGAGACGCGAGAGCCGCGGCGTCTGCTCGCTGCCGTTGCCGTTTTCAGGCGCGTGATGCTTTTACAACTTTTTCAGCATAAACCTCATGCAAGTGCTCCCGGCAGCGTGACCTTCTCTTCAGTGTCGCACCTCAGCCCGTTGGAACAAAAGTACCAAGAGTACTTAGTCGGGGTGGGGGGGGTCAATCACCCTCCATCACAGATTTGCGGTCCAACTAATTTATGATTTCTTTTTTTTCCTGTACTAACTTCTGTTTAGGAGTGTGTTGGCCGCTAGATGATGGAACACGTATCTCATCGATGATTGAATGCGAAATCAATTCAAATCATCTCTCATCCTGCTTTTTATGCCTACAGAAAGTGACAACGGCATGCGGGTTCGTTTCGGGATGAGTCACGTGTCACTGCAAGCGCCGCTATAAAAAGTCGGGTATTTGTCTATTGCGGGTTTCCCTTATTGCAGAGATGGGCTGGAACGTGATTACCCCCGACCGATCGTGCCAAAGTACCAAAAGTAGCCTACTAGTCGTCCTCGCAGCACTGATAGCAGCCTACAATGAGGAACATCAGGAAGATGCGCTGGCTCGCTTCCTTCTGTGTCGCAAAGGCCGCGCCGCCGCGCCAGCAACCGACAGACGGCGGAGATGCGCACGCGTGAAAAGAGAGCGCCGGGGAAAGTCCAGAGCGGCGACAAAGTTAAGAATACCTGCGGCGGCTACATGCCTGGGAAGGACGAGTTGCCCATTCCGAGTGCGACGGCGCCTCCTCCTCCGCCTCCTCCGCCTCCTCCTCCCGGTCTTGTCCCCGTTCACGCCACCGCCGCGCTCCTCATCGTCTCGCCATCTCGATGGCGCCGCTCGTGTGAGCCAGCGCGTCTGGCAAGACGGCGGACGACGGATAAAGTCTTATTTTATGGGTGCCCCCACCGCCCCCACATTCCCGCAGCCTCTTAAAGGGGCGACACCGCATCTGCACCAACTTTCATCTCAGCTCCAGCCTCATGTCCATGACACACAAGTCTACCTGTGTGTGTGTGTGTGTGTGTCTATTTGTCAGCGTCGATACAAGTGCGTGCATTTGAATGTGTGTACCGTCTATGCACGTTTGTGTGTGCGCGCCCATGCGTGTTTAAGTCTATGGCTGTTTGTGTTTGAACTTGTGCATGCACGTGTGCGTGCACGTGTGTGTGTGTTCAGGGAAATAGCGAGGGCAACGTTTTTTGGGGGAGGCTTTCAGCGTTTGAAGTGCTTGCTGCATGCCGATAAATGAATCATGAATTCTAGCAACAACAAAAAAAAAAGGAAAAAAACACACATGCAGAGAGAGAGCGTGTTTTTGCGCCTAGGAAAGTTCTCACCTCCAGCTGCCAAAACGCCTGCGATGTCATCAGGGCAGCTTTGCCGATTGGTGATTGACATCGTAGGTGACGCGACAGGGGTGTCAAAGGAAGTGGGGGCAATGGCCTGTTGTGACAAGAGAGACTCCATCCAGCCGATGGAAGGTCACGTCCCACTGGCCTGTCCCTGCACTGACCCCCCCACACACACACACACACACTCTCCATCTCAACATGGGCAAATGGACAACCTAGATTTCATCTGGAAGCCCATCAATGACAAAGGTTTGTCACTTGCATCATGTGGGCACCTTTTTGAACTGATGAGGCATGCGACTCACCTTTCATATGAAACATTTTATTTGTCACGTAGAAGAGAACACTTACAAACCTCGTTCTGAATTTAAAAAAATGTCACGCTCAAATATGACAAATGTGCTAAAATGTACAAGGTGTGGTGGGTGTGTGTGTGGGGGGGGGCAAGAGTGTGGCATCGTACTTTCCTGTTCGGGTGGAGAAGGACAACCACTTATGTTGGTCACATGACCCTGCACAGGCATGACCATCCGTCGACAAACATGCGCATACGTGTCGCCGTCAGTCATATTTAAAAAAGGGCGGCCCTAAAACGGGGGCGTGGCCTCACGCAGCAGTTCACAGGTCAAAGCGCCGCCACGCACACGCACGGGCGCTTGAGGCAGACGGGCAGGATGCCCTTGTTGATCTGGTGGAAGTCCACCAGCTGCAGGAGGTCGGTGAACACCGTCACGCCGTCGTCCATCGTCAGGTACTGCCGCCCGTCGTCCTCGCACTGGAAACACAAAGGCCGTCAGCACGTGCGCACGCACGCGCGCGCGCGCGCAACCGCGGGAAGCGCTCACAGGGATGACCAGGAAGTGTTTGGTCTTCAGCTCGAAGCACAGCGACAACACGAAACACTGAGCGTGCTGCTGGCTCACTCGAATCAGGAACGTCCTGCGCGCACGCACACACACACACACACACACACACACACACACACACAGAGATTGTGTTATGTTGTGCGCGTTGGCACTCCCAAAGTAGGCCACGGTGATGCGGTTGCCATGGCGACCGCCAGGCTCACCCGTCAACCGGGCCCTGTTCCTCGATCAGCGTCTCCGCTCGCTTCCGGGACACGTTACCGTGGAACCACGCCTGGCCGACGTGGAGCGCTGCTGACAGGCCAACAAGATGATCGAGGTCGCCTTGCGCGCAAAGATTACCACCAACGAGACGGCGGTGGCGACTTACGGGGCGGTCCTGAGGCGGAGGTTAAGTTGGGCAGGCTGCAGCGCAGAGCTTCACGACGCTGACAACAACAAAACAAAACAAAAAAATAGATGAACCCCCCACACACACAAGACAAGTCAGAGTGCAGTGATGACATCGCTGCTGATGGGCCACGCCCCCTCACACATGAGGAGGGGCAACGAGACGGTCCACCCCCTGCTCACCCGCCGCGCTCGTCCCTCCTGCCACTCGGCGCACTCCGCCTCGCTCGGGTTCTCGATGACTCGACCGCCGGAGCTTCCGGAAAAGTCCATGGCCACCAGGTTGGCCTCCGACTTGGCCTGCAAGCACACGCGCATGAAAACAAACAAACAAAAAGTCACCTTCATTGTGTGTCTTTGTGCTCACTTTGCCCTCCGTCAGGTTGGTTCCATCCAGACTGCGATGGGTCCACTTGGACTGTTGGAAGTTACACTGCAGCTGCTTCCCATACTAACACACACACACACAAAATGGGTCAAACATCATTCACGCCGAGAGCCGATTGGTCAAAAGCAATCGAGTCCAACCTTAAACAATCGGAAGGCCGAGGTCCAGCAGGTTCTGGTCTGCTCGCTGTCAGCGCACAACATCTTCACGTGATGAAGGCGGACCGGACTTCCTGAGGACTGTGCGTGCACACACACATGCACAGAGTCATAGACGAAGAATTGCACAAACACACACACACACACACACAAATTGCATCATCATCACGTGGTGAAGTGCAGGCGGGGCAAAGGTCACCGACCGTGATGGCGAAGCAGAAGTTTTGGGGCGCGGCGTAAAGTTTCCGTGCGTTGACGACGTTGTAGACGTGAAGGTCGCCAAGGTCGGCCACGTACTGCAGGTGTCTCGGTTCCTTGGACGCGCCCTTGGACGAGCAGTAAAGACCCGAGCGGCGCAGGAAGAAGTGCGCGCGCTTCCAAGATTTGCGCGTGCTGTCCTTCACGTGGAGGAAGCCTTGGATCTCGGGACACGAGCCCGAATGGACCAGATCCTGAAGGCCCAATGGGAGATCGTCACTAACGTTCGCCTGCGGGATGCCAGTGGATGTTGTTGTCCTGCGGCGTGCGTGCGTGCATATTGTGACCTGTACGAGCTGTTGCGATGTCATCGGTTTGCCGCCGTCGGCGCTGTCCGAGATCATGGCGTCCGGGAAGAAGAGCTGAGGGGAGGACGGCGACGTCGTCGTCACGATTCGATGATGACGTCATGGCGACGGCGGTGATGATCATGTTGATGAGGTCATAGAGAAGACGGGGTGAAGTCACAATGATGATGTCACGGGTGTGCTGCGATAATAACACGTCACGGCGAGGAGGGCCTTCGTACCGCCGGCTTTCGGAAGAACTCGTACTTGGCGTAATTCTTGCAGAAGACGAGCCGCGTGTCGGCCTTGACGGCCCAGCTGGCCTGAACCTCCAGCACCGCCTCGTGGTCCTCCAGGCACCGCTCTGGGAAGACACGGGCGGCTCGTTCAAGCGCTCGGTCGCCGCCGCGTGCGCGGGCGCGCGCGCGTTACCGAGGCCGAGCGCGGGATGGACCTCCATGAGGGCCCAGTGCTCCCGCTCGCTGCAACCCCGTCGTCACCAGCATGCGACAAACGTCCATCGCCGTGGCGCCGTCGCTCACCCGAAGCGAGCGGCCGTGCTCGTCCTCGCCGAAAACCTTCAGCAGCTGACGCAGGCCGCGACAACACAAAGCAAGTCACAATCTCGGCCTGTTCTGTTGCTGCATGTTTGTGCTCACTTTGCCTTCGTCCACACTTTGAGGGCTCCATTCGCTCGGTTCCGAGGTACGCTTCTGACGCTGCTGCTGCCAACATGCACACAAAGGGCATTCAGTCAGACTGAAACGCATGCCATGCACAAAAGGTGTAAATCATGTAACTCGTGACTGTGTTTGGATGAATGATTTGGAGACAAAATCTCTCCCCAAAGCGAGATGAGAGCGTTCAAACCAGCCCGACGAGAACGTTTCCGCGTGCAGGGGGGGGGGGGACGCGCATGCGAATGTTTGTAAATGCAAAAAAAAACAACCGCCACAACCTGTCTGTAGTTCAATCATGACTCACAACTGGTCTTACGTCACCGCCCCGTGAGTGAGAGACAAAAGACGACGACTCACTCGTTTGTCGTCGGCTGCCTGCGAGGCCGTCGCCGAGGGGACGGGCGAGCGGGTGAGGCCGCACAACTCCGGGAACGGATTCGGGACGGGTGGAGCAGACGATGACAAACGCTCTCTCCAGTTGCCCCTGGAAGACAAACGCAAACATTCTTGACAGGAAAGGTCGCCCAACTAACTCCTTGGGGTTGACAAACGCCTTCAAAGCACACAACAATGGACTGGTCGCCGGTAAATGGGAGGACACAAACGGGGCCAGTCTAAAACGCTTCATATTAAAAAAAAAAAAAAAAAAAATTCACGTCAGAGGCATATGAGCAAACGCCACCAAAATTCACATGCACATGCGTATCGATTTATACCCACATCAACCTGTGACATATTCAAAGCAATTTAAGCATTAAGCTTTTTAGTCCTCATAGGAGTTCACCATAGAGAAAAAAACTTAACGCAGTTTTATGAACAACCAATCGCCACGAAAATTCGTACGCACATCTCCAGTTATTCTCTCATCAACCTCTGAAAATCTCCTCAAAATCGCCCCAATATTCTGGCTTTCATGGCATAAAATCCAAATTATCGAGGACACAGAGTGTCAGAGTGCACGCTAGTGACGTCATGACGCACCTGTTGGTTACGAACGCCCCGCCGGCGATATTGATTGGCTGCGAGCGGTGCGCTACTGGCCGGGTGACGTCGTCCTCCAAACTTTCCTTTCGCGACATTGTCAAAGCACCACTGGCGTTTCGCTTGTTTTTCCGTTTCGCCTTTTTTTTTCTCCCTTTTCCTCGGACAGCGGCCACTCGCTTGGCGCCGATTCTTTCACGTGATGTCACGTAAACCACGAGCAACACAACGCACAGCCGACCAGCTTGACGGCGTTTTGTCTCAGGTGTGTCGCGCACCTGCGTCCCCGCTCAGCTGTCGCTCATCATGGCGACGATGACGTCAACACCTTTGGCGGGTCGGCTGCAAGGGGAGGAGCCACACGCGGCCAGGTAAGCGACTGACGTGCAGGTCAATAGCGCACCTGCGGATCAGCCGACCTCCCCACCCAAAGGAAAATAATAAAAACAACTGATTTGTATTTTAATCTAAATGCGAAGCCATTAAAACGGAATCAAGCAGCTGTTATAGGACATGGTTACAATTCTAAAAATGATTACATACGTGTTGTCATCTGCAGATGAACATTTAAACTACAAAAAAAACGAATTTTAAAACGAAGCAATTTTTTAATAAAAAATTAACATGTGAATGACTGTCATATCAATGAACGTTGTCAGAATGAATTAAAAAAATGAAGCTTTCGTGTGTTTGACATACAAAGACTGTTTATTTGAATAAAGTGTGTTGTAAACGTTCAAGTTTACAATAGGATTTTGGAGGAATCAAATGAATGACTGTTGTAAAATCGATATTGTAATGATATATAAATGAATGTTTGAAACGTAAGTAATTTTACAAACGAGTTTTAACATTTAAAGAATGATTTAAAATTGTACGTATGTATGTCCATGAAAAAGTAATTTCGGTCAACTAATGACTTTGTTGCAAATACTTTATTATAATGAACTTTAATTAAAACGTTAGAATCAAACAAATGACTCTGACCAAGCATTTAAATTAAAAGTGATTCAAAAACGTAATTAAAAAAAGACACGAATCCAGTTTGAAACGCAGGTGAAATGACAAAGCTGAGTGTTGTACAAATAAACATTTATTCTGATGAAAACTGATCCAGAGAAATGCAAAACGCGGACTGTGTCCCAAATGAACTTTTCCAATCTTGTTGACGCTTCTTTGGCGCCACCAGGTGGCCCAGTTGGGTACACAACCCGTTCGAATTGCGTTAGCGGTGCGTGACGACGTCATGGCGCGTTTTTCTTTTCTTTTCGTGGATCAAATCAGGTTTTTATTTTCCTTTCATGTGTTGAGAAAAGCCCACACAAACAGTTTCAACATTTACAATCATTGCAACGGGCGAGGGACGGCACGAGTAGCCCTCTGACGACACCCCCCCCTTGCCGCCCGCCGACTCGGTGCCCATCCGGAGCAGCCGTCTCGTTGGGTGCCAAAATCCTTCATCGGACCAAATGGCGACGGCCAGCGACCTGAAAAGTTGCTGGCTGAAGGACATTTTTTTCCTTTCCTTTCCTTTTTGTTTGTTGGAGTCAAAACGGCTGGGATGCTTTTGGTTGGTTGCGCGCTCAAAAGTACAAGTAGAATCGCGTGACAGGAAGAACGAGAAGAACGACAAGAAGAAAAAGAAAAAGTTGGTTTGAAATGTTGACAATGAAGCTCGTCACACAGTCTTGTGGACTCCTCCCACAAACGCGCCTTGTGCTGGGGTGGGGTGGGGCCAAGGGTCTGATTCCAGAGACAGCATGATTTTCACGAGTGACAGCATGGGGAGCGGGCGTGTGAACTCTGACCTGATACAGGTTAAATGCTTCTTACAGGAATGAAATGACATCTAGCAATCAGGCGTTTAATAAAGTGAAGGGGGCCGGGTATTGAAAACCATGCTTCCTCTGGGGAGGGGAAGGGGGTGGTGGGGTGTGCGTGCAGACTGAGAGGGAGATTGGGGCGTGAAAGGACACCATTGTTACTCCCATCCCAGCCCACAGCGGACCCCCGTAACAAGTGGGGGGCGGGGGGTTGCAGGTGGGGGCTGGGCGGGGTTCAGACGGAGCGAGGGGGTGGGGGCGCCGGCGCGGTGTGCGGAAAGAGAACAAAGAAACAAGAAAAGGAGCGCTCATTTCTGGTTCTTGAGCTGGTTGGAAAGCCAGTCGAGGCCCTCGTAGAGGCCGTCGCCGCTGGTGGCGCACGTGGCCTGGATGTACCAATTGCGCTGGCGCAGCGAGTGCAGGCCCAGCTTGTCTGTGATCTCGGCGGCGTTCATAGCATTAGGCAGGTCCTGCGGAGGGGAAAGGTGCACAGTGTCATCCTTTGTCAGCGTGAGCGGCCGCCACTCAACATTCACGTGCGGGGTGTGCCGGTCGACCACCAGGGGGCCAACGCATGCTTTGGCCCATATCTCACTGAGCCCGAATGTTGCTTTCTCGTGAGGGTTCGTTCAACGTGGCAAACGGTTGCGAAGACTTGCCTCAACACTTAACGGTCGCAAACAGCTTTTCTAACTTTGCGATGGTTACGACTGTTGGCGAACGTCTTTGCAGCCCTCTGCAACCTTGAACAAACCCTGACAAAAAAAAGGGGGGGGGGCTATTTGCTCAGTTAGATCCAGGCTTTCAGGCCTCTTTTAAGCTGCTCAAAAAAAAAACACAAAAAAACTACCATGCGGGAGTCCAAAGTCAAAGTCAGTGGGCCGATTGGGGGCAGACCGTCGTTTCAAGAGGCAACGGACGGCAAAACTTTGCGTCAGCCTGCCCCAGGTCAGGTGCATCAATAATATATCCATTGTGAACCGCCATAGAAATTGGAGGCATTATTATAAAATATTTTGACAATGGCTTAGTGACATGAAATTGTCCAAATGATGACATTTTCAGCCAAACTATTATCCTCCATGAATGCAGACTGGTTTTCAAAATAAGACATCTGCTTTTACTTTGGAATCAACATTTTTGTTCCAGACCAAAGCCCCAACTCAATTCAAATCAATTGATCTTTGTGCATTTTCCAAATTGCCAATTTGAAAGGATATCCCGTTTTGGCTGAAAGGGCGCTCACCTTTGATCAGATGTCTGCAAAAATGATCAACAGCTCCAAATAATTGTCAGTTGCCACGCTACAAATTCTAGCACTCAAGTGGCTACATTGGCAGCCGCTGCAGACCTGTTTGTTGGCGAAAACCAGCAAAACGGCTTCTCGGAGCTCGTCCTCAGACAGCATTCTCGCCAGCTCTTCGCGGGCCTCATTTACGCGCTCCCGGTCGTTGCTGTCCACCACGAAGATCAGACCTGCGCACACAGACACACACACACACATACGTCAACATGCGCGCACATTGACGCAGGCACACTAGTGGCTAGCTGACCTTGGGTATTCTGGAAGTAGTGGCGCCACAGCGGGCGGATTTTGTCCTGGCCGCCCACATCCCACACGGTAAAACTGATGTTCTTGTATTCAACCGTCTCCACGTTGAAACCTGCAGGCGAGAGGACAACATTTGGACGTTGATAACGTGACAACGCACGCACGCATGTACACGCGCTGGCAAGCTTGACAGTCCGACCATTTCCAGCGAGCCCACGACATGTGCGTCAAGTCATCAGGCAGAATCTGGAGTGCATGTTGAAAACATTTGAAGCAGTCGCACTATGTGCAAGCAGCGCTTCTGCTGTGGTACGTTACAGACTCACCTTTTTTGAGGTGGGGTGGTATAATCTGGTACAGTTGTCATGTACAGCCCAGCTGTATGTACGCCAAGTTGTTTGACGTTTATGTACAATACGTAAAATGAATTACTATTCGAGTACAATGGTTATTTTCTTATATTGCATTGCTCTTGTTCAAGGTTGCAGTATCTGATAAGAAAGCCATTTTAGAAATGAAACATTTGCGTTATTTTTTTCATGAACACTTGCGCCCACTGCTTGAGTCTCTTTTCTTTGTGTTGGCCATTCAGGCGTGACTTGGCCAGCTAATATGGTTGTACAAAGTTGGACAACGCCTGTGAAGAGTTCAAGCACAAAAGCTGACATCTCCATTTTGACAGTCGAATAAAAGGGGTGTTTTGAAAACTGCTATCCCAAAACAGAAGCGCAAGTTCCTCAACGGGGAGACGTACCGATGGTGGGAATGGTGGTGACAATTTCTCCGAGCTTGAGCTTGTAAAGGATGGTAGTCTTCCCTGCAGCATCCAGGCCTACCATTAGGATCCTCATCTCTTTCTTGCCAAAGAGGCCCTTAAAGATGCTTCCAAAGACGTTCCCCATGGTGACGACGCTGCCGGAAGGAGGAGAACCACATCAGTGGAGGAGGCTCACAAGGCGACAAAGGTGCATTCATCTATGGCGTGTTACAATCTCCACTCTTTTGGGGAGCGATTGTTTGGTTCTGTCCACGTCCGCTGCCTGGCAGTCACCTGTCATCGAGCTGCTCACTCGCTCAACAAGCCGTATTGTTCATCGTGCAATTTGTCCGTGCGGTGGGCGTTGGCACGTCACGCGTTTCCACGCGCACCTTGTGATGTAAAGGGTTAAGTCAAACGTTTTGTCGCTGCCGTTCGAAGTGAAGCCGAGCTAATCACTCGGGCGGCTCGCTGCTCTACCACCGACCCTTGAACGTCACCAAACGGCCCGCAAACAGCGCACAGTTCCTAACCAAGTCCCAACAGTGGGCTCCCCTTTTGCCGCAACCGGGGCAACGGTCAAATCACTGCCGGAGATGCGTGTCTTTGGATTGGATTTTAAAAGGAACCAGTTGTTGAGAGCTAGAGCCGATACCGTTAGCTTCGCTTAGGGCGGATACGTTAGCTGTTAGCATTAGCTGTCCGGACGTCATCTCTTTCACACACAATCACCTCTAAAAAGCGCCGCGCTGTTTAATGGTGATTGATGAGTTTATTGGGAATGTTTAATACAAGAACTAGTGGATTAATCTAACCGATTGGGGGTGGAGGGGTCCAACTTCCGAGAGGAGCCTTTCCCAATCGGCCCGTCAGGAGAACGTCTAGGCTAGCTTAGCCGCTAAATGCCGCGTCACAGCACAGGGGAGGCTAACGTCAGCTCGCGCTCAAGCCTCGACGGTTAAAACGCTGCGTTCGGATGCGTCGACGCGTCTTCCCGTAGAGGACCGAGTGTTGGGGAGCCGCCGTCGGCGACGGGTGCGAGTTTACCTTTTTGACGAGCTTTTGGTTCTCTACCGTTAGGGTGGCCGTCACTCCAAAATGGCGTCTTGCGCAAGCGACTAGACGCCGGTGCTACGTTTGTCCCACCTTCTCCACGCTGTCGTCCAATCGCAGCGCGCCCGCCCGGCGACGTACGGAACGTTGCACAAAATGTCGCGGAAGTGCACCCCCCCACCCCCAAAAAAACACAATTCTTGACACTTTCATTCGGCATGACAGCACAAAACACAACTCACACTAGCTAATTTGACTACTGAAAGACTTTCCATTTCTTGTACTTCAGCATAAGTAAAAAGTAGAAACTCGGAAATGTACAAAGTACAAGAGTCAATATAATTGTTTACTATTAAAGAGGGGTAATGCTCAAGCAACTTCCGCATTGGGCAAACAGGTCGAATCACTTCTTTCCGGTTCCGCTGACTGGCGGAGCCCTATGGCAGACGTGGAAAAAGCCACTGTAGAAATATTCAAATGTTTACACTTTGATTTACGCTCTGAGCTCACTGTCTTACTGCAACCTTTTGGAAACTCAATGAATTGTGCCAGTCATTCAGAGTGCACCAAAAACAGAATGCTTAGTACACGCTCGATGACGCACTCCAACTGGGGACACTGTGCACCAGTTCAAGCACGAGGTCAGCGGATGTCATTAAAGTTTGTCATCTGTGGCCTTGTGCAGTTCTTTGAGAGTCTTTTGGCTTGAGTGTGTGCTCAAATTAATAAAATTGACTTGAACTATTCTTTCAACAAATGAAAAATTGTATTCTGGGGGGCCTACTCCCCAAACCGTTTACATTTTGGCTCATGCGTGTGTCCTGATGATGTATACGTGCACGACCGTATGTCTTTTAGTGACCCCCCCAACACATCCCACTAAAGTTCACTCAGTAGCGCCACTTGGAAGGTTTGAAAAATGATGAACTTTCACCAATCAACACAAAAAATGTGTACGTCTGCCATAACACGACGCACCAAAAAGTCTCCATGCCACTTTGTATCTCAGGAGGGCTGGCCTCAATGTTAGATAGCTCATTCTTAGCTCGCTAGCCAATGGTACATTGCAATTAACAGAAGGTTCATTTCTTGTTTTAATCTTTGTAAAATACATTGATCCCCCAAAGTCCAAACATACTTTAGTCACTCTCGCGGACACCAAAAGTAATTTGCTCTTTTAAAACACTTGAATTGGTATGACAAGAAAGTCCCTAGCATTTTAATTTATAATAAACAGTATTTTAAAATGGGATGTGCCTTTACAAATACCCTGTAGTACATTTGCATATTGAATATCACAAGCTAAATGCATCAGATGTTAGCTTGTTGCTAGGCTTCTAGCTAACACCCTGTCAACATGAAAAACAAAAATCGTCCTCTTTTGATGTTTGGCGTAGCTAAGGAAGTTAGTATTTGTTCCTTTCCTGCTGAAGCGGCAGGCAGCCCAACGAGACGCCACGCTCCTTCGGTCCGGAGTGAAACATCAGGCTCCTTCTGACAAGTCCAGGTCATTGGCGGACTTCCAGTTTTCCATCTCGAACTCGCCACGTCCATCGTGGGCATGAGTCGGGCGCTTCCACGCAGCGTAGCCACAGACAAGACTCGCGGATCTCCTGCTTGAAGCAGACCGACTTCCTGTCCAGCGTCTCCAAGGTAAAGGCGCTTGTTGACATCTGATTGGAAGACAGGAAGTGATGCCACCTTCCACATCACGGTGTCAGACGGTTCCCGATGGAAGTACAGTAAAGTCCCGTAAAAGGGGACAAGTGAATGTGGCCATCACCTGCTCGCTGATTCCGATGGCCACGTGTCCCATTCGGACCTGCCGCCGTTCCCGAATTCTCACGCGCCGTCCCCGAGCGTCCTCAATCCAAATGTCCACGCCTGATGGGGTCACATGACCAAACGTGACACTCAAGCCGCGATCCGCTGTGGCCTCTGCGTGCCGTTCTTGCGGCATTACCTTCAAAGCGGCGGGAGGGGGGCCCCCGTGTCCAGGTCGAACTCTCCGCGTGACCCCCGCTGGAGGAGAAGATCCCGGAGCTCAGGTCGTCCGACGAGCACTCAGAGTCCTGGATGAATGTGGGTGAGGGGGGGTGAATTATCCACAATGCAATGGATCCACTTGGATACGCGCACACACGCGTACCTTTTGTGAGACTTGTGACGAGCTGCTGAAGCAGGAGGGCGGGTCGTCTCGCGGCTCAGGGGACGGGGTCAGCATGCCGGCATGACTGAGGGCCACGCCTAGCCAACAAACAGGAGCCTTTCAGTAGTGGGTGAGAGCAAATGCTTTTTAAGTGTGTGTGTTTGAACAGAGTAGATACCTGGGAGGTGTTGCACCTCGCCGTCCAAGTCCCCCGCCACTTGGCCTCTCCGCAAAACCGGGAAAACATCCATCAGGGCTCGGAGGTATTGTGTCGATGCTTCATCCTTGTCCTCCTCCTCGTCATCCTCACAGTCCCCCTCGTAGTCACCGTCCTCTTCCCCCACGTAAATGTCCAAATCGGAATCGGAGTCTGAGTCCGAGTCTGAGTCCCAGGCGGTCTCATCCCGCAGAGACGCGGGCTGGCCTTCCTGCTCCAGAGCGAGCGAATCGTCGTCGTCATCCACTGAATTGTCCTCGTCCTCGAGGGCCGCTGCCGTCCGCCAGGGGCTCACCCAGCGCATGGCGGGAGAAAGGGCGCCGGGCGCGGTTTGGGACGTCTTCAGTTTGTCACGGGCCATTTCCAGCGAGGCGGCGCTCACGCCGCCGACTGCGCAGCCAAGGAGACGGTGTGGTCACGTGATATGTTTCGGTAACAGGCAACGACTGCGGCACTAACTTGGGAACCCCCACCCCCACACACACACACACACACACAGAGGTCAACGTACCCGCTGTGAGGGCGACTGCAGTATTCCCCCGAAGCTGCGCGGCCGTGGCCCGTCTGTCGGGATCCTTGCGCAGACCGGCACGGAAGACTTTGAGAGTGGAGCGGTCGCAGCCGGACGGCACCTCCCACAGCGGCGGCGGCTGCGTGACGATCTGACAAACGCAAGGGGGTCACGACTTGATTTGTTTTGTGCTTCCCGCCTACTGCTACTATAACGGCGCTTGTTTTCTGTGCGAATTTGTGCGTCGAGAGCGACGTCTTACGTGCAGACAGAGCGGCTGCGCGTAACGTCGTATCCACGGGTGTCGTCCGTTGAGCATGTGCAGCAGCATGCAGCAGCTACTCCAAACGTCCGCCTTGCCGCTCGGACACTCGCCACGTGCCACCTCGGGGGCCATGTGGCTTTCCGTGCCCGGGAAGGATGCTCCTACACGTGCGCGCACACACACACACACACACACACACACACACACACACACACACACACACACACACACACACACACACACACACACACACACACACACACACACACACATTCAGATACATGCACACACTTTAATTATGGATGAAAATGAAATTTTCAACTTAAGTTTGCATAGTCACCTCTTTGGAGACGACATTTTCTGAAGGTGTGAATGGATGGAAGGAAGGGTTGTTTGTTTACTTGTGCTGTGCAATTGGCGACCAGTCCAGGGTCTACCCAGTCACGTGATCCATAATGATTCATTTGATTGTGTGTGCATGCGGGTGTTTTTACCCATGTCTTTGGTGCTGCGCCCGCTCTCGTCCAGCACACGAGAAAGTCCGAAATCACACAGGAAGCACTTGGTGAGGTCAGCCGACAGCAGCACGTTGTCCACTGCATCAACATATACACACACACACACACACACACACACACACACACACACACACACACACACACATACACACACCCATACACACACGCACACGCAAATACACACTTGGACAAACACGCACACATACTCATAGACACATCACCAAGACAACACAGACACACATATACACACAAACAGAGGTTAAGATGATGTGACGAGCTGACTATGTTCAGGTAGCCCTGCGACCTTTGACATCCAGATGCAGCACGTTCCTGCTGTGGAGGTGCTGCAGTGCCCCCAGAGTTTGGTGCAGGTAGTGCAGGGACAGGTCTCGGGGCAGGCCGCCGCCGCCGCTGTTGTTCGCCCCCAGCAGCTGAGCCAGGCCGGCTGTGGAGTGAGCGTTACACAGTAGTGTCAGGCGACGGCGGGGAGTGCACAGGGGTCAAAGGTTACCTGGCTTCAAGTCCATGAAGAGGATCATGTTGGGACCCTCCCTCACTGCGCCAAACAGGCGCACTACACGCGAGGACGTCGCCAGGCTCCATGACCTCACTTCCTCTTCGCGGAAGCGACTCACAGGAACCTGAATGTGCACGTGCACACACACACACACACACACACACACACACACACACACACACACCGCTCAACATGAATGACAGAGTGGCACACACAACATACGCACGCCCACAAACAACACAATACAAAAATCACCCATCTATCCATGATCTGAACTGATTTATCCTCATGACGGTCACAAACAACAGAAACACTCACCTTACACATAACAACACACACACACACACACACACACACACACACACACACACACACACACACACACACACACACACACACACACACAGAGCAGCTGACCTTCTTTGCAGCGCACGTGAAGCGTGTCGCGTAGTCGCGTACACACACGACGTCTCCGTAGGCGCCGCTGTGGATGTGACGCAAGACGTCGTACTCGCGACCCTCTCGATAACGACCCGTGATGGGTCGCAGCTTCTACACAGCGCAAATGCAAAACAACTGCTCAGTGCTCTTGTGCTTATGTGTGCAACACCTGCTTGTGTGTGCGTCTTGTGTGTTCTGTTCGTGTCCGTGTGTACTGTCTATGTGTATCTATATTTGTGTGGAATGTTTGTGTGTGTACGTGTGAATGTGTGTGTGTGTGTGTTTGTGCTGACCCGATGCAAGAGGAAGCCCTGGTTGCCGTGCGCACTCGTATTCCAGTCCAGCAGGTGGCGCGTGCTGCCGTATGTGAAGGAAGGGCAAAGTGACACGACTTCGGCCGCTGGCGAGGGGGCGGAGCCACACTCTCTCCGAGCCAACTGGGAGCTAAAAGCAGTGGACGCTCGCTGGGGCGACCAATCACTTTCATTCCCACTTGTGTGAGGCCAGCAGCCGCTGGTCGGTTGATGCGTGCTTTGCGGCGAGTCGCCATCGCCATCGTGCTGCAAGTCCTTAAACTGAGGAGGGGGAGTGATGACATCACAGGGCGACATCATCACTCGGTCTGCCAAACGGGACCAGCAGATGTCTTGGGATGGGAAACTTGTGACGTCGTCTCCTTCTTGTCGTTCTGACTTGGAACTCGCTTGCCTGGCTTCTTTCCTGTGCACGTGAGCACAACAGTTGACTGGTCGCTGTCAATGGCAGCGGCCGGTGTGATGCGAGTCACCTGAATGCGTGGACGAGGCCAAGGCGCGAGTCACAACGGTGGACGTGCGTCGGGCTGAACTCCTGCAAGTCTTCACCTGTCAACACAGGGGTCACAGTTTTCGAAATGTGACCAGTGTGACGTGCTGGGCAGCGTGTTGAACGGAGTGATGGGGAGTACTCACTCTCAGCCTGCGCCACGACGGACAGACGTAAAGGTTCCCCGGAAGGCACCGGCGGTTGTCCGGTGTGGTCCAGCAGCTCGGCGGTCCCCAGCAGCATGGCCCGGCCGAGGGGGCGGGGACCGACCCACCGCTGCCACTCGCGGTCGGACCCTCGGCTAGGGTCCAGCATGCGACCCAACCTTGACTTCCTGCTGCGTGTCAAAGATGAGAGTGACATCAAAATCAGGAACAACATGGGCTAAAAATAGTGTCGGTAGGTTTTGGCGCCACCGCGCCAGGGTGCAGCTGTCCAACTTTGTCTTCCTCCAGTGGACGCGTTGACACTGACAGCAAATTAGCCAGCGTTGACCACGGCGAACCAACAACAAGGAAGGGCAATACATGAAGCACAGTCATGCGTTGTGCTGCCACCAACAAAACACAAATTTGGTTATTTTTTTAACGGAGAGGAGTGTGGTGGAATCCAATTTCTTCAGATTTAAAGGAAAGATGATTTGAGTGTTTTGAGGTACGAATGGGGTCACATAATGAGTTCAATTCCTATCTCTAGGCAACACGGCATTATACAGCTCCTCAGGGGCCAGGCAGCGCACACAAGTCGGAACACAATGTCCACTGAATTGTTGAAAAAACAAACAAACAACAGTTGCATTTTTTACTACCTATTTCATCATGTCTTTTATAAAAGTGGAATAGAATAGAGGGCTGTTTTCTACATTCAAAAACTTGACCATTTTTTTGTCGGAACACAATAATGGCGTTTTCATTCATTTCAATGGAAAAAGATGATTTGAGAGAAGAATTATGAGCTAGGAGTGCAGTCATGGAGCAAGTTCAAGTGGGAGACATGCAAGACACAAGTCAGGATGATGAAGAAGAATCCTATTGGGACAAGCGTGATGACATCATTAGCTTTCCCATGATCCTCTGCTGCCTCATTTCCCGTTTCCGCCACTTACCCGCTTCGATCCTGCCAGTGGGGTTGTTGTGTGTTCCCCTGGTAGGCCTGGCAGATAAGATTTGAGGTGCTGGTCCTTCTCGAGCGTCTGGATCTTTCTTTGTGGGTCCAGTACCATCTCGACGCTTCCTGTCCCCCTCCCCCAAACACTTTTCATTGGCCCAAACAACTTTTGACGTGTCCAACAAGCCAACCCCTCTTGCCCGAACAACATTCTTGCGCCCCCACTGACACTGATACAAATGTGTGTGTGTGTGTGTGTGTGTGTGTTCTCTCCCTGGCAACATGTAAAGAAGGGCTCGGGTGGGCTTTGATGGGGGCAGGAACGGACCAATGAAGATACTGAAGTTCTCAAACGACAGCAACTTGTCGCTTCTACTTGACACACTGCTCAAGCAAAGCTAAACGGTAAAATCAAGTCAACAGAAGCTTTCTCTGTCTTATTTAGATTATACAGATGTCTCACCTTGGTTCAGGACATCTGATGTGAATGAGTCATTTGCTTATTTGTATGTACTACTGCTAAAATTCACTAGCCTTTACTGCAGTGTAATTTTTAAAATATATTTTGTTTTATAAATTAGTCATGATTCGAGGCGCAACAATTACTCGATTATTGGAGAGGCTAAAATTCCAAGAACTTCAACAATTAATCAATGTACCACAGACACCATAAAACTCTCTGAAATGGGGGGGGTTGTGCATAATGTGTTGAGGCTGACCGTCCACGACACGTTTGATTTTATTGACATATAGTTCATGAAAAACACTTCCGTTTGTTTGCTGAGGTGACAAGCGGAAGCTGATTAGCCAGCAGCAACCGTGTGAATAAATCAAGCAGTTAAACTTGCTTTTGCTGGGCCCAGAGACTTCTCATTGAGGAGGTGGGCTTGCGTGTGCGGCGCACGCGTCAGATGATGTCCGGGTCGTACATGGAGGTGGCCCACGTGGGTGGCGTCCGGACGCAGCCGCCGCTCGGGTGGCACGAGTAGTGGGCGGGGCAACAGTGCTTCATGTCTGCACAGCAAACCGCCTGCGGAGGCAAATATGCCATTAGAACACGCCCACAATACCACACGCCACGTCCGCCATATTGGATGTGGCAGGTCGGCCCCCCGTAAAGTCGCGCAACTACGGCGGATTATCAGCTGACTGTTCAGTTAAAGTCATTCCATGTCCAAGCTCATTACTTTTTTACTCATATGTCAAATTTCCCCAGGTGAAATGAATTGAAAGGCTAATAAAATATCTTTGCTATAAATATGCCTGCCGCATAAACAACAGGTGCGTTAAGAAAGAATGACATACCTGGGGCGAGGGGCAGCAGGCCCACTCGGAGGCGGAACTCCGACAGCACGTCTCATGCTCGGCGCAAGCGAACGCCGCCGCCACGTCGCAAGGAACCATCGTCTCCACCCGGACGGCGGCGGCATCTGCCGCCGGCTTCTCGCATGTTCCCGTCTCCATGTTGCACGAGTAGCCCTGCGGGCAGCAGTGCTCGCGATCCGGGCAGCAAACGGCCTGCGGGCGCAAAACCCCACCACACGTCGTACAGCAGGCGGTCTTAAGTCTTTTCAATGTGACGAGAAAAGGTACCTTGACCAGCGGGCAGCAGCCCCACTCTCCGGTGGGCAACTTGCAGCAGGTGGTGCCGGCCGCGCAGCTGCTCTTGTCGTCGCACTTGACGTCGGCGACTGCCGGGGGGCGCGTGACGGCTGGCGTTTTGGCGAGCCAGGGGACCACGTGGCGTCCTCGGGAGCAGGACGAGCGGTGCGGCTCGCACGTGTGCCCGGCGGGGCAGCAGTGGGACCCGTCCTGGCAGCACACAGCCTGAGGGCACCAAGCACACTTCCTGTCACTTTCAAACATGTTGGACGGCGTGATGGGTGAAGTCTTGTGACGTGTTGGCCACAATGGGCAGTTTGGCATGTCGGGCAGTGTGTTTGGTGGCATGTTGGTCGGTTGGTTGGTGTGTTGAGCGGCATGAAGGGTCACCTGCGGCAGCGGGCAGCAGCCCCACTTGCCGGAGCTCTTCATGAAGCAGCAGCTGGCGCCTTTGGGGCAGCTGGTGTGCTCGTCGCACGCATTGACGCCCGTCGCCACGGCGGTCGTCTTGGCGAGCCAGGGGAGGGGCGGGGCCACGCCGGAGGCATCGTCGCAGGTCTTGGCCTCCAGGTTGCAGCGTTTCCCATGAGGGCAGCAGTGGACGCCGTCGTCGCAGCACACGGCCTGGCGAGGACCAGAACATTTTCAACTAATGAGACAAGAGCACGTCAGCTGGTGGGGTGCGTTGGGCAACATTTTCACCTCCTTGAGGGGGCAGCAGGCCCAGTCCCCGGCCACGTCCCGGCAGCATGTGGATGTCCCGGGACACGTCATTGACTCGTTGCACTTTGTGTTTAGAGGCAAGATGGCGCGGACAGAGGCGGCGCCATTGGCGGGGTCGTCACACGTGGCAGCGGCTAAGTTGCAGATGGTGCCGTGAGGACAACAGTGAAGGCCGTCCGAGCAGCATGTGGCCTGCCAAAGCACACGGCAGGTGCACATACAAAACAGGGCTCGGCCAAGTTTCGGGCACAAGGGCCTCTTTTGATTTAATTTATTTTTTTTTTTTTAAGACATATGGTCACGCAAGTTAGAAAAAAAAGAGAAGAAATCAAAAATATTTTAAAAAGAAAATATTGTGTATGTAAAATGTTTGTTTTATTAAATAAACATTTTCCTTATAGAAGTATTTAACAAGACAAATGAAATTTACTGTATAAGAAATAGTTAATTCCAGTAATTTATAATTTAATTTGTCGGGTTTTTTTTCATTAAAAAAATCATTACATTATAATTCATGTAGTAATTCGATAGTGTATATAAAAAAATGTAAATGTATACATTCACTAATACGCATTCTATTGCTAACAAATACATTTAATGTAATCAATTAAAACAATGTGATAATGAAATGGAATACATATTATTAACTAATTTCAAGGGGTGGAAAACACTACATTCATGCAACAAAATTGAATATATTTTCATTCTTCATAGGAGCAATATTCAGTCTCCATGTTTGAAAAGCAAATGTTTCCACAAGGTTCTTACATTGGGCATTGGGCAGCAGCCGTACTCCCCCGAGCTTGTTTGGCAGCATGTGCTCTCATCTGGACACGTCCATGTTTTGTTGGGACAATCCACTAGCACACACACGCACAGAGAAGAATGCAGCTAAACGAGGGTTGTGAACAATTAATGGATGATGGAAAGTGATAATGGATGAGTTGCAGATCAATGGAGGAAATCCTGCTGCCAGTACAGCCGTCATCATGAGCTCACCATCTGCGGGCAGCTTGCGAAGCCAGCGGCCGTGCCCCTCGGCCGGCCGGCAGATGCCTTGCTGCAGGTCGCAGACGGTGTGATTGGGGCAACAGTGGGCGCCGTCGTTGCAGCACACGGCCTGCGAGAACAACACCTGTTTCATTGGCTGCCTCTCAGAAACGCCCGCGCCGGGCGAGTGCCGTGGCACCCGCGAGACCACCTACATCCTGGTAGGGGCAGCAGCCGTAGTCTCCGCCAGCCTGCAGGCAGCAGGTGAAGGTGTCGGGGCAACTGCTTGCCCCGCCTGGACACGTCACTGACGACACCTTGGCCAGTTTGCTGGCGGCTGCACGGGGTCAAACGGGATTGGTTAGTGTTATAGCGGGAGGGGTCGCCAAGGTCGCCCATCCATTGCTTTCAGCCTCCAAAAAGTCCCGTCAATTGAGCGCACGCCCTACCTGGAGCACTGACACGAGGCCTCGCAGGAAGTTTGCTCATCAAGGGCTGCCAACCCCGCCAGTCTCTGCCAGCCGAAACACATTTGGAGCGGGTGAGATCGCAGGCGGTTCCCTCGGGACAACAGTGACGCTTGTCGTCGCAGCACACCGCCTGCGGGAGGTGTCCAAAGGTCAGCTGCAAGCTAAGCTAACTGCACTAGCGACTGCTACTGCTTGTGCGTCACCTTAGCCAACGGGCAGCACCCCCACGAGCCGTCAGGAAGCTGGCAGCACGTGGTGGCGCCCGGACACTCCGAGTGCTGGTCCGGGCACAACACAGCCAACGCTCGCACACTCTGCTCAAAACACACATACACACACGCAAATTCCTATTTTCTCTATTTTTAACAGTGGACCAGTAAGTCCAAAGTTCAGAGTTACGTACGCCTTTCATGTCGTATCACGTTGCGCCACAATATGCGAGGGAAGCACTGAGCTCCAGTGAAAGACATGGAGCATCATGAACAACAGCTTGGTTTGGAAGTTTTGCTGCTCACGTAGCGCTTGTTTGAAGTCTCACATCTATGCTCGTTTCCCCTAGCCTGTCTGTAGCATTTCCCTTATATATTTTAGCATTCAGCTCAAGTCACGGTCATTTGCACCCCCACCTGCCTCAGGAGGAATTAACCTCCTCTAGGAAAGAGACAAGAGTCGATATGTGGTGTGTTGCAGGTCAATTGGCCGTTCCTTCCGGACAACAATGGATGCCGTTTGAGCAGCATATGTCCTGCGGCGCCGCACGCGCCTCTAAGTCAGGTGTGCAGAGGCGTGCAGGCGTGTGAGGACTTACGCGAGGCAGAGGGCAGCAGCCATAGCGTCCCGCCACGTCCGTGCAGCACGTGCTTCCCTCCCGGCAGGTGCCACCGTCGGGACACACCAGCGACACGCTGGTGCCGAGCAGACCGGACGCCAACAGGGACCACCACACCAGCGCCTGCGCCAAGGAAATCACATTCACTCTCCTGGCCTAACTTCAAATGGCGAACAGTCGATTGTTTACATACTCGTGCCCAGTGACCAGGCCAGGTTCGAAGCCACTTTTGTTCCAATGTCAGCATTAGTAAATGTTATCATCAATTTATTTAATATTAAAATGTGTTAACAAGCTGGACTACCTTATTGAACCTGCACTTGTTGTTGGTGTCAGTTGTATGTTGATGACATCACAGGCGGTCGACTTACCATTGTGTGACAGAGGCGGCAGCTGATGACGTCAGTGATGCGAACAGTCCCTCACGCTCATGTGTGCTTGTCGACTAGTTCCAATAGAAAACAGACAAATACAACATTTATGCTGTTATATGGGGCATTGTGTACGTTGATTCTCGCCGTCCCTTGAACAAGTGGGAGCGAACAGTGCAAGTTAACCGAGAAAGCTAGGTGGCTAACGGCCGAGCTAGCAAACAAACGGAGCGTTGGAATGAATTCATTTCTTAACAACCGGCTCGTTGCTCACATCGGAGTCGAAGCGGGTCAACAGGACGCGACGACGCGGAGAGAAAAAGCGGCAGGCGAATGACTGACGTTGTTCAAAGATGTTTGCGCAAACTCAACCAGGGTCACATGACTCGGGGGCACGTGACCCATCCTCTCCGCTTCTTAAAGAGACACGAGAAAGAATAACACGAAATAATTTCTGCGTGTATTTTCTATGACGTTAAATAATTGCTTTTTTTTTTGTCATTGCTAAATGCTTTTAATTTTTGAATTAGGGATGGTCCGACCTTGTGTTTTACATGAGCAAAAACAAACAATTTAACGTATTTGATACGTTGTAAAAGTTTATTTTTTGAAGCGTATTATTTAGCGTATTGCTCAATAAATGTTGTTTCCCTGACGGAGTCATCAAAAGTGTGTGTACATCACGCACATGCCTCATTTGTCGTTCTTCTTTGTGCTGTGTCCTTTCACAATAAAGTGTCCACCGGCAAGTGAGTTAGGGAACACATTTATTTCTACTTCGTACACAAAGGTTACACTTGTCACGTGATGGAGGCCCTCATGTGCCTCCTCACCTTCACAACCACAAGAAGTAAAAGTAAACAAGTGCAGTGGTCATTGTGGCTGATCAAAAAGTATCAACACAAACACGAAACAGCACTTGAATGTCAGCAACAGGATACAAGCAAAAAGTTGGGATTTTAAAGAAGAAGAAAAAGACGTTCGTGTAAACTTTGGCGACCGGAAGTCCACATTGTGACCTTTGCAATGGAAACATGCACGTGAAAGTCAAATGCAAGATTGGCGGCGGACGCTCCACGGAGGGGGATTTGGATGCGTGGTGGGCGGCGGCGACTGTCCGGCAGGTGGCGCGAGACGCTAGAGTAGAAACCTCCACGCCAGAGAACAAGGCACTTGGAGGAGGAGACGGCTGTAGTGACCTATCGAATAATTAAGAGGCCAAATCGAACACTCACAACTGAGTCGCTGGCGCCTGGTGAGGAAAGAGGTGGCACAACGAGGCACTCGAACCACACAAAAGTCACAAGTGCTTGGAAAATGGCTGCTTCATCCTCTGTGGGTGGCCGGCGTGACCCGGGGGGGTTGGCGTGGTCGCTGTGGTAGCAAGTGATGGGGCTCAGTATGCTCATCCCTTGGCACAAACCTGACAACCAATCAGGAACCTGCATGCTTGTGCTTCTTGTGACGGCAACTATGGAAAGTCCATTGAGCATCCCTTCCATATTCTACTTGTGCGCTGAGTCATCCTTATACTAGTATACGCTTTGCCCGTATTAGTCAGACAATTTCACAGACGAGTAGATCATGTTTTACTAGCAAGGTTTTTTCCACTACTCCGTGACATTTGAAAAAATAAACAGGGTCCTCGTCGTTCTCCTAGCGCGCCGTACTTGTTCTCCGATTGTGCCATAGAGTAGTGGAAGGCAGTAGTGGAAAAGGATCACTGGTAACGGTTCGACGAGTGCTGGAGAATAAGAATGAAGGGAGAAAATGCCGAAAAGGGCTTTCCATCGCATGAACGCCGGCTGCAGGTTTTTCACTTCCTGGGATGGAAGACCATGAGGGGCCTGTCCTCGATCTTCTGCCAGGGACTCTTCCGGTTCTCCTCTTTGTCCTCGGCGTCATCATCGGGACTGGTCATGGAGTCGTGGCGGTTCTCGCGGCCTTTGCGAGGAACGGCGGACGCGCGAGCGGGCGGCCCCTGGTCCAGAAGCGGCGTCAGGGAATTCTCCTCAGGGGACACGGGGCGGCCCTCGCCACCGCCATCGCCGCCGCCGGGGTCGCCGCGGTCGGGGTAGGCCAGCTTGGAGTAGCTTTTCCCTGCCCCGCCGTGTCCCTTGCGTCCCGTCTCCCAGCGTTCGTCTTTTGCCTTGAGCCCGCTGCCATTCTTGCGCTCGTGAGCCTCCAGGGGCGGTACCAGGTTGGCGTCTCTCGCGGAGCTTCCGGCCCCGCCTCCAAACCCGCCGCCGCTCAGGTCGTTGCCGGCATCGATGTAGGAGTGGCGCACGTGGGCGTTGGCGCGGCCGTCCAGGGAGATGAACCAGGCCCGCGGGTGCTGCTTGACGCCCAGTTCCAAAAGCTTCTTTTCCGTTAGGGCTTGCAGTTCTCCGTTCATCTGGGCCATGGTGGAGTCGTTGAACAGCACCGGGATGGTGACGGCTCCCCCGGACGAGTCGGACGTCCAGCCGGGGTCCTCCGACTCGTCCCCGGCGGGGCCGCACTGCTGCCGTTGTTGCTGCTGCTGCTGTTGCTGGGCTCCTCCCATCTGGACGCCGTCTTTGTTGCCTTCCTTCGGCTCTTTGCCGTCCTTGGCGGCAAACTCTGTCGGCAGGCGCATATAGTGGGCGGGGATGACCAGGGTGGGCACCATGCTGCGGTACATGTTCTCCTTCATCTGATCGATTGAGCTGCAGAAGATGATCTGGCCCGGCTGGGTGTTGAGGGAGGTGGGCCGGGCCAGGCTGTCGGCCGCCGCCGCCGAATATTCCGGAGGTTTGTCGGGCTGGCTCGGCACGTAGCCTTGGAAGCGCGGCGGCGACGGCGGGTCGGACGAGTAGCCGCGATTGTCGTTGGCGGCGCTGTGGTGCCTGTGATAGTCGGACTTGCCGCCTTCGATGGGAACGTAGCCCTGGTCGTAGTCTTCGTGCAGCAGCGGGTTGTCCAGGTTGTTGGTGTCGGTGGCTCGGGTTGCTTTCATGGCGAAGCATTCGCCGCGCTGAGAACCCGAAGTGTTTTTGCCCATGGAATGTCGTAGCTTGTGAGCAGCCACGTGCTTGGAGAGGTCCTCGCGAGAGCTGCGGTAGTCGCGGGAGGGGGACGGGTCCGACTTATCGTCGGACGGACCCGACTCGGCATGACCGCCGCATATTAGATTGAGGCGTGACGTGGACGTGCCTTGGTCCCGCTTGGCGCCGTTGGCATTGGAGGGGAGAGGCTTCCCGAGCTGCCGACGAGGTTTCAAACACTTCCGCCTGCAAGCGAGCACACGCCGACAACACGTGTTTGGATTTCGGTCAACTCAAATTCCCGTTTGGCTCAGAAAGGGCCGCACCTGCAGTAGTAGAGCAGAACGCAGAGCAGGATGAGAACCAGCAGAGCCAAAGAGCCTAGGATGGCCAGCAGGAACAGGGTGTGGTAGGTGGTGATGTCCCTCAGGCCCGGGTGGCTCGGGCCCAGTCCTGCAACCGCAACCGACAAAAGTCAACACACACGAGCGGGGGCAAGAGAACTAAAACAAAACACTTTTGACATTGTGTACATCAATCTCCTGGCATTTTGCAGTGATCGTCTTTTAAAGTTAATGCAGGCTGATGTGGGTGTGAAACATCATACCTAATATCACGCTAGTTAGAAGGAACGGTAAAAAGTCTCCAGGTGGTGACAGGGGAGACACAGCTTCATCGAAAAGTTTTTCCAAGTGTGGCGTTTTCTCTGAGGGCACACGACGGCTTACCTGAGGAGGCGGGAAAAGCGGCCACCCAGTAGCCCGTTTGAGAGAGCACGGCCTTCCACACAAAGTGCGAGCCTTCCTTCTGGATGTAGCCCGTACCGTTGCGCACCCACAGCCCTGTGCCGCACACATGCACCATCAACACTTTTGCACAACGGCGATATGATGAATAAGCATCGTCAGCCTCGACTTCCTCATCAACCCAAGTGGCGCGCAAATGCTGATGAGTTCAACTGCTTCAAATGGAAAAAGATGTTCAGTGTGGGACTGGAATAATATTTTTTGCGAATGTGATACCAGCGCGAAATGTGTACAGTATCTGATTTGAGGCAGACGTTGCTCACCCGTGTGCTGCTGATACATCCACGTGGGCACGCTGGTGGCCATCCTATTGCGCGTGTCGGACGGAAGCGGCACGGAAATGCGGATGGAGTCCGAAACAGGGACGGGGCTGCCGTCTTTGTCCGAGAGCTCCACGGCGACGAGTGCCAACGGCATCAAGTCAGTCCAACCCGCGTCTGCGCCTGAACACCAAAACACAGGCCCAGCCCCAGCGTTTACTGACAAGTTTGGTATGACCAACAGACGCCAGTAGGTGGCGGCGTTGCATCACTTTGGATTTGAGATCAGCACAGCTTTTGAATAGAAGACAAAGATTAGGGGCGAGCGTCGTTCTCGGACCTGAGCCGTTGGTCTCGCGGCCCAGCAAGAAGGGGAAGCCGCCCATCTCGTCCTGAGTCCTGGCGGCGGTCAGCGAGGCCGCCAGCGCCGTCCCATTGGAGTCCGGCGGCAGGTGCAACGACTTCCGGGGAAATTGAACCACGGGATGCTCGCCGCCACCTGCCACATCACATCGTGCACTCGGTCACCAAGGCACGCGATTACCAGTTTCGGCATTTCAACAATGGAACTAAGATGTCACTAGACACAATTTTTTCATTACATTTGAAGAAAGTTCATGCCGCAACATTATTTCTTTTTTTTTTCTTTATTACCTGGTGAGCCGGACAGAACGAGAAGGACGTCATCGTACAGAATCAGCGTACCGGGTCGATGAACCAGAAGGTACAAACTTACTGAGGCGTACACTGACAGAGGAGGAGTACCAGAAGAAAAAGAAGAAGAAACAGAGGAAGGAGGAAAAGAAGACAAGCATAAATGCATGCCGGGCGTGACCAAAGCGTGAATGAGCGTGCTGGTCTTACGGGGCGGGCGGCCCGAGAACCATGGCACCGAGTTAGTGACGTAGTTTGCTTTGGCAGCGCTGATGATGACCCAGCTAGCAGCACGGTACCCAAAGTCCACCGTCACCGTGCCGTCTG
The DNA here is from genome assembly GCA_026261675.1 of Hippocampus mohnikei. Classification (NCBI taxonomy): domain Eukaryota; kingdom Metazoa; phylum Chordata; class Actinopteri; order Syngnathiformes; family Syngnathidae; genus Hippocampus; species Hippocampus mohnikei. Next base: position 3,127,626 of record JAKGUB010000377.1, read on the forward strand.
CGCCAGCACGAGCCGTTGCCAATACACTCTGGTTGCCGTGGACCTCCACCAGGGCGTCGGCTAGCGGAGTCAGGTCACTGTTGTCGAACACCTGGACTTTGATTTGGACCTCTGCGGCGCAATGCACGTGACAGGTGACATCATGTTAGCATGGAAAGAAATGGTACTCTTCCACATGCTCTTTAGCTTCATGTGAGGTTTGAGATGTTAGCACCAACATGTCATCCTCGTTATGTTCGCTCGCCCTCGGTAGCTTTCTGGTAGCTTCATCATGTTTGCATCATGCATGTGAGCGCTTACGTGTTTTACCTTTGGATGGAGTGAGAGTGTGTTTGTGTGTGAGGTGTGTGTGTGTTCTGGATTTTGTTACTTGTGTGTTGTGTGTGTTATGTGTGTGATGTGTTGTGTGTCTGTGATATATGAGTGTGCGTGTGAGTGTTATAATATTATCGTTATGATGTCACGACACATCCACCGCCATTTTAGCCTCTCTCCTATTTTGGTCTTTGTGCATCTGTGCGCGGGCACGTCAGAACGCAACCCAGCAACATAATGACGTCATGGCCCTGACCAAAAAAAAAAGACTTGACGACGATGAGGATGACGGAGATGATGAAGATAACATTAAAAGCACACAAGGATCACACGCGCGCGCACATGACGGTCGCTGCGCGTGCACGCGAAGCTCGCTCGCATGACGTCGATGAAGCTGAAGCTGAAAAGGAGAGTGATGAACAAAAGATAACCCGAAGCCTCGCTGGTGCCTGCGACCACTCCCATGGCATGAAGCGCGCGAGGCGAGAGCTTACCAAAATGCTCGTGCACGGACTTGGCCTCCCACAGCGCGCACACGCACGCCAAGACGAGCACACGAAACACGCGCACGGCCGCCATCGCCGCAGCTACATGTCATGACGGACGGACTGAGTGGTTGCCGCTTCGGTCCCACCCGGGGGATCCTGGTGATACGGATCCTGGTCTCGGTCCCGGAGCGTCTGAGGAAGTGCTGGTTCGCTTCTGGGCCGCGCCGTGATGCTGCAGTGCGCGCGCGCGCACACACACATTGACGCGCCTCTTGTTTGTGGATGGCAGTATGAGGGGAGGGCCGACAACATGGCGCCCTCTTCTGGTCGCCACCGGAACTCCGGCTAGTGGACGCGCGCACTCACAAAACATAAACGTACACACGACATGTGTGTGTGTGTGTGTGTGTGTGTGTGTGTGTGTGTGTGTGTGTGTGTGTGTGTGTGTGTGTGTGTGTGTGTGTGTGTGTGTCTGTGAGTGTGTACGTGTGTGCGTGTTTGTACGTGTGTGCGTGTGTGTGTACGTGTGTGCGTGCGCGTTTCAACTCATAAGATGAATTTGATAATAGTTTTACAAATTAAAAAGAACATTGGACATTTGGTTGTAATGACACCTAAACAACACCAGAGGACAGAAAAGAACAACAGAACATGACCGCTGACCTTTCTAGGACACACTCTGTGCCTCTTAAACAAATTCCGTCTTTCTAATTAAGTAACTTGATAACGTTTTCTTTCTTCTTATCTATTTTCTTAATCAATTACTGAATCACTTTCTTACTGAATCACTTCTAAAATAGGTACACATGATTGATTGATTGATTGATTGTACACTGTTTGGTGATCGGTTAGCTTTACATGCTAGCATCATGTTAGCTTCTACAGTTTTGCTTTGTTCACCTCATATATGCGTTTCCAGGCTAATTTTTCAAATATGGGCTTGTGCATCATTTTAGCATCAATATGTTCGCTTCACATTTCAGGTGATATCTGTGAGTAAGAACACGCGGGTGCTCCGTTCTTTGTCGGTGTGTTGATGGGTTCACGTTTGTGTTAATGTGTTTGTATCCCTGCGCCGCGCGCGCGCCTGCTGGCTGCCTTTTATTTTTAGCAGTCATTAAAAGGCGACCGCTGTTTGACCGTCACTTGTGGTTTCACCTTCGCTCACGCCGCTGTCTGCTCGCTCACATCACACACACACACACACACACACACACACACACACGCACGCACACACAAAAATATTGACGTCATATTGGAATCAATCCTTGATCAATACATAAACATGCGGCGTGTATGGCCTGCGTCAAAGTGAGAGCCACTTGGGCGCAAGCATTGAGTGTTGGTCGAGGCAGATATGAGCAGCCGATGATGAGCGATCATTTAAGCAGTCAAACATGAGAGCGGTCAATGAGAAGAAAGTGTTTATCTTCTCAGTCCAGTGAGAGGACAGTGTTTGTCCAATGGTCCGTTGCAAGTATGGATTGCGGGTGCGGGAGGAGCTGTGAGTCGGCAGCGTGATGATTTGTCTGGCTGGTTAGGAACCGGTTGCTCGTTTCTCATACGGTCCCCCTGACAGGGGTGCGTGTCGTCGGTCTTCAGTGTGTAAACGATGATAGATCTTATCGTGGGGGGGGGGATAGATGGGCTGTCATCTGCCTGTGACAAATGTAATCTCCAAATAATCGCACAAGCGCTAACAAGTTTTCCTCACGCCGCTGCGGCACAAAATCAATAGTTCATTTTCTCGAGGCTGAGCGCTCATCTCCGGCCACCCTCCCCCACATACACCGATTTATCTACCCCGCACCCCCACCCACCCATCCCACTGGATATCGCCTGTCGTCAAAATACACTTTTTTGTGTACGACATCATGAATTAGCCTTTTCACCGCGAATCCCTCCAAAGTAATTAGAGGCTAATCGCTTCGTTTCAGCCCGAGGGTCAACTTTATAGTTCATCCATTCATCCATTATCTGAACTTCTCATCCTCACATGATGGCATGATATAAAAATCCCAATATAGTAGTGAGGGGGGAGTATCCGATTAATGGTTTCAGCTCGAGTATCAACTATGAAGTCCACTGTAGAATCATCCCGATATAGTGTTTTGCGATTCGGGAATGAATCAATGAGTCCCAATGCAGCCTTTGTTTACGTCTTGGAAGAGAATCACAACCTCAAGTGGCGCCAAGTTTCTTGACGTCGTTGGCCAACACGGCAAACACGGTTCGCGGGACGTCGGCCAACACACACACGCACACACACACACACACACACACACACACACACACACACACACACACACACACACACACACACACACACGTAAATATACACTAGGCATGCATATGCAAACACGCAAACACACATAACACATGCACACAAACAAGACCCAATCACAGAAAAACAAACCACACGTGACTCCCGCACACTCACAAGGTCATGTTCACACACACACACACACACACACACACACACACACACACACACACACACACACACACACACACACACACACACACACACACAAAACAGAGTGATACAAATACACTTTCACACAAACAAAACGCGCACCCACACATGCAAATCCGTTACATGCACAGAAAACATGCACACTGAAACATACGTGCACACATACCCCGACATCTTGCTAAACAAGGCCCGGCACGCACGCACACACACACACACACACACACACACACACACACACACACACACACACACACACACAAAGCATACAACATCACATCACCCACACATGCACATTCACACACCAAGAGCTAACAAAACAAGGACCAGCATGCACACTCACACAACTAAATGCACACTCACAACACACACGCCCGCAACACACACAAAGCATTAGACTAAGTGACTGTCTTCGTTTTCTGGGTCAAAACTTGATGAGCTCACAATGTCTTTGAAGTTTTTTTTTTCCTAAGCCTCCAAACTACTTTCAAAAAGTACTCAATCACAAAACTACTTTCTACAATTACTTTGTACAAAGTCGTAAACATCAAAGTGTCCTCACTCGCTCTTTGCAGAACTTTGCATCGCACTCGAACCACGTTTGCGTCGTGTTCCTCGCAGGCACGTTTGGGGGAAAAAACCCCCACATTGGCTTCCTGTTAGCTTTTTCATGTTAGCTTCCACGTTAGCTTCCAAATGTTAGTAGCAGAGGACAAAATGCTGCTTCAAATCTAAATAAAACTTCAAATATATATATTTTTTCTTCATGATAGGAACTTAACCGAATGTTAACGTCTCTATGTTAGCGTCTTGATAGCTAGCTTCATGTTAGCTTCTCTGTGTTAGCTTCTTGGTTGCGACATGGTAGACTCCCACTATGAGATATATTTTGGGGAAAGCAAGGATAAGCGCACACATACGTTCAAGGGAGGATTTAAGGCCTCGGTGAGTGTGTATGGACGATGTTGGCTGATTGAAGACAAATTGTCTTTTCGATTCGGGGGCCATGCAAGGAGGGGGATAAGAGAGAGGCGGCAAGCGTGGGTGGCGATGGGAGGGTGAGGGGGATTTCAGCATTGTCCCCTTTCCAGCTGCAGGGAGCTTGATTAAAATATCCGTGTTATGCAACCAAGGAAAACACAGCTGGTTTGTCCAGTCAGACACGAGCAACCAATGAGGAACCGGGATTTGCCCATTTTGACACCTGGAGCAAGCCTTTGTCTACGCCTCAACATTTGGCCTCCTTTCGGCGTTATGTCAAACATTTTTTTTTCATTTCTGAGACAATCAAGCTTTCACCCTTTCTTGCTTGTCACCTCAATGCAGCACAAAGATTTCCCAAGTTTTAAAACGTCCGACAGGACCAGAACGCTTCCTCACCGGCTGTGTCGTTTGACATGAGCGAACAGTAAAACTTGACCGCAACTTCCTGTTTGCTCTGCTGGGGTGGACATGCAAGACTCACTCACATTTGCTTGTTTTCCACTCATTCTTTTTGGATGGACTTTGTGGCTTGTTCCCAGACGCAATGCCCACATCCAACCTGCAGGTGGCGATCTCTGCAGATCATCAGATGCTGACGGCAACTAAGGATTAGTTTAAGAATCGACCATTAGCTTAATTTCTTCAGGATGTTCCTCAGAAAATACACAAACTTAAATGGATGGTGATTTGGTTACTGGTTTGAATATTGGCAAAAATGTGGATGAGGTTTGCATGTATTGTCTGGACAGAATGCTGTCTCCCCTTCAGTCGCTCCCTTGCTTAATTTCCTCCTTGATGCATGTTAGCATTTTAGCCTTCGCATCACGGGTGGACAACTGCGCTCCTCGAGGGCCGCCATCCTGCACGTCTGAGATGTTCCCCTGATTTTTGAATCAGGTGTGTTGGAATAGGGTATCATCTAAAACAGGGTGGGTAGAGCCCCTCGTGGACAGGAGTTGCCCGCCCCTGGTCTACACGTTCGCTCCCCTCCTCGATTGACTCCTTCATTCATTCACTCCTCCACTCGATCATTCATGGCTTCTTTGACTCCTGCCTTGGTTCATTTACAAGTTGCTGGACGTCTCGGAATCTCGCCGCTCATATAGTGAGAACTGTTAACGTCATCACTTTTTTTTTTGGTCGTGGATCATTGCGTTTGCAAGCACGCACGCGTACGGGTGCCACCCTTCGGCTCCTCCCACTTTGGCACGGGTCCAAATGGAAACACGTCACACGTGCGCGCCCCGCGCAAGATTTAGCCGTGGCGTGGTGCGGGTCTGTCTCTCGTTTCCCACCGGGCCAGCGGGAGCTCTGCACAACTTTGGCGCGCGCGCAGGCTTCTCACCTTTCGCGCGAGGTCGCGCGCGTCTCGCCTCGGGTGGGCGGTGCGTTGACGCGCGTGTCCGCGGCGCGTCACCGCCAGCTGGATGAGCCGACGACGCGCCGCGGACTTGTCGTCGGGCCGGCAGAAGGACAAGAAGAGGAAGAAGAAGGAGGAGGAGAAGGAGGACGGAGACGAGGAGGTTCGCTTGAGGGCTAACAGGGGGGGAGAGGAGCGAGAGAAGCGATCGATCGCCGGCCGGGCCGCAGACAACAACACTCCACCTGCACCTCCTTCCCCCTCGTGGACACAGCACCCGCTCCTCCATGAGCGCAAGAGCTTCCCTTCTTTTTCTTCTCCTCCTTTCTGCCTCCTCTCCTCTTCTGAGAAGGATGTGAGGGCAAAATGTTCGTCCTCCAGGTGAGTTGTCTTCTTCTGACTTGCCCGCATTTCCCAAAACTCAACAACATTGAAGAGCAACACATTGTCGAGTGGTTAGAAACAAAGAAACATTGGTCCTTTTTTTGTCTTGACAGAACAACTTTCTTTGTGTATCATCACAACTTTCAATGTCATCATCATGTAACATGTGTCAGGGCAGTTTTGGGCATCTGTTGGAATGTCGAGTGAGTAGGGCTGGGCAAGTACAGATACCACCAGCCTTATTTCAATGTATCGGGTATAGGTGAAGACTGCTGATACCAGCCAACGATACTTAATGCAAAAACATCTGGCATGGGCTAAGTCCTACTCAACAGGAGTTGACACTCCATTGTGAGCGTTTGACAGTTGGGCGAGTCGTGCTGTGCATCACAAAGGAAGAAAGGAAAGGTCTTTGCTGACAATGATCTGTCGGTGTGTTCAGCCAAATTTATGGTTTCAAAGGTACTATCGGTATTCAGTATCGGTCCGAAAGAAAAAGTGGTCTGGAACATTGGTAGGTAGTCAGTTGTAGTTGACTCCTCTGGTTGGCTTCTGTGTATCCCACAATGCACTTTGACTACACGGGGTTGTGAGAAAATAACGTTGCCCCAAAATATTTTGGGTTGGACAAATGAGTCAACTAGACAGTCCACCGTTACAAAAAAATAGCTGCAGAGGAAGTAATGAATGATGACTGCTTCATGATTTTGTTTTGTTTGTTCCAGAACTATCAAAGTGGCCGATGGCCAAAAGCACGTATCGTGATTGGGGGAGGAGGCAATGTGTGAGTGGCTCCCACCGGTCACTCGGGATCCTCAAGTTGGCTTGCTACGGTCAGGATGGTCACAATGCTCAGTCGGCTTCTCGTCGGGTGGTTCAGGAGGTTCAGAAGTCCTGGTGAGCACTTTGCAATAGCGATGGAAGCGTTGGAACGTTCCAGTCAAGAAGGTCTAGTCGGGATGTTCTGTCCGTTGTGTCCACTTGGTATGTTCCAGTTAGGCTGTTGTGGTCAAGGACTATAAGTTAGGCGTTTCAGTTGGCAGCTTCTTAGCAGCGTCTTTTGAGTCCATGTTCTAGTGAGTTGTTGCCGTCGAGAAGATCCGCTCAGGATGTTTGAGTCAGAATGTTGCAGTCAAGATGTTCTAGGTGTGTGGTTCCACTTGGGATTTTCCCCGCAAAATGTTTCTGTGCACTCGTGCAGGCTTCGCCAAAGCGATCCGAGATGAAAGCGCGGTCGCAGCTGTGATCTCCTTGTGTGTGTGTGTGTGTGCGCGCGTAAAACCTTGGTCAACACGAGAAACGTGAGCTGTTACGCTACACGTGAGGTCAAGAGTTCACTTGAGTGTGTTTTGATTATGTCACACATCTCGTGATGATGTCATCAGCATGCGACAGTGACAGTGGCGTGCCACAGAGGTGGAGAAGCCCAGTGTACTATCCCAAGTGTGCAGAACAGATTGACTTAGCAGGTTGAAATCGAACGTCCACGCACTGGAAGCAACCAACACAATTGTGGTAACAATTTCGTAGAAAACAAATGAGAATTTGGAATAGGAATGGCTGTCAGCCAGCGCACGACAAAGTATTAGCTCGAGCAGAGCGGGCCTTGCTTGGCCAGTCTTTCCGCCACTGCGGTGACATTGTGACGGCATGTGACAGGCGTGAACGTTTGCGTGTGTTTCCGCAGATGTGCGCCGCCCTCTGCGTCTTCCTGCCGTCGGCCTCTCGGGCCGATGTGACGTGCGACGCCATCCTCGGCGCGGCCGCCAATGCCTCCTCCGGTAAGACGACACAAGCACACGTGGCTGCACCGATGACAGCATTCGAGGGCTGTCACTCTCGAATGTTTCTAGATTCGATGATTTTTGAAAGGCAACTTTTTTCATACAAAAGGCAACTCAGTGTGCTTCACACAAGCCACCACAAAGGGAAATGACCTGATCAGTGCCCGAGCTGCAGCTGTTTGATGCTCTTTTGATGGAGTTCGGTTCGAAGACCGTTGGAAGAATCAAGTCCACTGAAAGTTAGATCTACTTCCTGCCAGGGGCGGGCAGGATTCTCTTTTCATAACGTGCACACACACAGTCAAGAGTGTGCTTGGAAGTCATTGGTGTGTTGCGGGCTAATTAGCATAGCCTTATCTTGTAATTTGTCACAAGCTGCTGTTTGCTTGTAGGACATCAGCGAATGAGGCACCGTGCTGATTGTGCTCAACCTTGAATGGCGCCTTACCATCAATACATTTGTGAATGACTCAATCATCATCATCATTAATGAATCATTTGGTCGGCATCATCATTAATGAACGATGTCGACGTGCGTACCAAGGCCCTAATGAGCAGCCGAGCTGACGTGTTGTTAAAAATAACTAGTCGTCCCCAAGATGTGACTTGAATTGCTTTGACGTTTCAAAGAGTGTTTAAGTGTAGGAGCCAGGCGGCGTTCCCCACGGGCTACGTGCCCCGCCCCCTCGAGTATGGTCCCGCTGCTCCGAAGGCTCCCAAGTTGTCAGAGGAAGAACGGCGAGGCCCGAGGACACGACTGCTTTCTTCCTTGCTGTGGTGGCGCCCATGTGGCCGCGGGGACCCCTGTCACCATCGCTTACTGTTGCCCTTAAACACACACACACACACACATACGCACACACGCACACACACCAAAGGAAACTCATTTTACTTGTGATTAGTTCAGCACAGTGGTAGACTAGTCAGGTTTAATTGTTTAAGCTGCAGATCAAGGACCTGACGTGTATGCACGCTGATGTGATGTGACGTCTTGCTTGTGTTTTCAGTGCAATCGCTGGCGTCCTCCTGGAACGAGACGCAGATGCTGAGCAACGCCAGCGTCCAGCCGACCGGTGAGGCAACAACAACACACAAGACTCGCAACAAGTGCATGCTAAGGCCGGCCAACGCCCAATTTGCATGTCGCTCGTGTTGCAGGGGCGGGAGACGCATATTGCGAGGCATCACTGGACGGCATCGGCACCTGCTGGCCCCGCAGCCCTGCCGCTCACATCGTGTCCAGACCGTGTCCTGAGATGTTGTACGGCGTCCGATACAACACCAATAGTAAGACCGCCGCAACTATGCGCCAGCCACGCTCTTCCTTCAGCCCCACAGAAGCAACACGCCACCTTTGTGCGACACGCCATTTGCTTCTCCACGATAGCATCATGCCAGCTACTTGCCATTGACACGCTACCATCTACAATCAACACGGCACCTTCACAAAATCGACATGCATCTACGAAAGAGCAGCACTCAATTGGCCCAGCATCCACACGCCATTTTCATGGCCTGAAAGTGCCATCCATCTTGCCAGTGGCGCAGCAGAGAAAAATGTGAAAAACAACATAAAATGGCGTGGCTCCCGCGGGCTCGCACAATTGTTTACAAAAATTAGCATGAGCATTCAAATTAGTCAGACATGGAAAGTAGAAAACAAAAAGAGGACATGTGAAAGTAGCGGTGAGGAGGTGGGGACACGTGCTTGGACACGTGATGATGTCATCAGTATGTCCCGATGTCGTCATTTTGTGATGATGTCACAATAGGCCCCTTGGGTTTTTTGTCATTGTTCTTTTTTTTTCCCTCCTTAAGGCATCATCCTCACGAATGTTGGCAGCTGAGTGTACAAACAAGGCCGCTAATTAGCCTAAGTGTCGCTATTTCTTCGCCTCGTGCTGACATTTAAAAAAAACAACAACATCAATGTGAATCTCATCAAAGTAGGGGGATCAGGAGGGGGGCAAACGTCTAACATTTTTTGACAAGAACAAGGCTAGCATGTTCATGTGTAGCTAATTGTGTTTGTTCGTGTGTTAGCTAGCGTGTCTAATGTTATTTGAATTTGCCATTATCACGAGTCCGTTGCCATGCTGACCAGCGTTGATAATATTGTTTGCCAGTTTGGCTGTTGGAAGGATTCACCAGCATGGCTAATTTAATGTTAAGTGTTGGTGTGTTGGGCAGCAAGGTCATCCAAACCTTTAGAACGATAACAAAAACTCACACTGCGGGGGAATATTCATAGTCACCATATGGACGTTATTGATTGTAAAGTATACTTGAGCGCTCTATTTTAAACTGGCAATTCATTATTCATCCTTCTTGAATATTTAATGAGCTCAGCGGACAGGTCACATGACTCCTTTGCCATCTTTTTATAGAGTGCCACTGTCAATGTTTATCACTTTAGTGACCTTGCAAACTACCCCCTCAACACGCGCACACACACACACACACACACACACACACACAAAGTTGGGGTTCTTTCTTGTTTGGAAAGCTGGTGATTGGGAATCTGCAAAAGATGAAATCAGAATGATTTTGTCGGCATGGTTCAGTTCCCGTCACCATGAAAACATTTTAAAAAACGTCATCAAAGTCAAATCCTGCTTGGGTGACCTTGAACATTACCGATTTTGGCAAAAGGATGTTTTGAAAGTGGGAATTAGTATGAGGGAGATGAGAAGAAGGAAAAGAAGGAGGAGGAGGAGAAGAAAACCCCAAGGAGTAGAAGAAGAAAACCTGATCCCCAATAAAGCGTTGCCTTCTAAAAATATCTTGCCCATTGTGAGCGCTGAATATGTGCCATGAATCATCCCGCTGGAATCAGGCTGGATTTCCAAAATTAGATTCCAACAAATCCTGGACCATCGTTTGTTTGTCCGTTTGTTTCTTATCCGTTCTATTTTTTAAAACTTTTTCTTTCTTTCATTCACACACCGCTCACGAGATCCTCCCTGGACATGGAGAACCACACTGATGAGAGGACAAACATTCTCCACGCACTTAGACAACCAGCTAAACCAAGCCCCCCGACTCCCACCGCTTTCACTTGGTGGTCTCCAGAGGCGACTTGCTGGATGTGCAGACCCACCCCGCCCCATTCCCCTTTTTCCTCAGCAACCGGCAGCCCCCTTGTCCCCCGCCTGACTCACTCTGTTGATTTGTGGAAGTCAAGCTGGAGGTGTGTGTGCGTGGGGGGGTTGGGGAGGGGGATTGTACGGCAGCTAACAAGCCTGCACGCAGCGCACAGTTCCCTTCCGTGTAGTTATCCAACGACCCCCCACACACACACACACACAAACTCAATGAGTTCCCTTCAGTACAGTGGAAATGTGCTCCACTTTCTGTGTTTTGTCCCAAAGGCAAACATGAGTTTTGCGTGTTTGGGTTGCGGAACGTCTCTGTCGGCCGCGTCCAGAGCGGCAAGAAAATTTGTTTATGGGTTTTGTTTTGACACTGCCGTGTGGAAATTCTTCGTCTTGGCTTTGGTGTTGTCTTTATGCACGGCGGCGGCCACCGCATGGACTTGCTCCGTAAAGTGACCGCATCCAATCAGAATCATCCATTTGCTGCATCATTCACTGCATCTCGAGCCAAACTGTGTGCAGAAATTGCACTGCAGTCAGGCACTGCATTGACTCACTGCGTCAGCTTGCTCCAGTGAGTCATTGCATCGAGACGCCAGTGAGAATTGTCAAGCTGAGTCACTGCATCAAGTCACTACTTGGGAGTGATTGAGAGATGTCACGGCATCCGGAGTCCTCTCATGGACCCGCTGCATCGAGACACTCTGTGTCAAGACAGTGCGCGCTAGGCAAGCAGTCGTTGAGCGGAATCATCGTCCTTGCTTAATTTGAGTCAGTGCGTGGATTGACTGCACTGAGCAGTCAATCATGCAGATCCTTTCCGACCTTTGCACAACCGGAGCCTTGCGTCGCCACGGTGACCAAAACAGCTCAATCCCACCAAAGCGCTCAAATCCTTTTGCCGCAACCTTAATTAGTGGACAGGAAGGGCGGGCGGGCCGCGGCAGAGCGTGTCGGATGTTCCGCATCCCGCACTTGCATTTGGCACCTGCTCGCCACCAACGATGCCGGGCGGTTGAGCGGTGAAATATGACGCTAATAGAACTCCTGGCAGAACGCTCGCTTGGCAGCCGCTGATGTCTGAGCGCCGCGGAGGAATCTTAAGCGAGATTCCCGGTCAGGGAAAGGTCAAGGCGTCGTGCCCGACGCTGGTTTGCGTAGCTCCGGAGACTCCGGAGCGATGCGGCTCATCTGGATGCGGAAGGATGTTTCCCCCATTCGGTGCCCGCGCTGCTATTTTCAGAGCGCCGTGAGCACGTTAGCGCCCGCAGCCTGCGCTGTCTTTTTGCACGCCTGCAAACATTTGCGTGGAGACGCTGCGGTGACTTGCAGCTGAGTCCAGTGTCGAGTCATCGAATCAAGCCGCTGCATCGAGTCGCTGCATTGACTCACAGAAATCGAGTCACTGTGTCGGACCGCTGCATGGGCGCAGCTGCTTGGAGATAAAAGTAACCAGCAAGTCACTGCACCAACACGCTCGGTGATTTCAACCGAAATCCCCAAATCGGCAGCTTACTTAATATGCGGTTTCCGCCGGACAATGAGACTCATTTGTATTTTTTTTTGTGTTCTTTATGATTTAAGAAGTATATCTTTTTTGGGAGGGTGACGTGTGTTGCATTGATGTGGGACAATGCCTTCAATTTGCTTGTAGACCGCCATGACGGTAAGAGGATCATTCGCAAGATTCAACTTCAGGTTGCTGCGTCTTGACTCTGCAGCCATCTGTGCGAGGAAGCCACCGCGTCAAACCGGTGACGGGAGCCATCGGCGTGCAGTCACGGCATCAAGTCGATGCGTCCAGTCACAACATGGAGGTCCATTACGTAGACGTCGCATAGAATCACTGAGACGGCGTCAAATCACTGCGGAGGATTCTCAAGCAAGGTCGCGGCGTTCCCATACCGGTTTGGGCTACGGGGACTCGAGCGTGATGCGGCTAATCTTGATGCCAGATGACATTTCCCCATTCAGCGCCGTGTCACTATTTTTAGCACACCGCGAGCACATTAGCGCCTTGGCGCCCTCGGGCTACGCTGTCTACTCACATGCTTCCAAACATTATTTTTTTTTTCCTGCCGGCTTTTGGTCTCTGGACGCGCCGGTCACGCCTGTCGTCCTCATCTTTCCCGCCGGGTCACATGACACGAGACTTTCCTTACCTGTCCATCATCTGTTACCCTACGGAAATCAATTTGAGCAGTTTTTCACATATAGTGATGTGGCATGTGTGTGCTGACGGGAATGCGTGTGCGTGTGTGTGCGATTGTAGACAGTGTGTACAGGAACTGCCTGACCAATGGGACCTGGGCCGCGAAGGGGAACTATTCCATGTGCAAGGCCATCCTGAACCAGGAGGTGAGCCAGTCTCAAATCATTTTGAACATTTTTCTAGGTCACCATCTTGAATGACTTTTCATTGTTTGCCAAAGACAATTTCCCCGCTGCGCTCCACATTTTGCTTCTGATGCGGCGCCATCACAATTGGTCGCCAGGCATAGCCATCAGCACGAGCGCGGCTTTGGGCTGTTCTCCAATCATTTACTCTTTCCCAGACCGGGATAGTTCCGAAAATGTCTTTGTAGTGACCGAGGAGCGAATCAGGAGCAAGGTTATTGCAGTTAAGGAAAACGAATGAAGTAACGAATACGTTTTGTTTACGAAATGAACTCAAAATGAAAATGCTTTTGAGGTGGGGCGTCCTGCGCAGGAGCATGCTGGCAGGTGTGTATGTCGAATTGGGAGAGCTGATGTGCGGATTAAAGGTCTTAATCCCCACGCAGACACCAGCGGCTTACGTAAATGCAGGCCGACCGCCCGCTCGCTCCCTCAAAAATCGCCACCGGAAGCGATGAAAAAAAAAACTCAAACAAGAAAATGACGTCATCCAATCAGTTGCTCTGCCGCTTGTCCTCCTTTCCCAGCGGGTCGTGGGCCAGAATGTCAGGACACCTAGCCAGCGGTTGCTTTGACGTCCAATATTGATTGGCTTCTGTCGTGATGCGTGCTTCCACGCCCAGAAAAATAAACACATTTTTAAAAATCAGATGATGATGATGATGATGATGACGAAGGTGTTTGCTGGCGTTTCCAGAAAAAGGGCAAGATGCACTACCAGATGGCGGTCGTCATCAACTTCCTGGGTCATGTCATCTCCATGTTGGCGCTGCTGGTTGCCTTCTTCCTCTTCCTGTGTTTGAGGTAAGTGCCATGAGCACCCCCCCCCCCATCACTCCCTCCTTCCCGTCACCACCCACATCTTATTGCAAAGCCCCATTTGGTCACGGAATGACAATCCACCGCCAAATAGGACACGTCTCCATACGTGTGGAAGAAGGCGATCCAAACATCTATGCCAGCAGTAAGGGGGTTTGCGGGGGGGGGCATGCGGGAAACTGGGGCTGGGGAGGTACAGGGATGGGCAAAACACACACACACACACACACACACACACACGCGTGTCACGGGGGGGGGTTCACACTGGCCGAGGAGCTGGTCGATCTCGGGCTGACTTGCAGACTTGGGAGAGTGCGAAAAGCGCGAAGGAGAAAAAGCAAAAAGCTGGAGACGAGCGCGTTTATGCACAAGTCGTGTTGGGGCAGCCTGTCACCCCTGGGGAGGTGCACTCAACAAAATGGAGCAAAAGAGCTCCAAAAAGATCACAAGACGCCAGGTCATCACCTCACACAATGTATTGTGCAAGGTTCTGGGTTTGAATCTGACCGGCAGCTTTTCTTCCTCAAAACATGCTCACAAGACGTGTTGTCTTCACTTGAGCTCTAACAAGCCGCTCCCGCCCCGCTAACAAGCACACCTGTCCTCCTAACAAGCATGAAAGGTCATCCGGCGTATTTCCCCCGTCAGGGGGCTCAAAGCGACCTTCGCCGGGTGGCGTCACAAGCGCCAAAATGTTCCTTTCGCCTGCGCCGCTTCCTGCTTGCTGTCATCCACTTTCAAGAGCACAAATGAGGCATGTCATGTCTTGGATGCAAATGTGGTCGCCCCCCGCTGTGGTGTGCTACATTCCGAATTTTCAAGCACACATTTTGCTGGGATCATTTTGCCACATAGATGAGGCCTTCACTGTTTGAAATCTGCGTAGCCCCAGTTCAGCTTGATATTCAAAAATATACTAATCAATTCTTTTCTGGGAGAAATAAACTCTTTGGAGAAGATATTCCTTTATCTCCAGACATGTTATCCCGACAACGTGCCGATTGATTTTCTCTGCTGGCGGTCTGGATAGGAGCATCCGCTGCCTGAGGAACATCATCCACTGGAACCTGATCAGCGCTTTCATCCTGAGGAACGCCACGTGGTTCGTGGTGCAGCTCACCATGAGCTCAGAGGTGCACGAGAGCAACGTGGTGAGTGCAACCCCGCCCGCCGGCAACATCTGGAAGCCGAGAAAACTTCTTTCGTCTGGCAACGAGATCTGACAGTGGGGGGAAATTACCAAGAGGCGTCAATATCACTTTCGGCTTTTTTGCTCCAAATTGGTCCATTAAAATGCCTCCTCTTGTTTCAAATTAATTCCTCCCACTAATGAGTTGGTTCACTCTCTGATTGTAAACGAATGGAGTCAAATAAATTGAACAGTTGAACCCATAAATTGGTCAAGCCTCCCGGGAAATCAAAAATGGGATTCAATGCAACTGTTCACTCGAGGCCATCTGTCGGTTTTCAAACCCAAACGTGGCCCTTGAGCACACAAGCCGTGCTTGCCGTAAACCAGTCCAGTGACTCGAGAGCGTGCGTGTGTGTTTTATTTTGAAGGTGTGGTGCCGGCTGGTGACAGCTTCCTTTAACTATTTCCACTCCACCAACTTCTTCTGGATGTTTGGCGAAGGATGCTACCTCCACACCGCCATCGTGCTCACGTACTCCACCGACAAGCTGCGCAAGTGGATGTTCATCTGCATCGGCTGGTGTACGCAGACGCACGCGCGCGCGCACGCGAGCTCCCAGAAACACACAAAATGAGAACGGAGCGGTCACGCTAGCTGAATTCGGAACGTTTTTGGGCGACAGGACAACAGACTAAAAATAGCGCAAACGTTTTGAAAGGAAGACGAGAGATGTGAGAAGCGGCCGAGGGTGAGAAAAAGTGTAACGAGGTCAAAACGAGGCGTGGAGAAAAAGCACACCAGCGAACGAGTTGCAAAAAGTGGACAAAATCATCCGTACAGCGCTTGAGAACCTGACTGATGATCAGGCGGCACCGCACAAGCAACCAACTGAAAAAATAAGCCAGAAACAAAACAAGTTGCTGTCCATGTATGGTCATGTCTGTGTGCTTTGTGTTTTGCGCTTGTGCAGGTATCCCGTTCCCCATCATCGTGGCCTGGGCCATCGGGAAGCTTTACTACGACAACGAGAAGTCAGTTTCGCCATCGAACCTTCACACAAATCATCCAGGCCACACATTTTCTTTGGCACCCACGGACTGATACACGTCATCAAATAGACTTCATTCATCCTGCGCGGGGAAGCGAAAGTGCTTGTAATTAGCGTGCTAATCCTCACCCTAACTCCGCCTTTCCTTCCGCTAGACGGGTCTGATGATTCCTGATCCGTGGCGGATTTTTCCAGGAACATCTGAGCTATCAGATGCGTGCGAGCACATTTAATTGCCCACTGACGCCCCCTCCACCCCCAACTAGGCCATCCTTGGAGCGAGCATCCCATCCGCCATCAGCACAAAGTGTTAGCACGTTAGCACACTAGCACACTCCCCGTTGGACTAAGCAGGCGGCGTTCCGCATCCACTGGGAACGTTTGGGGATTCCTCCACGGCACCGCTGAGGTTATGTCAGCGCCATACTCGACAGTAACTTCCCAGATGTCACTCCACTCACTAGGCCACACCTCTTTAAGGCATGCACACAACACCGACATTTCACACAGTGGACAGCCGTGACACTTCTTTTATTTTATTGTACCTTGGCCAAAATTGTTTGATAATGTAGTTGGTTGCCACAGTGACGTATGTCTGTCTGCTGGCGTCGACAGGTGCTGGTTTGGGAAGCGGACGGGCGTCTACACTGACTACATCTACCAGGGTCCCATGATTCTGGTTCTGGTGGTGAGTTGCTTTTTGCATTCTTTTGATGAAAGTCCCCTGACTGGCGGTCTGGCACTTCACTCTCCTGACTTGACTTTGGGGTCGGTAACGCTGATGTGATTTTTGTGTTTCTGTGCTGCTGCAGCTCCTTCGCTGCAATCTATTGAAAGACCCATTTAACATCCATTCTCTTGCTAAATACCACGCATAGGTGGATCCCCTTAATAAACATGCAAGCTAAAGAACCATTTGGCAATAGTATCACAAGTCACAAGTCAATCGAATCAAAACAAACCAAAAATAAAGGGAAAGACGCATTGCGACAATGTCGCATGGCGTCCATTTCAACGTGCGTCTGATAATCGGTGGTCTTCAATTAAATTAATCAGGAATCTCCCGTCGCCCTCCACATGCCGCATGTGGACCCAACTTGGCGGGAAGGACCGCTAGCCCAATCTGGTATGTTCGCGCGTGTGTCTCGGCGTGTCCTGCTGGGCGCATCTGCCGTCCCCGAAATCTTGTCAGCTCAGTCCAACCGGGGCCCGGCCGGACTCTGGATGTGTCTCTCTCGGCTGAGTCCTGCAGCGTGTCCATCTGCCACCAGAATGTTTGCAGGGGAAGAAACGCCACCAGAGCCCCGTGGCACCTGGCGAATAAAGCTCAAAAGAAACGTGATCATGGCATCGGGCGTGCGTGCCCTTCAAATGCACAAGACACGCGTGGAAAAGATGATTTTGGGATGAGTGTTCCATTCATGGCCAAGAAATCCAACTCATAGCTATATTTACAACACCATTGTGATCCTCGATGATGAAGTCGCAATTTTGGGGACTGTCAATCATGTGATGACGGGTCAATCAATCAAATATCGATCAAGGGCACATGTGGTTTCAGATCAACTTCATCTTCCTGTTCAACATCGTCAGGATCCTGATGACCAAACTGCGAGCATCCACCACCTCGGAGACCATTCAGTACAGGTAGACCGCTCAAAGGGCACGGGGCGGAGGGCGACCGCTCACCCTGTGCCCGCTTCTCCCGGCAGGAAAGCGGTGAAAGCGACGCTAGTGCTGCTCCCCCTTCTGGGCATCACCTACATGCTCTTCTTCGTCAATCCCGGCGAGGACGAGATCTCGCAGCTGGTCTTCATTTACTTCAACTCCTTTCTGGAATCCTTCCAGGTACGCAAATGGCACGCCCGCCTTCCCGCGACCGTTCCTGTCCGGCCCGCTGACCTTTGCCCTCCTTCTGCATCCGTCCCTCAGGGTTTCTTCGTGTCCGTCTTTTACTGCTTCCTGAACAGCGAGGTAAGTTGGGCCCCGCCTGCTTTGCCACCTTGTCGGGCACGTTACCGTGGCGACCGGCTCCTGCGCCGCTATGTCGCCGTCTTGGCAGACGTGTCACGGGAAGTGGTCGCGGAGCACCCATATGAACACGGCACATACCTATACACATCATTCACGTGTGTATACATAAACACACGTGACATACATCCACATACACGCACACACGCACACAACATGCTGGCATCGCCCAAAGAACACAAACACACACACACACGCAAACGCAGCACATGCACACAGGCCACATAACCACACACACAGGCAAGGCGGCGTGTTGACGGTGCCGGTGCCAGGCTGCGGTCTCCATGGCGACAGCCGGCCGCCAAGATGAAAAGCGGCAACGGACATCTGCTGGCAGGAAGGCGCTTGATTGCTTGCGCCCGCTGGATATCGATTGCGTGTTTGCACAATCAACGAGGCGGACGAAATCCAATGTCTGGTCCTGGTCCTCATCCGTCATCCGTGCGGTCGTAGGAAATGACGAGGAGCGCGGGGTCGTCTTCGGTCATCGCCGCGGTCGGGTCGCTCCCGGCGTGTCTGCGCACGCGACGGCAAAATGTCACCTGGCGCAGGGCAGGGGGATTTGATTTAAGGACACGCGCTGGGAGGACGAATTTGAATTGCTGTCCCCACGACGGCATGGATGGCATCTGGTCGCCGTGGAGACCGTCTGCCTCCCACAGAGCGCACGCGCATGAATGCCAGCACAGCACAACACAACTAAAGTGACAACTTGTCACCTCTACGTGTCTGAGTGTGCGTGTGCCGAAGTGTGTGTGTGTGTGTGTTGGATGTGTGTTTCTGTTCTGTGTGTAATGTGTTTGTTGCTGTGTGTTGCTGTCCTTTAGGTGCGTTCGGCCGCCAGGAAGCGTTTCCACCGCTGGCAGGAGCAACACTCCATCCGGGCGAGGATGACGCAGGCCATGTCCATCCCCACGTCGCCGTCGCGGGTCAGCTTCCACAGCATCAAGCAGTCCACGTCGCTGTGAAAAGTTGAACTCAAATCAATTGCGCCATTATCGGGGCGCAAGGTAGCGAGCACTTGGGATTGGAATGCGAGCGCCAATGTACCGCAGGTTTCTCGTCCGTCGTCTTGCCACCGTGACTTGTGGCGATGGCCGCCCTCGCTCGCCGTTTCACGTCACCTTCATCGTCTTTCCGCAAACTTTTGACACATTCCGCACTTTCTTCCAAAGTCCTTTTCATCGCCTTGGACACCTGCACACGGCGGCGTTGGGAAACGAGTGGGTGTGTTACTTGGTGTGTTCAAAATGAAAATGAGAGCTAATCATCAGAAGAAGAAGAAGAGTAAGATTACACATTCTTTGTCATGTACTTTTCCTTCCTTGGAATGAATGAAAATTCCTGGTCGGCCAGTCGGGAGCCTCCATGTAAATAAGATGCTTTGAAATCCCTTTGGCGTCCGGTCTTCACATTCCCACCTAGCCGGCTGTTATGGAAAGCCGTTTGAGCATTTTATTTAGGGCGGAAGCTAACCATTATTTGAATAATCCATCTGTCGCTTCATGGGGGTTTTGTTTTCCGATTAAGCTGTGAATCAGATTGATTTCATTCAAAATGATTGGACAAAGTTTCATGTTGAGAGGGAAGAAATTTCATCTGTGCTGTATGTTACACATACTGTACATTTGACAATAAAGTTTATCCAATCCAATCCAATCCAATCCAAATTTCCCTCCCGTTACTCAAAAATGTGAGATTAGTAAAGAAAGAGATATGAGAATATATGCTGTTGGATGACATTTCAATGATTTTCAAGTTCTACAAGGTCTCTGATCGATGATCAAAATAGTTGTGGATTAATCAATGTCAATTCGGAGAAGCGTAGTGGAATAAAAGCTCAGACGGCTTTCCGCACGTTGCTGACTTGCTCCTGTTTTCGTTCCCGCGTGTGCTGTCATCAACACGCGTCTTGTGTATTCGCGGCTGTTCGTTGTATTTATTGTTATTTATTTGACAGGTTGTTTTTCCCGGCATGTCGCACCCAAAACTTGTAACTCGCGCTCACAAGCCCAAAAAATCTCTCACACCTAAAATGTATGACACACCCGAAAACTCACCCTCCCCTCCTCTCACACTGTTGTGTAGTGTGAGAGGATTGTTATGTGAGAGCATATTTTTGGATGAACGTGAGAATTATTTTGTGTGTGACAGGTAAATGTGATTTTTGGCCGATACAGCACCTACTGGATGCGGGTGCGACTTGCTGATTGCGTTGACCATTCCGACCGAAGTGGCGGGATCCAGAGATTGGTGGCGCGCGTGCGAATTACAAGTTGCGTGCATGGCATGAAAAAAAAATCTGTTCATGTCGTCCCCCAGCTTGCGTATTTTCCTACTGACAAATAAAGTGTGTGTAGCGTTGACTCCAAACAAATGGGCCTGCCTGTTTTATTTCTGGAAGCAACACAATGCATGCACGTGCGCATGACAGCATCAGCCGTTTGCCTCCAGACCCCCCCTGAGGGCAGCGTCCACATTTAGAGCATCTTGTGATCCTCCTTAGCTGTCGCGGTGCAGGAGGGTGTTTTGGGTGAGAGCTGCACTGGAGTGTAATCAAGGCAAGTGCATGGTGGTGGTTGTGATAGGGGGTAGGGGGCTAGTTCCAAAATTGCCGCTGTCGTTGTCAGCCTGTGGAGAGGCGGGGGGAGTCTGTGACCTCCTGCAGGGTCCACTTGGGGGCGGGGGGCCACCGGGAGGACCCACCCACTTCATTTTAGAGGTCAGGCCGACAAAGGCTGCCACCTCCTGGTCCACCCACCGGCCTTTCGTTGCTTTTTTTAAACAACAAACTGCAGACAGCTCTAAACAGTAGTCTCAAAAGTTGGTCCATGAGTTAAATCTGCCAATTATTTTTCAAGACATTTTTAAAGCAAATCTTTTGCAGGTAAAGTCCGCAAGCTAGAGAGTGCATTGTGTTACGTCAGCAGTACTCCCTGTCGCCCGACGACGCCAGCAGGAAATTGGGAAATTAATTAAAGCAGTGCTGCGGCCACATCATCCAAGAAAAGTGGCGTCAATTTTACTCGATTGGTTTTGCGACGAGGCCCATGTGAAGGCATGCTGAGGGTAGCCATCAACTACAACCTCCCACCGACTCAGCTCGCTGCTTTTTTTTCATTGTTGTACACTATCCCCATCTCGTGGCACTTTATCGCGACTACTACTTGATGACTCGGACTTCTGCATGAATTTCAGGTGGGTTAGTATTTCTCATTTGCAATTCTAAAGTGATAAATATGTGTACCATATTGGGGGCACGTTTACATGTAATTATTTTATTGTCTTTTATCATTTCTGTCACAGAACTATTGCACATCCATATTAAGCAGAGGACAAAAGATTGCTGGAGAATTGCTTGGGGGGTGCATTCCTAG
This sequence comes from Hippocampus mohnikei, assembly GCA_026261675.1. Classification (NCBI taxonomy): domain Eukaryota; kingdom Metazoa; phylum Chordata; class Actinopteri; order Syngnathiformes; family Syngnathidae; genus Hippocampus; species Hippocampus mohnikei. The sequence continues at coordinate 3,149,314 of JAKGUB010000377.1, forward strand.
ATGGAACAACAATTGCAGCCTTGCGGAAGTCAACAATATGTGAACATCAATTGTGACATCATGCAAGTATGCAGAAAAACAAATGTGACATGTTAGTATGCAGCTTCTACTCAGTCGACTTGCGTTCCTTTGCTCCCTGATCACGCACTCTTGTAAAGGCATCGAGGCTGGCTACTGTGTTGTTTTCTGACACATAACAAGAATAATAGGCCCCCAAACCGAACGAGAAGTCTTTGTTAATGTTGTTTACAGTCAAGTGTCGAGTAATTTAAGATAAAAACGCGCTTGGTGACAAGAGAGCAGCTGGCTCATCTAGCTGGAGCACATTCATAATGCTCCTTACGGTCCTATTTGGATATGTCACGTCCAACTTTTTACAGAACACATTTGACGTGAATGCAATTGTTTTGTTTTGGTTTTCTGGTTTTGTTTCGTGCTATCACTTTGGTCTGTATTTCCGCTGTTCGGGACATTTGAACAGATTGGCAGCCGCGTGAGCCAATAGGAACCTCAGAAATATTGCCACTGACCAATAGGAAAGCGGAGGCTTGTTAGGCGCTCCTAAACGCTTAGTAACAGGACTGTACAGGCAAGCAGGTAAGTAACACTTTTGACTTCTTATTTGCTGCAAATCAACAAACGCCACACTTGTCACCACCTCAAGAGCCATTTGCTCTCAACTTGAAATGTCCGCTCGGAAACAGGGGGACCTTTTTCGCTCACTTTTCAATCAGAAGTCATGCTGCACAAGTAACGGAGGCTTAGTTTCGCTTAGCTTAGCTTAGCCTGCTGTCGCTCAGGCTACTTGGTTACCATTAGCTTCACTGCTCAACTCTTCAACAGTAATCAAACTTGACCCTCAAAACAGCTGGCGGCGACCAGTCATACCCGTCAGCCACATGCACACACATACAAACAAAACCAAAATGAAAAGTCCTGCTGGCAACTTGTCGCCACTCAACGTTGGCATGCAGGGGCGCGCCGACAACTTTTTCACTGCGTGAGCGTCCGCTGGCTCGCAGGCGGCACGGTCTGGGTTCGAGTCTCTCCAACAGGCACCCCTGTCCGGCCTCGGCGTGCCATGACATTGGATGGCGACCAGTTCAATATTTTTCTCCTCGAGCTGTGCCTTGTGATTAACAGGCGACCAATCCCTTGTTTGTCATATTGCGTACTGGCAACCAAACTGGTGATTCTCCAGATGTGCAGTCAATAGTTAGTTTTCACATGGGCTGTGATTAATTGGTGACCAATAATTTTTAGTCTCTATGTGCCCTGATTTTGCCTGGCGACCAGTCCAGAGGAAGCTTCGTGAAAGGATGGACAGGACCATATGACAGCTAGCCACTTAGTGATTGCAAATGATTGAATTTACATTCCTATCACTTCAGGTGCCCTGCAGACGCTTGTCGACTAACGTGACGCTTGGGAAGACTTCACAGACGACACCCAGTCCACAAGCATGGATTTGAAGGTACACCATTTTCTTCATGTCCTTGTGTTTTGAGGAGCGTGGGGAATGCTCTCTGCGTGATGGGTGTTCGCCCTCCCCATTTTTTTTTGTTTTGCAGTCGTACAGATGTCAATCAAGCAATCAGTTGAGATCTTACTTTGTCGGATGTTGAAAAACAAAGCAAGGAGTAAAAAGTACACAGCTGTTTTTGTCATTGGAGAGAAAGCAAGTTACTCTGAAACATAGAAACAAAATGGGGTAAAAGTCCAACTCTTTCCCCCAAAAAAGACTGCAGTGTAGGTACCATCAAAATTTTTAAAAATGCGTTTTTGTGAAAAGGAAAGTAAAGCCAAAAGCTCCACCCTCAAGTAGGCATACCGTGAGTACAGTAACTAAGTAACGCGGATCAAGTACGTATTTGTGGTGCTGCGCCGCAAATGTAACGTGTAAAGCCTTTATGTCGTTCATTGTTGTTGTTTGTTTGGTGCGCTCGCCCTGGCGGTGAACGGCGGTACTGCCGGGGGCCGCCTTGCCTTGCCGCCTCCTGGCAGCGTTTCTTGTGCGCACGCGCAGTGCGGCGCTCGTGTGTTTGTCAGCTCAAAGCCGAACGAGCAGCTAGCCGCCATTTTATCAGCGTCTCTCCCCAAAAGCCGAGAAAAAAAACGAGCGTTCAGCGGCCGCCCGGAGCTCTTCTGGCCCGTCTCAAAGCGAGAATCTGGCCCAGGCTCGGCCGGAGAGGCTCTTCACTTGACCGCCTCGCGGCCCGGGAGGACTCGTTCGACGGCCTTGTGCTGAAATCGGTAAAGAAGGAAGGCGAGCGAGGTTGCGAGTCTGCGAGCGAGCAAGGTGGAGATCGTTGATTCGTCCATTGCCTCGGTCCGGAACGAAGCCGAGTGGCCCCCGTCGGGCGGGCCCCCGGTTACGTTTTGGGGCCAAATTGATGGCCTAGAGGTCGATTCCAGCAGCCTTTTCCCCCCTTGCCCTTGTTTCCCCCCTTCCTCCCCTCCCCACCCACCCTCCGAGCGGAGTGCAGGCAATTGTTGGGCGAATTCCCTCGGATAGTGCGAGCTCGTCACGTGGTAGGTTCCTCCTTTTCCTTTGTTAGCCGCAGCTAGCGTCGTCTTCCTGCTCCCAACTTGTCCGCGCCTTCGCCGCTCCTGCGCGGGCCACCGCGAGCGAGCGAGCGAGCAGGCATACGAGCAAGCGAGCGCCTCGCCGTGCGGGCCGCGCGTTCAGCGTCGTTCTGGGACCAGTTGGCCAAATGTTGCCTTGCGTAATGAGGCGTGCCTGCCTGACTGCTCGCCCAGGCACCGCTGGCGAGCGGGCAATTGAACGTATGTGTGATCTCGTCGTCGCGACGCTCACGGTGGCCTTGCGGTCGCTTTCGGGCTCCTGCTCGCGTTTGTTGCAGCAGCAGCGGAGTTAACGCGAGCCGCCTTGGTGACATTTCTTTTTGTTGTTGGCGACTGGCGCCAACGTGCCTGCGCCCGTTGCGTCAACACCACCGAGACATTTTGGACGCTTGTGAGCCACGAATGGAACGCAACGCGCGTTTCGTTGTCGGTGTTTGTGTGCTAAAAGGCGGATTACATAATGTGCTTGGGAAGTCCCAACATGGCGTAGCCTTGCGCCCACTGCAAACTGCAGTGAACCAAGTGGGGGCCATTCGTGTGATGGATGGCGACGCCGCCGTCACGTCGTTCGGTCGCGCACCTTCATATGCACGCAACAACTCCTTTGACACAATGTGCAGCAGACGCCGTGACGTCATGGGGCCTAAATCCACCTACTTAGCAGGGCGCTCGGAGCCTCGATTGCTCGTTTCGTTTCCCTTCTGCTTACACTAGGTGCTTTTTCGAGCAATTTAGGAGCACATGGTGCTACTTGAGTCGGTGGGACTGAACCTGGTTTTGTAGCTGGACAGCTGACCTGGCTGGAGTCTCTTTCCACTCACCATACTGTAGCTCACCTTCCCCGACCGCGTTATAATACATAGTCATGGGGGGTAAAAAGGACGTGACCGCCTTGTACTCTTGAGTTTTGCATTTATTTGAATACCCGGTACCACGACATTTCAGATCAAATGCTTAAAAGCACCCTTTTTGGCTGTACAATGCCATCGATATTGATGGAAGAACTGAAGTGATTGTCGGCTGTCAACAAGAAAACATTCCTGGGAAATGGCTACGTTCATCATCTTATCAGTGGACTTCTTCTGACCGTTTTGTTGTTGGTGTTGCTGCCTTCAGTATATTGAGCAAAACAAATGTACCATTAATTGTACCAGGCATTTAAAATTACCATTGAATCCCCAAGAAAGTGCATTTTAATCGGTGTCATAGTTAACAGTAAAGTTTAAAATTAAATCCCAACATGAGATGTGTCCCAACTTAACCCCGCTAAAGGCAACATACCGAAAAAATTGAAGGATGTGAGGGACGCTAACTTGAATTCATTCAACTCACTAAAGTAAATCCACCATAGCAATTACATATTGTCTATCTGTTATTTTGGGAAAACTGTTACTTCACAGCTTTGTCTTTAAGGCAAAGAGTTCAGGACTTTAAACTTTTGGGGTGACCGGAGGGAGGCCCTGTATTTCACTCAACGCCAGCCGAAGCCATCTCTGCATTTCGAACCAAAACGACGTTTTGAGGTGATGTGGCTGGCGTCGGGTGGAAACCTCACATCTCTAAAAGTTGTCATTTTTCTGGTTACCTGAAAAGTGATGTTTGTTGAGCCATGAGCGTTGCGTCATGAAAGCCTTTTTCAAAACGTTGCAATGAGTCGTAATATAAAGACTAAAATAAAGTAACATACACCTAATTAAAAAAGAAATTAATTGATTAAATAAATACAATTACATAGCCCTGTGAGGACTGCCCAAAAATACAGATTTGTGAAAAATTATGAAAGTGACCAAGTTTGTTTTTGAAAGATTTGGGCCAGATGCCGGCGATGTTAAAACAATGAATAAATCGGACCTTGATGCATAGCCGGAAGTGGAGGAAAGCATTCTTGCTTCAAAAAAACAAGTTGGATTTGTTCACAAGAGGCGTTTTGTTACCATTTTACTTGTTTACTTGATCGTCATTCCAGTCACATTTTGATGTTGAGGTCAGCCTCCACCCTCAAAGGGGAACTAAACCTAAGCTGTCCAACCCTTCTTTATATTCTCAATGTGCACATCTTTGGTGGGACATTTATTCCTCACCCAAAAAGTTGAAACCATCTCGCCCATGAACATGTCCCGGCGGGATTTCTGTTTGCGGGCCTGGCCTTCATCAAGAAGTTGAGGTACACACGTTCCGATGGCCACCGCATGACGTCCATCGATGAATCATCCAATTGAATTCTTATGCCATCATCGCGACATTCAACGGAAATGCCGTGCGTTGACTTGAACAGGCGCATACAGTGCACCAAAAAAATGAAACAATCAGGTTTAGCTCCACTTCAAGTTGCTGGGAAGCAATCCAGAGTCCGGCTCCTTCGAAATGACGGTTGCTGTAAATAAGAGACCGGTTTGAATGTTTGTGTCCATGTTGCGACCGAAAGTAAAGCGCTCTCGTACCAACTGTGTGCACCTCCTCTCTCGTACTCAGGCTGTCCTCTGGGGGGGCAGTAAGCGGGGGGTGTGGAGCAGGCCGCCGTGCCCGTCCCTCTGCACTGCATGGCTGCGATGGCGCCCGCTCTCACCGACGCCCCAGCCGAAGCTCACCACATCCGCTTCAAACTGGCTGCGCCGTCATCGAGTTTGTCACCGGCCAGCGCCGACAACCACGCCAACGCCAGCAACATCCTCATCCACGCCGGCGGCCCCCCCAAGTGTAAGGTGGCCCCCGAAGACGCGTGTCCCCTCGACGATCAGCAGCAAAAGCCGACGCCCCAGGGGGACTCCCTGAGCAAACTCCAGCCCCTGGTGGCATCCTACCTTTGCTCTGATGTGACCCCCGTACCCTCAACCAAAGAGTCCATCACGCTGCAAGGGGTCCTCATCAAACAGTCGGTCTTGAAAAGTCACAGAATCCTGCCCGGCTCGCTGCTCAACGGCGGAGACTTCCTGTTGAGGAAGCGGCACACCATTGAACTTTCCGGAGGCCAGCTCAAAAGCCTGATGAGCGGCAGCGCCAACGGCGGGGGCCAGCCCGTGGCGCCCGTCAACGGCCTGGCCAAGAAATTGGCCGCCGTGTCCGGTTCCGGCTGCGTGATGGCGGCCGTCAACGGGGATAAGCCTCCGGTCCCCGCGCAGTCGCACACATTGGACGCCGACGGCCGGCCGGCTCACCTTGCCGTCAAAGGAACCCTTAACCGCAAGCGTTCTCCGGGAGTTTGTCCAAACGCGCAACCGTCGGTGCCGTCGCCCTTTTCCAATGACAACCACAGCCCCGGCCAAGAAGTGGATTCGGAGCGCGGCGGCCCAAGTCCCGAGCAGTCGGACCGGGAGAGGCCGGGCTGCAGCCGGCGCGGCTCCCCGTCCCGCGCTTCCCCTTCGGACACGCCGGACGTTCAAGTGGGGGAACGCGCGCGGCTCAACGGCACCCGGCAGGCGGAAATCGAAGGCCGCCTGCGACGGCTGCGAAAGCGCCTGCAGGTGGTCCAGGCCAAGCAGGTGGAGCGCCACGTTCAGCAGCAGCTGGGCAGCTTCTTGGACTCCGCCGTCAGTCGCCTGCTGGCCGGCGGCCGCAAGGACCACGCCGCCGCCTCGGCCTCCGGCTCGGCGCCGTGGAGGACGGGACGCCACTCGGCGGCGAGCAACAGAGACAGCCTGGCCCGCTTCCTGAAGAGCGGCTCGGTGCCGCTGGAACTGGAGCGGTTGTACCTGAGCGGATCGGCCAACCTGCGCTCGGTGGAGAAAGCCTTCGACTCGGACGTGACCGAGAGCAGTTCCGGCGGCGACTCGGACTTGGAGGAGGAGGAGCTCACCAGAGTGGACGTGGAGCAGCGCCATGTCAAAATGTGAGTTGCGCTGTCGATTCACGCGGCCTGTCACACTCTGCCGCGGGCCGTACGTTACACCCGCAACTGCAATATGCCGTTTTAGGGGGTTGTAGTTTTGCCCCTCCAACATGCTTTAAACATTGCGAGTTGTTCAAACACGGCCGAATCACTGACAAAACGCCGACCAAGGGCTGCAACTATCGATTATTTTAATCATCATTTCATCTGTCAAGTGTTTTATAAACGCAGCACATGGTTTGGCACATCAGCTCAGCTACATTTCAAACGGCAAATTGTTCAACCGGAGCAGAGCATTTCAACTCCTGAGAGCATCACGCCATCATCATGCCAAATGTCTGAAGCGAATTAGCATAGACAAGACAGTAATTGTGAACCTTTAATCAACTGCCACTTTAATACACACAAAGGTAGCAACGCACAGAGAGCAGTTTTGTTTGGGACCTGCTCTGCCTGCCATGTTGCACGTCTTCCTGTCGAGCTCCGCGCTGCCTGGCATGTTGGCGCAATGTGGTGCTGCGTTGTAGGCGCAAAACTTAAGATGCGCACTTGTCTGCCATTGAAAACAAACCAACCTCCAAAAGAATTTGCTTCAAGAGCCACAATATCACAGATGGTAATCACGGAGGGTGCGAATAGTGATTGGACAGCCTGCTGGGGGAGGGGAGGGGGCAAGTGCAGTTGGGTGGGAACATAACGGAAAAGCGCCAAAGTTGTTTATCAGCGGCGCGAACATGTCTGAGTGCAGGAAGAAACGCTCGGCCGCTGTGACGTCAGCCAGCGCGCGCAGGGAGCACTATTTGACAGGAAGTTCCCCTCGCTTGGACTGCAGCAAGGGCACTCAGTCCACTGTGGGAGACCATTATTAACCAAGGAGGCAACAAAGCTTGACCTTTTTTGGGGGGGGGTTTAATGAATCAGAGCTTGAAGCATTTCTGAATTTCCACGCCTTGATTCAAAACCAGGAGATTTCCAATTGACTGAGTAGGAAATTCAGACGCATCAATTGCGAGTTGTTCATGCACGTCTGAGAACCTGACCGCGAGCAGCTGCAGCATATGACACGGAGACAGGCAAGGTGTGTCACCCACTTGCCTTTCCTGTCTCCTTTCTTGCGTGTTGACAGACACTGTGGCTTTGTTGTTTTTGTTTGTTTAATTTCCTTCCCTCTTTGTATGTGACAAGTAGCTTGTTGGGAACGAATGGTTGTCACGTTAAGGTGATATTTGGAGATATTAAAAAAAAAAAATGGGGGGAATAAAAGTAATTGTCCCGTGACAATCTGCTTGTTTATTTGGTTGTGCCATGCGCACGCCAGAGCTTGTTGGAAACATCTGGATGTGTTGGGCTGACTTGTCAGTTTGTCAACACCGAGCCAGCCACACTTGTTATGTAACTCCACCCAGCGCCCTCCTTTTTTTTTTATGTCATGACTGCTGCAGTTCTTTCCTGCCCACACCCTGTCGGGCTGCCCGCCATAGTCGGCCTCCGCCGCTTGCCCGCACAATTCAGTTCGCATGCCGGGAGAGCGCTGTTTACATTTCACACCGTTGGAATTGTAACATTCGGGGGCTTTTCAAACCTGGAAACTTTCCATGCGAATTTGAGGGAATGAAGCGAGGATTTACCATATGGAAGGTGAGCTCTAAAGAAGGCACAGTAACACGGGGGGAAAAAACAATCTTGTGAATTTGACATGCCACAGCGAAAAGAGTGTTCACAAGTCTGCCAAATTTTAACTTAAAAATGGCCAAGGTCAGAAAAAAAGGCTCCACCCGTTGATTCATCTGTCGTGTTGTTTGTATTGCACCTGCAGTGACCCGTAGAGATAAGAGTTGAATTTGTTCCGTGACTGTGCTCAGAAGTCAAGACTCGTATCTTGCGTCGCCCATAGGCTGGAATTGTGCAGTCAGACGAGAGGCGCAGCTGTTTTGAAGCATAGCCTGTGGGAGACGGATTTTTCGGACGGGCTCATTGTTTTCCGCTTCCGGAATGCAAAATATTGAGGTAGCTTTTTACAAACGGGAGTCAAGAAACCCATCGCGAGCCAAAAGGGGTCGTTTCGGCAAGGTCGTAGCGAGTGCGGCGTGCGGGAAGGTCCAAAACCCAGCAAAATGTTGGAGGGGCTCCTGGGGGTACACGACTGCACTGTTCATTGAGACGTCTCACCTCATCAGTACGGCACTAACGGTTGTTTTCTGCACGGGACCATGAATATATATATCTGAGTACTACCATTGTCTACCTGGGTTGCTGCACCCTTTGTGTTCAATCGATTGATTGAGCACAGCAACATAGATGCTATTTCGTGGTAGCATGAAGCTGCCTGTCGGCCACAATTGCGCAACAGTTCCCACGTCCGACCTTGGCGAGCAGCAGGGGTGGCCCGAAACAAGGTGGAGGCGCTCGCCGTCCTCCGCGAGGATGACCTTCATGCGTGTTTTGTGTGCGCGCGCCAGATGGAAGCGTGCCGAGAGTCGCTACACGCTGGAGAGGGCGGCCATCATCAGTCACTGGAACTGGCTGCAGGCTCACATCTCCGACTTGGAGTACCGCATCCGGCAGCAGACGGACATCTTCAGGCAGATCCGCGCCAGCAAGGTCAGTCGCACCCTTGCCACTGCATCCGCCAATCGATGGGAAATGCGCTAAATTGCCTTTTACACCACATTTAAAAAAAAACGCCCCCTCCTTCGGGCGTGCCCTCCGTTTTGTGGAAAGTAGGGCAACGTTGAACTGTGTAGAGAGAGTTTATCGTGCGTTCTTGCTTCATCCTGAACTTGGAACTCAAAATTCAATCCGTCAAACTTTTGGCAGGGTAGCGTTCGTGTTTTCGAGTTGCTCAAGAGCTCGCCGTCATGTTTTCTTGCCGTCTCCTCTTCAGGGCTCTGTGGAGCTGGGAGGTGTCGGGCCTCAAGAAGCCAAGACGGAGCCTGCCAACTCTCAGGTAATATTACCACATTGTTTTTTTTGTTGTTGTTGTTTGTTTTGTTTTTTAGTTCATGTCTCAAAGATCGATATTGAGCTGTATGCTTTTTGTCTTGACTTTTGACCACCAAGATGCAAGATGATATAGGAGAACTGTGTCGAAGGGCACCGCTAACACTAAACTACAATAGAGAAAAAATGTGTGCAGCTGTGTATTACTATATGTGTGTTTGCGTAAAAAGTGATGGCAATTATGAGATAAGAGTAGAGTGAGCCTGATAATTATTAGGAGCCGCCAAGCCACCGTCATGAATGCTTGCGGCTTCAGTTTGACGGGTTTGGTTGACTCCTCCAAGATGAAGCGGTTTGTTTCAATTAGTTTGCTTATATACACTCAAACTATTCTCATGCAAGGAAGCGTGTGTGTGTGTGTGTCACTATATGAACGGTTGTGGCTGCAGGAATCGTCTTCAGAGTGTGCGGAGTACGTCGTCACCGCAGAACCTTGGAACGCTCAAAACGGGCAGCCGGTCAACGGCGTCCTCAGCAGGTACTGGCGATGATAATGAAGATGGTGGTGGTGGTGATGATGATGATGACTATGGCGGAAATGTGGCGGTGGCAGGGTGGGCGAGAGCGTGGACGGCAAGCACCAGCAGACGACGGACGGCACGTGCGTGGCGGCGCGTACGCGACCTCTGATTGGCTGGAGGCGGCGGAGGCTCATCCAGCCCAACACGGTGGCCAACCTGACGGGAAAGGTAATGACGCCGGCTAACCGTTGGATTGTTTTTGAACGCTCGTTGCGATGGGGTAAAACGATTAGCGATACGAGCGTCACGGGATTCGTCACGGGACAAATTTGCGTCCCAGCTGAAGGCAGGGGCAAACTGAAGCTTTGCGACGTTGGCGTGCTAATGTTTTCGTTCAGCCCGCGGCCAAGCGTTTGCTCCCGGAGGGCTTGTTGATGCGCGACGTGCGTTGTCATTCGCGCAGGCGTCTCGGAGCGGCTGCGCGTGCCGAGTCAACCCCAGCTGCGTGATGTGCGGCGGCCGGCCCGTCCCCCGAGAGGACCCCCAGTTCCACTTGCCCGTCCTGGAGCGCCTGTCCAGACTGGATCTCGGTGTCCACCCCATCCTGTCCTTCCCAGACGGTCGGTCTCCACGGCTTTTGCTTCAGATTGCCGTTGCTCCTTTGTCGGGGGCTGGGGGGAGAATTTCTTTAGCGGTGTGTGTTTCTTTCTCTTTTTGGAATCTGGATTTTTTTGTTGTTTTTTTGGTACAGATGTGGGCGTGGGCCTTCGCATGCAGCAGGCCATGAAGAGCTGCTGGAGCGGCCGGTTGCTGGAGAGGAGCAAGCCCGTCAAGAAGTTCTCGCTCAAACACAAGCTGTCGTCATCCAAAGAGAAGCACAAGTTCGCCAGCTCGCTCATGGCAGTCAGTGAGTGTGCGCCGCCGTTGCACGGGGATTCTCACTCTGATTAGAATACTTATCGTGAATCGAAATATAAAGTTCGAGTTTAGTCCGTTTCATCTCTTCCCCTCCTCGAAAGCACAAATGACAAAATCACTTCTGTAATTTCTTCCGGTACCAAACAAACCGGGGGTCAGAAAAGTGGCGACGTTGTGAACACTGTCAACTTGTTCCCAAGCAAATTGTTGCTATCAGCCCTGTGCATCGGTAAAGATGTGCTTTGCACTCACAAGCACCCAAAAAAAAAAAAAAAGATGACTGGCCGCACAAGAAAAACAGCAACAGACTGTGAAATAATTCATGCATGGATGAATCGCACTTTGCACTTTCAGGGCTGAGCCATTACAAGAGTCGAGCCGACAAATCGAGGACGCCGGAGGCCGCCGCCTGCAAGACGGAGCGACTGCACAGTGCGTCTGCGCCTCCCGGACCCTACGACAAAAACTACAGCCGGAAGAGATTACGAGAGCCCTCGTTGGACAGGAGCGACTGTGAGTAATGGGGAGCCCGCTCGGCCCCGCCCAAGTTGTTCGCGTTCCAAAGTGGAAGCGGATATTTGTAGAGAGAGAAATGGGAGAAGAATTACTTCCGTTCAAACTAGCCTCAATTTCGAGAAATTCCCCTGAAGTTGCCAGTTTGGAATATTTGCCAAATGCTGAATTCCCCCCGGAAACTGAGCAGGGCCTTTAGCGGAATTGTTCCATCTTGTACTTCAACATGTCCGTGTGTTGCGCAGCGTCTCCGAAATTCTTCCTGGAGTCGGGCGGTGGCGCGGCCCCTTGCCCGGCGCTGGCCGGCGTCCACAGCCCCGTCGCACGACAGCTGTCCACATGCTCGGACAACGCCGCGTCGCTGGGCGCCGCCGGCACACCTGTAAGATCAACGAACATCAGACGTGTGGGTGGGGGGGAGGCGAGCGCCGTGACTGTTTGCGGTGTGTATGCGTGTGCGCTCCAGCTGCAGCCCATCAAGAGGAGGCGCGGCGAAAGCTCCTTCGACATCAACAACATCGTGATTCCCATGTCAGTGGCCGCCACCACGCGAGTGGAGAAGCTGCAGTATAAAGAGATCCTCACGCCCAGGTAAGGTCCCGCCCGCCCACTTGCTCGCCGACCGCCTCATCCGCTCACCCGGCTGACTCGTGCGTGCAGCTGGCGAGCCGTGGATGTCCTGTCGCAGCCGATGGTGCCGGAAGAGAATGAGCGTGAGGTGAGTGGCTGGCTCCCCCCCCACTTGATTTTTTTACCCCAATGGGGACGGACGGAGAACAAATTGCTGACGGTGACGTTTGGAGGCCGACACGCGCGTGCGTGTTTTTGTTTGTAGGTGGAGGACTTGTCGGACGCGGCCTTTGTTCAGCTGCACCAGCCGTATGAGGACCAGGAGCGTTCCCGCTGGACCTGGATGGCGTTGGCGCCGGCCAAGCGGAGGGGCAGCAGGTCATGCCGGCAACACGCCGACAGTTTGCTCGGTGGGAACGACCACGCACCTGGTGTAACACCCCCACCCCCCTCTTTTTTTCTCTCTCTCTCTCTCTCCGTCAGGTCGTACAAGTCGGTGGACGGGCGCACCACGCCGCTGTTGGGCGGCACCAACCCCCCGACCCCCCAGCCGGCGTCCCCCGAGCCCAGCCACTACCCCGCGCTACACGACTACGGCTACATGCCCTCGCCCCTCAGCCCCCCCAGCCCTGACACGCCCTGCTCGCGTGACTCGCACCGCCTCATGTCCAGCGAGGATACCCGATGTTCCACGCCCGACTTCGCCTTTGAGGAGAGGGTACGGCCAACGCCACCGCCACCTTGTGTCGCCTCCTCGGGCTTCTCTCGCACCGTCCTTCTCGTGTGCCGTGTGAATCTTAACTTACTGGCACACATGCATCAACTACTGCCGTAATTTGAGGGCTGAAGCCTATTTTTTTTTCTCCTCTTTTCCAGACGGTGGCGCCATGGGAGCGGCGCAATTTCCCACTGGCCGAAGACCCGGCGCCGGAGCCGAGGCGGACGGCGAGCGCGCCAGACCCAGAATGCGAAGCCTGTCGGGATGCCGCGCCTTCGGCCAGCCCGACTCGGACGATGGCGAGCCGTCTTGTTGCCACGACGACGACAACGATGATGATGACGACGACGCTGCGCCTGCCGCCGGCCCCAGGCGACTGTGAGCGGACTTGTGCGCTTCCTGTTGTTTGATATTCAAACATCAGTCTAATCCTTTCACAGTTTTTAGTGAATCCGACGCAGATAGACGCAACATGTTACAAGTCTGATTTGTGTAGTAGGCGAAACATGTACATGGACTTGGGGGAGTGGGGGGGCTTAGCGTTGTTTTGATACGTGGCGTGTACACTTGTAGCGCACGATGTAGCGACTCCTCCACTATGGCCAAAGGGTGTTTTTCTATCCTTTAGTTTGTTTGTAATTCCCATGTACATTGTAGTGGAGTGAATCACGAGAAAAGATGGGGAAAAGTCTGCCCCTCCCCCATCAAAATAAACAGGTACATTTAGGATGCAGCCCCTCCACCCTCAGAGCAGAGCACTTGTTGACTTTGGTTGCTTTCGTTTTCCATTCCCGACATGTTCGTATGTCGCGTGTTCCAGCGTAACGTTGTCTTTGACTTGTGAACCATTCCTACTGTAGGCCCCCAGCCACCCCCCAAGCCACCCAGCCCCCTCCGTCCCCCCTCTCCGGGGGGGGCCGCACTTGTCCTAGGAGGCGCTACTAACACTTGTGTCGCGGGGCTCAGATTATTCAGGCTCTTGCTGTTCCATCTCACGTGGGTTCCTCCCGTCTGTCAACTCTGACTATGCAAAACGAAAAGTCAAAAAAAAAATTCATAGTTTGCTTTTGCCTCAGCCAATCACTGTTCTTCTCTCTTCAGTAGTGACGTCACATGTTGATGTACCTGTTTGATTGTTGCAGCAGTTATCACTATTGTTTGCTTTTTGTAAATAGTTCCATTAAAACATTTATGTTTAACTTGGATGCCCTCTTCATCAGGTTTGGGGGAATTTGTGCAAGCTGAGAGCGTTGTAATATTTTTACTTTTTAAACTACAGTATTTGAAAGAGTCCCCAGGTGTCGGCCTGTGTCCTCTTGGGATCATGGCGCTGCTGGCTTTTGTTACCATGGCAACTGTAGACCGGATCTCGTGTGGCCTGCCGCCTGTCCGTTTGCTGCTTCAGAGTGTGGGAAAAAAAACAAGCGAGTGGCCAAGGTATCAAAAATCCATTCTGAGGCACGTGGACACCCACGCCAACACTCGGCAACAGCTTGACTGAAGCCAAGTGCTTCCGCTACCACTCGATGCCTCTGGAAGGTAGATGATTGCACCTCAGAGCCTGGTTGGGGGAGAAGTGGGCGAGCTTTGTGGAACCAAACTTTTTGGCATGTTAATCCTAACCTGACTATGCTCGACCCTCTTTTCAAACCACTGCCAGGGTTATTTCAAAAAAATAACCCTGCATTGTGAATTTTATACCAGAAGAGGGCGCTAACAGACCGGAAAGTGGGCGGTTACTGGAAATGTTTGGATTGCGCACAATTGTGCTTGACAGCAATTCCTCTTGTGCTTGACGGCAATTCCTCGGCGAAGCATTTTGCCCAAGATTTTTTTTGGGGGGGGGTTGAATTGATGGACACCCCCCCCCCCCACACCCACGCACTTTTTTGACCTACTTTAGGATAATCTTTTTGTCAGTTTTCATGTGTGACAAAATCTCACTTAATTGGAGCCGCAACAGGTAAGCTTTCCGCGTCCCTCTTTTCAAAGTGGCGTTTCACCTGCTCTCCAGTCAAGCGATGGACGGACCGACGTTCCTGGCAACGCTTTGTCCCATGGGTGAGTGAAATCAAGTCAAGTTCTATTTCTGTTAGCATGCTGGCGCCTGGTGTAACTTGCAGCCCCGAACCACCGCTGACTGGACTGTAGACTGTGTGATTGATTTCATCAGTAATTCTCAGTATATGACGAGACTTGGGTGACCGGTCAGCGTTTATTGTCAAACACAAACATACATATTAAATGCACAACAACGATCACATTTGCACCACTGTACAGCGTGAGTGGGTTACTATGGAAACTGGCTCATGGAGTTCTTCGTCTTTGTCGTCGTCTTCGAGCGACACATTCGACGAAGTTGGCATGCACCTCTGTTCTGGTATGAAAACACGACACGCGGTGGACAAAAATGGCATTACCCTGCATATGCACACGCATCAAATCCAGCAGGTTCGTGTAGGGTGAAAAAAAAAACCAAAGCAAACTGCACTCGCTCGGCTTCGCTTCCATTTGGCGCTTCATGCAGGAAGTGATGTCTTAGCATCATTGGCTATAAACTTTAGAAAGATCCATGACCGTCAATCAACTAACCTACACAGACATACAACACACAAAACTGACTTTGCACACCCGCCAAATCATGAAGCTAAAAATAAGCGGACAGCGGAACGGCGGCACCGGGAGTCCACTCGCTTGGTTCTCTCGACTCGGCGACAATACTGCTTTGAAAGGCTGGCTCATCATACACCTCATTTGGCAACTGACATTGCAAAAGAAGCATCCCCGTCCCGCAACCCCGCGCACAAAGCCAACGCAACGGAAGAGTGACTGACGGCACTTTTTTTTTTTTTTCAAACGACGTCAAGGAAGTGACGAGCGGGAGAGCGGAAAGCCTCAATCAAAATGGCCACAAAGGAAGAAGCTAAACTGACCTGAACGCAGCGTCAGCAGTCATGGCAACCCTGTAGCACCCGCAATGGAATGCGGAACTTTACATTGAAAACACCCAAGGAGGAAAGGCTCTAATGCAGGGGTGTCAAACGTATAAGGCCCGCGGGCCTGACGGAGGTCCGATCGGGCTATGTGGAGGAAGAGAACACCTTCACAACTGCCATGTTTCAAAGTAATGACCGTTGCTAATTTCGCCCACCAGAGGGCGCATTGATAACCACCGAAATAACATTGTGAACTGGGCTGTCCATTAGCATTTGACGCCTGCTCCTGAAGGATGCCCCCGCGAAGTTTGGCCAGCAAAGAAAGCCCACCTTACAGAAAAAAAACGGGCCGCATTTACATGAAAAGGAAACCATCTTTCAAAATATCTGAAGAGCCGTCAACAGTTTCAGGAAGGCTTTTTTGTTTAGTTTTTTTGTCTTCCCAGTGTACTTGCAATATAAGATTTGGACATTATTTCTCACTTCTAAAGCCCAGAACGTCCTTTCCCCGACCCATTTGAGATCAAATTGGGGTGAATGTGGCCCGCCAGCTCAAATGCGTTTGACACCCGTGCTCTCATGTGAATTACTGTCGAAACATGACGGCGGTTACAAAAAGTCCGGTGAGAAAAAGGACGTGTAGGGCGACGCGGGGGGGGGGGGGATGAAGGGAATGGCCGCGGCTCACAGTCCCTGCCGGGCCAGCGAGGCGCTGACCCGGTCGGCCAGTGTGGACAGTTGGGGCGGCTCGGCCATGTTGAGGCTGCCGGACGACGACACGGTGCTGAGCTCTTGAGTGGGCGAGTCCTCAAGGGAGATGATCTCGGCGCCGTGGTCCGTGCGCGCCCTGGCGCTCTCACGGAAGTTCAGCTTGTGGCTCTCGATCTGCGCGGACGCAAACGTACAAACGCGGGCGCTCGTCAGTGACGGCGCAGACCTGTTTTTGATGTCTTCCTGCTCCAACACTCCCGATTCAAATGATCGGCCTGACCTAGATAGTTCCTCCACTTCAAGTGCCTGCATGAAGGGAGATGATGATGATGAGGATGAGGATGATGATGACGCACTGGTACTTACTGGCGTCCTCCATCTTGGCGGGTGCGTGCGAGACAGTCTGAGGAGAGTGAGGGGGGGTGGCGGCGGGGGAGGGGCCGTCCGAGGGGCTCGGCCCGCCTTTCTTCCCCTTCGCTCGCTACGCCGGGTGTGGGGAAGGGTATAGGGCAGGCGGGGTTGAGCAGGGAAGGGTGACGCATGCAACAAAAGTAAACGGGATGGCGTCAACAGAAACCAAATCAAAGCGCAGGCTGAACAAAATCACAATCATCGTGAGAATAATAATGCGGATAATAATGAGGAGTACATGATGGGGAAGAAAAGCGCAAGGCTACAAGCCCTCATGTCATTTTTAGTAGCCTACCATGATATTATTTTACGGTTGGAAAAAAAACGTTTCACGTTCTTCCCTCCAGCCAAGAAAAGCAATAAAGCAAATGCGGCAGGCAGAGAAATTGAGTTAGTTGGTTGTTTTGTAGCTGCGTACCTTTTTCTGGCCACCTCCTGGCACGTGACTGATGTTGCCAAGTGAGCCCACCTTGGATTGAACTCTGAACTCCAGCTTCTCGTTTTTGATCTCCACGTTGCCGCCACCTGGGGGACACAACGTCCGCAACCATCAGACGACTGCGGGACGGACTCGCTTGAGAGCCAAGCGTGCGTGCACGTGCCGTCACCTGGTTTGTGGCGGATGTTATCTTTGGAGCCGCACTTGGACGAAACGCTGCTCAGGTCCACTTTTTTGTGGACAATTTGGACCTGACGGGAGAACAGAGGCCAACCTTCAAGTCCTCGGCGCGCAAAACACGGAGCGCCCATCGGTGCCCGATAGGCCGCCCCCGCCCCGCCCATCTCTTTGGAACGTTCACATTTCCCAGCCATGCAGCTGCTTTGAGAGACGTCCGTCACACCAAATGATGGATTTGGCGTTGCCACGAGAACGGCACATGACAGACACAAAGGAACACGCCTACTCGTGTGAAAAGTGCAACTTGTAGCGCTCAGTCAGGGGGAGTAAGGAGTGGTGTGGGGTTGCTCCTTGAGAAGGAAAGGGGAGGGTCTTGGGCTGTCCAGCAGCCAATCAGCAGTGAGCTACTCACATTGCCTCCACCGGGGACATGTTTAATATTATCTTTGGAACCGCAGCGGGAACGCACGTTGCTCAAGTCCAACTTCTTGTCCACAATCTCAACCTGGAAGTCAACACGGGCAGATATGCCAGTTACCACGCACGAAACGGCCAATGTGCCTGGACAAAGCCCCGCCCCCATCCCTGCACCATTGCGGTCGCTGCACACCCAAGTCCTACGGACGCCAGCGTTCGTACGTACGTGGCCTCCACCAGGGGGGCGCGCGACTAACACGGCCGCCTCACCTTCCCGCCGCCTGGCGTGTGCTTGAGGTTGTCTTTGGAGCCGCAGCGAGCTTGGACGGCCGACAGGTCCATTTTCTTGTCCAGGATTTGAACCTGAATAAGAACAAGAAGGAAGCACATTGAAAGCAAAGTGCAGCACGCACGGCCTTGGCTTTGGAGCGCAAGCACGCCCGACTCACATTGCCGCCACCGGGCATGTGTTTGAGGTTGGCTTTGGAGCCGCACTTGGCCTGGATGTTGCTGTAATCCACCTTCTGGTCCAGGATCTGCACCTGCGCAAGAAGGAGCGCCCCCGGGTCACCCCAAAAATACCAACGTCGTCCGAAGCCATCCATCCTTCCGCCGCTCGGCACGCATACCTTGCCGCCGCCCGGCTGGTGCTTGAGGTTCCCAGTGGATCCGATCTTGGACTTGACCGTCTTGAGGTCAGGCATGGGTGGGGCGGAGGCCAGAGGGGCGGCGGTCTTCAGGGAACCGGGTGACTTCGGGGAACTCCGCACCACCGCCACCTTCCTCACCTTGTGGGTGTCGCCTGCCGACTTGCCTCCGAGCGCTTGGCTGGAGGGAGACTTGGGCGTCCCGGGACTGCTCTGGCCGCTTGCAGCATCTGAAACGTAGACCGGATGCCGGTCCCGTGACGGGAGTCGCTGCGTTTCTATTGGCTGAAGCGAGTGACGGGGGCGGTGGCGCTTCCGTTGACGTACCTGGCTGAGCTCTGGCGGGCGTTTTGCTTGCAGGAGTTTGAGACTTCTGCAACCACAAAAAGACAAGTGAAGACACTGGACGCGTGTCTTCCATTGGACGCGTCTGCCACGGAGCTACATTAAGCTCAGCGCTAAACGATTGGACCGGTGATCACGTACCTTCTCCGCGGCTCCGTTGTCCATCTTGGCGGCGTGAGCTGCGGGACGAAATAAGAGGACGAGGTCAGCAAAAGGTCAACAAAAGGCCAATGAAGGCAAAGAGCTAGAAGAGTCTCCTCTTTCTTTTGGCTTTGATGAGCCCAAGATGAACCAGGGTTCAGAAAGAGCCAATCGAAAGACACGAGTGAGGCGGGGCTAACTTGGTCACTCGGAGGCGGGGCTTTGGCTCACCTGTGTCTTTGGCCTGTCCCGTCGGGACACCGCCGTTCTCGTGGCGGTGCTCGTTGAGGTTCAAAGTGGCCATGTTGGCTTCCGCGGCGGCCGTGTAGCTGTTATTGGCGGCGGTGTGGTCCATGCTGGCGAGGGCAGAGCTGCGAAAGAGGAGACGCAAGACGCGACGTCATGTGGAAGGAAGGACGGCGTGATGCCACCCCCCAATGGGAACGGAGCCCCTCAAGAGAAACTGGTGGCCCGAGAGTGTTTTGCTTGCTATTTGCCAAACTGCTGCCGCTTGTTGTCAAGTAAGTTGGCACTCGCATTTCAAAGCAAAAAAAAAAAAAGTGCTTTTACTTCAAAGATTTCCCCCCAGGGCGACGAGGTTTCTCTCCCACACCTTCCACTTGCTGCCTCCGGCACAAGATGGCTTCCAGTGTCCCGACTCGCTCCAAACAAACAACAGCAAACGATGATGTCACGTTTCACAGTAATGGGGACCTTGTCAAGCCGCACAGTGTGCGTGCGCACGCGTGCGTGTCCCATTTAGCGGTGCTCCCTCAGCGCTCGCGGACAAAACCGCCATTGAGGCGTCTGCATGAACGAGCAGCCGGAACAAGACAAAGAGGACGGGCAGGGGAGGGGCCGGGCTCACCGGGCCCCCTGCAGCCGACGTTGGACGCCGCCGCGTGTCGAAGAAGCTAACGTGTTAGCATTCTTGCCCGTTGCATGTCGTTCGACGTGGAGCTCAAGTGGCTATCAGAGAGAGGGGCGACCTCCAGCTGCCAGTCGCGACACCAAGCGCCGTTTGGTACCATCCGGCTGCCACAAAGAGACTAAACAACAAGTGGCTGTCGTCTTTGTGGAATTTATGATGCAGGCCATCTTCTGGATCCAGATTGGCAAAAAGCGCTGCATCCGGCATGAAATCTTCTTCATCGATGGCCACCAAAACGGAGCCCTTGGGCTGCCCTGACCCCAACGTGCCACAGGCGTGATGACTGCCCTCGCACCAATCACAACAAGCGCATTCGCGCTCAAGCACGCTTACAAACTTTCTGCAGCCTGTGCCGCAAAACAAATGTTGCACTCGGCTGTGTGGCGGCCACTCCCGCGTGAGCAAACAGGATGTAGGTCCCGCTCGCTACTTCAAAGCTTGCCTGGGATTGGACGCCACTCCAGGTAGCACCCACTCCTCCCAACCCGCTCCTGCTCCATTTTGTGCTTGATTGGTCCTGACCCACTTCATGCCCACCCTGGGAAGCTGCCGGCAAAATTAGCTTGCGCATACACACGCGCACAGTCACAAAGCGCAACATAGCATAAACACACATGTAATGCACACACACGAAAAACACACGTGCACACTGTTTGCCGCCATGTGTGAAATTTTCTTTGAAAATTTCCAAGCTGGCGCCCCCTGACATGCTAACACTGGCGCTAGTTTCCCACCTGAATGTCTCATGCTAACGTATGCTAAGCTAACAACGCTAACCTCACCATGAAGTTCTCACCGCAACGGAGCCGTGCGTACGTGTGTGCTTGCGCGCATGTGTTGTCAGCTGGAAACCCGTCCTCATGCACCGTGGCCCGCGTGACCCCACACGTCACATGGTGAATGAATATCCTCATTGCTTTGTTCCATATCCTTGATA